>OX387716.1:106661052-107963086 GCA_947577245.1 Andrena bucephala | reverse complement strand
CTATTGCATTAGGGAAACGGGCGCAAATACTGGTGCAACGTGTAACGTCTTGGAATAAGGGGATCCGTATGGCTGAAATTGATAATACGAGCCCCTTATATCATCTCTCGTGGTCTTAGCCATGAGCAGCCCAGTTTATCGTCGACAAACGGAACACTGTCATTTACTCACGCGTAATTTCACCGAACACCACAGTGGACTCCGCGTAGTCGATCGAACTTATCATCCAAAAGATCGAAGCTCCGAGAGCATGAATTCGAAAAAGTAAATAATTTATCCGACTTGCAATTCAAATTTTTGGAAACTTGCACGGCTGGTCCTGCAAATTATGGTCTTAGCATCATAGTGATAATAATCCAAGGACAATCTGAGCAATAATCTATAAACACAAACAGTGATAATGTTCCCTCGTAAGCCTCTCGAGTATCTTCGAGTGTCATCTCTCATCCCAAATTTGCGCGCGTTTCTACTGCTCCTCATCTTTTGATTATCCGTTGTGTGCCCCTCTGACTGTCTCTCTCTCTCTCTCTCTCTCTCTCTCTCTCTCTCTCTCTCTCTGTTCAACCCTTCGTGCAGGGCGGCCTGTCCCTCGTGTTGACGTTGGGACTCTGGAATAGTACACTCAATCGTAGACGTATGCAAAGATAATGTCCGACCGTTTACACAGCAGAACGATCGTCTCGCGTTTACGTGTCATTTGCCTGTCACATTACAGGGCGCACGTGTGTTCACAGCAAAGCTCTTCTTTCCCGTGTGCTTGAATAACTTCGTGAAAACGTCGGAACTCGAGGAGGGTGTCGAGTATTGACACCGAAGAGTGTTGTCTTGGTTGGATTAATCTCTTCCACTTTGACGAGCATGCGTGTGAAAATTCTTTTCCCTCGCAATGAATTGTAGGTACCTACATGAAACCTCAAACAGGAGTAAAACAATTCTTGAAGTCGAAACCTAGTCACGCGCCACGCATTTTCGAAATCGATTTTCTTGAAAACGACGGCTTACGCGAACAAATTTTATTCCACGTTTTTCATTTTCCAAGAGGAGTCACGCTTTTTGCAGTCGTATCACGTATTTTGGGACATCATGCGGAAATACGCGAAGAGATTTGTAAGGTTCAAACTTATTCAAGCATACGCGCACTCGGTATATATTTCAAAATCAATTTTGTCGGGAATGGAAGCTTGTATAAAAACGTTCTATTTTAGAATTTAGATTATGTTCCGTCAATGGAATCACGTGTCAGTGAATAAAGACAATTAAAAGTATGTAGATATCAATTTTATATTTCCTTTTAACGAATTATGGGGATTTTGTTATAGTGCAGAGTTTATAATAATTTCTTTTGACCACGCATTTAGTACCTAATAGTGATTATAACAGTACGTTTCTATTCTTTATAGAACCGCAGTAATAATTTTTAATTCATAGTAGAATCATAGTAGTGTTTTTCAATTTGTTGTAGAATCAAAGTAATTAAATCTTTAATTCTCTGTAGAATCGTAATAGCAATTTTTAATTCTTTCTAGAACCATGATAACAATTTTTAATGCTTTACAGAATCATAAGATCTTGTGACCTACAAATTTACAACACAAAGGATCACATGTAGCCGCAGCACAGAACTTTTCTTCATATTTCACCGCGTTTCAAAGCTAATACAACCCGTCCTAGTTCCGTGCAACACCTTACATAGTATTCACTTGCGAAGAATTTCAATTAATTCAACGGAAAATTGTTTCCCCGTAACTTGCCTAAAATTAATTAAACTCCGCATTTTAGATTTGGATGGGATAATTAACGCTGTCTTACGCAATGTTGCAGCCAAATTACGCTGTCGCTAATAATTTTGAATTTGAGAGGCCGTTTCTGCGGTGTCATGCAAGTAATAACGTTTAATCACTTTTGGAAATAAATTACTTTAATTTATTTCACCCACTTCTCTCCTATTTTATAGAAAGAAATTGCTTTAACGAAGGTAACACAGACGCTGTATTATTATACAGAAAAGTAATAGTAAAACTAAGATTAGATATATTTGGAACGGCATATAATTATATCTTGCCCTTGTGTCAGGTTTCCATAGATAACCTTTATCGCTGTAATTATAAATTAAAAAAGAATTAACAAATATTAGAAAGTAAGAGATAGTTCAAAGGAAATGCAGAAGAACCATTTTTCTTGACATACCTTCATGGAATAAAAACAATTTTATCATAAGGTACTCTATGCCAAAATATACTACTCTTGTCGAAATAATTTTTTTAACCCTTTTACAATAATTAGTTGGCTGATAGTTGGTTTAAAAGGAATTAAACTAAGCTAATAAATCACAAGTGCGCGTATAAAAATATGTAGGGTAAAGAAATATTAATTAGAATCCAATAAATCCAATAAAATTCTACCCTCAATTTTCATTGAATTGCCCAGCAGTTCGAGGAAACACCACGCTGAATTGGCTGTGAGTAAAAGAGTTAACCACTAAAAGTAACGCCAACGTTGCAAATGTCAGCTAGGTGGGACACCCTCTACATCCCAAAATCTATAATACAAACACTATGACGCGCATAAAAGCTTGTCCAAACTAAACCCACGTTTTATCCCTCTGTCCGAACAATAAAGCATTCTCCATCCACTACTATCACAGCGCTGAAGCCTCAATGAGCCGCACTGTACACCGCCATTGGTATAACACTCTAATCCGCTATTTACATATTCATTTTCACAACCCGCCATTATTACACAAACAATTCATTCAACGAACAAACCTTCACCCCGCAAACTTCACACAGCAACTGATCCTCCGGGCGTTTTCCAAAGCCTTCCGAACCCCGTAACATTTTACGAAGCAAGCTCAGATTTCTACCAGTTAAACCCAGCGGGGAGGCAGCGAGGCGCGTTCGCCAGCATCACGGGAAATCCTAAAGGGCAAGATATCAGCGGGAGAAACTGCGCGCGCGCGTGTGCGTGTGTGTGTGTGTGTGGAGGGGGGGGGGGGGGTAGGGGAAGGAAGGCACCCTCGTATTTTTCCCCCCATCAACATTTTATGCATGTTTATACTTCCCCCCAGAGAAAGGGGAGGGGGGGCTGAGAGATGGAAGGTAAAATTCCCGAGTCGGTAAGGTGGGTAATATGAAATTATGTATCGCGATGCCCTACAAAGGCCCATAAGTCTTTCGATCCAAAGTAGGAGGGGGGGGGGCGGGGAGGGCGAGCACGGGGAATGCAGATCGCCGTATAATGGTGAGGTGGCGTGTAACGCGAGAAGGAAGCGCGCGTGCGCGCACGCGCAGCATCGATGTACCAGTAAAATCCAATCGCGACTCGCAATAGACGAAACTCGAGATACGACGCATGGGGCATTAGCCACCGAACGTGGAAGCGTCAAGTGAAATACGTCATACCGTGAAAAGGGGCCAGACCGTATTACCCCCGGCCCTACGACCCTCCTTTTTTACAATCTAAGCACGACTCCTTGGCGCGCGAGCGCCAAAAAAGATCTTTGCCACCCCTCCATCCCCCCCCCTCCCGTCAGGGTTATTGGTTCGCGCGCACTTTGCCACACCGGTTTTCCAGCATCCAGGCATCGGCTCCCTTTATATATTCCTCGGGAATAACCCTTAAATTTCATGGGTCAGAAACGGCAAGTCCGTTTTAGCGTTATCCGATATTCCTTTTTCATCCGGCGAACAGTTCCAAGCGTTTTCAGCGTTGATTACGCAGAAGAATGTCGCGACTGAGATTGTTAGTGCAGGATAAGCAATAGGGAGGGATGGAGCGGCGTGGATGTGATTAAATTTAGAGGGGTTTGTGTCCTGGAATTAAAATCCAGGCGATGGTGTATGGGTAGGTGTAGGATAAGTAACTGAATGGTTCTGGGGGTTGGGGTGTGCTCCTTGGAGGCTAAAGACAGAATTACAGTCGGCTGTGTTTGATAAATGGTGTATTTTATTTTCAGGGTGGGTCTTTTAGATCCTCCCCCGCAGTCTGTGGCAGTCATTCTAAGAAAAACGCATTAAAGTCAGCATGCATATTTGAAGGCTCCTATTTTCTCGATTCTTTGAAGTCTGACCTAAAATTTTGATTAATTCCACTTTTGTAACGTTATTCTTTAAGTAAACGCAAGAATAAATAGTTTTATTTTAGGGTTAAAACTGCATTTTATTGACAAATCTTCGGAGAGCAAAAATAAATATTATTCATACTAACAAATCAAATTCTGACACAAACTTGGAAATATTTTCAAAATTAAATACCGCACAGTTTGAATTTTCCTTTTTAAAAAAGTCAAATAAAAATTATGAAATTTCTTTTCCATAATCACTTAGGTATTCAATTCGGCGAAACAATGGTTTAATGATAGAAATATTATAAAATAAAATAAGTTAACCTACCTGTACACGTTATTTTACTTTGGGGCTGAACTCGTGACGTTAATTAAATTTCACATTTAATTTCACCTTACGTATGAACATTTAGTAGTGGCAGTCGCTCTCGCTATTATGTTCTCCTGAACCCCAAAATGTAAATTATCTCGCGAAAGTAACACCGCGTAATATTACTATCTCGAAATCTGCGGCGCAATTAAAAGAAAAAGATAAAACCGAAGGAAAGGACCCCGAAGAAGTACCCCGACAATTTTCTAAATCGCGTATTCAGCAAAATTCATGAAATTAAACACAGCCAGCGTTGCATTATTTGCTGCACTTAAAATCTCGTTTACAACTCTACTAACGTATTCCGAGCCCGGTCCTACCCTTAATGATCAGTATTCAGAATGCGCTGTTAAAAACGCAGCCGCTTCTTTTACACAAACCTGCATTACGGTTTGCATGGTACACGCAGCGTTGGAACTTACGCTGTAAAGCGCGTAGCGGTGGTAGGTTTTTAAATGCAGCTTGTTTCAACCCAGCGCACGAGGCCCCTTCCTACTGAGAGACAAAATTCATCCAGAAAATTTCACGATAAATGTGTGCGTTCATAAAACACTTGTGCGAATTTCCCGTTCCGCCACGCAAGATCCCTCGCGCCGCCCCGGTGTCAGATTCCCTGGCGCAGGGGGCCAGGAAAACCACCCCCGACACGAAACGAACAAAGTATCCTTTTCACCGTCTCTCCCCTGTAGTTTACACGAAACTTCCTTGCCGCTGAAACGAAACCCTCGATCAAACCGTGGCCGTGGCACCGTGCAACAAAAATCTCTCACTCACCCCCCGGCGCGGCCAGGCCCTTCCTCACCGCTCTGTGCGCTGCCGGCCGTGTCTTCGCGGTTCCCGGCCCAAGCCCTGTGTTTGCAGAGTCGACGGTTTTGCGGAGGGCCAACGTTGTCTTCCAGGGCAGTGTCTGGAGGGGGTCGTTAGCGCGTTTGCACGGACGCGGGCGGCAGTGTTTGCACAGCGAAGTGTCACTGCTGGTACCACTGCTGGTAGTACGAGTGTCACGAGCTACGGGGAACGTGGACGGTAACAGTGGCTGGAGCGCGCGCGCGTTCCTCTCGGTCCGCGAGCGTTCTTCGGCCGACGGCGGACGTCTCTATGAGAAACTATTGCAAGCGCATGATAGCGGCGGCACCAACTGGGTATCGTGTCAGAGCATCCAGTCAGTGACGAAACTAGGGGGGGGGAAGCGGGTGTTTCTGCCCCGGGCGCCGATTTACGGGGGGCGCCAAATGAGAAATATTTACAGAGAAAATACATAGTTTTGGTAAAGCTACATCAATGGCTTTATTCAAATTTATATATTACGTTATTCCATTGGGAATGAAGGAGATACACATTTTATGAAACGGTAATTCAAATTCATCTATTTAAAATTTATTGATTTGTTATCAAACAGCAAACAAATTAGGGTACCTGCAATATGTTTGAAACCAGTTAATAAACACGTTTATTATGCCTTTTATATGTAAAGTGTGGAGTCAACCTCCTAAGGTGGGCAATACAAGGTGGTAAAATGTTGAGGGGGGGGGGTGGGGCGCCAAATAGAATCCTTGCTCCGGGGCGCTTACAACCTAGTTTCGTCCCTGCATCCAGTTGCCTTTGCCATGTTTAACCAGGAAGAAAATGGCACTCGTCTTATTGAATGTGATCCGTGGAATGGCCCTGGCGATGGCTTCGTCGATCCCCAGTGGATAGTAATTCCAAATGCATCGTAACGGCTCGCGTATTACGATGGCCTGGCTTTTTCCATTGCTCCACTGTCCCGGGACGTAGGTGGAACGCTGACAGGACATTGTCTGTCCGTGCATTTGGAGGATGCTCTTCTTATTTGAGCGCTCAGCATTCCGTTTGGATTAGCGACACCTGATCTTGTCTTCCACTTTGGATATGTGTGGAGATTCGCTTCGACACGTTACGAGGCTGTTGCGCGGGAAAGTATTATTTTACAGAAAACTTTGGCGTCGTAGTAAATAGGTAGCACATCTTAGAATGTGCTAACGAAATTTGAAGTAAATTTTTTCGTCAGATTCCGAGAAACCAAACAACAATATATTTCCCCAGTACCACAAACCCAACCAAAAAATCGACAATGGCAAATAGTAAGTAGGGGGCAGACCACTAAAAAAGCGGGAAAATCGATTTTTTCTTTTTCATATTTTCTGAAAGACGTACGTTTCAAGAATGATTTTTTTTAATTAACGACCTGCTTCTATTTTTTTTTATCATTTCCCTACTTTTGTACCCCCAAAACATTTTTTTTTTGCGATTTTGACTTTGTTTGATCGTCGTGTAATAGAGTCAGGTTTCTAGTTTCTAAATATTTTTGCCTCTTGAATTCGTATTAACCATATGGCCTGGGCACTGCCAACACAAGCATTTTGATTGAAAAAAAAAATTTCTTACCCTTCGATATGTACATTATTAACTGTACTAAGCAATACATTGATTTACTTGCGTTGTTTGGCTGAAATAAATTCCCGGAAACACCCTTACATTTCGGACCGTTACAGTGGTCTGCCCCCTTAACGCACAGCTTTTCATCCAGACCGCTCTCACCGGTAAATCTCACCGGATGAAGCTTCTCGGCCGTTTACCGAATCAGATCGTTCCGCGTGCTTAATAAGATCACAAGCTTTCCAAGTATCGGCCGAGCGTGCTGTTTCGCATCCGATTCTCTCGCAACGGTCCCACCTAGCGAAATCTATATGCGCCGATTCGTGCACACAAGGAAACGAGGGTGAGGGTAATGCGATGCATTACTGATCCACGACATGAGCCTGCGTTTGCTTTGAATAATTACAGCTGGATCGACGTGTTCCCACATACATACATACGTGTCACGGTCTGAGAACCGGATCCACGCAATTCCCCCAAGTAAACGTTAATACGTCCGTCGAATCCGCGTGCCGAATGCGTAAATCCGTCGCGTCTCTGCATAAGTCTGATGCGCCGATAACTTGATGCTCGAGTCAGCCATGTTTGCCAGGTTCGTCTTTGGATTTCTGCGGCAGAGTGGGAGAGAAATATAGGACGATTACGTTCCCGTTAGTACTCTCTTAGGTACTAACAATCAACAATCGGACCAGCGCTATTTCATTCGCGGGAGTTGTCAACTAACGAAAATTTGAATTCCTCTATTCTCTGTTAGATGGATTGGCGAGATTCTCCCGATAAAAGTGAGTATAAAAAACTCAACCTCGTTCGGAAATCGAAAGCGTATCGAAATATATATAATTAGATGAAATGCACGGTGTTGCCCGGGTTAATGCAACTTTTAAAATAAAAGCGACAGTATTATAGACGGCAAAACAGTTGATAGCGGTGTTAAACAACAGAGCGTACAAGTGGTCGTGGTCAACGAAACCTGTACAGCGACCTACGCTCAGACGTGTAGAACATTTCTGCGAAATTTGTATTATGAATAAACAAACAGAAACTGAATTTTATATATATGGATTAAATGCAGCTTGAATAAATTCGTAGGCAGAGTTATTTACATCGGGTAAACCTCCCTCATCATTCGCAGAATTCTCATTTTAGATTTAAGATTCAAGATTTAATAGACAATATGGAAGTTTAAATTCTTAAATGAAAGGACATGTTAAGTTTATAAAAACGTTACGGTGTATGAATGCTCAGAGAAGGAAACTGTGTGGATGTTTGACCCATTATATAACTAGGGAAGGCTACTTAACTTGTTACTTAAAAATGCCACCACTTTGCATAACACGAGTTAACTCTTCGTGGGAGTTTAATAATTACATTCCCGCTGGAGGAGAAAATACAGTATCATGTCATACGTAGCATGTGTTGCAGTTAAAACGAGCTACCTTCGTTTATCCCATTTTAAAATGCGCAAGGGATGTTTCTGTCCTCGAACACGAGGCATTTAACTGGAGAGATTGCCATTAAAATAAAAAATCATTTGATTGATTAGCAATCAAATAATGAAATAATTCAGGGGAAGATCTATTGCTCGTTCAAACAAAATAACTTTATTCAAGTAAGGTGGCATATTATTGGAGTCCATTAAAGACTGGCTTCCCACGAAAACCTGGCGCTTCACGCGTGGAATCGTTTCCTTCTATTAGTATTTTTAATACCGTCAACAGTACAATTTGGCAATTGTATTTAGGAATTATTTAGCATCGGACGATGTTCTCCATTTATTAGGAGGTAATATTACGTGTCGGCGCAGCTAACAGGTGTCCGTTTTGATGAACAGTTATTTCCAGTCCAGGATTAGGATCGATCCAATAAACAAAGGGTGTGCTACGTGTCGTATTATCTGTATATCAAGTTATAGTTTATGGAATTACGAAGGGACTGGCTTGGCAGAGGATTGTGAGGAGCTGTCCATAAACGAACATGATGCTTCTCGGAATTAGGACCGTCAAGAATGTAATTAATACAGGAAAATAGAAAATACAGGATTACTCAAAGATACGATGCAGTCTAAACGATTCATCAGAAATACAAAAAAGCGAAAGTAATTTAAGTAATCTAGAAGTTTAATTTTCTGTTAAAATGAAACGACAGGCGTTCTACCGAACGCGGCGATTTTTACATAGGTATTTCTGTTGGTTTTTCGCTACAAAAATGGAAACAGTTACATATCAAAAAAAGTGGAACGAAGTTAACTCGATTCCGCTTCGGAGAATATTCCGCGGGAATTTGAAATAAAACGGTTAAATGCTTTATGGAATATCGCGTTCATCGACTTTACAGTCGTGGTTTTTCGAAATCGTAAAGCGCGTTCGGTAACAAATAGTAGAAAATGAAATTAATGATTCCACGTGGTAGAATACGATAGGAATTCCGTCATAACGAATTTGCTGCGGAGCCTTCGTTTTTTCCTTGCCAACGTTTAAAAATTCGGTTCAGAAACGTCTGACACACAGCAATTCTGTGCTCGGCGTTGCGTAGGTATTTGTTTTAAAAAAACAAGTGTACAAAACAAGAAGTGCATAGGCAGACTTTGGAAGAAAAAAATCATAAAAACTGCCCAAAACACTTTCGCGCGAATACCCCTTTAACCGTTTTTTATTTCGTTCGATGAGTACTATGAGTAGGGTTTATACAAAAACCGACTTTTAAAAAAACCGGTTTTCGAATTCCACTATTTCCAAAAAACCGGTTAAATCGGTTTTCGATTTTTCACAAAAAAAAATTAAAATAGTAAATAAATATTTGTACTTATTTTAAAAATGTTCAGTTTCCTTAAGATTATGGAATTACTAAAATATAACAAAATGAAATATACTCTATCTATACAAAAACCAAATAAAAAAAATAGTTTAAAATAACCAGAATCCGTAGTAATAAGAAATATTTTTTAGATAATTTAATATTTATGGATTTACAAAAATATAACGCAATAAAATAGACTGCATACAAAACAATGAAAAAATAAAAAATAACTAATATCCGTACAAATTATAAATCTTTTGAAAGCTGGTACCAAATTATAAATCTCTACTCCAATTAGTATTTTCTTCTGAAAATATGAACTCATGAAGATTAATTAGTTTTACATTAAATTGTTACCAACTACAATATGCTTGCGTCCAAGGCGATTTCAAGTAAAAATGTTAATGTTTTTTAATTAAATAATTCATTCACTGCTGCATATTAATTCTAATATATAAAACCGGCTTTTTAAATTTAAAAACCGGTTTTCGAATTTTACAAATTTATAAAAAAAAAAAACGGTTTTCAAACCCGGTTTTTAAAAACCGACTAACCCCAACTATGAGCCATCAAAATTTCCTATCCCATTTTCTGACACGCAGGGCACAGCCCACATCACATGACAGCTTCACCTTCCATTTGTCAACTAGATTGCCCGGCATCCCCCACTCGTAAATATGTATTTCGGGCCCCACGGGGGGTTAGAGGATATCTTCGAACTTCAGATGCTCTACTTCGCCACCCTCTGATGCACGTCGGGAGGTTTCTAATAAGTAGCAAGCTGATAACCTTCTCAAAGAAGGGCCTCGCCGCGTACATCGGGAATTTGCCCGTAAACTCGTGCCGCCTCGCAAAGGGGGGCTTCTTTACGGCGCGTCTTTTGATTGCACGCGATGCTTCCCGTTTAAACTCGCGTCAGAGTGCTCTCGTGGCGCTGCGCCGCTGATACGCTCCATCCTCCGTGAATTTGATGACTTCCGGTGCGGCAGCCCCGATACCCACGTACCCTCGCGAAATTTTTATCGCTTGCATTGCGCGCGCGGCAATCCTTTTCTGGCGGAGCAGCGCGGAGTAGAATCGTGCTTCTCGCACGAGCTCCGTCGATCCGCGTGTTTCGCCGTCGCGGGGTAACGGAGAAATTTCTCCGCGTCTGTGTGTGCGGAGATTCTTAGCGCAAGTCAGCGGCGATTTAAGAAGCGCGGTTTAAGACGCGAGATGAATAAGGAAAGTCGAAAAATATGATCGAACAATTCTTTTGAAGAAGATCGAAGAAAATTTGGAAGAGGGGAGTAGAGAACTTGTGGTGGGAAGTGGGAAAGGGTTTTAGAAAATGTGGGAAGATGAGATGTAGGTACAGTTACTCACAGAATTATATTTTACATATTGAATTGACTTCGAAGCAAGAATTCGGAATTCTAATACACATTTAATATAAACCTTGATTAATATACCTTTGTTTTGACTCACTCTAAATTAGTTACTTCTTTAAATAATTAAGAATTGTAGATCATAAGAAAATCAGAATCTAATACAGAAAGTTATTCTGAGAATTGTACGAAGGAAATTACTTATTACTGTGGGTCAAAATTGACCCCATGGGCATTATCCACTGCCATCCAAGGGTTAAACAATAGCTACCAGGTAAAATCGATAAGACAGAACGATCATCATGACCCCCATGCTTCTAAATTTTTCGAATTTCCCAGCGATCAGCCCCTAACGGAATTACTAATTCCGCCGGGTCAGTTGTTTGCCGTTCCATCTACTCCCGTCCAACCAAAGGAGGCTCATTAAAATCCGATAATTCCCTCTGAAGCCCCCGCAAACAGCGTTCCACCCTCGTTCCTCGTCCCCCACCTTCCACTGTGTTCTCGCCCCGAACGTTTTCGATTGCGTTCGTGTCCGTCAAAGGGCCGTCGGCGAGAAAAACCGTCGGACATCCATGCAGCTAATCGATTGGCCGCGCGCGATTAATCTCGGGTGGCGAAGGGCAATTTCCCAAGGTCCCAAGTTGTATCTAAGGTCGACGCGGAAAAGGATAACGAGGTTAGGGCGGGCGTTGCTGCAAAGAGTGGTGGGTGGGTTAGGTGGCAGGGCGATTGATGAGGTGGCTATGAAACCCAATAAAATCGCGACGCCGCGGCGAACCCCTGGACCACGAGCATAAATCGGCGAGTAGACCGATTAATTGGCTTCGTTCAAGCTCCTACACCTGCACAGGGTGTTCAAGATTTTAATGCCTACACTGTATCAGTACAGAATGTGAACTTGGAATAATAATTTAGTATAAATGTTTTTTTATCGCTCAATTATTTGCAAGTCAGTTATCGTCAACTATCATCTTGGATATTTAAGGGGTTTGTAGGTACACACTTTTTTTCTACTTATGCGTGCTTTTTGTTGTCACGAATTTGGGTGATGTATTTTAAAATATTATTAAACTTATGGAAGTTGTTAATTAAAACCGAAGGAAGGGATACTAAATTTACTTAATTTAAACTTAATTTACTGAATACTGAGTACTGAAATGTGTCTATGCTGATATAATTCTCAATTTTTTAAATTGAGTGACTCTTATAGAAACCCTTTTTGAATTTTGACTAACAGTTTGGAATTAATTAGAGGGAGGCTACTTAGGTCAGTGAACTCTGAAGGAGTCCCTTCATTCCTTACTAAATCATTTAAATTTTGTCTAATACTACTACTACTATATCGTTCGAATTTCATTCGATGCACAATTAAAAGTTAGACAAATAGTCTCAACCGTAGTATGGTCCAGCGCCGATCGTAGGTGCATGTGGTTCCTCCTACCGAACTTTTGTTTTTGGCGTTGGTCAGGTGCGCGCCACGAAGTCGGCCCTACGTTGGCCAATTTGCAGTAACTCGGCTCTCGGTCCAGTGACTGACTAAAACTGGAAATTTGCGGTTGTGGCAAGAAAATATACGGGATCCCGTTGTTGCGGTGGCCTGGATCTGAGATTCAGCGGGCCCCGTCGCGCGTTCGTTTCGAAGTAGAATTAGGAAGGAAATCTATGCCACCGCTGCGCTGGCTTCGCTGGAAACTGATTGTGAAAAGCAGAGTGGCCTCGAGGTGCGGGCAATTTTTCTGCCAATGAAATACGGGATGAGCTCGCGATATCCGAGACGATTGTCCAGTAAAATTTTAATATCACGCCTTTGATATTGTGGAGCGTTTTTGGTAATGGTGAGGGAAGTTCTTAGCGAAGCGAAACGTTTAAAGATTTTGGAGAAAGAACAATGGTAGAAATGTCAAAACGACGTAAAGTGTCTGGTCTTTACACGTGTTTACTGTAGTTCCTCTGTCAGATTATTGATTACTGTGACTTTTTTTGCAGCGTAGTTCGAAATTGACAATTTCTTATCACTGCAATATTCTTGCAGTTGGAATTAAAGTGATAACAATTGAATTATGTCGACGTAGAATTGGATTTCGGACTTCTTGAATACAATTCCATAGCTAATAATAAAAACTTACATACCATATAAGATACAGTGGGGGACAAAAGTATGTGGACACGTTTAAAATCGTATAACTTGTTCAAAATTGGTCCAAACAACTTGAGATTTTTTGAGAATACAGAAGGATTAATTTCCTAAGTGACGTGTTTCGTCGTTTTGAAAAAAGTTGCAATTGGTTGGTGTAGCTATTTTTTCAAAACGACGAAACACGTCACTTAGCAAATTAATCCTTCTAGCTTCTCAAAGGAACTCAAGATGTACTTTTGTCCCCCACTGTAACAAGGAATTACCTCGCTATCCTCTCAATTTTCCTTCCCCATGTCCATGAAACCTGAAATAAACAACAAGCACAGCAAAACACTTACACGTGTAAAGTAAAAAAGACAATGCTGGAGAACAGTTCTTACATCGACAGTCGACGCCGTATCGAACACAAGGCGTTAGAAAACAAAGAAAGAGAATTGCAAGATACCAAAGAAAGAGCGGTCTCCAAAGTCTCCCGTCGAAAAATCAGTACGAGGACGTTTTGAAAAATGCACGCCCGTTTTTAATGTGCCCCCATGATCCTAAGATGTCAAAAGCAATCTTTGAAAATAAAGGACCCCCGCAGTTGAAACTGAACAAGTCCTCCCCACCTCCTCGAACTACCCCTATTTCCGTGCATATTGGAGGGTCACACGATAACTCCATTGTTTCGGAATGTTTTCCAGTACCTGTATTAGACGTGTCAGCGGTGGTCGGCTTCAAAGCTCAAATACCTTGTGACATCGATCCACCGAGCAGGAGCGAGGTGGTGAGCATGGTTTTTTGGTACAAAGGCGAGAGGGCTGGCGGGCCGATATACAGCGTGGACGCTCGCGGCAGATCGATAGCTCAGGCGAGCCTCTGGTCAGATCGATTCGTGTTCGAGGAAAGGGCGACCATGAGGACAGACGTGGAACCAGCGAAATTGGAGATCGATCCCTTGGAAGCCGCGGACGCTGGGGTGTACAGATGCAGGGTGGACTACAAAAACAGCCCGACGAGGAATCAGAAGGTCAACCTGACGGTGATAGGTGAGTGTGCGCGGGCCAATGATCGATCGTGATTAATCGCTGCCAATTATCATTCGACGTTCTTAATTTTTGCAGCTTGAGGCTTGTTTTTATAATGTGATAGAGAGTTGGTTCGGAGATTCGGTTCAGGTTTCACTGTTTTTAGTGTATGGAATAGGGTGGTCCACAGCTTCATGGAATTTTTTTTTCCCATTCTTTGTTGCTCATCACGAGCCTGTTTTTTTTCCTGAAACCAAAATAAGTGTGTATGTCGCCACGATTTGCAGCATTATTTTACATAATTAAGTGTATATTATAGTTTAATAGCGAAAAAAAAATTGTTTTTGTGTCAGGTATAAAAATGGCTTGCACTAGTGCCCCCCCAAATCTGCAAGGACGTCAGCTGGAGAGTCGTTAACTGGAAAAAAGGCAGAAACACCTTCTGCCCCTAAAAACGATTACCCCTAGCGACCTCCAAATATTGTCCGATTAGGCCTAAATTTTGCACAGGTGTTCGTTAGCATGTTTGGAACCAAAGCAACCTTCTGGACAACAGATATTTTGTATTTGAAAAAAATGGACCACCCTAGTATGGAAGTATTAAGATTTAAGACATGAAATTATTGCTAAAACTTATTCGGATGAAGAGCATTTACGATTATCACTAAAAGCAAGAATATTCGAATAAGGCTGTGATATAGAAATTGGTAGAAATATTATAAACCTACTTAGCTCGTGTTTAGCTAGTAACTGTGACAGCAGGCAAAAACACGTTGCTACGATTTATCCCATCGTGAATACCCCGGTAGTTTCGTGGCAATAACATTAACACGATTTCGAATTAATTAATTAGACATACTGCAGGCTCAACAGGTGCAATTGCGGCGACGTTCCTCTCGCCCCGAAGCTGAAAAATTATTCATTATTACGCGTTTTTCCCAAGTAACAAGTGACTTTGCTTCACGGTACGCCACCCCCGAGCAGCTTTATCGCGCGGGCACGCGGCAAGCGTTCGAGTTGAAACCGTTTTGCTTGTGATTTAAGTCTGCTTCGCGGTCCGTGGGCGTCGTTTATGGCGTTTAATTACATTCATTTTGCTAATATGAGATATGGTAGGTTCAGTACGGGGCTTCTTGTTTGCCGAGCACGTTTGCATTTGAAATAACTGAGGCAACCGGAATTAAAGTGAGGGGTTTAAAGAAAATAGCTAAAAACCCCCGAGTTATCCAAGCAAGGAAACAGCGTTGCGCAGCATCCGAATCAGGCGAAACTCTGAATTCCATTTTCTCGCGAACTTCTAAGAGTTCTAAGTCATACATCGCGCGCGTTCAATGGGTCATTACACCCGGTGTCCGCTAACTACATGGAAAATTTCAACCAAATCGGTGACCTGAACCTCGCGCCCTCCCTTTGTGGCAGGCTCAATTTATCTCATTGCCCAATGCTCGATCAGATCAAACGGAAGCGTCCGGTTAACCAAACGATCATTCAAACACAGCCGGAGCAAATCGACAGCGGGAAATAATCAAAAATCAAATTTTCCAAATGTTTACGCGGCACACGTTTTATGTATATCCACCCCCCCCCTCACCGCAGTGCCGCCGCAGGATCCAGTGATTTACATTGGCGACGGTAGAAGTTTGGCTTCGGCAGGGATGCAGCATACGATCAACGAGGGTAGCGAGTTGTCCCTGTTGTGCGAGGTAATAGGGGGTTCGCCGCCACCGAAGGTCACGTGGCACTTCAGGGGGGAAATCCTGGACGACACGTACACCTTGGAGCACGGGGGCGTCACGATAAATCGTCTGGATATCTCCAAGGTCACCAGGGAATTCGCCAGGGCTAGGCTAATTTGTCGCGCCGGCAACACTCATCTCGTGGCCCCACTCAACTCCGACATCGTTTTAGATATCAATTGTGAGTACCGCACTAGTCGAATTTTATCAATTGTTTTCTAAAACGCATGCGCCGTAGAACCTCCAGTATCTGAACAGTATATTTCTATGGCTGATACCTACGACGTAACGGAGTGGCTTCGATCTTAGCAGAAGCTCAACGTTCACTCGAATAAATTAAACTTCAACAACTCAAATTTAACAGGAATGCTCGACACTAACTGGCACGGAGATTGTTAACAATATTTTAAGTTGAATTGTTGAAAGAAAGTGTCAGGTGCCAGGTGTAACGGAATATATTTAGTTGAACACAGTATATGTTTAGAAGTTTGTGTAATTTATTATTAAAGAGATAGTACATTTGCATTACCTCTTTTATTAATTCTGAAATATAAAATAATCACCACGAGCAAAGTGAGTGTTCCAATGTCTGTAAATTGTTTTGTACAAGCCTCTCCTTAACATGTTAATTCAGATAGGTACCAGTGATTCTACTGTATTTGACTTCCGATAAGCAGAATGTTTTAATTAAAAACTTTCGATAAGGCGACGATTAATATACCCATCTAATAAGATCCACCACATTCGTAAACAGGTGTATTCTAGGTATTGCGAGAAGTTGGGCTGTTTTAATTAGCTGGATATTATGGTGCATCGTGTAGAAATTTTAGCTTGGAATTCATGGCGAGTTGGGAGAAATTTTGTTTCGTAAACAGGGATATGGAATCTAAAAACAGAATTTTGCTTTGGATGCACGATAAAGCACTTACGAGTATCTCTTACACAATTCATTAAAAACTAAAAGTAATACCTATCCACGATTACTGAAATATTTAGTACCTACCAGTAGTATTTGAAACGATTACTTCACAAAATTCTGGGATAAAATTGTTCGCCTTAAGTTAAATATCATTCCCTTGGAATTTCAGTGAAACCGTTGATAGTGAATATTACGAACAAAGAGGCACACCTGTCGGCGCTAGGAACGTACGGGATCGAATGCGTCAGTTCCGGTTCGAGGCCGAAGGCTGTGATCACCTGGTGGAAGGGGAACCACCAGGTCAAACATATGGCCAAAAATGTGAGTACAACATTTTTGGTTCTACCTTAATTTCAGCCTTGGTTCCAGTGGCCGCGGTACGTCCACGCGCGAGGTTAGATTCTGAGTTTTTCGTAGTTTGCAGATAGTCCGAACGTTACGAGAAGTGTGCTGAGTTACGTACCAACTATGGAGGACGATGGAAAGTTCCTAACTTGTCGGTCTGAGAACCCTGTGGTACATGACAGCGCGTTAGAAGATATGTGGCGACTGCTGGTTCATTGTGAGTGACGTTTTGCTTCAATTCAATCTTATTTCCGCCAACCGTCAGAATTCAATGCAATTGATTGCGTTTAAATATTAATTGCGCTTTCTTTTAATAAATACCATTTTCCCAGTCAGATATGGCTTTAAATAAGAAGGTTCGGTTTGCTTAGTGTAGCCAACTTGGCATTTTATTTTCGGTAAAATTTGATACTTTGCTTTGCTTAAGATAATTAGGAGATTGGTCCTGCGAGTGTCGCTTTTTATAGAAAGTTTTGAATATTTGTTAGGAGTTTAATAATTATGAAATTGTCTTGACTCGAACGGGGTTAAGTACTTATACACTTACTTAGTGCCATTGAGTAATGATGGTCCAGTAATAGATCGTCATTATCTCTCAGTCTCTTATGTAAATCTGCAAGCATATATCGTCTCTATTTCTCACACAGAGAGGCAAGCTGAAGTGGTCAAAAGTTCCTATTTGTTCAACCTAATTGTGGGTTCATCCTCTTAAATAATTTAGAATCCTTTCTCGATCAGTTCTTTCCTTCCATTGTAATGGCTGAAAGCGCAAAGTAGGTAATGAAGCTTGAAAACAAAATTTTGCAACTTCCACTTCTCTAATTTTCACACCAACCCTTCGATTCGTCTTTCTATCCAGCGGATAACACATTAATCCTGATTTCCCTAAGCTGGATGCGTTACTCGACGAAGCGAGCAATAATACCTCCAATCTAACGTAATTTTCAAAGCATCTTTGCGTGCGATTCATTTTCGTTCGGGGCAGAAAAACGCTATTTATGTACTTGGAATATTCGCCCTAAAGAGGATTTATTGTGCCTGCGCGTTTATTCGTCGCGCTTACCCTTCTCAGATGCGCCAATAGTGACAATCAAGCTTGGTTCGAGTCTAAAGGCGAACGACATAAACGAGGGCGACGACGTCTATTTCGAATGCGACGTTCAGGCGAACCCGAAGGTATACAAGCTGAAATGGTTCAAAGACGGCAAGGAATTGCATCAGAACGCGACAGCTGGAATTTTTCTTCCCGGCGGACAATCTCTGGTCTTGCAAAGCGTGACTAGAAATTCCGCCGGTGAATACTCTTGCATGGCAGCGAACGTCGAAGGGAAATCCACCAGCAGGCCGGTTACTCTCGAGATAATGTGTGAGTGTAAAGTCCTATAAATTCTCCTTCACTCCCGAGAGGCAGGTTGAACCGCAGAAAATATTTAGTAAATAGAATTATATATGTTTCATAAAATTATTTGGAGACTGTATTCATTTCTTTCGCGAATGTTGGTAAAGTAATAATAAGTTTATTATTTTTATAATTCCTCTGAGGGACAGAAAATCTGTCCTCATGGAATGTGTATAGTATTCAGTACATCTCTGTTTCAGCGGAGCTTTTGAAAATGCTGTAGAAGGTTTTATATCAATGTTTCGCAATTATTTATAAAAGGTATTAAAGTTTTACGACACGAAGTCGGTTTTCTGGTAGAATTTTGTTACGGAGAGTCAAGGGATAGGGCGATGGGATTCATTTGTAATCCAAAAGACAGCTTCTTTTCGTATATAAAAATCTTGCTAAACTGATTCAGAAAATGCTTCAGAAATAGTATCGAATATCTCATCATTTCATGTAAAACTCCCAGTGGAATTATACTCCCTTTACGTGCTCCCCGGAGATTCAGAGGGCCTCCCGATGAAAGTCATTTAAATATAATCCAAAACCTATAGCTCTTCTGTTCCAATATAACTGTTTTGTATACTAAGAAAATGCTTCATCAAAGCTGTGGAATTCCTCAGAATCCCTATACAGACCTTACAATATTCATTTAGACTACGAAAAAGAAATATCCACCACGAAACTTATACGCAATTACAAAAACCTCCTAAACACCTCAAATAGTGTTTCACAAAAATTACCCAACTCCTCACGATTTGCGCATAGAGCCCCAAGTAAAACGGCGAATCCCTGGAAGAAAATCTTTGTAAAAAGAAAAGAAAATCTGACTTTTATTCTTTAACTAAATTTCTACAATCACCTAATGAATTTGACTGAATGAAACGGTGTCTAAATGAAATTGCATTAAATGAATTTTTCTTGAAAATATTTTCACCCGTTCAACTCGGCTCCCCTCAAGATTAAATCCTGAGTGAACCACTGACCGGTGCCCTGTTCGAGTTCGTACCCTGTCGCGTTTCCAGACGCGCCGATTTGCAAGGACGGCTCTTCCACCCAAGTGGTCGGCGCCCTGAAGCACGAGACGATCTCGCTGGTCTGCGGGGTGCAGTCGAAACCGCCGCCCACGACTTTCCACTGGACCTTCAACAATTCTGGGGAGCTGATGAGCGTGCCCGCCAATAGATTCACGCAGGTCAAGCCGCTCAGCCTGATCACGAGCCACTGGCACAGGTCCAGGCTGAATTACACGCCGGAGAACGACATGGACTACGGGACGGTTGCCTGCTGGGCCAAGAACCAGATAGGGGTGCAAAAGACGGCCTGCCTTTTCCAGATCATCGTCGCCGGAAAGCCGTACCCCCTGCATAACTGCACGTCCCTCCAGTCGACGGGACCCTACGCGTATCGAATGGGTAAGCGACACCCGAGCCTTACACCTTCAACTTCCCCCCACCCCCCAGGCGACCTAAATAGCGCTAACTAGAGCGTTACTCTGGCCCATCATCGGCCATGACGGCTTACGGTCGACAGCCTTGTTGCGTTCAACAGCTTGTTTCCTGCTGTGACCCTCGTGAAGTGGTGGTGGCTGGTCGTGCATGTAAAAGGTCGTGAAATTAGCCGGGCTTTGGGGGGTCGTTTGTAGCACGTTTCTGGGGTAGGTGGGGTTCCGAGGGTTCTGGGGGGGTTTCTGGTTACAGGAAAGTGATATCGCCAGGAGGCGAGGGTTCTGATGTTTGGGGGATTCGATCCTGTTTGGGGTTTGCTCACCGTGATGATCCGTTAAATGTCAGTGGGACATGTCTAATCGGTTCGTTCGATTAATTTTCATTCAAGATGGGGCTCGGGCGTTGTTAAGCGACGATCACCATCGTCGGGACTTTCATAAACGTTTACCGTAGGAAAATTATTAACGCTTTCGCTGCCGATGGCCGTTTCGGAAACCGTTCGACATTGATTATCCTGAGTTATTTTGTAGCTTTGTTTAGTACAGTGTCTTGTGACGATCCACGTCCTCCAAAACCTTGCTATTTCTGTGTCGACCAGGTCACGAGGACTTTAAAGTCACCGATTCAAGAGACGCTGACTGGTTGATCGTGAAATGCTCCGAGGGATTTGATGGCGGCTTGCCATTGACTAATTACGAGCTGGAGGTCTACAGCGAGGAGAGCGTTTATCACGTCAATACCATCTACCTGAACCACACAGAGAGATCGAGCTGGTCCGGTCCAGTTTTCGAGGTGCCTGGTTTGGAGCCAGGACGTAACTACAGGCTCCATCTGTATGCTGTCAACGCTAAAGGACGAAGTGACCCTGTCGTTCTTGAACCAGTCACGCTTAAAGCAGTCGCCATGTACACCACCGGTGAGTTCTTTAAAACGTGCTTCCTTCGGCGCGGCGAATAAATGGAACTACGCAGAACCACTTCAAAGCACGAGTCTCCCTCGCCGGAGACGCGCTTTGCCTTTTATATGTAGGCAATATTTACAGATAATTTTGCACAGTGACTCGGGTACTTGCTAGGGACTAGCACCTTTAGTGATTTAATTCTCTTATTACACTTGGGGAATCTGGATGAGCCAGCAGAAACAAAACGGCACATTCGACGATTTATTGTTCTGGCTTTGCGTGAAGAAATCTGTGCTCCACTATGTATCGTACGAAGTTAATTAACTGTCACCTGTGTTCCCTTGTAATAAGCCGTTGCTACGTCATTACTTCCGAGTAACGTAGCTGTTCGTAGTATCAGTTTGCAAGAGCGTGCCCAGTTTCAAGCTAAATATGTATATAGTCTCGTAAACTGCATTTACCATTTACTAATCGGTCGTATCCTTTTTATTACTCTTTCAAAATCATTATCGTAGACTCGTTTACTAAAGACAAATTGAATGCTCGACGATTTCTGTTGTGCGTAATCGTAAAGAATGGCAACCGCTTTGAGATGAATATAAACGGGCACGAGAGGGTTGCCACTTTCAGGCGGAGAGAAAATGATCTCGAAATCGGAAGACCGATGCCGCGAACGCCGAGGACAGGCAAGTAAACGTTAAATGAGGTAGCTTTACGAGAAGAACGTCTTCGTGGCGTCCGTAACGGGTTTTAATTGGGCCGTGTTGCATCACGGGCTGAACGGCTCGCGGCATCATCTTGCTATCATCTTCCCCCCGCGCTCAGTGGCTCAATTATACGCGTATCCGTGCTAACTTCAAGATCTCATTCACCGGGCAGCCACCTCCCTCGTGATACGCCCCTACGTATCCTCTTCTCCGCGAGCCCTGAATTAAAATCCCATAAAGAGCGAGTCTCTTTCCTCGCTGCTGTCTCATTCGAGGCGCATTTATCGCCTTTAATTTCCATCCTCATGGTTTATTCATGCCGGCCAGCGGACGATTCCGCTGTGTGTGAAAACGTTCGCGCGCCGGCGTCTCTCCGGCTGGCTATGTGCATTTCCGTGGCTGCCTGTGTCGAAGCACATCCGCGACGCGGGCTCATCTCGAGCCTTGGCTGTATGCGTCCGACCAGCACTCACGCCGCTACTGTGCCCTGCACCACCTCCAACCTTGCCCCAATGCTAAGGCTCTCAGCTTTGCAGGTTTAATAAAGAAGGGGCCGATTTTTACGCGATTTAATGCTTAACGAAAATATCACAGTTGAAATTCGGATGGTGGTTCGGGTGAGTTTAAATCCGGCAGTTAAGCAAGTTTCCAATCCAACTATGCTCTTCAATGTTAAGTCATCCAGCTCCGAAAGTTTAATAAAGGAAGCACCAATTTTAGCTGAAATCAATGTTTCACGAAATTTGCAAATATGAATTCGATGGGGCTTTAATAAATTTGAGTGTATGTAGTTGTTAACTAGTACTTTTTTTTTTTTTGAACAGATGTTTATTGTAGGACTACGTAACAATAGATACAGAATATGCTTATGATACCAAAAACATTAGAAAAATACCATTAGTTAATATAGTTTTACTGTTTGTTCAGCGCGTCTGAATCTTACAGTAAGTTATTATTTTTATTAATTATAGGTTATTTATAGTATTGAGTGTTAAGGGTCTTCAGTAGACCATCGTGCGCTGCAATTTTTGTTTTGCTAATAAGAGGGAAAAGAAAAAAAAAACCCGAGGCTGAAAATCATTCATCAAATATCTTTCGTTCACATATTCTCGATAATGCTCCCCTTTCATTAAATTCTCAAACCCTTTTCAGAAACACCCTGTATCCAGAAATTTCGACTTAAATGCGCATAAATGATCTCGCAACAAAGCTGCTCCCTTCCTTCCTTAATTTCATTCTAAGTTTAACCGGAGTATTAGGAAGCATTTACCCTGATTACAAATTACCTGTAAACGTTACTTGCACCTAAATCAAATTATTCCTTGTATATGTTTGCCACGGGACAGATAGGTACGTACGTACACGTCTGCGCCGCGCCGTGCACAGGCGGAGGGGAGGCATGTAGACGCGGAACGTTCGTCTGCTAACGAACCAAGGCGTTTTCTGAATGCCAAAGAGCTCGGCTATCGTCGTCAGGCGGTCCGGCATTCCCCCTTCCTTCTTAATCTTTGCCTGCGGGAAGTTCTTTACGTTCCCTCCGTGATCCAATAAATAGAGGGAAGGAGGGAATCTCGTTTACCGGACACGTCCGAAACGCTTCCCCGCGAGCGGACGATGTTGTCGTTGTTGTCGATTCGAATTCTCCGGCTTGACGAACACGGGGACGTTGGCTCGCACGTTCCGGCGAGAATGGAATTGCAGGAGACGCGCCAGTTCTCGACTGGAAATTAACCCTGAATTGGTGACGCCGTATCTCGCCGGGGGAACTTCTGTAATCATGAGGATTCTTACCTCCCTCGATCAGCCGTTTAATCGGCGACGCTTCCATGGTCGTTGAAAATTCTAATCGTGCCTTACTTATCCTTCGGTTGATAAAGTCACGTCGTTGAAGAGAGCTGTCATTCTGTCGACGATTCTAATTTAACGGGATCACTGGAGATTGACTAATTGACACAGTTATGATTCTATTTGCAATTCTGTTGACGCGTGACTACTGAGCAAGTTTCAATTCTTCTTTCCTGCCAATTGCTGAATATAGATCCAAGCAATTTTTTTATGAATAATGCGTGCTTTTTATTTTCACTGATAACTAAACGACTTTGCGAATTGGTATAATTCAGAAAAGTGTATTAGATATTATTTATATTTTATAATGTATCAGGAAAGTAGTGGAGAGTAAGACTATGATGTCATTTAATAAATCTGATATTTTTAGAACAGTTGAACATCACATTGTCACAATGTATGAGGCATTGGGACCAACAACGGACTAACCCACATATTTTGTGAAATTGAGTTCTGATCATATAAAATTAAAACCGACTTCAAAAAAATAAAATTGCACTGAAAAGTAAAAAACAATTTTTTCCCTTATTTAATCTACGACTCCCATATTTTTTAAGTTGGCGCCAGATTTATACAGTGCAAATGATGAGGCACCGACTTAAAAAATATGGGAGTCGTAGATTAAATAAGGGAAAAAATAATTTTGTACTTTTTAGTGCAATTTTATTTTTTTAACGTCGGTTCTAATGTTTTTTAATTTTTTTTCAGTTTTAACTTTTTAGTTTTATATATATTGACATAAAATCGTTTAAAATCGTTTAAAAAAGATCATCAAAATCGGCCCATATGCTGAGGACTTATACGGGGACAAACAAAAAAAAAACAAAAAAAAATACAAGCAGGTCGAATCTATAACCCCCTCCTTTTTGAAGTCGGTTAAAAACAGGAAAAATATTTTTTTCCAATGTGGGGTAGCCCATTGTTACTGCCAATGCCTCATATATAACAATGGACCCCCTTAAAGCGCGATTAATTAATCCTCGATCGCATTGCTCGAAAATTTGCCGCAGCCAGGTGAACGAGTCTTAATTACACTTCGAATTGCGTGAATGTAGCCGATGTATCGTGGCGAGAATTCGAAACTGCGCGCTGTTCAATTATATAACAAATAAATACAGCGTGCGGACCAATTATGCTCAACAATGAAGGGGGGAAAAACACCTTCAGAGTGGTGGTAATGGTGTGCGTGAACTGACGCTGTTCGGTCACGCACACCATTACCACCACTCTGAAGGTGTTTTTCCCCCCTTCATTGTTGAGCATAATTGGTCCGCACGCTGAATAAATATATTATTATTCGGCAATGGGTGACTTTGAATTTAGGGGTCTATGTAAAATTTAAAAATTATTTATTACTCAAAAAGTAAAATTTATACATTTTCTGACAATACGACAGTATGTACCTACACATGTATCTACTCGTTTCTAACATTTTTAAACCAAGTGCATGCGTCCAAATACCAGTCATCAGCCACAGTATTCTTTCTGTTAAACGGGGCCCCAGTTGTCCAAGAATAATGAAGACCTGCCTGCTGACTTAAAAAACCACCGTGTCAATTATTAATTTCAGTCGTACATATACAATCAGTTCCTGTCAAACACTGAACTCCTACAAAGACCAGCTATTCCATACTCTTCTTCTTACAACAAAATCGTTACGATTCCCCAGCCAAGAATAGACCCAGCTCACCCAGCCCGAGCTCCAATGTTCAAGAACTTCCTTAAAATCACCTTATCCCCTCCTTAATCCCCCCGCGACTCCCCCGCAACTTGTTCACACGTGTTCCTTCCAAGAACGATCGTCCTTACGCGAGTCACGTGTTCCTCTGTCCCGCAGATCGCGGAACTTCCGACGACGGCACGGACTACAGCCTCTTCGTGGCCTGTTTCGCCGGAGGGATAACGGCCGTCTGCATCCTGATCGTCGGGATAACTTTGACCTTATACCGTCGCAGCCACCCGATGCAATCGTTGAAGGCGCAGACCGAGGTGGTGCAGTACGGGGACAAGGAGAGCAGGGCGGCGATAACACCGCTGGCCAAGGAGCCCAGGAGCGAGTCGAAGGTACAGGCGGCGGCAGACATGCCGGACGACGATCCGGACGTGATACCAAACAAGCTGGAGAAAAGGCCGGACATCTTCGAGCCGAATTACGGGGCTGCGCGTGCCGAGGGCGCGACCGACCTCGGGCAGCTTGAGGATCTCGGTTACCCATTGCCCTCGTCCGTGCTGCACACGAAGGATTGCTGGATATACCCGAACGGGTACGCGGAGAAGTCCGAGAAAAGTCTGAACCCCATGCGGCCGAGCACGCTTCCTGTCCATCGTACCCACGACATTTACACGAGAAGTTCCCGCGTCCAAGAGAGTTGTATATAGATGGTGCTGGTCGGCCGTGGCGTCAAAGCGCCGCGACGGGCGCACTGGTCGAACCGACGAGTCACGCTTCGCTTCCTTCTGTTCCACGATTGGCTGTGAAACTTTCCACGAATTTATCAGCCGTTGCCCGGTGGTCGGATAGCTGTGACTTGGACGCTTGTCCGTTGGAGCAGGTCGAACAGGGACAGAGGTACGGGCGAGGGAATGGAGAACGTTTCGCGGGATGGATGCTGCAGGGCTTCAGGGAGCTTGGAGGGGTACAGGAGTATGTTTGGAAGCGGGATAGAAGGTGGGCCAGCATTTTACAATCTTGTGAGCAGCTACGAGAGAATCATGCCAAAAGCGTCCAACACCATTGGGGACGTTTGTAAATAGACAATAAGTATCCTTAAGACTCCCTCCCGAACTGTCCAAGTCTTGCTCTTATTTTTCACCTAGGTTAAGTGAACGTAAGTAGATAAGTGAAAATTGGGAAGGAGCAGGCGAGGGAGGTTCATCCTTCCGTTGCGGCGGATAACTCGATTTACGGCGTTTGTACATAGACAATAAAATCTCCTTCCTTGAATGTCCTTATGCCCGCCGTAAGCTTTCCGTGCTCGATCTCAGTCACCGTGGTTTTATGTTTAAAACTGTTCCGCGAATAAACTGTTCGATGTACACCGTGAGAATGAACGGGTTACCGTGCTTCGTGGTCAACCAATTCGTCGGAACCTTTTAATGAATATGTAAACGTTTGTATATATGGATAATAAACCTCGTTGTTTCGTAACTTGGAACGGAAGTAATTGTTCTTTGAAAATGAACCTCCTGGATGCTGGACCGGTAATGTACAGGTAGGTGGAAGTTTTCTAATTAAGTATTAATAGTTCGGGTAGTTGACATTGTCAGAAGAAAATCAATTAGCTAATCAGTGCCGTTCTTCCTTTTGTAAATCGGGTCTTTTAATTTCATGTAAACTAAAGAATGACCGCTCTAAAGTAAAGTTCAAGATATCTTCCTGGTCTAGTGTTCAGAAAAATAAATTAATCCCGGGGAAAGTATAGGGTTCTTCAAATTTTACGCACGTCTTTGATGCTTTTACTCCAATACAAATTTGCATACACACTCATACACTCAATTTATAGTTTCAAGATATACAGAATAAGGAAAACGCGAATCTACCTTGGATATATCCCTTAAACATATCAATTTACACGCTTATTTACAATATTAACAGCGACTGATAATGGAAGCTGCTAAAATAAACGAAATACTTACTGTGAAGTTCATTAAAAAATGACTTAAGAACATTTTTATTCAAAAGTAGAATGGCTATACGCGGTCAACGTATGGAAGAGTTCGTAACAGCTGACACAAATTCTGTTTCAGCGTAGTTCAATTTATTTTCGACAATGTTTGTTCGGTCGCCAAGAAATCCCCGAAATTCAATCCATTTTCCAGTCCTATCCCATGGTTCCGATGGGAGCTCGCTAATCACGATTTCGCGCGAATCTGGAATCCGCTTTCCCCTCGACAAGGATCTGTTTCTCTTCCATTAACTCCATGACATTTGGGGTATCGTTGACTGATTCCGAATGCATCGCGTGCGATCTTCTGAATCGACAGATATTATCGGTAAGCCGCTTATCCCTCACCGCGAATCTGGAGATCTCTCCGGGTACCTCGTTCAACAACAAGCCGTGCAAGGACGTGTGTGTACGTCGGATTCGCAGCCCTCGCGCACAGGCTTTCGGTCTACACGCGTTTGCAACGCTGACCCAGAAGGCGACGGGCGATAAATCATATCCTCAGGACGACGTTCGGCCAGGGAATCTCGTTCCACACCCATGGGGAAATAAACAGCCGGTAATTCATCCTCTCTACGGGCACGCGAGAGACTGTCGTGCGATTTTCTTGCGTCATTAGAAATGAAAAGCAATGGAAATTTTACTAACAATTATCCGTCGACTATGTAGAGTACAGAGGCTTGGTGTATTCTGAAGAATTTCATTAAATTTTTTAAGCGATGTCAAACTACTTAGGATTAAATTCTAAGGATTCCTGTGGCTCATTGTAAGGTGAAGCTGTTAGCTTCGACTTCAATTTTGCCGCCATGTTGTGTCTATTTTTCGATGCTGGAATTTCGCATGCTATATAAGAAATCGAAAACTTTTCATTCCATTCTATTTCCAGTACTAACAAGGAGAGTATTTTAGGTGTCCGCCTCCGATCATTTTGATTTTTGGATATGTTATAGAGGACCGAAAAATAAGAAATACGTGTTTTTTTATTTTTCCCCGTTTTCATATTTGGGGGGTGAAAGCTGCGTTCAAAGTTAGGGTTGAAAAATCATTTTTGTGGAACAAATGGACTTTTTGAAAATCTGGTGAGTCAGTCATATTTCGCATTCAAAGACACAAAATTCGTCCATTGACACTATTCCCCTATCTCTAATAGTTCTCGAGGTATTCGACAAAAATGATTTTTCAACCCTAACTTTGAACGCAGTTTTCACCCCCCCCCCCCCCCCCAAATATGAAAACGGGGAAAAATAAAAAAACACGTATTTGTTATTTTTCGGTCCTCTATAACATATCCAAAAATCGAAATGATCGGAGGCGGACACCTAAAACACTCTCCTTGTAAGTAATCTGCCTCGTTTGTTTGAAGTGTCGGAATTTGAATGCTTACCAAAGAAAATGTCAAGGGATCTATTATAAACAGAGTTCGACAATGGCTGACAACTGAGTTCTGCACTTAAGCCGTCTATTTACCGATCGAATTATTAGCTATTCACCTTCCGCTCCTTTATTTCTAATTTAAAGCACACCTGCCGGCTCTGCAGGCCGTCCAAGCACGCCAGGCTCGACAGCTGACAGAGACGGATCCTCTGACAACGTTCTAGGACGAGAGTTTCGGAGTAAACAAGCCTGTGTACATCTCAAAGAGGGCCTCTCTTGAGTGGATGCAGGTCAATGGCGTTGTGGATACCAGGGATAATCTGACGCCGCTTATACATGAATCGCCACTCAGTGCGCGGACAAAAAGTAATTTTAGAGCGTGTTTGAAGTACCTGTTCCGCGAAGGTGTGTACGGTGAACGTCTGTGCGTGAGAATTCTACAGGTACACGAAGGACAAAGGGGGAAAATGGCATGAAAATAATGGATCGTCAACTCTTATCGTGGCTTCAAAGGGAAGTTGTTATTTCAAGTAGGTATGCTCTTTCTGGTATGAACAGGTGTACCAAGCAATAGTGACATTTGTGGTGGTCAGATATATAATACAGTAATAGTGTCCCTGCACTGGATAAACTGTCGAACCTCGAATTTAAAGAATTCTTTAACATTGGAGCTCCCACTACATCTTGGTGCACCTGTATTTTCCTGTTTTATGCAGCTGAATGGCACATTAAGAATATCAAACTGATATGTTATTGAATCTGCAAACCAGAGTTTCGAATGTTTCCAACTGTTAAGATTTTTCAAGTATTTGAATACATTTTTGCCATTGGAAACGCAATTTTGCATTTGGATTTTTCACGCACATAGGTACATCTATATTTGATTTTCCAAAATAAATTATATTCTATTATAGTAATTATTACTATGTATGTAAGCATAAGTTGAGAAGTAGGGTGAAAATTAAATTACTTCTTACAGAAAGATTGAAAATCTCGAATTATTTAAAGCTTCTGGTTTGAGGATTCTGTCAGAGGATAAACAATAGTCAATAATAAATTATTCTATCCAGCCTAAGTAGTGAATATTCGAGCTTTATAATTAAATAGTATGTTGACGATTCGAGAATGGCGGAAGGGAATGTGCAACCAGGGCGCTGGTGCTCATATTTAATTGTTCATAAAAGTAAATTTAATTTTCGTATATAGCCGTAGTAAAGCACAGAAAATGCATAAACGATGTTTCGGGGGAAATTTTGCTTTTCAATCTCTTATTTTTTCGCATCGAATGAAAATATATGTAGTTGTCTCGAATTCTCTCTCGCACTTTTTCACTTTATTGACTCAATTATTTTAAAACGAACTGCTCGTTCGGTTACACATATATTTGCATTGATATTGTGTATCAGTTTGTCATCATTTAATATAAAAAATCAGATATATTATTTAATTTCATTATAGTCCAATTTTCTTCATTCAGAAATTATAACTCCCTCGTGTGAGAAAATGAATATAACAGTAATGTACGGTTGATATCAGATAAGAGGAATTTTTGATAAATATATTTTTTTTAGAATATGTTTGTTTACATTTATCCCATTGTTACTGTTGTAGATTCAGGCTTGAACAGCATTTGAACAAAACACATTACAAATGATTATTCAAATAATATAGGTACTATTCTATTTCAGCAAAAGTTATTTTCAAATACTCGCAGATTAATTTATTTGAACAAGCGCACGATTTTTCTCTGAATTATTTTTTTATTCAGATACTGATCAAATAAATATTTATTTTATTTTACATTTCAATAAGCATCTCTTGAAGTAATCTCGCAAATAATTTCTGATGCAGCAGCCTTTAATCGAAACACTTGAAACCAGGATAGTCCTGAGGACGAACGCTTATAAGACCATCTATAACTTTATTTAAAACACTCGTGGAAAGTAAAAAATCATTTTGAATTGATTGATTTGGTTGGGCGCAAAATAGAGATCCTTCTTCCAAATAATTTTTAAAATAGAATAAAGTAATTCGAATAATTCATTGTTCCAAGTGCTACCTCCCGTTTCGTATTTCAAATAGTTTTTGCCAACGTCTAACTCCAACCAAGATAGATGCGGAACAGAAAGGAAATCGTTGGCCATAACAACGCGAATATCCTGCAGATCAGGAACCATTCACCCCCGAAATATCTGGTGATTTCTATGAGCAACCAGTAAGCTATTTCCTCGAGGCTTATCGCTAACTCGCGACAGTATTTTCATCGTGAACCCGAGCGCTGATATACCGCCCCAGCTCTTTCGTGCTCGTTCCGAAATTTATGACGGACGCTCCAACATTTCGGTGCCTCGTAAATTTTACTTCCTGGGCGCTGAACGCGGGACGTGTGTTTTCCTTTCGAAGGAACGAATTCTACGATTAGTTGGGAGAACTCCGTAACTCTCTGGAACTTCCCAACTCTTTCCACGGTAATAATTATTTCCCTCCCCCTCGTATAAAATCGTTCGTCCGAGCCAAGCGCCAAAGGCCCCCTGCCCCGCCTAAATCAAGGCTGCGAGCCAGCTAACTCGAATAATGAACGGGAGGGGGAGAAAAATAATCCGGCCCCGAAGCCCGAAATAATTCGCAACCGTTGATTTAGAAATTTAATAACGACGGAAAGGGATAGGAAACGCGACAAAGGCTGAGCGCTGTTCACAGCCGCTTTATCTCCGTTTCCATTTCGCCGCCTTTTCTCGTCACAGGATGCGCCGCGGGGCCGTGCGCCCCGTGGATCGTACACATCGTCCATCGTGGCAGAAGACTAATATCCGAATTAAAAATTTAATTATAAACCCCCGCGAAACGATTCGTTTCTGCCACGCGCTGGTCGCCGCGCTGGGAACGTCGGAATGATGACGGTAATTAGGCTGCAGTAGGCATGGTTATTGGTTTTGTAGCAAACCACGTTGAGTTTGGTGTGAATTAGTACCATTTTGTTATTTCAACTGCTAACTGGGCCATTTCTGCAGCAGGAATGTTTTTCCCGAGTTTCAAAGTTACAAAAGAGGAAATGATTCGTTGTGACAAATGATCACAGAAGGGTGATTTGCACGATGTGATACTACGGGGTGTTTTCAATGGGTGGTCCAAATGTTTGCGTTCAACTGAATCGTTATAGTGTTCGAGTTTTAAAGTCCAATAATATCTATCAATTCAAAGTCTAATCCAAGGTAACACTGGTAGTACTTTAATACTTTCTGCTGTTGAATGTTTCCCTTACATTAAACCTGGGGGTGTCCAACCGCATTACAAAAAGGCTACGATTTCTCAGTCTACTTGGGGTAAAAATGTTGTAAAAAAAGTTGTGATTTTTACAAAAAGGCTTATTTTCCAACTATTCTGCGTCATAACCGTGTCTTTAATTCGATACCAATATCAACTCAACCCCTGCGATAATAAACATACAATTCCTCCTTCTCGGTGAAATCCTAAAGTCCTCGAGTTGAAAAGTCATTTAACGGTCCGTGTTTTAAATCTTTCTGAATGGTCCCCTGAATGTGTGTTTAACTAGAGGATCCGCAGCGTCCGATTGGAGGGGAACTGGAGGGTCTATTAACCGTGGTCCGCGTCCGTGACCATGAAACGGAAGTAACCTCGACAAAAGCCCCGAGGGAATTCTGCATCCGCGTAACGTTCCGCCCCCGAAACTGCGAATATCGGGGATATTGTTCCCGGCACGATGCACGGATTTTTACGAGCCGTTTTTACAGCGGAGTGCAGCGTTCGTTACTGCACAGAGCGGTATGAAAAGTTTTATAAACAAAGTTGGTCTTCGTTCCTGTGTAACACCTAAAGCAGGTCAACCGTGTAGCCCCCCCCCCCCACCCCACCCCTCCACATTTTTCGTGGCAGGAAAAAATGTATCAAATGAAAGTCGTCCTGGTGAAATACGAAACGCTGTTTAGCGGCAATTTTTCCGTCTCGAGGAAGGGCGGTCTTTGTTCTTTAAACGTGGCAGTATATTCTGCGTTCGCGCTGCTTTAGAAAGTGCCTGATGAACGTAGGAATCTATGAATACGAATGAGAAGGTAAATACTGTTTTTAGGTTCTGAATTTTACTCACTCCCGGGGGTTGCTGATAGCGTAGAGTTCACACGAACAGTTCAAGCGGTGGATACGACTATTTATTAAAATTAATCGACGGGAGGAAGTCAGTCAGTCTGGTCAGAGAAGCGTTCAATAATATATCTGCACCTTCTCTGCACGGCAATTAACAGAATAGCGCGCACTTACTAGGACCACATGTTCAATTCACTTGAACCTTCCACTTTTTTCCATACGTTCAATCTCACTTCGTATTCAGAAATCTCTCTCCGCGTGCCCCCCCCCCCCTCTCCAAGCCCCCATCGATCCTCATCAAAATTTCAAACGGCGCCGTTCCCGTCCCGTCCCGTCACGGTTGTAAATTCCTTCCGCCGCGCAGTTGCGTTACGCCTGAAGGAGATTTATCTCTTCATTGACACGAATCCCTGGACCGTGTTCACAAGAATTTGTATCGACCCGCGGGCGAAGGGGGAGTGTCGGCACGGGGGAGCACGTCGACGCGCGGGAATGTAAGGGCGTCGGGGGGGGTTGAAAGCCCCGCGGGGGTCGGCAGTCGCGACGGTGCTCTGGAAATCGGGAATATCGGGATATCCCGGGCGCCAACGTGAATTTTTACGACAACATGAAGCCCACCCTGGGTACACGTACAGCAATTTGCCAGGAAAATTTCTCCACACCGCTGTGGCTGCTCGAAAGCGACTAATTGCACCCCGTGCAATCGACATTTTCTGCGCTTACCCTCACTGAAAAGCTGCTGTGCGCGTCCTTCGTCGAAGGCTGCAGCCGCCGGTTTACAAAATTACGCTATTTTTCTGGGTGAATGCGCCGACGACGAAGTTCCGCGGGTCAAAAGGGGCTAATGCCTGAAGAACGCCGCCGTCGGCGGCGCTTTCTGCTCGTATATCCGAGGAAAATGGGCCGAGCTTTTAACCGAGAAAATAGTTGCCAGAGAACGGTAAACTGATGCCCCCCCCCCACCCCTCCACCGTGATGGACGGTTTATTCTGATCAATTTGGGTAAGTGGCGCAACAGGGGGTGGAGGGAGATACGTGAAAAAGTGTGTTACCGATAGTCATGGATTCTTGTGCGAGTTTTAGTGGATGTTGTTGGTAACGGCTGCTGACAGGAATCAGAACAGTGTAATATTTAATATTTCTTGGACATTCTTACTGTTTTTAAGTGAATGGTCCTGTCTTATACATATCAGGTGTAGGAAAGAATTCTGTGTTTTTTTTCTTCAAGTTTATAAAATGACTTGACACTCACGAGGGAACACCGCGAATCCGGACTCACCGATTGGAACGCAACTTTGTGGGTTTTTAGAGTGACTCGAAACAAGAACAACGGTGTATTTCATTTGGGCCCTATCGCCTTTTAAGGGGGTGAAAACTAACCTCAAAGTCAAACTGGCACGTCCACTTTTTCGCGTATAACTCTCAAAGTACAACAGACAGAAAAAAATATTTCGAGCAAAAGTTGAATGGTGCAATAAGCGCTACAAATTTGCGTTAACAAAATTTTGAAAAGAGTTTAAAAAAAAAATACCTGAACGAAAAAAAACTTTTTCCAAAATTTTGTTAACGCAAGTTTGCAGCGCTTATTGCACCATTAAACTTTTGTTTGAGACATGTTTTTCTGTCTGTTGTACTTTGAGAGTTATACGCGAAGAAGTGGAAGTGCCAATTTGACTTTGAGGTTAGTTTTCATCCCCTTAAAGGGCGATGAGCCCAAATGAAACACACCGTTGTTCTTCTTTTGAGTCACTCTACAAACCCACAAAGTTACGTTCCAATCGGTGAGTCCGGGTTCGCGGTGTTCCCTTGTCAGTTAAACAGAATTAAAAATTCATAGCTGTGATCCCTCCCAAAGAAAGCTTCCTTCCGCAGTCTTTAATTTTCATTTAACTCTGTTATCTATGTAAAATACCATGCATCGATACAACAGACGTTAAAAGTGTTTAAAAAATCTCTGGAACGAGATCCGTAGCCAACATAATTAATTAGAAAACAGTGCACAGTACCAAGAATAATTTCCCCCTTTTAAACACAAAGAAGTGCAATGCACGTAAATTCTACTTCTCATAACAATTTCTTTGATTCCTCTGATGTCTCTACAGAGGATGGCCAGCATCGTTCACCTGTAAAATGCTATTCTTATTGTCAAAACCAGAAGCCTCTGAAACCTTTAATCCTCTGAACTTGGCCAGGCATCGTCCCATTTTCGACGGGCAACAGAAAATCTTTCCGTCGTCTCATCCCAGCTACCTCTGTATCATGGAGGTCTATTAAATATCCATTCATTTACATAGCAATGCATAATAATCACGGCGACTCCAAAGTACGATAGAGTGGCGGGTTTCTGCTGGCTGCACTCTGTATCCATCGCTTTATATGAACCATTGCAATTCAAAGGATTTCGTTTCAGTCCATTGCACGTTTTCCTTGATGACTCTATTAACAAGTAGTCACTTCTCGAACGTGTAACAAACGTTTTCGCGTTCCAAACGGCTGTATTGTGCACAGAGAACCTAGATTATTTGAAATGTTACAGGTAGGTCCTTTTTAGTTTGAGTAATTGGAAATTTTCCTGGATTTGATATTATGGTGACAGTATTTAATGCGTATTTCAGTAAATGCTTTGACACGAAACTGAGTGGAATTGAATCAATTTAAACTTAGTAATAAGTCTATAAGTACGTTATTTACATGAAATAAAGGAGAAATATTTTTTAATCAAATAGTTTCTGTAGATAACACGCGTTCTTAGGATTTCCTCTGAAAATTTTATGGAAAACAATTTTCCAATTTTCTTGGGAACTATAAAATGCAAAATATTCGAAACGATCACGAAGAAGAACATTTCAATATTTCTTCAAAATCTGGAGCCGTAGTTTAATCTTCTTCCGCTGCTGTCACATGTTCTTGACTCGTTGTACATTTAAGCAAATACATAGATCTTAGAATGTAGGCAGAGAACGGTATTTGAAGTTTCATAACTTTTCTTTGACGAAAATCGAACCTGGTTCGTTTAATTAATGTCTTAATATTTTTGTCATTCAAAATCTGAGACAGGTAGGAAGTAGGTATTACCTGAAATATATTGTAAGCCAGAAATTGTGGGCGAGGTATCAAAACAAGAAATTGCGAGAACACGATGATCTTTTCTCGGACACGCCTTTAACGTTACTATTGAATGCATCGTGCATGCATTCTATGTATATTTTACAGGACCGTAATCTCCATGCTCGAGACTTTGGCTGCATATAGTATGCGAATACTCGTAGGAAAAATTGTATCTCCTTAGCTTCCAGTAAGATGCAACCTCACGTCGACGAATTGGAACGTTTACGTGACTACGATTTTAATACTACATGACGCACGATAAACATTTCCTGCCATATGCATCATGCTCGAATAAATTCTCCCTTTGCAATCCTGGATATGTTAAATCTTTTCAATTGTCATACAGCTTCCATGCATTTTAATGGTATATTTTTCCCTTCGTATTTAAATTGCTATGAATTTCTTATTTCCTTGGTATTTCTGATAATTCTCTCCTTCAGTTTCTGATTTATGAGATACATGGAGAAATATTGATACTGGATTCGTAAATAAATTTGTATACTTAATACATCAGTTTCATTTTGATTCAATTTTTAGTTCTTAAGTCTCGTAAGTTTTACAGTTTCTGTGTGTCTTTTACGAGGGAACGTCAGAAACTCAAAATTCAGATTTTCACGGGTCTTTGCTGGTCTCTACAAGAGTGTTTAAAAAATATTTAACTTTTCTAGTTTTCTCAAAAAGTTATTTGAAGGCTTACATACGATGCATGATTATCTTTGCTTCTTTGTCAGTTGAAACATTTTTATATCGATCAGAAAGATAGAATTCTTTGAAAAAAAAATTACAAAGTATCCCCCTCGTTTCCCCTCTGCTTATCGCCCGATGCTCGTCTTCTAATTCATTCCCGTCTATCGTGAACTGAGTTGCAAACGAGTAAACAGTACGCCATTTGGATATCTGCACAAGAGCATCAAATTCCGCGGAGTTCAACAAATAAATGTTTCACGAGATATGTTCTGACGGACGGCAATTATAATTTCCTCGCAAAAGTATGCGTCGCAAAAGCATCCCTGGACGGAACAGGAATAATCGTTTAAGGATAAAAAGAGACACAAGTAACAAACGTCACCCCTAAAATACACAAACCACTCTCTTATTAAACTCTAGCATTCAAACAGTCACGTAAACTTCTATAAATAACGAAACGACATCGATATTTCCAAGATTTGCTAAACACATAGTATTATTGCACAAGCTGGACGAGCAAATATTTCTAAACGTTGACCGATTAGCGACCTATGTCCGTAAAGGTTAACTGACATTATTGGATCTGATTGCATTTTGCATATTGCATCGCTCGACAATTTTCGATAATCAGACGCAGATTGCGAACGAGAAGAATAAAAATCGCACCAAGAGATTAATATGTAATGTTTCAATTTCGTTTTTTTTTTTTTTTAAAGAATGTTGCGTCACCTTTGGATTCCAGTGACATTAAGATGGAAGTGGGACTATTTACAAAGTACAAAATTTTTATTTCGATATGTAAATCGCACGATACGTGGCGGGGACGCACGAAGGGCAGACGGAGAAGATGAAGGGGTTAGAAAATCACTGTAAATGGAGGCAGAAGGGTGTAGATACCGGAGGAAGGGTGCCAGAGCGAAGTGGTCTCGTACTTTACGAAATGAAATACACCCACGCCTATAAAATGGCGGCCACACCTATGTGTACGCGACATGACTCACCCCTGAATCGCAGGTTAAGTTCGGCGTCACAATCCTGATTGAAAACTGTCGACACTTCGACAGCCTTTCGATTAGCGAGTTCAATGGAATTATTCCGCCTTTTCATCCGTTATATCTGTTAGTGGCCATTTTTGTGTGTGGTTACAATCGTGGTTCGATATTTATACCAACTTTCTTTCTGGGAATGAAACGATGTTAACGTCTGCCAAATTATTGCCCTTTTCTCCTGAATTATGGAAGAAGACGACGTAACGTTGAAATGAAAAATTGCAATCTGCTTGTCAAAAGGGAATTTGCTGTAAATTTTTCTCAACTTGATTTGCACATAGAAGAATTATTGAAACTAAGAAAATTAACAAAATATATATCACTCGGAGAAACACTTCGCATTTCGAATCGCAAAGCAGAGAAAGGATATTACGTGGATGATAAAGCCGCGTATTACGATAGAAAATACACCCGTCCATGCTTTCACTGTTGCAGCTTTTTTAATACATTATTTTCCTCTTACATGATAAATCCAACGCGAAGTTCAGATTTGTCTCTTATTGTAAACGCGCGGACGATAACGAGTCTCATCGTTTCCTCCTGTATGCTCCGACAAAAGCGTCCCTCAGCAGCTCCAAGGAAACGAACGAACCAAAGAAAGCTTTGTGGCGTGCTCCAGTGAACCACTGAACGATATTTCATAATTCGAAATAAGGTCCGCTCCGAGGTATCGAAACGTGTCCATACATTCTCATTCGTTCTTCAACGTTTCTTTCTTGCTAGAGAGCTTATCCTCACAGATCGAGTCCTTCGACCCACATTTTCCCTTCGCCATTTCACCCTTTCACTTGCAATCGGGAAGCTGATTTCCAAAGTGTCTTAACGCCCACGTACCCATACGGAACCGAGAAAGTCACGCATCGTTTCCTTATTTAAAACGCACATTTCTACTTGGAAGTACTTTAGATTCGGCAAAGTAGTTTATAATACACTTTCCTAGCGTTCAACTAATCATTTCAACCCGCGTTCCTCACGATCACGAGAAGATTAATAAGAAGATTAAGAATATTCAAGTGAAACTGTCACACACCTCGAATCCTTAAACCCATCGATCATAAACTGTACACACAAAAATGTCCCCAACTCGAAAACCAGATCCAATAGAACAAACACTCACATCAACCCCTTTCGCCACTTTTCAGTGCCGAAACCACCGCAGAAATTACTTCCGCATATCACAAGAAACGTTCCAGATTTCGATACGTAAAAACCTACAAAAATCTAATCCTACAAAATCTCAACACACAGATCGTACGTACATCATATCGAAGAAAGCTGAGATGATCCTGTCGACGGTCCTGGCAGACATGCTGGACGAGTCGGTGAAGGATGCAAGGAGCTTGGCGGTGACCGCTGGCAAAAGCAGCGTGTCACGCGAAGAGATGGAGAGGTCGTTGAGGAACCTGTGTCTTCGTTCGAGCACCGGGCCCGCGTACAACGATCGACTCGTCTCCTGGAACGAGGAGGACGTGGACACGTCCAAGGTTGGCCATACGAACGACGAGCGATAACATTCACGGCGCAGGCACTTGATCATCCCTAGTCGGTGAACAAAATAGGTTGTTTCAGACGGGTGCCAGCGACGGTGTGGCGTCTCGTGCTGCCAAGGGGACTGCAGACAGAAAATAATCACCATCTACCGCAATCTACGTTTCCTCCGCTGAACAGGAACCGCGCGACACGCTCCAACGGTGCTGGCTGAGGAACCACGACACAAGAATTCTCGCGAACGACAGATCTTTCTTAAGTGTTCATCCTTTACATTTCGTTTTAATGGCACAATATGATATATGTTTTTGTGGAGAATAAAATACGTTTTATGAATCAGTCTGTGTCGGTAATGGTTTTTTACTTCTCTGTTACTTTTTAGACGATGTAATATATTTTTTATAAATTTAAAGAGACTCGAAAACGGTGATTTTTGATCTTCAGGTATTACTGCACGCAAAACTCTGCACAGTCATTATATGAGTCCATCCAACAGTATATCGGCAGGCTCGCGAAATTATTTAAGTAGTTATGCACCGATTTAAGGGGCCGAATATTTGTGAATTTTTTTTGGAAAAGCGGAAGCATATATTTTAACAGAACTTTTTGCACTTAAAAGAGCAACATTTAAAGAACATTTGGTAATTTTTTCGTAGAAAAATATTCACGTTTATAGTAAAGTAACAACCGGCATCCAAGTACCTTTTTTAAAAATTTGGTTTTGCGGTGAGGACTGTCATTCGAAACCAGATTATCTGAAATCAAAAAATAAACATGATTTCGTTAGTATATTAATGTATCCTCATATGAACGGAGGGAATTTCCGAAATATTAATTTAAAATAAAATGGCGGCTATTTAAAAGTGAAATCCTGATTATTTCGTGCAAAAATCAAACGAAAAAAATCAAGATTTCAAGTTTAAGTAGCCGCCATTTTATTTTAAATTAATATTTCGGAAATTCCCTTCGTTAATCGGAAGATACATTAATATACTAACGAAATCTTTTTTGTTTTTTGAGTTTAGATAATCTGGTTCCGAATGCCAGTGCTCACCGCAAAGCCAAATTTTTAAAAAGACTTCTTAGATCTCGGTTGTTACTTTACTATAAACGCGATTATTTTTCCACGAAAAAATTACCAAATGTTCTTTAAATGTTGCTCTTTTAAGTGCAAAAAGTTCTGTTAAAATATATGCATCTGTTTTTTAAAAAAAAATTCACAAACATTCGGCTCTTTTCGGCCGCCTGACTAGGTACAACCCTTTAATACAAGCATAATTCACAAATGTTCACAGATTGGGTGTAGGTAACATTTCTTCGGGGAACGAAGAGAGTACAAGCGAATGCTGCGAGGCGATTTTTAATTCATTCCGAGTTAAATTGGAATTTATTTTTTAATGTAATCCATTATCCTGCACACTCGATTCGTGGATATCGCAGCGTCAAGGTTCAAAAGAATTTCTTGGATCAAGGATCAACGACCCAGAGCGCTGCAGCTCGATAATTGCGTTTGCTCGTGGCGCAGGCCTGCAAGTAACATTCTATCCGCGATTTTTTAGAGCAAGCCAGTGGAAACGTGCGAGGATTGCTCAGAACTTAATTGGGAACACGGGGCAGCAGGAGAATTTCGACCTTGCGCGTGATCATCGGAAAGCTGAACGGACCGCGGCCACTCGTCATTCGTTGCGATGTTTTGTTGCCGGTTACATTCGGAAGCACAGAATTCGGCGTTTTCTATAAAGAGATGGAAGATATCGTGCGGTGTGGTGATCGATCGTGTAGCGTTTTTCGTCGCCATTCGGTCGGAGGGAAAGGTCGGGGAGAAAGGGCGGACGCCGATAATCAATCGAAAAATGATTTCGGATAGCGAAACGGATCGGTGGTGGCGTCGATAAATCTTTGCAACTAACGATTAAGCAGATACGTTGCGCCGACGAAGCGAATGTCCCCCATTTTCGGTACTCTGCCTAGCTATGTAGCGGGAAAACGATAGGTGATTCTTAAATTCGTGCAGATATAAAGTGTAGGAAAATATTATTTCAAAAATCTGTGGATCACTATTTTGGCCGAACTAACAATAAGTTGGGAACGAATCATTTTATCCAGTACTGTATGCGAGGAGGTGGACGAAAGGTCAAAAACGAGAAAAAAATGTTAAATAAACATACTTTGCACGCAGGAATTAGACCACCAAAGCCAAAAGTCACGTTTAGAATTTACTACGAAAATTTATAGTCCATTCACTTGTTATAAATTCCGAAAGATTCATGCAGGGGCATTCGTTTTTAGAATCTGAAGGGTATCCACACTTTTTCAAATGGTGAAGGATATGTTTCCTTCAATTTGTTTTATCAATTCATCGTATAGTAATTACATCATCATTCTGCAATTAAATTATTATTCCATCTTCCTTTTCGATTGCCAAGACAGAGCGCTTCAAGACAGTTCCTTCATTATAAAATCTATTAATATAAAAAAATACTTTATATAAATTAAACCAGTAAAAAAAATCACACGACAGCTCCAATAATAATCAAACGTTTACTTAAAAAATTACATACTGGTACTGTCTTTCCTTCGGCACACTTATTCTTCGCTGTTTGCTTTATTCTATTCTACTCTGAATAAGACGTTCTTCGAAAGAGCACGTATTATTGAATCAAAGGAACGTATAATTGAATACCATTATCTTTTTTGTAGAAGGCACCCCAGGGTGTGAGCGATTGAAAAGATCCATTTAGCCGTCCCTGATACGTAATTAGTTGTAATCGTATTCTAATTAATAACCGGTCCACGGACACCCATTCACACGAACGGCCATTCATGCGAGCCAGTCTATAGAACGCCGTTAGACTAAACAATCTCCGAAGCAATCAGGGTGGTCCGGCCGAAACCCGAAATTAACCGAAAACAAATTAATTCCCGCCTTACGCCGACCTTGTCGGGAGCCCTTTCATACCTGAGGACTGTGTGAAACCCCATAACCACGCCTCCTCAGGTTCCTCTGAAATAATTACACTAACTTGATCAGATCCTAATTAAACAGTGAACCCCTCGCGCGCGCATTTGTCAAACCGTCGGCCTAGGCACAGAAACACTCCTTGCATTCTTAGGGACCCACTGCACGAGAGCAATCCGAAGCATTCAAAAAGTCTTTCATGTGTTAAACATTATTTTTGAAAATATTTTTTTAATATTCTTTACGTTTGAAACCACCCAGTTCAATTACAATGTTCTATAGTCTGTATACACACATAGTTTCAGTTGCAAGTAAGATTCTTTGACATCTGATTCTTTGTTTAAAAAAAAACCATATTTTTTCTGTATTTTGTACAAGTTTCATAATAATTCGGGCTTGTAATTGAATAAATATTTGCTAAATTTGCTGAAATTTCTACTGTTTCTAGTGTAAATTCTGTTAAATTCATGTTGCATCGAGTAAATAAAAAATCGAGCTATGTATAAAACTGTTCTCTCTAAAGTGTTAAGTGATCGATATTAAGATTCCAAACCTTCATGTAGTTTCTGTGAACAGATATGATAGGAACACTTTACGTAACCACGAATCGATTTACGCAATGTAACTTAATTTCCACAGAATTCGAGTACCTATTTCCCTTACGTGAGCTGTATGTACGTTTGTATGGTATAATGAGGACGTAAAATGAGGTCTGTTCTCCCATCATCCTCTACGAATTATCATATTTAGTGTCGGGTCTGGGTGAGGTTTGAGTTGGGTCTAGTATAAAGGACTACATTTGTACAAGCTGCATGTATTATTTTACTGTTGCTAACCTAATCCATACCTAGATGAGAATCTAGGTGAAGCATTCCAACTCGTATTATTATTAAATTTACCTCTGGATTGCAGTAAGGGAAAAGACCTCTGGAGTAAAGCAAATAAATGTCCCTTAACGCTAGGAAGCGTAGAAAAAGAATTGCTAAAAATTATTGCCACTCCAAGAATTTAATAATCCTACGTCGAAACTTAACTTTCTCGCCCTTTATAATCCAATAACTCACAAATATCTAATTTAAAACAACTGTGATTACAGATAAAGGTAAGGATGCTCCATATTAAATAACATAGAGTTAAATTCCTACATCCCAAACTAACGTTTCGCATGATTATTAGGGGCGATAGTTTCACTGTTGCCAAATAAAATTTTGTAATAATTTTCAAAAACACGTAAGATAGTTACGTAACGCAGAATCTCCGCAAAATCTTGCAGCATGAGTAAATAAATGAGAAAAATTCGAAACCCTTTGGTCTTATAATCTTCCATATTGTAATCCCAAAAATCACGCAGAAACTCACCCTCCCCAAATGGTAGTACCACCTCGAAACATTTATCGTGCACACGTAATTCTCTTCTCTCGCGATAGATAAATTTCCCAACAAGTCAGTGTAACAAAAGACACCGTACATACGGAAAGATGGAGCATTTCATCAAGAGCGCAATCATACAAACAACTCCGCAGCAATAGAACAATCCAGCCAAAGATACCCGAGCTCCGCTTGTCCCAGATCCTTTGGCCACCCAGCAACCTCCCACGGGTCAACATTTATCATCCTTAGAACGCGGCCGTTCGTCCCACGAAATTAACCCGTTTACGATTCCGCCGTCTAGCCTCGCCCCTCGCAGCCCATCATCCGCCGTTCGCCCCGAAAACTTGGCGTTCCTGGGATTCTTCGGATTCGTCAAGGCGGCCAGACAGGCTGCAGAAGGGGGATGGGTGAAGACGCGAGCGAGCTGGAAACGAATTAATTTCTGGTTTCACGCGCGCCCCATCCGAAATGAGTTTTAGGTGGCCCCCCCTCGCCCTCCCCCTCCTCCTCTCTCTCCCACGTTCCACACCGTTCCCCCCATTCCGGGGGCTTCGTAAAATAATAACTTTATGGAGGCAGAGCACGGCACGAAGCCCTCAATGAGAGTCGCTCCGTGGCGAAGAAAGAGCCGCGGCGTGGAGAAAAGGTGGTTGCGGGTGGGACGCGGGGGGGAGGGGGGGGGTGTAGGGGGAGGGAGGTGGGGCGCGTGTCGTGGCGCGAAAGAATAGGAACTAAAATAGTCTTCTCGCGGCGAAACGGAGAAAAACTCATTCCGTCTGCTCGCCCGCAGCCCGGAGGAGCTGGCCCATTGTGAGACGGCCAACTATTGTGTAGTTCGTGGTAAGCGTGGACCACTGTCGTACCCTCGCCTCGACCCCCGCCCCCCTCCTCCTCTTCCACCCGCCGTCTCGGCTACGCACGCGTTTCGCTCCTTTCTTCCGGCGCGCCTCGTTTCTCGCCACCCACCATTCCCTTTCCTTCGCCGTGGATTTTTCCACGGTTTCCGCGGCCGTACGTACGCCGAAGTTTCGCCCTACCTTTCGTCACGGCCACGACGGTTCTGGAGGGTCAGGTCGACGGCTGGGTATTAGGTTGACCGAGGGGATTTGCTTGGGACCGTCGGAAATCGAAAACGAAACGAAGGCCCGGGAAGAAAGGATGATTAAGGGGTTGGAGCTTTGTTTGGGGATTACTGCGCGATTCAGACTTTTGCGGCACCGAGTTATTGAAGGGGGAGCTGGTAACCTCTGTTTCTCACGGGGTAAAGATTGTTGTATAGTGTGCTTAGATTTTGCTTCGAGGTGTAAGCTTGTGCGGGCTAGATACTGTAGAGAGTGTGCTGTTCTTCGTTGGGGTCACAGTTAGGTGCCGAAGTCACGCTCATTGTGAAAGATATTGTGATAGTGGATAAGAGAAACCGGGAAGGAAAGGATGATTAACGGTTTTAGATGATTAATGCACTGTGGTATGCAATCGTAGGAACGATTCAAATTATGTACAAATACCTGCGCACGTCTGAATGAGTTCTTGTAGAAAACACTGCAAGTACCAAAAATCAAATTTTCTTGGGAAAGAGAAAAAGCTTCCATGACTTTGAATTATTTACAAAATTTTATTCCTTTTGATTGCTAAATATCTTTAAGTATATAATAACACAAATATATTCCTTCTATGTATACTACAGTATTACCATTGGCACGTAGAATATTTACCGATATATTCTTTTTAATTTTGTCACTTACAGTATTTTCTTTAGGACTTTTGAATTATTATATGGGTTACGCGTAAGTACAGCAGCTCAATGTTTATTTTAAAATATAGGAGAGCCGTTAGACCCAAAATTGATGGACCTGAGAAATAAAAATATCATACCGTGTAATCGACGGAGCCCAAAGAAAATCCTGTCTTTCACCCGAGCCAGCGTACACGATTAAACAGAAGTAGGTAAGTGGTATATCCCAAATCTCCAGCCCATCTAAACAAAAGAAGGAGACGGTGAGCTCCCACTTCGCACATCTTAAATTCCTTTACAAAGCCGCGCTTCACGGAGCAAACTTGCACGGAAAGTCTTTCGACTCCAATCTACTTCCCTCACTAGTCTTATCCCACGCAGCCTTCCCTCGCTAAATAATTTGTTGCGAGCCACCATTAGCCTCCCTCCTTTCAGTCCCTTCGCCGACGCTCCCCCTTTCTTCGCGAAATTTCTTTTCGGCAATCTCCCTTCCCTCGCCCTCCCTTTGAGCGACAATTTTTTGAGGAACAGCTCGACGAATCCGTTGACGGAGGCTGAAAGGGCCGGGGGAGTAGCCGCCTCAGGAAACCGATAAGGATAAAGTGGAAGGGCTGCTGCTGTGAGGGCTCACAGGAGAGAGAGTCCAGAGTTCCCGAAGAGAAAGGAGTCTCGAGCGGGAGGCGCAATATTTGGGGATATGAGATCGGTTCTTTTCCCGGTTTGCCGGCCACCGTTTGTCGCGCACCCTTTTGCGTCGTCGCGCGGGCTCAATGGCGCCTCGCGATGCTCCAGTTTCACGTTATTAAATCCGATCACAGGGTGGCTGCGCGAGAACGAAGAGAGTATCGTGCGTGTCAGCGTTAAGTTTCTATTCTGCCCTGTAATAACCAGATCTTTCATCCCTTGGAAGGTTCTTAGGGTGACGGTAATGTCGCACTGTAACCGGTAGAGATTCCGTCCGTGCTGGTGTACAAATTAGATTTCATGATTCGGTCAGGCGATCGTTTGTAATTCGCGGCTTAAGATAGGCGATATATTCTTCTTTCGTATCTTTGTTTTTAGGAACGGGGGCAGAGGAAGGCGAGTGCTAACAAGGGAACACCGCGAACCCGGATTCACCGATTGGAACGCAAGTTTGTGGGTTTTTAGAGTGACTCAAAACAAGAACAACCGTGTGTTTCATTTGGGCCCTATCGGACTTTAAGGGGGTGAAAACTAACCTCATAGTCAAATTGGCACTTCCACTTTTTCGCGTATAACTCTCAAAGTACAACAGACAGAAAAAAATGTTTCAAACAAAAGTTGAATGGTGCAACGAGCGCTGCAAACTTGCGTTAATAAAATTTTTAAACAAAAGTTTTTTTTCGTTCAGTTATTTCTTTTTTAAACTCTTTTCAAAATTTTGTTAACGCAAGCTTGTAGCGCTTATTGCACCATTAAACTTTTGTTTGAAACATTTTTTCACCAGGTTCGCGGTGTTCCCTTGTAAGTGGTGGTGGGATGCGTAATGATTTCAAGATTTTACTACCCTCATCTGTCTACGTACAGAGTCTATTCGCATAAGATACATTGCTGCTCCGTGACATGTATTTTGAACCTCTTCATTTATTCTCAATGCCTTTTGACGTTTGTTGTTAAACGTTCGAAAGCCCACAATTGTCTCCCAAATAGGTACCAGTCACGATTACATCCCCAGCGGAAGGTCCCTGGATGTCCCTCTTCAAAAGACTTGAACGGCGCCAGAGAAAAAAGAGAACCCAGACAAAAAAATGGAACGATGACCTCGGATGATCAATTAATCGATAAAAGGAAATCTCCGCCCTCCGCCAACTTCCGTCACTGTAAATAATTAATCGATATCAATTAATTTTCCGGGGCCGTTTAGCCGTCGGCCATCGACGAACTGCGATCCCAGTAACCGCCCCTCTCCGTTCCTCACCCTCCTGGCCCGCCTGGATCCCGTAAAAGTTCCATTGTTAATGAAATATTCCAATGGCTCGGCCTCGCATTAACGAACAGCCGCGGCAAAGGGGGGGGGCTGGGCGGAGGGGGGATGTCATCGACTCTGAGTGTCGTTGGGACTTTTAATTTCCCGGCGGGATTCTAAAAAACTTCACCCGGCTCTGAGAGGGTTCCGCGACGATCGAGGGCGTCGCGACGCGGCCGACCGAAGGATGAGCGGGACTGCGACAGAGGGGGCACGGGGCCAGTGAGGGCGCGATAAAAGCGATCCTCGATATCCCGTGGAAAATAATCTACGCGGGGATGGCGGCGATAGAATTTAGCTGGATGATTCGTCGCAGCCGTCGCGAGAGGGTCGGTTCCGGGAATAGATGCGCGGGTAATGTGGCCCTTATGCCCGGTGCATAATGCAGCGATCCCCCGTTGCTGTTACACGCCCGCGCCGCGCTGGTACCCCGTAGACCTGGCGCGAGTATCTCGCGAAAATTCCGCACGGTCTCTATTCACTGCAGTATTTGTGCTAAAATAATGGTTTGGGTTAAGCGCTGTTGGGGGTCACTTTTGTGCTAGATTGAATTCTTTAATTGTGCGAGGCGGGCAAGTGTTTGGTGTTGTGGTTTCCCGGATGGTTTCAAGGGTTGATGAGGTATCAGAGTAGAATTTTGACGATTTGCTTTCGGTATGACTTTCAGTGAATTTAAGGTGCTTAAGTGATAGTTATTGTTAGAATGAACGATGGGGAATAAATGTTTTTTTTTTTAATACACTTCACGTTCCTTGGTTAAACGGAGTTGATGAGTCAGCTAGTCAGTCAGACTTCTTCTTTTATATATATTGGATCTATATATAGAAAGATTGGAGAACTATTATTTGAACGAACTGAGTAATCTTGATGCTTGGACGCAAACGAAGTTTCCAGATGTCAATTACAGGCTTGTGGAATTATTAATTATTCTAGGTCACTAACTTGGAACTTCTATTGAATAAAAAATTCACTTGCGTTGGAATGAGAGAGCGACGGCTGGATAATTATACTGGAATTGAAGGAAAATTGGGAAGAAAGTGTTATATTTGCAACTGTTGAATGCTGATGCGACGTTTGAAATTAAAAAGCCCATAATTTAATGAAATAGTTCATTTCGGTTTTATTTAGAAGATATCTTCCAAACAGAGTATTCGACAATATTTAGAATGCCACTTTTACAAGTGAACTTTGAAAGTTGATAAAGAACGTGCGCATTTCACTAATTATAAGGATTCTTTTCATCTCTGTGTGAGTTAATATTTTTACTGGATCTTATGATTGAAACACACAGAAAATGTCAATGGCGCGATTTGAGAAAATATCACAATACAGACCGGCGCGGCAGTCGAATAGGAATACTAATTTAAAAAAACACGGAAGCAATTATTCCGTAGTCGAGTGCGCACGTACTTGGCGAATATTCGAAATCGATTTTCTCGATAGCGCAGCCTCGGACGAGAAACAATTATTCTGCAATTTCACTGTATTTTCGCGCGAAGGATCACGCTATTTCAGGTTGTACTACTTTTATCGCTACACGCTGCATACAGGGTGATTCAAGAACTACGATCTTCTCAAGTGAAAAGCCGAATAACTCAATAAACACTATTGTATATTATTTTCGTACGTTACTAAACTTTCAGCAACATACGCGCGTAACTTATTAACTAACAGGGGCGAAAAAATTTCAAATTAAAATTGCGACATTGAAATTATTTCAGCTTTATATCCTCGCCTAGCACTATATTTGCACAGGTCAGTTCATAATCGTGGCTAAAATTCAACAATATTCAGAAAGTGCTTCAAGGACTTTAACTTTCAAGTTTGGTCGACTGAAGCTATGGGTCCCCTTTTCTGGGGTGACAACAGACCTCCCAATATAAGACTCTCAAGTTCTAAGAAGGAGCCCAAACAAAGGTATCCACTTTCAGGCATCAAAAACTGTAACGAAATTCGGTGGTTTATGTAGACACCCCCTACTCTACAGCATATCAATCACCAAAAATCGTGTTTCGAATCCTGATGCATTAAGTCCCCGTAACTTCCTAGCAAGTCACTGCCGCCCCCAAGTTCCGAAACTACCGAACCCTCGCCTAGACACTAAACAGCCATCGACGAACCCCAAAGGACAGAAGAACTTAATTCACGCACCTCCATATATCACGTGCCATCCCGTTTCCTTCCATCAACCTCCATCAACGAGTCACCCATCCACCAACCGTCCCAAACCATCCAGGACCCCGCGGCCCCACTCCCCCACCGCGACACCTTTCGCCCCGCAGAAACAACGGGGCAATAGTAAGTCGCGAAAGCTCACCCGCGTCGGAGTCCGACTTTCGTCAGCGAGCAGGCCGACGGAACCGTAGCCAGCGATTTCTCCCTGGCACGTCACAGGATAATGCTTTTAGCTACGGCCGGTAAACTCTTTATTTCCGCGTGATATACGAGCGGATTCCACTGTTCCCCGCGCGGATTAAACGAGCCGGATCGGCCAGCGTCGTCAATGGACTTCGTTTCGAGGGTCCTTTCATTATCCCGGGAACACGGGCCTGTGGCTGCACGAGGAGCTCGTGAAGGGGGACGAGGATTGCGGAAAGGCGGGTAGGAGGGGGGAGGCGGGGGTGGGGGGTTAGTGGATGAAGAAGGAGCCACGCGGAGGAGGGCGCGATCCAACAGGAGCAAAGAAACGAACGCGGGGGGATGAAAGGGAACGGCATTAGAAGAAACAAAAGGGGTATTTTTGTCGCGACGAAATGGAGAGAACTCTTTTCCTGCTCCCTCCCACGTGCACGCGCGCACAGCCACCTGGAACACCTTTATGCCCGCGGTCTCCGAGGATTAATGTCGCCCGGCACGCTGCCAAAAATGGGGTCGGCTGACCCGCGCGATAGCCGCGACTTTAAAACCGATAAAGCTGCGAATTCGGGTCAGCGTAGTCCGTTGAAATTGTCACGGGCCATACACGGTGGATACGTATCGTTGTTTACACATAACGCTAATCCGGGACTGTCTCGTATTTCCGCCGATAAGTTCCGAATGGGATGTTTTTTTGCTTTTTATTCCGGGGGGGCGCGAGATCAGGGCTCGGATGAAAGGATTAGGAGATTGATTCGATCAAACGGCGAGGCCCCGGCCGCCTCGACGTTGTAAATTGGAAGATATTGTTTTGCTGGTCGACGGTGCTTTGTTGAAGCCTCTGTATTGGCAGCTAGTGACGCGCGGAGTGAGGTGGATGGGAGTCTTATTCATACCCAGCTACTCTCTTTTGTGACAACCTTCTACTCTACGATTCATTCATCAACATCTCTTTCCTTCAGGTGTGCTGCATCTAAGTACATACAGGTACTCACAAAAATATCTGTCCACCCTATATGTAACATGTTCTACATACTAAATCGATTTCACAGTATGTTTAATATAATCCTTGATTAATGTGCTTTTGTTTTGGGCACATTCGCATTTGCATCTGCAAATATAGTGCAAAAAAAGTATTCGACTAAATTCAATACTTGAGTTATATTAACGTAATTGTACTGTTGGGTGCGAGAAGAGCCTCTGTGCCAAAAGTCAGTTTCGAGAAAAGTATCTGTAAAGATTACAAATGTAAGTGTAGCTAAGTAATTATGTTTGAAGCAAATATTTACGTTTTACCATTAAATCTGATCTTTTTTGGGTCATCAAACTTATTCCTGTCCGAAAAGTCTTTAAAAATCTTCAGAAGTTTCTGTCCAAGGTGACTTCGATTTTCAGTTCAATTAATTAGAATCCTCAGTTCAGTTCAGTTCAGTTGAACGCAGCATCAATTTTCAGTACTCAGTTCCAGCCTCAGCCACAGCTAAATTCCACGTCCAGTTGGGTTTCGCGATGTCTGCAGGTATGCTACCGAAATAAAAGTCAGTTTAAACATCAATCCACGGTGGTAACTGTTGTGGAATGTCCATGTGTTACACTTTTTTGCAATGCCGGACCAAAATTCTGCGTACACAGTTCTGATAACTCAAAACCATCTGGCGTTCGTTAATAAACAAGAAAAACCTCGCTTGGCGTTGCAAAAACTGAGTAATGCCAAGTATGAAATTTCGTTCTGTTTACCATATTTTTTTATTGATCCCTTACGCCACTTCTCTTCGCACGTAGTCACTCAGGATTTCAGAGTTCTTTATGAATTCCATGAAAATTTTGGCGAACAAAAATATCTTGTTTACAGCGATGAATACTTCAATTAGAACTTCCATTCCGATCTTAGGGCAACTTGCATTTTATGACAATATAATACAAACCAATAGGTACCTATAACTCACTATTAAATCTGAAACGGTAAATTGAAATTGATAAAGGGAATTGATAATATATAAATTTTAATCAGTTATTTTCGATGTTTCCTTCAGAATGTGATGTCGAAAAGTTGCAAAATAATTATCAGATGAAAAAGTAAAATTTTCTTCCATAACCATACAACCTATTATCTAAAATTCAATTTAAGCAGCAAATTATACCCTCGAGCTATTCTCGTATCACTAACTCGCTGCAAACAGAATCAGAAATATCACGAGACAGAATGCAATACAACTTGTTCGCTAGCCCGTGTCCAGCAGCGATAAAACTGCTCAGTAAATCGGAAAACTGTCTGAACTATTCCCACGATACGATATTTGATGGAACACACTCGGACTCAATTGGTTTAATTAAGCAATGAGTTTGTCCGTAACCGTTTACATAGCGAAACGTGCAAATATCAAAGTAGTGTTTGATTTTTACCTTGCAGGAAATTAAAAGCGGTAATATCATCGTGTTTCTGCAGTGTGCAATGAAAATTTCGGAAATAAAACGCGAAGCGGTAAAATCCCTTTATGCAGAAACGAAGTAAACACTTGGTACTGGAATTAAACCACGAAACCAAATTATGCAACAACGTAAGTAGTAACGGATTGTTTTACACGCCACGCAGCGCCAACGAGCGGACAATGAACGGCGATGGTCAATATTTTTTCGCCCGCGGAAAGTGATTCCTTTGGAACTACCTGTGATCCCCGTGAAAGCGGGGCTCGCTATTTGTCGAGGAAAATTGAAAAATTCTAGCGCACGTTTCAGGATCACGTTCCGAACTAGGCGATATTTGTAAACTAAAAAAGAGGCAAACACTAAACTGTCGTCGTATTTTTTCTTCTTTACCATTCCCTATTTCCTCCACTCGCTGTTTCAAGATAAACAGACAGTGGCAGAGGGAACTCTTGAAGGAGAAATAGGAAGAATTGGGAAATTTTTGTTTGAAGACATCGTCAAAATATTTTTGTACCGCGCGAGTTCAAGTGAAATAAAATATTATAAGCGTTATCATACGATGGGATTATTGTACCTACACGTATTTCTTGTTGCCACTATATTTTCACTTTTTTATCTGTCAGAAATAATAAAAATAAACATAAAAACATTACAAAGTGCCATTGTTCTTGAGGAGATCTTTCAGGTGATATTTGGGTTAGTAAAGAAAAAAGAAGTCAGTATTATTTAAGGTTTTTCGTGATGGCAGCGGCGACTCGTTGAAATTCCCCAGCGATATTTTCACAGGATCGTGACAGAAACTGTAGCAATCGTTTTCAAGAAAGTAAGGAAAATAACGGCGAGAAGTGGGGAATATCTTTCTTATTTGTTTCGAGAATCGTCTGTAGACTACATTCTCGAGAAATACAGGTAAAGCTGGGATCAAAGAGCTGCGTGAATCTCACTTTCATAGGGTCACGTTCCCCCACGGTCGAATGAGCGCATTTCGTGTCCCTATAGCAACAGAAAGAAATTGGAAAGGGACCGCATGTCTTCTCCACCTAAAAAATTTATTCCACTGCTTTCTTCGCGGGCCATTGCCGGCTCTATAATTTACCGGCGGTAGATTCAAAATGCAAATCAACCGACAACGTTAACGCAAATTGCGCAGCGGCTTTTCTTTGAAACGAAGGAAGTAGCAGAAAAGGGAAGATCTTTTTCAACGAAAGGAAGCATGGCTTGCATATTCATTCTACGTGAAAATAGAAAAATACGAACAAGAAGGGTGCTGTTGCTGGCTGATTATAATTCTGTATAGCTACCACAAAAGTACAAAGGGTGAAATATATGACTCTATTAGGGAAATCGAATATTAATGTCAAATCAAATCTTATTATTCGTGAGAATGTCCTTATATAGGTATAAAGGAAATGTTATCAAAAACTTTGTACAGAGATTTGTTAATAATCGTGAATAACGAAGTTTTCACTTTTTCTCCGACATTTCGGCATTCCTTTCAGCAACGTCACTGCCACAAATTAATGCCCATATTGTACACGTGTCTGCTTTGCTAAAATAGCAGCAGACACTGGGGCAGATTGCAAGACAACAGGCGTGAGAAATGCAAAAAATCTGCACGCGCTACCACGTATAATTAATTTCGCATACTCGGTAGGAATGCTTAGGTTTCCTCTTCGGTGGCGGAGACCGGCGAACATGTCGCGAGTGGACGACACGTGACGTGCCATCCCGCGAGTTTTTCTCGCCGTCGAGCAATTGTAACTGCACGTAAACCGCGCGGCTCAAGCAGCGTCCAGATTCGTGTAACAAATGTTGCACGACGCACGTGAAACGTAAAAAAAGAAGAAGGATAGGTCGTTTTTTAATAGAACAGCTCGCGAAGGCTGGCTCGTTGCGCGTTGTCGAGTGTAATACCGAAACGAATTTGTGCGATTCACGTGCTGCTATCTGTTCCTGGTTAAAAACGACGCAACTTTGTCAGCTGTGTAACTAAACGCAGTGGCCGGAGGAAAGTTTGAAAGGTAAACGATAATAAAAATGCCGCGATTCCATGGGAAGGAAACGTGTACAGTGTTTTCAAAGGGGGGGGCCAAAAATATACAGGCTTGTAATAATCATTAAACTTAATAAAGAATCCGTAAATTAATTATTTCTCACAGTAAATGATGATTTTTCCATTCGAATAATGTAATTTGTCTGATTCATTTACACCTATCCAATAATAAAAAGAGGATAATAATTCCAATCTTCCTAACCTTTGTAGGTATATTTGATCAAATAACTTCTTTCGATTCGTTCATTGTTCGAACCGAAAAAGATAACGCAGAATATGGGCGTTTGTTCGAGATGCAATATCGCGCGCAATCGCCCACTGTTCGAGCGTACCGCGTGCTGTTCGAGACAATGCGGGCTTGGTGTCCCAGCGCGTAAATATTTTCGAACGTTCTCCCAAAGGGCCGAAAATGGGTGGAAGGAAAGTACGGGGAGCCTCGAAACGACAGCGAGATGGTGAAAATGGACGATGAACAGCTCGCCGTGAACGGTGAAATTATCTAATTTGCTAAAAAATTAAGTCGAAAATGTAGAATCGATTTTTTCCTATATGGCTCCGTTTCCGAGAAATCAGTTTTGAAAATTCACTGACTGTAGCTCGACCGGTCGCTCGACCTATAGTTCTAATTAAATGGACTACTATCTACAGTCATAATTATGTATACTACTTCTGTATACTTGTACTTGGGTTAGTGTTAGAAATATTAGAATGACTTGACCCCCTACCACATTGATAGCTCACGTGTTTGCTTAACATATCCACCCTTTATTAATCTTTCGCGATGGAAAGATGGAGTAACTGGGAACACTGATACAATTGCGAGACTACACTGACTCGGGGGACATTAGAAAGAATCCACACATTCGTAATTCTACAGGTACATCATAGAAGGTAAAAATTTTAGCACTTTCTCAAGTTAATCAAAACTATATACCCACACCCATCAAAGGATATATTTAGGGGAGACATCAGGAGATATGATTGACCTGTACTACTAGAAGCAAAGTAGTATATACATCAGAGCATGGGAAGGGAGAACGTCTATGGTTAGACACACTTTCCGAATCAATGTGCCAGGAGTTACACTTCTCTGTAATTTTAAATACGGTTATTATATCGAAATATGTTATATGTGAAAAGTAATCAAATTTATAAGAACCTCAGATACGTGTAAAAATCCTGCACGTATATTTTCTACGTAGATGTGAAGCCTCTGCGTTACATAAAGTTTTACGATAAAATTCTGCTAACATTATTAACACATGTTTGAAAATTTTTTATAGGATAAAGAATGAAAGAAATTCAGCAATTCCACAATTACTAAAATAAACAGATTTTAATAATATCCTTTGCAATACTTTAAACCTACTTAGTCACTCTGGAAAATATGCGAATGTTAATAGATCGCATCGCCTCGAATGAAAAAAATTTATTGCATTTATTAGGCTTACTTTTGTGCAAGGAATGATATATTTTCTGTCTGTATCACGAATTCAGCCACACTCGATAGTATCGGGGTTCCTCTCAGTTTTGCAAGACGAAAGTGACAGGAGAGGGGGGAGGGCTGAAGGGAGATTAATGGCCTCGCGATATTAAATACATATCTGCGAATTACAAGCGTAATCCGGGCCACTCGAGTGTATAGCACTTTCGGGAGTTCCGAAGCGTTCAGTAGTTTCAAGGACTCTCCTGAGACCTTTAAGACTTTACCGACTTTCGAGGCCTTCAGAACCTTCGAAACCTCGGAGACTTCAAAACTATTAAGCTGTCGAGTCTTTGGAGGGACGCTTGAAGGGGCAACAAAGTGTTTCACACTTAATTCCTGCCATTTACACCTCGTACACGCAGTGTTTCTCATGTATCCTGCTGTCGAGAGACGAGGCACGAGTGTGTTTCTAGAAACCATTGTATAAGCGCAGAAGTGTGCTTGATATTTCCTAATATTTTAATAAAATAACAAAACAGATGAACAAAAGAATGATACTTCTCTCGAGTTACTTTTAAAATAAAACAGAGATCGTACAGTTATCCAAATAATTAATTCTTCCAAATATTATCTCCTATTTTCTATCTGAAATAATGTCTGCCCGAATCTTTCTAAAATAACGATTGGACCAGAAATACGAAGGGATCGGACCGCCCTTCCCGCCACTACTGATAAATATATCGCAAAGAAACAGGGGGCGAGCCGAGAAACGGAAGTTGAGATACACGCGGAAATAAGCGTCGCCTCGCGTGTTGCCACCTTTGGCTCGCCACACACCCTTCCATCCCTTCTCATACATTCATTATTTTCTCGTCGACATGAACGAAAGACGTGGGCGGTACGAACACGCCGGCAACGACGTGCATCCGTTGTGTCCTCCAGCTCCCCTTCGTCCCGCTCGACGCTTCTAAATTATTTTAAAACGTTGTTCTGGCGCAATATGACGGGGGTCGACGCGACGCAATGCTTCACGAATGCCTACCTCGAGGTTGGGGGGGGGCGGGGGGGGGGGGGGGGGAAGCAGAAAGGCTAAAAAGAGACGAAAAAGTCGCGCGCAGGTGTCGCCGACTGTCGAAAACACGCCCGGGGTATATATTTGCCTGAAGAGCCGTCCTTCAAAGATGAATCGCATTTTCGTCCTGAAATTGTCCCGTGTTTCGAGACAACTTTTTAGGGGACACTGCCGCGCATCGCGAACCGCCAACGGCGTATTTCTCGCGGAAATTGTTGGCCCTTGTTTGTGAAAGATTGTTAACGAAAACGATTCTACTCATCGATGCACGGATTGCTATTTATTGGAGACTAGTTGAGATGGATAATGGTATTAATATTGAACTGCGGATTTTTTGGATGGGGCGTATTAATAGTTTGAATTGTAGATACTGCTGTAATTCTTTCGAAAATTACATTGAATATTTACAATTCCATATTCCTTAGAAAATTCAAAAAGCTGGGTGTTGTCAAATTAAAAAATTTGTGTATTAATATTTACATGCACCACTTCGTTCATGTTACTCCGAAGCTGATGTTAAGTTTCTATAGGACAATAGGACTCCACATTTCCCATCTTCGCGAGTCTTTTGTAACAGAATTGATGCAATGCCGTGTAAAGAAAGGAAATAAGAAATAATTCTCGCAATTAAATTCAGATGAAACCTAATAATAAAAAATAAATATTCAACTTTCTAGCCCACAGAAAAAGGTCACTCCCCCGTGTAACAGACAACATCCGCGTTATCAAGAAAATTGATTGAGACGCCGCTGCGCATCTGGGACAAGGCTTTGCCGCCGGAATCAAGCGCAATTACTCCGATGGAGGGGGGGGGGGGGGGTAGAAGAAATGGGCGTCGTACGTGACGTTACAGCGACAAGCAAGGCGATTTGCAGAGTCGGAAGCTGAACGAGAAGGAAAGCTACAAAACCGTAAGCAGCGACGGCGCCAGAGCAGGATAGAAGCGAAAAAGCGGAGCGGGAGAGGAAGCAAGCTCTCCCGCGGACCAAGGGAGATAAGACCGTACTTCCATGGAGTTGAACCGTGGTAAGCGCGGGACTAAAAGTTCGTTCTGCTATCAGTTGCCGCGCGGAAAGTAAGGAACCCCCGTTACTTTTACCTCTTCGGTAACTGTAACTCAGAAACGCCCAGAGAGTTTGGTATAAGTTATTTTATTAAATCCACGCCCCCAGGAAATGGCTAGTGCCCCGTGCCACGGCCAGGACGTTCAGAAAAGGGTCGTTACCAGGCGAAGCCTAATGGTGGAACTGCGTCGCTGTATCGGAGAATGAGGATTCCTTTCGTCGCGACGACAAAGGCCTGTCTGTGGGCGGTCTGTTCCTAGAACGGAGGAGGATTATAGCGCTGATCCGACGGATGGCCTTCGTGGCGATGCGAAACTTGCTCGTGGATGGTACGTGCAACCTTTCAATTAATTTTTCTCGCCTACAACCGTCGATTCCTCATAGAAGTGTTTGGCACCTTTTAGTGATCTTATTACGAATGTACCTATTTGTAATGTTGGAACAACCTTTTCCTTCGAGCGTAAGTGTTCGAATGTTCTTCTGCTTGTACCACCTTTAATCCCTTTTTGAAAATTTAAGTGAAGAATCTTAGATGGAAATTGCGACAAATTTGAATAATTCGAGTGCTATAAGTTTAAAATGATAAACAGAAACGGAGTGTAATTTAAAAATATTAAACGAAAATGCTGAAACATTTCTATAATTTAAGAATCTTCGATGAAAATGTCGATGACATTGTACATCTTGGAAATCATAAATGGAAGCGCTGATAAATTTGTATAAATTAAATAAATGTTATACTTTAAAAATTTAGACTCAAATTGCTAAATTTGTATATATGTACGAAGCTTTCGGCAGTGCAATGAATCTCTGTTTGAAACTTTCAAAGCAACGCAGGCATTAAACGATGCGCGAAAACACGGCACAGGAAGATATGCTTGACTTGTACTACTAGAATGCGTATAAGAGCAAGGCAGTGGGAGCATGTTTATGGTCAGACACTGCGTAGACTGCGTATCATGCAACTCCATTTAATCCTGGAGAATAAAAAAAGTGAAATGATACTATCCTCAGTACATATACCTTTTTTTTTAAGTTTTACAACCAAACGCTGTACATTTGTCTACCCAAATTCTTCTAAAAAAGAAAAACCTCGCCATCAAACATTTAGCAATAGATTTTCCATTTCTGAGAGTGCACCAAACATTTCGCGATTCAGGTAATAACACTTAATGGCCAGCATTGCCGTCGAAGGTCTAAAAAAAAAAGGGGTGAAATGTGAGGGCTGAAAATGTTTCCCTTATCAAGGCTTCGCGACCTCGCGGAGTGCTTGCATTCTCAAGGAGCAAGACGCGTGCATTAAAATTGCTCGCGAACGTATTCAACGTCTTCCATTTCGAGATTGTTTCTTCATTCCCCGGCTGCAGTTAGTCACGATGAGAAAGAATTTACGTCGACGTTCCTTCGCAACGTTTATCCGCATTTCCAGCCCCCGCAATGTGATGTTTTACACGGAAGCGCACGTTCCCCCGCAAGCCGTTGGTTAAGCGTAGATTTATCGCAAGCTCTTTAGCGTCGTCTCGTTTCCTTAAATAAATAACATTATTCGAATGCGTTTAAATGCGCTGCAAAGAGAACGGCGCGCCGAGATTTCCGCGGGAATTCGCTGTCCACGAAACCTCCGACTGCTTTGGAAGACAAATGCGCCCCTGAAACTTATTTTCTCATTACCTCGAGAAAATGGCAGCGCTCGGATGCATTCGTTTCTTTAGAAGAGTCCAGGGACTGCAGATTATTGACAAATGTAAATAGTTTTAAATTAAAAAAAGCTTGACATTGTATCTGGCGTAATGAATCGAACGAATCTAAGGATTTCAATTACATTTCATTTTACATTTCATTTCATCTGTAGAAAGTGCAAATAAAGAATTAGAAATTCTTAATATATTGTTTAAGCAAATTGATATACTGGGAACTTGCCAGCGTGGCTGAATTTGTTATGCGAAAGACACAATGTTTGTCTAAAAGCATCTTTCTGTACCACATAGTTTTCAAAATTACTCTGAGGTAAACATGTTTTTTACGCCGAAATTTCAGGGCTCATTTCATCCTGTAGACGTGGCCGATTACGAAATGTCTTTTTTAAGAACTACTCCTTGCATAATTCATTAAACTCGGCGTGTATCGGTTAAGGGGGGACCCTACCCAGAAGCCATTAAAAAGTTTGGGATTTTTTTGTTCGTATAAATAAAAATATTGGGCTTGGATTTTTTATATAGTTTTAAAGCAATCTTTATTTTGCTAGAAAATTTTTTTTTTTATGGAAAATTGTACAAATTGGCGACGAACAAAATGTCTTCCCTGAGCACTGCAAAAAAAGTGGCCCACACTCCCGGGAATGACTGGATCATCTGAGAAGGAAATACAAAAGAGATATATAAACTGGAATATATTATCTTCCACGTAGCGTAGGATTTTCTCAAAATTCGAATTATTTTGGAAATTGTAGCAGTTTGAAGAATTGACTTTAATTTTTTACTTAAAAATTTGGACTAAAATGCTTGTAAAAAGTCGAATAATTGAAATATCAATAAAATCCTACTCTAGATTGGAGAGAATAGTGATTTAAACTAAAAAAAAAAAAGTAAATTGGATGAAAGGATTCGGGAATATAGTGTGGGCCAAGCTTTCATTAAAGTTTTCAAGTTATTGTTCTAATTGAAACATCCTTCGCATCGTTTTAGAAGATCGTCTGAGGTGAGACTCCGCCCCTAATTTACTTTGACACCTAATACATCTATTTCACTATAATAAAGGCGCGTCTTCCATCCAAATGCGGTTCCAGGCCCCTGTTTACCTGAAGTGACGCGGTGTAACAGCTTTCACTGTAACTCCTTTAATACTGCGAATATCAAAAAACAGTTTCACCGCAATATTCTACACACCTTAAGCTTTCAAATAAAACAAAACAATTTTTAAATTTTTCAAAAATTTCTGGGTGGGGTCTCCCCTTAAGCAACATCCACTGCGACCGCGCACATATCGAACGCTCCGAACATCGTAAAAAGGCGAAGTTAAGAGCTCGAACAGTTCGTGGAACGCGGCGCGTCGAGCTGGCCGCGTACGCGCGTGCACTAATCAGCCCCCTCGTTCGTGGGGGAGGGAAAAGTACGGGGCGGCCCATTATCAGGGGCTCGTAGCGATCCAAAGAGAGGGATTTATAAGTAGTCCTCTCGAGTTTCCCGTCGCCGTCCGCCATTGGCGCGGGGGGGATTGATCGCGGCGAAGGGAATGATGAGCACAGGCAGGAAGAGGGACTTTAGGGGGAGGGTTGGCTGGTTCGCCGGGGGCTCCATTCATTTGCCAGCGTTACCGCGACTGACTGTTCCGCTTTTTTACGAAACTAATTGAATGCAGTCCCCCGGTACGTACAATGCGCCAATTACCGGTAGAACTGTCGTCCGTCGTAGGGGAGGTCGCGGTATCGGCTGACGCGGACAATATTAAGTCCGCGCCGATTTGGCAAAACAGTGGGTCCGTAATGGCACTAATTAGGTGTACTCTGCCAGCCTCCTGCTGCCTACCCTACCCCATCCCTCCCTCCTCAGCCTTCTACCACCCATCCCTTCGCGTTCGTTCCCCCTTCGTGCCTCCACAGTTTCCACTGCCCTCGAAATTATACACCCATTTTCGTTTACCACGTAACCTGTTATCTGCCCACGACACGCCGCGTATCGTTCGCCTCTCCTCCCCCCCATTCTTTTTTTTCTCCACCGTCTATGTGAAAGGAACACCCCCTTATCGCCCCCTCCTACTACCACGACAGCTTGCGTTCGGCGAGCCTCTCTCACGCGGCCGCGATTTCGCTCGCTCGCTAGTACGAATAATGACTCGACACTCGTCCGCCGGATCGAGGGGGCGAGATAAAACCCTCGGTTTTCGGGGGCTGCTTCCGATCCGCGGCCGTTTACTCCGCGGGTTCTACTTGAAACGCGAGATTTCTCTCTGCTCGCCCTGCTGTTTCGATGGAGGGGAGTCCACGGCGACGCGACGCCACGGGATAGCGGAAAATGAAAGTGTCTGAGGAGTTGGGCAGTTGTTTCCCGGTGTGTGGATCGATGAGTGCGACTGGGGCGCCCCTTTGTTAGACACTTTTGTGGTTCGTGACTCTGCTGTTTCGGATACCTTTGTATGGTTTTTATGCTCGCCTGTCTGTTATAAATCAGCAGTTTCTCTGAAGGGGGAGTATGTAATAGGACAATAGGAGTCTTTTCAGCGGGGACAGTCTTCTGGACCGTGAGAATCGTGAGTGGTATTTTCGACAAATTGAAAGAGTCTATACCTCTTTATATATTTTTTTTAAGTAGTATTATTTCTGAAAATTGGTTGTACGTGAGTTATCAGTCCTGAGGCACAGAAGTTTTTCAAGCGAGGGGTGTTGATTCTTGTTAAACAATTATAAGAGTACGAGGTTGAAGATACTGCTGAATTCTGAGTTCTCAACTGTCTAAACACTTGGGCACCTTGTTGCACGAGCCTTTAATATTATATAACGTAAGTGTGTATAAACATAGTCGCAGCATCCAGAGTCACTTGTTAGATATTCACTAACCCAGACCACTCCCCCAGTGAAACTATTAAAGCAGATATTTATGTGCAGCAAATTGTCTGTTAAAACAAAACACTGGTGGAAAAAGTATTTCTGCGAGCTAGTTAAATGATTTTTATCACAAATCAATGTTAGACTTGACGTAGCAGAGATGACAAAGACCGTAGCAGAGATGACTTTATTAAAATTGAAAGAGCTAAAACGGGAAGCTTTAAATTATCTGCTGAACTTATTTAAACATTCACCTTGCTTTACCATAGATTTACCGTGTGTCCGTTTTGTTTTAAAACACTTATATATGCGTCTTTTGTCACGACCTCTGCTGCCATAATCAATTTCGATCGTTTCTCGATAAATGTCGCGAAAATCTGCTGTTACGCAAACAGCAAAAAACGAGCACTGACTGACACGGCAATCCGTGCGATGTAACGTTTTCGACGTGACGCAGTCAGCGAGAATATGCTTCCAGCATAGTTCGAAATCAATTTTTCCCCGTCACTCTATTTTACATGATGTAGCAAAAAATTCTATTTTCCTTGGATTTCCACAGAACTTTTAGGAAAACATGGGTAGAAATCTCTTCGACAGCGCTTAATAATAATGCTGCACTTGATAATATTATAAAAGCAGAGAAGAGAAATGAGATAAGTGCGATTCTTTGGACAGCACCATGGAAAGTCGTAATTTCTAAAGCAAGTACTTCTATAAAGTATTAAAAAAAAAATAGTTCATTCATAGTTTTTATAAGAAACCACTTTAGATCTTCTAATACTCTATACGAACTTATGTTACTGTTTTACAGTATTTTTAGTTTCTAAATTAAGCGCCTGTCATGATCACTCAATAATTCTTATAAATTTACTTAAATAAATCCCCAGTGTTTGAATTTTTAACAAACAATAAAAGAAATTCAAGGATTTACTGGCAACTCTGTATAATCTTTGCCACGAGAAGTCGACTACGGGGGGCCACACCCTTCGCTAAAATCCAAACACAGGACAGTACCTACAGGGTACAGCCAGCTATTGGATATTTGTGCAGGCGAAACACCGCAACAACCCTTCGTCAATTTATTTCCTATTACAGTCGAGCGGCTGTGTTGTCAATGCTCCGCCGTGACTGATTTCCTTTATTTTACACGAGCCCCCCTACCGCTGTCCAGGAGCCTGGACAGCTGAACATCCTGGATGGCCTGGATCTCGTATCGCCTTGACTAGACACCGTCGTAAATTACTCGAAACAAACGCGCCATTTGTCGTTCTTCGATTCTCGATCGAACGGCTGCAAATTGTTTACGGCCCCCCCATGTATCGCGCTCGCGAGATCTACGGGACGATTCGAGGAGCACTATGTCTTCCCGTATTGCGGCTCGACACGCAACCTTCGACAACTTTATTGTAATGAACGTTTCGAGGAGCAGGGAACAGCGCATTGATATTCGATTGCGATCGTGCTACGCGGGCATTACGCTCGCGTGCAAAACGGAGAAATCGAAAGTCGCGTGGTTAGCGATAGGCTGAATGCGCTTTGAGTCGTTTCGAAAATGCTGGCCGTTCCTGAAACGAGGGGCCGAACATTGCGGGACTGTTCTACTTGCAGCGATGGAAGGTTTTTATACGAACGTAATTCAGCGGGTGGTATTTACGCTGGTATTACAGTATTTTCAAGTGGAACGATGAAGATATTTTCGTTCGACGTGGGTTACAGGTAGATACTTCACTTTTCAGTTACAGTATTATCAGAGTTAAAGGATGGAAATGTAACACACAGACTTAGGTCGAAGGTGAGTAGATGATGTTCCGGTTATAATATTTTAATGTTGTACCTACGAGGTGTTTCGAAATTATTTTACCAACGAATACCATGAAAGTACAAAGGGTGAAATATGTGACTCTATTAGGGCACTCAAACATTTATATCAAATCAAACCTTATTATTCGTGAGAATGTCTTTATATAGGTATAAAGGAAATGTTATAACAGTCTTGAGATTTGTTAATAATCGTGAATAACGAAGTTTTCGAAATTTTTTAATCTACGTGCAACACGAGCCAAACCTGAAAAATGTAATATTTGCATAGGGGGCCTTGTTTTTGAAAGAATGGCTTTAAATATTTCCGAAGCACAAGCATATTGGATTATGTCCCGATTATACTTTACCAAACGACACGTAACGAATTCTGTTGACTTTTACTGCAGTGTTATATAACTAACTAGTACTAAAACCGAAGTAGAGTAGCTTTTATGACAGTGTGTTAAAGTACGTAACTGCGACATTTGATAACAATCTAATTTCCCAGAAATGCCTTGAACCTTCACACCCTTATACCTCAATTATTACTTTAAATTCTATACCTCTATCACTTCTTTACTTTCCGCATTTTATAATTATTACATTTATTATTACATTATAATTTTGTAACGAAAGAAAGTTTAGTATCTACAGAAACATTTGCGCATCTCCTCCCATGTGTATCACCATCCTCTATCCTCGTAACAAGCACTACTTTACAAACTTTCACCCCGCACCAAACAATATCCCTTCACACACGAATTTACAAACCAGCATCCAAAAGAATTAATTTACGTACCCATGGTTTTACAACTTTTTATTCCTCCTCGTTACCTGTAGACTGAAGGGTCACTGTGCTCCAGTCGCCCATGAAAGGATCCTTTTGCAGCAGAAATACAAATCATTTTTAACCAGAGGAGAACACATCGTGCAGAAAACTCTACGTAAACACGTATCAGCCAGGTATCCGAAGAATGTTATGAACGAAAGGATCATGTCCTTATCCACATAGGAAAGAGGCGCTGCACTCCGCCGCTCGATACGTAGCTACGTTCGAACCTCACGTACGTAAGTACGAGTATTGCACTCGAGTGCGCCGAGCCTGATCGCAAGTAGGTAGGTATCGTTGCCACGTGTACGATAGCGGGTATCGTATCGACGCTGTAATAAGGGCGCCGTGCAAAGCTTTCCGTCGTTCCGATAAAAATGACCTCGCGGGAGCCGCCCGAGGGAGGAAGCTTTCATCGGGAATAAGGAAAGAATGTCCCCGTTCGCAGATTTTGCCAAATGTAAAATCGAAATGCCGAAGATTACATTGAATATTAAGGATCCTCTTTCGAAATGCATGAACCCTTCTCGCGAGACGGCTCCGAGGAGCATACGTATGTACGCTCGCGACTGAATCAGAATATTCTGATTCCTCCCTTTTTTCTTTCCGACTCTGCATAATCCTTTCTTTGCTGAACAACGCTAACGTTTGTATAACCAACTTTGCGTTTTCCTTGGGGTAGCTTAATGGTCTTCTGCGTAGTTACAATTAACCCTTTGCACTGTAATTTCTTCTGCCCGATGCTACGGTTATTTAGCATAAAATTATGGAATAGGAGGGAGCATGGTACAGTGATTTTAAATTTAATAATTTATTCAGTTTTACCAGTACATATGAATGTGTGTCGAGAGGAAAGCTCGGAGCGAAAATGGTTAAAACTTTGATGGTCACGCGTTTTCAAGCAAAAGCTACGAATATCTTCCTTGAATTTCAACTGTTAAAATTAACATTTTGTGAATATTGAAACATCGTCACATGCTCGGCGAACGGTGCAAGCGAAATTCTGACCAATGCTACTCGTATTCCTTTCAGACCGCTGCTTGTTCACCCACGAGTCAGAAAGAAATCTTCATCTGAAATTCAATAAAGAAAAATTCCGACCTCCCAAAATTCTATCCGCACTGCAACTTAACACTACCCACACGACTCATCGATGTCCCATAATCTTAAAATTCATTTTCCAGTGAATCGCACGCGTTCCATTAACCGCTGCATTCGAAATTCCCGCTTAACCGTAATTCTTCTCCGTAAATAGTCGTCGTCAATCGAAAGCAATTCGACGGCTCAATAACTGAGGAAAGTTTGGGAAACCTTGCCCTAGATTGGCATTCCCATTCGCCCCTTTATTTCCTTGGCAGTGGCGTAGTCGACTGGCGCAGACCCCGCAGCCCCGGTTTCGTCGGATCCGTCAGCAGCGGCTGGCACTATTGTGTAGCTTACTTTATTGTAAGCATTCGTCTTGCCGTAATATTCGGGAGGTTGCTTTCATTTCTGCTCCTCCGGGGCCCGGCATTCCCCCAGGAGCCTTCCTTTCCCTTTCACGATCCCCACTGCCGGAGGACAGACGTCGCCCTGTCCCTTCACTTTCGCCCCCTTTAACAGGCTCCTGGGTCCAATACCGCGGTAATTTCGCTGGATAAAACGGCGAACAGACTGGCTGGCGGGAGTGATTGAAAGTAGGACGGAGGGTTAATCTTGCGGTCAGCTACTTCGTTGTGTGTCAACGGCAGTCTTTATCCTGTGACACGCAACTCTGCGAGAGAATGTTTAGGTCTACTGTTCTGACACCTTGAGAAGGCTTTTGTGGACTGTCTGGCACATTTATTGCAGCGTCTGCTCGATTGCAAATATCTATTCGTTGAGTGTGTTTGATTAATTAATAACGTTGAATTCATTAACGCGTTTGCTGCAGGAGTAAGTGTTGATTTTTATAATACATAGAAGGTATGCATCATCATTATTGTAATCGTACAAGAATCGTGAATAAAAAGTGAGAAAAACCTTAAATTAATTATTACCATTAGAGTAGAATCTAATGGAAGTGCCATAATAAACGTGTTGACAGCTGCACACAGACTTCATCATGAGTTCCAGCTGATTCTTGTCTACTCAGTAGCGTCTACTTTTAACTGGCGTATACTATTAATTGCTAGGAATCATTTTCGAAACATTTCGTTTTCACGGTTCCATAAACTTCTTATCGGTATGGTGCTAGAAGTTCTAAACGTCACCTTGATGGCTCCAGTGTCATAACATCGTCATATTTTGTACGACATGCCGTACAACAGGCTGTTAGGAGCGTCACAAGTTCGTACGATAAATCGATAAAGTTATCCTTACAGGTTGTAATACAAACTCATCGTACGATAAATTGATGGGTCTATAGATACCTTTTAGCGTCATAGAATTAATTGAAATTCTCTCGGAGCAGCGGCAATTACGGTCTAAACTTTTGGCAATCACGGCAGCTATTCGGGAGTTGTTTGAAGGATATTATAATTATGTGTTTACGACACTCTTCCCAGCGATAGACATTGCTAAGAGATTATCGTTCCGCTATTAGTTAACATTGCTAATGATAAGAAATCTTGAGTAATGATCGCGATATTTTTCACTGACAAGGAGAGGTTCCCAGGTGTCCGCCACCGATTGCTTTGAATTTTGGATATGTTTTAGAGCACCGAAAAAATAAGATATACGTATGTTTTTATAGCGGCCCGTTTTCATATTTAAGGGGTGAAACCAACCCCCAAAGTTATAAGATTTCCAGGTGTTCGTCCCCGATTGCTTTGGTTTTTGGATATGTTTTAGAGGGCCGAAAAATAAGAAATACGTGTCTTTTTATTTTGGCCTGCTTGAATGTTTAGGGGTTGAAACCACCCTCCAAAGTTCATAAGAATAGTTGGCGCCCGCCACCGACTGCTTTGAATTTTGGATAGGTTTTAGGAGACAGAAAAATAAGAAGTACGTGTCTTTTTTTTAATTGGCAGTAGTGAATACACACCTGTAGGCGATGCGGTATTTATTTACATCTTGCAAAGCCGGACAAATTAATTATTTTAAAGTTTGTGTTTTATAAAGGCGAATCCACGGCCCGCTAAGTTTTCGGAAAATTTCAGAAAATATGTTTTCAAAAAACGCGTGTCAAATATTTCTCGCTGTTCTGCAAATCTGCAGAGTCCCATCAACATCGGCCTGTGTGGGTTCGACACCTATGCTCCCGTGCGACCAGCCACAAAATCCTTGTTGGAACTCGTTACCGTATTCACAAACTGTTACCGAAATCTGCCCCGCTACAAGTACAATAAATCCATGCATTCCTCATCCACGGGCGTCACACATAATCCTTTCCAGCGAACGCTGTCTAAAATCCCCCTCTATACTCGTCCCATCGCAAACACAGCCAGTCTCCCTTCATACATTCGCCGTACCAGCGGCACCCGTGTACGGAGAGACAGGATTGGATTTATTCGACCCTATCGGTGTCATAACACGAGGTGGGCCGATGGACGTTAGCGTGCTGGCAGAGCGCGGCAGGGGCCCGCGGAACATCCTCGAAAACTCGTCAGAGGAGGCGAAACGGTTTTACCGTCCCGCCGACATACGGTGTTTCGATCTTTGGTAAACGCGCGTCCATTAGCGTGTTCCTCTTGGACGGGGCGCGCGACCACTTCCTGATTCGCTTTGACAGGCGTGCGTGAATCAGACAACCCGGGGGGGGGGAGACACCCCACGGAGCGACGTGTTGGGCGCAGGCCTGATTCACGGTGACCAATCAACCACGGGTCACACAGGCTCGTTAATAACGTCTGTACAATCGACATCGATTCTCGATTAGGCACGGCTTGGGTTGCGCGGAGGCTTCGTTTAATCGCTAATTAACTCGAGATCCATCGGTTTCGTCGAATTCACCGGATCGTTATCTCGCTGCCCCCCCCCCCCCCCCTCCCCTCTCCCCAATGCGTGCGGATTTCCAAATTCTCTGAGCCACGCGCTTTTTTTTCAAGTTTACAAACGTGTCAGGGGAGCAGGGAGCATCTGTTTAAACCCCGCGTAATTGGAATTTCGAACGAACGAAGCGATGAAACCGGCAGGGCTTTTGCAAACGGGAGCGGGGGTGCAGGGACAGCGTGAACGTTAATGTTGGAATGAACTGGGAGCTTTGACTTTTCGCGGTGCGGGGGCAGAGTGAATGAGCATGGCTACTTTTGTCAGAGCTTTCTTATAATGAGTTCGTGGTGGGTTGAGATGATTTTCTTTTGTTTTATCTCCTCGGATACATTGTAACAGGGCGAAAAGAACTTGTTGTTAGAGGTGTTGAACTACAAACACACGTGTAAAAACAAGTGCGTTGACATCCGAGCCGCGCACAATTGCCAGGGGCTTTTTCCAGCAAGACGTTTAAATAACGACTCCAAAATGGAAAGTGTTTCTATTAAAAATGCCCGTATAAGGCTGGTAATATTTTTTATATTTCTCCCTGTTTAGTAAAAGTCACAGACACTGGAGCTGCATTTTTCTTAAAACTCGCTCGCTAGTATCTACATCTGGAAAACAGTAATCATTTTCGCGAAAATGTCTTGAGCAAACTATTTAGTAGGTTCATTTTCCTTATTATTAGGGATATTCAATATTCTCAAGCATTCTGTTTTCTCATCCACCATTTCCAAATTTCCAAATAAATTCTTCCTGGCAATTTCACTTGCTCCGCTTTTTACCACTTTACGAAAACTTAAGTTGAGATCTTTGTTCACTGCAGCGTTAGAATCTGCGCAACACATTTTCTGCACACAGCACGTCGATACTATGAAAATTCCATTTTCTGGGAGTTTTAATGTCTCTGCCAGTACGTAGACAGCAATGAACAAAATTGTATACCTGCTTAGGCATTACTATTAGCTCGCGTACCGACCGCTAGTGTCGAAGATAACTCTGATAGGCTAACGAGACCGTGGACGTTGCGTGAGTAGGTAGTTCGCGCGCGAGGTGCTGTGGAACGGGATTAAAATAGTTCGGCGCGACGAAAAAGGGCCGCGAGGACGCCTGGGAGCAGGATGGCTCGGATCGTGAGCACGGTACTCGTTGCCTCTTGCACACCTCTCGGCCGTTTTTCTTCGTCGTTAAAGTGTACGCGTTCGAGGGCGTCCGGCGCTCGTTAATGTCACTGGAACGATGGTATCGCGTAAGCATCGACGCTTTAGTTATTTTCCTTCAAGGGAACAGGCGGCCGTCCCCCTCTACACTTCGACATAATTACTACCGCCATCCAGTTTTCTGTTTTATTAATGGAACGATGCGCTTGAAGGGACAGGAAGTCGCCTCCTCTTCCCCTCCCCCCCCCGTTTCCGTTCATTTGACCTCTCGAGCACCACGGGAATAGAAGTTTCGCTGGTGGGTATTCGAAGGAGGATAATGTTTTTGCGATACGCTTGGGATTAAACGAATTTCCGAGGGAAGAGGTGTCTTCCCTCAAACGCGGAGAAATTTCTACTCAACTGACACATGTATGTACAACACCGTAACCAAGATCTAAGGAGAGTGTATAAAGTGTATAAACTTTCCCTTGACTCTGAATTGAAAGTTTTAGGGAAGAAGACATCACTTGATCGAAAAATGATTGATAGATAAATTCGCGACACCTCCTTTACGAAACAGGAGGACAAAGAACGATTGATAATCGAGGGACCGTGAAGCTTTCGACATTCCGAAACACGGAGCACCGAATATTTAAACAATCGCCGTCCACGAAACGTTCAGTTTTCAAGTTTGATCAAATACCAGGCGCATTGTATCGGAGCCGGCCAATAATAAACGCAACAATAAAAGTCGCGGCACAAAGGGACGGGCGGCGCGATATATCCGCGGAGGGCAGCTTGCGCGACGCACGATATTACACAAAAGAAATTCAATATTTCGCAGCATTTCAACTATTCCCCCGTTCGTTACGCATATCCGGCCGAGAGATAAAGGGAGGCCTTCGAATAGTCAAATATCAGCGGGGCGCGCTCGTTCGCGCGGTGCGTGCCCATTTAATTCCGCGCGTATTATCACGCCCGGGCCGGAAACGGCGCCGGTTAAACGTGCAACGCAGATCGGGCCCTCCCGCCGATACTCCGCTCGATCCGCGGCGGGCACGCGTGTAACGAAACGAGGCGAACAAAGGGCAGAATGCGCTGCAGAGACAGCGGGGCTATTGGAAACCTGTTGAGAGTGTTGAGACGCAGACACAGAGCGGGCTCGCGTTAACGAATTCAATAAAGCGTTTCCGCCGGAGAGCGGAAAACGAAACGATCGGGATGAGGGGGAGGAGGGGGAGGGGGCGGGGTGGGGGTGGGGTCGGATAAACATGTCGCTGGATCCACGGTATCGGTAACTAATAACGCTTTAATTCGCCGGTGGTTGCAGACGCGGTGTTATCGGATCAAGAAGTCGGGCAAATTAAATTCGACCCGCGAAGCGTGTGTGATTCGAGGCTGTACCGAATCGATTACAACGGCGCCAATTAAACGGTCGCTGGCCGAGGTCGGATCGGCGGAGTTATTCAATGACCCCGCGAGAAATTAGCGAGTCGCAAACAATCGATTCGCCACGATGAATTTACGGGCCGCGGTGGTCGCCGATTGTTCGGCAACATCAAACGGGGCCCCGTAAATCTGTGCGGCCTGAGCTGCGTGCGTTACGATCCGTCCTCACGATTCTTTCGCGCGCTGCGCCTGCCCAGCGTTGCTGCTGGCGATACGGCAATTAGAAGGCGCCCTGGCGAACATCGGCGTGGAAGAACGAAGGGGGGGGGGGGGGACGGTCGTACGGCGATGTCGGTAAGACGAGAACAAGCGGGAGAGGGTTGTAACGATGGTCGTGAGTGAAAACTATGCTCGTACATCATCCGAGGCCACGCGGGTCAAGAGTGACTTAGTGGCTGCTCTACCCTCCTGGAACAATGCTACCGAAAGAGTGCCTGTAACCTTAAAGATCCACGACCTTTTTCAACTCCCCTCTCCCACCCCCACTCTGCTGTGCCGCGAAACTTTCCACATATTTTAATATCACTGTTCTCCCCGGTGCAAAATAGCGAGTCGGGATTCTGCGAGGATTTAAAGCTTGCGCTGGCGTTACAGTTGTTATCTCGCTGCAGCTACTCCTGAGAATTACTTGTAAAAATTAAGTGCCATTTTCTGGCGTTTAAATGTTTGTAGGGATAGGAAGTAGGAAGTAAGGTTGTTTTCTTTTTTTGTAATTGGTGGATCGAGAGCGGATTCTGGATGGTCTTTGTGTTTTCATGTAAAAGTTTTCCCGCGTCGAATCGACCAGTGTTCACGACTGATGCGAGGGATTTTTATGAAACTGTAGTTTGAGGTAGAGTGTGTGGAATTAGGGGGCGTTTAAGTCATCGTTTCGTTGGTTTCGAGTATGTTTACAATATACAGGATGTTGAAGTTTGGAATGTTTCAAGACTATGTCACATTTCAACTCAGCATTCATACCTTCGCTTAAAAGTTTCATGGCGCGTCTAAAGTGATATGACATACATATCAGTTCACACCTGTTGCTTTGTATCGGAATATTTGAAAAATTACCATTTGTCGTTCATACAGTAATTTCAAAGTTATTTTATACTTTTGAACTCATGGAAATTAATAGAATTGTAGAGGCTTAACCTTGACTGCCGCGTGATAAATTGTCTGCGTTCAGATCGTTGCGAAAGTTCATTTCAACAAATAAATTTTAAAGAATTTGCTGCAGAAATTCCACATACCTCCACGAAAATTTTTGTGGGCAAGTTTTAATCAAACTTTTCGAATAAACATTTGCAGCAATAAATATTGAAAGATATTTTCGTTCTACGGTATTTGCATAACTGTTTGACGAAAGCATCGAAGAAATAGTTTGATAAAATCCTCGAAGCGTGAAGTGAAATTTCGAGGAAAAACGTTCGAAAGTGAGTGAGCGGATGCAACGACGGACGATAGCCAATTACCTCTCGGAATAAATACGATTTCCTTAAAATAAGTACTCGAAGGGACCAACACTATGAATGTCGAGCCAGTTCTAGTATTCTGGGCCGCAGTTTCGAAACTTTATCAACGATACTGATGCTCTGGCATCGCAAATTGCATCATGTTTTGCTAAAATAGAAATACTTTCCTTAAGGGAACTTTCGCTAAGAAATATTTCTGGCGGAGGATTTCGGAATTCTAAAAACCGACCTCCAAGTTTTGTCAACAACGTTCGCATCGGAAACAAGGCGCACGATACGCGAGCCCCGGGGAAACGATGTAATTCTTCAACGAAGTTCTGGTAAACAACGGTTGTACGTGGTCGATGAAGGCTCTCTAAGTTTGTGCGCGTCATTTCCACATTACAAATACGTAGATACATTAATTTCTATCGTTCGTGAAAATTTGACAGGCCCTGTAACTTTTCCTTTGATCCTTCTCCAAAATTTCTAAAATTTCGTTTAAGTAAATTCGACAGATATGTATTGATAATATTACTCATTAGTGCACGATAACGTGTTCAATTACTATGATTAAATAACAATATTTGTTTCATTGAAACAATTAATTGTTCATATGCACAACTACTGCATTTATCAGAGCAGGTAGGACGACCGCCCGGGGCGCGAAATCTGTAGGGGCGCCGCTGTATGCGTTCATTCATTAATATCCGTTGAGATTCGTTAAGCAGAAAGCTGCTAATTAATTTTCGTGCCCTTGGAGGGGCGCCATGATAATCTTGCCCCGTGGGTGGCAATATGCTAAAGCCGGCACAGTTCATCAGTTACCTTAAAAAGCAAACATTTAGGTATATAATAAATGCGTATTTCCTAATCTGAACCTAATTTTGAATACGCCACCGACTCTCCCTAAGCTCAAAAATTCAGCTTAATTTCATGTACGATTTTTACTTTAAAAGCCATTCTTCCATCCCCATATTTCTCCACTAAATCCGGCAGTCTTTTGTGACGATTTTTTTCACACGATTATAGACGACGCAAACACATCTCACCCGCCTACTCAAGCACCTTCGTCATCTCTGTTCTTCGGCATAATAAAAAGGCGCCCTCAAAATCATCCCTCTACCACCATCCTACACTATTCGCGCATCCGAAGGAGGACAAAACTCCGCCGTTTTAATTTCCAATAAATCGCCCGTAAGGCGTGCTCCCCGAAACGAATTCGCAACAGCGGAGAAGCAAGAGGGGGACGAAATTATAGAAATTCGCGAGTGGAAGTTCGTGGCTGCTTTGTCATCCGGGATATAAGAAGGGGGCAGCATTATTTTGCGAAGCGGCCGAAAAAGGGAGCCGGCGGATGAAGGCGGGATAGAATCCAGGAGGCGGGGGACAAGAAAAAATACACGGTGGTGTAAAATGAGAAGAAAAGAAATCGGAGAAGAAGGAGTGAAAAGTCGTGGGCTATCCTACTCGGTTTCCATAGGCAACGTAGTTCGGCATTAAAACCCGCGGAGCTGCAGCCAACAGCCAGTCGTGGCCACGACTGTCTTCAATTTAAATAATCACGGGAAAATGTTAATGCCCCGCGCCCCGTAATTCAATGATAAAACAAAAGAAGGAAACGTGACGCAACCCCCGGGGGTTATTCGCAGGAAAGGGCGGGGCTGAGCTGAAGGGGGTGAAAGGGAGGGGGGGGGGGGGTAGCAGGTTGCTCGAGGAACCAGCTAAGAAAGAGGTGGATAACCGAGAAGGGGAGCAGGGAAAGGGGTAAATTGAATTAACGAGAAAAAGAAGGAAGATTAAGGTTAAGGTACGTCTGCTAAAGGAGACCGCACCCCCTCCAATTCTTCCTCGTCAGCGACCTGTCCCCTCACCCCGGCTTCCTTTTTTTATTTCACCCGAGATCGTCCACGGATCGAAGACTTTTATTTCTTGCGCATCGAACGACTTCGTGAAGGCTGCTCTAAAGGCTAAGTTTCTTCACTTCCGACGAACAGGAAGCGAAACGGATTGTTCTTCGAGGAAAGTTGCGCCTGTACGGGTCATTAAAAATTACGCGGACGGGGATGGATCGATCGTAACGCATCGGTTCACGGAAGGATCGATGGGTGGTGGAATCGTTCAACCGAGGCTAGTTCGAAACTTGAGATTTTCCTGCTCTGCTCCTGTATTCGTTCTCTTTTTCAACGTGTACTTTCCAGATCAAGAGCTTATTTCCGAGTGCCTTCAATGGTTGAAATACGGAGACGAATAAAGGATCTTTGTGATTCTCTTTTTCAGTGCTTGAATCGGGTATTCTTTGTTCTTGAAATATGTTTCTACCAAGGAATATGCTTCGCGAACTAGTACACCGAATTAAGGAGAAATTAGATATAATAAGAATTTAATCAAACGAAGATAAGATATTTTTGATGAATTATTGAATATCCTGCCAACGTCCATAAACATAATTTAACTATTAGTTACTCATAACGCGCTGGAGCTGGATTATGTTTCTGTTTATGTTTGGATTAGGTATCCTGTGAACGCAATAAATGACTAATTAATTTTAGTAATATGTACAGTCATTTATTGTAATGTTAACATTAATGCGAATCTCTTTAGTTTATAAGAAATTTTCACGTTCACCTCCACTATTTTGTGTTCAACTTCCGCGATTTGAAGTTAAAGTTAAACACGAGAATTCGACCCGCGGTAAAATATTGATTATTTCATTAGGGGGCAAATGTTTGAACTATTTCTAAGTATGTATTTTTAACTTTTACAGCATACGTCGCATAATCGTATTTAAACGACCTAAGTACATAGTTATGTGCAACCATAAATACGACAATTTAGCATCGATTGATCGTTTCCACTCGGGTCTGTTTGAAATACATCTCCCATTCTGGAAACACTTGGGGAGGTTATTTGATAATCAGTACACGGAAATGGCTGAAACGAGATAGGTATATACATAGCAAATATCGAAATAGCAGTATGATTGAGAAATATTTCCCTGTAGGTATTTCCTCGAAAAATCCAGCAAACTGTTCAAAGCAACCAAAAAATCGTAAAGCCTTGAAATGAAGGAAAATTATAATTCATAGAAGAATAATTTGATAGATTCATTAAATGTATCAAATGTATTAAATGTTTCTCGTCCTAGCAATTCCACGATTTTAAAGCTCCCTGTGAATTATATGTGGACAAAAAGATAAAGGCTTGTATATTTGCAGAACCCTCTAGGGAGTGGAAATCGTTTTAAGTGAATTATTGTGATCACCGTCTTGCGATCGGCTCGAAAGTGTACCGTTTGAGGAAACACACCTGGGTTAGGTCTGGAACCTCTCTTTCCTCTCTTTCCTGATAACACATTAATCTGACATTACATAGCCGAACCAGAAACGAACTGACACATTTATGACCAGCTGAGAGCAGAATTTTTCCTTGCGATGGCCACACATTCTACCTTCTGACTTCAGAAGGGACTGCTGTCTACACCGTGCTTCGTAAATTTCTTTATAAATTGCTATTCACTTCGAAGTACCAATCATAGTGATACAATCATAGTTGCTAAACCGCAAATTAATCTTGCTAATAAATTATAATGATATAATTGAGTTACTGAAACACCCTGCAACACGCATGCGTTCTGTATAAGTGAAAACACGAGAAAACACGAAAGAATTGTTTGTCATTTGGAAAAGGTACGGAAAACCACATCGTCCTACGAGGTTTTTTTTTATTCTGATTCCCCGTTTATTATTTATAAAGAAAAAAGGTGGATTTTTCTCTTAGAAAAATCTAACTTTATATACCTTTGATTTCTAGCTATTTCTGTATTTTTCAAAAATTTCAAAATCGGCCCCATAGGACGATAGCTATTAACATATTTTATAAGAAAATTTGACTGTTTTAGATTTCAGATATGACATTCGGTTATTTTCTCGGGGTCATCGTTTAGCCGTCTAAAATCGAGAGACTTTCGGATATGTATCCATAACTTCCGAAAAACAATAGTTTTTTAACTGAAACTTTTTTTTTTAAGTAGTTCATAATACTATGCGAAGATAGTAAAAAAAACTGGAAATCTCCATCAAGCCGTTGACTTGTAAAAAAATCCACAAAATCTACCCATTTTCCGAGGGTTCAAACGAGTATACACCCTTAAGTGTCTATGAATTTATCACGAGTTTTGTATGAAACATGAAGTCGCACGAATGCACACAAATTGCCTCAATATGTATACATCCTACCTCTACAATCTCACCATCTGCAAAAATTCTATAGATTTATCCAGAAGAATAGTGAAACTGTTGAAATCGACCAGAAAACAATGCAGAAACCTTTTTACGCATCGGCGCGGCGTATCTGTTGAACGTGTAATCGCTAACAAATACTCGGTATCCGGTCGTGGGGTCGACGCTGGTCCGATAAAACGGTTCGATCGGCGTAAAATCAATCGGCGCAACGGGTAATCACCGCGAAATCCAATTCAATAATGTAACCAGAAGGATATAGAGGGCAGGACCCACGGATCGCGAGCGAATATTCAGGCCTAAAGGCGGAACTTCGACTTGGAATTCTCAATCTCGTGGCCGAGCGGATATTGCTTAACGTAGGTATACTTCCAATCCCCGTGATTCCAGCGAATGGGATCGATGCTTGGTTAGCTACGCGAATTCTCGTACTTTCTCCACCTCTCTTTTCCCGGTTCCTTTTTTTCTTTCTATAGGATTCGACGAGTCGAGGGGTTCTCTGATGCGATCATACCCACGAACGGAGGAGAACCTTACAACGATTGCTTCAAAGGGGTCGCTCGAACGAGGGGACTGAGAGGGGTTGAAACGCCTACGACGATCGCGACTAGTGGAGAAGGCTGCGGCCACTTGATTCTCCAGTTAATTCGTACAGTGCAACATTTCATCGCTCGTCCATAAAGGGTTGGCTTCTATGTATACATACGTATGTTTATCCAGATTGTTTAAGGTTTAAGTATATCCTCTTGGGAATATTCTGCTTTGGAACGGGAATTTTTGGATTCGTTTAGTGTGAGGGATGGATCGAATAGTGGCACGGAGATCTGACACAGATTAGCAGGACCCAGCACTTTGGGACCAATGTTCTGGATTATGGCACCCGATTCTTGTGCTCGGGATGGGTAAGGTTTAATTAGCTACTCGGTTTAGATTCTCAAGGGGGGTGTAGTGTTGAGTTAAGGATATAAGGATTCTTAGAATTAAATCGAACTAGAAGGAATGTCATGGGAGGATAAGAATCAAGGACAACTCTTTCGTAGTAGAAGTTTGAGAATTCCAGAGCGGCTACCCCTGGGCAGGGGGAACATTGTGCAACTTCACCAACTTGGAACACGCATCTACGAATAGTCCACTACGTTTTTGTAGACTTGGAGACTGTAAATAGTTGTAGCTTCAGGTTTGTAAATATTCTTATGCGTTATAAAGCAACCAGTAGAATAAACCAGTTTAATTAATTTGACGTATAACATCAAGTGTTAACGAACTTACGATCAAAGAGAATCGTTTAATTTACCGGGATTGTAGCGTGAAAATAGTAGATGATGCAATGCCAATATAAATCTATGAGTAACTGCATAAAGTCTGAGCGGTGCAGAGAAATATATTATTTTCAAATAACAGTTAAAGGCTTTATTTTGCCTACCTATGTTTTTTCTCCTTTGAACTTTATACAAACTGAAACTGCGATTTTTCTATTTACATTTGCCAAAGTCAATATTAACTCAGCAACTACTTGATTTCACACGATTGAGGTTCTCGTCATAATATTCTCCTGCTGACTCAAGAAATCTAATTAACTCGTTACTTGCAAACGTTCCGCTAGTAATAAAACAGATTAACTCCAACAGAAAAATTACTCATTACGCTTCTCTAATTGCGAGGGCAAAAAATATAGTAGATAGATACTACATCATGTAATATACCATTCGCCACCATCAGAACAAATTAATCCCACTTTTATCGTTCTCCAATACACGTATCGAAATACACAGTGCACTCTTTTGACCGCGAAATAACTCAGTTAACAGATTAAACACACAATATGTAAATAAATCCCTGCAAAAACCAATAAATGTGAAATGTCACTCTCATTCGTCAAAGCAGATAACCATAAACATTTTAACAGACTCGCTCCTAACAGCCCTCCACGTGCCCCACAATAAATTTCCCCCATTCAAAAAGATTATCGTCACTTCCGCAGCTGCACGCGCGCCGTGCCCGTAATATGTCCAACCCTAGCCATATTTTGACTGATCGTGATATACGTATCACCCCGTATGCTCCACCCTCCCCCCCCCCCCGCCGTCTGTCGCTGATTTACTCCTCTATCATCGATATACACCAGCCCCCTCCCCCGCCCCCGCCCCCGCCCCTCCCGCACCCTTTGATTCCACTCGACGTGCACGAACGCGAGCGAATCACGTTTCACAAATACGCGTGCCACGACCTGGTTCCGGTTCAGCCAGCGTCGTACCTGCGCGAGGGGCGGGGGGGGGGGGTGGGGGTGGGGGTGGGGGGGGGGCTTTTGCGCGCGTTGCAAAGGGCTTTGGGGATGGGGACGAAGAGGGTGGGAAATTAGAGAGCACGCGCGGGACCACCGCGGACCCAGAAACGTTGTAATGAAGGAAACAAGTTTTATTCTGTTTGCTTTGTTTCCGGCCAGCCAGCGATCCGGTGTCATCAACGTGACGTTCTTCGCGGGCGGCGCGCGTCTGCGCGCTCGCCGGATCGGCCTCGACGATCCGCTGCGTGTAATTCCGGGGTAGATCCGCGGATGCGCAACGGGTTTCGTAGTTTTACTATAAAATTGATGGCTGACATGGATTCCGCGGTGCACTCTTCTCTTCGCTAGTGCATTTCGAGCGAAACGTTGGGGATTTTCCATGCAGGTGACTCGTCAGCGTTTAATTAATACTTCTGAGTGTTTGTGGCGTGTGTATCGGGGTGCTATCGGTGAAAGCTTGTCGAAAACAATTTGTGCTCCGAGGACGATGCGTTCCGATGGACGAGGGATATTACGGGGAAATGGCCACGAATTGGTAAAATTATTTCGCTCTTCGTGAATGATAAATGGGAGGTTTGAATCTGTAGAAATCGATGGCAGGTTTAAGTAGGCTGTTTACGTATTTGTCATTATTTGGACGTTTCTATGTGCTGGGCAAATGGAGTAGAAGGTATCCGGCGGGTTTCGTGATTTGTACTACAAACGTAATGCGTTTCCTACATGAAAACGCTAGGTCGAAAATATAGAACTGGATTTTATCCGTACGGTGCTCTGCTTTCGAGTGAAATAGCTTCGAATGTTTGTCAGACACGTGGACACCTCTTGGCTTATTTCATTCTGCAATAAATTGCTCGTATTTGTGGCTGATATTTTTTATAGGTATTCTAGGATGGAAGAGATACGCGGTAATAAGAATACATTTACTTCCATAAATCAACCAAATTGATAATTTGATTTTCGTTTCGTAAACATTTAAAGAGGGCGCACTGTATAGGTATTCCATGTTTAAAACTCTAGAAAATTCTACAAGACGCATTGGTTAAAAAATGTTCACTTCAGAATCTCTCACGCATTTAAGGAATCGTGAACTGCAATTTCAAGGCACATTATTTACAGTAACTGTAAGTAGTGGCAGAAAGAAGGCTTCACCTTCGCAAGGAGAGTGCATAAAGTCGATATCATCGATTCGACTTTCACTTTTCAAAACTTTGCAAGAAAATCAAGCTCAAAGTTTTGTTTATTCGTGGAAACGAAACGGCAAATAATTCGCGGCGACAACTTAAATGTTATCCACACAGTTTACTAAATCTCAATTAGTCATCGAATTAGTTATTTAAACACGCATCGTTCACACATACAGATTCACCACAGAATCATAAAAAAGATGCAAAACTTCGAATTACAATCTTGCGACAAAATTCTGAATATAAGTATTAAAAATTTTACTCAAATCGGTGAGTGAAATTTTTTGCACTCCCCTTGTTACCCAACTGAATGGACTTTTTAAATCGATTCTCCATAATAAGGCCTCGTCCGAAGAACGGTTCTTCTTCAATTTCCTTTTATCTACAGCATCTATCAGCTTCTACGACTTCGACTCCCCTCGTAAGACGAATGGACGTAAATGGGCGATCACACGCGCCTCCGCTCCACCGTGAAAATTTATGTTTCAATGTCGCGCAAGTTGCTGGCACGTTACCCGTGAATATCGTACAATTCGCGGGAAATGTTTCGGTCGCGTCAACGTTTGGCCCAGTTGAACCAAACTTTCCCCGATTTACAGCGTCGTGATAACAACCTCGGAACATATGCCCTTATATTTCCAGCTACTACTTCGACGACCATCCCCCCCCCCCCCCTGCACCCGTGACGGTTCTATAGCAAAATCCTCCGTTTATCCTGGCTGAAAACTTTCCTGGCCTTCGCTGTTTGCACCTCCCGGCGACGCTACGAGCATCACAGGGAGGGGCGAAGGGGGGTGGGGGGTTGCTTCGAGTGACACCGATGGAATGCGCCAAATCAACTCCGATCGGCTCGAGAAACAGGATGGAATCTTGCTTCGCGAACGAAATTCGGTGGTTTCGTAATTGCGCGACACACTTTCCTCTGAGGGGATTAAAGAGGAAAGTTTCTCCTGCGAATCGAATGAGGCTTGAGGTACGACGTGAGTTGCTTATCTGGAAAGCGGCGAGTCCATTTGCCGACAGGAATTTCACTTTCAGCCTATAATGTTTTGTCGAAGTGTAGGAAGTGAAATTATTTATGATTGCCTACGAAAGACTCGAAGTAATGGCATTGGTGTTATAATTTTTCAATATTTTTCAGTGAGGTGAAGGGCATACCTACGTTCTATATTACGAAAAATGTATCTGTGTACGAATTTTTCATAGGAATAGCACCTGTAGTTCCGAAACTTTACCATTACCGATAAATGCAAATAAATGTATTAGATAACCATTTTCTATTTATTTTTTTTCAGCCGCAGATAAAACCGTCGCGTATTCGTCTCAAACTCCAAGCGAAACGTTCATTAAACTCTATGTAAATGCCGTGCAAGCTAAGGAAATACTGTTGAATTCGTGTGTTCAACTATTCGATGAAGCTTGTCATTCATAATTTCCATTCGGAATTAATAATTAACAGTTTGCGTACGCGAATCTTGGCAGACACGTGCAGGCTGGACATTAAAGCAAGTGGACTTATTATCGTTGGCGTTTGATAAACAGATTTCCGCGCCATTAATGTTTCCACGAACTCGACTTAGATTTATTCCATAAAACGCTGGATTGTGGGAGGAGGTATCAGTGAGCAGACCCGGGATGAACAGGGTCCGCATACTAATGGATTATGGTCGAATTCCGTACAAACACATGCATGGCCCGTATTTGATCTGGTTATTAAGGGAAATGACGAGAGGCAGGTTTGCATTGATAAATCAAATCTTGTCGAGTGCGGACTAGGTAAATGTAAATTAGTACAAACGCAATAATATTGATCGAATAGCCTGTATGTATGATCTGCGCAATGAAAACGGTCCAGCCTTTTGCTATTGACAGACTGTATCTATAACCGCTTCAACGGGCCCGTCCTTTGTGTTAGCTTCTGTGACTGGCGCAAGGTTTTGCGAAATAACCCCTAACCTCTTCATATCAATCATGTCTTTCTCAGTGATTGATACTTCCCAGAAAGTTCTATTTAACTCGCCCTGAGCAAAGATCAGATTTGTGCATTAATTAAATGAACAATTATTTAAATAACGGATCAAATAAAAGTTACATTAACTTTGGATTATTTGACGAATGGCGTTAATTTTTTTATTCGACGAGAAATACGATAATCGTTTTTTAACTTTTGTTCGTTGTCCAAAATTTTTATTAAAAATAAAATGTTTGGGCAATACTTTCGGTGCTTTCCAGAAAATGTGAGAGTGAAACGAAAGATCAGAAATCTGAAAACTGACATCATAATCAGAAAACTGTCTCCTTTGAATTATTGGTATTTAAATGGTTCGGGATGTATTGGGCTGGCGCTATTGCGTGGCACTGACTTTGCGATCCAATATCGAGCGAAAAAAATTAGTTTTCATTGCTTGCCAGGGAACGGAAATGATCGATCGACGCGATTCGTATCAGCCGCGCGTTTCGATTCACCCTTCCGGAAATGCCGGGACTGATGAAAACGTTTCAAACTATCAGAGTGGCTATACGCACGATCCCTTATGCCACGCAAAAATGTATCGCTGTTCCAATCGCATTAGCAGCGCAGATACCGCGCAAGTGCACTCGTACAATTTACGAGTTTTTAATCGTCTTTGTGGTTTCGATTCTAACCGGGTCGCAACATGCCCCCATATTATGTTGATCAGCAATCACCTATCAGATAGTATCACTTCAAAGCACACAGGGTAGATAAAGAAGCTTTACGAAACTTTAAGAAACAATGATACTTACATATTTTTTATTTGCGTATACACGACGAGAATATTAGAAGTCCCTCATTTCGTGAAACAAATTCTTTTACAGAGATGTGTTCTTAACAATGACAAAGTCACAAGTGACAGCCGCTATCTATCATTCATGGCCTCCCGTTATAGTAACTGATGAGGAGAAGTATGGAATAATAAGAGAAAGTAGCAGCTGTTCACGTAGATCTTGTAATGGAAGAAGTATTTTTAAAAACCCGTTTGTATATTTTACAGGGAAGGTGTCTTCCCTAACAAGGGACACTTGGCATTATACACGTACATATGTACGGAGTAGCTGTTCTTTAAAAGCTGCTTCGTGATAATATGGATATCGTTGCTTACGTTGCAGAAGGAGGCACTTCGTTCGGGAAATGTCGATTTTCGAACATTCAGGGCCCCTTGAAATTGAGATTAGACAAGAATAATAACACCTCAATGGTGTTCCTCGTAAGTCGACTCATCGCCAGCCTCGCCAATCAACACTTTGACAGCCGTTGTCACGCAGGTACTATGCTTGACTTCGCGCAGATAAGCTTAACACATTGTTGACCGGTCACGAATTAAGTCGTATCGCGCAAGTATATAAAACAGCTGCAGATTTCGTTTTTGCATAAAATTGCTGGTCAACGATGTGTTAAGAAATCAATTTCTCTGTCCCGATGATTTTCAAAAGCCAATGAATATTTGGCGAATCTGAAGGAGCTCGGCAGCGTGCGCGAGTTTGCTGGAAAAGGTGCGGCAGTCAAAGTGTTAATAAAGTAATAACAGCCTCGCCATTCAGATTTCCCCTCTCAATTACCTGAAACCAGGGACCGACGCTGCTGGAATGACCGCGATGCTTTGGATGTCCCGCACGGACCCGTTCACCGCGGATCGCTCTCTCGTCATTTCGATTCGTCGCCAGGCCGCGTGCTTTAGAACTTTATTCAGCGACACGCAGAAAGGATCCTGCCCGCGCGCCAACGCTGAAACGGCGAATTCAGATCCTTCCTGCGGAATAAGAAGGATTTATTACCGCTCCTTACTTATCTCGAAATCTGCTCAGACGGCTTTCATAAAGCATAAAACGTGTCTGCTGTTAAGTCATAAAAAAGTCCAGTATTCAACTTTATTTCGGCCATCATAACCGGTAAGCACGGCTGAATCGGTGCCCGCCGAGAGACAGTGGGGGCCTCGCTGTAAACTCGGCAATAAACCGGGGGTTATTCGAATGTATCACTCGTTTTCGGGATCCCTGGTGGCGGAAAAATTCGCAAGGATACGGGGATCTCGCAGCGGCCGCTGGGAGTGCCAATTAAGATCTAATTTCGCCGACACGCCACCTCGAAACGGCGAAAAGCTACATCACATTTCCTGGGACTGCTGAAATAAAACAAAAAAAAAAACTACTCCACGAGAAACATTTTCGTTGGAGTGGATGAAATGGTACGAATTGGATGGACATGAGAGGTAGTATAGTGTTTTTATTTCTTTGTGAAATTGCTACCTGCTATTGGTATAATCTACTGGTCTGCGCAGAGACACGATAACATATAAAGTTCATAAATGTTGAAGGATATGGGAAAGTTCTAATGAATCGTGGATGTGGATTGAAAGTCACCCTTTCTTTTGTTCGGTGTGCTTTCACGAAGTGACGAAAAGCTACATTGAAATAGTAGGTATCTGGGACTTTAGGAACAAAAGGTTATCCCCCCTCCCCCGAGACACTGTTTCGTTGAAGCACGTGAAATGATTAGATTGATAATATTGGAATTACGAAAACAGTACAGTGTTTCCTCCATTCGTTTTGTATTTAAATATGTAGAGAGATATCAATTTTATTAATTGACAGATATGAAAGGATGTAATAAATTCAGTGTTTCAGATTGAAGTCAGCCTTCCTGAATTGCTCAGGAAATACAATACATAAAATTACTGTAGATTTGATTTGGCTTAGTGAACTTTTTATTTAATTTATTAGGATAGGTGGACAAGTAATACCAACGACTGAATAATTCGACAGCGAAACAAAATGAGGATTGGGTAAATTTGTCAAAGAAATATGTATCGGAGTACAGAACGAGAAGTGTGTTCACGATTAAAGATTATTCCACGAAATTCAATGCAGTTTAAACACCATGCGTAGCAAAGAAGCTGTCAAAATGTGTATAGAAAATATTTAATTGCAAATCTAAGCCTGGTTGTGTCAAAATTTTGTACAAATGTTATATTGATTTATTCCAAAAAAGCTTAAGCCGGTGTCCAGGGTAATTTTATGAAAGTTGTGCGTGTTAAAAAAACCTTCATATTTCTTTTCTTGAACATATTTTTGAAAACAAGCAAATATTCAAGGCGATACTGACAAAAGGCAAATTTCTTCGCACCTCTGATTAGAAACTATGTAATTACCTATAAAGGAGTGGTATGCTTCATATTTTTAACAAATAATTTGGTAACATACCAAATAACTCACACGATTTAACATAAATATTTCACGTTTTCGCTGCATATTCCGATTATTCTTTTCAACGTTTGAGCGACGCTCGCTTTTAACGTCTTCAGACACTTGAACTCGAAGCAGCGCAGTCTCCCCCCCCCCCACCCCCCTCCACCCCGCCACACGATTCTATACACCTTGATTTGCAGTTATTGCATAACGAACCTTTCGTAACTGGCGTAATTACTTCGAACAGGCGTTCCGTTTTGTTGCTGCAAGTGCAAGCGCTCGTGCCAACGAGCCACTTCGTTGTGTTCGCATTCCCTGCATAATAAATTCCGTTCGCATCTCATGTCGCAAATCTTGACGCGGAACAAAGCGTGCAAGTAACAATACGCGCAACTGAACCAGGTTAAAAGATCCTTTCTTTTTCTGTCATGAAAACTGGCCCCCGCCTCGTTCAAGCTCATTCTGCGTCGTAAAGTAAAGGATTTCCTTAACAACTGCCCCACGGTTTTCGCGATAATTAATGAGCAGAATTTTCACAGTCGCCGCGTCGCTACGAGAAACACGCGGCGTCTTTTGTCGCCGGCTCCACTGAATTATTGAAAGGATGATATTACGAGCGTATGAATTTGCACGAATAAACTCGTCAATCTGCAAATTCAAATGGGCTTAGCAAACAGAGGAATTATACGTACGGCGAGTTTCAGTGAACGCGAAAGTATTGCAAGCCGATGTTTTGCTGCCTGAAATGTTAATTGAAGCTTCAACCATCCGTTAAAATACATATACATTACGCGAAAATAATCGCGCGATAATTATTCTGTTTGTAGGCTGCCATAAATGAAAGGATATTTCGTTTGTTATTCTTTGCGGCTGAAAACAGTGGGCGATTCGTGTCAATACGTGTATTGTGTTTAATTCAGATGAAATTTTATGATTTCAGCCGGCGCAGCTCCTTTCAATTTCGAGAGTTCATTTCTATCGAAAAATACGTGTCCACATTAATTGGTTTCATAACTACAGATCTGTATTCGTATTTTTCGTGGATGTATATGTAGGGTTGGGATTGGCGGTGGTGGGCGGAATCGAATAGCGACACTCTACTGAATTATAAAAGTGTATATTTAATAAAAGAAGAGGTAAGTATACAAAGCTTCTCCCAACGTGGCTTAGCGATGCCGATATTTCCCATGGAATCGATTTTTCGATTCAATTCAGATCGTTGTGCAAAGAATAGATTCGTAAAAAAATCGGACGTAAAAAATCGATCCCATCGAGACCGATTCATTATAATAAAAAATAGGGTAGGGTAGTTCCGGGTGATTCTGACTTCCTCGTGACAAATTTGAGCGCAGGTTGATACTCGTGGAGCGCCAAGGCACGCTTCTCGCTGAACGAGGATTTTTAGAATATCAATACAACGAAAGAAACAATTTAAACACAAACAAGGGACATAAACTTTAATATTACTAAAGAAAAACTGAATTTGGATTTGATACAAGTTAGAAATTCACAGGATACGCTTTACATATTACACGCTTTACAAAGTCTATCGGTTTAACATTAATTACAAAATGTCCTTAGATACTAGGAGCCAATTGGGGAAATATTAATAATAAGATAAATTCCCATTGGTCGTTACATTTCTTCTCGGATATCGATTTCCTATTTATCAAGCGTTTAACACCATTGCGCTGGTTTTACACCTTTAGAAAAAGGGATAAAAGTGGAGTTGAAATGTTCAAACATCCGGTTCCAGGTAAGTATTGATTAATTTATAATCTTGACGTATATTTATTAAAAGAATCTGTATCTGTTTTCAATGAATGGGCTCAATGAATTTTGCCTCTCTGAGATGGCAAGTGGAGTAAAGAGGAACGAATTCCGCTGAATTTAATGTCGCATTTCCACCACCGTTGCAGTGCGCCACGCACAGTGCGCGGCCAGTCATTTTCACGCGGAGTGAAAAAGGGGTGCCGCGTAATCTCTCGGCGGAACAGGTGACTAAGTGCGATAACATTCTTGAGGAGTGTTCCTTCTCGTAATCTCTAGCGACTAAGTAATGGATGCCGCCCTGATAAAGTCTCACTCACACCAGCAGCCGGCCTGCGAGACCGCATCACCCTTCTGCGAGTAGTTCCAACTTCCCGCAAGCCCAAATTATACACAGCTAAATGATGGATGACTTCCCTCGCATTCCGAACACCCCTGAACCTGTTCCACGTGCCCCTCCGCCACTGTTCGTTTGGAACACCGAAACTTCCGCCTCGCCGACCATTGTTCCTGTCCAAAGTTACTCGCAAAAATATTTCGCTCAGCGAAGGAGAAAATTCACACCGTCATTATGACCGTCGGTTGTAATTAGGGCGACGATAACACCGTAGTTGTAAGTTTGTGGCGGTCTATTAGTGGACTGGAAATCATTCAGTTGATATAATGTGATTTAAATTCGTTGTGCAAATAAATACTAAAATGTGCAAAATTTTAAAGGGATGCCAAGCGGTTCTGCGTTTTATAAGGTATTACACACGCTCGTGTAAGTTAAACGCAGAGGTTGACGTTTAAGAAAAGTCTATCTAATGTACGTGACAGGCCACTGTACTATTTAGGTATAATGTTTATTCTGCGTGGCATTACGCGAAGCAGTTCACGGCATTACAGTGTACCATATTCAGTTTTCACATGTAACAGGCTGAAAGTGGTGGCTGGTCGGCGAGAATTGATATTATTAAAACCAGTGGGTTTCTTTTAATATTATAAAATACGAATATGGTATGGAAATGAAAGAGAAAGCTTTGAACTGGAATTATTTTCACAAGCACATGATGATAAATAAGCCTCTCGTATGCACAGACTTATCAGATTATATTTAAAGAATCATTCAATGATACGGGAGCATATGATACTCACTCGAAATTATTCGACGATTGAGTGTATTTCAAATGCAATTTTCTCTGCGAATATTATGCATCAAATTACTTAATCGTTACTTCAAAACTCAACATTTTCATTTATTCTTCAACCGTTGTATTGTATGAGTGGTACGCCCCAGTTTTAACACGTTTCCTAGAATTTCACGTTTCTAGTAAAATCATAAAAAATTGGAACAATTAGAACAATTTTTACGTTCGAAATTCAATTTATACTATTTAAAATCATAAAAAGTTATGAAAACATTAAATTGCAAATTAGTTGTGTTAAAAGTGTCACAATATAAACTTCTTCCTTTACTTTGATTTTAACATCGAACTGAAAAGCACAAATTTTCATTAATCTTAAAAAGAAACATCCTATCATTTATATCCCCTCCATATAGTCTCAGGGAATGCGAATTGAGTACGTCTTTTATATTATATCCAAAGTACTAGCCGTCACAGACGTCCAGCTGTCGGACAATTACTTAAATAAATTAAACATTAATGCTTTAACAAATGCAATGGACATAATAAATTCGGCCTCTCAACAATAATTCAAATTTAAAACATGCTGTTTTGAAAGTCTGAGCTGTAAGAAGGCCTCAGAAAGACCCACCCCTTTCACCTTCGGACACAGAGCTACCCCTTTAAGCAACAGGAAACCGTACTCTTCACCCTAAAACGTGCAAGCACGCGCCTGATTCGCCTTCCGCGCAATTACCGTCCGCCGACGGTACGGTGCTCCGTACAGTATTAATAGATCGTCAGCGTTATCGCGCTATTTCCATTGAACCGGGGCCCAATCACCGAAAATTATTCGCTCGCGCCCTCCGTGCGCCGCGGTAATCATTAATCTTCCGCGGGCGGATAACGGCGGCGAACTTCGCGGCGCGATTTACAATCGGCCTTTCATCCCGTTTAGACGACGCTAAAGTGCTGTTTCTTGGGCGCCGATGCGAGACGGAATTAAGTCCTTAAGAGCCGAATCAACGGGGCATAGAAAACGCGCGCTGGCACGCCGCACACGCGTCCCGGAACTCTCCACGCGCAGACAAGAGCGCACAGAACGCGGCGTTGCCTGTTAAAACGTCGGAATTAATATGGCTCTAACGTTCGCGACACAATGAAATTAATTCCAGAGAGTTTCGGCCGCGACGAACGGGTTTATACATATACCAAGATGCGGGAAGGAAGAACGGAGATCTTTCTTCTTTGGAGACATTGCGGCAAGGCGGGCTTTTTGAATCCTTCTTCCTGGACGCGTCTTTCTTCTCGTTGTAAGAATGATCGGGTGTTATTTGTAGGGGACGAAGTGTTTATATGCGTATTGAGGTGCCGCGCGCGAGGCCCGATCGACTAAGGGGGGCTCGATTTAAGGGGGTATGAACTAACCTCAAAGTCAAATTGGCACTTTCACTTTTTCGCGTATAACTCTCAAAGTACAGCAGACAGAAAAAAATGTTTCGAACAAAAGTTTAATGGTGCAATAAGCGCTACAAACTTGCGTTAACAAAATTTTGAAAAGAGTTTAAAAAAAAAATACCTGAACTGAAAGAAACTTTTTTCAAAATTTTGTTAACGCAAGTCTGCAGCGCTTATTGCACCATTAAACTTTTGTTTGAAACATTTTTTTCTGTCTGTTGTACTTTGAGAGTTATACGCGAAAAATTGGAAGTGCCAATTTGACTTTGAGGTTAGTTTATACCCCCTTAAAGGGCGTTGTTCTTGTTTTCAGTCACTCTAAAAACCCACAAAGTTGCGTTCCAATCGGTGAGTCCGGGTTCGCGGTGTTCCCTTGTCGGAGTCAGTTGTCCGAGCGAGCCTGACTCGAGGAGGTTAACCATGTATTACCATGTATAACCATTGTATAACCATAGACATGTATAAATATCTCTCATACCACAAATTGAACGTTGTTACGATGTAGAAAAACACTCGTGTTTTAACAATTGCAAGCGACAAACTTTATTTTCAATATGAAACACACTTTACACTTCGGAGGAGGAGACCAGAGATGGGTCGGCGAGTAATAGAATTATGATGCAGTAACGCCGAAAGTTGGAATTTTGGCCACTTATTTATATGCCCGAGGGGTGGTTCCGTTATGGTCCCGTATGCAAAGGAAGTTCCTAGAAATATTGCATCTGGGGGATCCTGGTGTACTTAGGTATGTATTCTTAATTTTGTTATAATTGCCGTACGTTGACCAGCTGATACCTGCACTCCGTGCACCGAATGGCGTGCCATTATTATTCACGTGATCCCATACTCGCGACAGAATATTTACACGATCCTCCGCGTACGACTTTTCCTGTTACTCGTGTTCTCCATCGAACAATGCTCCCACTGTGCTCCACGTAATAATGGAAAACATTGGGGTGGGTGGCAAGCCGGAGGTCCCGAGACACGATCGTCAGACCTGCCGTTCCCGATTTAGAAATATGGCGACTGCGCCGGTTTGCGATTACCCGTGCCGTTCTCGATCCGGCCCACCCCCACCCCGCCATTGAATAAAATGCTCGCCTAGCTGGCTGGGCTCGACGAGATTCCAGGGCACGCGGAATCATATTTAGAGATCGCGAACGTTTACGTGGAAAACGAACGATTTATTGGATATACTGCGTCCCAATAAATCTGAAAGCGTCACGTGTGAAACGGTGGCTTCCGTCGTCGCCCGGCGAAAGAGAGAGAGAGAGAGAGAGAGAGAGAGAGAGGCGTCGCGTCGCTCCTCGATCCCTCCGTTGCTCGTAGATAGCCGGCGATAGAAGGCATGAACCGGGGAGCAAGTGGAAATAGAGGGTAACGGAGAATGGATGAAACGCCGCGCCGGGGCGAGAGGCGACCGAAAGCAAAACTACGTTTCACTAGGCGCTTCTCCGAAAGGAAGGATCCATTCGTTCATGGATTATTGATCGGCTGGATGTTCCATTCCCATGATTTGGATCTTCGCCTCGAAGTCGCAGGCAAGATTCCGGAGGGGGTGGCTGCCGAATTTTCGCTGCTTATTGTCATGGGGCGCGTCCACACTTTCTGAACGAGCGAATAAGGAACGAAGAGGTAATAATAAGTTAATAAAGATGAACAATAAATTGTGTATTAAATGTTCACGGTGTTCAGATTTAGGGACTGGAGCTTACAAAGAACAATTTCTAGAGAGCCTAATACGAAGAGCAACCAAAGAATTCCTTAAGGTGAATCTAGACTTTTCACTTTGAATGTGCAGTGAGAGGTGTAATGACGTGTTTTCATCCGCATTTCATCCAAAGTGACCAGTGAACAAAGTAGAGCCAGTCTCTACTTTTAATGAATTCACATTCACTGTGGATTGTTCATCCGCGATACACACCCAAACTGTAAAGTCTAAATTCGCCTTTACTAAACCAAGAAACCTAATACACAAACATAACAAAAATCACCTCTAACATTGAAAGACAAAAACAAAAAATGCCTTGCTTCTCTACCAGATACCCAAGTACCTCAATCTTTCCCTCCATTCCACACGATCGTTACGCCTAAATACGCCAAGTTAAACGAAGTGTCCTGGGGGGGGTTCGTTCACGATAAAGCGTGGAGGAATCGGATGAGAAAACTAGCCAGAAACGAAGTGAAGGGTACGAGGCAATAAGCGCATTCCTGAAGAAACGGGATTCATCCGTTCACGGATTACGCGGGAACAGATTCTCTATTTCCAAGACTGCGCCGCTCGATGATACGTCGAATGGCCCCTGCCCCCGACCCCCCCCCCCCCACCTCACCCCTGCTATCTCCAGCGCGCAAAACGGGGTAAATTGCGTCTGTCAAATCCTCTCCGGGACTCTTTCCTCGATATTACGGATTCCGCAAGCGACGCGGGCGATGCCAAGCGATTGCAGCTCGCCCACGTCTCCTCGAGGCATCGGTTTGCTCGTTCTTACAATCAGCATAACATTCTCCACTACACCCCTCAGCCAGGCCACGAATCGGATTGCTGGATGGTCCTTGGATTAACCTCGAGCTCCGACGCGTGCCCTGCTTGGCACGGGCCTGCTTCCACGCGGCCGCGTGGAAAAGTTTCAATCGGACCATCGAATCTACGGCAAAAGTTTCCTCGCCGGAGCACGCTATTATCGCGATGAATGGGACCAAAGGTTGTTTTCACGTTAATCGACCGAACGAAATGAAAAATTGTCGGTGAAAGTGGCGATGTGATTCTTATTCCTTTTCTTCCCGGTTTTCTAGGATTTGGGGACTGTTAGAGGTGAAGGGAGATCTGTGGCGCTTGATTTTAAGATTTTGCTACCTACTTGGGATGTTTTGCAAGTGTGAAGCATATTTAAGCACATTGAAGCTTTTATATATTACTTTAACGTCGTAATATTTACTTGTTCGTTTTTTATGAGAATCTGTTGTGTTATTTAAGTACCTACTCGTCCTTGAAAATACTCATGCTTATAAGTATTTTTTGCTTCCTTTTTTGGAAACACTTTATCACTCTTGCTTTGGAAGACTATGTCACCTAGGCATAGGGTGAAAGCACTAGTGGTCGGCCACCCTCTAGTAGTCGACCGTTTTTATTGTTTAGCTTAAAGAAATAAGTACTGAAATAAAGCATTTATTAAATGACAATTTTATATTATATTTTGAATTTCTAACTTTAAAATACGACAAAAAGCGCTCTTAATAGGTAAAAAAAATAAATGCTTTTAAAGTGATTTGTAAAATAATTTTTATTCTACATGTGCCATTGCTGTTTTCCAACACGAGAAGCATAAATGCGCTTTGAATAGAAAATTATGCTATTTCACTGGAAAAGCATCAACAATTTTATCTGCGCTTGAAAATTAATAAAAAATGGGATAATTGATTTATTTATGGAAGGTCGGTAACTGGACCATTATTCCCTTTCAATTTTCAATAGTCGACCACAGCGGTCGACTTCTGAAGCTAACTGCATTCACTAATGAACGCTAAAAGTCGACCACGTGTTAACTATAATTTATCTTATTAAAATTTTGATAAAGTTTTTAAAAGAACTTATTTTAATTACGCATTATTCCTGTCATTATTAATTATTTACCGTTGTTGCACATTATATTTAAAAATCAATTTTAGTTTGTAATGCAAACGATTTTGAATTTCATATAAAAAAAAGGTGGTCGACTACTAGCTATCAGACCGGTCGACTTTTAGAGTTAAGCGGTCGATTATTAAAGCATTCGGACACTTTATTTTTAATTCCAATTATTTATTTTCCCCGAACTTTTATACTAACACAAAATTTTTAGTGATACATTAAATACATTTGAATTACTTCAATACATTTTATATATTTTATAACATTGATTGTTTATTTTTTTTTTAGAACTTTTCATTCGAGTTGAGCTTTAAGTGGTCGACTACTAGTGTTTTCACCCTAGGTGAAAACAATATGTCATCCTTACCCTATGATCGTAGGGCCTTATCGTAGTCTCGATATCTTCTTGAGCCTGGCTCTATCCTGCCCCTACTACTATTTTCCCAGCTAGCCTTTAAAACACTAATATATTTTCCACCAACACTTAGAACCTGTCAGGAACTCGGTTTTCTCACTTATTTGCTATAAAGTTCAGAACATTCTATTAATAAACTTCTTATTTAAACGAACTCCTGGTTTGCACTTCCTTGCGTGCATCAAAGTTGTTTAATGGCATGCTTATTTGTAACGATTAGTAAAAGTAATGTGAAATTAACTGTTATGTGTACCTAAATCCCACAATCCCATAGACAGTGTCTTCTATTCTCGTGAATTTTATCGAAAGTAGGTTACATTCAATTCTCTTCGATTTCTTCTGAAAACCTCAGAACTAAATATAACCAGTAGATGAAACTCCCCGCCACAAAAGCATAGCTTTAAACAGACTTGACTTTACAGACGACCAATTCCTTCCTCTGATTCCCAGTATCGTCGCACTCATACCCACCTAAAAAAACATCAAACATTATTGTACAATTCCTTCCCCGCAATATCCGCAATAAATGCTCGAGCACAATAGCAGAAAGATTCCCATCTCATGAATCTATCGTCAACGTTTTATATTCGCCGCGAGTCTAACGGAAGATACAAAATAATTTTGAGCGGGGAAAAGGAGGGGGGGGGGGGGTGGGTGGGTGTCACGATTGATTGAAAGGGGGAATTGTCATAAAAGTCACGCGCCAGACACATCGGGTTAGAATTTTATGTCCAGCTGTTAATTTTCCAATTACGTTGGACGTTTTCGTTTAGCAGTGGCGCGTTGTTATGGCCGTTCGTCAAATGCAGAGCCACACCGGTGCACGATTTTCCTTCGTCGACGAGATCCGTTTCCTGCCCCCCCCCCCCCGCCCCCCGCCCCCCAGAATGCCGAAACGATTCTCCATCAGTATTTCTTCCCCATGGGAGGGAAGAGAATAGGAGTTTCTTAATCTCTTTTTATTGCCTGTAACTGGCTGTGACTTCCGACCGTGCCTCGCAACCCAAAGCCTCTTCCGCTGCTGTTCCTTGTCCCCGATTTTCACGTGCTCCCTCGCCGCCACCCTTCTTCATTCGTCACCACCCTATCAGCTTTCATTCCACATCCTCGCCTTCGATAAGAATGATCGAACGAGATACGTATATATCCCGTGGCAACCGGGACAGAGGGAACTGTTTCGCGATCCTCTGCTTTCCACGTTTCATTCGACCGGCGTTTAATTGCACACGTGACATCATTGATCAGCTGACGATGTTCTGGCGCGGGTTCGGTTTGCGGTGGGAGTTGAAGACGTTGCCTTGGAAATGTTTTAAATAAATGAAGCGTGCGTGGAAACGGGTTTGAAATATTTGGGGTCCTGGAAATATTCAAGCTTGAAGAGTGGAATACTGCTTGTTGGTGTGGTTATGATTAGGCTGCGGAGCTTTATGCAAATAGGTTTTTTTTATCATTTTTATAAGAAAGGACTAAACACGTAGGGACTTGTAATATGTTTCGTCATTCCAGGGTCTTAAAGATACATGTATTTTTTACTTTGCCTACAAAGTAGCTCGAGTATAATTTGCTTGTGTTCATCTTGTAGATCAGTTTGGCCAAATTAAAATAGCACAGAAGGAAAACGGAAGCAGAGTTATGAATAACCAAAACTTTCTGTTATATCTTAACACATTTATTATTAAATACACAGTTCTTAAACTACTAATGCCTCGCATTCGTGCGCTCGATGACTTCTGATAATGACTTTTGACTTGTCATAACACTTTCCCATATATTCTCTGCTGCAAAAGGTAATATTTCCTATTTGTTAAATTCCGGGAGCTTCCGCTAAGTTCCATACAGCAACAGCTACTCAAGAAATATACACACTGCTCACACTGCGTAGAACGTTTGAATACTATACATGCAGTATACTATAGCTACTCGTGTAGATACCGGAGGTTCCATGGTAACACTTTCTGCCCGTTCCAGCAACCCTTTTCGTCGAGAAGCTTCCCTGTGTGCGGGTGATGAAAACACCGCGCCGATAGGGGTTATCATCGGTAAAATTTCAATATCCCCTGACCCCCTGTACGCGAAGCGAAGCCCGACGAGGAGCCTCAATAACGGTGGTCCTTAACAACCGTTCATCGGCTTACGGACGCGGCTGATCCCGCGCCCACTTTGCCTCGACTCGTTTCTCCTACGTGCACGAACCGGAAAGCATTCGACAACGGCCTCTACCTAACTAACCGATTATTCGTCGCTATCAAATATCGACGACTAATTGGTTTTGGGAGCGGCCACCAGCGGCCACCGGCATCAACGCTCGTTAAGTTTATTCGGTTACGATGGATCCGCCGATTGCAACGGCCCTCGTGTTCCGGGACGCTGTAAAATGGCCTCCGCAGGCGCGCGCTGTTTTTCCTCTTTTCTTCTTCCCCTTTCGTTCGCCTACCTTTTTTATCGTGCGCGCGCGTGTGTGTGTGTGTGTTCGTCGATTAACTCGTTGGGTCTATCGTCCTCGGTCGAGCAGTCTGAATTCAATCCGGATCTAATTACGGGGAAAACTGATCTCCCAGGCGTCCAGGACGCCGCCGACGTTCCTCGCCCGATCGACGCCGTTGGCTCGCCCCGCACCACCCGCAACCATCTCCCTACCCCGGCTGGATGGATATCCAAACTCCGTTTCAAACTTAATGGCCAACGCGGCCGCTTACTTTCGACCTCCCCGGCGAAATTAGCCCAGGGCACGGGGAACCGCATTAGCGATCCATAGAACCGTCCCGTCACATAATAGATACAGGCTACCCAGGGGGAGGAGACAAGATTGATGAGTAGCGAGCCTAATGCAGTGATCTAATTCATAAAACCCGTAACGCCGTTGCATCGCGACGGGATTTACGTTCGACCAAACCCGGGGGCTTAATGGCGCTGCGGGTTCACCGAATAATAACCAATGCGTCGATCATCGGTGAAAGGGATGTCGCGGGTGAAAATGGTGCCCCCGTAACTGGCGCTGAAGGAACAGAGAGGGAGAATTGTTTGATTGCCGGGGGCAGATGGGCTGCTTGAATCTTTTGCGCAAGGTTTAGAGGCTCCAATCTGTAGATTCTAGATGATGGTTTAATCCTGTTGATCTGTTCGAGTATATTTAATTTGAAATAATTTAGTATGGTTAATCGATTGAGGGATGATTTATTGCATGGATTTGTAAAAGCGAGTTCCATATCAGTGTATTGAAGTGGATATTATTTAGGACTTTGACAGCCTCGAGTGGTCATTCAGTTTCAGGGAACCAAAAGTATATGTTTCTTTTGAATTTGCTTCATTTTTAGTGGAATTGTCTTGTAATTTTATTCTACTTTCAGAACAGTGACAATTCACATTTATGATAGATGTTTATCTTATCAATATTTATGTTTGTTAAGTGAACTCGCACTTCTAAACAATGAAGTCTTCTACGGGGTACATATCGCTATTAATTCCATCACAAGATGACTTATCGACATTTTAGAATGGAAAAGAACTACCGCTGCTGGTAATCCAAGTTCCAATATTGCTGAGGAAATAATTTACAAATTTTTCCACATCACCCCAACAAGTATTCGTTCGTACCTTGTACGGAAGTTTTTCACATATTACAGGCAGCTACGCTTCCAATTTTGACATATTACCTTCGCCGCTGTATTGACGTCAATTTTGCATCGCCCGAGCTGCAGCCTCATTTCCTGGGACATGTCGCGCCAAAAAGCAGAGCCCTACATACTTTATTACCACAGACTTAAATATAGAAAAATAGGAGAGGCGTAATAAGAAGAAATAAGTCACGCGAGCTTTACGACATCACCGATAATTGACTCGCAATTACAACGCAGCTGCGCTGAAACCACGATCGATTATCAGGCGAGCTCGCTGGAATTGTAACTAGCAAACAAATTACAAATATAGCTGCCGCCATGCGCCGAGACGGCCGATCAATCACCGCTATCAACCACTGAAACAACAATGCACCACATGATTACGCGCCTGCCGTGCAATTGCATACTGTTCTACGATTTCAAAATACAAATACATTCAATAACTAGCTGCCGCGCTCGATAAAAACAGAACCGCCTGCGGTAAAGCAATACAGTAACAGAAAAATGCAGATAAAGTGCTGGCAGCAGTTCGTGGATGTACGTAAGTACTTGTAATTAGATACATGCTCGAAAGAATTTCGGCGAAGAAACGGATGATAATTGGAGAGTGGTGGGCAAAGATATCATGCTGAAGTGACTTGTTACTTCTGAATGGAAATGTAAAAAGTGGGTACTTTCGGATCGGAGCTATATTTTTCAGAAGGATGTTACGTTTCATTGATACGTGCATCCCCATCTATTGAAATTAAGGGGTTATGCCCACCTGCAAAATCCGGAAAAATGGATTTTGGGGTTTTTACATTTTCTTGAAGTACATCTCAAAAGGATTGTGTGAAAGTTTCAATTCGATCCGACTCAAATTGGCGGAGCTCTGTGAGTTTTAGTATAGGCATGCCCTGGAGGATGTAAACCTAATTTAAAACTTTAAACGCGTTTTGCTCGAAACTACATTTTCAGAAACGGTGACCAAAATATCTCGAGAACCGCTGCATCGAATGAATTCAGCTTTTGTAGGCTTATTCTATATGTAAAAATCTTGTCCTTAATCGTGGCTTTTTCATTTCCGTTGCGTAGTTTTTATTTTACAAATGAAAATTCAGCGATTTTTGCAGCGAAAATCGATATTTTCATTTGAACAGCCGCCATTTTGTAGCAAATTCATTTTTTGGGATAATGAACGATTAAGGCTAAGATAATTTAATATACTTACTAAATTTCCATGAATTTTTTATTTCAGATGAATCAGGTAAAAATTAGAGTGGTCACCGCAAACTACTGAAAAAAAATCGCTGCCGTGAGATCACCGATATTTCTTTTATTTACTTATATTTTTTTCATTGGAATAATTACTGCAAGTAGTATAAGATATACACTGTCGAATACATAAAGGCTTCTTTAAAAAAACCTTCAAGTTTTTCCCCCAAAAATTACTGAATATACATGTTTTTTCAGATCTCAAAGGTAGACATAACCCCTTAAGAAGACTGATTTATTCATATGGTCTTGTCTAACCTGATAACTGGATAAGACGAGTTAACTCGTCACAGAAATTCAAGCGCAGCACTCGCACACTAAACGTCGATACATCATTTCATTATTTAATTTCCGGTATTTTTCAATTTATTTCACAATATTTATATATTTTTCATTTAATTTTTGTCATTCTTACCGTATGTAATTAAGAAACTAAAACAGAGTCCCTACATTTCTAATCATAACATCTTCCAAGCGTGTAGTTTCTTTACTCACGAATCTAGGAACACTTGTCTTTAATGTCATTATTGTAATCATATCCTAAGTGCCTACATTTGGACACTTCACATTTGCTGCGAGCAGAACGGGATGTAACTCTCCTCCCCACAGTACTAAATAGAAGTCAGTGAACTCGTTCAAATTTTCACATGGTTCATACAAGTAAAGCAAGAGAATTCTCCCAAAATAACGAAACATCCTGGAACGAAAAATATCAGCATTCCACACACGATTCTATTCATTAAAGGAACTCTGAGGAAATACCGCACCGGCGTGGCACATTCCGAAAAACTTCCGACATAGTTGCCGAAACATCCCCCGCGTGCCTGCACCGACTCCCAAGAATGCGCTATTTGTGCACCCGCGCTCCTGCAAACGGGCAAGTGCACACGAACGCGGAACACCCTCCGTATGCAAATGGGACAGACGTACGCCGCGTTAAATAAGATTCGTTGCGATGATCGTATCTACAAATATTTGGCGTCAAACGAACACGGAATCCGACGATTCAAGCAGGCCGCTGCCGAACGCGCACCGGTTCGGCGCTCGCGAGCCATTGTTTGCATTAACTGATGAAAATAAAGTGGAGCGGAGCCCGCGATACTCGGAGTTAATGAGGCACGCGCACCCCCCCCCCCCCCCCCCCCCGCGCGGGCACAAGCGCATGTAAACACACACGTGCACGCATAGGTAGACCTCGAATAAAGGGTGGTTGAGTATCTGGAGCGACGGTAAGTCTTATCGATCTCACTGGCACATTTCGCTCGTTCCTGGGGAACTTCCTTGGAAAGCCGTACACGAGCGACAACGTTTTTGACAGAAACGAGTACGTGTGTACTTCTGCACGTCTTCTACTCCGGATTTCGGACGTTGGAAACGCTGAAGGCTTTCCGTGCCAAGGGTGTCCTCCGGCGAGGATCGTCGGCTCGATGCTGACACGCCGCGGTCGATACCTATTCTCCTTCATTTAGAGGTGCGCACGAGAGTAGAACGAGACTCTCCATCGAGGAAACAACGCTGGTTCCGGTGAATGGGAGGCAACGGTAAATAAGGTACGTCGAGCGCTCAAAAGGGTTTGTGTTGTTAATTTCCGAGTGACGGAGAGGTAGGTATAAATATGTGGAAGCTCCTGAATTGAGGGTTGGTTTTGTTTAAAGCATGTTTCATCTGGGGACTTTGGGGTCGGGAGATTTTCTGTGGGAGAACTCTGTTGTTTCTTTGGTTCGCTGTATTTTTGTCCGCAATGTGCATGGTTATTGACTTTTTTGTGAAAAAATATGTAGTAGTATGTTTCGTAATTCCTGTATATTCGGGAGCCACGGAAAAAAACGACTCTCCGAGGTCTCTTATTCTGGACTCCCTCTTAGCGGGGCTCCTGATCCCAAAATTGTTTTTAGCTTCTTGCGATAGTTAAATTAATGGCGGTAGGAAATTTAAGGGTTGGTAAGTCACTACGGAATATGTATGGAAAAGCTGAATTTAAAGGATTGCAGTTGAACGTGCAATAATATTCCGATGCTGAGTCGATCCACAACACCTGAAATAATGTCCGTGTGTATGTAATTAATGTCATTCACCTGGGCACCCCAAATTGTACTTATTAATGGATTCATTAATTTCCTTGATCAAATGTTCGACCACCTACATCGTTCCCAAATTTCAGCCACATACCACATATAAATGGAAACTAATTATTTTCACGGGAATGTTGCAGATTATTACTCCTGTTAACTGATTAGCACAATATTCGAGCGTAAATTAGCTTACGCTTGAGAACAGTTGCCTTTCAGTGGTTTCGAACAGTCACAACTGAACTCACACAGTAACAAGTGAAATTAACGAGAACCCTTAGAAAAATAGTCTCATCGAATATGCGTGATTGAAAACCTACTCTTCTTCATTACTAACCGAACTCATCCAACGTGCTTAAAATAATTACACCCAACTACGATACACGAGTACGAACTCGTGCATAAAACGTCACAAGTTCTTAGCTGCAAAAGAAGTACCTACCTATCACGCACGGCGAAGAGACGCAGAAAGACATTCAGCGATTATAATTACCTCTTACTGCGGAGTAGTAACCACAAAAGGACTAATTAAAACGGATTGCCTTGAACGTCAATCGCGTCGCTTCAAACGGTGCTCGGGTTATACGACTCGCCATCCAGGAATACGATTTCCTTTGTAACAATAATTATCCCATCCCCCCCACAATTCCGCTCTACTTCTTTGCATATTTTCAAAGTACCCGCGACATCTGCATCACCACCATCCAGAGAAATTTTCAGTCCGCCCCAGGCACTGTCACCCACTCCCGCTGCCTTTACTCGGAGTTCCTTTATTCCGTCGGAAAGTTAACTTTAATTGGGTTGACATCGATCGCTCTAATGAGAAAAGTTGTCAGGCGGCCAGGGATGCAGGGGCTCAAGGGGTTGGTTGTAAGGCAGGTATCAGCTACGAGGGACGAACGCGACGCAGCGCACGATAACTTCTTTCTCCTTTAGCCTGGCTGGCTGTCTGATCTTCTCGGAAGTTCCGCGCCACCACCTTTGTCCCAACGCTAATCATCTGCGCCGTCGTAACGCTCGCCCAATAAATGTTACGTGATTGTTCCGGAGTTCGATCGTATTTCACTCGAGACACCTCCGGCCACCCACGTCTTCTGGATTCAAAGCCACGCAGCGGGAATCGGTTATTTGTAGAAGGATCCGCGACCTGTTCCGCCGCTGCGCCCCTGGCAATTAACGAAGGGTGACTTCAACAGGTTACGTGGCACGACTGGTCGGATTTGGGACGGTTTTCTGGTTGGTGTGGGGGTTAGCGTAGCGCCTGTCACAGTCATTCGGTTGCAAAAGAAAATAAATGTTTCTTAAAGTTATATAGTTTACGTTGGGATTCACCCTAATTTAAAGGAATAAAAAATGAAAAATTGAAAAAGTTATAGGGTAACGCATACAGATGTTAGGAAATATAATTTTTTTTTTATATAATAAAATATAATTGTATTCGGAACAAAAATATCTGGGCCAGCGAAATATAGATATATTTTATTATATAAAAAAAGCATTATATTATATTTCCTACTTCTTGGGGAAGAGGGTCAATCATTTTATAGGGGTCAACATCTGTATGTGTTACCCTAGGTAGTGTTTGAAAAATAGTAACTTTTCCCTTCGACAAATTTATTTTATTTCGATGAAAAAAGTATTATAAATAATAATTAAACTTGAAATTTTATATTCTGTCCCAGTGTGAACTATATAAGTTTGAAAAATAAATTCTTCTCTTTGTAATCAGATGGCTGTGACAGGTACTACACGCCAGCGTCGAAGAGGTCAACAAGATTCCACAGTAATCAACAAAGTATTCTTCATTATAGTATTCTTATTCTTAATAAAGTATTCTTATTAAAAGGATCGACATAAAATATAAATTTCTGCAAGTTTAAAGATGCCTTCTTATATCCCAAAAGTGTTTAACCCATTATTAACAATAGTTTTTTCCAACAAAAATTCATAAATATCAGCTACTTTTGGAGGCTGTTACACGAGAATTCCCCCGTAACCACCACGGTCTCCGACTATTCCTAAACACCCGAAAACATCACGACCGCGCAGAACTGGCGAGCAAGCTCGCAGCACAGTCAGCATTCAACGCAGTTTACACCAATTAAGGCGCTCGCTTCGAGCGTTAAGAAGCTCCCAAACGTCTTCTTTACACCAGAAGTTCGTAAGCATATGCGTGTATGTCGGCGGTTGTGACGCTTGCGTTTCGAGTGAAAACAGAGGCAGGGGATGAGGGATAAGCCGCGGGGACGGAGAGGACGAGGAGGAACAGGTGGGAAAGAAGAGGAAGCCCAGCGATGGGGAAAGAAAGGCAGAGCCGGGGGTGAGGAGATGGGGGGATGGAGCGGGAGACTTTGCCGCTTCTTCGTGGCAGAATCCGCCGTCTCTTTTCACGCCTCCTTTTCTCCGTCCCCCCTGAGAAACCCACCGCGCATCCCTGGAAAAGCTTTCGCCGGATGAAGACGCTTCCCTTTATGCGGCACGTGCAAAACCGTCGACAAGGCGTGCATCTAACGCGGCGACGAGTTTCCAAGAAGGCAGACCCTACGCCCTACACCCTTTCACGCGTCCCCTGTGTAAACGTATTTTACGAACTCGCCACTTCGCGTGTACACGCGCCGAGAGCGATCTCGTTACGATGCCGCGGATGAAACGTAAAGATCGCTCCAACCTGCAAATCAACTGCTGTTCCAACGGGTTATATATCTTTGGGGTTGATGGTGGTGGATTCGTCGGCAGAGTATCTTGTTTGCAGAGTTTTCATGCATTTTTTCAATAAGTTATTAGAATGTATGAACTTTATTACTTTAAAGAATGCATAGTAGGAATATCAAAATTTAGGAACAGAAGTAAAATTCGGGGACTGGAAAGAAAAAACTTTATTCGTTTTTTCAAAGCAGTGGGCAGATGTGTAACTTAGCTGGAATAAAGTTTATACCATACTTGTACGTATTTCCAATGTTCTTTTTAATTTGGAATATTCGTACATGAATATGGAAATTCCCATTTTTTTTTCTCACATTTTCGTGGAAAATACTATGGCCAATCTGCTTAATTATAGATTCCATTTTTTATCGTACTATTTTCCAGGTGAATTATTTTAAAAATTACTGTATGTAGAAGCTCCGTGAAGATAAAGAATTATCAGAAATTGTATTTACAATTCTCAGATTCAAAAACCATGCACGCTATACAGAAGGATTAACAAGGAAGGTAAAATCTCCTTCTCCATGTGAAATGAAACAGTTCGTCACATGTTAAAGTTTAAAAAAAGAAGCCTTTCGAACGTTGCAAGTGTTCTCGTGGAAGCTCCTTATAACGGAGTTAGCGAAAGACCCTGTATATCTGCTTCGAGGACTTGAAAATCTTCCGGGATTGTACTTTAGAATGTATTTGAAGGAAGCAGCCTTCTACAAGTGCCCCATTGTGCAGTGTATCTCCAAAGAATAAAATCACGCGCAAGGAGAAACGGTAGCATGTTCATTCTGCATTTTCCAAATCCCATGCTTCACCTCCGGATAATTGCTTCCTATATATAATAATTTCCTACGTCTCCGTGTAAAATAGGACAAACAAAATTTACAGTTAAATGCTTACACTAACAATTGCAACACATGCGTAGGTAGCATTCAACAATATTCAACAAGCTCTCTTCCCTGGTAAGCCAACTTAGACTCTCGCGTCTGCACGAATATTACCGCGAAATACGGGGGAGTGATATGCACGAAAACGAAAGGCGAAACGCATAGGCTGCGCGACCGTACCGCGAGGAGTTTTCATAGCCGATCGATTTCCTCGCGAATAGAAAGAGGCGCTGGCAGAAGAGCGGGCTGAGTTCTGTAGATCGCAAACTAACGGAGGGATTCCCTCTGTCTGCCTTCCTCTTCTCTTTCTCCCTTTCAGCCACTTCCCACCCTTTTTCCCCTGTCGTATTTTCGGTGTCCATCCTACCGTGAAGCAGTGATACCAACCAACCGAGCGCGATCGAGGAAGGGCACGGGGGTAGATAGAAACGAGGGGCGAGGCTGGCAGGGGAACGATTTCTGCTTTTTTTTCCCTTCTCCTCTCTCCCTCTATCTCTCTCCCTCGTTACTCCCTCAAACGGTTTTCCAGCTGCGCCATTGCTTTCGTACATAAAACAGGCTTCTCCGTTGCAGTGGGTTCGCGGGTGTCTCTGTCCGACGACGGGGGCCGCGACTCGCGCGCACCCAGAACCTGAGAGACACGATCCCCGACAGTTTCGAGCTTCGACGCCGTCGCCGTGCAGGATTTCCTTATTCCTCGGGCGTCCCGATTTCATCGTCGTCAAGTTCCGCCTCCTCGAACGGTTTCGCACGATTTCCATCTTGTCCCAACGACCGAATGGGTCACGTGGCACGTGCGGGCGCCGCGCCGTTCAGCTCGTCGACTTCCGGGGCAAGTTCGCGTCGCAGACCCGGGTACCAGGGTATAGGGGTGTTTCTGTCTCCGATTTCCTGCGTTCCACTCTTTTGTTCTTGTCGTCATCGATTTTCTTAACATTCGATATTCGGCTTAACTTTATTCGTGGGGTGTTCGTTAATTTGCAGATATGCAAAATTTAGGGAGAAATTGTGTTCTGTTTTCTTATGATATTACACTGTAATTGGATGTTTTGTTCTGATTAGAAATCTGTAAATCAAAATCGCTAATTTTCCCTCTGAATGTTTAATTACCCCACGGATGGTACCAATTCAACATATTTATTGCAGGCATCTAATTCCAAGTACATAGTTTTGTAACCCTCAATGTTCAAGTGTAATTTCACCCCCCAAACGTGAATTAAATTTTCAACCCCAAAAATACATTTGCCTAATTTTTTTAGGTACTTCACGTGTATGCCAAGTTTCACAAAAATTGGCATGTAGGAGTTGGTTGGTGTTCCTCGGAAGTCTGTCTGACCACAGACGGACCCAATTCCCTGGCCCTTTCACGCTCTGCTTTCCTCTTTCACTGTGACCTTGCGGTTCAACCCTACCGTATCTCGCTACATCGTTTCTTTCATACAACACAATCTACCCGTCACATTAAGGTAGTTCCTGAATAATCTACTAAATTCAAGAATTCTTTCAAATTTCGTTCAAAACTAATTTGGAATTCAAGAAAACCTTGTACAAAGTTTAAAATCGATTTACCACATAGTTATCGAGAAATTGTTAATTAAAGTTGATGCGTTTTAACACAGTGGCATATGGCAGAGTCGAAAAAAGAGGATTATACTTTCAGTTTTTCTGCTGAAACAGGAAAACTATATTCAAGAATTTTACCAAAATTGGCACCAAAGTACATCGAAATGTCACGAAATAAATTTATTTATTTCAGCGAAACTAACCACATGGATTCATCGTAAATGCCCATAAAAAATACGTTTACGTGCAAATTTTTTAGAAACTTAGTAGAGCAGTGGACATGGCAACGTCGCACAATCGATATGTTTAAACATTTAAATAGCGAACGAAGATTCAGATTCATATGAAATTTTTTTAGACATTTTGATTATAAAAGACGTCCCGAATGAATGCGACGTTGTCAGATTTGCTGCTTCAATTCACTGCGCTAACCAATTTAATATTCTATTTTTGTATTACAATTATTTATATTAACATTGAACTGTTTAAAATATATATACTTGATGTTAAAAATTATTATTATTATTTCCATAGTATCATATTACTTCATATTTGTCGTTTATTACCCAACTTTAATTTGACCAATATAGTTGCTTAGGAACTACCTTAAACACTTTTTAACGTAGACATCAATTCCGTTGCATTCATTAAGAAAGTTCAAGATGAATCAACCTGTACCCTAGATTCTAGGTACACAAATAAATACACAGACGGATCCCTTCTCCCACAGTAAAACGACCACGAATATTCCTTTCAGGCGAACCCCCGAGCAGACAATCTTTCCTCTCGATTCACCCGAGGTGTATAAAACGCCGACTCCTCGATGCATTTCTGCTCGCAGTAACCGAGTCGAGCAGACGCCGGCCGGCCGGCCACGCGAGAGGAGCCGAGTCATCCGGCGTGCATCAGGTTTCACCGCGGGGAAGTATATTCGGGTTTGCTGCGTGTTAACGACAGATAAAAATAGATAAAAAAAAAAGAAAATGAACACCGCAAAAAGGGATCCGAATGAAATTTTACGAGATGTGCATCGCAAAAATACACTGTCCCGCGAGCTCCTCGTTATCATCCGTTTTTTGCCCGGCATTCTAGCCGCTGCAAACCCTCCAACCTCGTAGTCTCTCCCTTCGTGCTGCTTCCTCTTCTCCGCCCCGCCTCCCGCCTCCCCCCTCCTACACGCCACCCCTCGTTTCCTTGCCGTTCCTTTTTTTCATTCCGCGGACCCCGTCGTATCTCCCCGATTGAACGGCCAGCGCGGTCGACGCGACGCGGTGTTTCGCTTTCAATTTTCCGGCTTTTAATACAGGCCGCTGTCGCTGTTTTCCAACGGCCCGCTGTCGCCCGTTGTCGCTGCACGCGGAATACCGTTCCGTCCGTAAATACTCGGGCTCGTGCCGTTGCTGGAATTAATAGCCGGTGAGATACGCGAACGGTTATTACCATAATGACCGTCGCATAATTTGAATCGGCCATAGAAAACGCGGCCTGGGTCGACGGTGTTTTTCCGCTTTTTCCACGCTCTCTCTCTCTCTCTCTCTCTCTCTCTCTCTCTCTCTCTCTCTCTGTCTGCTCCTCTTCCCCTCTCGCTTCGTCCCGTTGCGCGTGGGTCGGAAAAAGCACGCCGACAACGATTCAGGCCGAAATGACAACCATCCGCTCCGCCAGCGGGGGAAATATCGCCTGGCGACGAGGGAGCTGTTCAAGAGACTTGAATGACTGCGACGAAGGAACGATGGGCATGGTGTGTTGCTCGACGGGGTCAGAAATAGACCGCTTTTTAATTTAGATCCCTCTTCTGAAGATGGGAAGGATTTTATAAGTGAATTCTGTAAATTCTCCTCTTGGATTGCAGTGGAAACTGGATCATGGGGAGGTTCAATGGGTTTAGCAAGGGGAAGTACCGTTTTGAAGCATGCTTTCTGTGGAACTGGAGCAGAAGGGGATGTAACAATTTGATTGGAAGATTGTGAAAGAATTGGTGTTGTCTACGACGGTGTGATATAGTCGTGATCCATTCTTCGTAAAGAAGTAACATGTTGCAAGAATTAAAAATGTGTCAGCGTGCATACCTGTACTACTTAGGCACATTATTCTTGTGGTATATGAATATCGTTTTGCGAATATTAATAACTTGCACAGGGAAGCTTGAATTAGCGTTTTTAACGTTAGGCAATCCAGTAATATTATTGGTGTGCTATGTGCCGTTTGCGGAAAGCCACAGTGAAAATAGCTTGCATGTTGAGTCTGGTAATGAAGGGAAACAGATATGAAGAGGACGAGAGTAAAGAAAACTGTATCTCTGGGAATGATACTTCTACATCCTGGAAAGCGTTGAAAGCTTCAGAAAATAGAGGAAAGGGAGACGGATACCACAAGAATATTAGTTTTAAAGAGAATATGGTACAGAGGTGGAGGAGTTGCGTACCTAGCAGCTAGAGCGAAGGAAGCAGTTAAATATTTTTAGAATTTCTCGTTTACAAATATATTATCGCGTAGTGAATAATAATTCTTCGTGTTTTAAATGTAATCTATTATTCGAACAGCGTGTCGACCAATCATCTGGAATAATCCACATCTTGCATTGTACAACGATGCAAATAGGGCAGTTTTAGTGCAAATTATTTTAGGCTCAGCAACGTCCCTTCGCGATCTTCGTAAACGTTACCATCGTAGCAACTGCAAGCTGATCAAACATGGCAATTAATAAAATTTTCACACATTTCCCTCTTATCAAGTGCAGCAATTCCAAGCCGACGGTGGTCGCTTCTCGTGCTTTTGTTACGAGAATGAAGGGAGAACACCATATTCCGTGGATTCAACAGCACGCAGGAAACAAGAAAAGATGAAAGATACGGGAGAAACAAATGTAAGCGTGCCTTGTAAGCAGATTCCAAAGTCTTTTGTGTAACGAAAATAACATTCGCCTCCAAAAGGCAGAAGGACAATCGACTGTAGCGTGTTCGAAAAATGCAAACAGAACAGACGACCATAAAACGCGATCAAAAAAAAAAAAAATGGAAATATTTTTCAGGGAATAGAAGCTTCGCTCTTTTGCTACATTTCCCACAACGAATGGACTAATCATGCAACGCATGCAATATTCGAAAAAATATTTTCGCGCAAGTTGCGTAGGGACTGGAATTAAAATGACAACCGCCTGGCTGATGAAAAATATTGTCCTTCATGGAGAAATATTCGCGACTGTCACTACTGTCCTGCGATGAGAATTCAATCGCCCTAAAAGGGAATAATAGTTTCAAAATAATAGTTTTTCTTTCCCCCTCTTTCATCGCCACGTGGTCCATGAGGCTATCAAAGACATGTCGTTAATTGTGATAGAATGCACGGAGCAAATAACCTCGGGCACTTTTAGAATTCTGTTTTCAGCACAGCTCCAAGTGCATCGAAGCAGTCGAGGAAAAAAGCTTATTTTTAGTTATAAATAACATGAACGCCAGATAAAAAAAAAATACAATGACATAGGTGTTATTTAAATTTATATACATTTTCTAATTTACATCTCATATCGATTTACCATATTAATTTTTAGCCCAGTACGCTCAATGGATTTCCCCGTAGGTTGCTTGTCAAAATGATTCATTTTTATAAGCTTTATTCCTCATTTCTGATTTGATCTTGTCACGAATAATCACTGTGTTCCTGATCTTGTCTAAATCATAATAGACTAATATTAACAGTCACCATTTCAATTTCACCGTCCGAATCTTTGCCGACGGATTATTTGAGCAACCCCAGTTTTTAAATATCGCGAGTGTGCAGTACTCGCGAAACGTGGTATGCAAAATTTAGTCCGCGCAAACGAGAAAATGATAACATCACGCGCAACCAGAGTAAGTTATGTTCCATTGCGATCACGTGTACGTAAATACATTAGGGGGCCTCCGAAATATACCATAATCCTATTATTTAAATGGACCCCACTCTGTGTTTCACCGTGAATAACGCTAACCAGCGAGTGCGTAACTTAACAAGCATCAGGCACGATATAATTGACTTTGTCGAATCGTTCGTCGACATTCTTCGCGCAGAAATTCATTTATATCTCATTTATACACCGCTCCACTTTAAATCTTCAATGCCACTGAAGTTCTTACACGTAATAGTAAGTATCATTCAACCCTCTACAACGCCGCGTGATTTTTCATGTAACACGTACCATCTGTGTTTTACCACGCAGACGCTAATTAACAAAATTTCCATGTTTAGCTATGTAACATTCTTTCTTTTGCGATAAAAGTTTCCCAAATGAAATTAAGATGTACCTGCCAATTCACATGCTATATTTAATTGCCAGAGTGCATCAGAAGCGTATTTGTGGCTGACTGGAAAGTCCTTGTCGACGAGGTAACGTGATTAATACACAGGTGACGTGATTAAATATTGAGGGACGAACTCTGTTAAGGGAAAGTACTAGAAATTACGTTATCCACGTTCATTAAAACTTTATATTTGGAACGAAATTGTACTGAACACGATGTAGGTACTATGTGTTGTCATCATAACGAATCTATATTTCAAATGTAAAAATTCAACAGTTTTACAACGGAAGTATTTTCACTTCACTCGTCACTTTACTTTAATGTTGAAGTCTTGGGGAAAAGGAAGTCTGATGCTATAACTTTCTATACTTCTTTGGTTCCGTAAAGAATGGTTGGTGGTGGTGTATAAAATGCAACAACAAAGTAGTCCCTTAACCATCAGTTAATAGTTAACCCTTGTTCTATTTTTAAATGGAAGTTTGAACGGGTTCGCGAAACGGGAAGCCAGCGAGAAAAGTGGGAGGGTCACGGTTAGTCTGCCAATTATGCTGTAATAGATGCAAAGTTATGGATCGAGTAATTAGTTGGATAGAAGTTAAAGGGAGTTGCCTGTAATCGAGGCTTCTCGTTCAGGTATCGTGCGAGCTCGCAATAGACTCCGTCCTCTGACCCCAGAATATATTAATTACTGCCTTCTGTTTCTGTTACGTTTGAAATTCAAAAGATCCACGGGAAGACACGCGTCACACACCCCGTAATGGAAATTTCGACACGTTACTACGGTATCCTAAAGCTCCGGCTAAATCACTACTAGAGTTTCGCTGTTACTGGCTGAAACTACATATTATGGACAAAGCTGTGTGTCGAACTAAATGTTTGTTCTGGTCACTGTTCCCGGGGCTCGTGTAATTCCCTAATTATTCCATAAATACGGCTGGTGATAAATCCGAGCAATTATGAAATTTGATTTAAGAAACTTCAGGGGAACAACTGCGTGGGGTATTTGAACTTTGAAGGTGCTCACAGTAAGACAGTGGAAAGAATGATGGTGAATATTTTGTAATACTTAGCTTCAATGTAGCGTTTTAAAGCATAGGTATGTATAGTACTGTTTGAAGGAAACCACGGAACTGATATTTTTTAAGAAATAGTACCTATCAATCATCTGATTTCTGTAAATTTCTGATACCGCTTTGATTAACACTGTGAGTGGCGTAAGGTTTTCAAAAATGCCCCCTTTGAGTCCGTCAGCTGACAGATTGCCGATCGTTCGCACAGGGAGAATTTTGCGCAGCGTACAAATTCAGCGTACAAATTCAGCTCCTACTTAGCTTGATTTATTTTCGAAGTAGGTAAATATTCAAAGCCTCTCGTATGTACAAATCTTTCAATGCTTTCGAAAAAATAGTGTACGTAAAAACAGAGCGAAACTGTAGTACTACACAGGGCGCAAATCCCTCGGCGTGGATACACGCCGACACCAATCAAACTATTAATTACTTGGCAAATACACACCTCCCTTCTGCCAACCGCACATAAGACAAAGAAGGAACTTCGTACCTGCGAAAGATTGCACACTTTCTAAACCTTTCCATCCCCATACATTTGTCTGCACGATGGAAATAGGTAATACTGCCTCCAGAAAATCGTTTCTGAGACAATCGTTATAGACAATAGGGTGAATCCGGACGAGATGGCTCGGCACGATTTCCAGCAAATATTGTCTTTAAGGAAATATTGACTACTTCGTCTGAATCAGCATAAGATTTTAAACATATCAGGTTTAGTAAAATAAATAGTACCGGTATTAATTTTAATAGCCATTTTATGTTAGGCGAGCCAACTGTCCCGGACTTACCCTACCCGCGAGCAAGATGATTCTGAAGGTATAACCCCGCTCAACGACACGATAGCAAGCTTACAAGCACCACTAACGATCCGTCAAGAGACTAGAAGATAGAAGGGTTCGGGAGGTCCGACAGAAGCCCTGAAATTCTTCTTTAATTCCACTTCTCCGGTATCGGAGGAGAAGCGTCGCAGAGAAACTGGTCGGTGAAACGCGATCCTCGAAGCAGTCACTTCTTTGTTGCCAATTTAATGGGGTTTGCTTCCTAACAAGGGACAGGCCATGGGCTACATCGACAGGGGGCTAAGTGACAAGTTGTCCGAAACGCGACCACTTGCTGTATCGAATTACCGTCGGCCAGGCCACCCTTGTTCTCGCTGGTAGAAGTACAACCTGCACTTCTCTTCTATATCCAACGACCTGCGCTGCGTTTGTTCTTTCCCTCCCCTGGACGTGGAACGACTGCGCAATCCCCCTATCTTCAGGCCACGAAGGATCGCCTCGACGACATCCAACTGAACTGGGACAATTCGAAGACAGTTCCAATGCACCGTGATAATTGGACACGCTTATTCTTATTTGGTGATACTAATTTCGTCCAGTGAAAGAACAGATCGCCGACAATGAGTTTGCGAGATTGTTCATATTAAATGCTTCACGAGGAATTTATTAAAAAATCAATATTGCTCCTGATAATATTATGGAATCACCGCATAATTATAATTATTGTACTAATTGAAAGTGCTGTACCTGCGTTGACATGTCTTTCTTAATTTCGTAGGTATCAAGGGACGAAGCTCAGCCCCTATCCCTTCGTATTTCGTTTGCAATTAATTTTACCAGGGGAGCAGAGGCACGCGTATCAGCGGTTACGGACACCAGAACAGATAAATTACTCTTTTTATGAATCGATCTGTTCCCAGCGCAATTCACGTGTCCCCAAAAATCGTGTCATTTACAGCCCACTCCTCGCAGGACATTCATTTCGTATCTGCCGCCCGATAAACACGTATATTCCTATAAATATCCAGCGGGAACGGTCGGCTCATACGCTGCGTTTGTCCGATAAACAGATGTCATTTGCAATTTATCCATATTAACCATTAAATCTGATCGGTCCGGCATATAATGAACGCACACTGGTGGCAGATCATTTTTCAGGATGCGCGGAAGCATTAGTTCCTGCCCTGGATGATTAATACGCTGTCCTTTCATTCGGCCCGCCCGCGTTTCTCGATTTCGAGCTCGATATCTCCACATTCACGCTCAATTTAATTCCCCGCCGGCACATGGGTCTGATACTTCACGGCACACGCGCACTGTGGCCTCGTACGAAATCTCTTGTCCCGAAATTCAAGAATTCGCGAACAATTGCGAAGCAATAATTTCGTGGCTGTTCCTTCGTCCGAAACTGTTAAATTCAATGATTTACGAATATCGAAATACAACCATTGCATACCGTTACCATTGGTATTTAACTCTATTTCTTCAGAACAATATCGTAAGACGATATACGTTTTGAAACAGTCGTTTATATGAAGTGGGGCGTGATAATCCAAATAAACGAATAGATTATTTAAAAGTGAATATTACCCCATGTTACAATCAACAATACACCCTCAAATGTGGAGTTGTTTTCTCGACTGTTTGCGTCAATTTAATCTATTATCATGGACATGCTCAGGGATAGCTAAAAATTAATTTCTGTTTACTTTAACTGACATCTCGAGGTCAACATTTATTTATTTAGGTATGTACTTTATTGTATTTTGTATTTTGTATTGATGGGATACACCTGTTATATTAATAATGATAATAAAACTAACATCCACCCTCCCAAAATTGCCCCAAAAATCAAGCTCCCTGGTGAAATACAGATCAATCCCCTTCAAAGGGATAATCTTTCCTAAATTTCAAACGGCACTTCACCCCAATCCCTCTCTTCTCTCTCTCTCTCTCTCTCTCTCTCTCTCTCTCTCTCTCTCTCTCTCTCTCTCTCTCTCTCTCTCTCTCTCTCTCTCTTCGAATACATTCCCCTTCCCCTTTTTCTTTCCACAGAGGAAAGCTACACCTCTCCGTACGTCGATCCACGTCGCTCTGTTTATCCTCGTTCTCGGTGTGTATCCCTCTGCTGGGCTTTACATCGATCCCACCCTCGTCGCAACTCTTTGCTGACTGGATCGGGACACGACTAACAGCATCTCAAACAATGTATCTGGGGTGTCATAGGTCCCCGAGCCAAAGGCGCGGGTTTACCCAGCCTGTCTACCGAATAGGTGTACGTATCGATTGTCACTTGCCCGCCACGGTAACCACGCGATGTTAACCACACGATTTTGCTGCGTCTTCTCGTACTAACGTGTAGGGCGGACTGGTATAAAGGGATTGCTACATGGCAGCCGTTACTCTTGGAAGTTGAAAGCGGTACATCTCCACTTGCTATCAGCGGTGGCATTGTTTTATTTAGGCAATGCTTATAAAAATAGTCAAACGTCAAGGAGCTTGGAAACGTGAGACCAGTGTATTAGGGTTTAATAATGTTTTTAAATACGGTAAAATGTAAAATATTAAAAATCTTGAAAGAAGAAGAAATAGATTTATACCACTTTCAGAAATAACTCGGTGCAAAAGTTCGTTCGCTCACTGTTAGGTGATGCTAGGTGCATAAAAACGTATTTTCTTACTATCACTTACTATCACTTTCAGCAGAAAAGTGCAAAAAGTCTGGGTTAGGTATAATACAGCAAATTGCAAACTGAGTAATTCATTTGATTGTAGGAATCACGATCTTCCTTAACGACATGAGCAAGTAACTTTAATTTAAACTCTGTTGTGCCTCAGTGACATACATATATGTATACTTATAGTATAAAGGCTTAAGTGTAAGCGAAAACACGTTAATTACTCGGCTGGTGCAATAAACATTTCCAGTGGAATAAATCGAAAAGTTTCGCATTCCTCAACGACACGAGAGATGTCAACGAAAGATTCGAGTAAAGTACGTCAGTAAACACTGTTACTCATTTAGATATTTAGATTATCAGCATTTCAATCTCTCTGCACGCTACATTCTGTATCATCGTTTGAATCTCGTGTGACAGGCGTGCACACCGCGCTGAAGATATTCCAGCACGCGTCGCCAATTAAAAACGTGAATAGAAGTTTCCCTTTAGAATCGGTAACCGCTCTCGATCTGCTAAAAGTGCTTACTTAACAACGTTACTCGCTGGCTAACGATGCAGGTGAAAGAAGATTTTCGTCTGGCGTTTATTGCCGGAGAATTTTTTATACGTTCCCCGGTGTAGTCCTCTATTGCACCTGCTCGTTGAACGGCCAACCGCCTCTATGCGGCGATGCTTCAATAACCGTACACATAAATCCGTGCTAATTGACGAGGCAAAATGCCAGAAACGCATTCCCCCGCATTAACGTGGCTCTCGCGTCTTTTATTTTCCTCCCTCCTCGCGGACGAATCGTGGATCGTTAACGAAGAATGGCGCGCTAATTCGAGTCGCGTCGGAGGGTGCTCCGTCCCCTATCGACTCGCGATAGAATCGTGGTAAATCGTCAGTTTCAAGGGAAAACATGTACACGCGCGTCTGTGCGTAGTAATAGCTGCAATAATGTTGTGTACATCCTCGCTTCAAAGGCTTCGGCTATATCTCTTTTTAATAAACTTCTAATATTTCGGGTGATTTATGAACTTTATCGATACAAGTCAATAGTTCAGTAAGAATCATGGAATAGCACCTCAAATCAATAACTAAATGTTGTAAATCTTATTGGAAATAGTTGCGAAGACGATTGAACTACAGTCTTGGTTAATTTTAAATTTATTGTGTTAACTTCGCTAGCCTATTTATACCACTTATTCAAATGCCACAACTCACCAGCAACAAAGATATCGTGGAAACGCAAAGGCAGAAACAGTGAGAAGTGGGATATCATTTCTCCCCCAAAAACGTTAAATATTCTAATTGGCAGTGTTTAGCCACGCGGGGCGTGAATTTTCCATGGCCATTCATAACCTTTTAACGCGATTAAGCGACCCACGCTAGCTGTGGGCTAAATAACACGAATGAACTTGTGTAGTGTCTGCTTCAGAGCCAGCAGCGTATTTTTATTAGGTAGGATTAACCCTTCCTGGCGAAGGTAGATAGCCAGTGGAATTAAAGTGACCAGTTTGTTATCTAACAATAAGAGGAGCTCGATCAATATTATCCGATCGGGTCATGTGCCTGCTACTTTCGGATCCTTTTCTCATATTATATTAGCGGATCCTGCGAATGTTTAATTCGACAGCTTAAAATTGTAAGAACGATTGGGAAAAAGCTAGCGCGATCGGTTTGTAGGAAGAATAAAATAATTAAATAAAAAGCGAGAATCTAGTAACCCAGAAGGAAAGAATCAAGTATTCATTCATCAACGAATAAAATTCTGATAGAAATCGATTCAACCTCCCACACTGATAACTATACAAGATATATAAATGAAGTTTGTTCAACTGACGACTGACCAACTGCAATTCGAAGCATAAATTTAGTCGACTGATGCAATTATTAAACGAAACTGGATGGACTGATTCAGTTACACTACACATTATGATTCCACCCAATGCATTTTCAACTAATACCATTTAAAATTCCAACACTTCCTCTTCGATGTAGTTTTGAGTCCTAAAATTCGTGCTCCGAATTATTCCGCAATCGCTCAGGGTTTCATTCGCACATTTTAAACAAAAAGGTCTCCACGAAAGCCAAAGAAACCCCGGACCACTATGCAACGACGAACGGTTTCATAGGAATTTCTTTCGAGCCTTTCCATTTTACTCCAGACAAAGCTTAATACTCCGGAATCATAATTAATTCCCCAGCTAATCCATTATCGTGGGTGTATTAAATGCGCTCGCGTAGCTGCTTTTAAACTCCGAGGATATCGTCGTCTCCCATCAGCAATAATTAGCAGGCAGGATCATTCGAATTTTCCATTAAGAGGTGCCGCGAACTCAATTTGTGAATGTAATAAATGACACGCTTTTATCTGGGGCCATCACGATAAAACCATTATAAATGACTCCCACCCCCGCACCACCACCACCCCCCCCCTATCACCCCCTTGGTCGACTGAAATACAGGAGGGCCGGGTTATTTTTCATTAACACGGCCGTCCCTATATTTTAGTAAACCCGTTGAGAAATTTTCCTGGGTTAATCTACTAAGGGATCGTGTGCATCCACTTAGTGAGGTTTAAGCGATAATTGGGAATTGTTGTGCAGGGACCTTGTGCTTGGTATTTGGGAGGGGGTGGTTGGCTGGCTTTGTATCGGCTTTATCCTGAAATAGGAGCCGTGGAACGCGCATAATCCAATGCGCCACCGTAATTACCAATATCGTGGAGTACTTTTAAATACTTGCTACTGAACGAATATATCGTTATAGGTACTACATGTAGCACAGAATATCCTTTTATTTCAGGATGGACGAGTGAATTCGGAAAACGTAAAATTGAAGATCCAAGAGTAATAATATTTATGCCCCATCGTTGTGGTATCATCTACTGTGCTAGCGAAGTTATCGATATGGTGGAGTAGCTACTTTTAAATACTTGTTACAGAGAATTTTTCATTTCTGTTGGATGACGGATTATGAAAATATCCGCAAGGGAGTTTGTCAACATTGTACATGTTTCGACTTTGCGGAGCTTTTCCTTAATTTGTTTCAATCGAAAAAGATTCACCTCTCTGTTATTATACATTTTCCTTTAGACCAAAAATATATTTTTACAATATGAAAATTATTTACTGACGCAATTGATTCCGTGTGAGCGACTTTCCGTGGATGGAGCTTCTAATATTATCTTTCAGATTGATAGTTAAAATTGCAATCAGAATCGCAAATAAATAATCGAATTCTAATTGTTTGAATCCTTCAAGCATTATTTATCAGCTGACTTCTACATAATACCATGCTCCTTATTTCATCGATCACAATTTCTATTATACGCTTTTACAATTACTTTCCATTATACAAAGATACAATTGCTGAGTAAATTCACTTAAATTAGCATATTCCGCGGCTGAAGAGAATAATCTCCATGGCGCGGGGTTCGAGAAAAAGGATTTCAGAGGCATTCTGGTGGCCGACAAATCCATTACGCCCAAGCAACCTGCGCGAAGAAAAATTTCTAATTTCAACGTTCCCTCCGCCACCGATAAACACCTTCAGCCAGCTAAAAATAAGATTTCACTTGACCTGGTAAACGCTAAACGAAGATTCTAAGTAGAGAACGCCGCGTGGCGCGGCATCAAACAAACGCAGAGGCGCGGGGAGGCTGAACGGAGATGGAAAAGCAGGAAAACTGGTGGCCGGTGTATTCTTTAAATAATAAACAATTACGCGGTGCAACTGACGGACGTGCTGTGTACCTTTTAGCAGTGCGCCAAGTACACGGGAGGTTCTTCTTAAAACGACGTCGGTACATAGAGGCGAAGTATGCGCGTAAAGAGGAAGCTGTGTGGAAAGGGACGTGGCTCGCTCATTATAACGACGTTATTCTCAAGTAGGCGTATATAAACGGCCATGAAAGGCTCCAAGGATAACGAGGTGTCCGCTGTGCAAAGTAAAAGCTAACCGTTTCGCGTGGACGTGTACTTGGAGGTCCGCAATTTTTCAACCGACGACGCCGGCACAGCGATAGGTCGAAGAACTTCCGGCGGCCTCTGATAGAGCCTATTCAATGCGGAGGAAACTAATTTCGCGGTGCTCAGATCGAGGCAGGCGGTTGAGAGCTGTGTCGCGATGCTATGAAGTGGCCAACGCTTTGTGCTCTCGCTATTTAACGGTGTTGGATGAACGGCTTGCCTGTCGGTGAATTAATGGAATGTTCGTGCGATAATTTCGTTTCAGGTGTTCTTCAAATCTATTAACCGTGTGGGATCGCGGGCCATTATTGGCATTACGTAAACGCATGGTTCAGCTATTCCCACTTGTGCCCTATAGCTTGTGTGCTTCTCCATATTGCAGAAATGAAAGGCCAATTTACAGTAACGTATTTAATATAAATTATAGTGGGTATGTCCAGTCATAATACCACGAGAAATATTCTTTGGACTGCTGTACGTTTATGATAAATTCGCTTGTACGTCCTTCTAACAACGTGATAGGAGTTGTAACATTAGCACACTTACCATTTTCACCAGACATAATTTTGTCAAATTTATTATTATTCTCAATTTTATAATTGGGTGTCTCTTAATATCACGGAAGGAAGCTTTTAGATAATAAAATGAAAAGATGATGCAAGAATTGCAGAATATGACTGTACTTGTGCCGTTGGCATATTAATTAAATATTTAAATGTAATCGAAACGAATTTGTCTCTTTAATGTAAAAGAGAAATTCATATAACTGCTCGTATAACTGTGTGACAAGTTGTGCGCGTTTCTTCGTTGATTCCACTCTGCCGTGCTAAAGCAAACACTTTTCTGCCAGTTATTATTATTACAAATTGACGCGTGCCTTTGTTGCTGAAAAATATGGGACCGTGAATTGGCGCACGGGTTTGATTGATTTTAACTGATTTAACAGAAAAGCAATGGCTAAACGAGTGCTTTCCGTTAAAAACGGACACGTGTTGGCAAAAATCGACGCCAAATGAAAAAATATATATTCCTGACGGGAGAAACTATTTGTCAATCTAGAAAAACCATCGGGTGAGCAATTGAATCCTTGGCTGACGAATGGATGGCGACATGCGGTATAACCGATGAATACAGAAAGTTGTGAAAATTGAACTATCGACAGAAGCACGCGGAAGCTGTAACTTTCCACAGTAATCAAGGGGTGCGTATAAATAATTCTCTTATCCTGCCATCATAATCAAACATATTCATTTTAACATATTCCAATACCAATTTCCTAACTTAGCCATATTCTCTTCATTAAATTATTTTTCCTGATTTCCCAAAATCTACTTAAATCGTTAGCGTACCCATGCTTAACAAAGCTCACAATATTTTCAACTTTCCTTTCGTTCTTGTGACGTAATTAATGCGGATGTATAAATATAAGGGGAATGTATAAAATTTCACAGCTATGGGAATCTTTGAAACTTCGTGCAACCCATTAGTTCACTGCGGCCAAGACAAGAGTGTATACGCGTTTCCACAATGCATTACACGCGGCAATAATTATTCATCGTTACTGCAAGCATTCATTTGCGCGCATATGCGGTCACATGATCGACGTTCAACCCTATTGAAACACTTCAACAAGTACGGTCGGCTCGCCTCTCTCGTTTTGTGTTTAACCCCGCGTATATCCGTCAGCGTCTCCATTTAACGTATTTCTGCGTGCACACGTGTACAAAACTCCGGGATATTAGGATCGTCTACCAACGTGTCTTCAAAGTGATCGACGTCTACAAACCACTTAAACTGTAGGTACCGAAACATTTAACTGTTCCGACAACATTCTTAACACAGGATATTTGGAAATTAAAGCAGCAAATTTTGTAAATGTTCGACACTTCGGATGTGATACGCGCGCATATGCGGTTTCGTTCAATGCACGCAGAGAGATTCAACTGTAAGAGTCCCGCACGTGGCGTAAGCTGAGCGTTTAAATCGTCAGCACTCGAAGAATTAATATTCATCAAAGTGAACAGAAAGATATTAACTTGGGAGTGACAACTTGTTCCTGGGTTATAAATTATTTTTCTTATGCCTTCTATATTGGCAGTCAGTCAAAGCCGTGTGTGTATTAGTACCAAGAGTCTAGACTCGTTATTTTTAAGAGATGTTCGTGGAAATTTTCGAACTGGAACTACCTACCAGTGGAGGAAGTTCTACTTTTACAAGATCAGTAGAGTTCCTATTGTATGCTGTACCCAGCATCCACGAGACTTTCCTGGTTCTTCGATTTTAATGGCCGTTCGTGTTTTTCATGGGCAACGTTAGTAGCCTGCTTTCAGTGTTAATTATAATGGCACGGTGCTTCTGGTTTTAAAATGGAGTCAAGACTAGTATCGCTGAAGGCAAGAACAGGGAACGGGAACTTTGCTTCTTAAGTGTGTTCTGTCATTATCGTTCGTCCGTGTTTAAATAATACTTAGAGAAACGTTATCGTGATAGAAGTAGAACACATGGTTGCAGTAAAATCTTTTTTTTTTCTTTTCTCTTCAGTAGACTGCCTTGCGACAGAAAAATTCGTAATGAATAATTACTCTCGACTAAAGAAAGTGATTTGCAAAATTGAACACACTTTTTCTGAAAAAAAAAAATAATCACCATGCTAGAAAAGTTAATTTTTCCTGCGTTCTACACATCACAGTTCCTTCTTTGCTTTATTATCTGAAATAGAACATAGGCGCCTGAAATAAAAGCCGGTTATCCTGAGTTCTCAGGTATAAATACTTTAGTCAAACGAAATTGCCTGTTCAAGCATTTCATCATTAAAGAACGGTAAAATACAGATCCCACAATTAACGATTAAAGTAAATACTTGCCACGGACTCAAGCTAACAATCTCGGCATTCTTTAGACTTCCCCACTCTCTCACAACATTTCACAACAAAAATACTGAAGAATAATCACGAAGTAAGTGTAATATAAATACTTGCCTAGTAATATGTAGTATTACTATGCCAATATCTTCATCGAGTACTAAGCATGCAACGCACAAGCGACAACCTAGTAATGCCGACTACCAGATACGTGGATACGTTTCTTTGGCCAGGCGTGTAAGCACCTTTCGTCGTGGGGAAAGGGGCGTGGAGGCTGCCTGTTCATTTTGCACAGTGAATTTCGAACACTTTGACCCTGCTGACCAGTTTCGCAGCTCGTTCCAAAAGTACGTGACCATGAAATCCAGCGATACGTGACCGAGATGTAGCTGGACACAGCGTTGAATACATACGTGGTGGCACTTATCCTCTCGTTACTTCTGTCCAACGCTATCATGATTTCTTCGAGTCTGGGGAACAACTCATGGCTGGTCTTCTGTCGCCTCAACCACTTGGACGTCTCGTCCCATCTGGGCTTTACGATACTTATTTCGGGGAAAAAGCGCCGATTATCGTCGAGGTCAAACTTCCAGTTCGTGGGTAGACCTACTTTTGTTTTCCATTAAATTGGGCACAATGGGGTTGGTACATTGCATTATCGATGCCTTTAATATCGTAGAACGTTATCCAATTACACCAGCATTGATTTCACTGAATTTCTCAATTATACAGAAGCACTCTGTTATTCGAGGTTCCTCGATTACGTATTTATTTGTTCTTCTTGGTCTAACTAGTTGGATATTTAGGTCATTCTATACAATTTTGATCAATTATGTGGTCTACTTGTGGAATCAATATTAGATACTGTAAATTATCTATGCTGGTGATTATCTTTGTTTAATTTGGAATTATTAGGAAATTTCAGCATTATATGATAGAAGTTTGTGTTATACTTTTTCTGAAGCATCTCTGTACAGGAATTTCAACACTGCCATTGAACAGACGAAAATAATTTTTCAATAATCTGACTAATTTTTAGTGGAAACAATCTTAAAGCTGCTAAGACAGGCAACGCGTTTATTCATAAACTGTCTGTCATCCCTTCCCCTCTTACACTCGACGATTCACTAATTCTGTTATATTCTAATTTAGAATATTTTCATAATATCGGAATTATTAAGAATTTTTTTTTTTTTAAATTCATGCTATGTAAAAGCCTGTCATATTACATAAGAAATAGAACTGTCTAATCCAGTAAAAAAATACATTGTAGCTGTGAAACTTAAAAATTTCAAATAAAATTGTTGCTGTCTTTATGCTTATTTTTAAATTTCTTAGCATGCTGAATGGTTTTTTATTCATAACAGTTTATAAGACAACACATGTATGAAAAGTGGAAACGAAATTATGGTTCCTTTCACAGCGGTTGAGGGAAGCGTCTGACCATACACGGTCTTGTTTCCCTTGTTTCCTTATATTTTGCTCATTTCGCACACTTTAGTAATTTCTATATCTTGTAATAACTTTATAAATTTATGATAAATTAATATTGCAAAAGGTCACCGAAAAATGTTTTTTAATACATTCGACACAAAGTAATTTAGGTTACTAATACTGATTTATACTGAACTGATTGTTATACACTTGTTATATCTTAACGAGTTCTGTATGAATTCTTATAAATTTTGTTTTGAAGTTCTCGATAGTTTTTATTCGAGCTCCAACAATTTTAATGAAAAAGACCACGATAGAAATCTTTATGCAGGATTTCTTAAAGCTCTCACTAATTCTGATAAACTTTTAGTGGATAGATGTGTTGCAGAACTTTCAAGGCAATGGATAAGAATCCAGATCGTTTTTTATTTTAAAGAATACCGCGCCACCTGTTGACAAGAGCAAGGTCAGAACAAATTACTCGCCCCATTAATTTATGAATTTGTACTGTAATTACTTCCGCGGTGTGATATTTATTGCAGCAGCTGGTGAAACTGTTACCCTGGATAGGGTAATAAATTTACGGACTAAATTATTCATTCTCGTGATTGCTAATAAAATCCACCCCGAAATAACAAATAATAACCAAATCCCTTAAACAACGTTCTCCATCGAATTTTAATAATGAACCACAAAACTGCACATGCTTTTCTGTCTTGCAGTTATGTACATCAATCCTCATCTCACTAATAATTCTTAGATTCCCAACTCTTCTGTCTTCTAAAAAATTTATCTTATTTGGAATATTACAATTTTCTGCAATAGTGCAATTTTAATAGGGCTAAAGTAAATAAGCTATTACGCGAATTCTAATTAAGCAACAAAATGGCTCCTATCTTAAAAGGGATATTGTAAAAACGAAACACTGTGAAATTTCAATTTTCTCGTATTTATACTCGGACTGTAGAAGTCGAAAGTGTGTGAAGTATTAAATGTTTCTATTCGCTCGTACGAGTCCATTGCCCTTTCGCGATACAGAGTTCGTAAATTCAACGGTTTAATAGCAGTAAAGCAATATTCAAAAGAGCAATTCGCAGTTACGGAAATTTCATTTAGCTACGTGTTAATCACCATTGAACATGTGCGACTATGGGTTCGAAACAGTGGCAACATCCTGAACACATGCGCTGAAAGGTCCGGTGCGCGGAATTAGCATTCGCTGAAATTGTTACGCATTAATTAAAGTGTACCGTACGTTTGTCAGAGTCAAGTATACAATTCTATAATTATCTTAACGTAGAAAGGCTGCAGCAACAGCTATCTGAGTCGACAATTACAGTTGGACAGGAATTTTGCAGCTGTGCACGGAACAGCTGCGCTGCATGATAATTTGGGAGCAACGAAATTGTGAAAAAAAAAATGAAAGAAAGAAATCGTATGAATACAAACTTTCCGCGGTATTAATATTAATTTCTGTGTACATTTCATTCAGTAGAGAAAGAAAGTTGGGATTACGCAAATTACCTGTCAGTTCATCAAACTATTAACTTTCATTACCTTTCATCAACTTTTCTATTAGAAAATTACAAGTGTAAATTTTTTCCCCGAATTCTGAACTTCGTAATAGCGAAAGCTTTCGTATTTCCATTTAAGTTACTTAACAGATATCGACGTCTATTTCTTCCTCTGTTTGGCACGTTTAAAACAAAAGAAGGGGAATTTTCTCTCGACAGACAGAAGCCGCAGCCTTCGACGGCCTATATTTTTTAAACAAACACTAATTTCACGTGGTCTAAATAATATTCCAATTTCATAAAAATCCCTCGCTGCACTCACAAAAAATAATCCATCTGCAATAAAACGGCCTTGCTGCATACCCACAATTCCTGATCCTCCGTTTCCCAGTATCCCTACGAAATTTATCTCGCCCCTTCTACCCCGTTACATCCATTCTGCAGTGCAGACAATTATTCCTTCTGCGCGCGAAAGAAGCCATAAGTCGCGGGCGTAGGTCGCGCTAGAAATCGGAAAGCCGCGAGTCCTTGGGAGACTGAGCGCGACCGGTCGGGCCGGGCGTCGCGGTTCGATCGGGGCGATCGCGATCGATCGACATGCTCGTCAGGCCGCGCGGAACGGCCTAGCCGCCGCGCCGGGTCTGTCTCCGTTCGCGCGTGTAAACGCGGCAATGTAAACGCGTCGATAAACACGCAGTAAGTCCACATCGTTACGCGCGACCACGGCCTTCGACAAGCTACCGTCTCTCACGTCTGGCAAACTCGATGCTCGATTTTACGAAGACCTATGTCACGTCATGGCGAGTGTCGCGCGGATTAGCATGCACCTATACAACGGGCGGCAGCTGCGCACTTAACTGCGTTTGCATAGTCCATTATTCTCCTGGCCGTCCCTTGTCACGGGAGAGCGCGTCGCTGGGAAAAGATGACGGATACTGGGAAATTTTGAGTACGCCGAGGGGATGAAGGTGACTTTAAAAACGCTCGGGGACCAAGGCATCGCGCGGTGATTGATAATTTGGATAATGGAGATTTATCGTGCAGACGGATGGAACAGTTTTGGTACCCTAGTTTCAGTTGGAGACCCTTCTCAATGGTCTAAGGTACGAGCGAGTTTGAGAGTGTAGCTTAGGCTGATCGCTGACACGATACTTGGCTGGGCATCGTATGTGAAACCGATGTGACGTGATGGAATGGAAGGATTCGAGTGACTATTCTATGTTTTCGGATATATAAACATGAAAGTTTTATTCTATATTTTCATCTGATTTTGGCATGGAGAATCACCCCCTAAAAGGGTCCAGATACAGGATTTGGAAAAGTTAGAATAAGAGGGAACTCGATTATTCAGCAAAATTATTATTAAATATTACAATTGACCTCATCTGTTGGATTCTTAATTCTGGTAAGGTAATTTGAAAGAAACATGCTTGGCAGTTGGAATGAGAAGTAATTTGGATGTTGACGTGGTAGAGTAATTTTTTGGCGTAAAAGGGATTAACGCAGCATCCGAACGAAAGTATAACACCAAAGGGGACCGAGCGAGCAGCGAAATCGTTGAACACACAGCTGAAGCTGCGAGTATCTGTTAAGTACTTAATTGAAGAGCTAACTTTGCTAACTCACTTTTTGAACGTCGAAGCGTCTATAACTAACTTATGATCGTTGCATTTCATTACCCCTAAGTTTACACTCTCGCTGCAGAAATTAGGGAGTCCGTTTCCCCTCTAAATTCTTCTTTGACACCCTCTTTTCGCCTTCTGCATCGGCTGAGCCATTAACTGTTTAATTAAGCATTTCAACTTTCATAGATTCGGCGATTCATAGATCGAACCCTATCTGTACTATAGATAATTATTTAGTAGAATTGAGAATACTTTGTCGGACACTAGAGGGTCCATTTACCTTCCGAACTCTTCTGTACGCGCGTTACTTCTTTATTTCCGAAATTCTGAAAGGTTCAACAATTTATAGATCGAACCCTATCTGGTACAATGAAGAACAGTATTTCTCTTCTAATAATCTTTCTAATGTACTCTTCTCCATCGTTTTCATCGCTTTGGCTACCTTCCCTATTGGATAGACATTCAAATTTCGGAAGCGTCGTCGATTCTTTAGAATAATTCAAAAAACTTTGCCGTGTATATAACTCGGTCACCCGCTATAATTCGTCGGAATAACCCGCAACGAGCGTAAGTGCGGCTACCTCGGACCTTGGAAGCCGGTGAAGCGGTGGAATGTAAAATAGACGTTTATCTGCGTGGCGAATTTACGCGCGTAGAATAGGGCGGAGCACACGTGTACGGGCTTCTAACGGCAACACCAGACGTTTGTGCGTGCGCGTACCTGTTTACACGACAATAGGGCTCGGTATTGCACAATAAACTGAGATATTAACGCAGTGTTTACGCCTTCGCGTAACAACCCCGTTGGATCGGGCTCGACTTAATGAAAACTCGAAACTGCGTCGTCAATGAGTTTGGAATCGCCTTTCGTTTACACTCGACGAACGTGTGAGATGGTAACGACAGGGGAGCTCGATTTTATTTCCGTCGATTGTATCTCACAGGAGTCCTTGCATAAAACACTGCAATTACCAAAAATCAAATTCTATACCTACTATAGTATTACCATTGGCGCGTAGAACATTTTCCGATAAAATTTTCTTTTCTAATTTTGTCACAAGGACTCTTCTATCACTCTGCAAGTAACAAGTATTGCCTACTTAGGTACTCCACGAAAACAATTTAACAATTCTACACACGAATCTACATTTTAACCATTTTTGGAAGCAACAAACAGTTGAACCTTAATTAATCAGCTTAAGTTTGGTCCCAGAAGTCAAATCGAACCCGAATCTCAATAATGTCCCAAAATTAGGAAATATGAATTGAAGGCAGCAGAAGGCAGAAAGTGCGCAGAAGCAAATGTTATCAACAATGTGATGATTTACTATGTCGGATATACTCTACCACTGATTGCCACCAAAAATCCTGAAATCATACCAAGCCATCCCCTCTGAAACAATGGCCCAAAGAGCATCATACTTGAACGTTCAAACAAACCACGAACACAGAATGGTGCCCGTACCCGCAAAACGCTGATCCCCTTCCCGAGAGCAAACCCGAGTTAATGAATGAGAATAAAGTATCAGACCGTTCCTCCTTCGTTCAACGAAATATATATATGTCCCCAGCAATAAAAAGTAGACGGCGCGCCTTTTTTAGCAGATTGTTCCTGGTGATAATACTTTAATCCCTCCTCCAACTCGGCCATTTACTCCCGCGGCGGTTCCTTTTAAAACCGTGGAGGCTTGCCATCGGAAAAAGAAAAGCGCGGCGGATGGGGGTGGGGAAGAAATTCTAAATGCCCCACAGTCAGCCGGGCACCGTGGGACCCAGCAACGTATTAAAATCTAGGCGGAACACTTATCAGCGGCCGTTATAAATTTCTCCCAGGCCTCGGCGGAAAAACGCAACGGGCTGATTTTTCTTCTCGATCATTTGCAGAGGGAGCCGTAAAAGAGCCTCGCGAGAGAGATACAGCCCCGCGAAACGGGGTATAGTCGTATAACCGTCAGTGCCATTACTATTCATTAGGATTTTTCCAGCTATGCGTCTTCCTTAAGTTTTGTTTTTCACCTTCGCCGAGCCACCGCATTACTAAGTGAGCACGGATTTATCACGTGCTCGTACTTTATTAAATTCGTGCCGAGTGCCTGTCGCCTTTATCCCCCACCCGCCCCTCGTACCGCGCCACGGTTAAGCTCTATTCTTGGTAATTTATTCCAATACCAGGCAAGGCATTCCGCGGGCCTTGGGATCATTAAGCAGTTTTGAAAATGAATGTCTTCAAGCTTAGGCAGTGTAGAATTGATTCCTTTTTGCCCAGTGTGGGGAAACTCCAAGCTTCTACCGCCTACCTGGCAGATCAGAAGAAAGCCTGGAATCTGGAAGTTTATTCTTCAAAAAGCGACGATTTTTTTTTCCAATTGCAATCGTGGAATGTGGGTGGCGAAGTGAACCTCGAAAAGGGCGTGTAATCGTTGAAAAAGGAAGCCCCGATCGATCTCGGCTCGTGCCAGCGATAGGTCGATCACCTGGCAAAGATCAATCACACCGACGGAGATGAGAACACGGGCAGGACGGAGGGCGAGAGAAGGATGAAGGAAGGAAGGGGGTGGCCGCTTGTCGGATCAGCAACTCGACCTGTTCAATTAACCATCAAGGGGGAGCCCAGCAGTCCTGATTCACGGGAACGGGGGGAGATGGGGCGGGCGGAGGGGTTGGAGGGTGACAAATCGACCAATCAGTCGCGATGATGAAGTTCTCCGTCTTATTCGTTCCTCCTTAAAAGTCCCCTTGCGATTCCATTCACCGTGTCTCTCCTGCCAGGACCGGGGCCGCTCGGTTCGGAGGGCCTTTGGAAGTTTTCAGAACAATCGCCGTTGAAACCGCCGCGCCGCGGAAAAACACAGGATGGTTTATCTGGCTGCGAAGGGAGTAAAGAAAAGAACGAGCTCAGACTGCTCTGAGGTGTGGTCTATCCTAACTACAGGGTGTCCCAAAATTTTGGCAATCCTGGGACGATAAACGTTCCTCGTCACCAAACAATTCGGAGGATACCTACCTTACCGTCTTGCCACTTCTATTACTCGATTTTCCGCTAACTATAAATATAAGCACTCATCTGTAACCATTTGTTACGTAAATAGTTCATTTAACTTGGGCTCTCGGTGCCATAGCTTGTCACACAATTTTGAAACAACCTCTACACCTATCAAATTCTCAAGATCAACTGGATTTATATGAATACAGAAAGTATGCTGCAGGGTACCGAACTTGATTAAGACAATTGGAAGAAATCGACGTTCGCGTCAATATTCCCTGCACGTTGCTCCCGGATTCTTCCCTCGGTCATAGATCTGTGTTTAAGCTCGCGTAGGCAGAAGCGCCGATGGTTTGTCAGTAGGACATCGATGCAGCGTGATAAAAGACGGACGATAAAGTCCGGATCATAAAAGTGGTAACGAGCAGATTTACCGGGACAGCTCGGAGGAATGAAGAAAGTTAATGGCGGCAATAGGAACGCTCGTAACAATGATGCCAGTCGTGAAGGTAACGATACTGAATTAATATTGGATATTCGATTAGAGGAGGCGAAACGTGAGGATATTTTACAATCGAATTCGGAGGAGAACGGTTGACGAACGGGGAGGAGGGGGCGCTGGAAAAAGCAGGCAGAGATGGCTCCTTATTTTATCGCTGAACAGTTATATTGGGGCATAAATCATATTCGGTAAGTCGGGCCTTTATCCTGCCCACTCCTGCAAGAACCGAGTGCCTGGACCCTGTGCTTCATCATGGCGTGTGTTCCAGCTTCTACTTTTTACCTTCTACCAACTGACTGCCTTTCCCGACGTTTCTTGTTGCAGGAGCCGCCGCGGATTTCACCGTGGCGTCCGTGGCTCTGCGATAACTTTCACGTACGGGGGAACGTCCTGTAAAATCCATGTAACAACGCATCTGCTGATTGATGAATGGGTTAGATTAGCCGGTGTTTAATTGTATATCAAATCCTTGGTGCCAAATTTAAAGCAAGAAGTGAGGAGGTGGTGTGTTAAAAAAAAGGTATGAAATACGATTTACATCGTTTCCTATTTATATTAAAGTGTCCCACCTCACTTCCTTTACAAAGTCAAAATGCCCTATCTGAAGCATTTAATAAATTGCTAAATAGGTTAATCCTAAATTTGTGGATAATGGCTAAATTTTCGAAGGGAAACAAGGACGGCAGAAAGAAAATGATAAAATCTCTATTTTCTCGGACATTCAAAAATGTTAGGAGTTAGGGAAATTAAGCGGAGGAGGGCGGTGCAGAATCGACTCTCAGAAAACGGAGGCCAAAGCTCACGTAACTTTAATTTATTCCCCCTTCCGCTGTAACGCGCTTTTAATTAGCGTAGAAAATTCCGCGAGGCCGGGGGAAAAAGGAGAAAGAGAATGTGCTCGGAGTTGATACCTACGGACAGTCGATGTAAAGCACTCTCGAGGAACAAATTTATCGGCTATTATTGGAAGCGAGTCCAACGAAGTTTCAGCAAGTTTGCTACTCCGTGGAGGCCAATACCGATCCATCTCGGCACAACGCGCAACGGGCCCGTCGATGCCCGGCGCCGAGGATCTGCTTACAATGGATTTTAAAGGTTTTATGAAGTAGCAAATAGCGCGAAGGCTTGCGTTAAGGACCGACCACCTCTAACCTCCCTTTTAGTTATCTCCAACTTTTTAATAGAGCGACTTGACGAGGAAACGTGGTGCTTGGGGGACGGTGCAACGACCCCTTTCTCTCTCCCCGTTTGTACACCTCTCCTTTTCCATCCAGCTCGCCTACCCCCTCCACATTCTCCAGCATCGTCTCTCAGGCTTCTCCTTCTTCTCATCTTCACAAGTTTCCCTCTTCCTCTGTTCCCCGATACGCCTCTTTTTCCCTTCACGACACCCTTCCGCCAGATTTTTCCTGCATAAACAGCAGGTCATTAACCAGCACTATGGCGGAAGATCGTATCTGCGTTATCTCGCCCAGACTCCGCTATTCTCGCGGGCGCGAGTGCCCGAGCGAGGCGAGTCCTCTGCCTGCTCCTCTACGGGTAACGCTGCCCTCGAACGCGTTATTAGTTTGTTGCGAAGCGCTGCGGATGAGGATGATGGGCGATAACGGGGTTAACGGGGGACAAGGTATAAATGCTTCCGAGATTGTTAGGCGAGTGGATGTTAGATCAGTCTAACCATATCGAGGTGAAGGGTGTACAATATGCGTGTGAATTTTCAAGATATTTCTTGAGAGTTTTCACTGATATTCGTTCTGGGAGGACGTGGATTGACTTGCTACAAATCAATCCACGAATATCCGCTCTAATTGGAAGTGTATATAATGGACGTGAGCAATATCTATTATCTTTTGATGTTTATTGATGCGGAGTGTGAACAGAATGGACAGAAGTAATACCCGATTTGGATGTCCACTGAGTGCTTGTGTCATTGTTGAAATTCATTCTGAAGGGTCACTATAAGATTCTGCACCTGATGAATGTCGATTTACATTTAGTCTAACTGTGACAGTTAGTTTTGTGGTGAAGGAAAGTGAAGAAGCTTGTCTTTACGAGCGTGTCTTTAATTGAACTGCTGGATAATTGGTAACAGAATGGTTGAAACATATTATCTACTAGTAATGCCACAGAAACTGTAGACAAATTTGTAAATACAATTTCAGCAGACATACAACAATAGTTCCGAACTTGTGAGAGATTCTCGCTGCGTTTTTTAGGCGAAGAAAAGTTTTCAAATCCGAATCGTACATATTCAGCACTCGAAGAATGCCTTTCATCGAAGCCACAATGCTTCTAGACACGCGCGAAATTGGTAAGTTGCCAAAACTGTGGCAAAACTTCATAGAAGAATATAGAGGCACATGTTGTTCGAGAAATTGGCAATTCGTCGCTGTTGCTATCCATATAGCATCATTGTATCCTGATTAAAGAGCTTTCAACTGGAAATTTGGAATGTACAATATCCTCATCCCCTGCATTCTGATTAAAAATGATTGTAAAAATGATTTAATCAACAGGCCCAAGACAATTAAGAGATCAGACAGTGATCTTCGTTGCTCTAATATTAGAAGCCCACTAGCGTTAAGAATTTCAGTATAGTTGTGAAAAGATTTCGCCATGGGAATGTCGATTTTAGGTCCAAGCAGCCGTAAGCATCAATGTCGTGCGCGTTTTAATGACGCAGAGTATTTCTTATGGAAATACTTGGCCCACAAATTATAATAAAAACTGCTGCATTCCTGCAAGCGAAGCAAGCAACGTCAACCCAGCCGAGAAAGTCCTCGTCAACTTCCAGCGACAGTAAATACAGAAGCGTTCTGAAATAATCATCATTAAAGTCTACCATTGTGCGGCCCATCATTTACGAGCAGTCTGCTATTACGGGCGAGGGAACCTGTCTCGAATCATCCAACTATAATCACGGGCGTTGACGCGAGCGATGCTTGCGAACGACATTATGTCGATTCTTCCCGCGACGATTCAATCCATCGGCGACGATGACGTTGATCGCGGCGCGCCGCATTCTCCCAGTTTTATGCCTTTAATGGCGGAGCAATTTGGCGCGTTTGGTCCCGCCGCTCTCCGATGTTTCCCCCTCGTACCCATAGCCAGACGAAATCCACCAGGAACACGATTCCCCGCTGATTGCTCGGCCAAAAAGGGGCAAGAATGCGCGTCGAAAGTATCGAATGTTGAATCTGGCATCGGGATCCCCGCGAATATAGAGCAACCAGGGGCGTAGTTTGAATTCTAACCGAAACCTGTCGGAAATACGCTGTACACGTCGGGAACTAAATGTGCAAACGCAGACTGTCGTCGTTTTTAACTACGAGGATGTTGTGCTTGAATATTTAATTAATTACGAGATATGTAAATAGTATTGCGTTTGGGATACTGAATGCGTAACGGTGTACCTTGTTTTTTAGATTCATGAAACTGCACATGTCGAGTTTGCTTGAAATATAGTGCATCATTTTCTGTAATTTTTAGTGTAGGTAGAATTTTCAGGGTGGAAAATTATTAGACTTGCAGATTCAGATCACGAAACCTAAGCAAGATATGAATTTTTATTCTTTATAAAATACCACACTTCCTAATAAAGAAGCTACAAGAAGCATGCAGGGCTAATAAAATTTGGAATCTAAAAGTTCCATATAAGTTCATTCTAATACCATTCATCCGATAAAAATAGAGTTTAAAAGGGCACCAGCAGGAAAAACGAACCAAAAACACTCACCCCGCACGATGCACACGCACGAAAGACTTCAAGACTTAATTAATCAACCGTTAAACGAAAGATTGCTGTTTCACAGAGCCCCTTGTAAACTCATAAAAGCCTGCTGCCCGCGTGTAAGAGGATCAGGCCTTGGTGACTATCTCGGCTGAAAGACAATTGACCTCTTCCCTTCCTCCTCCTATCGGTAGTCACCCCCCCCCCCCCCTCCCATCCCTGCCCACCCCCTCCCTCTTCGTCTGTTTCTTCGCCCCTCCCGTAATGGGGCATCGATAAATTACCTTTGTCTAAGGAATTAGTAATTCCCCGATAGGCTGGGGTCGTGAATGTTCCCCGCAGAATCAGAAGCAGCCCTTAGGAGGTGGTAGGCTTTTGTAAGTCGCCGGTTGTTCACGGGCATTCATCATAGGGAATCTCGATCGACTGGTTCGCCGAATGATTAAAACGAGTCGCCATCTTCCACTCCCCGGTGCTTTCATCTCTAATAATAGTAACGATCAAGCGTGATCTGAAGTAAAGAAAGCACGACAGGCTGGGGGATATTTATTCAGCTACGATTCTCACCGAATGCAAATTATTAAATAAAGCATCCTTGGCAATTGTAATTTACATTGATTTTAAAGTTTGCTGCATTCGAGCTACGAATTGCACTTGTTTTTAAGAAAATTTATTTACCTTCAAAACGACAACAATGGTGCCCCTGACACTTTTTATCCACTCAGTGAGTAGAATGCATTAAAATAAAATAAAAATGAATCTCGAATTTCGAGATCAAGATCAGCTGTGTGAGCTATGAGATATAATTATTTTACACCATGTACAGAGCATGCCTTCATTCTGGTACATATCCAAGCCCCCGCAAGAATAGCATGACCACTATAAAAAAACTCAGTATGTACTATCCAAAAATTCTCTCATCCAAATCATTCTTTTTTCTCTATTAACAGAAGCAATAAAGATTCCACTATAATTACAACAACCAACCGAACGCTTAATTTATCACGGGCTGATTTCAAATCCCTCCTACTCCTCGATCCTCTGCCACGAGGATCGCGACGCTCCCGCTGAAATGTTTAAGTGAAATTACCGTCGGTGGCATATTACCATAAATATTGTTTACCGAATTAGGTATGCATAGCAGGTAAAGGATCCGGTTCTCAAACGTCCTTGTATGCAAATCACAGTGCTCGTCGCCTGATCTACAAATTTTCGTAGAACACGCGAGCCCTCCGGGCGAACGATCTAAATCACTGTCTGCCAATACTGAACAGACCTTTGTCCCGTCACCGACAAAGTGGAAGTTGCCCTGGCTGCATACACCGGTATATAGATTTCGTGGAAGTAGGGTGTACGTACGTACGAAGTTCGCCTCTATACGCCCCCTTTTGTTCCCACCGGAAAATGGGCCGCAAGAATTTTTCACGCGGTTCCACCTCACGTATTCCGCGAAAGTTCCCTCCGCGAAACTTATCGAGGTCGGCTGGTAGGTCTTGCCTACCCTCGTACTTCCATACTTTCTGGATCCGGCCGAAAATTAATAGCCCGTCGAATCGGTAAATTTCGCCGGAACAGCCGAAACAAACTTGCCCTGGGTGGCAAAACGATTATGCGGTAAAAAGGGGATGAATATATTCGCTCCTCCTTTTCTTATTGCCTTCCTTTCCCGACAAGCGACCAATTGTTAGCAATTGCTTGAAAAAATGGGATTGTTGTATTCCTTGACATGTAAATGGCCCGAGCAGGTTTGAATTTGAAGGAGTTTGGACAGGAGTTAAGTAGCGGTTCCATCACTTTAGTAATGGAAATTGGGTTAGTTAGGAGCTGTAATAATAATTTAAATCTTGCGCTATGGAAGGTGCTTCTGTATTATTGAAATTGAATGTTGATTGAAAATTGTTAGATGGTTGGGGAAATTTTAATTAGAAAAGGGGGATTTTGAGGTAAAGAAATGGAGATGTAGTAATCATTATGATGTTATTAAGATGTAAGTGTTGGAAGCTAATCTTTTTGCAAATAAAATAGATGCCCAATTTCTGTTTATAGAGAATTGTTTAATCTTTAAAGAGATATAATGTAACCGTGTTGATCGTTGCTTTATTTAGTTCTGACGTGTTGCGTTAGGCGCGCCCGCTACCTGAACCACTGACGCAAGGCTGACCAAGTACGGAGAGTTACTACTTGCGCGTTCACTGGTAAGGAACCGGGTCATAAATAGTGTTAAATAAGAACTTTCCTGCATCTTTCCGGCAGCTTCCATCTAGGTGAGGGGCTCTCTATCAATATATGTATTTAACAATATACAGATATTTATAAAATAAGAAAAAGTTTTCTTTCACCTAATGAAAAATTGACTGGATTACATGATTCTCCCAGGAAACACTTTTACCTTCAAACATGTTAGCCTGCAACAGTTTCTACATATTTCTTCAACCCTCCTGTTTATTTTTTACCTAACATTTAGCTTGTAATGTCATAAAATGAAGTGATCTCACAGAACTGGAAGAAATCACAAAAGTTTTCAAAGAGGATAATAGCTTACCAATCATTTTCTCAATACTGCTATTAATTATAGATCAACCCAACCAATTCTCGAATTAAAGGAGTACTTCACACCCTCCAATTATTTATCGTTGAAAATGAAATCAGAGCGAAGCTGGAGCTATATAATATTTTTAGGGGATAATACTCTTTTAGCCAGTCGATTAATTAACAAACACTTTTCCTCGCAAACATCTCAAGCATAAGTATCATATAGCTAACGTTGGAAATGTCCTAACACATTTCACCCGTTCACGCTGAATCCTCCATAAAGTTAATCGCACATCTAATCGATAGATTTGTGTTTGACGGTTCCACGTGTTCGATAGGACCGGGGCGAAAAGAGGGTGTCGCGATGGAAGGGGGTCTATCGGGACGGGGGAACAGTAATTATACTGTGCGACCTAGACCAATAATAGTTGGCGAGCGGTTTTCCATGGTTACAACTTTGGAAACGATTTAGCTCCAATTGAACTTGGGGCCAACTTGACGCGCTCGTGGAAGATGAAACGAGTGGAGTCGTGGGAGAAGCTCGTGATTCCGAAATTCAGAGTCATGCAATGGCCGATCCGATTACACGACGGTCACGTGTTTTTGTGCTCAGAAGTGTAGAACAGACAGACAGGCTATTCCGACTTTCGAAATGACTCGATTCTGTTAGGACTCTTTCACACGAAACAGTTTTATGGTTCGTGGGTGGTATTTTGAATATGTTTATGATAGACATGGAAGACACGACGATAGCCTGAAAAAAGTCGGAAAATCCTGTCGCTAAGTTTTACCTGCACGTTTACAACCTGATTTGGAGATTTCTGCAAATCGCGGGTAATTCAAGTATATACCTACTTATTTTAACCGCTGAAATGTAAGGTATAAAAAAGGCGGTGTAATATTCCTAGAAAAAATATTTGCTGCTGAGAATTTGGTCAGTAAACATATCTTGTGATAAAGTGCATTTTAGGGCCTCAGCCATTACGTTTTATGCGAGCACCAGATACAGCTGTATATTTGTGTCGTGTTTTTCGACCGAATACTGTGACTCCGCGGTGGACAAATCTCTGTCAATGGGCTTTAATCTTGATAAATTCGTAAATGGCAAAAACCAGCACTCACCCGTCTCGCTGTCTCCGGAAGTTGCTGCAAGCGTAGACCTAGGTACCTATGAGAACCTGAAACTGCAGAGTCCAATTTTTTATTCTACTTTTCTGAAATATTCGCGAAGACAAGTTACTTTCCCGCGAATCGCGTGGGTACACCCGCTAATTCGACTTCGACCCCGCTTCAGTGGATTATCCACGGTGTAATCAGACGAGTCGTCAGAGTAATCACCGTGCCGCGTAATGGAGATTGCGACACGCCGATTCGAGCAACGTGACTCGACAGTTAATTTAAACACCTTTCGGTTTCTTCGCGGTGCACCCCTTATCATCCAGCGTAAAATCCTGATTACAGGATAATAGCCAATTAGAAGCTACGGACGCGTGATGCCCCGGCCGATTACGACGTGGCGACAGTTGATTAGCGTAATTAGATCGTGCCCGTGGTCACGTGACCATTATGTGTTTGAACTATGACCGTGCATCAGGGCGATTATGTGACGTGCAGCCCGCCACCAACGACGAGGAATAACATATTATGACAAACGCGTGGCTCCTGAACAGATTTCCATCGCCGATGCTTTAAGAAAAATCGATTCTTCTAAGTCGTTTAAAAAAATAGCTAATAGGTGGATTCCGCTATGAAGTTATGATTGTGTAATTAATTTTCTACGCACGAGCCTCTAAATTCACTTTGCAAAGTGTTTCAGAATAAAATCATATTCGACTTGTTCTGTAATATTTAAATAAGTTTGGAGCTTGGTGATTCGAGTTTCTTGTGCTGCTCTATTTCTAGAATTTAGGTACTGTGCAGTGTATGTAACATGATGTTGTCTTGTATGGATGTTTCATTGTTCGTTGAATAAGGATTATGGTTAAGGAGATGCATTTACATGGTGCCACCAACTTAGAGGTACTACATGAAAATATAGAATAATACTATTCGATTTGGGACTTCGTTTTTGGGGATAATTAGTACTTGAAATATTTGTTACATACGCATAGGTGTGATTAAGAATTGGCAGAATGCAACGGATGAAATGAATCATTGTGGGAAATTAAATTGAAATTGTAGAATAGCTTTTCTTATGGACGCATTGTTCTGGAGAAAATCAAGTGTGCTCGACGGATTTTCAAACTTGAGATTCTGGAAAACCAGTTCTCGTTCGGAAAAATGTTATTGTACAATTTCGACTTATTTTTTAACAACTATTCATTTGAATTATACATTTGCACCATACTTAGCGTTCCAATCTGGCAATTTCTAGTCAGAGGGATGTATAAAAATGTGATTCTATATTTTCTTATTTCTTCATGTAGAATCATCCTCTTTCTAATTTAGAATGTATCATATTCTCTAACCAAGTTTCCTTTTTATTTTATTAACCGAAATGTCTACTGTAACTTTAGCACACTTCTCAAATAACAACAATACTGTTCTATCGGGTGCCGTCTTCACGTCTAAGTAAAATTTCCATCGCATCTACTTCCCAAATGTAAAAGCCTGTGTAACGCAGAAATACCCGTTGAAATGTCTCCTCCCGTCGTCGCCAAGCCACATAATTTCCAAGTCATACCGTCGTGTCGCAGTTGAAATATACATCCAGAATCGTTTGCACTTTCTACTTGCCAGATCTGCCGCCCTCGCCCATTCTTCATGCAAAAGTACAGTCTCTTAATCTTTTCCTCCTTCTCGCTTCCCTTTTCAATATCCTCTCTCCCTCCCTCCTTGCTATCTCCCATAATGCTCCTGGAGCCGATTATTCGACAAATGGAAGTATCGTTTTGCGAACAAAATAAACTCCATCCAACAGCCACTGCGCGATTAAATGTCTGTGCGAGAAAATTTAAAACTGTTTTGATACTATGGTGCAGCAAGAGCGAGATGCAATGTGAAAGTTGGAATAATTCGTGTGTTTAGAAGTGTAACTCGAAGATTGAAATGCAAGGTATTTGAATACGTGACACAACTTGAAAATAGGTACTTTCACGTGGAAGAAGTCTAAATATTCTCGTGGAGCATTTGAGTGTTTGCTCGATAGATTTGTAAGTTAGAAATTAAATTTTCTCCAAAATGGAATTAATTAATTTCTCCTTTTAGGAGATACTTGAAAGGCTATAGAAGGCTAACGACGATCCTTCACCACATATTCCGAATTTCTAATACCCTTCATACCTACAAATATGCATCTGCAAGCATTAATCCTGAATCAAATTAATATATCAAATGGGCAGAATTAATTGTTAAAGCAGGCCCCAACTAAGTTCCTTTAAAAATTGACGCTTTCTTGTGTTCACCGTAAGTAAATCCCCATTGAAAACCAGAAAGGGAGCTGAAAACCCCCGAAAACCTCAAAGGGCTCAATTAGGAAGAAAGTAACTAAGGAGAAATTCTAATTTCTTCGAAACTAGCTAAGTCGAAGACTAAAAATCCTGAGGGAGACCAGCATATAAACTGAAATTGCAGAAATCGTAGAAATTGCATCCACCACACGTGATAAGCCTAACATCTGGCCGTGCTCTTAACACTGCCTCGATCCGAAAGCACGTTTCACAGAGGCTGCCGTACACAGACAAACGTCACACACGACGTAATCGTGATATGCAGACTGTTGGGCGATCAACTGCGATAGATAACCCCGTTTCGGCCAACCAAGCGGGTATCCCTCTCGCTCCATCGTCACTTTGATCTCGCTAACGAGGAACCGACACGAACGACCCGGTGTACTCTTATTTTGAAAGCCACGAGCACACTCGAGGCCGGTGCTCGAAAACGCCGGCTGGATAAGGGTTCGAAAACGTACTGGACAGCTTTCAGGTACACCTGTCTGTAGCTCGAACGAGCGCTGATAATGGATGTCGTCTTTGCCTCTGTGACAGCTAAGGACCGAGCTTTAAAGCTTGCCCCTGCTTTGAGCATCGATCTACAATGGATACGCCATTAGTCAAACCGCGCGAATCTTTTCAGAACGCGACGGGGACAACGGTTTCTCACATATGGAAATGGTTCTTCCTGTGACTTAGGTAACCCCTGCGACAATAGTGTCAATGTGAATGAAGTTCGATATTAAACTAGTTTGTGGCGTGAGAAATTAATTGAAATTAATTTCAATGAATGTAAAGGTGCTATGTTAGTATATTATGTACCTACATTCAAATATAACACGTAACACTGGCCACTGAGGAAGTAAGACATAGTTGTCGAGTTGATACATTTCAGTTGAGAAATTTTTTCATTCAAAGTCAGGATATTTTTAACAATGGCATGTATCCCTTTAGTTTGAGACACTAATGTTTTCGCCGGCTCAGATTTTTAATAAAACCAACTGTTCTGCTGCAGTGGGTTAGTGAAAACTTGAAGAATTTATAAATTTTCTTCTCCTGTCATTAAAGACAAATTTAAATTTTACTTACTCAGGTAGCATGTAAACTTTAATCTTCTCAAAGGGAAAATTAGAAAACTACATGCAGCGTTTCTTATTCTCAAAGGGAGAAGATAAATTTCCATGAAAATTAAGCCACAAACTTCCGTTTTCATGTTAACAACAGAAAAGAAACACCGTCCCTTAAAATAGAACCGAACAGTTCGGAACCACCGAAAACCACAACATTGCAAACGGACTTCCTCGTGTACGAATCCCCCGACTTCGAAAACAAGGTCGGTCGATGTAGAAGACGTAAGTCAGGCCGCGTTCAATTTCGGCGGCCGCGATTAAGCGTAAAATCTTTTCTATATGCAGTATCTCATATCCAGGCTGGCGCAGCCATAGACGCTGTAAATCAACGGATAAAGATATAATCCGGATCCGTGGCAAAGTACGGACTATACGGGGGCACGAGGACCAGGAGGTCCCGTACAATATCCCCCAGTTTTTCGGTCACCAGCTCTATTCATGGGGCGACAATGTACGCCCTCTAATAAATTAGATATAAGCCACTATCCACGGGCTCTTTTTTTTTTGTTATTTATAGCGTAATTATTCGCGATTCCTCCCCGCCTTGGTCACTAAAACTGGGAGGAATCCATCGCGCCGGAAAGACCCTACTACTTCACGCTATTCCCGAGAAAAAAGCATAAGCGCCTGAACTACCCTGTTCATGACTTCTGACTGCTGCTTGTGGAATATACGGCGAGGTGGGTGGCAAAATGGAATCATAGTTACATATATATATATGTATAACTATGATTCCATTTTGCCATTCTACACACCGAGAGTTCTATACTGCAATTTCTCCCTTATAGTGTTACACCTTCAAAGCGAGTAGGTACTGATATTACATCGAGAACACATTAATTGGAAAATCCTATTTTCGTTTCCATATCTATATATAGAATATATACACGAAAATAGGTTACGAAAATGCGTTTCCATATCTATATATATACGAAAGTAGGATTTTTCCAATTACTGGGTTCTCGATGAAATATCAGTACCTACTCGCTTTGGAGGTGTAACACTATAAGGGAGAAATTGCAGTACAGGTGTGCAGAATTCTGGGTTTCTTAATATACGATTCAATGTCCAAGTGGAAACTGCGAACTATGTAGTTGGAGGTTCTAAATTCCTAGGGGGCCAAATATGTATTAAAATTCATGGAGTTCGGAAATAGCAGAGACTATGTGATACTTGGCACGGATCTGTTGCTAAATGAATTTCTAAATACATATAAATAATCTGAATGGACAACTAGATAGGAAATTTTGGGGGAGAGCAACCTCTAAACTTGGCAACATCTAAAGTTTTCGAAACGTATCATACCCCAGAAATTCAAGAACGATTATCTCAAATATAATAATGTTCCACCTTAAATATCCAGCCTATATTCAGCCCTACGTTCTTAGCACACGTAGCGCTCAAGTATTCGCAAAAATATCGATGCAATCCCGGTTGTATCATAAATTCAGTTCAACGCTGCGCTCTTAGCAACCTCCTGAATAATTCGGTTTCATTACTTATGCAAGTATAAGATGCAAGCGGAATGTTTCTGCCCGGAGGTGCATATCCTGGCGAAACGTTCGGGCGCAAATGATCGTGCGGCCAACAATAACCGTGACCAGGCTGGTGCAACTGTTTATGCACGACCGACATTTTATTGGACAGAGCGTCCTCGTCAGCGCCATATTAGATTCCAAAGTGTACCGCAGCTCCGCATACCAACCGACGCGCAACTGCTCGCCAAAGCGTTTGGCGAGATATTGCGATTGGTGGTGAAGACGACTGCTATCCGTGGATCACACTCTGATAGAGGATCAAAATCACCTTGGTATTCCGTTTCGCCTGTGTAGCAATGGCTGGCTTCTATTTTCAGTTCCTGTTCCATCATTGGGACCCGTTCAGCAGCCAATGGCTTTAACCAGAGTTGGGCAAAAAGTTTGTCTGAATAAAAATTTCAAATAACGAATGAAAGATAAAGAAATTTTAAAGGTGCTGTGGAAAATGTAGGTTGCTTCACCAAACGCAAAATACCTTGCTTGCCTTAGTGTTAGGATCAGTGGGATTTATAGAACACTATTTCTTAACGTCATAAGGTTTTCAAGGTATTTAAGTCTATTACACGCAGGTAAAAGAATGGGGAAACGTCTTTCAACGTGATGTTTCTGAAGATATAAATAGTATTGATTGTGAGTGTTGCCCGAACTGTTTCGAGATAGAAGAATTCTAAATCCTTTTGATCCTACATGCTATCGCCAGATGTAGCTTTATTGTGACACACTAGTCGTGCAAATTACCATTTTCACACGTCATTTTTCCTCGGGGTAATTAATTGTATTTCAAACAAAGCTGTTAACATTCCTTTGACCACAAAATTGAACGTCTTCTCAAGCCGAGAAGACAGCTAGCGTATTTGATTAACGTAGAATAAATACTTACTCTACCACAGAACTGGTCAACTACACCCTACATTCTCAGAAACGTTCAGAAGCTACCTCCCTTCGTTTCAGATAAATAATATTCAGCTAAGTGCTCCTCACTGTAAACAGAACTCTTTCTCCAACATTGAGTCGAACCTATTTCAACGTAACCAAGAACAACACACCCTAAAACCAACAATTCGAATTCGTATTTCCCCTTTAATTCCTCGTGCCTCGCTCGTCTAAAACGCGGCGAGCCATGCAAACGAATTTCAATAACCCCTCCCAAGCAAGATGAAGAGTTAACAATCAGACACCACTCTGCATTAATTAATTGAGTTGAACCGCGTTAATTGGAGAGCACGCGTGTCCGGCAACACCGGGAACGGTAACCGAGTGAATGCCCCGGTGTTTATACCCACCGAGGGGTATGGTCCTGGCAAAAGGAGCCAAGGGACTGGAAAGTATCGAGGGTACGAGAAAAATACGCGTTCCCCTGCGTCGAGGCGCGTAAGTGGAATTACATCGTTTTAATTGCATCATTATGGTTAGCGAAGTGGCTCGAGGGGCTTCCTAACGTAATCACCAGCCACGCGTCAACCCTCATCGCGCACGCTTTTGTTGCGCAGCCCGCCGCGAAGGGAGCAACGCCGATTCCTTCGCGTCTTCCACGTTCGACTCCGCTATCGGATCCTGAGCCAATGCCAGCCAGACAGAGGAGAGACTTTTTTTTTGACCCACTGGAATGGCGATGAGCCAGGAGCCTGATGTGTTTGCCGAAATAACAGGGTCAGTTATTCCAGCCACGAGAGCGTGACAGAAGCTTCATCCCGTTATCGGCTTATAGAGTTAAGGGTGTTCGTGTACTAATTGCGCAAGGTTTTACGTACGACGCATTTTCGCTGGAGATTCTGCCCAACTGTGAAAAAAAATGTCGTGTCCTCTGGCCTCTCCTCAGAGGACTCGGCGGGTCTAAAGTGGTCATAAGTTGTGATTTCAGGGAAGCTGCTTTAAAATTTACATCCGTGTTCTACAGAAAGTAAGCCCTTCTCGTGCTCGTTTCTAAAGCACGCGGTCTGTTGTGCTGCTTCGTTTATACGGGGACAAAGACTTTAATGTACTGAATATAGTTAATATAATTCGCCGAGCAGCTAGCTGTCTTCTCATCGACGCCGGCTGCGACTCCTCGCCCATCGTGCACGTATTCCAACCGTTTACCGTATTTATGCCTTATCCCAAAGAATTTATCGCCATTTCGGCGGGCGCAATTCGAAATGCCCGTGCAGCTCGGGGAACTTTATATGGGGGAGGCGTTTTGTTCCGCCATTTAACCGGGCCAATCCCGAATATGTTGGAACGGAATCGGATATCATCTATCTGGAATTCCCTTCAAGAAATATGCAAATCTAACACAGCCGAAATTCCTGGCCTCGATAAGAATATGTTTCGCGGCTAGACATTTATATGCCCTGGAATCCCGAAATCTGAAAGGAGCGACCGAGTTCTCGTTTGCCTTCGGGAATCGAAACTACCCTCGGGCTCTGGAGTGGACGGCCTTCCTATAGATGGGCGGTTGGCTCAGTTCGAAGGCGCATTTTTCTTCAACCGAGCACGACAGGGATGAGAAGCCTGAACCACCTCCACCCTCAACACCTCCGACCAAACCTATACTTCTTCGCGCCCCGCTGTGATCACTCACGTCCGAGCTAATGATTATTTTTCAATCGATTCCGTTCGTTCCAACACTGGGCCGATTAAACTCTCAGCCAGTTCGGTCCACCGAGAACTCTCTTCGCTCTGGTAAATTCTTCAATTTACTGCACACATCAATATCACTTTGTGGAAACACGAATACACGTGCCAGTAGATTTCATTTAACTGTGCATTTTAATGTACCTAGTGAATGGCTTGTGTTTATCGATACGACTGATTGCGTGCGCCCTTTATACATGCAAATATTAATACAGTGATTTATCGTTCAGCTGTTTAATAAAACGTTCTTTCTATGAATGTGTTATAGATAGCGTGAGTCATGTCCCGCCTTATCTCTATAATATCCTTCGCAATAATCTTTCTTACCATGGGCCTAAATTCTCTTCCTACTCGATACCAAAGTCTCCTTTCTATACCAGCACACTCGTCATCTAAATTTGAATCATCCTTTGCCTATATTTCGGCTCATTATTATAATTCCCTTCCACCTGATATTCGAGGGCTTAAATCGTTTCCTGATTTTAAATCTAATGCTCGGCGATATATATGGCTACATTGTGCGTCAGAATAACGTTAGTTTCTGTCTCTTGATTTTTCCCTAATTTTTCCTATTTTTCTGTTTCTGCTTTCTTCCCTAGTTTTAGTTTCGTTTTATGTTAGTTATTTAGTTACGGTTAGGCTTCTAACAGTATTGTACTGCAGCCTCGCCATTTACTTCGCTTGTCTTTATATATTATTTCTTTTACTGTATGTTCAAGTAATAAAGACGAATAATAATAATAATAATAATAATAGTGGGTGGAACGTACACTGTCAGACAAAAGTTACTATCATTTTGTGAATTAAGGAAGCAAGGATTTTCTCGTTGAATAAACAACCTTGAATAACTATTTCGTCTCGATACGAGAAATATCGATATTATCACCGAGAGTGCATAAAATTTGAAAATATTAGGCCGTCCTATATAATTTCGACTAACGAGAAACGTGGCCTAACGTCTTTTTAAACAAGTACCCCCGAAGAAGGATGTACCGCTGCTCGTTAACACCGAGCCAGCCCTCGATCCACGAAATCCGTTGCCGTGGTGATAGCTCCTCGAACACCTCGGGACACATTCCTCGTGCAGGATCCATAGCTGAAACGAGTATCAAGATACCAGCGTAATTTATGCGCCAGTCGTTTGTTTCACTCCTGTCGTCCTGGCGATAGGGGGCCAGGAATACACTTTGCTTATTTCTACGTCGCCATATCCGAACCCCCGTAACGCTCAGCCCTGGAGGTTCCGTTTGGATTCAATTTTCGTGCCACGATCGGTCGACCCGTGACACTTCGTGCACTCGAAACGGAAGTCTCTTACTTTTTGCTGGCGTGTCCCTTGTGCCGTTGACGTTTTATCGCGTGGCTAAGGAGTGTATGAATTATTTGCTCTACAGACTTCTGGACTGATGGAAGCTCGCTTTCGGGACTTCTTTCGCCACGATGACGGAAAAAAATTGAGGTGCAAGTTATGGTGAAAATATTGTCCTATGTTTCGTGTGATGTACTGATGTTGCATATTGTTAAATTGTAATGGTATACAGGTAAAGGTATGTAGATCAATTTTGAGACTGAAGAATAAAGAAAGTTTTGAAAATAAAAGATACCTATACCTAGTTGACCTACGTTTAGTATTTTTTCGACTTCTGTAGACTCGGTTTGTATAATGTGACTGGCTTTTAATATCCTAACTACCTTACGTGAATAGATCATTTTGTAGTTGTTCCAAACTGTGTAGAATATATTTTTATGACAGTAAAAACAGTAGTTAGAAGCTTAAGTTCAGCTGAATAGAACGTGAACCACTTCTCAGAGGTAGGTATAGTAAATTTCCTGCAGTACTGGTCTAAAATGTACATAAGATATAGTGATAAACTAATTTTGAGGGTAATTACCTCTTAACATAATTGCACGAGGAAATGAATTCAGACTTTTAAAAGACACCATTGACGAACAATATATTTAGAAAACAACTGCAAGGTGACAGTTATTAATTAAGCAATTTAGAGAACTACTCATAAATAACACTGCACAGACTAGAAATCCACAGAAAAAATGACTGACCTCTGAACTGATAGTGATATATTTGTCTTTTCACTGCAATCCTGTTTTGAAGTTCCTTATCCTTGAAAAAGCTGCAGCCACGTGACGATAATCAAGCGTCGGCCGTTCCGGTGATCGAACGCAATTACGGGCCAGCCTCGAGGGGGGTTGAAGTCGCAGAAGGGCGCGAACTGAAAAATGGCCTCGTAAAAATTGACAGAGTGCGAAGGATGTTGGCGAGGGATTAAGCCGCATCGCGACAGACCAGCGGCGAAATTCCTCGCTGGAAGGTACGTCGATCGATTCTGGGGGATTCCCAAGCCTAATCGCGCTGCGTCCAGATGAAAAACCGCTGTCATAAAGCGCCGATTGGGAAGACACTGTCACGCCCTTATAAAGCGTTAGAGAAGATAAGGCGTTATTAAGAGCACGCTGAGGGTGAATCTGTGATTAATATCACGTTAATGATCTCCGAAGCTGTTAAAATCGAAAAAGAACTTTCTTCTGAAGAAAGCTAAATGGTGCAGAAAATAGAACTGTCTTATGATAATATCGATTTTGGTGCATACAAATTCATTTTCAATATTTTCCTTCAGAAAGTCCGATACAGTTATCATTTAACCACCTGACAGTGAAATAATTCTCTAAAATAAATATACTGAATTGTCTGTGCTATACGACACTGGACCTACGAAAGAATTGTGGAATTTCTTTTATTATTTAAAAGGGCAACGATGCACCTTTTATACATAATAATCCTGCATAGCGTACAGAATGTTCATGTTACGATAAAAGTGACGAGTATTTTCATTAAGTTATGGATAATTCTGCACCCATTTTCATTTTGTCATTAAAATTAATAACGAAGAGCCGAAGCGTAAAGGTGAATGAAAATGACATACGTTCGCCTATGATTTTCATTATTTCATCGACATCGGATATTAATTTCTCTCATAAGAGGTTAATTTACGCCAGCGAAATTCGGCTCCCAGTCATAAATATCATTTAAATCTAGCCAGATTGTCCGACGATGTGAAAGGAAATTCAGGGAATTCGAGAGTATTAAGGGAATGGAGTGGCTGCGCAGGTTTAGTTTACAGGCAGGTGGTCGACGCGAAGAAGGGCAGGAAGGGAAGAGTAATCAAGCGCTTCTGCTACTCTCCATTGCAAGACAACAGATTCCAAACAAACGACTGTTTCATAAATCATTCTCGCTACATTTCTAGCGTATATTGCAACGTCCGCGCCTCTTCGAGATACGCCGCTGCTGGTGACAATCTCGGGGAAGCTCAGGAGGATTTCGATGAATTCAGGGGAATAAGGAACATTCTTCGACGACGTTCGCCTTAAAGTTTCATTAAACCATTGGCACGTACAATTTTCTACATTCCACGCTGCATTCCTTTGAAATGAGAAAAACAGCCAAGAAAGGAATAAAGACGTTCCGTTACTTCATCAGAAATTAATTCGAGGAATTTGTAAATAAAAATTGTGAGTTTTAATGGTGGACAAGAAACATTGTATACGCTATACAAAGTGGACTACAACTTGGAATAAAGTAAAAGGGAGATAATTTCATCCATAACTTCATTCTCTATCAATCCCAGCGCTAATACTTTCATTCTAAATTATACAAGTATGTATATAGGACACAGCTTTCACCACCATCGCCATACCCCAATCCGAAAGCATTCCAAAGCAGAATTGCAATTTAAGAGATTCCTCGAAGGAGCACATCGCCGCACACCTAGCCCGTCACAGCAAACAGAAGTCGAAGAAATAGGCGAAAGGGTGAAAGCGTGAGATTGTTCCCCGATAGCGCCACCACTTACCTACGATTAAACAGCTTTCCAGCTCGCTGGCACCACCCCGCTATTCATCCTGGCAAACTAGGTATGAAACAACTGCACCGCTACTCGGCAAATCGAAGATCCCAGCTCTCGATAGCCCTCGACAGCGACAATACGACGACACAATAACTGAAGTTCGATTCGCGAGCGTACTCGAGACGCAATCCAAGTGTTCGATAATATGAAAGTTACGGGAATGGAGTGGCCTCGGTGGCGCACTTTACTAGAACCCTGCAAGCATGACCGAGGAACGATCAAACCGCACTTCTGCGTTATCGCTGGCTAACGGGTCCGAAACAAACGACTGTCGTATAAATTACGATGATATCTGGCGGGGAAGAGCCGCGCTCGCCACTCGAATCCTCGAGGAGCAGTTAAGGGGCGGGGGGGGGGGGGGGGGGAGGGAGGGCGAGACCCTAAAGCGTTCTACCTAGCCTTGATACTCGTTAACGCGTCCTTCGGCCGATTCGAGGGTTTCCTTCGAGAAGCGAGGCTCGGCAATGGCCCAGCACGATTTACTTAATGAGCTTGCGCGAATATCCTCGAGACCTGGTTTTATCGGTCGGCCAGGATCGTTGACATCGGAAGGAACATGTCGTCAGCGAACAACTTTATTAACCGGGCCGGTTTTTTGGCGCTCTTAGCTTGCGAATACCGTGCCGGATACCGGGCCAGGCACTTGAACACCGAATTTACAATAACACTTTGGCGCCGGCGTGTTTTCACGCCGAGGGACATCCATCCTATACACGGTTTCGCGGTGTTTTCTTTCTCCTAGATTATACTGCTGTCAAGTAACGTTACTGTTTTTATGAGATTTTTTAATAAATCAGTAATTCGTCGACAGGTGTGGTATTGGTGAAGCATTACGAATGGATTGGCCAGATTCTTCTGATGAAAATGAATGTAAACGTGACCTTATTTGGGATATATTTAATCGTATCTACGTGATGTATAATTGGTCAAAATTTCAAAGGGATTCGAAGAATGTATAATTAAAAGTAACCCGAATAAGGTCGTATTTGGAGTCATTCGTCGACGAAATCTCACCTATCGAATGGCAGTATTCTCTTGTGGATTTAACAGACAATATAGAAGTTCAGACTTGTGCTGAAAGCGATTGTGCTATTTTCCTGGCAGGAGCGATCATTCGGAATAGCCTGTGCTACTTGATGTAGCATTTTTCAAGACCTTGCGCCACTCAAAGTGGAACAAGTAATTATCTGGTGATATTTATTTTACATTAAAGCGTTGCAAAAATAAAAGCGCAAATCCCTGCCTTAAGCAACACTAAAAGTTTTCTTAACTATTAAAGCATCACCATTTCCAATTTTTCCGATTAATTAACTTTCTAATGCCAAATGTCTAAAGCATAGCGCTTCACTACTTAGTAATCCAGGACAAAGCACACGTCACACACACACACACACACACACGTCCTACCACACCTCATTCCATAAAATTCTCCACTTTTCTGCTCGCCTTTTTCCTCCGAGGCGCCACAGGCGTATTCTACACTCTGAACTGGAAGAAAAAGGTCCTAACAAACCCAATTTCGAAGGCTCTTTCGCCTTGGGGTAAAAGGATTTGTAGTTGAGACACTCCTTCGTAGCAGGTGCTCGAAGTGGTCGTCGTTGCTATCACCGTACTATTGACTGTCATGAGTTCGAGCACTCCCAAACCAAACGACTCCTCATTGTACCATATTCATTTTCTCGACACAGGGTGCCTCCACGATGGCGTCAGAAATTTTTGCAGGGGTCCATTTATCAGTCTCGTATCAAGTGGGAAGTATCAATGAGAAAAATGAAAAAAATTGTGATTGATGACTTGCATGCCCATCTCTATTCTCATTTAAAACCCCTCCAATTTTTCTGTGGACTCACTTGGCTATCAAGATTTTCTTCTCAGATTTAACAATATATCTGCATTTAATTCGGGCAACGTAATGCAAAACGCAGCATACGTCACTTTCGAAAATACAGTTCGAACGTGCCACAACGGAGAACGTCCCGACGTTCACGTGTCTCGGTGACGGTGCCCACGAGCAGAGATGGGCAAAAAATTATTTGAAATAAAAATTTCCCACACAAATGTTTTATTTCAAATAATTTTTTGCCACCTCTGCCCCACGAGTGCTGCACGCGAAACTGAACCGAGACCCGTCCAATGCGAACAACGAACCGCGAGACGATGGAGGGACCTGGAACCTTGATCACGGCGAAATTATCCCCAACGAGGATGAAATCGCAATTTTATCAATCACGCGATAGAAATGTCGCGGCTCGATGCAAAATGGGGTTGAGGCTCGAGTGGTTCGGCCGGGCATTGGATCCTCCGGGTTTAAGTGACGTGGGAAAGTAGGAATGCGGAACGTTTGCCGCGCGCATCCATCATTCGATTCGCATCTATCGTTTCGTTTGCCGCTGCTCTGCAAGCACTTCCGGTTGCTTTCATTGATAAGCGAGATAAGTGTGCCCATCGCGCGGCCATACCTCGAGTAAGACGAATGACTTTCAATGACGGCCGATCGCGCCCCTGCGTGCACGCCTCTCGATTCTGACCGATCCCGATTTCCAGATGATTTATACGCGGCCCCTTTGATGAAAACTCGTTTCGCCCCACCTATCAGCCGGGCTATTTTATTTCGGCCGCGTTCGAGGTTTCTACCGTGGAATAGTTGCGGACGTTTGATCAGTGGCCCCCAGAGGCGGACGGAATTAAAGATTAAAAGGGAGGAAAGAGTTGTGCTATTGGGAGGATAGATTTTAATTGGAATGCCGGTGCTTTGAGGGCCGATGAGTGTGCGAGGGTAAATTGGAAACGGTTTTCATAGTGGAGATTATGATAATGGGGGTGTTTGCGTTACCTCGATCTTTCGTGGCTGTTGAGATGTAAACCTTGAAGATACGTAGGGTAAGTTGGTGAGGACAGTTGGTTAACCTAACATAAAATTGCTATTAAAACTAAAACTGCTATTATTTACTTTATCAGAATAAACGTAATATTTTCTAAAAACTGGTAGATATTTGCTTGACGACAATATTTCCTGAAAATCGGGTTGAAAACTGAAGTCATGCCATCTGACCATCTCTCCCGAGGTGCCGGGAAAGATGGTTCTTGTCGTTGGGGAGACCACTCACATAATAATTATTAATGAAAAAATAACAAAGAAGAAATTAAAATTATTTATGAATGAATTCCACAACTACAGACTTATTGATATTTAATTTGTTTACGCTAACCAAGTCGAGAACACATGAAACATAAAGTGAACTACCTACTTACCTTTTATATCCTATAAATCCAGAAAAACACTGAAGGAAATGAAATGACGCTATTCATTCAACTGTTTCACTCCTGAAGAACCTATTGTTCTGTACCTTAACGCGCTCTTACGTATAGAGTCTGAAATAAATCGACTCCACCAACTCTCCTGCCCCACCGACTACTCACCCGTATTTATCCATACACACAATTTTTTGTATATCTGACAGTTAATTACGTGCGAGCTACTTTCTTCCAAAGAGTAATCATAATTATCACATTAATGAGTGACAGACATGAAGCAAGATTGAACATCATAGAGTCGTAGCATTCTAATCATTTCGATACAAGCACTTTTTCAGTTTCACCACAACTTACATCCTTCATCCTGCAGCCTCCTTTCACAACTCACATCACACCACGACACAAAATGAACGAAACGAGTGAACAGACTTGCACACAAAACCAGCTGTCCAAGGACGGCAATTATTCTATCCCAATCTTCGTACCAATCACTATAACACGAATAACGTTCCCCGACATATAAAACATACAATCCAAAATAAAGGCTCGATGGTTAATGCGATTTTAAGCGAGAAGGAATTAAGGGGTCATGCTCAGTCAGGAGGCCGAAAAAAAGGGTGGTCTTTGGAAATTTTTTACTCAAAAGCTATAACACATTTCTCAAAAAATCTTTTTTCCTTTTAAGGATCGCATCTAGTATCGTGCATCGTAATTTTTTTATTTAAAAATATTTCTCAATAACTAAGTTATTGTCCATCACTCGAAGGTTCTCTCAAAAAGAAGGCTTCTGCGGCGACCACTGCTGCTCGAAAGTCGATCATCTAAAATGAAAAATTCAAAAGAATTTACTTATTATATTATATTATCTAGTCTTTGAACGAAGGATTTTTTTATCCAATGCTTAGTTTTCTTTTAATTGACGAAAATCAGGCCAGATTTATGATGAAAATTGAAACTTTTACTTTAAACATCCGCCATTTTTTCCCAAATCAATATTTCGAAAAATCCTTCGTTCAAAGACAAGATAATATAATATACTAAGTAAATTCTTTTGAATTTTTTAATTTAGATGATCGACTTTCGAACAGCAGTGGTCACCGCAGAAGCCTTTTTTTGAGAGGACCTTTGAGGGATGGACAATAACTTTGTTATTAATAAATATTTTTAAATAAAAAAATTACGACACACAGTACTAGATGCAATCTTTAAAAGGAAAAAATAATTTTTGAGAAATGTGTTATAGCTTTCGAGTGAAAAATTCCCAAAGATCACCCTTTTTTCGGCCTCCTGACTGAGCATGACCCCTTAACGACTGGCGGCGTAGGTATCGCGCGCGTTTTCCACCGAACTGTTCGCGATTCCGTGGCAACGGGGCTTGTCCGTGAATATTTGCCTCCGCTGAGCTTTTTATTCGCCGTAAACTGCCTTAACGCCCTCAGCGCGGGAGCATTAAAGACGTCCGGGGCTGTCTTCTCGCCGTGCATGAAACGCGCGCGACGCCTGCGGCCATAACGTGGCAACTTTACGTCCAGTTTAGCGGTTACGCGGCAACTCCAGCTACCTGTGTACCACTGCAAGAGATACTGGCTGGATGATGGTCCGTGGATTAACGGAGCCGCATAACATTATTCGCTGTAAGTTGGCGAACGGAAAGGGAGCAAGGAGTTACAACGTTGTCGTAGAATGGCTGATAACTTTCATCGCTTTGAGCCGGCGCTACGCGGTGTCCCTGCGTTGAAGAGCGAGAATGACGAACTCGTATTCCTCGAGCAGCATAAGGGTGCACACGTCAGATAAAATGTTGCCATTGTTTCCATCGTCAGCCGTTTATGGGACAATTGCTTTTACACTCTGATTGGAAGCGAGGTATGTATGAAATGTATGAATGGGGGTGGAATGTTGAAACAGTGATGTTAAGGGTTGTGATGGATGTGTGAAGTAGAACGTTGAAATATTGAAGATAACTGCTGTATGGATTAAGTAAGTTTTCTTATTGTTTTACTGTGACGTCTGTTAATCGGTGTGGTTAGTACAAGGGCTTGGTTGCATGAGATAATTTTGTGGCTTTCAACTGGCATTTTTAGTCAGCGTCAGGTTGGAAAAGGTGGAGGGAGGTGGAAAATGTGTGAATACGTTTGAATGCTGTAGAAGTAAATAGGGCAAAGGACCCGATTACTGACACTTTAAACGTTGACGCTGACATTATCTTATAGTTTTGTACTTATAGATTAAAAGTATATGTTATTGTTGTTATTTATTATTGTTTAATATGTTTACTTGATGAACAAAATTTGGCGGATCTTAAAACTTCGATTTTTATGTATAAATTCGTCAATTTCAAATATATATTTCGGGATCTATTACTGACACCCTTCAAATGTATTTGACTGAATTACTGACACCCAACAGCTATGACAGCAATACCAAAATGCTTGAAACGCTTGCACCAACCACTGTCACCCAATTAATAAGTAAAAAGACTTAATGAATCGTTGAGTTCGGATCTTCATTACTTTCTATGATGCTTATATTATTTCAAACATTATATTTTGTTATGTTAATAGCTTAAATATTACAATTACAGCATTTGCTTTAACGCCCTGTTTTCTCTTTCGCTAGTAAGAAAGTCATCGTTTTCACTCTCCTAATATTCGCTTAAAATTTTTGATCGTTTTATCCAAATTATCGAGGAAAAAATGAAGTGCTGCTTTTTGTATCGTATAAATAACAGTTTCAATCGTATGCTAAATTTTTTTTACGCTTCATTTCACAAGATTTATTCGTTATTTTACGTAAAACAGCTGAGGGTGACAGTAATCGGGTAGGTGGCAGTAATTGGGTCCTTTACCCTAGATTTGTCAAAATAAAACAAATAAATCCTGACTATACAGAGATAATGAAGAAAATCCGTCAATACTAATAACTACGCCTCCAAATTACAAGAAGAAACGAACCCAGATTAACCAGACACTTTGGCTTATGATTAAAAAAAAGTAACCTGCCGGACGCTGTGAGGTCACGGGGAAAGAGATTCAATTACATACTACCATTTCGTCGAGTGCGATCATCTTAACGTTTTGCACAGGGAGGCCGACACGTTCGTTTGCGAAGAACCACATTCACGATCGCGTAATTAAATCGTTTTCGCCTCTTTCCGGAAATTCTCATATCTCTCTTAACACCTTGTGAACCGCTCTCGCAGTGGAGCACGTTTCAGCGCGTCTCGCGGAAGCACGAACCCGGATTACTGGGAATTTTACTCGGCGCCAGCCAATTGATTTTGAGTTTAGTAAATCCTGTATCATTTTCTAATTAATTCTTTCGCGTGCAAGATAAACAGACGCGCGAAACTACAAGAAATTACAAACTTATTTAATGTAATATAAAATGTGATTTTCATGTTACGCGGACGTTACGATATGAAATTGTACGAGGTAGGGTACTTCTTGTCAGTCGACGGGTAGTGAAACTGGGAGTTATTAATATTTTAAGTAAACAGTACAGAATTTCATTACTTCAACTTCCCTTGTCCCCGGATTATCTTAATAAAATATTCAAACTAAAATTATTTCATTTAACCACAAAAATGCTCCAGTATCCATCTAATTACTACCCATCCTCGCCCATCTCAGGAACCTCAGGAATCGCGTTCCTTTGTATAAAAACCGTGGCGAGGCTACGCGTCGAGCTGCGCCTGGACGGATAAATAAATCACCGGGACCATAAACCGGGGCGATAAAGGGGAAAGGGAGAATCGATCGTCGTCGGAGTCCACGGGCGTCTGACCAAAAAACGAGCATCCCCGCGCGTCGCCACGCAAATCCCGACAATAATCCTTTATTAACGGTCACCGTTCGTTCGTGGCCGCAACTTCTGATCGAACGGCGATCCAGTGTCGCGAGACAGCCCGTAATTATTCGTAATTTAACGCGGTACGACTCGCGCATTTGACGGTCAGGGAACCCCGGGGGTGCCCACGCGACCGGCTAATGACCATGAAATTAGCATAATGTCACGTTACGTGACAGAACGACGCCGACGGTTCGATTCTAGCCCGTACAAAGGGGTTGGACGTAATCCAGCGGATGAGATTCCGGTCTGGATGGCAGATGTCTGGACAGTAAGTTGCAAGCAGAACGAAAGTCTGAGTGATCATGGCCACCATGCCCGATCCGGATATTAAATTCCAGTGGCGTAGGGAGGAGACTCGTTCACCTCCGCTAGGGATTCTCTCGTTACAGTAGAACAGACGTTTGGTATCTTAACGGTGTGTCGATGGGGGATAGTGCGCAACTGCGCGCGCGTCAGTCGCTAGCTGGGGGCGGCATTTTTGATTCGGTGGAAGAATCACGTGGAATACTTAGGAGTGATAACCGTGTGTGTGTGACGAGGTTCAAAGTGGTACTATAATTCCATTTTCCTTGCAATATTATAAGAATTTTTTTCCAGTTGCTCTGCTCGGTTCCCCAATTAAACGTGCCTGGTATGATAACACCAGGAACGTTCAAAGTAACACTGGGTGGCGTCGCGGGATCCTGTGCATATGTTTATAAAAGCATCGAAAGTATTGGAGGAATTATTTTAAAAATCTGACACCACTCTATTTATTTCGCTTGACACTTCGCTGCTCCCTTCGTCAAACACAACTTTGACTATCGCAGAAACGAAGGGAGGAAGAAGACGTGGATACGTACTACGATCATTCTTTCTAAATATTTCATCATTAAACACGATACAGTGTAGCTACATAAATTTCAATAACCCATACATTTCACCGAGTCCGGTATTCACACTCGCAAGGCAAATGGATGAATCGTCCGCAGCGAGCCACGTGCACGTGTCCTCCTGTCAGGTTAATAAAGCAGGTAAAAGAAGGGCGTGCAAAGAAGAAAGAAAGATCAGAAAGGAAGCGTGAACCAAGGCGACGGGGGTGCTCGATTCTGCCTCTAATCAGATCGCATTCTTTCTCACCGTGACGTAGGTCCTGATACAGGTTATATATTATCCTTCGTGCGCGAAATGGCTGATTTCAAAGAAGCCACTGGCTGCCGAATAATTCCCAAGCCTCGTTATCGATTGCCCGCCAGAGATATACCGTCCGCTTTCAGCTGGTTCCCCTGCTTTACTAATCCCCATTTCATGGTAGGATTTAGTACGTGTCCGTGTAAACACGCGACTCCTCGGATGCGTCGGGAATAAACTGTTCCCGAATCGTCGCCTCGCGACTTAGAAAAGTTAAATGGTGGAATTATCGACGACCCTTTGCGATCACGGATAATCCCTGCACCTACGTTCCGACTTCCGACAAGAACGAGAGGAAATGAAATTCGAAAAAGAGAATCCGTCACAAAGAAAATTGCACGGTGCCCCATATTCCTTTCACAGTACCGTGTACAATGGAACACACTGCTGTCAATTTACTGTTCTGAATGAATTGGCTGAGTGACATAATTTATATTTTTGATAGAATGCAGATCTCGAACGACAGTAACGTGAATGTTACTATATATAATTAAATTACAATATAATCGTTTTGTGGGAGCAATGGGCTGAATGGCACTCCCTTGTCAGTTTAGCGAATGCCCAATATTTTTAAAATCCTGTAATATCCACTTGAGAAAAAAGGACTAGACTTCACTAACGAGACGAACGAATGAACAATCAGTCACGAAAATCTATTATACACCGGTTAGAGTGACTAAAACTACGGTTTTTTAATAATATTTCAAAGTGACGTGTATGTATAATAAATTTCTATGATATTTTTAAGTGCGTTATTAATGCGAACACCTTCCACGTCAAATAATATTTAAAGCAATTCGTATGAAAAGATATAGTAGAAAATGGTCTGCTACACTTATCGTTCATGAAATGTGTCTCTCTTCCCGTTACAATTCATTTTTCCTTCAACTGATCTCCGTGGAAATGTTAAGTACCATTCGAATAGTCTCCGCTGTAGAATTTCCTACCAATAGCCAGAAGAACAAATGTACAACATGAAATTTGGAATTTGTCATTGAAATCACATTATACCAATTACGCAGAGACCAATCGAAATCCAACGATCGTAAGAATACCTACCAAAGATATACCAAAGTGAAACGCTTCCGTGCAAAAACGAACGAAACACGCAGAGTGGGGGGAAATACATTTGCATTACAGTGTACATACTGTGCTTACTGCTCCTACCGTTGAATCGAATACGATAGCCGGATACCGGCAACAAGCCGACTTTATTGAATCCTTTCCCGCGCAAGGTGGCGCAAAATTAAACCAGCTATTCGACAAATTTTCGCCGCGGCAGGTGGATTCGTCGAGCCAGGCTTCAGGAAAAGCGAGGGAATAATCGCCGCGGGGGAATTTCACGGCGGATGAAACAAAACGGTGAAAAAGGAGCAGGCAAATAGAAAAAAAAAAAGAAAAAAATGGTGGAAAACAAAGAAGGAAGAAACAGGCACGTCGAAATTGAAAAACAAAGAGCACCAGGCAAAACTGAAGCAATGGAAATGATATAGAAGCTCGATACCACCCGGGGAAATTTGCAGAAGCATTCGGTATGCGAATATTCCGGTTGCCCGCGCCAATGCGACGCGGTTAAAGCGAGCTTACAAAAGAACTGTGATAAAAAGCTCCCTGGCCGTTGATATCGGCAGCCGGCGTGTTTATATTAAAATAATATTGAAATTCATCGGGGCGCGTTATTAAGGAGCCTGTGCCCAGTTTCCGCTCCGATGCCGGCGGGCAGATGACAGAACTTTCAATTTGTCATAATGTTTGTTCAGACGGGGGTTTGATTTCTGATACAAATGTGGCGCTCTCGGTGGTTTTGAAATTCTACATCTGCGGACCTTCTTTGTAGTAATTTCAATTTGCACTTTTAAAGGTAGGACCATTCTGGGATTCTAATTAGGATCCTCGTTTTCAATAGCGATTCTCAAAGCCTAAATTACACATGTGCACATCGTTTGCATATTGCGGGTCTGCATTTCGGTTGCAGCAAGCTTGCGTGGGGTATATGGAGAATTTAGGAAATCGGGAGTGGATGAGCCAGAATTTCAAGTACATATTTCGTCAGATATGTAGACGTGTTTTAGCTACATTGTGGAAGTTGTGAGAACGTTTTTTGATCGCTGTACATTTCTCTTTCTTGCATCAATTCAGATATGGTTTAAGTAAACTAATGTATGTAAGTGAAAAGTTTGAATGCATATGTTCTTAAGCAAATCAATACTTATTTAATCCTAATGGCAGATCGAATTCATGAAGGTGTAAGGAAGACGAGCTGCCCATATTTTTCGTCCCTCACAAAATTCCCCAGCCACCCATTAAAGTTACGTAGGCTAATTTTCCTCGTCTTTGTTAAACGGGGCGAACTTTTCCACCGCGAACTTGGACGCCGGAAAAGCCACGGGACTAGGAATATTTCGATGGCCCCATTAGCATCGCAGCTCGATGCTGTCCCAAAGGGAGAGCGTCCCAGACGCCTTGAGAAGGTGTCGTTACGACGAAGGCTCGTAGAATACACGAGCGCATATTAGATTTACATGTAGATAGTGCTCAAGCAGCCGGCTGCAGGAGGAAGTGTATCGGTCGGCGTGCACCAAACACTTTGCGCGAAGAGCAGGAGACCCTGGGGCACGAATTGAAAATCAGAACCCAAACGCGGGCTAAGATGGAATAAATTAGGGAACGCATAGTCGAGTCCGTAGCGAAGTCCTCCCCATCGCAGAAGAACCTTGTGCACCTTCTTACAGCTCATACTGGCCGTGATTTAGCGTCAGTGCGAAGGTCAAGCGAATATTCAGTGTGCCGAAGCGCAAAGGTACGTCGAAGGCCACCTTCGATGCTGGCACGAAAATATGAAATTAATATGAAATTAATGTTCCAGCTGTGCGCGTGCATGTATGATTTAAAATTCTTGAGAGTTGTTCAAGTAGGAAATTTCGACATGATGGTAGATACTTTAAAATACGGAGTGAGGGAATTTTAATATCTTACAAAATAATCGCTGAGGAAAACTTGAGAGAAAATAAATAGGTTATCAATGAGGATTTAATTTTACTAGCTTCGATAAGTGCAGGATTTTATAAATTTCAGTGCACCAGGTTAGTTCAACTTAATGTGGTTAGAATGGCAGCTAGTGGTGTACTGATTAGGTACTGTGGGCCTCGAATTGTAAAACCACCTGATTTGAAATTCTACTTCTACAATTTCCACTGCTCCCGTCATAACGATTTCTGGGATTATAATTATAACTGTATCGTAAATATTTAAAAAAGAAACAAGGTTAGGATCTTTTAATAGTTCCTAAGTAGTCTTCTACACCGACATTATTGTCAATAATCACATAAGGCTGTCGATCATCAAGCTATGTACTGTGCACTTTAATCTCATCTTAAAATTTATCATCGAAGCGGTTTAAAGAGATCTAGCATGTCAAGTTCGAGGACAGTAGGTACGATCTACGACCATGGATATTGTTTCCAGGGAATTGCTATGAGGATACCTACTGTTTCCCTGAGGACGTTAATGACGAGTATTGCGATGGAGCAGTTAACAATTCTCCACCCGGAATTCGGCAGCTCGAATTTCGTATTCCGTGTATGTTTCACCCTGACGGAGTTAAACTAAGTAAGTGCAGTTTGCGCTCACTGGCCATCATAACGGCGAGGGTGTATCAGGGTGATTGAAATACTCCGCACATCCGTTCCATTTAAGTGACACGGTTACATGCTCCCTGCTCTGTTTCTTTGACTGCAGAATTTAACGATTAAATATCTCCTTCCACCAGCATGGAAGTGCGTAGTTATGCATAAGAATGGGATGCATTTCTTTAGTACCAATTGCATACCTTTGGAGATCGAAATGACACAAGCAAATGTTGAAAAAAAGAGGTCGCATTCTAAGGGATGAATGGTATGATAAAGAATAATTTTTCATTCAGATTGTTTCGCGAATTCTTAAGCAAGAAGATGTATCTTTAGCATCTTTGTTTGGAACATGATGATATCTACGATAATTTAACTATAATAGTACCCATATTGTACAGAATGTCCTGACAGATTGTCCTTGACAAATAAAGACTTATTCCTATACCAATACAATAAATCTCATTATTAAACCAGACATCCTCTTTATAGACATCACCTGCAGATTTATTAAACGCGGCTTTATTATTTATTTATTATTTATTATCTCAGCAAGCTCAACAATACGAAATTAACTTATTTCAGTAACAGCGATAATGCTACTTGTACATTTTCACCACTGGCAGGAGCACACTTACTAAATTATTCGCGAAACTTTAACTGCATTCCGGCTAACTCGCCCTCCCCAGTTAACAAGTTAATTCGATCCCCGAGTATCGTTCACAGACGCCCACCTTCGGTAGGGCAAAAGTCAGAGTGGTAGCTCGTTAAAAACCAAGTCCCGGTCGGTGGTCGACAAAAATCGGTTGACGGTTAGCGTGGAGAGGCGAAACGCGCCCGGCGAACGGGCACGCGGCGAATCGTAAAACGTTTAATAAAATTTAAATGGCGGTAAAACGAAGCGACCACCGTTTGACGGGGCCGACGGGGCTCTCCACGCGCGGCGAATGCTCCGCTGGATTTGATTTCATATTGTTTGCCGTTTAATTATATTATATACACGGTCCATTCCGGTTTCACGCGGCCGTTAATGGTTGCGGGCAACGGACGCGGTCAATTATATTTCTCGTGACGCGGCTAAAAACGTGATGTAGGTACGTGCGCGCGAAGAGCGCCCACCGGAAATTGACGCGCCGCGGAAGCGACGGTTTTATGAATACCCTCTAAAACTGATAACGACGCCTCGAGTTAAATGGTAACGAAGCCCCGCGGCTAAAATTCGCTGGGAAACGGCTGTTCCGCGCGACCCTTCGTGGACAAAAAGGATTTATAGAGATCTATGGCTTTCGTGTAATTGTTTATTCAGTTGAAGGCTAACCCAACACTAACCCAACAACGAGACGTTTTTGTATGTGATGGAGGGATGCGAGAATATTCAGGGGAATGCTGTAGGTCTAAGAAAGAGAATAATAAAATGATGGAGATTGGATTGCGTAGATTGAGTACTTTCATTTGCAAGGAAGATATGTTGTTTTAAGTTGATTATGGTAGGACGATGTTTATGTATAGCTTTGGGATCTGTGTAGATAATTGAAATCACAATCAAAAGTTGATAAATCTTAAAATTGAAGAACGTAATTCCTGAAGTAGATGATATTTCAAAGTTGAACTGTGTAACCGTAAAAATTGCATCCAAAGTATTGACACCCTGACCAATTATGCGAAGAATTACATAGAAATGATGTCTTTGAAAATTAAATCTCAAAAGTAGCAGACAATAAGTATCTGGAGTTCAATCTTTGATTGTTATTTTTCTCTTTTTAATACAATCGTGCGATTCTATTTGGATGGAATTGGAAATCAGCTACTAATTTAATGAAGAATAAGAACTTATGTATGTACATCGGGTGTAATTCTATCTACACGAATACAAACCAGCGCAATACTAAAGAATCACTTCTATTACAAGAGAAAAGTAGTACGGAACCCAAGCTCTTTAAGAATTCCATCCTATGATTTCCTTTCAACGTCAATCACGCGATTTCATTTCAGGAAAAATGTTACACGACTAATCACGCGAAATTAGTTTCTAATTTATCCTCTTTCCCTGTCACGTGATTCGTGTTGCCTGTTATTCGTAATGGAATTTTAGAGCAGGCGATCGACACTGCCGAAGCGAAATTTCGAAAATCACGAGTCAGAGGAACGAATATTCCGATGGTCTTTTAATATGCACTGTATGGGATCTCGCATTTATTGGATCATGAAATGCAGTAATCATGGCTAATGTTAATAACAAATGGCAATAAGCAGGTAATAGCACGATCATCCTCGAAAATTCAAGCCATTCAACGATACTCCCATGAAACTACAAGCATATGGAACGATATCTCAATGTGTCAACCGCATAAATAACTTAAAAACTCGCTAACTTAGTAACCACGATTCAGAAGCTAATAAGTCTTCAAGTTTTCAAAATTATAACTTTGATATTTCAACTAATATTTATGACGAGCAGGGCGATTATGATATTACAACCAGACAGGGGGCAATTTTACATTTCAAACAAATTAGGGTGATGGAATAAATGCTTTTTCTCCGAAGCTTTATTTTCAAGAACGAGTTCAGTACAGTCCATTTACTGAATTAAGGAAACTTTATAGTCACTGGGCAGGAATCACTGGGTTTTGAACATAAACAACCGAAGAAGTGGCCATAATTCAGGTTAATCCTTCTGTAACCGAGACTTGCAGGTGTTGGAATTTTTTGCTGGGACCGATAACCGACTGGCGAGTGTCTGGAAACAATTAACCAAGGTAATCCTGTAGATTTCCCCTGGAAGTACGATCCACTTCGATATGCATAAGCTTCGCTGTTAACCACGCTAAAATATTGATCATGGCGTTGAAATTTACCTTGTATAATTAAGGAGCAAGTGCTTAATCTGCCTGCTTCCCAGGATAACGTTACTTATAATTTGTTCCATCAACCTTGCTTCGGTTGGCACATCCATCCTGGATCAAGGTAATAAAACATTTATGGACTGATACTGGGAATAGGTATTAACAAGTATGCACTCCATGATGTCCAATATTCGGTAAGTAATTACTTCCACACTTGAGAAGCGTAGTGGGTTGCCCTTGTATTGTCCTTTTTTTTTCAGAAATAAATTACCTTCTTTATTCTGTAACACCTTCATGAAAATATGTATTTAATCTAAATTTCAAGGAAATGAAGATCTGTTAGCAAAAGTCAGGGCAATAGAGATGACGCGGAAAATTTCTATTATAAGTTGTGCACCGATGATTTCTCTGACATGTGCGTTCACTTACAGGAGCAAAAGAATCATAAAATAGGTAGCAATATTAAAGTATTAGAGGGAAGTTGAATAAGTAAAATACTCGTATGTTACACGTATGGGGTGGGCGGATACTTTCGCGAATAACTGTGCAGAATATCTCGATGAATCATGAAGACGCGACAAAATTACCTGCCGACATCACTCCTACAAAATCATCATTTTATACACACATAAACATCCGCAAGATTCCACAGTGTATTAACAAATGTTTCTTTCGGCATCTCGCTCGTGACAATTCAATGGCCATTATTATTAACCAATGAACGCGTTTCAATTCACCGCTGGTAGATTCCCCATTAGTCTGCATTTCACAGCTACGCTGTTCTTGCGGTTGGCCGCCAAAGAAGACGATAGGAAGTGGTAACGGGATACCCAGCCGGGACGAAACTTAATTCTCATGCCGAACAACTTTTAATCAAGTTCGAGAAATTAGAAGGAAACCTCGGCAAGCGTTGCCCTCGCCCTCGCCTCCCTTGCGCCGCTTTTACCCACTTCTCTCGCTCGTGTCTTCGTTTCATACCCTCTTTTTTCGCCCCCCCCCTCCCCCCCCCCCCGCCCCCTCAACACCCACCCACCCGCCTTTTTTCCACCCTCCGGTATCTCCGCAGTTTCCCTGGCCTTCGCTGCTCCGAAACGGGGTGCCAAGGAAACTCGATAAGTGGGAAATGGGCAAGTTGGCACATTGGCTAACTTCATATGTCCACCCTCTGTGTGATATCGAGAGGCCCGTGGAAAAAAAAGCTCTCTTGTATAGATCCCTCGTCTCTTCCCCGATCGTTTTTTTTTTGCCCTCCGCCACTTCGACTTCGCCTCGTCGCCGTCTCTCGGAAACTGTGCTGCAGTTTCTCGCATTCTTTTTGCTCGATGTTTTGACTTTTATCGCGGTTGCTGAGTATCGAGGGGCACTTTTCCCGCGACACGTGGCGCTTTGTTTCAAATGTGCGTGTGAAAGGGTGTGATTGTTGCGTGAAGGTCACTTCAGGGTGTCAAGCTTGCAAGGGATCTGTAAGCTTCAACGATTATAATTCTCATGGTTTTTTAGTCCTTTCTTTGACGCTCCGTATTTTAAATTGAATTGTCCTCGGTTAAGAGTAAGTTTTACAAATCTCATCTTTGGCATCTAAAATAATTGTATGTTTTGGTATTAAAACAAAGAGAGGGGGGGGGGGGAGTATCAAATATGTGAAAGCGAATGTTTATAACACCCGTAGCTTTTAAATTTTAAATCACTTTGACATTTGTAAATGGAACGTATTTGTCTCCTACGATTACATAAAAATTCTAATACTGTTTCTCGGAAACACTAAAATGAGAATACTTCTCTAACCTACACTGAGGCGTCCCAGTACAACTTTTATTATCGAATCTCTCTTTGACAGATCATCGATCGCGTTCTTCCTTTGGAGAGAAAGTATTTTCCAAACCTCGTCCATTCTTTCTGTCGCGAGAAGACCAGCAAGAATTGTTCGAGGCTAAAATTTCAAAGGAAACGCGCGGAAATTTAATTCCTCGCGACTTTTAAGCCCGAGCTCATCGGTTCAGAAGGCGAAGGAAGGGTTCGTGCCGTTCGTGGGGTCCCAGGTGGCAAACAGACCTTGCCTTTAATACGATTCTACCAGCAATTTTACGCTTCGAGCATTTCGAAAAGCCACGAATAAGGAAAGGTGGGGATGAGGCACCGAGGAAGAAGCGAGTGAAAAAAATGGAGATCCGCTCGGAGCCCTTTTGCCCCTACGCTATCTCCGAAGTGTTGTAAACTCCGATGAAAGGGCCCTTTGAACTTGTCTCCAATCGGAAACCGGCAGGATTCGAATCTTCATCCCGTAATTACGAGTGCCCTCGGGCAGAAAATTGACATCCACTCGCGTCGGGCACACTCCATCATCGGTCGTGTAAAAATATCGTATGGGAGCGGAGGCAGTAATTCCTGATGCGACATGAATTCGTATCAAACGCCTGATTAATGATAACGAGAAAGGAGGGAAATGTGGACGGCTGTTTTCGAGCCTAAAGCATGAAAATAATGAAACATCCCCATTATCTGATTATTTGATTCGCAACAACGCTGTAGGACCTTGATCGTACCAGCTACATCTACATACTAGGAGAGCAGGGTGCTTGGATAATTGGTTTCTGGGATAATCGAATGATCGCGCTTTAATGCAAACAATGATCATTTGTCGCAGAATTATGAAGCGCAAAACGCACTAACAATTACATGAAAATTGAATAATTTCTATCATTCCGAACTATAATTCATTTTGTGGACCATAAAATCATATATGTACTTTTCTTTAAATATGCCTTCGTGAGATTATATTTTTTGTAAGAATATTTTTAAAGCTGTGAACATTATAAAATGTATGTGAATATTTTTCTTATTGATTTTTCAATTCAAATATGTGTTTCATTGATTTTTCCAAATATCAATTCGTGCATTAAATGGTTTACTAGGTAACAATACTTGGATAGCCGAGGTTTTATCGTAACTAATTCAACACTTGTTCAACAAATTGTGAAGGTAAATTAATTGTCCGTTACTTTCCAGTTTTGGTATCAATTATACGCACTAATGAACAGGAAAGAGTCAGAAATCCGGATAGCAGGTGTTTGATTTTATATCACGTTCACATGAGCCCCCTTTTACGCAAATTAAGGTTTACGAAAAAACGTAATCGGCAATTATCGTCGCAGCAATCAACATGCAAATGAGCCGTAATGGAGTGTATGTAGTCCGTAGCAACCGCGCATCCCTTTTTTCGCTTCCTTTTTATCCTTGTTTTCTGTTTGCCCCACAATGTTTTGTCTTGATCCCTCCCCCATTTTAGTGAAAGACACTTGTTTTCCTATGTTATCAAGCGATTGGCGGTGCAATGGTGCAATACTATTCGAAGGGTGCTCGGATATAAAAATAATTGAACATCTTAATACTAGACTAAAGGTTGAATTTGTTGAAACTGTCGCAGGGATAGTTAATTCAATTTCATCGAACAGAAATTTAAAAAATCGAGAAACAATTATCTATTTAAATCCTAATTGCGAAAAATATATGTAATTAGTTCTTCGACGCCAGGATACGATTTTATAATCAATATTGCAAGAATAATGAGGGCCCTGTTCATGAAAATACACCGTCGCCGTTCCGAATATGTTAAAATAAAAACCCTCCGCCTTCCTTCTTTCGTTTTTCGGCATCCTGTATTTTACTATGCCCTTCGCCAGTCCAAAATTCTCCTCCCCTCGTTGCTCTCACTTTCTCTCAGACCCTGCACCCTCCATCCTTCCTCTTCATACTGCTGGCAGAACGCACAGAACTGTATACGCGTACGCGTGCACCGTGGAACGAGGCGTGTAGTGCAAGGCGCACATGCGGCACTGCAGCTGCCGTTGCCTGGCGTACAAGCTCTATAATTTACCGCCGGTACAATTAGTTTGCGTATATGAACCAGGGGGCCGTTCAGTGTAAACTATGAATTCGTATCTGCTCGGTACACACGCCGGCGTGTATGTTACCCCGTGGATTGCGATTAAATGCAAATCGTCGAAGGCCCTCCTCCGAAGACACCCTACGTGAGACACCCCTGGCCACCGACGTCGACGATTCATGGACGGGCTCGGTTCGTGAAACGGGACGGTGTTGGCCATCGCCACCGACCCGACGATACAGTGATATTCAAAGGGGGTACAATTTTTTCTTTCATTCCGATGCTACTATAGGTACATTATTATTATTAATGGTCTTTATTACTCTAACAGAAGAAGCCTGAATATTTACAGAAGGCATAGACAAGAAGAGTAGAGGCGAGGCTGCAGTGTCGCCACTGTTGGCAAGCCTAACCGCGAACTATAAACTAAACTAAAATACGAACAACAAAACAAGGAAAAAGTAAGAATAAACAGTAAAGTAATCTTAACTACCTTAAAGTAATATTAGCTTGAGTTTTTAAGCTAAACATGAGAAAGCACAGAGGTAAAGTAAAGTAAAACTAAAGTAAAAAGAAAAATAAAGCACGAAGTAAGAGTACATGCATATGAACTAAGCGGAACAGAGCGGAATGGATAAGTAGATTATGCGAGGAATAGTGTGGCAGGATAAATAACCCAGTAAGAGACCTGAAAGGCGAGTAGGATTTTAATTCGCGAATGAAAGGTGTTTAAAAAGTGGGGTAGAAGACTTCGCGGGTTTGATTTTAGGGCCTACGTTGATTAAGCATTTTTTGCTGCTCTCGGTGAGTACTGCAAGCCCCTAAAGTCTCAGACCCCTTTCTTTTAACATCCTGTATAGGACCCGCCACCACCAGAGACGTTTAACTTGCATTACACAAGAAATGGAACGAAGGCTCCGATTACAGCAATCTTAATTCGTCCAGAACGTGAGACGACATCGCGGTTCCAGTTTTCAAGTGGCCCGGCCCCCGTTGTTTCCTCAACGGAACGGGGCCGAGGAGACTCAGCCTCTCGCGGCAAGTCATTTTCTCGTGACTCGGCCGGCATCTCTCGAATGGATCGTCTCTGGCGACAATTTTCCCGTCCGTCTTGCAGCAATTATTGTTAAACTGTTCGGACGAGCAGCGGGATTACCAGAGTAATGGCACTCGGCCGTGCGTTTATTGTTGGGACGGAGTACTCGAGGATGAACACGCGGTTCCAGAACTACGTGTATAATTCAGAATCAGCGGAAGAGAGTGGAGATAATAAGATAACCAACGTGGTCTGAATGGTACCGCCGCGCCGTTTTGGGAACAAGCGCGACGCTTCCGCATCCCCCCCCCCCCCCCCTCCCCCACCCCCACCCCCCCCCCCCGCCGTCCTCGCAGCCATCTTTCAGAGGGTACATTTCTGTGTGTCAAATAGAATTACTGTTACGACGAGGAGGATGAAGTCTTAAAATAGTTCCAAGAGTCTCGTGCATTACGCTATCATTTGGTAACGCAATTAATTTAAGGGAAATTTTCGTCGCGAAAGCGAATGAGGGCGGCGGTGGGGAGAAAATAGACGTTAGTCTGTTGTTGCTAAATATTGCTGTAAAGTTTCTTATGCTCGTTCTTCGCCAGGCTAATTACAGCCCCGAAACATTGAGCATGTTTAGCAACTGCAAACGCGCCACCCACGCGCCTTAACAATTCAGAGGACGCTCGGCGGAATTTCGTAGTCAGCGGCCCCCGGGGCTCTCACTTTTTAAACAAAGAGCACGAACGGCCGAAAAGCACTCGGCCAGGTTAATTAGCCTGACGAAGGCGTTACACGGAAGTAACGCTGACAAATACACCGGGCGCGGCACCTAGTGTGGTTACCGGAAGCGGTAACAGTATTAGCACGGTAACTCGGTAATATGGCCGCGATACCCGTGCCGAGAGTCGAGAAATTAAGAAATTAAGACCCTAAAAGCATTACCTTAGCGGAGGGTGGTTAGTACGTGGTGTTCTGTCGAGGCGAGTGGGGCTCCATCTGGAAAAGAAAAATGGAGAAAAAGAAGGAATCCTGATTAAAACTTAATCCAATCTGGCCCGACTTCTTCCTCTCGTTATTCTCAAATTTTCCTTCGCCGTTGGCCCCGCCACCGCCTCCCTCTGTTTGCTCCTTCTTGCGCCTCTTTTTCCCGCCCTCGCCGCGTTACGCGGGACTTCGTTAACCGTACTCGCGGGGCGAATTGTTCTGCGTGCCTTGTGCGTTTCTGCACTCTTAATTGTCTACAGGTAAGACGAGTCTTCGAAAGCCTGGCACATCTCTTTCAGGACAGTTTTGACAGAATACCTATGCTGTTCCGAAAAGGATTTTCCATTTTAATCGACTTGAGAGGTGGCACCGTTGGCTACAGAGTCTGTGGAATGTTTGTAGACTGTCGTGGTCATTTGTGGACACCGCTGCGGCGATTGAGTCTACTAATTTCTTTCTGAATTTTCAGCTGAACAGATTTCTATCTTCACGTTTCCTACGTAATTTATTTCCTATTTTAGACTTCGTGATTGGGGCATCGAAAGCAGGGAAACCGCTTCTACGTCGGATAGGTTATATATTATCAGGGATTAATTCAATAGCAGAACGGAGATCTACTTCGCACTGCATCTCTTGAGATTTATTAAATTATCGATCCACCGGTCGAAATGCAGCCAGAGATTATGGCGAGCTTATTTCAAACTATTGACAACCGGCCGGGAAATGTGTATAAGGCATAACTAACGCGGAGTGCTGGCGCGAGTCAAAGTTTGTTCACAATTAGATGGTAACATAAGCGTGTTACGTGAAAGCCGGATCATAAATTATTAATTTCTCATCGACACAAGCGAAACTCGTGTAGGTACAAATAGTAACATGAATTATTGGCTGGAATATTGTGCCGCGCTCTCGTTCCACGCTAACGTGGATTACCGTCTACGATAATTAAAGTTATTTTCCTGCGTAAACAAATGTAACAGCTGCGATCGTCCGGTTAATTACCGTCCACCCATCTCCTGCATCTTTTTAACGAGGGAAGAAGGACACAGAAACGTTGAAGCGCGATTCACCAGTCGCAAAAACGCTGTTACTTTCATATCATGTTTTTTTTTTTAAACATTAAACTTCATTCTTAAAAGCACAATTAACACGTTAATAGTTTGTAGATACAATTGAATACACTGTACTTTAAGAACAATACATCAATACCGCAAGTACCAACGCATACCATATTTAACCATCATTAAGTTAATGAAATGTCCAAAAATAATTAAGCTTGATCGTTTATAACAGAGTCTGTCTTCACGCGTCCTCCTCACATTACATACAACCTTTCACCTGCAAAATGTCAATATTACCTCGAGATACCAAAAAGCACGAGAGGTAGACTGTCCAATAATCGATATGCACCACGAAACGGTATTTCGGTGTACCTACGTAGGTACCTTTTCTAATACGGCCTCAAAGTATGAAACATAAATGATATATTTAAGATAGAAAATTACCAGTCACTTTTCTAATTCCTCCAGCACATTTCTAATTCCTGAGGACGAAGATGCTTGGCTGCTCGACGAGAGTCAATGTTTGAATTAAATCGTTTAAGGATCGTTTAAGGATGGCCTCTTTGCCCGATTACTTTTCATTGTCCAATTGCAATCCGGCAAAGGGATCAACGATGGGAACTCTTGGAACAGCGATTAGTCGTCGGTAATACCGATGACAGCCGTGAAATATTTGTCCGATTCGACGGAGAAGGGCGGAGGGGCGGGAAGGGGAGGGATATTCCTCGCGCTGCTGCGCGGCGCGGCACCCGATGAGAAAAGCTTTCTCTGTACGCCGCCATCCCTCATACCGTGAAATTCATTATTCCACAGTTGCGTGCTTGCCAAAAGGAAATCGTTGCTGCCGGACCACCTCCTCTGGCCAAGGTTCCTGGCTGATACAATATATCAGCCGGACCCGTGATAATTCAGCGGAGCAATTTTTCACGTCCGAAAGGGAAAATCTTATTATGCGCCGCTAATCGAAAAGAAAACGAGGCGAACGAAAGAGGAAGAGCGGTTTCGCCGAGGCGGCGCTCGGGGCCCACTGATTGTCGTTGACGCGAGAAATGTTTATACTTGCAATTGTATAGAATGCATTTCGAGGGTACAATGGCCTTGCTGGACTGGAATTGCCGGTGGAATTGACGGGGGCGATAAAAAAGGAGAACGCGTGGAACAATGTAGGTACCTTTAATTTATTGAACGGATGGGCGAGAGAAATGGGCAGAGCTTGGTGGGCAATCAAAGCAGGATGGAGCAGCGAAACTATGCGGGATGTCCTAAACTCGGAAGTGAATAGTAAGGAGATTATGCAGAAGCTGATGTATGGGGACTGGCGAGTATCGAAACGATGTTTAAAAATTTGCAGAGGAGAATCTATAGAAGAATCACAGCGGTTTTATGGGAATGTCCTTTTTTTATGTGTGTATGGAAGGAAATGGTAGATGTTGGAACATGTGGAATGAATCCTTGAGGTTAAAAGTGGAGTATTATGCGAAAACATAAAGCAGTGGCATTAATGAAGGTGGGTGCTTCTTTATGGGCTACAGATTATTGTCGATGTAGAACTCTGAGGAACTTATTAAAAAGAAGCAATTGCTTCAGGTAATAAAATGTGAAAAGAATATTTAATGGGATTATTATAACAGAAACAAGTTCCTAAGTAGTAGGAAACTTGTAAATCTAAGTAACGTAAACTGAAGATAATGTTTTTTATTTAAACTTACAATATTGTTGGAGAGTTTCGCAAGAAGAAGTCTGCAATAATTCCTCCAGCAGCCCAATATTAATCACATGCCCCTTTATCGAACCTCATTATCGATCGATCTTAAAAACGATTAGTCCCGCATACTTATCTCAATCCACAGCACAGGCATGCTACTTGGAAATTAATGGCTTTTATGCGTGTTTATTGACGATTGAAAGGATAGAACAGTCTGACATAACGTATCATCAATATTATTGACTGTGCATGTTCGCCCCTTGTTAGGTCTACCGTCGGTGTTGTCCTAATTATCGTATCCTTGCTAATCCTTGACGGGAATACCGAGACTAATCGTACCAGACACGAGATAAGATAATGGTTTCTGAGTTACAATGTGATCGGATTACTAGGGAATGCAACCCGTTCTAAGCGACGTCTAATGACTTGATCGAGTACAAGACGATCTGAATTTAAATGTGGGCCACTTTTCAGACTTTAACCGATAAAATTATCTTTCATACCCTTGAGTACGAAAAAAATTGTTATTCTTTTAGATGGTGCTACGCCACGAGATCCCAATGATAAGTTTCTTCTGTTTTTCCATTTTGAATCAATACACATAAAAACAATCAATTTTGTACATCGCATCACACACATGTATCATCGTACACGAAGATTGAAAAAGATGATAGTAAAAATGCTAATCAATTTATACCCCATTCTTTAGACCTATTAACCATATAAATTGATTTGCTTCGAATAAAACAGCTACACCGTTGCAATTCCATCTCGTAACAGTTCGAAAGAAATGGGAAACGATGTGTACAATATATTCCTTTCAACCGAAATGGTGAAAAATTATTTCAATTTTTTGCCCCGCCTGCCATTACTACAATGTGGCACTGGGCTCTGCGAAAAAGCGCAAATAAAAAGGCCTGAGCACGGAAATAGTTACGAAAGTGAAATATTGCAGGCGAAGGGAAAAATTGTGTTTACAACGGAACAATTTCAAACTATGTTCGACGACAGAAGCGAAACAGTGACGCCAAGCGATGCACCGACTGCAATACATTAGGACAAATATGTATTCCCCACTCAGAGCAGTTGCTGGGAAAAAGATAAATTGCAACGTAAATGAAAATGAAAATTTACATTTGCACTTCGACATAGTTATTCCAGAAAAATAGTTTTACAATTTCAGATCGTTAATAATGTTATATTTCATTGATTATGCTGGCTCCACGCTAACAACTTTAAGTGCAACGCTAACTTTTACATAAAAGAAAACCCATAGGGTATAATTTCATTCCACGTTTAATATTCATTCCTATCCTTTATGAATCATCTCTGTACAGATTATACCAAGAATTCTGAGACATCCCCTGTGATAATATGTCTATGTATGTGTACCTAAACTTAATCGTATAATCAGAGGAATGTACTGATTGATTGTTGAAAAAACAAAAAAGTACAAAAATGGTAAATTCTATTTTTGAAATAAGTTTACCAATATTTCGGAAAAAGGAGTATATATAGAAATAACAAAGACACGAAGCTAAAAGCGGCCCAATTAGAGGATGCTCCTGAACCATGTAGACTGTTATTGGCTGCAATCTCAGCATCCTCTGCACGTTGTAGTTCCTTAAAAACAAAAGAGAACGACGAAACGTTTGTTGTTTGTCTCACTGGTTTATCGAGCATCATCGTCGTAAAACGTGAGTGCATACATGTGTTCCCACGTTTTCTTCCATCAGATACGTATAGCACGATGCAGTTTCGTGACAGACGATTGCAAAACGGTGTACCTTTATCATTGTTGTTGCCCAACTAAAGGATTTGCAATTACAGGACACGATGTATTGCGAAGATTCACTATCTCACGAGTCCGGGGTACCCAGGAACATGAAAAGTACCCAGTCGACAGACAGGGGGTGTATATGTACGTAGGAAGGTCAATGAATAAAGCTTCTTAGTATATATTTTTTAATATAATCAAGTTAAATCGACCGATCGCCTTATTTTTTTAAATATCTACTTATCTATGGAACGAAAGATTCGAATCTTCGAAAGAACCATCTCACCCTTTATATGTAGCATAAAGCACACATAAAAAAATACTTGTCTCTTGGAATTTAATGTTCAACGACGTTCGTTCAAACACTTTCGTAACGTTCCCTCTAAATTCACGGTTTTCTCGCCTAATGTCATGGCAGAGTAGCAGAAAATTCTTTTTTATGAGTTCTTCTTGTAGGGTGAACTGAAAAGATAAATATATAATTTAACTGAAAGTTCGTCAAGTGCGAAGCTGACTCCCTTGTGTTTTACTTTGTAAATCATAGTAGGTAAGTACTTACTTATACGATGTGTCAAGTTGCATCTAAACACTTTTGTACATTTCTAATACTTCGTCACATATGAAGGTATTCCTATCACTCGTCATGTTCGCCTGCAGCTAGATTTTGTTCTGTAGACGGAGAAAGAACGCTTTAGATTCTCGGTACGTGGCAAGTTGAGCACTGGTGAGGAACGAAACGCGCTAGGAATGCTAAGAGCCCTTTGGCCTTTCGCCTTCGATTCGACGACTAAATTGGTCAGGGCCCACGGAGAATTAATATGTTTCCATGTATCGTTTACTTTATTTTCAACATTTTTTGCAAGTTTAACGAAAGTGCCGCGTTATTTCGTAAATAATTTTTAGTTACCTCGTTTCGTTTAGCACTGAAACGTGTGATCGTCGGGAATCTGCAATAGATTTAAGAAAAAGCGACGGATTTTTCAAGCGCCCGGTTGGAGGATTGGAATTCTAGCAACCTGTTGAATTGCTAAATTCTTGTTCATTCAGATTTAAAGATTCTGTAGTGACTATATAGAAAGCAGAAAATAATTCGAAGCGAAGCATATATTTCTGTACTTCTTTATATTCGGTCGTCGCTTCCGAGTTTTATAATTCCTTGAATTAAAACAAATTACAGTCATACGTAATTACATTCAGTTTAAAACATAGAGGTTTCCTTCTAAAAGAAATATATGCAAGTGCAAGTTTCCACGATTTCTACGGAACAAAAGCTCCACGCTATTTACGATGCACCCCGTTAAACGAACTTCCTTGTACCCGTTATAAACACGAAGAAAAAGGAAATCTGTACAAAGGGAGTAACACTTGAGTCTCGTTAAGCATTTCAAGCGTTGGGCGAGAAAACTAATAAAGAAATTATTCTGCATCTCAGCCCTTGGGATAACGAGGAGCGAAGAAAAATGTCCGCGCGGTGCTGCTAGAACACGATCTAAATTAAAAATCGTGTACGCGGCTAACGTGCTCGCGTGCAATAACTACGAGCTTACAGCTCATTAGAGATCGTTGTAAGTCTGTAACGAGTTTCAACAACAAAGTTCACCACGACCGTTATAAATCTTACCACTGTCTACTCCGTCATAATCGTTTATGCGCTCGTAAAGCAGCGTAAGGGTTGTCTAGACTTGTGAGAAATCCATACTCACGTATTATTACTACCGCGAGGCTTCTGGGGAAAGATTGTGCAGTCGTAAAAATTTGGAGGAAAAGTAGAATAGAAGCAGGTACATTCTTCATTAGAAACAGAAGATTTAATAGAAACCACGTATTTTGTGTTTGATACTGAATTTCTAGTTCTTTAAAGTCTTGCACATAGTTGCTGTGAAATTTTTTACACATTCGAATAAATGTATAATAATTACTTGAGCCCTTGTAGGTTTTATACACCCTTCCTACTAGCAAGAGGAATTAGTTAAAATTCCAGACCACATCGTCGATTGTTTGTGCCGAAAAAAGTTTGCTTAATTCATCCCTGAGCATAACACGACAACGCCACTCAAACTGTTAAAGAATCTTAAGTCCTTCAATCGAGGCAGTTGAAATTTAACGAACCGTGGAACAATTCTGAAAAGGGAAGCTAAGGGTAACGAATACCAAACAGATTCTCTTAGTAAAAAGCTGTTTAAACAAGATGAACAACAAGATGTAACCAAGAAAATTAAAGCATGTTTACGTTCAGTATAAACTATCCTATTTTCCTTGTTAATAAAAAACGACACCGCGAAGACTCTGCACAGAAACGACGGCATTCTAATCATAATTCCACCTCGTTCTCTGCTCCCTAACAAATTTCCCCCCCTAAAAACATCAAGGATACAGCGCCGCTGTCGAAACAATGAGAACGCAGCGAAAAACAATTCGTTACGTTGCCAGCAGCGTCTCGACGAACCGCTTTCTATTCATTAAACACTCACGACTGCTCATTAAAAGTAGTTAGCCGTCGCGAGCGCGTAACTCAAGCGCCGCATCGCCGTCGTTGTCGTCGTCGTCGTTCTGGCTGTATCCGTCCTTAAGAAAACGCCTCCCCACCCCATTGCCGCGCCCCTCCTACGGCGCAGCTTGTAATCCCTTTTTATAATTAGCCGCCTCATTACCATAGTTACGATCGAAAGTGATTATCAACCCGCTTCAGGAGCTCTTCTCACTGCAGACGGGGGTTGCAGGAAGAACTAGATAACGATGCAGGGGTAGCATCGCCGAGTAACAGAAAATGAGAAGAAGAACCATGTGACGCAAAGGATGACGAAATTATATTCTACCAAGGGAATATTTCGAGGAAATGCTTCAGGAAGTAAGAAGCCTTTTGAAACTCGACTACTTGGGGTAATTCGTTCCGCCCTGAATTTCTACTTGAAATGTAATTATTGCTCTCTATTTAGCACAGAATTCGGGATATTAGACATTACTAGGTATATACATTCGGACCCACCATAACTTGTTTAAGAAAATAAGAAATTCAGATTATAACAAAATTAAAATCCAGCATACAAGGTTATTCTGCGACGCGTATGAACGAAATTGTGAACCAAAATGGACTCCATACAATCGGCTGTCAGTTTATATTTTATACACCAAGGGTTAAACAACAGAAAGTGGTACAGATAGATATGTAACTACCCCATTGGAAGATAGTGTCCTGGAAGGAATTTCCCAATAGCAGAATAGAAACGTGTTTAAAAATATGTCAAAGGAATATAACGTGACGGAATTGAATATTAAATAAAGTGTTCGTACATAAACAGTTGCCAAAGGAATTACTCGGCGCACAGCGGGGTAATAGAAACGTCTTTCACAATAGTTGAGGTCGATTTAGCACGACCCAAGTTCAATATTAAACGAAATGTCCCTAGCTAAGCAAATGCCCTGTTTCACAAACGACGGAAGCGGGCGAAACGATTTTACGACGGCGGTTGGACGCGATGCACTATGTCCCGACGTATATCCTTCGCGAAGTAGAATCGCACTTAAGTGCATACCGACGTGTAAAGGGGGTGCGGTTCAAGCGAACCACCAGGAATTTACTGGTTGCCTTTACAACCTGTTCGAGCCCTCTCCGCCTCGCTGCAGCCTCCTTCGATCCACATTTCGTACACCTCTTCTTGCAGCATCTCAATGTGATTTTTTTTCTACAAGCGAGGGGCACCGAGTAGTGTCACCCACAAGATCTCCGTTGCTCTTTGACAGTAGAACAATGTGAGCGAGAAGAAAATTGCTTATTCGAACGACGATGTGAACGATTATGATTGGTAGAGAGTTTTTTTTAAATAAGACGCCACCCCACGCTAGAAAATGGAATGCTATTCAAAGAAACATGATCTTTGTAATTTGAAATCTTCTTCAGGTATTTCATTGCATTGTCAACTGATTTCAGACTTCTTCAGAGTTTTGAAATTCTTATAGACTTCTTATACTTATATCTCTATTTTCATGACAGAGTGTCAAGTGTTCAAGTTAAAGAAACGGAAACACTTTATATTTGATATAATTACCGTGCCAGATAAGCGAGTAACAAAATCACGTGTTCTTCATCTTTTAAACCAAGACCCCTTGTTCCTACATCGGAGAGCCAGAGGCAGATCTCGAAAGTCGAAGGTTAACGGAATCACTTCGTCAACAAGAGAAATTGATCTTCGTGAAATGATCAAATATTCCCGGCAAATTCGTTCTACCGCGAACCTTTCAAGCCCTACGTCCGCTCGGTGAACACGCTCCGAAGCGTGCACCAGCGTAGTATTTCGCAGGGCAGTCAATCGCGCGACGTACGAGCTTGACTGAGCCGTAAATAAGCGATGGCTATCGCGTAATGCGCCCAGCACTCGAGACTTACCACTTGGCATGTAATATATTAATTACAAACAATTAGCCATTCTTTGCCCCCGGGGGCTACGTGACTGTGCACCCTCCCGAAACTCCTTCCTCCCTTCCACCCTCACCTGGTCACCCTCCGTTGGCATGCAGGGGCGGTCTAGTATTGGAGGTCGAGGTGGCGCAAACCTGGCGGTAGATGAGGACCGGGGTTGGTGGTGGCGGAAGGTGGTTAGGTAGAAGGTAATGGTCGGTTCGCTATTCTCGCGTGCCAAGGGGTAGTTCCCCCCCGGTGACCGTGATAGCCGGGCCGAGTCCTACGGTTTACGCGCGAGCCAGGGATGTAGATGAACGCGAAGGGACGCGGGCACGAGTATACACGTCATCCTCGACTGGCTCTCCTTATGCTCGTTCACTCGTTCCCCCGTTTCCTCGTTTCGTGTATCTGTCCTCCACCCCGCCACCTTGGTCGCTGGCAATCGTTTCTTTTTCCCTTCTATTCGTAATTATACACCTAATTGCGCGGAGCTCCTTCTCCCTTGTAATTGCTCGTTGAACCCCTTAGCGCGCTCGTCGAGGCAATTTCGCCGCGCCGCGCCAGCTAGATGCGTGTTTGAAATTTGAAAGGAACTGCGCAGTGGCCTGGTCGCGTTTAACGGCTCCCGTCCCGTCGTAACCCCGGCGAGACGCCGAACGCCCGCCGCCCGCTACTCCTGACGATAATTTAATTAATGCAACGACCACCTTGCGCAGTGCCCCGTGGAAATAAATATTCCTTAAGAAGCACGCCGACACGCCACTCCCGTAGGGTTGTCAACGCTCCTGTTCCTGTGCAGCTTCTTTTACATTCCGCGTTCGATCCCAGGACGGCTGACCCAATCATGCAAATTAGACGTTATCTTATTAGCTTAGCTTTATCTTCCATCCGTAACAGCTGGCACATTTTACTCCTGCAATTTCGCCTCTGTGGGAGAACCGGTCCCGGAGGTCGATAAACCATATCCGTTTTTATCGCCCTTTTTACCTCCCGCCCTCCTTGCTAACGCGAACCAGACAGCGTTGACTTATTACTGGCTTGACAAACGAGGAAGATGTTCGACTCTCGGCGGAAGCGCACGCGCGTGCTGCGTTGTGTGTGTGGAACAGGGTCGCGTGTACGCACGCTCCGAAACAAACGATTGGTGCACATGAAATTGCCGCCTCGCGTACGGAAGTTGAAAAGGAAATATATTCTGCTTTTTAACTATTTTATTTATTTCATTTTTCTGAGTTTCTGCGACATTCCTCGAATCGCAAGCCAGCGTTAGCGCGATCGGCAATTTCATATGTACAAGGAAATGAAATCGAATTCTTTGGCTAACGCGATGTGACAAATCAAAATTGTGAATAAAATTCATAGATCGTGTGACAACGGCTGGTAAAGTGTTTAAAGGTGAATCTGTCCCGCTAACCCTCAAAATTGAACCGCAACCTTTAAACCCTAATTAAAGCCTGCAAGCTTTCTGATCGCAGACACGTAGAACGAATAATTGAAACTGAATCTCAAAGCCTGGAAAACAAACAATAACTCCTACACCCATCCGTTGATTTCCCCAACACTCCGCATTCCAGTAAACTAATTTTCACCGTGAAAGAGGCAACAAAGGGCCTCGCAATCTGGAGAGCCCGCGAGAGCAGTCGTCGCATCGGTTGTCGCGGTAACAACAGTCCGCGACGTTTAGTTGGAACCAGCCTGCCTCGAAGCGACGTGCTTACGGCAGATTAGAGAGGAGGTGATATCGAAGTAGGAAGAAGTTATTCGTAACGATGCAAATAACGGGCACTTGTCGCTGCCACCTAGAGAGCTCGAACGCTGGAAGAGGCCAATGTGGGCAAGATGCCGTGGCACGGAGGAACGGAGGAACGGAGGAACGGAAGTAGGGGTGGTGACTTTACGCGATCGTCGAGAACGGACGTGTGCGGACGGTAAACGCGGGACACAGGACCGATACGATAGAGAAAGCTGATTCCAGCGGGGGTCGAACGGGTATCGAGGGCCAATAAATTCCGACAAATTGTATTACCCGCGTTATATACTGCCGCGCATGAAGTCAAACGGCCCGTATTCTCCACCCACGAGCAGCCACGATCTCTTCCCACACCTACGCAAACCTCACGACGGTGTCATTGGTTATTGCGACCGAAATACACGCACGCGCCAGCACGAAAACGTTGCAATTCTCTGCAACCCCTCCCCTCCCCCGCTCCCCTCCAACCCCCTTGCCGTTCCCGTCCCGACGTTTCCTCCAGGTTCGACAACACCCCATGCCTTCCGTTTCCTACGATTCCGAGGCAGCTTCCCCGTTCTTGTGCGGTAATTGATGCCGATCGGCTCGCGCATCTATCGAGGGATACGCTTCTTCGTTTCTCTGCAGCCCCACAATCGCGTGTCTGAATTATTATTTTTTTGTTGCTATTAATACTGCTGGGCAGTTAACACTTTGTGCACAGGACATTGCGTTGTTTGCTAACTGCGGGCCGTTTTCAATTTTAATTGAAGACCTTGCAGCAAGAGGGGTGCGACTCCATCCTTGATCAGTTTCGAGTAAACTGGAAAAAACAATTTGTAGGCATAAAAGATCTTGAGCAGGTTCTTAGAAAACTCGAAGAATGGTGCGGCACTGAGGCGAGCAAAAAAATTGTAAGTGGAGAGTTGAATATATGTAGCGTCGCGGAAAAAGGGGCCTCGGCAACGGGACTCGAACCCGCGATCTCCAGATATTCGTTGCGCGCTGGCGAGCCGCCTTAAGGTCCAGTTTCCAAGCCCACATATATGTACAGAAGTAAGTAGCCGAACAGAATTCTTTTAGAATTCTGTTGAATATGTCTTCTTTTTAAAACTGGAATATACAACATGGAGAGTCCACCATACACTCGCCACAACTTTAGTAGAACATTTTAATTCCCACTTACCAGCAACTTCTACAAAATCCAGTGAGTAAGCATCTCTGAATTTATTTCGTAAATAAGCTCTACGGCTGTCGCGCAGCCAGCACGGCTATAAAAACCAATTCTTAAATGCTTTCCAATTACCATCCACTTGTCCGTACCAAAGTCCCGGTTCGAACTTCCTTACGAGAAGCACCAACCGCCCGTTCACCAATAAGCTTGCCCATCGATTTCTCTTCCTGCTCCGCGGCGAAACATATTCGCCGGCTCTCCGACATAAATCGACGATCACGTAATCGTTTATCATTCACGACTGCTTTATTTGCTTTCTGGCCGGGTTTAATTTCCACGCGCCGTGCTTCCATCGCATTGCCATTTTCCCGGCATCATTGGGAAGTAGGGTTTCTCCCCGCGGCGGATGTACATAGAGATTTTCCGTTGTTTTTATTCGAGCCGCGGGCCGCATTGTTCCGCGCCGTCCTTTCTCTCCGTTGTCGATTTTTCGAGTTCCCGATAGGTATTCGTTTACTTCGAACATTTTTGTCGTGCTTTCACGTGCTTGACTGGTCGTGTCACGCTATCTTCCACCACCTCCCGCCCCCCCCCCCACCCACGGCATAGTGTTTGCGCGCTTTTAAAGTGCGCTTTCGATATTCCTCGAATGCAACCGACTTTCGTGATTTGGAAACAGCGGTGCTGCCATCGCAGTAGAAAACACGGGCGCCGCGCCGTTCACGCCTGATTCCTAGGACATTGGTCCTATGAAGAGGGAAACGTGTTTTGGAATCAAAGTGGACTGTCCAATTTCCGTGGCCGCTCGAGCCGATCATTTCAGAGGTGGAACGAAGTGCCCACGACGGCAGCTGGTGACGTGCGAACCAGATGAGAGTGCGACCGAAGCGGCGAAACAATGACGGATTTCAGATTTTGATAAAACGCTTGGATCTTTCGCTAAGGAGCTTAAGAGAACAGAGGGCTTTCCTTCGACGAATACAAATCGGCACCAACCGCATTCTCGCGATGCTGGTGAATAGCGCGTGCAAGGATATTTGCATTGCATGCGCCTCCCGTTGTCAGTCGGATTTCCTAGACTAGCGGAATAAAAAGGTATTGTCTGTGGTGGAAATGTGTTTATCCCCTGGAAGGTAACGATACCAAATACCAGCCGCAGCGTATTACGACGCTCGGACGTAATTACCATAATGGCGGAAGATGCAGGAAACTGCAGTAATTCTCTACGAAAATGGGAAACGAAGAAAGTATTTTGAATTGAGATTCGGTAATGAAAGTTCTCCGGGTTTATCAGTGCCTGCTTAAGCAGTTTCTCGCCGGGCGGAAGGGAACTGTTTTTCTCGCTCTCCAGGTCAATGTTATTTTCGGAATTTCTTGCGACATGAGCACGCAGTAAACTTTCTCGTTGATGAAATGATATTTTTTGTTACGCTTTTTAATTGCAATACCCGTGGTGGGCATTGCTCCATAAAAATACCAGGACGAAATGGCGTCGAAAAGAACGATTGGAATGTCGACGTTTCAAGAATGCAAGGGCGTGCCTTGTTAGCAGTAATGAAAACGTAATTATAATGTTTTGGGGAGGAGCGTGTTAATTAAATAGTTGTGAACATTTCTGTGTGTGGAACTTTCTATGCAGTTAAAATGTGAATAAAATTGTGCTGATATCGATACAACAGCTATTCAAATTGAAGTAGTTATTATTCAAGTAACTAAGAAAGAATTATCTCTAAAGTCTAACGTGTCATTATTCTGCAACTAGTTACTTAGTGTGTATTCTTAGCAGTGCATGAAACTCAAAGTACTTTAAAGGGTGATCACATATAAATTCAATTGTCAAGTTATTCAGCCAGTTTATTTGAACTTTGAGAACGTATAATACTTCCTAGGATTATTAGCTTCAAATAGCAAATGCTTGAGAATCCTGAGTTCACTGAGGAGTTGCACAAACGTCTGCACGCGAAAAACTTACCAGCAGAACTATGAATACATCACAGATAGTGAAAAGAACTTTATAGATATGATGTGCGTGAAATATCACCAAACTTTTACAACCTCTTTTCGTCACAACATAGACAAGAATGTAAACATCCAGAGTCTGTATTTTTTAAACAAATTCGAAACCAACGAAACGATGACTTAAACCCTCCCTAATTTCACGCGCACTACATCATATTCAAATTTCATCAAAATCCCTCGCGGCAACTGCAAAGACTGACCGATTAATCTACTAGGTATACAAGAAGATTACCCTCATCGTACTTTAGCGAGCTTCTTCACGCTCATACTTAGTGCCCTCTACTCCCGGTTCTACAATCTCCAACAATTACCATGCTCGAAGGTGACAGCCCTACTAAAACCACCTAACGAAGTGATTGCTCAGCCCCATACATCTTCGTGTGATAAAAAGGAGCCCAACAAGGTGTTACTGTTTCGCGCGCAATGTACGGCGGAACTTGAGTGAATTAGGTGAAGATTTTACATCGTTAGCTGCTCGACGATAATAGTGTATCAGGGGAGAAGTTATCGGCATTAGTGCGAAATGCATGCACGCCGTGGCACAAAGGTAATGCACTCTCGTAAGATCCGAAACACGTCCTGGCGCCGCAAGAACGACAGCACTGGCGGCTGGAGGTGGCTTAACCCTCAGGACCGGCAGCTGGTCCACTCTAACGATCACGCCACATCGTCTGTCAAGAGTCTCCGACGATATAATTACCGGGCGCAAAGTGGACGCGGTAATTGCAAAGGGAATGAATGATCGGAAGAACGAGTGGACGCTGACGGAGCGTCTGGGGTTGGTTTCACGGCGTTCGGTTTAATTTCCTGCCGGCCGCGGCCGGAGTGGTAGCTGGCCATCCCGCAGTAAATGACTTTTTATAGCTGGAGACGTTTTCAGCAATCGAAGACCAACGTCATTCTTCGTGCTCTTAATGGGATGGTGTGTTTAATCTAACATTGGAATCTAACATTCAGAAATGGTAAGTAGGTCGCAGAGATGAGCAGTCTGGCAAAAGGAAGCGTTAAAAAAAATATAGGGGAGAGTTGCCAATACCGTACCTCATCAATTTCTCAGTAATTAATGAATGCAAACGACATCTGATAATAAAAGTGTCAAGTAAATGCGAAATAAGAAATAGAAACAAAACCTTTTCGGGTTGCACCCTATTTTGTGCGTGCTATAAACATTTTAAAAAATCAGGTATGATTGACGTAACTTTTTACCAGTTTATTTTAGCTGATAATAATCAAACAATGCAATTTTGTTCTGTAATTTTTTATTTTTCTAAAAGCGGGTTTAATGTAGAATATTTTAAGGGCTACGATATAGGCAATCCTCCTCTACACGCGTTCAATTAACCATTCACAGCGAGGCAGGACTAAAGATTTCATGCGACGCGAACAAAAAATCGCGTTGACAGAGCGACGTAGACAGTTCGCCATTATTTACGAAATTTCGTCTACCCTCGTGCGGCATGCGCTCAGCTAATGAGGAATAGACACGCGAAGTTCGTGACAAGCTCGTAGCGAGTGTCTCAGTACACTATGCACACTCGCGTAGATAAGTTGGGGAATCAGGTACGTTCAGCAAAATGGGTAAGGGGTATGCATCTAATTGCTTTGTGCCACCGCACATCCGTAAGGGGCTCTGGACGAAAACTACTATGTCTTTTGAGTTCACTGCTGGGAGAATTGGTGTTTCGGGTTTAGCATTCAGAGAGAGGCAGTCGCGAATGTTTTCTCTGGTAGGTATACGATATGCTGCGAGATGAAAACGTATTCCTTCTGTGGGACGCGTGTCTGCGTCTCGCGTGGATGAACAGCCGAATGGAATACAGTTGAGAGAGCAGAATGCTTTAGCGTCGACGTGATAATATGATTTACAAGAGCACACACGCAGATAATGGTATCCAGAGAATTGTGCCAGTGAATATGTGACTGAAAGGAAAGGCTGGCAGAGTGGATTGTAGCAAAATGAATGGCTTTCTCAAAGTGGCTTCGAGTTGCTGTCAAACCGCTTCCAAACGCAATGTCAGATGGCAAATAATAAAGGGGGTTTGAATATAAATATATCTTGAATATTAGAGTGGAATGTGTAATGGAATATTAGCAACGCCATGCGAAGAGGACAAAGGAACTCTATCAAGACTGGCGGCCAATTTAATTTTATGTAACCTCAAAATCAATTAGATGTACAAGAACCCAGTCACTTTCAAATTAAAAATCTTAATAAATGGCAAGTCCCTTTAAAACATCGTGTCAGCTATAGCCTTAAAACTTATATAAATTATTATTTTTCATACCGAACATCTTCCAATTCTCATTAACAAATATAACAACACAGTAGCTACATACATCGTATATTCCACAACACTCTCAGGAATCACAGTGCAAGCAACGCAGGCACGGTAAGTCCGATTAATTTGAATCAAATGGCAGTCAGCTTAACTGGTCGAGTAATTGATCAAATTCTCGCTACCATCGACAAATGAATTGCTGGTGCAGTGTAATAAGACGATTTCGCGTACCTAATTAGCATGAATCTACCATCAATGTACTAATCTCGACAGAAAGCCATGTATACAGACATGATTTAGTTGTAAACCCACTATGAAAACTCCTGGTATACCTAGTGATCATCACAACGTTGAATATCACACTAACAGTCTAACACTTTTTCTAACACCTTCATTGTTTACATGCCTCATACGTAGGTACTTTAGGCTGCCAGTACAAAAGTTTGACGGATAAGAAATACTATAGAGATGATAAATAAATTTTACACCCCTCTTACTTTGCTCCATTTATAAAAATGTTTGGTAGAATTTTTCAGTGCAGGCACGAAATGCTGAGTTTCTTTGTACTCAACAGTTTAGAGGATTCTGCTAGACCTTTACGAGAATCGAGTGATATTAATTGGTTAAACAGATAATTACAACGCGGCTTGTTTGTTATCACGATGTGCATTCACCTCGCCGCGTGTTCCAGTGGAATCCGCGCGTTCCTCTGACGTAATATCAGGATCGAGTGCCTGGTCGAATCCTCGGGTTAACTTAACGAGCAGAAAATCGCGAATCCGCACATTTAACGAGCGGGGCTAGCGATTTCGCTGTTGCCCTCTCCTCTATTCCGTTCAACCCCTTTCGTCTGCAACTGTATCCTCCGTGCAATCGGGTCTGCACAATAGCCCGGCCATATTGTTATTTTCCTCTAGTTACTGTAGCGAATGTCACTGTACAAGCTATAATGTTAGGAATTTTATAGGACACCATTATTAACGAACCTATCTACGAAAGTATAGCCACGGAATATCGGGGGCTTTAATCAATCCTACATTGTTTCAAAATTAATTAATATTCAGGTAATATTGCCTGGTGTAATAAGCACTCTTTAATCTATATACGCTCCTATTTTATAAGAACCATCATTTAGGGATTGATTTCGGGTTGCAAAGAAGATGGAAGAAGAAGAGGAAAGCTGAGAGTTTCGGGGCATTAAATTGTTAACAGTAAAGAGGAAATTAACGGCAGACGTGTTGCTCCCCCGACAAAGTGAATTATTTTATGGAAGCAACGTGTTACGAATACAGTGCCGTAACGCAGTAGGTACTGGACGAGGGGAACGTGTGAACGAACCTTTAAATAGCATTGACGCCCGCCAATACGTAATGCACCAGCTGCATGTGATTGCGAATAATTATTTAATCCCAGTCAGTAGCCCCCTACGCCGTTTCTCTTGGGCTGCGCATCGTGCCTGGGATTCATACTGTCCACTCATAAATCACGTTTCTCGATAGCGGCCTATACGTAGGTATAAGGCTATAGCGGAACTGCGAGCTGGCTGCGTTACCTGCGAGCCTTTTCGATCTTCAACTTCCACCACATTTCACGTAACATATTGGAATGGTACATCGGTGGGTCCCACAATTTTTTGCTTCACGATGGATTGAAATTGGAATCCTGTTCACAGTTGGTCAGTTAACTGGAAATTCGCGATTATTCGATGTACGAAAAGGGCTTGTGAAAAAGGTGTATGTGAATATGAAGAGGTTCATTCCTGTTTATGCACTTTGCACGATTCGAAGTGTAAAGAGAGATATCTTACAGAAACGTGAGGAATTAAAATTGTTGGTAGGTAGTGGAAGTAGAATTTCAGAATATTTTAGCCATTCTCGTAGCTGCGATTAATAAATTTGGTTCTAACGAATATTTACTTATTTTCATCTTCAGTCCTGTGAATCGTTAGTATGTTACAACGAACGCGAGTGTTCGACGGTGATAACTCGTTTTTCATGAAGCTTGCAGCTAATTTACTCTCACTGCGATCCTCGACAAGAGGGGAAGGATGAAAGCTTGCGATATTTCAAAGTTAAAATGTTAGACTCGAATGGCGTGGGCGGACACCACGATCGATCATTGTTTTCCACCGTTTTGTGGAGAACTACAGTTCTGTGCTTCTCAGCTTCTAACGTCATTGCACTCTGATGAGTTGTGAGATGGGATGTCGGAAGTAATATCCTTCATCGTACCGGTTTCATGAGAATATAAGTACAATCTCATCGTTAGAAGCAATTGGAATGTAACATATGGAAATGTATTTACATACTATTAGGTTCTGATTTTCGTTGTTGTTGAAATAAGTTGCAAATGTATTCTACTGTATATTATTGTTTAATATACAGGATGATGTGAACATTTGCATATTTTCTTGCACCACAACCCCATATTCTTTGAAACATTAATGCAGGTACTTGTTCATTCTTCGTAAACATAGAATGATTTCCAGGAAAATGATTCATTTATGAAATATCTTAATTTAAAATTATGCAACACAACTACTCCCAGGTTTTAATGTAACGCCACACGTGTACTTTGCATGTGTCCTGCATGATGTTTCGTACCTCATACATATGTGTATGAGTAATGTTTGTGAATTTTTGGCAAAAATATGATAAGCCCCTTTTCCCTTATTGTTGTTTGCAGTTACACATTTACACGTAGGATACAAATAACGTGGCACTGTGCTCCAAACGAATATTCCAAACAATTCAATATTTTACAAAATGAAAACTAAAACATTTCCCAAATTATTAGTAACACTTTTTCAAAAGAACCTGATATATTTATTTACAACAGCCGAGCGAATTCAACACTCACAAAAAAGGAAACTTACAACTGCATGCATGCACCATGTGTAGGTAGAGAATAGTCTATCGTTGGTTGACACGACCGCGACGGGTCACGACGGGCCGAGCCCGTGCCCTATCGGAGCGCCACGTTGCTGAATTTTATCCTCGCAAAACACAGAGGATTCAAACCTGACAAGCGGAGGTCCATTTTTGTACCGAATTTCCTAAGCTATAAATTTCATAATAACTATTTTTGTCGTAAAACTGTTAGACAACGAGGTAGCCGCGAAAAACTTTTCTTTTTACCTTCAACTCTGTTAAATTTTTGACGGCGGTCGGATCGATGGGGACGAAATAAATGCCCAGATTGGCCATATTTCCGTCCAATTTCACTGGCCCCTGTGTCTAGGCCCTGCCCCGGCACGGTCTGCGGTCTGCACTTCTTCCACGCTCGACACGTCCCTGGCCCGTCCTCGGTGGCTGTGTAAACCGACCTTAACGCACATAAGTAGCTGATGGAAAACCATTCGATCCTCCTTATCGCCTCCCTCCCTATCTCTAATCCTTTCAACGATAAAATTCACCGAGGCTCCTTGTAACACCTTATGCAAAGAAGGCAGTTATTCTAAGGAACAGAAGTCATATTCAACCAAGTACACCGCGAGACCACGAGCTCTCCCAGAAGCGAGAATTCTGGGCATGGAAATTGCTTAGTCCCGTTCGAACGTAGAAGAACAGTGCACACAGGGAGAACTATACATAGTTATGCACACAGTGCCGCTAAGGATAACGATGGCAGAATTTGCAAATCAACAGATCTATCACCCACATCTTGCCTTGTTAGGGTGGACAGTACGCGTCAGAAATTCACGAGATACAATCTTCATAAACTCGGACGTTATCACTGAATCGGGCACCCGAGTGTAACACCCTCGAGCACGCTCTAAACTTGGCACATTCGGCCGCAGATATATCTCCCGGTTTCATCCCCTCAGCCAGGGATCCTCGATGACCTCCGACACTGTGCCGTGCCCGTGTGGCTGTGGGCGGTGGTAGGCTGGGCGAGCGATAATAAATGCCGAAAGTTTCGCGAGGAGACGAAGCGTCTGCGTTGTTTGACGAGCATCGTCACGTTGAGCCGTGGCGAGGGTGGGGGCGAAAGGCGCGGGTTTTGTCCCGGCCCGGAAAAAAGCGTAAAAGACGTTTATTCCTGCCGCGTATATAAACTGCGGCGCGGCAAGCAAAACACCCCCGAAAAACGACTGCGGCCGCATTCGAGCACGTAGGCAAATTCGTTGCAAACATCGAGACAATGGGGTATGACCCGTCGTGGGCGGCATTTTAAATCGGCTCCTTTCCGTCCTCGTACGAAGGCACGTCCTACCTTTTGCTCTTTGTTCTACCCCGGCTATCCAAGGCTCCCTTCGCTCCCTTCCCTTCCCCCTTCATTCTTTCCTTGTCGCATCCCGTTTCCAGGCTGCGAAATTTGCCCATCGCCGGCTCGGAACGAAAGAAGGAGGAAAGGATAATGTATCTATCTCCAGCCGGTACAGGGATATACAGCTGCTGCATACATATAAATACATCTGCCTTGCATGCGGGATAAATGCCCTTGCGGCGATAGCGAGTGCGCGTGACAGCAGTGGCAGGAGCTACCGAAAATTCGGGGATTCGGCAAGTTCAGCTGGGTCTTAATCTTTCTGGCGGTAGATTCCTGTCGGAGTGAATTGGGTGGGCTTGTTTCGATACAAGGACCTTTGAGACGGCGACCTTAAGCGAAGGGAGCGAGAATGACAGCATAAATTGTAGGTATGAATAAAAGTCTAGATAATCTTAAATAATAGTAGACTGATTGTGATTAATCTCTTCTTTGGGAATCCTGTGTATTATTTCTACAATGACTAATAATTAAATACCTAAGAGAATTCCAAAATTGATGGGTTCGTTTCTGAAAGCAGCCCGTTCTCTTCACCACCTAGGTTCGCAACAATACTTTTCCATTAAACTGCAGCATTTTGTCACGTAAAGATCACTGGCCGCCATTCCGGGGTAGGTTGACGTTAACAGAACAGCAAAGTAAGGCGGCAGAACGTAACCGTAACGTTACCGTATCGTAACGAACTAACGAAATGATGCACCAGCTGAAAGAAGCGACGCGACGCGACGGCAGGGTAAAAGTAGCCCACGGATTATGCTGTTACCTCGGGCTCTTATAGCAGGCGAAATGGCGTAAATAATGTCGTGGGAGTGTCGGAGGACAGGCATAACGAGCGGTCTGCCGCGCGGATTAAACACACGCGTAGCTCAGAGTAAGACACACAACGGCCTAATGCTCGTGCAAGCGTAGGCCCGCTATTATCGCGGTCGTGATACTCGTGACTTACGTGACTCCCGCTGTCGTTGCAATTCATGCCTGTACATAATGCCGCACGTGTTATACGGACGCACTCAGACACGAGAATCGCCGATCAAATCGGGATCGGGCGGGGCGGGGGGGGGGGGGGCGGTGGGGTTGCAAGCGACGAACCTAGGGAATTGCACAGGAAAATTAACCCCCGCGGTAACTACCGGCTGTCACGTGACGCCGAGATTGACCCCCCTCACGACTGTCGGGTCGCGAAGGGGGTCGTGTTGCGAGCAGAAGCTTCGGTTAGATAATCGACGAAAATTTGCCGTATCGAATGTTGTTACGGGAAAGTGTTGATGCGGGAATGATTAATCATGAATCTTGATGACTCCGAGGCTACGTGTTACGCTGCACTTTGGCTACGTTAAAGCTACGTTTGCTTCTGTGGCTTGGGCGAATTGAGCTGCTAGCAAGCATACTACCTACTAAAGGGGCGTTAATGAGGATTAAAAGGACCTTTTTTTGGAATAAATTTTTATACAAGCAAGGAGTAGACGATAAGAGAGATTTTTTCCATAGAGAAATATTTTTAATTATCTATTGAGTAGGTGTATCTCACTGAACAAAATAGGTACTTTTGCTTTTTGACTCGAAAAATGCTGAAGCTCCTTAAGCTGCTACTTCGCAGTGAATCATCTTGTATATTCTCCCTCGGAGCGTAACATTCAAATTTCCTATTCTCATAGCAAAATCCGTGGGTCTTATTAAAATTCTACCCACGAAAATGTTATTTATCCGAAACTCCCTGCACTCTTTATCCACTTATTGGAAAGCCACTGGCATAAATTCATTGAGCAGTAACGTGTACAGCATCGATGTTCTAAACAGCGAGTATTTCTTTCCCTGAATGTCCCCGATATTCGGCAAACTGCATTTTCACGAACCATTAAAGTTCAACGTGCATTCGGGGCACGCTACCGGTACGCTTTGATTATAGACCAACTAATTTTGCTAATCGGTTAGAAAAAAACACTTGGTCCGGACCGAGCTTCCTCTATGGCACGAATAAACCGAGAATCGTTCCAGCAGGTAAATACCGCGGGAAAACGTTGCATCCATCGTGACTCGTCACTGTATCGTCCTTTGTTTCTTTCCCGCGGTAAATATTACCTACACAACGCAACGATGGAACGTCGAGGAAACGGGAAAACAGACTGGAAATCAACTCTAGGAAGAGCGGTGCAGGGAAAACGGGACGCGGGAATATAATTAGCATGGCGAAGGACGCGTTTGACGGGCGTTCGCGAGTCTACGAAAACGAAACGTGGCTCACCACCCCCTCGGCACGCAGCGTACCCATATCCCTTTCTCCGACATTTTCGCCCGCTCGTCGAATCGAGTACATAACCGCCGCAGAAACCGCGAGTTTGCATTGCAGATTGGTAACTACATTCCGATTTTTCGCGGACGATTTTTTCCACGGCGCATTCAGTTCAACCCTCGGACCAGTCCGCCGTGAAAAACCCCACGGCGCGCTCCTTTCTGCGCGAAAAATAATAAATCCAATAGTAATAGGCTCCCTTACATTTTCGCTCTGCGTAATCAAGCGTGGTGAAACAAAGGAGCTCGATCAACGATAACGCGGGCGTCAAATAAAATTCCACCGGTGGCCCACGATATTAATTTCTCAGCGGCTCGATTTAGCATCGAAATGAAAATAGAATAAAAAAGAGCTGGAGTTATGAAGATATTACGCAGCTACTATTTTCCTATAATTAAATATCGTAATTTAGACTTTTCATCACTTTTGATAGTCCCACCAAAAATCTGAATTTCCACCGTGGTTAAATGAGTTTCTTTGCTTGCAGAAGTACGAATTCTGGTTGCGTGTAGGTATTACACATGATTGAAATGCCTCAGGCACCGTGGATTTTGAAAATATTATTTCTGCAGCTTTTTAGTTGGAAAAGGTGGTGGCGTTTGAAGAATTTTTAAATAATGGAAGATATTATATTTGGGATATACACTGCCAGCGGGAATTAGTGGTGTTAATTAACGGACATAAATTTGCAGAAACTCTGCAGAGCTTAACCACAAGCGAAATCGAACTGGGGATCGTCGTTCAGCGACATCCAGCGCTCCAGACGGCACACGGTGCCCGCGAAACCATAAAATTAATTAAAGCCGGAAACGGAACAACGTAATTAAAAGGGCAGAAAAATTCAAGGGGGGTCGGACAATGGTAGACAAACGCGAAGCAACAGGAATAATGAAAAACGACGACGACGAGTGACGGGCCATGGTGGAGAGCGGCGGGTACCAAGGTGGACCAAGGGGTGGCCTGCGAAAGAAGTCTCGAGCGCGGAGCTAAGCGGGAGGAAGGAGGCAGAAGGGAGCACGATAGACCGCGACAAGAACAATGGGGAAAATGGATGCGAAAGCTGGAAGCGAGGAGCATGAATGAGAGAAATGCGCCGCGAAAAGGGGGATGAATGTGCGTGGAAGAGTGAAACGATCCGCGGGAACGGGGATGGGGTGGTGGCCGTGGCAGACAGAGACGACGGCAATCGGACAAAGTAGCGGCGGGAAGAAGAGGGGAAAAAGGGTGGAGGGCCGGCGTATATAACCGTTAAAAATGCCAGCGGCACGTTGGTGGTGTACACGTTGTCCACTATTGACCGGCTGCAAAGGGGTCCGTGGAGGCAGTGGGGTGGCAATGGTAGCGCTGGTGCTGTTGGCGGAGGCTGGACACCGCGCTATTTTATCTGCCATTGAAACTGGAACGAGCTGGAGGGAGGACGGCCAGTTGACGGTGGTTTTCGGGCACGGGCAGGAAACGCAAACGCTGAGGTAACGAAGCGCTCACGGAGGGTAGGGGAGGGCTAGCCGCACGCCCCTCGCTCGCCCGGTCTCTGAATCAACCTGTATCATCGGTCTATGCGTCATCAGAACGCCTGTTGTTCCTGATGGACAATGCTTGAAATCATTTTTCGCGGCTTTGTCTCGGATCGATTATACGACTCTCGCGGCTCGTTTTCTGCTAGAACAGTTTGGGGTTGCGTAGTTGCGCGCGGGTGATATGTAGTGTACCTACCTACGGTTCTGGCGTTATTCGTTCGCGTTCGCATTATTTTTTATAGTCTTGACAATGCGGGAATTAACGAGCACGATGCGTGGGCAGCGGTAGATTTAAGGGGAAAATATATGGGGGATTTGAATCAGTGAGGATGTTTCAATTGAGGTTATTCGAAAAAAGAAGTTTCTCACCCCCAATCCTAGGGGCTGAAGAAAGGCACGTGTGAAATATTTTTATAACAACCACTTTCTATCAAAGTCGCATGAAAATCGGCGATTGTTCCTTTGTTAGAAATGATAAATGTGATAAATATTTGTACGCACAATCAACGTTAGAAACTTTGTACAATCTAGAATAAACCCGGACCCGTAATTTCACTCCCCTTTCTCCATTTAAATAACCAACGGATGTGAAGCAGCAGAAGATTGACAGCCGCAAGCTGCACTCTCTGTGACATTTATTGACGTCAATTGCGCTGAAAGGTTTAAAGCGCGCGGGCATCACTCACGCATCGGGAGATCATAAATCCACGCGGGGAATTCCGAGGAATTGAAAACTCATGGCTCCTGTGGCGCGTTAGCGTGGGTCCTACACCAATTCGACCATCCTGGAGCACAAGGAGAGTAAGCGGATGGAGGGCGAAAGGAAGCAAGGAAGTCACGCGCAAGCAGCCAGTCGGTGGAACCTCCTCGGCAACAGAATTGTTGCGTTTTCAACGCGGAAAGTTTAAATTAACAACTTGCACACCGAGTGAGATCCACTGAGCACGGTTCACCGCAATCTCCGCTCTACTTTCTGTTTGGACGCCAGAATATTGTGCGAATTGTGCGCGCAGAGAAACGCTGCCGCGGACGGAGATTGCGTAACCATTTCGGCAGCCAGCTCCGAAAACAATTTACGGGAACGTTACGCCAGCGTGAAGGTTTCACGTGTTGCTTTTGCGTTTTGGAATCGAACGACCGGCTCGATTCGCGCGACAAATAGCGGCTCTGTACGGGATTCGTCACCTGTCATTACAATCGAACGCACAGGTGTCACCAGTGGCGTTCTTTTTGGTATGGAGGTCTGTGACTTGCCAACCAAATACTAACTGATAAATAAATAAATATGTAAAACATGTAAGAGCATTTTTGTAAAAGACACTTCTGTGGATCGCGAGCGATATCTCGGATATATGTATATGGCGAGAAATCTATGGAAAGACAAAAAATCATGTCAAGTGGATCATGAAAATTGACCTACATTCCGCGAGGTAAACGTAGAAATGTGTCATTTGTCACGTCGGCACTCTGAAAGCAACGATTCACCCTATTTTCGTTCAAAGAGCCTGGCTCTTTTACTTTGATCGTACGTTTTGAGATTTTGCACAAAAGCGCGATAAACCTAGCAGCGAACAAAGGGCGACAAAAGTGGATGAATCAAGGTCGACTGCGAGTATACAGGTAATCGATTCGGTATACCTATACCACCGAGCCAACTGAAATTTTTACAATTTAAAACAGTTGCATTTTTCTGATAGATATTTGCACAGATAATTATTTATGTACTACGCTGAGTTATTTGGAATAATAGTGACAGCATTTCCTTACGATTAAGAAAGAAATGGATTCTTTGGAAAAATTAGTCGAATGCCTCCAAAACGTTTAATAAATCAAATATGTGATTTAAATTAATGATATTAGAATATTCTGGAAACAATACATATGTGACAAGTTTGCGTGAGTAAAAGAAATGAATTTCCGAACATAGATAATAATAGTGGGATTTCATTTCTCTTCACCAAAATTGATAGAAAGTCACTAAGTAGAAACGCGTAATGATACGCGTAAATTTTGATGTGAGCGCTATCAACGAGCAAAAGACGTATGGAATAATACAATTTTAGTGGTAATGTGCTACCCCGTTAATTGGTCGTTATTTCTCTAACAGTTAATTTCATTCCCTTAATCGCTATAACGTGAACGTCGATACTTGCTCATTTGAAATTGAATTCATTTCGCTTCCCATTATTCTTTTGATTGCCGATGAACCGTATCGAATTGATTCACCCGTCGATATAAACCTGAATGTCGTTACAAAGTGAGTTATAACATAAATTCATAAAAGATTAATTAAATTATATTTTCATCTATTTCAAGCGCATAATTACGCGTAATGACATCCGGACGATATTGCATTCGTGTCTACTATGCTCTCAATAAATGTTTATTTATAATTAATATGGAGAGAAGAGAGTAGATTACACGAGTATAAATTCACTCGTCAACGAATGTGAAATCATGTGAAAAAGACTGCAAATGCAATTAGTTAACATAGACACTTAATATACACCGCCATACCTATATCAGCGAATATAAAAAATGACGGAAGTATCAAATACTTCGTACTGTTTAAATTGCATCACATAACTTCTGCAGTACATAAGTAACTTTCAAAATATCGCCCATCTTATTACAGTTGTCTATCTCCTAATTATCTTAAAAAGTGTAATCCAATTAAAACTAAAAACTGAATACTTTCCATAATCCCCCCAACATCTCGAAAATCAAAACACGTATCTCAAATAATTCGAAGCGAATCGGTAGTTCCTTATTCTCCCATTTTTCAAACTCAAAACCTGATGGCAGCTCCATCAAGATGAATTTGCAGGGGAGTTAACGCAAATCGTATCGTAATTGTATCGTCTCGTTATCGTAATAGATCAATAGTAAACCATCCAAACTCGTCCAACGTGCCTTCCAGTTGGGACATTGGCCAAGATGGCCAAGAGGGCCAAGAGTCGACCGGACACAGATTCAACCCCTTCGAGCTCGGAGGTTCGCCCTACGCCGATGAAATTGGAATTTGATCCGCGCCCATGATATCTAATAACACCGACGTCTTATTTATCGACGAACTGAAATTCCAACTGCAACGGCAAAGGCTAACCAGAGAGTTCTCCTGGCATGACCTCGTCGGTTCCTTGATCCCTTGGAAAAATGAGGGCGGTTGACTTACGGGTCGCATTGGGTGGGTATTGACCATCACGTTACTCGATTCAACGATATTGCGTATCCTCGGATCAAATTATCGGATGAACTGGAGGAACTTCAATTATTGTCTATTGTATATTGAAAGCTAGATTGGTATATACAAATGGTGTTCGATTTGCTGTACGCTGGTCTATTTCATGCGGAAAGGACGGTATATTTGGCAGGATAATAGAGAAGAGTAGAATACCCGAGGAGGAAGAATATAAAGCTCTAATAGGAGAAGAAAGTTGTACGATGTGTAAATAGTATTTATACATTGGTGTATGTATGTTTGCGCTTACATATTTATAATACTTGTAGTTGGTATTCAAATCTACGCCTTTCCCTGTGGAGCAGCATTCGCCGAGATGCACCACTGTCTTCGTAACCACCACCCGCTTTCAAATCTTTCATGGATGACAAAGTATAACACCTCGTCAAACGTGAAAGAATCTCGGCAATTCTGTTCTGATTTCACCCAGACTTATGCTCTGTTTATAAATAAATCAAAGTCGTTCATGTTGGGGAGATTTGAAATTGATATACGTTATAGTTGTGTAACAGAATTAAAACATAAACTTTAACAGTAGTTACGGTTCGGAGAAAGGGTAACGCGAGTAGGAGCCAGATTAGGGTAACATAAGGGATAGTAGTCACCCACAATAATTTCCTACATTTACACAGTTGGATTTTAGAATCTTTCATTGTCGTGTGTCGAAATGAAATTATTATTTATATAGGTAATGATTGTAATTGAAAGTTAACGAGACATAATGCACATCAGACTTCAATACATCTCTCCCAACTTTCCCAATTCAGTCTCCCCATTTTCTTGCAATGCAGTACGTAACACTCAATCTATATAGATAAAGATAAGTCGTTAAGACAATCATACGATAATAAAACAGTAATATCCTGACTGAAGATTTTCAAAATCACTGGACCAATCGAGTCAGACCCCTAAAATTGATTATTCACCCCGGCAACAAGATAGTACCTACGCGTGATCAGGCCGTGGTACACGTATTGCGCGAAAGTTGGCCGGCGTGCATTTGCCAGAAGACCCGTGTATGTGCAACGATTTGAGGAAGAGCTCGACGACGACGGGGGTGGCGAGACACGGTCCGTCGGGATGGAGGGGTGGACCATCCATCATACCGCGGAAACCAGCCGGCACATTGCCGGAAGTGACGTCATGCTTGAAATATCGACTAATAATTTATACGCAGACGTTGGCGCCCGCTCACGTTTTGCAGGCTTACCTATCCGTAGTAACAAACTAACGCCTCCATGTACTTGTGGTCGTCGGGGTGTGCACGCGACGTCCGAATACACGCCGCTGGGCTAACAGCTTTTGGATGTCGGGGGCGATGCGTCTCGAATGATTCTGAGGTCACTGAATGCGACACACACCGAAGGGAACAGCCGGGAAATTTATCGCTTCTATTTGCGATATCAACGCGCTTCATTTGCTTCTGTCGCAAGTTCACTTGTTGAACATTCGAAGCTGAAAATTGCAGCGGTCAGGTAGGATATTGCATGTTGATGTTTCAAAGTCGAAGGAGTTTTTGTCCTGTTTATGTAGGCTGTTGTGTCGAATTCTTTTCTCCAGTGCAGTGGTGGGAGGTGTAGGTGATTATTGCGAAACGTGATAATAAGGTATAAGGTCGATCAAGAGGAGGAATACGGTTAATGAAACATTTCGCGCATGTCTCATTATGTCCTCTTTACTTACTAAAAGGAACTGGGTCTGTTCCCCTATCTTGCTATTCAGGGTCTCGATTAAGGCTGGATTAGATGTGGGTTAAAGTTTTACTCAAACTAAACTTAACCAGATTTAATCCAGGCCTAATTACAGGAAAAAGGGGATTGGTATGAAGGAAGAGATGAAGGAAGAAGCTGAAGAAAGTATGGATCGTATTTAGTGAAAGTGAAGTGACGCTAAGCCTACGAAGATTTTCATGTTAGGAAATTTGTACTTCGTATAATCTCCAACAGCGAATAATTAATCCCCAATCCAATATCGCTGACGAGAGGGAAGCACAAGCAGCATGAATGCTAACGAAGAGGCGTCGGCGTCGCCATGACAAACGCCTTGTCCGAGTATTCCCGATGACTCAGAAGCGAAACTAAAGGGAGAAGTAGAAAAAAAGGTGACAGGTACTGTTTGGAAATTCTCCCTCCCCCTTCAGCGGCCAACTGAGAAGTGAAAAAGGAGAGATTCCACGGCACTCAATATTCCATATTTCTCATGACAATTTCTCCCGGCAAATTTATAGACTTCCCTTTGGCCGAGGTGGCGCTCAGGAGGAGGAGTAGAGCAGTGGGAAGGGGCAGGAAATCAAGAGAAAGAGGTTGAGAACGAGCCGAGGATGGAAACGGGGGCTGAGAATGACGATCGCGCGAAGAATGAGGGGGGTTGTTGGTAGTGGTCGCTGCAAAGGAGGGAAAGGTACGAGGAAAGGAAGGAAGGAAGGAAGGCGATCGAATGAAAAGCTTCTACCACCTCCTCCAAGCTACTACCCCGCTGCAATCAGTTATAAAGGGACACGTCGATACGTTCGCGCGGCTATGTATACGTGTCAGAAAACCCACGCGGACTTACGTATAGATGGCAGTACCAGGCAGCAGCTGCAGATGCGGCTCGTGGGCGGGAGGTGCAGCGACGGAGGCCGAGGGAGGGATGCTTGAAAGCACCCATCAGTGTTCTGGATTTTGATACCCGCTTTACAGCGGAACTGTGTTGGAAGAAAAGTGAGGAATCAATTTGAATTTATGGGGCGTTGCTAGACTGCTAAAGCGAGTGGTGACGAATATGTGGTTGAAAGGGGAGTTTGGAAGTGCGCGTTGAAGGCGCCTTGCGAATTGCTCGCAAGTTATGTATTACTACTTTAGAGTTAGCCGATTCGTACGGAGCGAAGTGTACGTGGTGTAATTAAAAAGGGAATTCCTGCAGAGATCCGTTGGAAATGTGGAATAGAATGTATCCATAGGAGGCTTCATTCGTGAGAAAATCGACTTTCAAGAGTCCATCAATCAGTTCCGTACTTTCTTCGATATTTTATTAGCGTCGATGGTTTCGTGTTTACTAAGTAATTAATGTCGTCTATTTTTCCACTCCTCGTTATTGACATCCATGACGGTGTTGAAAATCTCAAAAGCTGCTTGATAATCAGCTTCCAGAGCATTGATCCCCTGCCGGCCAGTATAGTCTATTCCCGTGTAATTTCCTCCAAGTAATTGTCAAATATAGCCACGTCGCAGCCGCCCACGCCATAAAGTCAATTCTAACGAAATTCTAGTCGTGATTAATTAAATAAACCCTCCTACTCGTGAAAACCCTTCTGGTTCTATATTTGCTCAACTACCGAATCACTTTTACATAAGTTACACCGCAGGCGTCCCCTAATCCTATTACATTAAGGTTTCATATTCTGCTAACAAACATTTCCCGTCCATTCAGTCGGATCACCGCACAATGGCCCGCGGAGCTCTGCCATTTCTCCTTTCGCTAGGATCTCCCCGAAAATAAAACGACACCAGACAAACGGTGATATGTAAACGATATTCGATCGGGTGAACGATCGAGCAGATAGCAGGGCACATTCACCCGTCACCGTGCGAGTAGCTTACGAGAAGAGACAGAATACATCGGTCGTATCTAAATGTCGATCGCAGATGCGGAACAGGACAATACGTCGCCGTGTGCCGCGCCGCAAATCGACTTATCTCCGCGCAGACAAACAGCGCGAGTAGACGCTTTGCAACGCGCTAATCGCGCGAACACGGCTGGCCGATAGGACGGCCGTAATGCAACCGCGATCCCAAGAGTATAGTTTGACAGGCTCCGTCCTGACGATCGATCTGCCACCAGCCCGTGGTACGAATCGATTCCCGAGACCCTCGAAACTCCGTCGTCTCACCGTCAATCTCGCCTTTCACCGCGTTAATTGGATTACGGAGTTCGCGTCGTCGTGCCTCCGCTGCTAAACATACAACCCGCGCCTGTAAACGTACCTATTCGCGAATTAAGTAATCAAATTCACTGGGTACGAGATAATTCGTCCATCTCCCATCCCCCCCCCCCACCGCCCCTCTCTCTCCCAATACGACCCACCCGCTGAAATATAATCACGTGTCGGTTATATCCGTGACGATTTTTTTCACCCCCCCCCCCCAACCGGCTTCCGAGCCCGCGATTACGCATTAATGAAAATTCGAACGCGAGCTAATAACCCCGAGGTATCGAAATTATTTATGGAAATTCCGTAATATTCCCATGCAAATTGCGTTTTCCTAGGGCTCTCGTGTGCGCGAGCCAGGACGGGGGAAATTGTTATTTCGCTGGCGCGCCGCGCCGTTGCGGTGGTGGCGTTTCCGCGGGCCCTCCTCGCGGAGGGAACGTTCACTTTCAACACCTGACAATCGATGAACTGGCGCCTGCTTGATTAACGGCTACCACGACTAGGTAACTGGTCTCTAATAGCGTACGGACGGGATGAATGGGGAAAACGATGCACCGAGATTTTTCCGGTGTGTAGAAAAAAATTGTGCGCTGGTCATCCCACGCCATATAGGTACGATCGATTTTTGCTGTTGGTGTCGGGGATTTTGGTAATAAGCAACTACGATGAACTGTACGTTTTAAATTATTTTTAAATCAGCGAAGTGATTACTTAAACCCCTGCTAACTTCACGTGGGCTACGAAATCTATGATATCTGAATATCATCGAAATCCCTCGACGTTTAGTGCTAGAAGCAATCGATGCGACGTGGAGTGACTATTGCACTGATTCGCGGGTACGAACTGGCGTCAAAGTATGCCAACCCCATCGAGCAAATGTAAATAAACCAGTTTACTAGAACACAAAGGTTCTGCAAACACATAAAAGGGGTACATTTTCAAGGAACAGGAGACGAGTGTTGCTCCACCGTCCCACGCGACAATCGCTTCGCGGAGAACACCCTCAACACTCCGTGTACCTCCACCGACATCTGAAAAACTACCCTTCACTACTTAGTTTCGGTACACCCTACACCCGTGCGTTTGCCGTATCGATACGCGTCTTCATTCCTTTCGTGGATAACCTAACTCATCTACCTCAACAGTAGTCCCCGTCACTAATTGCAAGTTGCAAGAGTGTATGTAGCGCTGCCATCGTCTGATACACCAGCTTCTCACCCGAAGCACCTGCAACTTTGTTATCCAACGACACAATAGCGCCAGCCAAGCAAATGTGGACACAGGCGGGGCGAGAGGGAGGAAGAAATTCGAAGCCAAAATTGGAGGCGATCGCAGGAAGGGCTGAGAGAAACCGAAAGGGGCGAGGAGTCGGTGGGGGCCAGTTGACGAGGTCGATTCAATTTCGGCTTTTGTCGACAGTCGATTCGGCGTGAACGTACCGAAAATGCTACGCATTCGTGCGAGCTGGTCATTATGGCCGCGACATAATGCACGATTGTGACACGACAATCACCGTCACAGCGCATCCTTGTTCTCCGTTGCGTCATTCGAATTTGCGAGCGCGCCGCAGCCGCCCATTGCGCAGGTACGCGGGACGAGGACAGGACTTGTACACATCTAATTTCTAAATCCAAACCGAAGCCAGCCCAGCGTGTGCCTAAGCATTTGCGGCTAGAATGTTTGTTCTCATCAACGATACGCGGGCAACTAATTACGTCCACGTGCTGGCCCCTCTGCCCTGGATATTTAGACACCGAGCTTCACGATAAACAGCCGGACTTGCTTCTGCGGAAATTCATTCAGTGGTCAACTGGCGAGCGAGCATGATGTGTCAGAATGTGTTGCGATGATTATCTTTACGCGGGGCTCCGTCGGAGGCCCGTTAGCAGAAATGAAGTTTTATGATGTGCTTGATGTAAAGTTGCGGTGACAGTCGCTGGTGGAATATATGTAGATAAGCGTAGATAGATATATGTAGATGATTGTGTTCTTCCTTTTTCCCGTAATATGTAGGTATTTCAACTATTTGGTCGCCAGTTTCATGTAGGCGTGTGGCATTGAGGAATTATCAAAATGGAGCTTCATATTGCTTGCTTACACGGAGCAGTTAATTTGTTCCCACATGATGTGCATTAACACGATGATTTTCAGCAAATAAATTCTTCGCGTGAAGAAGAATCTATGCCAAACGCGGTGCCTCAAAAATAGACAAAATGATGTGACGGGAAGCAACAATAAAATTATTGGAACCTGAAGATTTTCGATTGGCTCGAGCAACGCGGAGCTTGAAATCGCGCTTCGTCTGAACAGAGCAGAAGGTAAAAGGAAGGACTGTGCCTCATTTGTGAAGCAAAAGAAACCGTCTGATGGTTTCCGTGAGTCCCCATCCTGCATTATATTTAAATATTCATCGAGGATATTTTACGTAAAATTTTTGTATGCACCGTTGCTGAATGGAGAGGTTAATTGCTACTTTCCATAATAATTCAATGCTAGCAAAAAGGTCTCATGGCTTGTCTCATCTTGATCTTCTTACGTTAGATCGGCCAGAGGATTCGAATATCGGGAGAGAGATAATTTTGTCATAAAAACAAAGGGGAACCAGTTCACTTTCCAGGACCATGGAATCGCTCCTTTTTGGATTAAACTTCGCTCATTCGATCGTGATCAGGAAGAGCTCGTTTCTTTCGTGAATGAGTACGATTGGAATCAATGGGATTGCAGATTTCTAAATCCACGACTCTATGGGCACAGATTTTTTATAAGCAAGCATGACACTGTCTTCCACGTGATTGAGAGGAGTTAAAGAAATTACTTTACTTGTGATTCAAATACCAGAAAATCTCAGTAACTCTACCTTTACCTGTACCTACCTTGTGTACCTTTACTTTTCTTCTGGATTTATTCGAAAGAATTTAATTGAAATTTCCGATAGCTTTGACTATATGACTCCTCTTTATAAGCAGGAATGGCAGCTTGATGGCAGGAATTAGATTTTTCAGAAATAAAGTCAATACTCTGCTGTCCTGAGCTGCAATAATTAAATTGTAAACAGAATTTTAACTATTTAAATGAAATCTAAAGATTTCTCGCAGTGCTCAATGATTAAAGGACTAAAATATATGATTTCGGCGCACTAGTTCGGTCTATTTAAAATAATAAAAACAAGCTATTTAGCAATTATAATTATATAAGCTTCCGACGTTTCGATCTTGGTTTAGATCATCTTCAGGAAAGTTTAGAACAAATATAAAATACTGCTTTCGCTATTGAAATTGAGTCACAGTGCTCTGGCACTACGTGTGACCCCCGAGTCGGTTGGAATAAGACTAACGTATACCGTGAACAAAACATCTGCTTATAGAAGGTGAAAACAAGGTAAATACCCTTGACAGTTCAAAACGTATTTAAACTCCCTGAAATTCAAAATTAAAGGATATACCGTTTGCAGTAACCAAACATTCTTGCTCATATGGTGTGTTATACACTCAAAAGGTGTTAACGAGCAAATAAACAGTTACATACCAATCAACTGATATGTAGATAATTAGTTCGATCATATAAAACTCTATGGAGCAAAAACATCATAAGACATTACTTCTTTAGTAATGTTGCGTAATATTCTTGTATTTTAGGTGTTTCATACCTAAGATTTACGCTAGGCTGTTTAATCATGTGAATTGTCTCCAAAAGAATTCTCTGATTTAAATTAGTTTCTTTATCAACAATCTTAACATTGTCAAAATCAAACCTATGATCAAACTCCAACGAATGTTTGGTTAAAGCAGTATGTTGTATGGGAGATAAAAAAATATTTCTTTTATGTTCATATACTCGTCTTTCTAAAAGTCTAGATGTTTGCCCGATATAAACCTGATTACAACCCAAGCAAGGAATTGAATATACGATGTTAGAGTGTTTTAAAAGAGGTATTTTGTCTTTAATTAAAGGGAACAATTGTTTCGTGTAAAACGGTAATTTAAAAATAGTGTGAATTCCGGCTTTTCTAAAGATTCTTCTTATGTCATTAGAGATATTATTACAAAACGGTAATACAACGGTGTTCTTCCAACTAATTGGTCCTACTTCATTTTTCCTTAATTCTTTCCGTCTTTCTGTTAACAATGGATGGTAAATTTCAAAAGTACGCTCCTTAATAATAGAAGAAACCATTTCTATAAGATACCCATTACGTTTCAAGGTGTTTTTTAAAAGAAGCAAATTAGCCGAAATCATATATTTTAATTATTACGGTCGAAAATAAATTTATAAATAACTATTAAAGGACTAAATTAATCAGTGCCATAAGAATAACCTTAACCTTCAATTACTGCATGGATATGTACGCTTAGGTACGAACTTTCACGTTGAAGTGGAAAGGGAGCACGGCAATGAATAATATATTTGCAAGATAGTAGGAAAACGAAATTCCTTCGGGGCTAATTGAAGCCTGGTCATCCACTCCCTCAACACGTGCCTAACATCGCTCCCTCCATCAGTATAGTAATTTGTGAGAGAATTAACGTAGGTGGTAAAATCAGTAGGTATGTTGCCAAGACAGTAGTCCATTTGAGTTATCATATTGAGTGCTGTGGAAGTACATAACGACCATATCGCACTACACTCGATCTTACATAAAATTAAAAAGTATCACAGTTTCTCTTAGTCTGATTTCCAAAGAATTCTGCGAACCCCACTTCGTTCGTGCTCACGCTTCCAACGGCATCCCATACCGCAGCCTCTAAATCTTTAAATCGTAAAACTCGACTGACAGAAATTCCTTCGCGAGCTGTGGTTTACAACTCATTTGGCAAGGCTGATCCTTTTGCCACCTCAGCCCGCCGAAGCTTTAATTACGAATGCGTCATGCGGCACATAAATGATGGCCGACAGTCGGGTGCTCACAATGACTCGTTAAGGCCTGTCCTAGCGTGTGGGGAAACACCAGCAAAACAGGGGTGGCCAGGGAATGGGAAGGGATTGATCGAGTGTGAATCATAGCGTCCGAACAGCGAAGTGATAAATGCACAGCTTGTGGACTGTGGGTTTACATTTTGGAAAGAACAAACTGTAGAATTTGAACAGGAAGCCGTGGAACCGTCAATCTTTCGAAACGGAAGTGCAGTGGTAAGGATTGAAAGTAGGCAGGGTGATTATTGAACGATTGCTCTAAACTGGTGAAAATGGATTTTTGGGGGAAAAGATACATGTAGATGTTGCGGTGTGTTTTAAACGATTCAATGAGTAGTTAATAAAAAGTTACAAAAATATCCAAGGAAAAATATTAAACCAGTGCGTATTTAGTTGCTATTTTTAACGAATAACTTTCACATTTAAGGCTCGTTTTATCGTTACTTTGGGAGGGACTGATCGTCTGCGAAGGAAAAGGAAATTACAAATGAAGGCAAAAAGTCTGACTAGATTCTCCCTTGATTTCGAGTATCCTCGTTAAGACGCTGAAACTCAGTGAGTAACTTGCGATCGACGGTGTTTAAGGGAAATGGCCAATGGTGGAAAAGAGCGGGAAATATTGCAAGAGGGGAACTTTAACGACTGGAGTTACCCTAACGGCGTGGCCGTAAGCGTTTCAGGATAACACCTTTTATCCTTCTTTATCAGCTCATTATCATTCGCGGTAAATCTGTTGTCAACGGAATTGACTTATAGAATTAGTGTTAGGTCTTCTCTTAAAACCTAGAGACAATATATTTTCACCTTGACTGTTTCTTCATCACTAAATAATCAGATGATAAAGGTAATTTGACATTAACTATTCATCTTTCCTTGTTTATTATCTCCTCATTTTATTAAAATTCACATTTGCGATGGAATCGAATTGATTCTACAAATGTTGCACTCTCTTTAAAGAAGATACTCCAAATTCTGTAATATCATCGTTACCGGAATATCTTATGGAATATCAAAGTTGTGTCTACATCTTATTTTAATCACTGATTAAATGATTAGTTGTAATTTTATCGATACTTTTATAACGAAGTAATGATTACTTCAATTCTCCTTTCTTTCACGCAATTAAATGTCGCCCGCAATTAATGAATCCATTATCCTTGATTAAACAATTTGATTGCGCAGTTTAGCTTGATTATTAGCAGATATAATTTCTTCACAATGATTTTATGAATACTGTAGGAAATAACGTGAAGACCCATTCAACTGATTAAGATTAATACTGCTAACTATTTTTAAAGACTTTTTTTTTCGAGTACTATTATACTGAATGTTAGTATTCTTGAGTATTAGTTATAATAATATGCACTGCTGTTCTTTTTCTCAATTCTTTCTCTATATAACCACTTTTAAGTTTAAATTTCCCTTGAAGTTAATTCTTCGACAAAAGAAACCTAAAAAATAATCTTCAAATTGTCAAGTAGCAATCGTCGAAGGACATCGTGCTTTACTGCTAGCTCGCAATTAATGCATCAGCGGTGAACATAAGTGTCCCGAAATTTCAGAAATTCGGGCAGAAAAAGGGAGCCAGAAACGTGGACTGTGAGAAAATGGTACAAAACGAAACATAACGAGAGCACTTTAAAGTTACACCGGCTGGGTGAAACCAAGTGGCTCGGTACACCATGATCGAGGATAAGCAAAGCCAGCTGGATCGTTAGAACTTCATTTCACTTTATTGTAATTCCATTTTTCTCGACTGCAAATAAACGCTCCGCTGGTCACGTCTATCGCGTTATCCGAGAGTGGAGGGAAGTTTCAGTTCGGCGAGGGTTAAACAGCTCCCGTTCCCCTCTTTTTCTCAGTTTCCCTCCCTTTCCTTTATGCTACCAGCCCCCCCCCCCCCCCTTGAGTCGTCCACGTCACTATCAATTGCCGTCGTACTTTTTCGCCTCTCCTTGCACTTTTGTCTCTCGTTCTTTTCACTTTGTTAGCCAGTGGTTGCAACCGTTTATCGTGGAATATTTCATCCCCCTTTTCCCATTTCACTCCAATTCCTTAGTCTCTATTATTTTCTCTTTATTCCACGTTTCAGCTCTGTGCGTTGCTTTGATCGGTGTCTTTTTTAAACCACTTTCACAATGCCTGAAATGATATCCCATTACGGTTGCTTACAATTAGTTACATACATATGTATATACATCTGCCATCCGATTGTCGCGAGTTTCCTTAGCTCACTCGTGATTCCGTTATTCCTTTTCTGTCAGAGATTATTATTACCTGTACTTTCCATTTATTTTTTGCGCTTGTTGGTTGTTCCCTTGGCTTTCTCCAGCTTCGCTTTCCGTTAATGCTTTACGAACCCTTCTCGATTACGTGGCGCGGCTCCAACTGTTGCGGCGCTGGTACCTATAAAATAACATCATTGAGTTATCATAGGGATGCGATCCTTCTCCGATACTTTCACCCTGCCTATTTTCTTCCGTCCGCGTCCTCTCGTTTCTTCAACTCCCTGCTCGGTCGTCAACTTACGTCCCCGTTCCACCCATTCCCCATTCCTCTTCTGAATAAAAATGCGACCTCTTCCCGGCCATTGTATACTAATTCGTGGGGAATAAGAAATTTGTTTTTTTTTTTTTTCCCCCCTCGTTGCGTGGAAAAGTTTGCAAGCTCGTGACTGACAAGTTCAATAGAAAGTTGGCAGGATTTCTAGAGGATTTTCTGCTGTACCATGGCAATGTTTCTCTTCTTCTTTTCCTCCTCTTTTTATTACTCTACTCGAACGGGTTCGAAGAGCGTAACGTTTGTCCACAGAAAACACATCATGCATTCTTTTTGGTAGTAAACGTGAAACGACCAATGAAATAAGGAATAACTTTCAATTTTCTTCTGCAATATTCTGTCTTTGCCTCTTTGCGTAGGAATCTGAAGCGTAATGGTGCAATATGCTAGAAGTGTTCATACTACTGAAGCATAATATATTTTATCTCGTGACTTTCAAGCTAGAAGTTTTCATATCTGCTTCGACGGAAAATACCGCTTAATATTAATTGTAAGATGAATATTGCTAAAAATATCAAAAATTTAATTACGTTCTTTTCCAAACATAAATCAATGTATCCTCGATTGAAGTATGAGAATTTCAACACTATATTTGCTAATAAGCTATCTAATACTTCTAAATATTTGCAGATTGAAGACAATTCAACATATATATGTGAAATGGAGCGAGTTCAGAGCCATATCCGTGTTATGCCCTCATAAAAGGGTATACCTACATAGATTGAATTTAAACTCAGGGCGCGTGGCGCGCAGGACAGTGAGCCGCTGTTCGTACCAAAGCCAGCACACAATGAAATTCTACGTTAGTCCAATCGCATTTTAATCACTCCCTTTTATTCAAAATCATATTTGCCGCAGCAAGATTTAAATATATCGCACCGCGGGAACGTGATATTTCATTCGTGATCGCGATTCTTCTCCGTTTCATCTCTTTTTTCCTGTCGAATCATTACGTGTCCAGAATGCAGGACGAGTCTGTCCAGTTTTTCGCGAACAACGAAAGAACATTTCGCCAGATGCACATAAGCTTCCTACTCAAACTTCATTAACTATTATTTGAAGTTACGTGACGCTTTCCCTTCAAGCTCGTTCATCCTTATTTGCATGCTAACGAAATGGCTGTCTGCATTAATGAAAACAAATACAAATATCTCGGGAAACAGAAGTGATACAAGTGCGACGAAGGGGGATGTAGCTTCGAAGAAGTCGATGTTCGTACCGTCGGTTTTTGGAGCTGGTACTCATAAAGGAAGATACGAGAATATATTTCATGCGTGTTCCAAGAATTAAGAGTCATGTGTGTCGAGGTTTATCTTGAACCTTGTTGTACATACAAATATTTAGGAAACGACGAAGAAGAAGCTCGCAGAAAGATATTTCGTCCAGATGGCACTGTCTGACTTTTTGCTTTGATACCGTTTTCATATGGCTCGTTGAGAGAAGCCTTGCCCCTCTCGACTTGTCAACTCCCCTCCCCCCGCTTTGAATATTTAACAAGCACACGTGTAGGCACTACTTTAATCCTACTTAAGATTTACCACAATATAAACATTTATACTGCTACATCCGTGTACATATTTGGCTTTCGTTCGTCTTCTCTTATTTTCAGTGGTCGCCCGCGCCGTTGCTCCGTGGTTATTCCAAGGCAAACCTATCACTACTTCCAGTCGACACGAAGAATTTTGATGAAATTGAAATATGATATAGTCTACGTGGAATTAGGGGGGGTTTAAGTCATCATTTTGCGGGCTTTGAATTTATTTGAAGAATATGCGACATTGAAGCTTGCGATTCTTACTTATCTCCATGAGACAATCTCGAAACTGACAAAATGATCACTTAAACCCCCTCTAATCTCACGTGGACTACAGCATACCGGGTCGAAAAATACAGACACCCAAAATTTATAATTAAAATTCTCATGGACGAAGTTGCCAATATGTGCAGGCCAGAGATTATAATTTATTTCGTCCGATTTTTAACACAGAGGGACATATAGACATTTTTAATAATAGAATGGGCTATTGAATATTGGAATATTTAACTGGATATTTAAACAGAAAATCGTACTCCGTCGTGACGAGGTTCAGTTTCAACCCTCTGCTGATAAATCCACCAACACTTAACCTCAATGTAAGTATGTATGTACTACGTCTACTATTCGAGGGTAGAGTATAAACACGCGCTCTCCTCTCTTTATCGTCCATCATCCAGTGTTTTCGATACTTGCTTGCAAAACGGTTGTGCCTTTCATCGATTGTTCTTGTGTTTGCTCTCAGCACGCTTGGCTCTGTTTTAAAGCGTTCTTACGATCGTTCACAGTACCGTTCTAGCACATCCGCGGGAAGTACAACATTGGCGTTCCAAGGAGAGGAAGAACACTTGTAAAGGCGTGCAGTAACGCATGCAGCCAGGTGCTATCATTCCCTTTCAACGATAATATTGCCTCTGCCGTCGTATGCGTTTCTTCCGCTCTTGAGTTTACATTCGCCTCCACGACACTGCCTGTACGTGTGTACAGTGGGGGGGGGGGGCGAGACTTTTCTTTCCGAGGGAATATAAATGTGGAAATAAGTCGTCGTGAAAGTGCAAATCTCGCGCGAAATCGCCACCACCAATTTCGTTCAAGGGCTGCACGAAGATCATAGTAGCGACTGTAGCGAGAGCGCTCGCAAGAAGGACACCGATTTCTGCATAAATGTGCCAGTGGCTTCCTCCTCTGAAGGCTTTAAAAGATAATTGACAGGCCGATCCACGAGATGGACGGTTTATATTAATTAATCTTTACAGGACACGAAAATTTCTGTCAAAGTTAATTCTCGCGGATGGAGAAATATGAATGGGATTTCATATATTTCTGCAGGCATATAAGCATATATCAGATAACGTTTAATTGAAATGAATTGTTCTTTAACTCCATTGTCCATTCAATCGCGATTTTTTTTCTCGAATGAAACGCGCAAAATGGTCATTGGATTCGATGCAACAAATACGTACGCGCTGTTACGCGGGGATTAATCAAGAAACGCTTAAAACATCTATTAATTAAACTTCATATACGCTTTCATTTCATCCCCTATCGATTCGTTGTAATTACAAACTGGGCACTTTTCAATTAAATTGTCGTCGTCATTGTCGTTCGTTTCGCGGAATATTGTAAACGGGCAACGTTATCGTTCCGTAATTTCCCTCGCACCGGCAATTCGCATTACACCAACAAGAAATGTGTAATGAGAAGCTATTCAGCCCCAATCTCTTTATTTAAGCAAATAAACGTGTCAATTGAAACAATATAATGTTCTGATGTTATCAGCACTATTCGCTGAACATTCCTTGCAATTTCTGTGTTCAGGTTCCATATTTTGTTCAATATTGCAATAGGTATTGGTATAGAGCAATACAAATATTTTCATTCGTCGACGTATTATGCATAGCGATGTCATAAACTGCGATAGAAGCTGTTAAGGATGAATTTCAATGACAATCTTATAGTTAGCCAAAAGTGAATCAATTTCCAAGATATCAAGAAGGCTTTTTCCTTTGGTGGAAAGCAGTCAGAAATGGCAATAGTGTATTTTTATCGCAAATTCAGTTGAATTCGCTTATATTTTTTATTTTACTTTGTCAATTTATTGAATATATTTTGATCCTTTATCATAAACTTGTTTCTTGGAATGTAAGTGCCTGAAATGTGACTCGTTCGAATTGACGTTTTCCTCGTTTGAAAGGAAAACAAAGAAGTACTCATACCTACATCTTTACCTGTAAACATTGTGTCCCATGAATTTTATTATCAAATATCTCGTAAACTGTTAAGCGTCTACGCGAAAGGCCGGGAATGCTTGAAATATTTTTAAGCACTCTATCTACCTGCAGAGGTTCGTTAAAATCGGTGGCAACACTTTTATGTGGTCCGCTTGTTAGGCGACCAGAAGGAGGAAGACCGGATCATGTTTGAGATTCATCAAAATCTCATGGGAAGGAGGAAAAGCCATGGTGGCTCGTTCGATGCAAGTGTTCCGTCTGCCGAGAATGCCTCGAAAGTGAGTCACTTCCTACCCTCGTTTCGAGCCCCGGCGGGGTTGTCGGTCGCTGTACGACCGCTATGCAGTCAGCGGAGCCCGAAGAAAAACACGAGGAGGAGTTTGTCGGGGAACGTCGAGGGAGAAAAAAAAGAAGGAGGAAGCACTCCCGTAAAGATATCACTTCTTACGTTTCCGTCGACGGGGGGCGCTTGAAATATCAGAGGCCGGCTGTCGAAGAAAATACTTGGACCAGGCGGAAAGCAATCCGAGAGGAATCGTTTTGGAATCCAGCGGAGCAGACTCCGCTTGTCGGTCGTATAAATCATGATCCCAGAGAATGAAATTCATCCATCCACTTTTAATATTGATCCCTATGTAGGTACTTACATATTCTGCGTAGGTAGTTATTCCTTGGGAAAATATCTACACTATGCTTTATAATAATCAAAGGGATCTTAACAACTTCGTTAACGTCTACTCGCTGGTTGTATGTTTAGAGGAAAGTAGAGTAGAGTTTCGATTTTAGATATAAGTGGAGCTTAGTGTTTCTATATGCAAGTCTATGGGACAGGGGACAGGTTGTATTAAAGGGACCTGTGTCATGTTTAATAATGTTACAATAATAGTAATGAAATTATAGTTAAAGACTGTATGTAATTCTCGTTGATGGGATTCTATGTTTAGAAGGGAACCGGCGCCAGGGACTATCAAAATGGACTACGATGCTAGTGCAGGAAGAGCATGGCAGAAGCATGTGAACGTGACTAATGACATCAATAGGCAAATAAATGCATAGTGATATCGCGTAAAATAAACAGCAGCTGTCGCGGCCGCGAGGGCGCATAATTTGTTACAACTAAAGGCTCGCGTCAATTATATGCTGTGGTATAGCGACAAATGCATTTGCTCGTATTATTCGAGTACAGAGACTAACTTGGCTGAAATATGCATTAATCATCTACGTTTAGCGGGTAATACCGGCGATACCAATGTTTCTGTTCTTCGCCGAAATATTGTCGTAAATTAAACCATAATCTATTGTTGGCTTTTCTAGATGATTTATAAAAGGTAGCTTTCATTGAAACTTGGAACAAATGATTTCGTTTTAATCAGCTTTGGGCTTTTCATGCACACCGTACGAATTTCATTTATCTCGCCCTAACACACCAACACATTTTAAATCTCACGAAATGGCCATTAATTTTGCACAATGAGATATTGAAATTTTTCAAGTAAATTGCTTCTTCTTTCAAACAAATAATTTTCTACATTCTATTAGTTTCTATGCACGAACCGTAAAACGGTAAAATATTAACCACTCAGGTTGGTAAATTTTAATTAACGCACTGCGATGGTATCAATGTATGAGATGCACTAAAACCAATATAAACTGTATTATTTATTAATATGGTAATATAAGCAGCGAAACAAATGTGGAAGTCAAAAATATTGTCAGTGCAAAGTATTAAAAATGATATAAATCAAATGAAAAAGTATGGCAAACAATATAACAGTGCTGGAAATGCAATAAAATGGAAGGTAAATAAATATGTTCTAAATCTTATTTTATTGTTTATAAAATGTTATTAAAAAGCAGAACAAGACTAGATACGGATTAACACTATTCCTATTACGTACCCATGCATTTGGATAAACGTTTTAGAACTGATCACTGTTTAAAAGCTACTAATAGGTAAACTTTATTGGCAACGAATTCAAGTTTCCTTTTTAATTTCATGAGTTTTTTTTACATCGCTCTATTCTGTGAAAATTAATACATGCTTTTCTACATACTCATTAAATGGAAATCCCCAAGAGCGAATGACCAAATACTAATTTCAATATTAATGTCAAAAGCCCGGGGCATTATTATTCAATTATGAAATGAACAAACAGGAGGCAATGCAATATGTATAGGACGATGGCGGATGTTCGAAAGCAGTCGAAAGCATTGTCAGTTCGTGTGCTCTTCATCAATTTTCTTGGTTCGAAAAGCCTGATAACCTCGTGTCACGGGTTCGTCGCCATCGCGACGGCTCTCGAGACAGCAGACCTGCATAATAAAAGCCTAATTAACCAGAGGGATCGGGGACGAGCGCACTTAACCCTCGAAATTGATAGTTCGAATCGACAAAAAGCATGTGGCTCGATGTCGCGCACCTGATTTGCAAAATCATGCACGGCATGCAAGGTTTTGCGCGCTCGACAAAATTGGAAGGCGGCTCGTAAGCCACCCCTCTTAACCACTTCTAGTTTGACACCCCCTTTTAACCACATCTAGAGTATATAGGTAACTATGTATATTAATTGATCAAGAACACCTCGGTAGCTATTCCGAATTCCCCATTTTTTATAAACTTTTTAAAATACTGAAGTTGGTACATAATAGCTTTTCAATGCCAAACATGTGCCAGTATACAAGAGGTTCTAACAGACGTCGACATTGTACTAAACAACTAAATAGATGTAACATAAGTAATGTTATACGAAAAATTAAATGTTTTTTAAAACGAGCAAGGAAAGTAAGTTTTATGAGATCTTTCATCTTTCCGTCTCTTACCAGAAAATTTGTGAACGAGTTTTTCAAATTCACGGTTTCATAACTCTCATCCGAGTTTTCTGGTTTAATGAATATCCATTTGTTGCTTTACTCGTGCATGAGCATCTGTTTGTAAATTCCCATCGAAACGAAAGCTTTTACTTCGAACCCTTTCACTAATGGCGAAAATATTCGAAATTAATATCACATCATTTCATAGCATCTCGTTTTTTCCTTTTATCTTACCCCCTTTATTTTCTGTTTTTTTTTATGAAGAAATGCATTCAACGGAAGTAACTGACGGTGCTTCGTGAAATGAGTATATTTTACGAAGTATATATATGCATTCGCTATACGGATCGAAGATCGCTTTTATGCGGGTACGTGGAAGATACGTAAAAAATGTTATGAATCCCACCTTCACTTGTAATCTTTCTTTATATCGCATAAAGGTAGAGCTTTGCGCAGGTAAATATCTGAACGAACAGACGATCGTTTAGAAGAAATCTCAACTCAGAAGGATTATTTACATAAATAACAAAAATGTTGTGACAAAAACAAAGCATTTTATCGAAATTTGTGTACATTTTTAAGCACAGAATATATATAAAAAAAAAAATTTCACCATATAACTCCAAGATTAACAAAGGAATAAAAACACTTCGTCTCTAAACTTGCGATGAAAATTTCAACATCCAAACAATTCCTTTGTCACAAACAGTTTGATTTCTTCAACTATTAACTAATAGTAGCATTAGTAGCATGATTTTACCGTAATACACATTTTATATTTTATTATTTGTCATTCTTTACGCGAGCATCGACGAATTAAGTATTAATTCGAGGGGAATAGGATTCGTAGTAATTATGCATCTGCCCTCGGGTTCAATGTTCTATTTCCCACGGCAGATGCAAAGCGCTGCCGGTATCGGCCTGTCTAAATAATCGGTGTAATCCTTTTCTTAGCTCTACGTCGGCGTATTGCCCTTTAGTAAACCCCGGTATTCATGAGAAGAGGCAGGCTGAAATTAAAAAAAACACACCGTGGCTACCAGTTGGAAGCTGCAGAAATCTAAATATTATGCTGGAGGCTTCCCCGAAAACAATCGTCCATTGTTTATAGTCTAAATGAATCTTTCCCCTTGCTAGGTGGCGCAATTATAAGAAGGAAACGGAATTACCTCGACGAAAGATCAAATATAATCGTCCCGCTAATTACATTGAAAGTTGTTTTTCGAAGTACGATGTTAGCCGATTGTTAGTCAGAGCAATCAAAGAGAAGAAAGTTTAATGTTCCTTACACAACTGTTTAATGAGACTTCCTTTTCACATAAAATATCGCGACCTTTGAATCCTGCAAGTTGTCAGAAAGCAATAGGCACAGAATTTAATAGTACTCACAGTTTAATACCATTAACTCGTAATCACACGGTGTCCACTCGATGAACAAGCATTGGCAACGAAACGGGTACGAAGCTGTCTAAAAATTATACAATCTAGACATTTCAGACATTTGCGATTGTTAGTAGTGAAAATAGCTCGCTTCCTTTGACGCACTTGCCGCTCGATAATATATTCACTAACTTCAGATTCTCACGAATCGTACCCTATAGGGTATACAGTACCTGCGTGTATATATAGCTCCGCTGATAAAACACTCAATATTGTCTTTACACCCATAGACGCGAACTTTACGTCGATTTCAATGGATCGGAAACGACTAGCAGATAGAATGGAGTGTTCAGTGTTCATGTCTTGCCTCGGCGGCACAGGATCAGGAGTGACCCTGTGACTTCCGACAGAACAGTCCCCTACTTCAGCCTGGAGAAACAGTTTACCTTGTGCTTGAGCGACCGTAGCAGATAATGGTTTTGTTGTTCCACGGACCAATCGATCGGTCCCGTCTCCAGACCTCGCGTGCCTCTTCGTCTCTCCTTGTCGTTGCTCGTAATTCCTGCCGACAGGGACGATAAGTCACCTGAAAGGCACCGAGAGCCCGCTGCGATTCAATTCCAGAGACTTTTGCGATACCCCCGACGCAATTCGTGAGGTAAAACTGTCGGAAGTTGTCGCTCCGGCTGATCGCTATACCTTTATGTTTCAACGAGCCCAGCATTCGATCTGGCGACGGCCACGATAAATATTTAACCCGCCGAGATATTCGTGATACCAACTTCCGGGTATCCCATTAGCCAGGCTCGCGGCAGTGCCGGGCGTTTAATTGGACGATAATTGATAGACGTTTAGAATGTGCGGCGATTCTTGCCGCGTCAAATTAAAATGCGAGCAGCGTATAATATTAAAGTATTCGAATACTATTCGAATATTAAAGTATTCGAATACTATTCGAATATTAAAGTATTCGAATACTAATGTATTCGAATAGTATGAAATGAATTATAAATCAAGTTCTTTAGGTTTAGTTGTCAGGATGAAATCTTGTAAGCTAATTTTGACCCACTTCACACCATACTATTCGAATACATCAGTATTCGAATAGAGCAGTATTCGAATAGTATTCGAATATAGCAGTATTCGAATAGTATTCGAATAATAACATTCGAATACTCAAATATTCGAAGTTTATTCGTAGCATTCGAATACTTGTAAAATATTCGAATATTAAATTATTCGAATAGTCCCAGCCCTATACGAAACCCGCGATTTACAAATGATTATCATAGAGTAACAATGTAAAGATCGTTTTACAAACGTATTCCGTGCAACGACACAGACAAAAGTGTCACAACAAGAACACATACGCCTTTTAACCTTGCTGTCCTATTCGAGTGTATTTAACGCAAAATAAATTTATTTAACATAAAAATATATATAAACAACAACATTATTTGTGGAAGACATGCTTTCATGATGTAACGTGGGATACCTCGGAAAGGAATTGTAACTTAGTATAATTCAATAAGGTGCTGAAGCAGAGAGGACTTTAAAAATTGTCATAAAACCCATCAGTTCCAGTATCTCGCTGAATGTTTCTTTAAAAAAGTAAAAAAATTACGTCAAGTACATGAAATAAAAAAAATACAAAAAATTGAAAATAATTACAAAGTAAAAAAAGATGTGAAATCAAAATAAGCTGCAAACACATAAAGGTGCTTTCCTGCAGCGTGCAACGGCGACACTGTGTAACACAACAAAAGACAAGAAAATATGTCCGCGGCGTGGAAGTCAAATACTTGGCGTGGTCAGGCAAAGTATTCTCAGATCATCAATACCCATACCTTCCCCCTCCGCAGGCTCTAAGATAATTAGTATATTTAAAACACAGCCAATATGAGTATATTTTCATTATATTGCGTTTTAAAATAATTTTAAGATCATTCATCGACACCTCGACCTTTCCTGGCCACGCCAAGTATTTGACTTCCAGGCCGCGGACATATTTTCTTATCTTTTCTAGTAACGACGTTTGTTATGACTGAACGATGCCCCAGCTTTGGAAGTCACCTCTGTTCAGACGGTTCGGCCACGAGACGCGATATATACGTCCCTCGGCGTGCAATAACCGACCGATATTCCAACACTTCGGAAATACGTACGTGTGTATTCTCTCGCGAGGCCTGCTTGCTCTCCCCCCACCAAACCCATATTCGCCACGGTACATTGGCGGGGCGCGGGGGTCATTCGTTCTGTGGACATCGTTGAGTTAAGACGTTTCAATAGCTGCGTACTTAAATGGTACGCCTACATTATCTATCGTCACATAATTACTTCTAATCATTATTAGTCTTCTTCTTTACTGTCTACCGTCACTTGCTGCTCCTATTAATACACTTTCGTCCCGAAATTGATTAAATATCGCGAGAAAACCGTCAGACCTTCGTCGCGTATTCCCTTCGTTGCCTTCGTACCGATATTTCTGCACATTTAGTGCACACATATCGTGTCTCGGTATTCAATTACATCCCTTTTCGGGCATATTTCAAGTTTATTTGTTGTTTAATTGCCTTACTAATGTTTTAATGCGTTTGTTTCAACTTGCTGCATCGTTCGGTTACAGACGTTGAGGCGGGAATCGAAACCAAAGGGCAGGCGACGCCATGACACTTGGCGGTTAATTTGAACGGTGCTTGGATGGTGACTGGTCATTCCTTGGAAAAAGAAGGTGGCAATACGTGTGGTATACTTTTATCGTTATTTTATTGAATCATTGTTGGCTGTGAGGGTGATGGGTAACTTTGCAGTCGGTTAATATCGGGATGATATGGGAAAAGATTGAATTATGATAAATTGAATAATTCTAGTCGGATTTGTTTAAACATTTCAAAATGGCGTCAGTAGATGTTTACGAAATATTGGAATGATCGAATTCTATTGCATTTCGGTCGCGTTTACGTAGAATTCAATAATATTTCAATGATTTTTAAGAATCTATCTCTATGAAGCTAGTGTAATTGCATTTACGTTCGGTTTTGGATGCAAGTTTTGTTCTTTATGTACAGAAACTGCGTAGTTGATCGAGGACATGCTATTCAAGCATGAATAATGAACGAATTTTGATTCTTGCAATGAATTTTGGATATTTATAAAGATCGTGATATATTTTAAAGTATTATTCGAATAACTCGAACGTGCTTACAACTTTAATGACGAAAGCCACTGCTACGGTTCATTTAAATGTAATAATTATTTCTGATGTAGTATATTCTGGATAATATCGTGTTACTGAAATGTAAAGCTGTTCCTATCAAGCGAGCATTCTGTATTTTCGCATCACACCTTGTATTCTAAATAACAAGGAGCGAAAGTTCCTTGGCTGGTTCCAAGAAAAACAATATTTCCTCGTGACAAACACTCGATCAAACCACATCCACCCCACCCTCCTATCCTACTTATTTTTCAGAGATTGTGACCGCGTGCAATGCGGCCAAATAGAGTCAGTGTTTATGACGTATGAAGTTTTTCGATTTGAAGAGCACAGTTGCTCATAGTAGAGTGTCGTTAACAATTTTGGGATACGCGAGGGTAGAGTCAGTGTTTTCTACGCAATTTATATTCTTTTGCGAGCATCGGGGCTCTGACTTTCGATTCGCGAGAATAGATTCAGCGGTTTGTTCGACAATTATGATCTTTGGGGCGCGTTGATAGTCTATTTCTTTATTTTTTTTACTTTTGAAAGCGAAACTCGTTATCGGAAATTAGAGTCAGTGCGTCAGCTGAAGAGGAGATTTGTGCGCAGAATATTATTGGAAAGATGTAAGTATCTATGTATTTCATTTAATTCCTTTAAAGTAGAGTTCATTCTTCAAAATTCCAGAAACAAAAAATAAAAAATTAAAAGAAAATTAATTTCTAGAATAGAATCACCAAGAAATTCAAAACTAACGAAACTTTTTACAATTTAGACATTTTAAGAAAAAAAATTTGTTAATTTTATTTTTTAATTTTTTCTTAAAATGTCTGAATGATAAAAAATTTCGTTTTGAATTGTTTCGTGGTTCTTTATTAGAGTTCGAACAATCGTAAGTTTAGAAAGAAATTATAATCGTGTTTTGTTCTTTCGTTACAGTCTAGGGGCAGCTGAGCAACCTGATGACTTTATCTAGCAGCTTGATGACTTCCCCTGAGCAGTTGCAGAGGTGTTGGCGCCTTCGTCACCGGGGCACAGCGAAATGTGAGTGCGCATGCATTATGGTTCCTCTGGTCACTCAGTCATGTCGTAGGACGTTTGGTCCAAATCGACACGAGTGACCGGTTGTATACTTTGGCGAGCATAATGACCGCGGGTATGGTAACCATGCCCGTGAATTGTAACATTTTGTCTGTGTATGTATTTCTTAGACGAGGGCTAGGGTCTTCTTGTGCACCGCGCCTTTTCAATAGAATCAAATTATAATCATAATTTCCAAGATAAACGTTTCCTAACGCGAATGTTTATCATTGATCATACATTGATGTAGATATTTATTAAATAATGCACCTAAAGATGCATAGCAGCTCAGAAGGTATTGATATTTGATATGAATATCAATACGGCTGAATGCTAATTTTTATGTAGCGAAGAAGTCTGATACTCTCAGACTCCACAGCTACGATCATTTTTATCTAATATGTAGTCGAAAAATCGGATGCCCTCCGATTCCGTCATTGCGACGATTATAATGACTTGAATTTCTTTTATTTTTCTGATACTACTTACGTGTTCAAAAGTAACTTGATGTCTAAATGATGATAATAGACATACAAGTGTAATTCCTTTCTTATAAAGGTCACTCGTTTGCGTACACAAAGAATAATTAATTTCCATGTGCAAGAAGACAATTGAGGGTGGGCAAATTTCAGATTCAAAGTAATTAGCATGAGAACATACATTCTTATTACCTATATGAAATTTACTTTGACGATGGAATCGCCCGTTTTAAAGTCTTAAATTAAATTCTTCATGTTTTAGAGTCATTTTCTTAAATAATTCAATTTTATAGTCTTTTTTCTCACTAATTGAATGTCGAGTAGAGTCATTTTTCTTGATCTAAAGTAGAGTCCTTTCTTATTTATCAAACTTTAAACTATTGACAAGTTGAAAGTCGAGTAATTTTGCTTTGTAATGTAAAATGAAAGAATACTAGCGTGCTAGACACTATGCAGACTAATCATATTTTCTAGTTGAGGATTTTCAGGATATCTTTCCGTACCCATTGCCTTTTAACTCATCCACGTGCCCATGCGTTACTTGGGTGGGTGAAGGCAATGCGGCACGATGACTTTCTTTACTAAATAATTACATGTCGGCGGCTGGCATTGCGTTAGTGTATCGTGCACGCCGCATTTTCCACCTGTGTGTGTTTGTGTGGTTAGGCGGTGGAATTTGCGTCGGTGAAAGATTTTTATCAAAGACCATGTTAACAAAACTATAACATTATATTATTATTCATTGCAATAACGATACCAATGTATCATATTCCTTGTTGCACACGATGATCATTCTAATAAATTATCTTGGAATATGAAAGTTAATCAATCTCGTACAATCAAACGAGAAAGTAAAGTAATAACGCTTGATGTATGTACCTAATACGTACAATGCACATTATCAAGTAATCCATTCTTTGAAATTGAAAATAATTAATTGCTATGTAAATCATACTTATACGCAATGGTCACTGCCTTTGCCAGCCGATTTCAGTGAAAACTGGTACGTACTTATTAGAGTGTGATTGTGGCCAAGCTCGGGTGACGGAGTCGTCCCGGGACGGTCTCTCTAGTGTAGGCTTTGCACCCGGGCGGTGATGCTTGAGAATCGTGGAGTGGGTTGACTGATGATTGTGTTTGAGAGACTGTTTTGATATTTTTTAAATATAGGTTTTGTGTAGGATAGGTAACTTACCTTCTGGTACGAATGTGTGACTTAAATATAAGTAGGTAGGGCCGGGGCAGGTCGTCGTATTCTCTGATCGCATGTTCCCCCGCGCGATGACCTGCTTTCAGGAAATTTGTGAGAAAAGTCGACGGCCAGACTAGTGCGAGTGGGGTTTGCCCTCGCTTCTAGACTCGCTATGTCGACTTTTTGACGCCAGTGGGACATTGCACATTGTCGCTGGTCGCGGTCGGCAGGACGGGCTTGGGCACGCTATTCATTTTCAGAAGGGCGGACCGCCCGAAGCAAGAAGTGGCCAAAGAGCCGAAGATAGCCCGGCCAGAGAAAAGGCCACATCATGTGGGCTACCAAGAATGGCCCTGCATCCTCGGGTGCAGGGTCATTCTTACGTATTATATTGCCATTATGCTCGCCGGTAGTTGTAGTAGTAGTAGTAGTTTGGTTGGCCATAGGCTGACCCATCGAGACAAGGGTGGAACGAAGTATAAGGGTAAAATATTTGTTTTATTATTCATGACTTCTAATAGTGGGCAAAAGTTCCCTTTTATAATGGAATTTAAGCTGCCAAGTTTGAACATGATCATCAAAAATTTTCAGGTGTCGCAAGCCCTTCAAATATTAATATTTACTGAAATATTAATTTTTGAAAGGCTTGCGGCACTTGAAAAAATTTGTTGATCACGTTCAAACTTTGGTAGCTTAAATACCATTATAAAAGGCAACTTTTGCCCACTATTAGAAGCAATGAATAATAAAAAAATATTTTGCCCCTATATTTCGATCCACCCTAATCGATACCCCCTCCCCTGAAATTGAGCCCACCGCGTTTTCAATTAGAGTTGCGAAGAAGATTACGGGGCCAGTTAGTGTTGCGACTAAATGTTGATCACGGTTTGAATTAGCGTTGCGAATCAAGCATTCCCCGCGTCTGGTTCTAGCATAGCGTTGCGAATAAATATCGATCGTGGTTGCTTGTAGTGTTCCGAAAAAAAAATCGCGATTGTTTTTGAGATTATTCTTGTATTTTTAATTGCAATTACTAGAGTTTGATTCATTGCATTACTTTTGATTCATGGTATTCTTTTTATTAGAGTTGCGATGCGACCGATCGCGTTTTTTTAATAACTCGTCCTAGTTTGATTCTTAATATTTTTTTGAATTAGTGTTGCGATGATGACTGATCGCGTTTGTAATTAGAGTTGCGACCCCCACCCCCCAATGCCCAAAACTATCCTGGGACATGTCCAGAGACATGTTCCTGGGAAAAAAGAGTCCCGAGCAGCTGGATCTGCTGCACATGGGACTCTACACAGCCTTCAGGAAGGCTGCAACGAATTAAAGTTAGAGTTGCGTATTACGAGATACAGGTGCACTGAATTTTTATTAGTGTTGCGAAAAATGAAACCACCCACGTGGTGGTTCTCGGTAGCTTTTTCGTTTGCTATTCGGGATTTGTATTGAGTATAGTAGAATTTTCAGTAATGAAGCACCATCCGGGAATTTTGAATTTGTTTGAGAAATTAGTGCTGCGGGTAGTCCAAAGTCCTAGTGACTATGCTCGGGAGTTGATTTTAGTCTGTAGTGAGTTAGCGTTGCGAAAGAAAGAAACGGTTCACTCACGGTTTTTTTGCATTAATGAGTGGACAATGATCAGCTGCCCTTATGACTACTGATCATTTTTTCTAGCAGCCCTAAGTGGCTGCACCATCCTCCTTCTCCTACCACCACCTCCCCACCCTAGAATCGAGTGTTTGTCACTGGAAATATTGTTTTAAAAGTATATTCATATCTTACAGATAAATGTTTTCTATTTTTTTAGAATATTTTTAAATTTGAAGTTCCAATTTTTATGGAATAGCATTCCAAAATTTTATTCTGTGACTGAAAGAATGGCGATGAAAGGTGTGATTCATTATTTGTAATAGAAATTGCAGACTTCTGACACACCTCCATTCAATTGAAGTTCTAATTAGAGTCTTTGAAAAGTAGCAGTAGCTATTCCTCATAAACGTTGCTGATTTTTGCATAGTAACTTCGTCAATCGTTGTATTTCCTATCAGATTGATAAGAAATGTAGTTTTTTATTTTTATAAATTTTCAACATTCCTTTGCATTAATCAAAATTCACCCGCGATTGTTGCTTCATTTGATGATATTAAAAGGAAATTTGCACTGAAAAAGTAGGTAAATGCAATTCATCACTTTATATTGATAGTAAATTTTCAATATTAACGCGTGCTCGTTGTTGCTACTTTCTGTATGAAAGTAATTTCGATTACTGTGCAGTAAAGTGCAATTATTCCAATTTTCAACATTTGCATAAATGTTTCTGATTACCCATTGTATATTATGATTGATTGTCGAGTCATTGATACATAAACTTTGAAGATGCCAATTAATGAGAAACTACAAGGAAATTATTAATTTGATGTAACAGAGCACCCAATGTGCTTAATATTATGAATATCAATTGCTTCGGAATGAAATGTAATATGATTAGTAGCTTCTTTTTCATGAATTGCTAAAGTATTGCTAAAGGTTAATTGCCTACTTTGTCTGCTGATACTGATGCAGTATTTTTTAATCTTTTCCTTCTTTCATTTTATTACCGAATCGATATTCCATATTGAGTTTTAAACTGTAGCTTCAAATGTGATATTTCAATATTTGGGCAATAGCGATTCAATGAAAAGATTATATCTGTTGAAATTACATTACTTAATCGAGATAGATTGTAAGTACTAATTCATTGAGAAAGTTTCTGTTGCAGAGTATTATGTGTGAAGAATATTGCAAAAATAGGATTTCAGGCTCATCATCCTTGAGAAACGAAACCTCAAGGAATTTTTATTAATACTTTTAAAAATGTTTCAGGTAACATCGTAGGTCCATCGAGGGAAGTAAGAAACACATGACAATTTCAGATTTTTATTCGGCAGGTCATTATTTAAATTTAAGTAGATATGTGTATGGTTAGGTAAGGTGTTTAGTGGCCACATAGAATTAAGTAGTTTTTAAGGAATAAAATAAACACTGCAGTGTTTAACTAAATATAAGTAGCAATTATTAAATACGAGCGCTCGTATCCGTAGGAATTATTAGTATTTAAGTAGCCATAGGAAATATGCACTGGCATATTTCCTATTAATGAGTAGAAAATTTGAATTATTCACTAATTGGCAAATATTCCCCCTTTTTTCTTTGTTTCATTCCCAATTAATGAATAATTATTATGGTAGAAATATACCAGAAAATTCTTCCAATATTAAATGAAAGAAACAAAGAAATGTTTTAAATTCTGCTATAGTTTCATCGCGGTAGGTTTTTACAGAAGGACTCCTTCTGTTGCCCGGTTGTGGAGCGATCGAGGATCGTTTTGCAACCGTGCATCAGGGGGAACTATGGAAATGAAAATAAAATTTTGCATAAAAGGAGGGTGGATGGGCCGCGGTTAGGGCGGGTCTCCACTCGCAGCGCCTCCACGTGGTGAGACCTGGGCAATCTGTATTATTTGAAGTATAATTACTAATCGTATCGCAAGTAACATTGTAATACAATTATTAATTACGTGACTAGTAATACGAGCCGATTGGCTGCGATCATCTATCTTCGTCAATCTCTATTCCATCCTCAAACACAAGTAAAGTTGCCGAAATTTGAATTGCGACATGTTTAAATATCATCAAACTGTTTTTTATTTGTAACTAAACTCAGGATTTTATTTATTTATATATAGATAACCGAAGCGTAAAATGATGCTAGGATTGAATTTATCCTGAATTCTGTCCCGTGATAATTTGTTAATATAAATCACAAAAAATAGAAAATAATCATATAATATTAAAAATTATCTGAAGTCATTCCCTATGCAAATTATCTTTGTAAAAAGAAATGAGATCCCGATAAAAACTTTAAAAAAGTAAAAAATTACGCCAAGTACCTACATGAAATAAAAAAAATACAGAAAATAATTACAAAGTAAAAAAGATGTGAAATCAAAATGAGCTGCAAGCACATAAAGGTGCTTTCCTGCAGTATGCAACGGCGACACTGTGTAACACAATAAAAGACGAGAAAGTATGTCCGCGGCAAAATCACACGTATACAGGCACGCACACACCTTTCAGCATCTCAACACATTTCAGTGTAGTTGCTGAGCTGGACGCTGTTCATAAGCAGATGCCACTACATTCAGTTCCGAAATTATGGGTCGTAACACAGTTTGGGTGGCGACACGAACTTCCATAAGGTGATAGGTCTATCCTATACCTCGTCTGTGGTTAAAGTGAATGGTTACTGAATGATTTTTAAGACGTTAATGGTCCAACCAGGTATGTATCTAATTAGGTAAAACTTATGAGTCACGAAACTCTTACAGTGTGTAAATTCTTTTTCGGAAATGTCAGCCGAGTAGAAATTTATAAAGTTCCAGTAATACTTTAATGTGAACCGAGACAGAATTTCGAATACTTCGCCAAGGAATTGGAACTTGGGATATATCAGTAAGAGGAAATAACAGAAAAAATCACATCTTTTCGAGTACCTCACTGAAATATTCCAAGTTCCACTTACCCTTCTATCTTAACACTATAATCGTATACTTACAGCCTATAAAAGTATTACGATTTAAAAAAAATCTTATATATAATTAGAATATTTGACAATCACAGCTATCAGCTCGGTTCCCACCGATTACCAGGTCTCACCCCGAGGAGGTTGCTGCGTTTCGAGACCCGTAGAGAGATAGATGGAATCAAAGTTCCATCGATCTCCCTGTACATGAAACCCTAAGCCTACTAAACCAAAGAGATGGATGGAAACAAAGTTCCATCGATCCCTTCGGTTTAGATATCGAATCTACGGAACTGCCAAGCAATCACGCGATTGAAATAAACTCAGCAAAGAAGGAAAGACTACGGGTGAGCATGAAACGAGTATTGGATGGCGCAGTTCCTACCACCCTAATGTCCGAGTCGAAAGGGAAAAGCGCTCGGCGTCTCTCAGACGATTCCTCTTGCTCGGATGCAACTCGTCAGGAGCAACACTAGGTGTGACCTGACTCAAGCCGTCTAACACGGAGACTGGGAATCGAACCGGGTGACTTACGCAGGCAGTGTACCAAAAGGTACACCCCCTACGCCCGAAACTTTTCCCTTTCGACAAGAACACCAGGGGATGAAACTGATCCACCCATACCGATTCCATGTTCAGTCGCTTGCTTCCGGAAACGGAAGCAGCGGCGACCTCCTCATCGGGGATGAGGAGCCAACAAAAGAGCAACAAAGCTAATTCTGCAACTACTGGGCAATCCGCCAGGTCTCACCGCGAGGAGGTTGCTGCGCTTGGAGACCCGTAGAGAGATAGATGGAATCATAGTTCCGGCGATCTCCCTGTACATGAAACCCTTAGCCTACTAAACCAAAGAGATGGATGGAAACAAAGTTCCATCGATCCCTTCGGTTTAGATATCGAATCTACGGAACTGCCAAGCAATCACGCGATTGAAATAAACTCAGCAAAGAAGGAAAGACTACGGGTGAGCATGAAACGAGTATTGGATGGCGCAGTTCCTACCACCCTAATGTCCGAGTCGAAAGGGAAAAGCGCTCGGCGTCTCTCAGACGATTCCTCTTGCTCAGATGCAACTCGTCAGGAGCAACACTAGGTGTGACCTGACTCAAGCCGTCTAACACGGAGACTGGGAAGTCGAACCGGGTGACTTACGCAGGCAGTGTACCAAAAGATACACCCCCTACGCCCGAAACTTTTCCTTTTCGACAAGAACACCAGGGGATGAAACTGATCCACCCATACCGATTCCATGTTCAGTCGCTTGCTTCCGGAAACGGAAGCAGCGGCGACCTCCTCATCCGGGGATGAGGAGCCAACGAAAGAGCAACAAAGCTAATAAAATTCTGTAACTACTTGGCAATTTTACAAGGGGCCTTAAATACTTCATGCTATAATAAATTAACCTAGGCTTCTTTAGATGTCTTCGTTCACTATCACTTTTCACTATTTTCTTTTAAATATATTATTTAATTAAACTCCTTTCCCGCGAGAGCGCGGACCTGAAATGCTGAAACAAACAACTACGTTATGTTAGCAATGGTGTGGTGGGCTCCAGAGGAAACTAAGAAAATACTTATTGGGTTGGTGCTGATCGAGATGATTTGGAATGTGAGAAGAGTACGCACGAGCATGCAGAACCATCGTAGAGATACCTATATGAAGAAGAACAGGAAATATATATCCATCGATGAGATGCATGAGAGGGAACAAATCATGCAAAACCATCAAAAGAATGCATCAAATAAAATAAATCATGTATATCCATCCAAGAAATGCATCAAATAAAATATATCATGTAAACCCATCGAAGAAATGCATCATGTAAAATAAATCATGTAAACCCATCGAAGAAATGCATAAAATAAAACAAATCATGTAAACACATCGAAGAAATGCATCGAATAAATTAAATCATTTAAACCTATCAAAGAAATGCATCGAATAAAATAAATGCATCATGTAAAATAAATCAGGTAAACCCATCGAAGAAATGCATAAAATAAAATAAATCATGTAAACACGTCGAAGAAATGCATCGAATAAAATAAATGCATCATGTAAAATAAATCATGTAAACCCATCGAATAAATGCATAGAATAAAATAAATCATGTAAACACATCAAAGAAATGCATCGAATAAATTAAATCATTTAAAGCTATCGAAGAAATGCATCGAATAAATTAAATCGTTTAAACCTATCGAAGAAATGCACGAAATAGGACAGATCATGCAAACCCATCGAAGAAATACACGAAATAGAACGACTCATGCAAAAATCCACGAAGGAATGTATCAAACAGGACAGATGATGAAAAACAATCGAAGAAATCAGTTAGAAAGGAAGAAAAATGGGTTTTGACCTTGATAGAATAATAACATTTTCAATGGCTTTTAACGAACCCGAAACTTTCATCGGCACCAATCGAATAAGCCAACCTTGACCAGGGGGGCGAGGGGCGGGAAGGAAGGACTAAAGGTTGGAACCCTGACCTCGTCCCCAGGAAGTCCAGGTTGTCCAGCAGATCCGAATGGTCCAGGTGGCTCGGGAGATCCATTTCAGGGGGCCGAGGGGGTGCAAGAAAGACCAGGACTGAAACCTTGACCAGGTCCCCAGGAAGTCCAGGAAGTCCAGGAAGTCCAGTAGGTCCAGTAGGTCCAGTAGGTCCAGTAGGTCCAGTAGGTCCAGTAGGTCCAGTAGGACCAGTAGGTCCAGTAGGTCCAGTAGGTCCAGTAGGTCCAGTAGGTCCAGGTGGCTCGGTGGCTCGGTGGCTCGGCAGCTTCCGGGTCCCCGGAGGTCCTCCAGGCCTGGAGGCCCGACGACGACTGAGGAGATGGAGCTCCGTGAGCTACTCATATAGCCTTTGGGAAAACATGTCCTCCGATCAAAACAAGGTCGACGGTTAATTACAATTGCGAAATCCAACTAATTCTTCGGCAAAAATGGATTTTCTGCTTAAATATCCATTCCAGTGGCTATTGCTATGACAAATAATGTTAACAACATTTGCACTAACCGGCCAGTATAAATTATTATTAACTATGATCGATACAACTCGAGATATCAAGCAATTAGTAACATTTTGCCTTGGATTTGCAAATGATTTTCTACGCCGCATAAATTCTCTTTTATTCTCAATGTTTAAATGTTCGATAAATGTTAATACTTATATATATTATAAATTAGGATCCAGATAACAATAGAGTAACTATTATTAATTTACTAAAATATTTAAACAGTGTATTAGAAACTGTATGCAATGTTTCTGGACTTTAACTCCCAGTTAAATTTAATTCTGACAAATTTTAACAATGTTTTAATTCTCGTTCCCCAGGTCTGAGGTGCCCCCCTTATTCGGTTGGTGCCGATAAAATTTTTATGTTCATTGAAAGGCATGACTACTTTTTCATTATAATTAACTAGCAAAATACCCCTGCTTCGCTACGGTATTGATTGGTAGTGCAGTTAACTTTGATTAGTACTGCAGTTACATAATTTTAACTATTCTATCAGGGCGGGTCTCCACTCGCAGCGCCTCCACGTCGGGAGACCTGGGCAATCTGTATTATTTGAAGTATAATTACTAATCGTATCGTAAGTAACATTGTAATACAATTATTAATTACGTGTCAAGTAATACGAGCCGATTGGCTGCGATCATCTATCTTCGTCAATCTCTATTCCATCCTCAAACACATGTTAAGTTGCCGAAATTTGAATTGTGACATGTTTAAATATCATCAAACTGTTTTTTATTTGTAACTAAAAACTGAAATTTCTCAGGGCTAGACTAAATCTTATTTCGCAACGCGGGTTTCGAACGTAACGCGATTTGCAGTTGCATCCATGCACCCCACGCCACTCATGCATCATGCAACGTTCTGCGAGGCTATTATGAATTAGGTTTTACTGTAAATATCAATGTCGGCGGTAAAATAATACTCGGAGCAAGTAGAATCCAATTATTATTACTTCACTGGAATGATTAAACAGTGCATTAGAAACTTGCGGGAATGTCAGTAACGGCGTGAATTTTTAATACTTTGCGGCGTACGATACGCGAAAGAGTTCTACTACACGCAAAGTACTACTTAATAACCAATGTCGTCTCGCAATTTATAGCTCACACGTGCTTTGAAGAAATACCATTCTTGAGCTCCATAGTCTCTTGATCCCCGAAATGGATTTTCGGAAAGAAATCCGCGTGAGTCGTAGACAAGCTGTGCGAAAGCATAGCGTAGCAAAAGTCCTACCTTCTATGTCAAACTCTCGCACTGAACAAATCACACGTATACAAGCACGCACACACCTTTCAGCATCTCAACACATTTTTAGTGTAGTTGCTGAGCTGGACGCTGTTCATAAGCAGATGCCACAACATTCAGTTCTGAAATTATGGGTCGATAAGACAGTTTGGGTGGCGACACGAACTTCCATAAGGTGATAGGTCTATCCTATACCTCGTCTGTGGTCCTATCAGGTCTGTTTAAAGTAGCATTGCTAGGAGAACACTCGAATGAAACGCTGCACTGTTTCGAACTAGTTACAATTAAATGGATAAAAAATTTGAAACGGTTAGATGCTTTCTAACAGCTGAACCGATCAAAGGGTTGCGGCTTAAGCGGTTCAAGTGCATCTACAAGCATGGAACACCAGAGGTGTAAACCTAGGCGGTCTATCGGACCATAATCGGCTGTTCCAATCGTCGAGAACAAGTTCATCAGAGGCCACCAGACGAGATCGCCACTTATCGTTATACATATAACAGAAACCAGACCCACCGAGCGTCCCACGCGTTTCAGGGAACAGCCCGGGCAGCCGACTTTTCAGGGGGGTCTCGACTCTCGGCCACTTGTCCGCGGCGCGTTTCTATTCCTCGGCAAAGATTGAGTAAGGACGTGGAGTGCCTTGGCAGCGAGCAAGTCTAGGCGGAAGGATTGCGGTTCAACTAACTTCCATACGTGGAGCAGGGTAACTCCAGGCCCGACCCCTTACCAGCTATCCTGAGGCAGCTACGACCAGCCCCGCCGCACCGGTTTAGTTCCAAAGTGGCGGTTTCATACGCGCTATATCCCCGATATGAGCAGTTTCCGAGTACTTGCTGCTTGCTGGCGCGAACTACAAACCCTTCTAGTCGAAGTGAGCTAAACGTTGCACGAAGGGAGATTGGGCATCCCCCCTGAGCTCCTTCCCCTGGATAGCTTCGATTCAGATTTGGAAGAGACACGCGGAAGAAAGAGGGACGCTCGGCGGGATATGGCGGGCGGGAGTCGAGACAGAAGAAAGGCGATCTAATGTCTTAAGAGCGGGTTTCATTGAAATGCGAGCTCGTGCCGGGCTGTGGGAATATGTATGCGAGTATATCTGCCTAACCAGATTAGAATACATATCCTATCTACCGTGTCATCCACGTCGACCCATTCCTCCGCGCTTTCCAGGGGGAATCTAATTAATTAGCCTATCGCATCGAGCACGCGAACCACTGGTTCCTCGGTGCTCTCCGCAGCCCCGTTAAAGGACAAAAGGCTCAGATGATCCGCAGAGATATCTTTCACTTTGGGAGGCGCCACCATTACCTTCGCTTCCGTGGCTGAAAATTTTCTACGGTCCCGGTGACGACTCGAATCAGAGCACTTTGGAGAACGAACAGAGGTTCTCATTGAAATGATCAGTCTTTACAATTAATTGGGAACAGAGAAATAGAAAGGTACTGTCCACTTAGATTGTTTTTATATTGTATTGGTACACAATAATTGGTGCCAGCGAATAATTATTAATTCTTAGAGAACGTATCAGGTGTCTCACGTCCAATCGAGTACATTCTGTAACCGATGAAGCAGATTTTGATGAAATTGAAATATGACCCGGTCATTATATTACTGGTTTCGAATTTGTTCAAACGTATGTTTTTGTAACGCGAAAATTATAAACAAATTCTTGTTTTTCAAACATCGCTCGAAAATTGTATTTTTAAAAATCCCCCCAAATATGGCTGAATTCTTTGAGGTCTTCTCTACGAAATAATACTTCGTCTAGGATGGTCACTTTAAATTTTTAAAATTGACTTAACAACAAATTGTTGAGAGCCGCGATGCATGGTTTTATGAAACAAATTCCAGACCTACAAAATGATGACTATCCTCCGCCTACTTTCACTTGGACCACAGCATATTTCAATTTCATCAAAATTCCCGACCACGAGTGTAAAAAGTGATCGATTTAATGTGGGATAACAAGTACATCACCTTCACAGGTTAAATAGCATGTCGATTTATAAATTGATATTACTACGTGAACATTGTATTTATAGGATAGTTAAGATAATATATATAAAAAAAAAACACATACTATCTACTCGAGACGCAGGTCAATGTTACTTCGATCCAACAATCAAAAAGGACCAAGCGAAATCAGAAATCGAGCGTGGTTATACGAAACTATCGTACTTTAAGGTGCCTATCGTCTCTGAAATAACATCACCATCGATTATCACGGAACGTAATAGGGTAGGTCAGCCCGATTCACGATAAGTGGAATCGACCCAACAGTTAAAAGGGTTGAAAAGGGTAATTCCGTTCGATCGCGAGGTAGAAGTACAAAATTTCGTTATTATTCGGGTATTTAATCTGCCTACTATACCAGCAGAAACTGCACAATACGAATACATTGGGGATAAAATTGTCAAATCCCCGGAAAATTCCTCGAGCAAATTATAATTTTATGCGTGCACTTAGGATTCATAAGGCACCTACATTCTCCTTTCTGTATCCAGCAAAGGTCATCTTCCATCCGGTATAAAGCTTAATTAATTTCATATTCCCCAACTAAACATTGCATTGAGATTATTTTGTCTTCACAGTTACCAAAACCTATATATGTAAGTAGATAATATAATTTTACTGTAAACGTCACGTGATAAAAATGTACCGAAAATCCAACATTCGTTGGCAAGGTGATCCCTAATTCACTGAATTATTCTATCTTTTTGAAAAATTGGTGCCGCAAAACCGGAGCAGCATTATTCACGACGCGTCGTTTAATAAACCTGTAAGGATGTAGGGACAGAATATTTCAACAAAGCGTTTCGATAAGATAAATATTGATATACTCGACGCCAGAGCTATGAATTACAGATGTTACAATCGATTACCCATAAATAATGGGCGAAGTATCGACGACCATAAAATTGTCTTTATATCCTTAAAGTATCGATAATCCTGATAAATCGACGAAGGTAGAACGTAACTTTAAGCGCCACTAAATTTGTTCTAAGGCAGACATTAATCGAGCGTATAGAAACTATATACCTACTCGAGAAAGTGGAGAAATATTTTTATCAATAAATATTTATAAAGGAACTTCAATTTCTCTATATGTAATACGTTAAGGCTGCCGTCTCATTTTTATAATGGTCCGAATTTCTCGAAGCGTCCCTAGTAAACAGACGGACACTAATGAAACTACTGCGGTCGGTAAAAAGAACTTGTACCGAGGTGACATCTCCGCGTACCTACTCTGTGTGGACTAGAGCTGTAATTATCCGACTTATACTTCGAACCTTCGAATATTCGAATATTCGAACCTTCGAAGGTTCGAAGTTTGAATATTCGAATATTCGAAGAAATTATTCGAATTCTGTGGTATTCGAATACTTAGATTATTCGAATATTCGTTATAGCCCTAGTCGGAACCCTGCGCACACGTCCCCCGGGCCCCACTCAGGCGCATGCGCGAGTTTTTTTCGACTTTTCGGAAAATATTTTTTTTTCGAAACTTTTCCATTTCCGCGGTTTGGGCCCTGTGCGCACGTCGCCCGGCGCCGCTCGTGCGCATGCGCGAGTTTTTTTCGACTTTTCGGAAAAAATTATTTTTTCCGAAACTTTTCCATCTTCCGCGGTCTGGGCCCTGCACGCACGTCCCCCGGCGCCGCTCGTGCGCATGCGCGAGTATTTTTCGACATTTCGGAAATTTTTTTTTTTTTCGAAACTTTTCCATCTTCCGCGGTCTGGGCCCTGTGCGCACGTCCCCCGGCGCCGCTCGTGCGCATGCGCGAGTATTTTTCGACATTTCGGAATTTTTTTTTTTTTTCGAAACTTTTCCATCTTCCGCGGTCTGGGCCCTGCGCGCACGTCCCCCGACGCCGCTCGTGCGCATGCGCGAGTTTTTTTCGACATTTCGGAATTTTTTTTTTTTTTCGAAACTTTTCCATCTTCCACGATCTGGGCTCTGCGCACACGTCCCCCGGCGCCGCTCGTGCGCATGCGCGAGTATTTTTCGACATTTCGGAAATTTTTTTTTTTTTCGAAACTTTTCCATCTTCCGCGGTCTGGGCCCTGTGCGCACGTCCCCCGGCGCCGCTCGTGCGCATGCGCGAGTATTTTTCGACATTTCGGAATTTTTTTTTTTTTTCGAAACTTTTCCATCTTCCGCGGTCTGGGCCCTGCGCGCACGTCCCCCGACGCCGCTCGTGCGCATGCGCGAGTTTTTTTCGACATTTCGGAAATTTTTTTTTTTTTCGAAACTTTTCCATGTTCCACGATCTGGGCTCTGCGCACACGTCCCCCGGCGCCGCTCGTGCGCATGCGCGAGTTTTTTTTCGATTTTTCGGAAATTTTTTTTTTTTCGAAACTTTTCCATCTTCCACGATCTGGGCTCTGCGCACACGTCCCCCGGCGCCGCTCGTGCGCATGCGCGAGTTTTTTTTCGATTTTTCGGAAATTTTTTTTTTTTTCGAAACTTTTCCATCTTCCATGGTCTGGGCTATGCGCGCACGTCCCCCGGCGCCGCTCGTGCGCATGCGCGATTTTTTTTCGATTTTTCGGAAATTTTTTTTTTTTCGAAACTTTTCCATCTTCCACGGTCTGGGCTCTGCGCGCACGTCCCCCGGCGCCCCCGTGCGCATGCGCGAGTTTTTTTCGACTTTTTGGAAATTTTTTTTTTTCGAAACTTTTCCATCTTCCACGGTCTGGGCTCTGCGCGCACGTCCCCCGGCGCCGCTCGTGCGCATGCGCGAGTATTTTTCGACATTTCGGAAATTTTTTTTTTTTTCGAAACTTTTCCATCTTCCGCGGTCGGGGCCCTGCGCGCACGTCCCCCGACGCCGCTCGTGCGCATGCGCGAGTTTTTTTCGACATTTCGGAAATTTTTTTTTTTTTCGAAACTTTTCCATCTTCCATGGTCTGGGCTATGCGCGCACGTCCCCCGGCGCCGCTCGTGCGCATGCGCGATTTTTTTTCGATTTTTCGGAAATTTTTTTTTTTTCGAAACTTTTCCATCTTCCGCGGTCGGGGCCCTGCGCGCACGTCCCCCGACGCCGCTCGTGCGCATGCGCGAGTTTTTTTCGACATTTCGGAAATTTTTTTTTTTTTCGAAACTTTTCCATCTTCCACGATCTGGGCTCTGCGCACACGTCCCCCGGCGCCGCTCGTGCGCATGCGCGAGTTTTTTTTCGATTTTTCGGAAATTTTTTTTTTTTTCGAAACTTTTCCATCTTCCATGGTCTGGGGTATGCGCGCACGTCCCCCGGCGCCCCCGTGCGCATGCGCGAGTTTTTTTCGACTTTTTGGAAATTTTTTTTTTTTCGAAAGTTTTCCATCTTCCACGATCTGGGCTCTGCGCACACGTCCCCCGGCGCCGCTCGTGCGCATGCGCGAGTTTTTTTTCGATTTTTCGGAAATTTTTTTTTTTTCGAAACTTTTCCATCTTCCACGATCTGGGCTCTGCGCACACGTCCCCCGGCGCCGCTCGTGCGCATGCGCGAGTTTTTTTTCGACTTTTTGGAAATTTTTTTTTTTTTCGAAGCTTTTCCATCTTCCACGGTCTGGGCTCTGCGCGCACGTCCCCCGGCGCCCCCGTGCGCATGCGCGAGTTTTTTTCGACTTTTTGGAAAATTTTTTTTTTTTCGAAACTTTTCCATCTTCCACGGTCTGGGCTCTGCGCATACGTCCCCCGGCGCCGCCCGTGCGCATGCGCGAGTTTTTTTCGACTTTTTGGAAATTTTTTTTTTTCGAAACTTTTCCATCTTCCACGGCCTGGGCCCTGCGCGCACGTCCCCCGGCGCCGCTCGTGCGCATGCGCGAGGTTTGTCCGACTTTTCGGAAAAAAAATGTTTTCGAAAATTTTTCTTCCGCGGTCGGAACCCTGCGCACACGTCCCCCGGGGCCCACTCAGGCGCATGCGCGAGTATTTTTCGATTTTTCGGAAAAAAAATTTTTTTTTTAAATTTTCCTTCTGCGGTCGGAACTAGAGCTGTAATTATTCGACTATTCGAATATTCGAATAATTCGAATAATTTCGAATGCGAATAATTTATTCGAATATTCGAATACGAATAATTTATTCGAATATTCGAATACGAATAATTTATTCGAATATTCGAATACGAATAATTTATTCGAATATTCGAATATTCGAAGAAATTATTCGAATTCTGTGGTATTCGAATATTCGAATATTCGAATGCTTAGATTATTCGAATATTCGTTATAGCCCTAGTGTGGACGAATTTTTTCCGAAAGCGTTAAGGCATAGTTGCCACATCTTCTGTTCTCTTTGACTCTGTCACGCTGTTGCCACAGAATTCTATCTTTCTATCAAGAAGTCTTGAAGGAATACGGCACGAGAGCTGCGTCTAGCGTCAAAGCCCCGCTGACCGTAAAAGAGGATAGAAGCAATAATGAAAGGATAGAGAGTTCCGGGAGTAAAGGAAGGAAAGATGTCGATGAAACAATGTGCAATTTGAAAGCATACAATATGAGTTTGAATAAGGGACATTAGCGAAGTGTAAGACGCCGATCTTAATGAAATTTATGTATGAGAAACTGATTGATATTGTTAAAATGCTTGATGAACGAGTTAAAAAAAAAAAAAAAAAATTTCCTTAAGAAGCTATAAAGTAAATTTCCTACTCCCATAATTAAAATTACACTAAGTATTTAAATTCTACTCAAAACAATAAAATCTGCGTTTCCATACTGTTAAATTGCTAACATTGAATATCTCCAAAAACGTTGCATAGTATTGCAAAGTCACAGACACTGTATACTTCATTCTAATTACAAATTTCACAAAAAATCCCCCTCCTCCTGCTTCTCGACTACACCGATATTTTCTTAAGAATTTAGAGTTCAGTTATGTAGAGCCGTGAACTAACGTTCCGAGACGCGATTTCATGAACTATGTACGAGAGCGTTATTTTGCCTCCTTATAGAACAATCTCGTTTAATTTCTTGATTGTTGAAAAATCTTGAAGAAGCCCCCACTTCCGGCCCTCTTAATTCTCTGTTGAAAAAGTAGATCCCCGTAAATGATACCAGCTTTGTTCAGTTGCCGAAGCATGGAAGGCGCAGTCTTTACGAGCATACAAATTTCGCGTTCCTCGAATAAATGATGTCATAACCGCGAACACATCGCAAACACGAGGATCGAGCGCAGGTGTCGCGCGAACGCTTGAGGCCAGGTGGACTGTCTCCGGCGCGGCGCAAGAAACGTCCCCAGCACGAGAGGCAGCTCCAGAACTCACCGCCAGCACCTCCCATCTCGATTTCTCATCACGTTTCGGTAAGTGGAAAGCATGAACGTACAAGTTTTGGGCGCGGGTGATAAGATAGAGCGGCGTAGTTTTACCGAACAGTCTCGTCTTCGTTGCAACTTCCCTCGACAATTGGGAATATAGTCGTTTCCCCGAATGGCATTATTCCCCGCGGTTAGGATCCATTACACACGAGTATGTGCGAATGTAATGCCAGCTTCGTAGAGGCTGGTTATGAATATTTCATTGACTCTGTAAAGATTTTATAGTGGAAGGATTGAGGGCGTAAACGTTATAATTAATCTTTCAATTATGTTTTTATAGAAGTAGTAAGAATAAAGGTAAGAGTTTGAAAGTTTGTGCATTCATTTATACATATTTTACGGTGTTGTATAAATTTTTTTATGCAAAATTATATTATAGCTACTTAAATATACGATATTCTATATACGTTGTTAAAGAAATAAGGTGTATTTGGTGTTAGTGTCTTGCGACTTTTTGCGCTTGATATCAAGGGATGTTGATGAAATTAAAATATAACGTAGTCCTCGTGAAAATAAGGGAAGTTTAAGTCATCACGTTGCTGTTTTCGAATTTATTTTGTATAATTCAAATCTCCGAGAATCACCAAGTTTCTCTGTTACGAAATCAATTCCATTAAACGTGACGTCTACTTTCGCATATTATTCTCGTGCCGACGTTTTATCAAACACGTATTTCGCAATTTCGGCAATATTCCTCGATATTTGTTTCATATCCACCAGCAATATGTAAAAAGGCAAATGTTGAATGGAAATGGCGCTTTTATGGACACGAATTAAACGAAGGGGCCGATACTATATTTTCGCTGATCGCGATGAACGCGTTATCCAGCTCCCTGATCGAATACACATGTTCCCACGCTTCTTCCGTGCAAAATGTCATTTAAAATGATAGAAATCGCACGGCGGGGTTAACGTCTGCGCCAGCAAGGGGACGTAAAATTTCTACGTCGCGCTTAGCCACTCGCTCATCGTCAACGTCGCGATTAACTTGACTGACTGACTGTCGTATTGCTGCTCGGCTACACTGTGTAGGTGCACAGTAATAATTCATTAACAAAGACGGACGATTAACGCGACGGACGAGCAACATTCGTTTCCGTTCCCCCGTGAATGATCGTGCACTGCGTTTCTTCGACAACCCAGAGATAAGTGGACGCGCGAGGATCCGTGGGTACAGTTAGTTCTCATCGTGATTAATCGTTTTATTTAATTACAACTCCGTTTGTCCGTTATCGTAATCCATTTATCGCTTTTATACACGGAAAGCAATTTGCCACGTTCACGATGCATCTGTTGATGCATTAAGCATTTCTTCGGTTCTGAGTTAACACTTTCTGTTACTTTTAAATGTTAATTCTCTGGCAAGCTGTATTTTGTCTTTGTCATTTATTATTAGTGAGTTGAGGTTAAGGAATAATTTATCGGGCTTTGCTGTTTGAAAATGTGTACAATCGTTAGAGCAACCAGGGGAATTTATTTACTTGGAACTTTCGTTTTCTTCGTTCAAACTAATTTGATTTAAACATGACCGCCTAACGCTTTAAGCACTTATCCCCTTTCCATTGTCAAAGATGGGAAATCAGTTCTGTGCAAAGTAGGTGTATACATATAATATAATAATGTGGCAACTGTCGTTTATTAAAGCGATGATTGTGTTCATATCATTTAACGTCTCACTAGCTCGACATCCCATTACACGTTTCTTCCTTCAACATTCAAGTATACTAATTCGTTAAAAATTTATTCGTATTGGCACGTTCAATTATGCAGACTGAATGCAGGATCAATAGCACAAATTGCGCTGTGATGTAGCTAATAAAAGTGACACTCGATGGTGTGATTTTAATTCACGAAGGAATACACGCCGCTTTCCTTTACGGGTTTGCTCTGGAATTAAAAATAATTTACTGTCTATATATAGCCAGTAAACGGGTGGTTCAGTGCTGTGAAACCGTGTTCACAGATCACCGTGTCGTGTCGAATCACCCAGTAACGAACGAAAATTCGGTGAATTCGTCCATTTTAGCGTGTTTTTTCCTACACCGCCGACGCGAGAAAAGCGAAACGTGCGTTTAATTATTTTCCGTACTCGTGTCAATTCACGTCGGTTCGGGCGGCAATCGAGAGTCGAAAGCTGTGACGGTTTCCTTGTTAACCGGCGGTGTATCGGTAGGTATAAGCGCAAAAAAGAGCGGAATTGTACATTTCGGCGGCTGTTAAAATTCCGGTGGACATACTGCTACGATGAATTCCGCTGAATTCAATTTGTAGCGTATCCCCGTGCCGAACGAAAGATTTGATAAATACGTGTACCGGACGTGGGCTCAGGATTGAAAGTGTAGATAATACTCACTAAACTGAGTGAAAAATTATTAGTAAGCATGAAACGATTTACGGTTTAGCAGGGCAAGTGGCTAGGTTGCATTCATTCATCATCTGCAATATGAAAATAAGCAAGCATGTTACCATATTATTAATCTGACGTCTATAAAATATGTTCCACGCATGTTACACATTGTTTTACCACAGAATTGATAACTTTTTCCAAAATGTCTGATTTGATACTTATCGTTTGAACAGCATTTTTCATTCAACGGTGGCATTCCTATAGGTAGGTACAATTATCAGGGAATAACATTTTATATTTTCAAGATACATATTCTCATAAATACCTTATATATCCTTATCCTTATAATATCCTTTTATAACCTTTTGGGTAACGTATATGCCTACATATGAACGTGGAAGAAGAACATGTGAGTCACTTTCTGTAAACATAGAATAACAACGTTTTATGACGCTTGTTCATTTTGCACACAACACGCTACATATCTATAGATTATAGAAACAAGCAAATCGCTGGCGTTAAGAAACAGAAAACCACTTTGGCGAGCGGGACGCGTCGCAGCGAATTCCAGGAAACGTAGCGCGTCGAAACAAACGGTTGCGAGTCGCGACCTTTCCTCGCCCTAGCGACGAGCCTTTCGTGACCGACATGGAGGGGCAAAGCGTGACCCAGACAGTAGTCTCTCGAGAGCAAGCGGCAGAACCACGAGCTTCCAGTAAACAGTTATATTATTTACCACCAAGCATAGCATTAATTTACCCGTACAATAATCCTACACCAGTTGTACCTACTTATAAAGCGATTAACTCTCCGTCCCATGCTTACTAAACATCCTTTACTCACTTTCATGAGCACTATCGCCCCGTAAGTCCGCAGACATCAGACCTTTCTTCAGTTTCTTCAACGCCCTGCGGCAGCAAAAACACCCTGAATCTTGAAACATCGGTAAGAAGAATAATATTTGCATGAACGTACATTATCGCCTATCTACATTCTACGTCCCACGGCGTTATCACGAACACGCTATTAAAAGATAAAACAGTGCTGGTCGTGTCGGACGTTACACGCTTCATACATGCAACCTGCGCGCATGCATTATTGAAGGAGCCTTCCAGTTGGTGAAACACGCACACAGGTGAGCTCGTGCAGCTTCGATTTGTTGCAAATTCGCCATGACGGCCAACGCTGTCACGCTCCGCTGCGTAAAACTGCGGGACGTTTACGAGCTGCGGAGGTGTTCACGTTCAACCGCGATACAGGGTCCCGTTTGGACATCTCATTAGCGAGGCAACCCTCGAAAAACAGGCGGTCGCTTATGCCACCATGGGATATTTCCAGCACCGTTAATGTCGTGTCACAGGAATGGATGAATCTGTAAATTCTGGGCATTCTTTACTTTAACAGGAAAGGGTGTGAACGTTTGCGCGATAATTTACTGTGAAGGGGGTTCTGTTTGCAAGTCGACGAATGTGTAGTGCTATTACAAATATACCTACTGAGTATTAGGAGGACACAAGGAGTTCTAATTAGCTTTACAGTCGACAAGTTGAATATTATCAACACATTCAGGGATTCCGAAATTTTTACGTATTGGAATGTTAGTGATAGGAAAATTGTATTCTAAATTCTAAGATATTTATTACTAGACTGCGGATGCTTATATATGCACAGGCATGTCTTTATAGTATCCGGATTCTATGTAGCAAAATGGGACTTGATAAAAATCTTTTCCATCTTTTAAGAAATAAATATATATTTTCCATTTTGCATACGTGCTGAATAGATTTTGCAGTATAAAGTTTCACTAAGGATCTTTTCACACGAGACAGTTCTGTGGCTCGCGGTTCATAGTTCGGAAACATTCAACATTTCCATATTTCTTAAATCAATATTGTATCTATTGAATGTGTATCTCCCAAACACCAGTCTCCCAACTGCTTTTTCTCACGAATCCAGCCGCGATTAAAGTAATCATCACAGAAGTATCTTCTATAACGTCGAAATTTGTTCACTTAAAAAACGCGACGTTATGGGTGATTTCGCGAATCGTCGGTACCGAGCGATTACGGGTGTCCCATTAATCGCGACGCTCGTCCGAAAGTGCTCCGCGGCAAAATGCGGAATTACACTTTCCTCGGGTGAATTGGGAAACGATCTTGGCCGAGCCGGGGGAATCCAGTTTGGGGAGTAGGTAGAACAGTTCCAGCCACCGAAACATCCACGTGGCCATTACTACTTGGTGGGAATCGTAACTCACCGGCAGTCCAGGAAGCCAGCTGTTATACGTATACACGCTGCGTCCCGACTGCATCAGCGCTTGAAATTGGAAACCATATCGCGGGATATACAGATTATTATGCCATTAGGGTATAATGGGAGGCGCATTCGAGTCCACCGGGGAAACGAGGAAGTAGATTTCGTAGCCGAGGATCCTGGAGTGTGCGGCAATTAAACCAGTCGACGCTCGTGGGACGATGACGCGCGGTGGGGGGTTGGGAGGGGTGTGGGGGGGCGGGAATTATTTTCGCCAAGTGGAAGTGCCAGCTCGAATTCCGCGGCCGGGCACAAAAAGCCAAAGTAATTAATGGAGCAAGATGGATTGAGGGGGCCGCGTTTGAATGGCGTGCCGCAGAAGACGCTGATGGAGTATATTAATGTGTCGCGATCGTCAGCTTAATGCTGCCCAATGCAGTGTGCCAGGGAAGAGAGCCGCGGTGGCTGAATTTTCAAAGGGACATAGAAATATTGTTACATTGAACAAGTACGTAGCCAACAAGCAAAAAATATACAAGTACGACAATTGCGTCATCTTTATCGAAGTACCTCAAGTTCGTTTTATCTGTTCTAATTAGAAGGCTCCATTCGACAACGAGAGCTTTATTGCAGTAATTGCTCTCACGCTCGAAAGTAATTTCGTAGACATTACGAAACCGTGAGGTCTGAGGAGAGTTCGATAAATTTCCCAAGAGTTGGCACCCTCCGTCGGTCCTAATGAACTTCTAATTAAACTTTAATTAGCCACTGTTACACGTATCGACTTAAATCTCGCATGAACACCTTTAGGGACGATTTTACGTAACGTTACTTGGTACCTACCCGCAGCCAGAAGCCCGTTTTCCTTTGTTATTCCACGTCTGCGCTTTGCTGGCCGTCGAGCGTATATTTATTAACGTATTCATATGTCCGCTGAAATTTCTTGTCGTCGCGTTCATACATTAGCAGCCGTTATATCGGACTGCGCCGCTCTCAGCTGCTCTTAAAAACAATATCGCAGTTGCCTGCAGTTGGTGTTGTTCGAATAAAAAGAACTGCAAGACGTCCTGGTCCACCCAGCGTGAGGCCTCCTCTTACGCGTAAACCGGCTATTATTCACTGCGGCTGGGCTGAAAGGGCTGCGGAATAAAGAAAGCGGGATGCGGAATGGACGAAAGGTACACCAGAGGTGTGTACTGTTTATTTAAAAGAAAGAAGGGAGTTGAAAGCGCGCCACGATACTCTCACGCTGGGTTTCGCGCGGGGCCCATTCGACGCGCGAATAGCCGCGACGTAAAAAATCGTGCAAATAAGTGTTTAGTCGACTGAGAATGTGTGCGGAGGATGAAAGGGCCTGTAAACGTGCTCTGTTGAATCAATGGATTATCACATCTGTGAATTTTCAGCAGCTATGGGCAGCTTTCGGTTTTCTTTATTCTAATAACAACCATATTAATTAATCTGAGCTTTTGCAATGGATGCTGTTGGAGATTTGCATGTGTCAATCATAACTTATTGGGAAATGTTGCCCACGTTATGTTAAGACTAGTTTTCAAAAAAGTTGGAGAGGTCATTACATAATGATAAAGTGTTATTATATCTTCTGATTGTGAAAATATGGAACTTGAAATTACTCCTTCGATTCACATCGAAAGCTGGAAAAGCTGTGCGAAACGAAATCTTGGACGGGGGGAAATCTTTTTACTCTGGATTATTTTTCATCTGCAAAAAGGAAACATCAGGGAGACATTGGAAGAAAAAAAGATTCTGAAAAAACATTGAATTTTTTTGCGGGACAAAATTGATTAAAAATACAGCACTTTTACCATTTTCTTTTCTGGCAACTGCAACCACTTGGTAATGTCACTGCACTCGCCGTTCGTCGTCACAACTGAGCAACTATCCTGTCTACCTTAAAGCCACTATTCCATAGATTAAAAATGCAATAGGGAATATATTTGTTTTAAAAAAGTTTCATTTTTCAAATTATTGGAAATCAAGAAGGTGTCAATCTTATCGTTGAGGCTGAATATTAACCCTTGATCACAAAATCAATAAACTTCTAAGGTGGCAGATGTTTATTACATTTAATTATATTGCCCCTCTAGTGTGCTTCCTATAAGTACGGTGATTCTGAGGGTGCCACGTGTTATTATCATCAAGATAAGCACGGCTTCTTGCTTTTACGCGTTTTGCGCTACCGCTGTAATTACAGTTTATGCAATACCGTGACTGCATTTCTCGAGTGTGGTAATAAAATTCTGTTGAACTGTTCCCGTCCTCCCCGAGGACGCCGCTAGTTAAAGGGACCTCGACATTTATAACCACGTTAACGCAATTACATCGTGTAAATACAGGATGCAAATGATGACATAATGACGCCTGAATTAACTCCTTTATCGTTGCACCGCTATGACATGCGACGGGATGCATTTCTGAATAAATCAACCCTTCGAAAATATGTTAGATGGTAGTTAGTACCAATATCTTTCGTGATTTCCAAATTGCACCAGAAGCCTGTAACTTGCCCAACCGGTTCCCAATCGAGTACCAAATGGATACATGAATTAATTAGGAATGATTAAGTGTGAGTGTACAGCCCCGTTCACAACCTTCTTATCTCCGTCCTCTAATTTAAAAAAATGTTTACCTTCGCTTGTAAGATAATATGAAACTGCCTGAACATCTCGGCAATAAGTATCCTGCAATATTTTATATTCAGTCTGTAAAATGTTACGAAGAAACGGCTGGGGAATTTTTTAAGGGGTTCGTGATTCGTTCGATTTTTCTAAAATAAATTCAGTGAAGGACCAATTTAATTTTTTCCTGATATACTTCGCAGTACCTTTGCCACTCTGTTTTAATACTACCGTGGGGTAATAATAGTGTAGTATTTAATTAAGGCTTGCTTCCATTCGTCTCACCCAACGAAATGTCACGACATGGGTTGTATCCATGTTCGACACCGGATTATAGGTCGCGTACAAATACCCCGACAGGTTTGTCGGCGAGAAAGGATTCGCCGCAGGTAGATATTTAGTAATTGCCTGACGGAGTGTCTACAGTTAAGACAAAATCCATTGGTCGCTCAAGATCACTTCCACAACAGTAAATTACAGCCATAACGATATACTAGAGATAATCTCTCTGTTGAATTTATGTATTTACAAAATGAATATGTGTACCAAATAGAAAGACAGCATGTACAGAGTGATTTTTAATTATACATCAGTGTTTGAGACGGTGAAAAGTACACAGCTTCCTCGATTTTCTGACTTTGATTCATTAGATTGTTATGTCTGAGAATATTTGAAATTAGTAATATTAGCTTGTAATATAAGATATAAAATAATTTCGAAATTATTCAGATAGCATACCCAGGTATTTTGCAGCGACTGTTGCAATTTCTCTTGATTTGAGCTCCAGATTCATCCCCTTAAGTATTGACACAGTAAAAAATGATGTTGCACATGTTATCCCATTCACGTGGTAGAATAGAAATATCCTCACGCATGCGTGAGTTCCCACTTTCGATCTATAATTGCGTGAGCGCCTAAGAACTCAATGTTATTTCATATTTGCCAGCAAACAAAAGTGGATTATTGGAAAGATCTCTGCCCTATTTACAAGATGCAGTAGTCGACACTTTAAAGACCCACAGAATAATTAAAAATTTCAATCGTACAAAACTTGTGGTAGACAAGTTAAAAGACAAAAAGATGTCCTTGTACTTTCTCTAACAGCTCAGTGGTTTCAAGCGACCGGTTGATTTTGTACCACCTGTAGCTGTCAAAATCTTGATGCAGCTACTCCTTGCGCCGACAAGACGACACAACGGAGCCAGACATATACGCGTGATAATCGTTTCTGCCGATACCAAGAACAGACGGGACCGTTTTTACACTCACCCTCCCCCTTTTTTTTTTTCTTTTTATCGTTATAACAGGGACCGAGGCCCTCGAATCTGCCGCACGATTTTCGAGAGCCGGGGCAGCTGAACCGCCTTAGTGACGAGATGATTAGACAGGGGGGAAACGGGGGGATGGAAAGAAGCAGAACGCCTGATAATTAAAAAACCCGTACTTCAGTGATCAAAGCGGGAAATCACGGGCTTAGAGCCGGTCTTAGGCGTTTTCAGTAAATATCCTACCGATTTGATCAAAAGCGCACGAGACATAAAACGCACAGAGGCAGTAATTCGTAATGTATTGGACGTAATGAGGGACGAAGTAGGAGAAATAAACTAACATTTTAAGTGCTCCGTTTTACATCGCGACTTCTTGCTACGACGCTCGTAGACTGTATAATAAAATCTTTTTAAGGATGAGGCTGTAGATTAGAGAAAGGAAATTGTTTTTTGAGAAGGATAGATGTAGCTTCAATGGTGCTCTGAGAATTCTCACTATTTATTGGGGAAATAAAGAAAATAAGAATGGATTATACGATTGCATGATTGCACTGTCGATTGCTACCATTCCTCTTTTCTCTTATGAAAAATAAAGTACAGATGGTATGCCTGGTAATTAGTATCAGTGGTTAAAGATTTTATCGCGCCGAGCTTACGTCCACTTGCTAATAACAGGACAGAATCTGCCGATCGGAGTATGAGTTTGCGTTTCGCAATACGTTAGACTTGTTAGATAGCGATCAGAATATGAAGCAGGTTTTATTACAGTCTTATACAACTTGGTCGCCTAGCGAGTGTTAATATAATTATGCCTATACTTCAACCAACTTTATGAGACTCGTTATGTGTCGCTTGATAATCGGTGTCTAATATTATGGCGAACTTTGCGAATCATCTGCGGACTAGTGGTAACGCTAATTACACTGACGACGATAGTTTACATTCGATTTGCAGGTTATTAGTGAACAATAAATTCTTTGAATTTAGATGTGAATTCCTAATAGAAGTTAGTTATAGAAGCGAAAGATTCATTTGATTTGATGTCTCTCCTCGTGCAAAATTTCCTCAAATTGAGGTATGAATTCCAAATAAAAGTTATCCCTAAAGGCAACGAATTCGATGATGCAATAACCTTTATGAAAATATTCTTGAAATTGAGATATGAATTCCCACTAAAAAGCTAAAGGTGACAAATTCGGTTGACTTAAAGGGTTCCTTCGTGAAAAATTCCTCAAATTGAAATACGATAATAATCACTAATTGATATTTAATAACCGCAACATTTAGCAAAATTTCCTCTTCTCAATTCCCAATTTCCCACAAGTCTTCGTTCGAAACTTAAAGACTAAAATCAAACATTCGAGTGGCGAGGAACCTAGATCAAAAGTCACCAAGACTCCGTTTCCAATTAACTTTTGAAATAACAATAAAAATATTTATTTCGCTCGAAAGATACGAGTCAATTAATCTACTGCTAACTAGAGTATCCTATGTGTATAAACCTCCCGATTTTTTGCAGATATCACTCCGTGAAATTTAATCATGATCGCTAGGGAAAATATTACCCACTCGATACGAATGTACGTTTGACTGAACATTTCGGCCGGTCCGAGTTTCCCGCGGAAAAAAACTTGATACGCGTGTACGTACAACCACCACGGATCGGGGAATGTTGATCTTCAACCAGCTTGACCTAAATACGCAACTCACGGGTTGGGCATATTTTTCTTTCTATTTATTTTCATGGCTCCCGATGGTCGACCGGTATCACGTTTCTCTCTGTCGTCTCATCGCGTCGTTGCATTCTGCGCCACCTTTTCCGCTTTTTCCCCTCTTCGTTGCTTTTGTTTCTCCATTTTCTTCGTTCCTTTTTTTTTACATGCATATATGCCCCGGCCAAACACCGCATGAAAAATATCCGCAATCATCGCCCCCGTTGCTGCCATCCGCGGGGCTTTTTTTTTTTCCTTTCCAGTCATCAAGATATCGTATGAGAACTGGTTCTCGCATCGATGCCAATTTCGCATTCAGGGCGATCCGTGCGTCGATTGTAATCGATAGTTTTGCACGCGGTCACCTGGACCGTGGATCATGGAATTCGTGCGTGCTTTGTGATTGATATACCTATGTTTGTCATCGATAACGTTCTACCGCACGCGCAATTTTCCCTCGATTTCGATCGGGTAATTGAAATCGTAATGTCGACGTGATGAGGTTCAGCCCGATTTGCGTCATTAATTTGCTATTGGTCGAATTACACGGTTGGTAATAGATTTTTATTTCTACCGCAGTTGGTGGAATCGCGAGCTGCGCGACTGGCAATCGGGTAGAATTGTGGAGAACGGTCATCGAGCATTTGATGTTTTTATTAAGCACTTGAAAATATTTACATATTTTGGGGGGCAGAATTGAGATGCATAAGGTGTGAAAATATTGATTTAATGAAATCTTGATAAATTTGTATGCTTATGGATTGAAAGAAGATGATTTGTCAGTTACAAAGAAAGTAATGTTCTTTGTTTTTACTTTCATAAGATTTTGTCAAGCAGTTACCTTAATAACACTGGATAGTTGTGAAATAAAAAGTGGCTGATAGGATATTAGACAAATCAATTTTAGCGGTTTATCATACGCTTCTACTTGCATATAATGTGGGATTATTTATTCAAGAATACGTTAGGTACTATTGAAGCAAAAGAAAAATAAATTAATCGATAATGAATAAAATTCATCACGATGTAATATTCTGATTATCTGCAAGTAAGTGACAATAAATAGTTACTATCAACCTGTATGGACCTACTGTAAATCTAAGAGCTCCATCTCTCTTCTACCTAACACCACAAAATAGATAGGTACACCTCTCGCTTCTTATAATTGTATTGGGAGAATGTGCCGCAAAGGAAATGCTTATGAGACTCGTTTAAACTTTTTTGGCAGCACACCGTCAGCTTTAAAGCGTTTCTCAAAACTTTTTATTTTACTACCTGTATACTGTTGTAATCTAAACGGCACATCAACCCGTTATTAAATAAATAATTATTGTTAGTTGAAATTCAAATTATTGACCGTTGGTAAAACGATGTTCAAATAATCCAAGTTCTAATATAGCTTAATCATTGGTTTCACGAACAGTTTAGCCAGAATAGCGTGTGCTCGCATTTAGTTACATTCAATAAGCCCCGTTCGTAATACAAATCACAGTTCCCTGCTTCTCAGATACCAACAACTTCAGGAAATTACCTAACTTCAACTTCGTACTTGCATACCATTATATACAACACTCTCCCGCCCCCCCTACAGCTCATATCAAACACGATCAAATATTTGACCCGTAAACTAACATCCAAAAGCCTGCTTACTCGTATTTATTTCGACATTTTAAGCTTTTCCTCCTCGGAGTCAGCCAGAAGTTTCTTCGAATCTTTCCTCTCGGCTATAACTAGTAAAATACGGTATAATAGCGCATGCACGCGACTAATTAACATGGCTTTAATAAGTTCTCATTAGAACTGCTGAAAACTCGGAAGTAGAAGTATAACTTGCAAACTTCCTTCCACTAGAAAGTCTTGAATTTAAGCAATCGTAATTCACATGAAATTCTTACGAAAAATAGCAATTCCAACTGGAATATTTGTAGGTACTCTGTAAAAAAACATTATCTACTATTATTAAGTTCTTTTCTTACATAAGCTCCGCAATCTTTTGAATTACGCTCCGCAGCGAGATAAGACAGTATCGTTTCTCCCCTGACACACAAAGGAGCGTCGTTGCGATCAATACCTTTGTCGCTGTTATTATTAACATCGTAGAGAACCGCTTCTGTTCTGCTCATAAATTGTTTTCACAATCCCACCGACACGGAACTGGCAGGGTGAACTGCGCCTCTTTGTCAGTTCGGACCACCGTGAAGTGTTTACCATCTTTTAAAGCAAGCCTGCATAACGATCTAAATAGACTAGGATCGACTAGAACGAGAATCGACCTGGCGGAGTAGAAAACACACTGGTGGCCACGCGGAAGACGTTAGTTTCGTTCCTTTTGTAAGCTATTCTCTACCAGAACAATTTTGACAATGCAGCTTGCTTCTAATTAGAGCCAGGACTCTACTCATTAGGATCTAAGCTCTAACCATAAAGGTTTTGCAAGTAAGCGGTGTTTATAATTGTCTTTCGCGGGGACTCTGGTTATCCATGAAACCGTGTTATTACTGTTACTGGGGTAGAATTATTCTTGAATATTATATTATTTATTTCATGTGAATAGCATATGTTTCTAAAGTCTCCCATAATTTATTAGATCTTAGAAGGGCGATCAAAAAATAGTTTGAATTATTGTTAAATGAATAATTTTTTTAATATTTCGTCGTCTAGACGAGACTTAATGAGCTAAATAGTTTTGAGGAGCTCTCGGTGCGAAAGAAAATATTTATAAACATTTCTCGTCGACGACGCGAATGCTTATTAAGAAATAAATATAAAATACGATTATTCTGCAGAAACGAAACATTGCCTTAAGAAATGAAACATTGACGTCTGTACAGCTGTTGAGTTCAGAATAACGTTATAAGAATAGTGACGAAGCAAATTAAAAATTAACGAACTTAAACCTTATCGTCCGGGCAGCAGCCTCTCCGTTTTCCTCCGTTTCCCTTCGTTTCTTTCTTACTTCTTACATTTCTGTCCGTGTCGTGCGATTAATTCTAAGATTACTTCTAAGGCTACCGTATCCCAGTTGCTCCAGACGCAACAGCGCCTAATCTCGGATCTGTGGAACGGTTCCCCGGATCTTCGACTCCGCCATTTTCTTTGCTTGCCGATTTTCTTCTTCGTATATGTCGCGGGCTAACTCTATTTACCGTGGGCGTCGCGTCGGTGCGCCCGACTTTCAGACTCAACGTCTCGCAAGATATCCGTAGATTACAGCGCGACCGTTTCGCCGTTCTCCGCCCCTTGATAATTGCACGATAAGGTTTCGTCGAAATCAGAGATTAGAGGCCGTGACAGTGTACACTCGTTACTCTACACAGTGGCGCTCTCTGATAGTTCACCCTGGAACGATATAGAATTTCATGACGCGCGACCTGATTAAACGCGGGTAGGTCTCATCGACGTCCACGAGGATCTGGCTCGTGCAGGATGTCCCGCGAGATGACCGAGAAACTTTTGCAGCCTTTTTAGCCAGCCTTCCTGTATCCAGAAAGCCATATATGCCGAAGACCGTGTCCCATTTCTAACACACCTACTCGACTGTAATTTACGCGTCACTCCTTATCTCTGCAAAATACTTTTCACTTTTTCCTCCACACGTGCGAATAGTGACTCATCCAGGCTTCTATATATTTGAGAAGTGGAGTGCAAGAGATTTCGGTCACCGATTTACTTGATATTTCGCGTATAGCTGGCGCACACCATGCGCGATAATATCTCAAAAGCGTATAGCGCGATACTTAAAAATTTCCGAGAAAATGGAATTGCAAGTTTCATCTTCTCAATACCCACGATATATGCACACGTACATACGTGAGTACGGAACCGTAACTCAGTTGCAGTGGCAGCTGAAAGTTAAAGGTGCGCCTCCTTCGCTGTGCACGTTTTAGAACGACGCGACACATCGATCTCGAGTGTACTTTATTCATGAACCGTAATGCTTCACATTCGATGATCGAACGGAACCAGTGTCTCTCAAAATCCCGCACACGTTGTAAAACTGTGCGCTCCGCATTTTCTATTGTCACCGTTGCCAAAAAGTCTGTACAAATACAAAGTCAGCGTGGTCCGCGTTTAGAAACGCCCGATGGATCGTGTGCAGTAAACAGAAATAGGCCAGTCGTAAAACAGAAGCTGAGCATCAGAAACGATTTGCATCATCTTGATCAGCCGACAGATTCCACATGGATGCTAAACGATGGTTGTTTCCATAAAGGCGCATGGTGCATTAGAGAGTCGTTATTCCGAATGATTTGTCAAGCGTGCTGGAAGAGTTTGTCAGTTAGCTCGCAGGGCAATCTGTATAAACCGAAAGGATTAGGGCTAGAGCTAAAGATAGGGCAGCTGAAGTTACGAAATGAAACTGTACACTCTGGCCCGCCCCAGAATTACCACAATGCTTGGCCCTGCTAATTAGCTTCCGTTTCGGGATCAGCGCGCCGAATCAGGCCGCCCGCACAAAGAAAGACCACCTGGATCCTCTTACAAGCCACATCGCCGAGCGAGATACGAGACGCGGGGAAGACAGTCGACGCCTCGCTTTACTTTCTTTACGGTGGACACGATTCTTCTACCTGCAATGACATACAATCCCCACAGTTCGGCTGCTCCTTTTTCAGCAACGTCAGAAACGCCTCGTCTCGCGGCATCGACTCCCCTTTGCTTATGAAAAAAAAAAAAAAAAAAGAAGCGAAGGCAAGGGGCGACCAAAGAGGCGGCGAGGGAGCGCGAGCATTCGACGCGCAAGAAGTCGAGCGTCGTTGGGCGAAAAGAGGCTTATTCCTGACCGGGGAAAAAGAAGGAGACACACGCGTCCGGCGTCGACGGGTGGATCCGGGTTGTCTACGACGAGCACCACGACACGTCCAAACGAAACTGCATTCCTCCGTGCGGACAGCCGAGCAAGAGTCGAGGAATGCTAAGGGCTTAATTATGCGGAGAGGTCCCAGCATTCGGCCGGACGTGAACGAAGAGTTGTTTTCGCCGATCCCGATGCAATTCCCGGCAGCTAGTGTACTTAATTACGACTCTACGGGAATTTATTTCGCCCCACGACCTCGTCTGCGCGCGTCCAAGCGCACGTGGACCGCCTCCCTCTCGTTTGGGGTGCTGCGCACGTGCTCCTCTTTCAATCGCGATACGAAAGTCGAAATGCCGGGGAAAATTTCTGTTTCGTTCCTTTTGTTGCGAGTATGGAGAAGATATGGAGTTATATGCGGTGCTCAGCTACAATGCTTTGCTTTTACTTGCTTCTGGATAAGTTTATTCTTTGAAGTAATAATACTGACTTCAGATTCGATGGAAGAAATCATACTTGTTTCTTATAAGAAGCCACTTGGAGCAGAATCCCTTTGACTTTGGGAAATTTGTAGATCGGTAGGTGGATTGTGGAGGATATAGCATTCATTTTTCATGGGGAATATAGTGGGAGAAGCTATACTAAATGGAATAGTTAAATATTTATTATTCTTAAAATTATTTTATTCTCTGCATCCTGTATTATAAAAGCTGCTAGGAAAACGGTTTCTTAAAGCTCGGTGTGATCTATCATCTTAGTTTCTGGATCAGAAGACCGTAAAACCTAACACTGTAATATTCGAAGTCAGTTCCAAATATTATAACTACAGTATTGATTTAATTCTAGTCGATTACAAATTCGGTCTCAATCTCACTCTGGTTCAGTTAAAGTTCATTCTTAATTCAGTACCGAGTCAGGTTCAATGAAGCGGCAGCTCTAATTCCCACTTAGTTCTTATTCCAGTTCAAATCTGAATCAGAGCTGTTTCAGTTCAGTTCCTGGCCAATTTTCTACCTTAAACGAGGTAAATATTCATTATTTTCTTGCGTCAATTGTACAATATTTATAAGCTGTGTTATAAACCTTGAATGCTGAAGGTATTTCAGTCTTCTTCGACAAAATAGTAGGGGACTGGTACTACTCCTTTGTGATGCACGCCTGCATAATGAGGACAACTATATTTGCAAAAGTCTACGCCGATATCTTGCTGCAATCTCTATCGTGCATTGGTTGAATAGAAAATTTTTGCAGTCTATTCTCATTTTTTATTCCGCCGGACGCTTCCACCTGCGGTTGCCTATTAACCTTTTCTTATCTGCGATCGGACTTATGTTAATTGCATTCTGTGGCGAACCATCCTGGGCAGAGCAGATTAGAATGATTCAGACAATGATAGTTGAAGATATTATACTGAAAGCTACTTGTTTAGTATCTTAAGGGGAATTGACACATCCAAAGACATATTTTCTTTCTCATTTCGCACAATTAAGGTACTACCAGTTTGTATTCTATATAAACTCTGTACTTTCATTAAAGTTAAAATGTCCATCTCTAATTATGATTTACGTTTCAAATGCGAGGGCATGGAAGCAGGACGTCGGGCAAAAACAGGCATGGGAAATGAAGAGAATTTATCGAGAATAGTCGTAGAATAAGTTAAAAAGACGAAAGGGGGAAAGCATCAGGTGAAAGAACAGCCTGAGCTTTACTCCCCGAGAGATTCTTTGCTTCGAGCACGTACTTCTTCATCTTCCAGTACATTCCCCTCTTCACCGTGGCAAATGCTTTCCTTATGGTGAATTTACTTCGATACGCTTCCACCTACGACATGAGACGTAATAAATGGGTTGGACGATAAATTGAGTGGGAGTTATTTCGCTCGATGGGGCGAATCTGCCGCGTTAACATGACTCTCGTGTTACCGCGTCATTATCTTTTGAGAAACCTTCCGGTTCCCAACGCTTTTCTGTTTTCTCCAATACCTCCAGAAATGAAGAACATAAGAAACTGTTGCAGATGTCTTCTAATTCTTTGTCCTGTATAAACAATTTGAAATGACTGATAGCTTTGTCTGTGATTTTACATAACAGAGATATTTTTACCACTCGTGTTGTAAAAATTCTGTGGGAAGATAGATGGTTGTACCCTGGTTAAAATTTCCGAGTGCTTGATGCCAGGTGCAACGTTCTACGTACTTGTAATGACGAGTTCAATGATTTCCCTCTCGAGGAATATAATAACGACACGGTTGAATTATTAAAAATAACGATGGCAGTTTATAGGAGGCTGCCAGGGCCGAGACAGGGCAGAATTCTATTGATCTAGCGTATGGAGCTATACCTACATACTCCTGTACTCACCCATTCGTGTCCTTTTTAAAAGGTTCGGTTTCATATTAAAATATCGCTTCCGTAATCAAAGAGAAAGGGATTTCACGTGTTCGTTCGCCCGGTGCGAAAGATTACATTACATCTATATTGTGATGAACGCGGTGCGACCATTAAATTAAAAATAGAATTCGGTCTTTTTAAATACATTGCCCACGTCATTCGAATAGTAGGTATACAAAGAGATTTTGAAATTTTAAACCAGCTACAATTTCTCCCTAAGAGAAATTGTATGATTTAATTAAATATACCGCGATAGACAAGAGAACATTAAAAAATCGGTAGGTATACCATTCAGTGTGAATATTTCTAAAAGTTTAACATATCTTGTATTCGGTCTTTAGAAAATTCCCAGCTTATTCAAAGCATTGATGAAAAAATAATTACAGTGAGCCCTTCAACTGCAACACGAATTCCACGCCGGTGTCATTCCGTGAACGATCGTATCTGTTCGGAGGAAACCTTAAATACTCCTTACGAGCCATATATCACGGCCATACTCAATTAACGGATATACGATACCCGATACAATGAAATCGATTCAGGAACACGGGCTGTCGAAGTCAGCGAATGACGATGAGAAAGTTTCGAGGAGCCCGAGATTCTACCCCGGAGGTCCACGGTCGTGCAGGGTTTATATTCCTTCCGCGACAGATTTATTCAATTCGAATGGGGAGCTGGATTTTTATACGTCCTGTCCGAAGAGGCTGGACAGGAGACACACTTTTATCGGTACTTGGGGGATCATTCTGCCGTGTTCGACGCTCGATGTTATCGATTCAACGATCCCCTCCAAGCTGTTGCAGCCGATCCTTTCATATAGAAAATTCATTATAATTGGTAATGGAAATGGGGACGAGAAAATTCTTCGCCCCTTGAATTTATTCCTGTCCTCCGCAGGGAAATGAGCGGTGGTTGATTTAAGCTTGATTAGCCTTTTCGGGGTTTCTTAACTTTAATGGATAATAAAGGGAAAAGAAACAACCGTTCCTGAGAAAGGTCGTGTTCCTCTCCTCGCGCCCTTCGTTTCGGATAAATCTTGTCTGTATCTAGCGTAACATACTGTGGATGGTCACGGAACACGGAAACGACCATATTTATCTTTTTATAGGGAGTGCTGTAATTTAAATGGATTTTTTAGAGATTCGGCAGGTGCATATATGGTTTGAGAAATGTGAGATTAAAGAGAAACGTTCATCTTACGGTCGGCTAAAGAGTTTTACACGTATATAATTAATAATAATAGTATTCTTTTGATGTTTACATTGCGAAGGATTCACACAAATACCGTAGAGATAGTTAGACCTATAGAAAAAAAACATTTATCTTGCATTTTTTTCAACCATATCTCAGCAATACAATTTCAAAATATTACCTGCACATCTAAATAGCTAATTAACAAAATCGTGCAATGTTAAGCTAACCAAGATCTAAATACACAGGCACGTGCCACTCCTCCGCATATCTCCGAAATATTTTTAAAAAATTTCAATCAAAGTCTACTTAGCAACAGTTCAGTACACACAGCACTAAAGAAGAACACGTTAAATCAACACAACATTATAGTTCATTAAATAAAATATCCCGAAGTTGATCCTCTTTCTAAGCCACTCCAACTGTACCTAAACCCTCGAGTAGTGATTACGGAAAATAATAGTTCCACCAAAGTTCCGGCGAGAAATATCCACCCGTATTGGCCAAATAATTTCCAGCGAAAGGGAGATGGATTCGCGAGATTGATCATATTTTTTCGGTACTATTAATGCTCGTATATCGTCGTGCACGTAAGTGTGGGCAACGGGCATGGATCCGTGGCACTATATCCACCGCCAGGTGATGTATGACGGGGGGTAATATATTTCGGTACCGTAGCGACGTGTTAGGCGCAATGTCGATATATTCGCCAACGATGCATAAATCATCCCCCGAAGAAGGCGCCCGCTAGAGAAACTATCGAGCATAGGCTTAAATCGCGGCGTTGGAAAGTTTCAGCGTGGAATTGGTGTAACGAGAGGAGCCGCAGCTGCGGCGCCCCGTAAAACCTGCCTCGAGCGATGCATCCCATTTATGCAATTCTCTATCAGCTGACGTCTCGTATGCAAGTCAAGGTACAGGCCGGGGTGTGTAGGTAATACCTCATTAACATGGATATCGAGGCGCCCGAGACGTCATACGGCCATCACGTGTTGTACTCCCTCTACCTGCATAACGCAACGATTTCACGACGCGCAGTAGTAATTGTAATGATAACAGAGCAATGCATTTGAAATGTACATTGCATTGTGGCAGGCTGATTTTAAAACTGATCGTGTTGCATCATGCTTAGGGTGGGAGGTGTTAAGTAACAATACATTATCTCTACTCGAGACTGCTGGAATAAGTCTTGATTGTTCGTGATATTATAAACATATAAGCGATTAAAGTTTCGAAGTACAGACTACACGGAACGTTTGAAAATAGGGAAATTTCATTTGGCGTCTGGACAAGAAAGTAACGATTTAAGACATTTCGGCGTTTAGTCTGTAATAATATTATTCGGAGGCAAATCAAGTATTTTTTAACTAGGTACTTACCCAAGGAACATTTCTCGTAACACAGGGGTATATCGGCGTGGAGGTCAAAGTTTGAATGGCCCGAAAAGGGAGATGCTGTTAGCACCGTTGCTGGTTTCTCGCCGGCATATAGCCACCGTTGCTCCATTGACATCTAAATTCCGTTCCGACATGGGAAATTTACGTTGCAGACAATATCGTCCGCGGTTTCTCAAACGCCAATACGTTCGAACATCCTCGGCGAGTGAGTGATATACGACACAGGTAATGCATTCCCACAATGGAACGGCCGCGGCGTGTCAGCTGCAACATGGAAACATTGCCGGACGATGCATAAGTCATTGCAGAAGTTCGTATAAGATTCAGAGAGACGAGTGCTCAGAATTAACCAGTCCTATGTATCGATTTTGGGACATTTCTGGATGGACATGTGGGATGTGCAGTTCTTCCGGTTGAGTTCCCGTTTATTATTAATTCTGGCAATTGAGTTAGGTTCGACCCAGTAGCTATACAATCCAAATTTATATAATTCAGAGGAATGTTAGATCAGTTCATGGCTGAGTTTTCATGCTCTAAATAACAATTTCTTAAATTGTAAGTACACCATTGCGTTCGGGCATCTCCAGCGTAAGATATACACGGATAGAGTAATTCTTCTTGAGAATGGAGCAGCGTGTCAGTCGCAATATGGAAATATTATGGAACGATGCATACCTAAGTCATTCCAGAAGTTCCTGCCAGATTCAAGGAGGCCACCGCGCAGGATTAAGCAGAAACGCCAAGGACATTCGGTAACGACTTTGTGAAGCAAGATTCGGGGGTGGAACGACGAAAGTAATTTTCAGATTTCAAATAATGTATGACGCCGATACTACGTTCCATGTGAATTTAAACGATCGATTGGATATATGTATATGGATTATCATATAGGTAGAACTGTTTGAAATTATACCCACATTGTGGTTATTGTACTAGAAGTTGAGTTTTAAGGTAATTCGCCAAGTTGCTGCGTTAGATTGAGGATTAAGAAATTGTTGAGACTGCCTTGCCACCGTGTAGCACTTATTAAGGGTGTGTGCGAAACTTGAGTCACTGATTTTGCTCAATTTTGGGTATAGTTAGTGCACATCGTGTATAATTGAACAATTCTTATAGAAAATACTGTAAGTTCCAGAATTAAAAAAAAAAATTTATCTGAAAAAATTCTACGTGGCAATGGTACTATAGTATAGAATTAGATTTTTGGCACATGTAGTTTTTTCTACAAGGACTCTTCAATTATGTATTAAATGTATGGAGTGGATTACTTAAATTCTTTCGAGAAAATTGAGGTCAAAATTTGGGTTGTCTAAATTCATATGTATGTATGTACGTATTTAAGGAAGGAAGCAAAGTTAAGTTACGGTGACCATGTATTCAACTATAATTTTTATCGTATTCCTGTAGGTATATATAGGTTTTTTTTTGAAAGGTGGTTAATTTTATTTTGCTGGAATAAAAAACACTGAATCCTGCCAAGGCTCAAGGTAAAATACCACACCGCCGCTGTCCATTTCATATACTCCGACAATCGTGGAATTATGTTTGAAGACGATTGACGTGAGAGTGAATCATACCCATCCAATCAGATCAATTATTCTGAAACCTGATATTTTTCTCAATGTACAGGGTGTTCACGTATTTGTGTTACAGGTTCACTATGTCTTCACAAGAGTATTAATAAACTTTTATTCGTCATAGCATGTTTTCTATATGGATCTGAATGCATACATTAACAAATTTCCTGACATAACCCTGGATAATCTAGAAAATTCTAATTTTTTATTTATTCCTCTCTAAAATCAGATGTAGGTGCTTCTGCGCTTCTAGAATAGTCACGATCTCTGTTTAATATTTTTATCTTATTCTCTCCTTGCCCATGCACAAAATACGGGTAAACTTTGATAGCAGTTATTTTTCAAACAAAATCGAAGGCAGCAGTATGATAGAATACTCTCCTCTCCTCTAATTTCACATAGACTACATCAAATTTAAATTACATCAGGATCCCTGCCACCAAGTGCAAATATTGATCGATTAGATGCAGAATGACCCACCTGTCATTTTGATACTAAATGATACGATAGAACATTCCAAAACTTTCACAAGTTCAGGATGAAGAAATGAGATTGATTGATGAGGACAAGTCTCTGATTGATTACTATTCAAAAATCCACAGCAGAAATAGCTTGTAACTCGGTTACAGTTGATTCCCGAACATATGCATCTCCACCCGTAGGTACTTTTCTCTTTATGTTCATCGGTACTCAACGTGTGCAATATAGTGTTCGTACATACCTAGAATTCGTGTACACCCCGTAGAAGCAGTGCGTTTATTACGAATGGCGGAGCAAAGCGCATTTCGATTTGGTAGGCGATCGTGCAACGATAAATGTCAGAGTTGAATGGCTCTGAACCGCAATCAACGACCTCTGTCCTTACGGGTTCGTGTCACAAAAGGAATCGAAATAACCATCTTGCGAATAACGCCCCTTCGCGATGCCATTATGCTTTTTGCGGTGTCTCCGTCATTTATTACGGTTTACACGAGTATCGCGTTTATTAAGTTTATTTCAACGTTGCGCGGGCCAACATTGCCGTAGCAATATGCTGGCGAATTTCTATGACACGGCGCTGCGTCCTGCAAACGAGCCCGGATCTGTATTAATTTTAAGCACATTTCGTGGCGTACCTGCTCCCTGGCTATCTTTATAGCCGATTGTTATGGTGACAGCAACGAGCTTCTTTCGTGTCGCACGCGAGAGGATACTTACATACTTCAAACATCGCCTAAACCTCTTTCTATTGCATAGATGTAGTCGGCGAAACTCGACTGATTGTCAGTACATTGTGGTTCCATTTTATTTTATTTCGCAGTAGTAAGTACCTACACGTTTTGGCATATTCTACTGCGTAATCTGGATACTTATTACAGCTGAACATTGTGATCTGTTTTATTCCATATTTATTACCATAATGTTTTAATCATGAAGACATCATCAATTAACATCAGCTCCATATAGGGTAAACCAACCAGTAATTAACCGCATACCAGTGAATGACCATTAGTCAAAGAAATGTCAATTATAAATTTAAAAATATTATATGTTTATAAATGGAGTGTAGTTGCACTTTTAATTTCCCATATTTTTAGTTGCACGTATTAAGCAAACATTAATAAGCACAATTCTTATTAAAAGTATGCGGTCATTTACTGGACTTCTACACGTTTTGCATTTTACAATCGTTTTTTTTTAAATTACGATAAGAATAAGTAATTATTTTTATAGAAATTTCAAGAAAAATAAATTTAAATACAATTTCAATAGTTGTTTTGTTGCTATACATAAATATATTCAAGTATTAATCTCAAAGGTCCATAAATTCAACAATTCGGTCACTCACTGTTTGGTTTACCCTATGCGTTACCTTATATTCCTCTATTTTCGCGAATATTAATTTAACATAGTCTTCACAGATTTGTTCTTCAACGACAATATTCGATATTCGTGCCTTCTAAGTACATCCCTCGTATATTATCCGAGAATATTCGTACGCTTTCACGCGAACTAATTCACCGACTGTAGCCCGAACCTTCACTATTCCACTCGCATTCCGAATACATATCCACACTTGCGTTTTTTGAACGCGGACACCGAATATATTGTCCGCGACGTGTTTAACGCCGAATATTCGTAGACGAATAACATTCGCAAAGGTCGAGAGGAGGGAAGAAGCTGAAAAGCTGTGCGACAGCAGCCCGGCCGGCAAAGGTTTCCCCCGCCCTAAGAATTGAAACGGGTTGATGATTGCAGCGGGTGGAGAAATAACGTTGCGGCAGGGCAGAGCTTTGCGGCGTACCGCGCCATGGTTCCTCGGGCCTGTAATTCTCATTCCTCATTACGATGCCCGTCTCGTCTTGTAATACGGGGTCTCCCGACTGCGGATCGACCGACCGTCAGCTTCAGTGGCACGAGGCGAGTGCTCGTAATCCTGAAATGAAACTTCTCGTAGTTGCTGGCGCGCCGGGGTTATCGTGACGCGATGCCTCGAAGCGGAAGAGATACACGGCGAGACGGCGGGACCCTAAGACCTTGAGAGGAATGTCCAACTAAATGACGTCTTGAGTACTCAGCTTTTAACCCCCGCCGCACACCCCCAACGGTCTTCCCCCTCTCGTCCTTGCGAGATGATACTAGACTCGGTTACGTGCCGATAGTGTCGCCTCTGAGCAACTTCCGACGATCAACTTCCGATTCGTGTATCCGGCTAAACTTTCCCAGCCCGTAAATTCGGAACAGACCAGGCCTCGCTGCGCAGCTTAAAGCTCGGTAACGTTATTGCCCGGATTAAGAGTACGCTGATACCCGTTAAACGCTTCTCAGTTACCGACTCGGCCCTCGCGATTCTAATGCTGGCGCGTGCAGACGTTTGTTCACTGCAGTAAATAGGGAAGATTGACGCGTCTCATAAGCAATAAGCTTGAAGTACCCGGACGTTGCCTGGGCTTCTTACTGTTCAGGGTGTTTCACTAAGGGTAGTAAATTCGAGGGGGGGGGGGGGGAGGGGTTGATTCTACAGGACAGAATAATACGAAAATATAGAATACAATTTTTTAATATCGCGCTTCATTTTCGGGAAAATTGACTCCTGAATTTTAGCTAAATACGCGTGCACCAAAGTACAGTTATAGGCGGATGAGGGGCACGCGATGTTACCAGCTCATAGAAGAATTTCATTTAAATATTGAAAAATTCAACATTTCTTCGGGTACATATATACCATCACACTCAATACCTGAACTGTCCACGGTATTAAACGTCCCACTGTTATACCTTTAATTAACAGTGATAATTAAACGACGCCCGTGGCTCTGAAATGAAATTTCTCACGGAACTCGTCGCTTCGTTCACCAGCCGTTCCTTTTCACAAGCCCGCCATCTTTCTGCTCGAAAAATCTTGACGGCGCTGAATGCTTATTAAAAATTTAATATTACAACAAATCCAGCGCACCTTCCCGCTCCGGTTCGCCTCACTCGGAGGTCTGTGCCCGCGATCGCGCGCAACACAAGCGTCGCGGGCAAATATCCAGAAGGTATTCAGAGAAAGATTGGTCTAATGAGAAGAAGGGAGAGGCCAGACGTAATCCCTTGGAAATTAACCTTAAATCATCCCCAACCCCCCTTGATCCAGAACGAATAGAGTGTCTCGTGAAAAGGCCAATCGTACCCAATCGAGAGATCGTAATATCTTTTCCCGATATCTGTAGAGGAAGCGACCAGTCATGGGGGTGGGGGGGGGGGGGGAGGGAGGCGTTCACCTTCTACCCCAAGAAGGTGGGCAAAGGTCACCAGGATCGATTTCTCTTCCCTTTGAAATGGCCAAATCGTCAGGGACCGGTCACCCTCCACCCTCGACAGCTCCCTCTTCGATTCCGCCGGGATAATGGATGTTTACTCATCATGGCGCGGCGGTACGCGCCTCCAGGGTCGCCGAGGACGGATGTCATCGTTTCTTAGAGTGCCAGCCAAGTAGGAGACAGCTTTCTTGGTAAAAAGGCTTGCCAGCTTCGCTAAAAGCGACGCTTCCCCTCCCCCCCCCCCCCCGCTCCCACCCCCGCTGCTCGTTGCGCCTCGTGTAATTACCAGCCAACGAACTGTAACTGATTGCGCTAAAACAATTAAGGGAAGTGACTCAGAGCTCGAAATCTCAGGCAGCATAGCAGACTTATACGGTGGCCGTTAGCAGACGCCTGGCCGATCTTATCCATTAGTGATCTTGTCCTATTAAGCTTAGATGAGGCTCGAGAGGGTGCGTGCGCGTTGAAGACTAAGCGCTCACACTTAACTCGGAAATAATTCGCCGGGAGTTAGATGGGCGCAGGTAATTAAACGAAAGAACTGCGCGGTGGCAATTATCTGGCCAGTGTAATTGTGTACGTTGCCGTACCGTTCAGTTTGCTAGAGGCGTGTGTATCGGGGTGGTCGACAAGCTGGCCAATCTGTGTCATGAAGGCACAGATAAATTTCATTAGTATTCGATTTGGAAACAAGCTCTGGAAAGTGAGTGTATTTGATTTTGGTGGCGTTACACGTTATATAACGTACAGCAAACATTGTAATTTATACGAGTTTAACTAAGGGTACAGATGAATTTAAACTGTGAGAGATGTTAGTACCTACTTACTATTTATTTAGAAGATTAATTGGCAATATTTTGTATGTTGCAATGGTAATGTATTGGTGGAAAAGCAATGCTTAGTTTACAGAGAGCCCATCAGCATTTGATGATACAGATTTACGGTCATTTATCGAATATACTTATATAATTCATATCGCATGGTAGAAAGAAATGGCTAAAAATTTGGAGTTCGTTTGACTGCAGCGTTACGAAGAATTCGTCATTGACATAATAACAACGGCAGTATAATAAAAACTTGAAGCTTTAACTTCTAAATATTTCACAACATGGTTTCCTCCACAGTAAAACATTAAAAAACACCATAGTAGTAAAGAACGCATTTCTTCAATTCCAAAAAGGAAAATCATTCAATAGTGGAATTGTAATATTGACAAAAAGGTAGAGGAAACTTCCACTAAACTAAATATGTCTTACCAACGATTTGCACTGACATATCAAGTACTTAAACATGTCAGATCTTTGTGTTAAACTATTAACACAATCGTGGAAACCTTTCCCTTTGATATTTGGATGCTTTGCTTCACATTCATCGAAAATGTCACGCAAATAGAGCAGTCCAATTTACCTATTATGTCATAACTATTCCAAAATCGAGATTCACTTCACCGAAATAACGGCGGCGTAAGATCTCTTTTATAGGGGGCCAATAAATCGTTTATATTGATCAATATGGTCCCGTCGGTCTACCATTAAATAACGATATTTACGATCAGGAATTTTCCTGGTAATAAAGATTAAACAATCGGAATAGATAGCTCGAAAAGGCCTTTATCTCGTTCAAATTTCAAAAGCTGAAACGTGCGCGCACACCATTTAATGTGCGCGGGTATATAATCTATAAATCCCGCGTGTTTAATGAATTTTTCGCTAATATCAGCAATTCAATCTACAAATGGCGCGCTGCCCGTTTTGTCGTGCCCTCGCAATTCGAATTTATAACTCGCACTGTGCTTTGACGTATCGCGTTGGTTATTTGCACACGGGCCGGGCGAGCGTGTGGCAAAACACGCACACGCGCACCCACGAACCTAGCTGGCCATTCACTGTCGTATGTACGGTCGTTGTCACAATCGGTTAATAACGGGGTAGGAATAAAATTTCCCATCGTGATCTCGCAATTACACGAATCGTGGATTCGTTGGTCCACCAATTGCGTAAGGGGGATGCTAACAAATGAAGATTAATTCGCCACAGTTCACTGGGAGGGAGGAGGAATAAAAGCTGGAGACACATGGAGCAAAAAATATGCCCGAAATTCCTGCGTCATCATTAATGACTGTTCTAGAAAGATTTTAACCAAACATCCTTCGAACTGTAAAGGAAGAACTACTAGGCTGCTACGTAACCGCACAACATCTCAAGAAAAGTTTTGCAAGTACCTACAGTTGAAAAAGAATGTGAGAAATGCAGCAAAATTTATTCGACAAAATGAATGAATCATGCTAACACCCACAGAAAAAAAATGATACCTACTTAAATTGATTATTGTTGCAATGTAACAGTTTGCAAAAATACAGAGTGTCTATAAAAAAATTAACACTCAAAATTAAAACCAATATTCGGATAAAAAATTTATCTGCATCTCACTATCTTCGTTGATTATCACGTATAAGACTAACATTAAAATTCAATGTTACATATTTTGTCTTTATCGCCAATAAAGCTGTACTTACAATTTTCAGATTTTCAGGATTAATTAAACGGTTTGAAAATTCGAGAAAAATCGACAGCCAGTGCACGCTTGTTCCAAAATGCGTGACAGATAAAGTACTGGATTTATTTAATACTCTATTGTTGGCAACCATTGCAGGCTCGCCATCAGGACTAAAAGTAACGAACAAAGTTCACGTAAACGTATGATTGATTTGACCCTGTTTCCAAACTATAATCATTTTTGTGCTCGACCAAGTTATTCTTGCTTATCTTTGAATCAAGCGCTCGAAATGATTACCCTGCACCTCAATTCAAGCTTGTAGCTATCTGATCGTAGACTTTCCATAGATCTCGTAGGTGGCCATTCATTCTCGGCAACGTTTTCTTATTTAGAAGACGTGTATTAGGAGAACGTTACCCAGATGTCTTGCTTTAGCAGCATTACATTTGGAAATGCCATACGTCAGGCCCGTATCCGCGACTTCGCGGATAGAATAAGCTTCTATTATCGGTTCGAAGGTGAAGAAATACGAAAATCACAGAGCTTTGATGATGGTGATCAAATATTTATAATCCATTCTTTATTAACCAAGTCGATTTTTTTCTGTGACCTGATTATCACATTCGTCCCTCGATTTACATGGTACATTTTTCTGCGGTAAATAATCTTCATAAATTCTTACGTATTTTTTTGTATCTACTAACATAATCCAGTCACACTATTTCCAACCGTGTAAAAAAAACACACGTGGAACGAATGCTGTGTAGTTCCGTACTGCTTTAATGGCCAATTTCAAGTAAAAATTCGGTGAAGAAGTTTTTGTTAATCCATCTGAAATTGAAATTGAACCGCAAAGAATCTGATTTTTGTGAAACATTGAATGCTGCAAAAAAATATCTCCTGCCTGGTGAATTACTCGCACAACTCATAAAAAATCATTTCCACACCTGCCAAATAACGTTTAAACGGGGCTTTCATTAATCACACTGTCATCGTGAACCGTACACCCATTCTCATCAACTGTATCCCATTATTCCTCCCCAAAATTAAAACATCATCGGCAGAGACTAAGAATTATAAATCGTTACCCTTTTGTACTAATTCCGGCACCGACTTTAAAACTGTCAGATACCACAGGGAAAGGTTCTCAAATACGTCCGACTGAATGCATTCACGAAGATCGGTCTCTGCTAAGCAACCGTTCAAGACATTCACACAATGAGACCTATTATGCGCCATCAAAATCTGATGTATGTTTGACAGTAAAAAATCGAGGGAACTAATCTCACACCACGTAGCAGCCTTCTTTATTCTCGTTATGGCCCGCTGTAATAGCGCCACTAACTGCACAATGATTTTTCTCTGAGGTACAGCATTCATCCACGTCCCAATAATGCTTTGAAATTCTCGTGCCGCTTAATTTTCCTTCTCGCCCCTCCCTCTCTTTCCACGGGCGACAAATACAACCGCGAACTAACAAACCTTCGTACCTAGTAAACATTATGACAACCGTTCCGTGCACGAAATTCGTCGTGAAGGGGGATTACAAGAAATAAAGCATGCTGGCGCCGCGATACGGCGCTGTGGCAATCAGGGTGGCATTAAATCCGCCCCCGCCCTTTAGCGTCTCGCAGGTAGAGCTGCCAAGGGTAAGGAAGAGGCGAAATGTGGCACGTTTTCAACGTTTTCGCGTTTTATGCGGGTACACGGACCGAATCACCGACGAATTTGCAAGGACGTTCGAAGTGCTCCGGATTCGACGGTGCTTAACGTCTGTTCCCGTCCATGGTAATTTATTATTACGACTGGTGAAAGCGGGGCGTATAATCTGTGTAAAGTTTTCTAATTTTCCGACCATTTTTGCCTTTAAATCTCTTTTTACCATTACTGTTATTCACCGTACACTTTATTTCCAGTATACTCATCCCTCTGTATAAGCTGAGGATCGTAGCAATTGTGTATACTTTGTACAGTAGTTTGAAAATATGTAGCGAAGTGACCTGCAGAGCGATAGTGTTGAAGATTAGTGTCTTAAACAATATCGCTCTGCACTAGTGTGGGCAAATGTGTTTTTAGCCACTGATTATATCAGGCCCTTAACCTGTTAACTGGGGAAGACGAGTTAACTCGCCATTGAACAGTTCCTCTACGTTGAATAACACTGCATGACGAAAGATTGCATTCGAAATATTCGGATAATTCAGTTAAGGATAATAAATAGGTGAAACTACTGACACCAGAAATAATAAAAAATATTCTGTTCGCATTAAAATAATACACCAGAATCACACTGTTGCCGCGAATATTATTTCAACAAACTAAATATTGAAAGAATTTTCAAAACACATCGTTTCGTTTCGAGACTGTGACCAGCACTTTTGGCACACACTGTACGCAGTGTTACCGCGGGCGAACACGGCCAACCCTTTAATTACGCTTTTATCTGATCCATGGCGTAATGATGTTGCAAGAGCTTCGAATCGGGATGCAGGACGCGCGCCGGTGCGCGCAGAAGGACGGGACGTCGCGACGCGCGCGTGCACCATGATACCGCGATGATTCGAGATTGATCGGCGTGTCGGGATCAAATAAGAAAACGCTGGATGGCGATAATGCGCGGAATAAAAGGGGTGATTTAGATCCCCGCCGAGATTATCGGCATTGAGGGGATTCTGGGATGAATACCGGTCTGAACAGATTTACCACGTGCTCCGTGGTAAGAGCTTCGCCTTGGTGGGTAACGAAGTTGTAGTTGTTCCGTCCAACACTCCAGTGTTATAGCGAACGACGAGGCAGCTGCTCTATCTGTGTTACAAATTAATGGATAGGATACATGCTGTGACGGTTGAGTGCCAACGAAAAACAGAGCTCGTAGTATCGCACAGTGGTTTACTAAAGAGCGTGCTACAGTGATTACATAAGGGTGTTGAAATGTAGTAAGGAATGCTCCTATTGTAGTATTTAGAAAGATGAGTCATTTCTCAGAATTATTTTTCGAGAAAATATCAGCTGGATCTTCTTTACATTATGTGAGCGTTTTTATTCATTGTTCAGCAGGGCTTGAATAATCATCGCTGTCAGGAATTCTTTGACATTCACTTTAAGGTATTATCACTAACTGAAAAATACCCGAAAACCACTAGTTAAAGCTGAATTTCTGGGAATACCGAACTTACGTTTATAAAAAGAAGCAGGAAAATTGATGAAATGTTTCTGTATAACTTCAAGCATAAAGTGTACTGGGTCTTCAAAGAAATGGAACAATTATTTAACAAATTTCTCAGAGTGAAAGCGTCTTTTGGCAAATTGCACTTGTGCAGTGTACAGATTTATAGCAGAATGACGAAAAGAAGGTAATGACTGTTAGAAATTTATAGTCTTCTATTACAGCTGCTCTGTTTATGCTAATTTCGCCATCATCACATTGTATTTATCACAGTGAACGAAACATTTCACTAATTTTATTCGAGAATGCAAGTGCAGAGATATCTGATCCTTGGAAAAATTTCGTAAAATGTAAAATTTCGTCGAACAGATGGTTTAGTATTCAACGCGTGAAAGACTTGGTGCACACCTTCTTGCTTATTAAACAAGTGGATTGCGTGAAACGCAAGCTGGCGGAGCTTTCTTGAAATTACAATCGAAGCGCATGTCGATGCGCAATGACACAACGAGATGGACAATTTGAGGAGTTTTAATAACCAGGTGGATCTTTTCCTTCCAACACTCGTTCCTCTGATCTATCATTCTTCTTTGCCCACCTACGTGTCTCTAGCAGTTGTAACTCATGTGTCGCAATATCGTGTTCCTTGTCGCGACGCAATCAGCTTGAACTTTCCTGGCAAGTATCCTCCAGCTACCAACTTCTGCTGTTCAAGGTACAGCTTTTTATTTCTCCACATCCTCTTCCTTTATTGCTGTGTACAACTTATTTCTCTGTTGAGTAGTAACCACCCTTAACGATCCACTTTCTAGAACCTTCACTTTCTATGTACATCTCGATCACAATTGCAAGTCATGCTCGCCTGCATTCAAGGAACTCTCTTTACTCTTAATCTCGTAATTTGTGTTGACTTCAAGTTTATTTCCTAAGTACTTAGATGCATGTTTTTATGAAATGTACGATTGGAAATTCTGCGTAATATCTTATTATCTCCATTAGTAGCGTTACAGTGTCGCTGGAGTTATTATAATTCAAATTAGTGAATAGATTAAAGTAGACAGCATTATCACAATCATTAGCAACTATACATACTCAACATTCGACACGTTAGTCGCTGGATAAAGCAAGTAGAAACGTATGGTGCCAAATACGTTTCAAATTGATTTGAAAGTATCCCAGGTCTGCCAGCTGGTATCGTCAATGAGGTTATAGCGTAGTTAGCATAATTATGGCGCAATATTTTAGCGTACCTATACGTACACTGTGGCCGGCTATAATGCTACTGGCATATTCATCAAATGTTTACGTTTTAACGTCTGAACACGTAGGTCTACGTGATTCTCGATTCACCCAGACTGTCACTGAATACGGATCGTGTAAATTTGCCGTTTTACGGCGAACGAGATTTATTGAGCAACGAATAATGCAACTAAATTTTTAGGAAATCAGTAAACATTAAGTACATAAATTAACAGTTACATTTTAATTTCATTTCATAAACGTTTTATTCCAAAATAACGGTTCCTGATTCCTATGTTACAATTAATGTAATATGCAAATTTTGTGCATTAGCATGTTCAATATAAAGCGTAGATAACATGATATATTACCTGAAAGTCACACAGTGTTATAAAGGATTAAGAACAATCTTTCTTTTCTTGCAGCACGTTGACGGAGTTTATATTTATATAGGTAATAATCTGTCATGCATTTTACTATGAGGAATCAATTTACTGATAAAGGATATTAGAGGATGTCATTGAAGAAACATTCAATCCGTGGAAAACATATTGACAAAGAAGGATATCTACATCATATTAAACTGTGTGTATTTGATGTATCTTCACTGACATTTGTTGAGAAAGAATTGCAGCCTGTTTCAATTCACGCGGTCTGCCTGCACACTTTCACTGTGACAAGTTTTATGTAAGATGACATTCCCAAGAGAAGCAATATTAATACTACTCTCGATAGCAGTGATAGAAACGACCACACCATCTACACGTAACCGAATATATTACTGAATACATTACTGATTACACAAACTATTTATCTTCCAGTTTGCCACGCGTCATACATTGATTAATCGTTAACAGTAGGCTCGATCGCTCGGTAAGATCGTATGCAAATCGTTGATATCAGGCTCCTCGTCTCTAGAATTCCACACTACGCAGTGGCAGGAGGGAGTCTTTGCGAGGCATTACGAAGCTAATTCTCCCTGGGGCTCCGCGAATCCTTCGGTTCGAGAGAAACATCTTTTCCCCCGTTTCTTTCCCTTGATCTGTGTTTCCCGAGCGTGGTAACGAGGACAAGTCGTTCCTCGTTAAAGGGAAAGCCTCGGGTGAAGAGGGGCGTTCGAGCAACCGGCGCGATCCCCGTAGGTATCCGCGGCGAAAGGTTCCTCCTTTTGTTTCTACCCTTTTTCCTCCCCGGTTTCCACTCGTGCTTCTTCCTTGGCTCTCCCCTGACCTTTATTATGTTGATCCAGCGGATGTTGCCTACTTTACAAGTATATTGCGAGCCCTCTGTTCTCGCGGGCACGCGAGCACCAGCCCTCATCATGGATGTATACGCCATCGATAAGATACCGTCGACTTATGTGCTCATTTCAATACGAAAGCCCCGGCGATGCGCCGTAAAAGCAGCCACCGCATAAAGGTGATTCCAGCAATAATACGACTTTATGCGATGGAGAAGCTGTAATGCCCGGGGAGCCTTTCAGTTGCAGATACGACTAACTCCGTTCCTTCGGAGGCTTTTCCTTTCTTCGGGAATGTTTGATGCCGCGAGAAGATCAGAGCAAATGCTTTGATGATAGAAGAGCTTGATTGGAAAATGTTTATTTGCTTGTCCTTGCTGCCACTTATATCTCTTTCCGTGGGGAGAGTGGCTGCATACTTCGTCCTTGATTATTTTGGGTAATCGTGCAAAATAAAGATCGTTTAATCAGCGCACGGGCAGATAAGGGTTGCGGTTGATACGAATTGATTATAATAGTTTGGATTGAATTGAAGGATGAAGCAGTGAGGGAGACTTTTAATGAGACTGATGAACGAAATACCGTGAGTAGTCATTTGTTCTAAAGGCTAACGATGACCCAAGGCCTGACATTTTAAACGGGAATTTACAATAAGGTGGTTATGAATAGCCAGATCGTGGTAGCTTTTCATCGCATAATTTACTTGTTGGTGATTCTTGCAATCATTCAAGGAACAAACTCTTTTCTGACGATTATTGCATCTAGATCTCTCAAAGCCACTGATAAATTATCCCCACCATCCTCTCTGTACTCTCTTTGCCGAATTAAAATCAAAACACACGACCCTGTCAAGCCAAAGTCTGCATCTAAAATCCTCCTACATTCATAAAAACGAATTTCCATCATCATAAATCGGGCTTCCACGAGAAACCTTCAGCTGTATCGCAAGCACATCGGGGCTACTAAAATTTATAGAAGCATGATGTGTGCCTGCATGGTTCTACAATATACCTACCGCTCGCATTCAATCACGCGCAAGCAACTTGCCGCGAAGATGCTTCCGTCCGATAAAAGCGATACAATTTCAACCGTTGGAATCGTATCGAGCCATCGAAACTCTTTACTATGCGCGGCGTAAGGGCGCAGCATGGTCTCGTTTCTTTTTGCCACGGACGGCGGACGATCTGCAAGCAGAGAGATTTAAAGGAAGAATGAGCCGCGTCACTTTCGTTCCCCGGGCCGCGAGTCATCTGCATAATACGTGGCCCGTCCATGGGTTCCCATGGCGCGGTGCAGGTGCAATACAGATGGGGTGGGGGGACGGTTCGCGCGAACGACCCGCGATATTCGCCGCACGCCCTGTCGTCCATTATCGTTGCTCGAACACGTTTCTCAGCCGACCATTGCATCGCCGCGGCATCTTTCATTTCGCCCTTAAATTCTCTGCCTGTCGCTGTCGACGAAAGAAATTGTGTGACAGAGATTCCGCGGTTCCTTGGCGAAATAAACGTGGACGGAGTAACGTAAGAAAGTTGCTGCGATCCCTTCTCGTTGGCGTGAAAATTCAATTGCATCGATTCACCTGAGAATGGCGAGTTAAGATGATCGATGCGAGCCGGGCGAAAGTTCCGGTGCATTAAATGCTAAATTAAAAAACTTCCGCAACCGAAAGGGGGAAACTCGTAAAATTCCATTAGAGAGGGTCGTTTCTATGCCCCCACTTGATTGCGGCCTAGAAGTTGCTGATACCGTGCGAAGAGTAATGGTCAGCGAAGGATATTTTCCTTCAGCGACGTTTCGATTTACGCTGCTCGCGTGTTCCCTCTGTGCTTCGCCTAGGTCTCGTAGGATGTACATACGCGACGGTGGATGTCCCACGCGCGTCGCCAGGAATCACGCTACTTTCTGTCCCTTTTTTTTTTTACGATATCCGCGTGTCGTCCCGCGAACGAAATGAAAAAACTTCTCCACTATTTCAGCAGCAGCGCGCCATAACGGCAAGCAAGTTCGCCGCGGCTATTTCGGATAATTTGCCGGCGTTGAGAAGCGTTCTTACGGGGTGCGACGGGGTGGCTAATGCGTCAGCCATTAATGCCCCCGCATAAATTATGCTAACGTTATAAATAGCAACTCGCCTCCTTTCCCCTCCCTTCGCCGCGGCGAATGTACACCTCAGATTTTCCGTGTACCCCAGTCTCTAATCCCTCGAGATCTTTTTTTCCAGCAGGGAAGCAGCGCGGACGGTCAGCGGATGGAAAAACAAAATCGAGCATCCGGGAGGAGCGGAACAGAACGTAGGTAAAAAGGAGGAGAACGGAAGGGTGGAGTGGCGCAGGGATTGAGGAAGGGGAGCGCGTGGTGGCACGAAGGAGGATAACAAGGAGAAGGGTGAAAAGCGAGACCCTCGCCGCGGTGGTAGCAGGAGGAGGACAAAATCTCGCTGGTACGTGGACGGAAGCTTGCTCTTCGGCAAGGTAATCGTAATAACTATTCTACTCTTGGCCACTTCACGGAGAAAGCGCCATCTACCGCGCGTAAACACCGGCGTAAATTTCCACATGGTCCTCCTTCACCCCCGTTTATGTTACACCCTGACCATACCGAACCACCGTTAACTGTTACGGCACCGTCTACCGTTTCTCACCCTCCGTTTAGCCGTTTAGCGAGACGTGCCCCTCCCGTTCGACCGGAACAAACTTACGAACACCGGCGGTTTTCCATTTGTCCGATCGATTTCGTTGATAACGGAGGACAATGCCGCGGGACCGCCGCCGTTAAGCGATTAATAGCGGCACCCGCGATCCTGCAGCGCTGGGGGATTTTTCTGCGGGCGCGGGCGCGGCGCGGCGTCTCGTTTCAGTGGAGATAGAAGCCTGCTGAGGGCATCCAGGACTAAGTTTTCTTTTATCCGTTCGAGGGAAAGGTATTATTGTGATACAGGGCGGGCTGGTACGAGAAGAAACGGAAGCCATTAGTCACGCGGATATCTGCGCGGAAGTCTAGTTTGTAGGTGCAAGGGTAGAGCGTGCCGTGGCAGGGATGAAGTATTCGGGGCCATTAATTAATCGGGAGTAATAAGAACAGGTCGAATGCGATTTCTGGACTCTGGTATTCTTGCTTAGAGGCTGGTGATTCTTTTGCTTGATGAAGACGAAGTGTAAGGGGAGAGTCACCGTAGATTACCAGCGTGAGTAAGTTAGGGCCATTCCGTGATGAATCGATCACGTTTCGCACGCGACATTCGGGATTTTGGTGAAATAGGAGAATCATATAGTCCACGTGAAATTGGGAAGGAGAGTTTAAATGATGATTTCTATAGTTTTGACTTTGTTTAAAAGATACAGGCCGTCAAATTTTGCAAGTTTTTGCATACTTTCGTGAGAATTAGCTTTGCAAATGAATTTTTTTCTTCAAACTGCCAATCGTATGGAGTTATGCCAGCATATTCCCAACTAATTTTTTAAATATTTTTCATACGGGAGTGATTCCATTCCCTGATGTGGTTTATTGAACACATTCATCATTAGACCCATATTATAAGCCGACCGGAAGCCAATCCAAATTACATGGATGATTGATAGATCCAAGTATTCCGCGATCTATATCAAATCTACCAACTGAAACGAGATACATTACCTATTCATGGACTGAATCAAATAGTACTACATCTTACTAATCAATTCAAGAAGAACCTAACGATCGAAACTCTACGTACGAAACGAAACGTACTCTATAATTAAATATACTCTATAATTCAAAATTAATTACCTACCCTTCGTTTGAATAATATCACACGATGTAATTAATACATTGAGTGTCACAGAGGAATTCGCAGCTTCGGTAGAATTTTAAAAGCTGCTGAAAAAGCTAGATTGTAATATTTAATTACAGGGAAATTGAATTTGTCTTACGCGTTTTAATTCCAGTTACTTTTCTCCTGGCATTTATTTCTCCGCCGTATCACAGGGTACCCTACCTTTCATTCGCCAAGCTATCAAGCTTTACTTTAGTTTCAACAAACACCCAGCGCCAGCGACCCACGTGACACTGAACTGACTAAATACGTTAACCCCAACACCGAAGACTAAACTGAAGGAAACGAAAGCCGGATACATTTGTGCTTCCAGGAAACTTTAACCCTTCGGAATCTTTGAAGAATTCTTGAACGCCAGAGGAAATGTGTTTTCCAGTTCCTCGGGGGCAACAGTTTAAGTCACAGCCGCGTTTGGAACCGAGTTTCGTCACACTTGCTCGATCGCGCGGCTCTCGAAATAGCCGATGAAAGTCACCCTGTTAAAGACCGTCACCGTGTCCGTCGTTTCTAGGATAAACGTAAAAAGCAGGGCAGCGGGGCGATCACAAGCTGGGAAACGATGCGACTGACAGGCTTCATGGTTTATTCGACAAGTCGGCGAACAGACCGAGGAAGCCTATAACATCGTATCCAACTTGTGCTTCGGGTTAACAGCCTGTGTGTTCGACGGTGTACCATGATGTATGACGTGGTGTCAGGTTCCAATCCTCTGGGAATGCCATGAAAGCGGGTTCTGTGCTCGATGTAAAATATCGTTGATCTGCTGTCTGTACTAGGTACCAGACACACTCTCACCGTTTCACGAGGAGATCGCCAGTCGGTTGGAGCGTTTTCGAATCACCGCTCGAGTGTCGTTATCCCTGGCGATCCATAACGCGACTACCCTTCAAGGCTTTTTCATAGTCATTCCCCGAATCCAGGCTTACGTGGATTATTTGTGCAGCGATGTTTTATGCTTTTGGAAGTTCAAGAGGAAGGTTACATATTATGTACTTGTGGGCGCGGAAGATTGGACAGACGTGTTCTGAAATCGTTAGTTCAGGCTTTGATCGCGTGTAGTATTCGTGAATGTAAACACAAGGGAGTTGGGGAACGTTGGTTTGCAGTCCAAGTGATTTTTAGCCACGAGGGCAATTCAATTACTTGTGAGTGGGAAAACTGGTATGATGAAGTTTGTTTTGGTACTTCGGGCAGATTGAAGCAGGCAATTTGAAACTGTTATTCGAACGTGGAGCGGAATTTTAGTTTTTGATTATGAGAGTTATACAGGGTGAGCGGAAACAGAGGCCAACGACTTTTATGGCATAAATTTTGTATCTTTTTATATCTTGTTATTCGTGTGTAACAAAGCCTGTAAATTCATATTGAAGACGATATATATATACGAAAGATCTAGTAAACGTAGATTACAACAATCCATCATCTGTTCTACTAATAATACAAGTGACGTACTTATTCATTTTAGCAATTTTATTTAATTTAATTAGAATTCGAGACATTCAAACTTAAAACGAAAGGTCTAAGAATACTTGTACACATTGAAATTAAAAAGCATTAATTACAATTATGGTGTTTCGAGTCAATAATTTCGAGATATTACCTACTATTCGAATTCAAAAAACGAGATATGACGGATTTCAAGAAAATTCCTTACTCCTTAACTAACAGTACTGCCAGGCCCGGCTCGTCAAACTGGTATTTTCATTGTTGGCATTTTTTAAAATAAAGTTATAATAAAATATTACAAACATCAAAAATCTTAAATAAATGTATTATAAATAAAGGTCACAATTTGGCAAGTTTGCCTAGGGTCCAGAAAAGACTCCAGCCGTGGCTGAGTACTGTACTAACTTCGGACAAATTTCGATAACGATTTTAGTAGCAAACTCTGACACTCTAACGTCAAGCTACATTCTTAAGAGGTGTATAAAATTAATATTCTCCTACCTGCTTTGCAAATTTATAGCTGCTCGATTGATACGTATTCCCTTCATTTAAGGAGGTGTGGCAGGATTTCTTCTTTCGAATAACAACATTAATCTTTGAACATTATACTCTGACAAGAATACGCTGTGATTACTGTGTACACTGTTGCCCGAGTTTAAGCTAAGAATTAAAACTTCGCCTCAAAGCCAATGGATCCCATCTAACGAGTAATCATTGTCAATCAGTGGCATAACGGAACTGCCTCTCCCTTACAAAATTAATGGGGCCTAATATTGGTACATGTCCGTATGCCACGACAAGGTCGCTGTTACCGTTGTACATGCATTTCTACAATTAGAGACCAATGATACCAGCCATTCTGCATTCTCATCGGGGAGCGAAGCGTACAGAATCTGCTGCAACATCATCGAGACGCGTTTGCATTGAAGTATGAAAAACGTATACCACGTCTGCAGAACGTAGGAGACGTCGATCATGACTAGTTACAGTGGGACAAGAATCGATTATACGAATATATATATAACCTTCTACAAACGATGAACTCATTTCTTCACAGCATTACTGATTTAAATTCGTACAGCGAGAAATCGCTCAGACTTCTGGATCATTAATAATGCGAAGCATACAATGTTAGGCGTGCTTCGAAAGCTAACATACGGCTCACAATCATTACGTGTGTAACAATTGATAATCAGATATTTTAAGAGGGAAATCTTGACGTGTACCAACGACACATGTCTTCGAGGTTATTTATAAAAATCTCGGTATGTATATAGGTACATCTTAAACTTGGTCCTTTTAGATCTCCCAAGCACGTGTTTCCTTTATTTGCAATATTTCTCAACCTGCCACATTTCTTATAATATTAACCCTTTCACAGTGGAATAAAATGAAAACGAACTACCGAAAAATGTGGATTTTTTTTTACCGTTTAAACTATTTGCATTCGCGATAAAAATACAAAATGCTTGCCTGACACTGTTAACACTTAAGGGTTAACTCTTTTTGATCCCCTATACGTCCTCTTCAAGCTAAATTCAATGTGCCAATAACGCCAGCAGCACCTTCAAAGTAGACAGTTATTGTTGTGATTAATCAACTTTGCGGTACATGATATCACTGAAAGGATTGAAGACGTATATTTGCACAACTGAATAAACAACGACGCATCGATCAGTCGCTCACAGTGAATTCACGAAGCATTCCTTCTATCAGACATTTAACACAAATTTTCGTTTGAATCTTCGGTCCGGATGCATAATTATTCGCGTTTTTTTTGGAAAGGGAGAAGCAATTTTCCAGTTCGACCGAAAATTGAAACCAAACACTGAGACCCGCGGTTGGCAGATTAAAAACGTTATTGAGGGAACGTACAGGGCGCCAGGATGCAGATCAATTATCGTCCATCCTGGCACACGCGGGCGAAACGCAGCGGTCGATGCATGAGCTCGGTGCATGGTCTACACGTCGATCGTAGTCTCCGATTATAATTCGATCCCCCTGGACAGGTATCGAGACTTTTTAAAAACCACGTTTTAAACCCGACACCGTTCGATCCAAGATTCCGTGCTATTAGTTTTCATCGCGCTTTATGAGATTCAAAGGCGATCGACTTTTCCCATACAACGACGTGCCTGGGAATTAATTGTGTATTTGATATGCACGGCGGGAAGGGGGAGAAAATGAAAGTTCCGGCTGCGGGCGTGAGTATTTCCTTTTTATCTGTTTGTTCAGGGACGAATGATTATACTGTTATTCTATGGGAATGATAATGTGAGAGCTTGAGTGTCGAGATTTGGGGCTGGCTGTACAGGGTAGAGTATTGATTGTTGCCACACAAACATTTTAAGGTTGTGGAAAGTTATGAAGAATTTATTTCGAATGGAAAATGAAAGGTTACAATACTTTATTTCTTTAATTTTCATTACATTTAAGACGGGAATGATGACTCTTATTTTGTAAAGAAAGTAAGCCTTCTGATGTTACATTTTTGTTTTTATTTACATTTAAATGCATATCTGCCTTTGTGTGTAATGTTTTACGATTGTTGAAACAAAATCAATTGGTCTATTGCTTATTTTATTTGAAACACTAAATTTCATCTTAAATTTTGATCATTGTCTCTTTTTGAACCCTGCAACTTTTAATAGCAATGGAATAATTACATATCGATTTTTAAATTGCAAATTCAATATTCCATAGTTTGTTTACACGCCACGGCTGCTATAGTTGAAGTTTAATTCTTGATAAAAATTCACATGTAGATCACGATATTTTCTATGAATGCTGGAGTTTTTAAAAAACTTCTGAATTCATACAAAAATATCAAGAGAGACACAACAATAGCAATAATGCAAATAATAAGAAATATAATCATAACAACGAAATTTCGAAATTAATAAGTATTTTCAAAATCTAAGAGGAGAATGTGTTTAAGCAAAGAATATGGAGCATGAAATTTGTTCGAAGAATTGAACTGGTTGAACGGCTTTGGAATTTCCGATATAGGTAATATTAAATTTAACCGTAATTGGATCGTAACTCTGCTGCCTTCGAGTTATTACGTGTAAGGAAGTGTTGGACTGCTGACACGTTTGTCCATTACGAAATTAAAAAATTCCATTACAAAGGGAAATTACAGTAATCTCCGTCCACCTCTTCCAAAAGTTCAAATCTGTTCACGAATGAGTATCTTGGGTAAATTTTCGCCGGGACCCAGGTGACAGCATTAAATCATTATATCTTCAAAAGGAAAGCAACTCCAAAAGCTCCACTGATCAAAATTAAAATTAAGCTAAAAATCTTATTAACAGTTAATGCAGTCAATTTTAATTCTCACCAATATTAAATCATGCATAGGTTCGCTATACTCAACATACAATGTTTGATGCATATTTCATCCAGCAATTTCCTGAAGCACTCAATATAAAAAATGTTACGCAAGAACAAGAAAAGTATAATATTATCCTCCTTGCTTCGATGATTTACTAATTGTAAGCTTCTCAGTGATGATTACCTGCCCAAATCTACGGTATTTAGTTTGGACAAAACGACTAAGGCAAAAGCCAACAGTACTTTGGCGTCTTTAGCTTAATCGTGAAGGGCGGAATGGAAAGTTGAGGAGCAGCAAAGCTACAGGTTCGATCCTGGCTTGGCGAAAAATCGCGTCCCGCTGGACGTTACGCAGGAAAAGCTGGGAAAACAACGATACACACGTAACTAAGCCGGCAATGTTCTGGAACGTTCGCAGGGGATTTAGGGAAGGTACCTTCGGAGATACCTACTCGATGAGGATTAGGAAGTGATTTGCAGGCGATTCCCGATAGCGACGGAAACACGAAAGCCGGAATTTATCGCGATCGCAGAGAGTTCTCCTAGTCATGAAGTTTCGAGGGGTGTTATCTCGCGCGTGCACCGCCTATGCACGAACTATCAGTTTTCATGAACATGTTTATGACGCAAATAAGGGTCCCCCACCCACCGTTGCAAATCGGAACATATGTTTCGTGATGCTCATTAACCTCGTTCCGACTACGACGGGCTTAAATTCGTAACGGGCCGTTTAAAATTACACTGGGCCACGGAGTGAATTGTGTTTTGTGTATTGAGCATACTTCCTTTCGAACGGGCTTTCAAGCGATAATGCTTATCCGTTGCATTACAGAGATTAATCGGCTATTTATTCGCGTCGGGTCGTTAGTTCTGTGCCGGGCTTGGATTTTACGAAGGACTTTTTGCGAACAATTTTTCGAACAAAGTTATTTTAACGGGGACGTTTCATTGTACGAGGGGATTTTGGGAGTCGTTTAGTTGCTTTTTCATTGACACGTGTTGATTAGTGTACAAATGTGTCTCCAGTCGTTTGAAAAAATTCATTAATGGAAAAGACAGGAAATTACTATTCTTCAAAGGAACATTTGATGTTTGCATACAATATTACACGTCCAAGAGTCAATATGGTCCCATGAATGGTTGCAAAAGCAATGCTTTCAAAGACAAGGTTGCTTCTTTATCATGTGTACCTTTCGTAACAAAACACTGTCATCCACGATCCCAGAATGAATATTGAATTTTTAAATTAGAAAATCCATGTGTGGTCTGAGGCATTTGGTTAAAAATCAAACGAATGGAACTCTCCTCTTTGCATATTTTACAGCTTTTAATCTTCTCGACGAAAGAGATTCTAAACTATCCAATCTTAAAACGCCATGGATATCGACTAATTCACACGTTATTGTGAAACGAGAGAATTATGGCCAACGTTGGCCCATAAAACGAATAGTAATTTCACAACCCGTTAGCATCGAACGAGTCCAGGATGGCCGGTCAGGTACGTCTTACATAAGGCAGCAATTTTCGAGAGTTGCCGTTCCCCGGGTCCTCGCGTTTGAGGGGCTCTAATAAAAGCGGACCGCCACGAGAGTGATTCATTCAGAATGCGCAATGTTCGGGGTATATTGCCACCTTTATGAAAACTGAAGGACCAGGGTGTCCTCTAACCCATTGCGCTTCAACTCATCCTTCCGTCCAACGAGCAAAAATATTTTCACGATGCTAAACTTATTAAATACAAAACCCTGGAATAAGAAATAATACACAAAAACTACTCCAATCCAAACAGATGACTGTTTGCATTCCATCACGGGAATTCTGATAAAATTGAAGTATACTGTAGTCGGCGTAAAATTAAAAGGGGTTTAACTCATCATTCGGCTAGTTTCAAAATCATTTAAAAAATACAGGCCATTGAAGTTTATAATTTTTGTCCATTTTCTCGAAAAGAGGGTGTATCTACCTATAAATAGGGTTGTATCTCCAAAACCTTCCTCGATTAAAATAAAGAAGAACGAAGTTCGTGCGATCGATAACTTCGGAAATAAAATTTCATTTACCTATTTACAGAGCCCAAGCTGAGCGAAAGTTTGTTTCAGTTTCATCGTAATCTGATGAATACACCAATTTCGATCCCAGCAATTCATTTAAATCCTTCAAACTACAAATTCTTCCATTCCTCGTGGCTTTAACGAAATCGGTGTACAGAGTTAGCTGACACTTCGCTGTAACTGTGAGCACAGTTGAAGTGCAAAGGGTTAACATTATCCAAGCAGGTCGTGGCTGGCCAAAAGCCCTGCGCCCTACGCCCACGCGCGACGCCGCGCGGCGCCCTGGACCGCAGAGATTATGGCGACTCATTAGCCGCGCCAGTAAATCATAGTGATCTCTGCGCGCGGTGTGCGTGGCCAGGAGAAAGCTGGAGAAAGAGAAGAAGCACGGCCGGGCCGTACGAAGCAGTGAGAAAGTAAAGGTGGTCGCAGGGCCAAGCGATAGGGACAGAGCGTCGCCCTAGACAGAGACCGACAGAGCGAGCGTGCCCGACGAAGGCCGAGCCGACTCGAGGATAGCCGAGGCGACTCGCGGCGGTCCTTCGCGGTACTGAATGGTTTCAGTACCGAGCCGCCGCGGGTTAGGTCTCGACGTGGCTCTATCACGTGGGGGAGGTTTCGCCGTCGGTTAGCTTGTCGACCGTGATCCCGGTGCTCCGAGTGATCTATGAATGAGAATCGCATTGGGAAAGTTTTTCCCTAGTTTGCAACCCACCACGTTCGCGGTAAGTCTCCGTCGATCGATGATCCATCCAGCCCGGTCAATCGCTAGAGTGGGCCAAAGTGACAGAGGACCCTCCGTTCTTGGGGGTTGCTCGCCAGTTCGCGAGTGAATACATCGTGGTGGCTGTAGGTTGCTTCCGCCGTCGAAGACATCACGGTGATGCATCCTTCCGTTTAACGGTCCCGTGGAGGGCTCACACGTGTTTGCCTCCCTGGTGCACGCGAATACGGTCCAGCCGCGGCCCCCCCATTAACTCGATCCGGAGAGGGATGGTGCTCCGTGTCGTCGAATGATTTACAAGGATGTGCATGCGTCTTCTTGCCGTTCGTGCTGGCCAGCAAAGTAATCATGGTGCCGGACACTCGCGGGCTGAATTTCGCCGGCTGATTAATATCGATACGTGGGAATTTAATTACGCCGACCGCTGGTCCCGCCGCGGATGATCGCGGAGCAACGGCGCGAGTAACGAGCCGTGAGATAGGTAGGGGCAAACCGACGAGTTCATTCGGAGCTAGTGGTGCAGCAAACTGGACCCGTGTCTGGAGCGTTACTTGCGGTCGAGTTGGACCAGGGTCCAGCGATTTTCGCGAACGGAGGATTGGACCGGTACATCACTTGCCCCCGTAACGGGCAGCGAGTTCGACACTATTTTTTTTTTTTATTGAGAAACGTCGGTGGGTCGACGTAGCCGCACCCAGGGTGTTGTTTACGAACGACGCTCCTCGGAAGTCAATGTTTCCGTGCACGCACCACGGGGTACACTGGTGGAGCTGAGGGTGTCCTTTCAGTCCTGCGCTGGTCCCGCTCCGACGCGGACCGCCCGACACGTGTCTCCGAGGGTGCGTTACAAATTAGCGGTTCATCCTCGGCTGGTGTTTTCCCGAAACACCACTTGGATTGATATCGATAATCCTAAACCGAGAACTGTGACGCACGATCGTTGACGGACTCGAACGGGACAGCTGATAGCTCTGTGCTCCGGAATGTACACAAGCTCCGAATCCCTCGATTCCTAAAGTCGCGTGTGTTTCCAGTTTCTATAACAACTACCCCTAAATACAGTATCGACAGTATCCACCTCCCATAGTCCGGCAGTGGTACTACACCACGCGATCTGAATTCCTCCAAACGATGTTCAAGCAAAAAGCTAAGGAGCTCTTTTCGCACCGTTCTACCCAGTCAGTAAAGATTCTCCATTAACAGTCACGCGGGAGGATTGAGCGGTCAGATTCGTCTGGTCCGATTAATCCAGCCCGGGGTAGGGGATTAATTGAGACACTGTCCGGGGGGTCCTCTCAGCGGGCGTTGCAATTAGAAAGAACCTATAGAGGCAGCCCGCGACCGAGGCAGGGACGGACGTTGCTGTGGAAAGAAGCAGCCTGGCCGCTCGGAAGACGATCGCCATTGAATGGACTGGAAGCAGGCGAAGCGATCTGGTGGCAAGTGGTCGTGACTGAAAGAAGAACGGCGGCAGCGTCGTGGAGGGCACAAACGATGTTGACGACGGCGGCGCAATGCAGTACCAGAAGCAACATCGTCGCCGGCGACAACAACCAGTGCACAGGCAGCAGCAACAGCGGCTGCAATTAGTGCTGGTTCAGAACGGTCGCGAGGCTAGGTAACCGCTGAAAAGGGCGAGGGAGGCGCGTGTGGGGTTCAGGTCGCCCCGGGGGGGGGGGGGGGGTGGGGGGTGGGTGGGTGGGGGGTTGGCAGGATCGAGGGTGTGTGCTGTGCGCGAAAGGGAGACAAAATGTGGTGGAGGTGCCGGTGGAGTGTCGCGACTACGACCACGGTGTTCGTGCTGGGGATTGCCACCACGGTGTGCTCGCAGCTGGAGATATCTGATCTGGATAAGCCAAGTGAGTCGTACACGGTTATTATTATTTATACAGGATCCCTGTCTGGCGGGGGGGGAGGTGGGAGTTAATGGGCGCCGCTGGGAATTTTTACGGGAACTCCCGATGAAAAACGCCCCGGGAAAGATAAGGGCGACCAGCCTGACGCTTAATTTATTTGGATGGCTTCAGTAACCCTCGTTGCCACTGAAAAAGTGGCTTTGCACTTATGCTTCGCGTGGGACAGTAACGGGAGCAATTTATGGCTGAAATCGAGTGACGTTTATGGGTCGCACTTGGAATTTGGCAACGACTTGGGGGAATGTGTCTTATACGTGGGCAGATGCGTTAGTTGATGCTCAGCGTTGTGGAAAATGTGAACGGATGGTGGGAGTTGTTTAGATTTAATTGTTCTTTGATCCTTGGTCAACGCTGAGGGAAATGTTATGCTTGCTTCCAAGATTCGAGGAAAATGAGAATAATAGCCTTGAAGCATTTCTTGTCGAAGTTGACGGGGTTCCGCAAAATAGACGCATGAGTGAACGCAATTCTTGGAAAAGGAATTCTGTTTGAGGAATATATTATATTGCGCATTGTAGATAATCACCACTGTTCATTTTTAACGTAAACAAGGGAGGGAGAATATTAACAATAACTGTCTTGCTGCCGAGTACTGTTTCCATATAGCTATGAAACATCCAATAACCGTGCTCATGCTTGCCTCGTTTCACCCATCGTTTCGACTTCCGAACGGATTCATCGTATATCGTGCATCGACGGATTTACTGTCAGAACTAAAAACTAAAAACTAAAAACGCATTTCCGTATTGGTGCTTTTATGCAGTGAAACGTAACGCCTTTTACGTTCCTCTATGTTCCATCACTACTTGATACACGCCTGTTTGATTGAAACCTCGATTTACATCGTATTTGCATCTGCTAACTTTAGACTCAAATACTGGGGAACGAAGATACTTACCGCTTGAAATAGTTAAAGGACGTCTACTTTAACCATTTCACGCCTAACGTCGGATATATTTGACGTCCGTGGAACGATCCCAAATAGCCGAACGTTGGATATATCCGTTTTCCGCAAAACGGTCCAAAATGCCTAGCGTCGGATATATTCGACGTCCACGAAAAGATTCCAAAATATATATATATGTTAGAAACGCCTTTTGAAGGGGTTGTAAGACGCTCGCTCCAGGACAGTTCTGGGGTAAGGCCTTAGCGGTCTATCACAGTTTGCATACCAGAAGGCATAGCCTCTATTCTTTGACAATACGGTGTCAGGTCGCTTGCCATAATAAAACTCTCTCTCTCTCTCTCTCTCCCTCTCTACATTCAAACAAGCAATCCGTCGACACCCGATAGTTGAAAGACCCAAAGTGGTCGCCAGCCATCACCTGACGCCAGGATTGTTTAGTCTCATGCACCCCCATTCAGGAACACACGCAGCCTAAAGGTCTGCGCACATTTTTCAGTTCGACGAGGGGCGTAAAGGGTCTCTTTTTCTTATCACGGTTACGCCGAAACGGTACTGACACGGAACTAACATGTGTGCGCAGACCTTTAGTCCCAGTCATAAACCACCGAAGGCCGGACAGCGTGGAGCCATACGTCCCCGACCCTACCCTTAAATTTGGTGACACTAACATATATATGTAATACATATGTATATTGGCTTGGGTGATTAGTATTTTTAAAAATCCGACGGCATAGAATCAACCCTTCAAATCCTTCTAGGAACTCAATTTCAGCAGTACTTTCTGGCCCAAGGTATCGCTACAGCAACCAAAATTCGCCAATAGACAGCAGTTCGCGTTTTTATCATTGACAAAATTTTCTTAAAGGTTCTAACTGCCTCTATCATGGCCATTCATCATCGTCGTCCCTTGCAGCATCAAAAAACGTATCTATATATGTTCCCTCATTCCTATATGTTAACCTTACACTATTTATTTTTTCCCCAGAATCCAGATTTAGGTATGAATGTAGTAGGCTGCAGCCTAGGACGGAAAATTTTGGGAGCGACAAATTTTGAGCGAAAGAAATTGGGAAAGGGTTAAACACAATGGCTTGAGACAACGTTAAAAATCATTCACTTCGTTTTCATATAGCGTATTAGCAGTATCTCACATGTGAGTTGCTATATTGAATTAATTTTGAAATTGTCTCGACTCCTTTGAATTAAAATATCCGATGATATTTCGCGGAAAGAGCGACAGACACTTGTTAGCCTAGGGGTGTCAAATCTGAATATCCGCCCCTGGATATATGTCTTCAGAATCCGATAACAATTCGTTCTCTGAAAACAAGATCCTTCAATTACAGATACACCTTGCATTTAGGCGCTAGGGAATCCCAAGTAGATCTTAGCAGGCGCTCTCAGGTGCGTAAAAGTAAGGTCGCTGCGTTATGAAACCACTTCGCAAGGCGACATTCCAGTGGGAAACATTAGCAGTTTCTTTTACTGAAACGAATATCGCGTTGCGTGCACTGTGGGATACTCAAGTCGTTTTTCAATCGACGAGACGCGTCTTTTTGTGGGTAAGGACAAGTCGGAGCTCCGGAACGGGGTATTAATACGCATTATGCAATGTTTCGCGAGGATGCGCGTGTATTTTTGCATGGGCAGAGTCATGGGAAAAATTGCAACGGTAACCGTTTCTTGGAAATTCCTGACGGGTTCGTGATTGCCATCGCCGTGGAAAAGTCATGCGAACATCGCGGCAAGGATGGAAAAAATGATCCGCCGCGGCACAAACGTGCAGAGTATTCGTAGACGTTGAAAACTTCTGCGTTTGTACCTGAAGAATTTAATAGAAAGTAGTATCTTATCTAATGAATCTCAATCGATTCTGCGTGGTTGATATTGATTATGTAATTTAGATACAGTTATTTTATTTGAGATTTGAACTTGATGCATTTGACGAGGAAGTTAGTTGTTCTGAATGGAATATCAACACGTTCCCCTGATCGACGATATTGAGGGGAAATGAAAGTTTGATTGGAAGGACAAGTGTATTTTCTAATTCAGTGTTGCAATAGGTAGAATGGCGAAGAGGAAGCTGAAATAACGAAACATTTTGTGAAACTGTTATTTTTGAATAATTGAATATTGCAGTTCTACTTTTTTCCCCCTTTTCAAGGTCCTATCGAAAACCTGAAATTCTACACTGGCATGAAACATGTTAAACCACTTTTGAGTTTCAAATGTATAGCGCAATAGAAAATTGTGATAAAGTTCAACAATATTTACTTTCAGAATTGTTTTACCGTTGCGTCATTTTCTACGTGTATCTAATCAGAATAAAAGCATTAGGTCTCATACATACGTGATATTATTTCGAAAGGTCTACGTTTGAATATTCAAATTTTGAAGACACGAATGATGAAATAATTTACGATAAGACTGTTTGCTCGATCAAATAAACTGCTGTATAAATACGTGAAAAATAGAATTTCCCGAAATAATATGATTTAATATTGTAACGATTACTTATAAATATGTATATTCCATAGAAATAATGCTCAATTCTGATTGACTAAGAAATTAGAATTATTTAGAAGCAATTTATAGATTTATCTCTGAATTTCTATAAAAATATCAGGGACTCTAATTATTTAAAAGTACATATGATTTCTGGAGCGAATGATTTCTCTCCCATTTCATCAAACTATCCTTATTCGCCCTGTGAGACTACTTAACCCTAGTGGCGAACATTTTCTCGTACCTTTACCAGTAAAGAAACAAATTAAGCATTCAGATTCTGGCGAACCACGCTGTACAGATTAAATGAATCTAATCTGTTCTATTCGTCCACGTCTGCAGGTCACTAAACCACCAAGTCACATATTATACTACGCGTGTACGTTACAGTAAAAGTTTAGCAGTAAGTAGATACTATCACTTACCTCAGTATTTATATCTTTATTTTCCTTGTTATTTTTCCCCATTCTTTTCAAGAAGAGTTTACAAGTCATGAGAGAAGTTTAAAGTAATGGCTAGATAACAAGTAAAAGTCTGAAAGAAAGCTGCTCGTAAAGAATATGGACCACTGGAAAGTTACCAGTGGTAACTGTTTTAAGTAAATAACTCATAATTGTGCTTTTGAAAATATCAAACGTTTGGAGGAAACTCCAAGAAAACGGCAGAGCCGATACTTTCAATCTTCTTCGATAAGCATTGCAATTGCAGTTTGCGCGTTTCACATTAAATTAAGTTAAGTTACATTGAATTTTAGCGGTCGTATCGAACGGAATATGTGTGCCGCTGATGCATACGATACATATTTTCATTTAATAATTCCCCCGATTTCGTTTGAGAAATCATCTACATACCTAATGCACCTCTCCATCAATATTCCGTACCGTCTGGACATTAATATTGTTTTAATATCCGACTTAATTGAGTTTGGATGTTCTATTCATGGGAGGGGAGGGCGCGAAAGATCGGAGAGGAATTTCTAATGCAACAGAATACTTGGTCGTTTGTTGAACGTAATGGAGTCGGGGCTCCTTTGTCCTGGGAAATTAATATTAAAAGCCCGCAATCCGTACGTAGAAGTAATAAAAATGTAGAGCGAAAGCCTCCGTATCGATTCAGCCGCGCCGCATGGAAGGCTAACTTGAAGGAACGAAATGACAGTTAAACTAGTTTAATTAAACCGCTGCTCTAAGCCCTCCTTTTGAATTTATGGCCGAATGACAAAGAGAAAGAAATTCTCTGTGCACGGGGAGAGGCAGAGAGGGAGCAAAAAAAAATTGGAATTTCAATAGGAAAGTTCGGCTTACCTTCTGACTGGGCCATAAGTCGGAAAATAATGTGGTACAGACTTTGGAACTTTCGAAACTTCGTTGTGAAAGTTCTCTATTTATTAAAACGGCCCTCCCCTTTCGTTTATTGGCCCCATTTCTTTTTGTATTTTTCACCGACACGTCGATACATTGTAAACTTTCGCCAATAAGTTTTTAGTACTGCCAATAAGTTTTTAGTTAAGATCATTTGTTATCCATGCTTGAATAGGTAACTGTGTACAGTGGAATGTGTATTTCTATTTATTGTATCCAAAGCATGTATATCCTTTCTAAACAGATACGGTTGTAGTACTTCCATCCTATAATGATCAGAATGAATACTATTCGCGCAACTTTAGGATGAAATTAACACCTTAAATCTAATGGCATCAAAACAGGAGATACTTCAAAAGCTACGAATAACTTTTCTATTGAGAGTCACCATTATGTGTCTATACATTTTACTACTTATGTATTTTACACGTATCATAAGTGTCATCCAGATGATTTTTCTTTCAACAGGGGCGAAAATAACCTAGGTATACTTTCGCACTTCAGACTCAAGGGCAATAGTTTATTCTCTTTTTGCTCATTACAGTAACTCCCTCCGTTCTGGGAATCAGCTCCTTGTCATCCTTTTGTTTCAAGCGCGGGGCGGCTGAGCTTCTTTTTGGTTGTTACTCTTGAAGACTCTGCATTCCTTCCCATGAATTTCACACTTTGTTACACGGCCTTATTATTGTTGTCCTCGTTACTGCTCGGCTTTATCCCTTCTCCCTGCTTTAGTTATCTTCTGTTCCTTACTTCTATCCCAAGATTTATCCAGATTATCCGTCACAGCAAACATCGCCTCACAACTACTTGCTAGTAGTCGTAACGGGGTAAGTATTATTCGTTACCCAGCCAATAAATTTAGAAACGAACGATTATTTCTAACGACCCGAAAAGTAACCCCCACCGACGTCCAGTAATTGTCGCGGAGCTTGAATGACAGTACCAACAAGGAAATAAAATTCCGCCGTTGCAGCACCAGGCTCCGCGCGAAGAATCACGGGCAAATATTGCCCGGGGCAAATTAATACAACAACCTTTCGGTCGCGCCCGAAAACGGTTTAATTGCGATCGAAATTGCCTGCTCCAGTTACAAAACTGCCCTGGGACCGTGTGATCGAGCGGCATCCCTGCGCTGCTAGCCGGGGTTTGTACAACATTCGTTTCAACAGGTGCTGGCACAGGGATGAAAGACAGGAAACGGACGGTTTTTCATGCGTGTGCTCCTCTAATTAATAGTTTTTGCGTCGGTTCGCGTTCGCGGACCCCGACAATATCCAGCCGGGTGCTGGTGTTTTACGAAACACCACGATGTTTCATTTTCTTCAGCACGGCCTGGGATAATTAATGGCCGCGGCGCTCGTCAATTATTCGAGTATTTGCCGCGATTACAGGTATCGTAATATTGGGTGCGCGCTGTAAAGACCCGTTGGGAACCAAGGCTACCGAGGTTTTACGGGTTTTTGCGATGATCCGACAGAAATTGTACCGTTAGGACACACGGCGACTCATGCTGAGATTCGTTTTTAAACGCCTCGGATTAACAGGAGCCTTTACTAATTTTTTCGACCGTTCGGTGCCTCGCACGTTCGTGTTTTATGTCAGGGAATAAGTTGCTGTCTGATTTATGAGGATTGTAAAAGAATTTCAAAGGTAATATATACCTGCGACTGAACTGTGTTTTAATTTGTCTTGTAGATAGTAATTCTTGCTAAAGAGTTCGGTTATGTAGGGATCTGTGGGAAGAGGATTCGTTAACTGGTTCACGTAGCTTTCTCTTAGTTCTTTAGGCAGCAATGCCGATCGTTCGATTCATTTCCATTAATGCTCGTTTTACAGCGAGTGAGCCCTCAGTGCGCGATATTTTCCCGCGATTTTCATGGATATTCACCCTTTTTAGCCCCGAGCTTTTACTGCGGTATACGCACAGTAGCCTCTATTCGGGAAACGGTGTATCTTGTGAAACCGCGCGGTAGCCGCCTGAACGCCTCCATTCAGGTCCATCTAATTTCGAAAACCACGGGGAGAAAACGTGCCTGTGGCTCCTTTGCCATTGGTTAATGGCTTGAACGGCCTAAATGGAGAATTAAAAGCGCAGGTGCTTTAGGTTCTTCTCTCGCGAAATGCGGTACTTTCGTTTTTTTTTTTTCCCCACAACTTTTCCGTCAGACACAATCGCGGGGTGAAAACCCCGAATGACACTTTCAGTTGTATGAACTTAGGATTACAACTATTTGTCGTTCTTCTTTCTACGTGGTCGTCATTTAAATATTCGTGTTTCGCGAGATAGAGCTTCAGTGGAAGTGACTACTTTCACACTCGTGTCTCCACTCGTGCACACTTCAGGTATTCAACTGTATACGAGTTTCGAATTCAAAGTACAAGCCAAGTGACGTTCGTGTCGAATATTTTGTTGCTTACAATTCGATTTCAATTCAAAGTATTGGAACAGAAATTCTTTGCGCCAGTCACAACCAGACTACCCAAGTACACCAACATCTACTCGACGACTACTCGAGTACATTTTCTTCTCCAAGTCTGGTAGTTCGAAAACAGCTTTCATCGTACCTCTCGAGCTTCCCGATAGCCCCCCCCCAGCTAGGCAATAAACGTTGCCCGGTACCTACCGTTCACGAGAGTGGACGCCCGCTCTAGGTATTCGCCCAAGCAGCCAAAGAGGCGACGACACTCGAGGACGGCAGTTTTAGCATCGCCCGGCGACCACTGATGGTAATTAATTTTTTGCGTGCGACTCTCGGAAGCAGAAGAACCGCAGAATGACCACGGAATCGGCCTAATGGGCGGCCATTTGTCATTCCACGAAGGGCGGAAGCCAGCAGCGGTGAACAGCGGGGAGAGCCTCTCGCACGTCCCCGACGAAGACGATAATTTGCACGCGACCCCGTCCACCTTTCGTACACACACCCTCCGCCCTTGGTGTACGACTTAATGGAAACACGGGTAAAGTTGTTCCAGGACCGTGAATCGGGGGCTAGCCGCAAACTGACGCGGGCTCTTTCACCCCGCGGGCACGCGGGATTTTGAGACATTTTTATCTGCGATCTACTGGCGAGGCTGGCTCAATTAGACGTTGTCGTTGATTAGGTTAGACCGAGAACGAGGGGACGGCGTTCGTTGGATTTCCTCGTGCACGATATTTAATTTCACTGCTGGCTAAATTGGGGATGTGTTTGTGGTCTGAGCCCTCGGCGACAACTTCCGTGACTTACGTGATTTCTATAATATAACTTCATATGTTTGTTTCGCGTGGTTGATGATTTCAGTTGCAAGTAAAAATTATGGTGCTTGATTTTTAATAGAGGTATGAGAATTAAAGTGAGATTTCTGTGACAGAGATTGATGAAGGAAGGAAGTACAGCGATCGGAATTTGAAAGAATGGTTCTCGTACTTTTAGTAGACGCGATGAAAGTAGATTACTTTTGTAATTGGAGAAGATTCAGTGGTTTATATGTATATTACAAATTTGGAGAATCTCCATTCAGATCAACCTCGTAAATTTAACTACTCCAGGTAAAATCTCTCCACGCATTTTTTATTAGAGAGATCTCATCTCTGCCCCTGTCAGAAACGTTTGAAACAGTTTATAAGTACAAGCACCGTTAACATACTTCCTACAGCAGAAGGGTGATAACTTCAACGACACAAAGAGCGCAGATTAGTACTATGTATTTATACGGTCTGTACACGCTACTTGCACTCAGCGCAAGGTGCATACGTTTCCACTAATGGTATACCTGCTAATGAAAACACGAGCGAGACTTGTCCCGCGATTGAAGAACGCTAATCGGTCCCCGTTTAAACGGAACACGTGTAAGTACTCCATTGTCCACCGTGTGCTGGGCGAGCTCGGCGGAGGGTTTTTAAAAACATCGACTTGTTTTTTCGTAATTTGTACACGACCCAATCCTGGCGGCAACAATTGAAACAGGGAATTCGACACGACAAAAACGGAAATAAAAGTGCCGTGAACGCTGCACGGGTAACTTGCGTCGGTGTAATCCGTTTGATGTACGCTTTTATGAAAATAGTGGGGCCGTTCTGGAACGGTAAAACGGTGAGTGGGTGGTCAAGTGACATAGCGTGTTGTGTTTATCGAACAGCGGGGCGTGCGTCCCATATATGTAGAGGGCTCTTAATTTGAATATGCCCGTAAGTGGAGTGAACCATTAAAATTTCTCTCGTCACGAATTAGAGTTCTTGCCCCCAGGAGGCCAATGGGACGTTGCGCGGTAAGAGGCGATGTCGTGCTGGGCTAATGTTGCCGCATCGTGTACGAAATTTTCGAATTGGGCTGCCTCTCGACCGAAGCTTCACTTTCGATTGTTCGTCGAATCGAGCCATGGTGCAAGTTATTAGTAAAATCACACACAGTTGTCAGTGCTCAGATTTCCAGAGTAAAGCCTAGTGAATTCCATCGACTTTAGTTGATCGACAGTTTAATTGATGTTGTAAACGGGGAGGAGCATGTATATTTGTTGATTGCTCGTCACACCGATAAAATAGATAAAAGGATGGTACACAATTTATGGTAAACAGTTTAGTCGATAGTTTGCACTATTTTGGTCTGACGCGAGGAAATACAATCTCCTTATGAGAATTTTACTGGAAAGAATTAATAACGTTAAAAGACATGATATAAATTCTGATTGTAAACTATAAGTGGGGGATGTGAAGAACAGGACGACTTTTTCATTTGAGTACCTAAAGAGGAAACTCACTTCCTCTTCCATTCCCACGTGATGTAGAAAATTGGAAGAGGCAGATGTATCGATTAGCAATGTCTGGTTTACAGCGATCTTTTCGAATGATAAATCATGCATCAGTAAAATGCACTGTATATGCTTAAATTATTTATCACTTTCAAAAATAAATCATGACGGAAACCCCTGCTCATTCTACGAGATACATCACTATTTAATAAATTAATTCAGCCCACTTCAATTATAAACGAACATCGAACGAATGACAGACACGCGTTATAAATATCTAATTAGCCGAACGCAACATGACATGATTGTCATGAACGTTTAATCTACAATCCATCGTCGAATATCTACGATCCTTTGCTTTCGTAATTCGCCGTGCAGTTTATCCTATTATGTCACGGCTTGTGTACCAAAATGGCGGACAAATTACGGGAATCGCGGCAATCGCACGTGATTCCCGTTTCCCGCGGTGTTCGTTATGAATGTCCGTTTCGACGTTCGACACTGTCAAGAATCCAGATATATCCCGCATTATTATAATTCATTACGCGCCGCACAATTATGTCGGGCGCGTTTCGTGTTTCGCATATCTCGCGGGTGTTCCGCGGGTGACGGCGAAAATTGCGGAATATCGCGCCCACGGGTATCGTTCCGTAAAACTGCGATATAGGTAACAAGTGGATCCACTTTCGCACACCAATACCGCAGCCAGCTTAACTCGCGGCCCCGACTGTATGGAATTTTATTTTTTCTCTCAAAATATTATATCTGAACAATAATTCTGTAGATTTTTAGCTTTGAATATTGAAATTTGTGAAAGTTACAATTTTTTGAAGATTCTTTTCGTTTTTTCTCGACATATGGCAATCTAGAATTTTTCTACAAAAACTGTGGTAAAATCTAAATTAAAAAACTATTGGAATACATTCTAGAGACCTTGAAATTGATCCATGATTTCTTTCATAACGATGGGATTCTTCAGATGAGAATGGCAGTCGTTAAAAAATTGCTCTAGGTGTGAGTCACCCAGTATGTCAAAGTTGATCGAAGAAAGAGGAGTGTCAACGAAGGGTTAAACAATAATTCAAATTGCGACTGCTTCAGAATGACAGTAGCTAGTTCTATCGTCATCACAACGTCAATTTCCATGTTAACAAAATATTCATAATTAGTATATTAAATTAATTCCCATTAGAGGGCCGTTTTAACACCGCCCTTGATCCCTCGATATCAAAGCGTTGTATTAGGTACTAGCGACCCAACAAACACGATTACATTAAACTTTAATTACATCCATCTATCCCAATCTGGTTATCAGATCAACAGTCAAAGCGATATAACTGCTGCAACGTGTCCGCGAAATCCCCTTAGGAGGGTTCAACGACTCCCCAAATCGTGTGCAATAGCCCCGACTAATATTTAAAAGCCGATCTCGAGCATCCCTCTGAACAAACAAGTCTCTCGTTCCGTTCGTTACTCCCGTTTAACGGTAATTCGTTCTCAGCGTACAATCGATAGCACTTGCATCCCTCTACGCCGGGCTATTCGATTTGCACGCGGAATTCCATTTCGCTTATTGGGGGGAACGGGATAAGAACAGAAGTTGCGTAAAAATTCTCCCTGGAAGCTCCCCCAGCCGCGGGTAAGTTGGATTTATTCGGGGAAACGCGAACTTCTCGAGGGTGGTTGGGAAAGCGTAGCTCCTGGCTTAATCAATAACGCTATACCTCCACGCATATATCTCGGGACTTAGCCTAGCGCAACATTGCATTCCAGTAATCAGCCGGGCAGCCCGCGAGCCCCTAGCCCCTACGGAAATATCCGCTCGCAGCAACACTGTGTTTTAGCATATTAAATGCAATAACCAGCCGCCATTACCTATTCGCCCGCACCTCCGCGCGCGGCCATTCGATTTTCTGCAGGCGATGCCGAGGAAATTCTGCAAGTTACCGGTTAATTCGTACAGAAACTATTATCATAGCCGCGCACACATCCGCCAGGCTCGCTGGAGCGGTGGCTAACAAGTCTCTGGGCGGCGGTGCAACGGCGGCTGATGGTGAGCGCGGTGGATGGCGCGGGGGTGGCAGGCGACACGGTGAATTGTCTCGAGTTCGAACGATTCGACGAAATGGCTGCCGGCTACTCCTAACGATATATCCGGGGACAGGTTGCACGTACCTGTTCACGTACCTCAGCTTACCGCAGATTACCGGTAATCCCTCGGGTTCCGGTAACAGTTACACGCTTTCAACGAGACGGAGAAGTTCGACCGTGCACCCCGCGCCGGACTGCCGCGCCGCGGATTTCCCCGTTTCGTAAAGGCGAATTTACACGGCTCGCTGTGGTTGAACAATGCGGCTGCTTCAACAAAATTGAAACAATGAGACTGAGAGGCGAGCAAACGCGCATTCCGATGAAATTCACCGAGCTGAAATATTTAAGTCAAATAGAAGTGACTTGGCCGCGTTGTGTCCTAATACTCTGTGTTTGTACATCGCGGTCTTGATATTGCAAAGATATTCGTGGATTTTGTAGAAATCGAGAAACAACGGAGTCTGTTCTGCTCTCCCTTTACAGACCGTTATAAAATCGAAAAGTACTACTACAATCTATTTATAATATTCTGGCACAAAACTGCAAACTCTGTTTACGAACGATACATCGACGGGGAATTTGTAATATTGCCTTCCACTGGTTGTAGTGCAATGTTTGCTTCTTTACTTAGGATTACTCGTTTTTTAAGTAACTTTCAATGGTGCCGTTATGGGGCTGTACAAACGCAGAGTTCTCAGGAGGTGTTGAATGATGTGATTTTTATTTTCAAAATCGGATGGGAATTTTTGCCAAATTCGTACCGAATTAGTACCTACCTCCCCAGGGCTTAGAGTTTGTTTCGTGGGTCTGTTTCATGATTATTCCCCAAGAACGTAACCTCAAGACTCCAGATCCCAGGGCATTTGAGATAGCACCAGTGCTGAGACCTCGCAAGAGATTCGACTAGGAGTGTTCTGTTAACGTGACAACCCCATCGAGGCTAAATAGGGGATGAGGACGTATGGGAATCGGGTTTGGGCCAAGGAAATTCCTCTGTCTGTCTCTTGATAGAGGTGCGTAAGGGTTGGGGTTCCCCTTTGACTCCCAAGTCAGGCTGAAATTCAATGAACGTGGATGGCAGTCGTCAGCTTTCACTTGATTGCCCCGATAATTGGGATTAGACTCTCGCGGACAGTGGTAATACCCTGAAAGTACTTGCACAGGTCCTCGGCATGTTGTAATACGCTGTGACAGTTGCACCCCTGTCACCAAAACCGCACAGAGTGGAGCCTTCTAACTCTGGAGAACTTAGGTTCATAAGACACTAAAAAATGCAAACAGACATAAAGGTCGTAACCACGGTCCTGCTGACAGAGAAAACTATGGGAAATGATCTGGGGGCCAAAGGACTTTGTATTCACCCTTAAATGGTGCAGACAGAAAAGATTTAAAAAGGAAATCAAACGTCTCCCTCGTCGTTCCTGTAATTAGTAGCGGAAGATATACGTCCGCCGACCACATTACGTCGCCCCATTAAGTTCACCCTTCTCAAGTGTCCCAACAGCAGTATTCGCTGTCTCTGTTCAATGATAGTATATTTTTCCCGGAAACGATGTTTCAGATATGCAGTATGTATCAAAAGTTTCCGGACTTCGAGTTTAATTATGTGAACTTGTGCTTTTAAGAAAATCGTCAACATTTCCAGCGTCAAACTTTCTTTTTTACTGTCTCTCACTGCATCAGAATAAATTAGTCCGGTAACTTTCGATGCATACTGTGTTATGCGTTATAAGTGAGACAATGCACCCCTAATGACGATGTTGTTGCATCCCGTGTTGTTGGCCATAGGCACAGGCCTCGGGGGTGGGAAGTCCACGGTTGAAGATTTCGTGGAGCGCCTGGGGATTCTTGGAGCGTCCCAATTATCCGATTAAACTGTTCGCCACTTGACGAGCAACGAACGGTTAACGGGGTTACTTCGTTTTGCTCGGGTTTCGTGTAGAATTACCCGTGGCGTGGTGTAAATGAGCGGCAGACAGGGCTGGTGAATCGGTTGCCAGCGGATTAGAGTACACGGGCTGCCAGCGGAAGCCTCGTATTTCCAGGTAATGGCAGATAACCCAGATCGAAATCCCTTCGTGATATTTTTAGGCGATATACCTAAGGGGTCTACCATTCCGCGAAGTGATTCGCTCGTCGATAGGTTGTATCTTCGCGTGTATCTCCGATGCAGGAATTTTTAAGGAGCCACGGTTGCGTGATGTCTGGCAGTTGGTCCGAATTTTATCGCTGCATTCGATGTGCCCCGAAGTGCAATAAAGAAATCTCGACGGCGCTAATAAAGAAAATTCGTAAGTACGGTGTGCGAGACTAGGTACTGAGCCGATTTATATCGACAGAGGCTGCTGGAGTGGGAAATGCAATGATTTTTCAGAGTATCACGTACCGTAAACTGGGGGAACATTGGCAGTGCGGGGTAAAATTGGCATCTACTTAACATCTGTCAAAAATGAAAAAGGTGGAAATTTTTTATGCATTTTCACACTTGTAGTACAATCACAAACGATGCAATGTTATAACAGGATACCTAAACCAAATTTAAAAATGTTAATTGAAGAAAATAAAAAAATATAAAATAGAGTGCATTGAACATGAAAAGAAACCAATTTAAGTGTTACTGTAAGTTCAGATGTAATAAAACTTTAACTTTTTAGTGCTATTTATATAACATGTGCCAATGTTACCTGGTTACGGGGTAACATCGGCAGGTATTTAACATGTATTAAAGAAGGATAAGATAAAAATTTATGTGCATTTCGACACTTATAGTGCATTCATGAAAGATTCAATGTAATGATAGGATACTTAAAGCAAATCATATAACCCTATTATCACCCTATATACTTGAATTTCTCAAATGATTAACACACGTGTAACACTGTAACACTTCAGCCACTGTAAACTCCCAACGATACAGTTCAAGACATCATCCGTCGAATTAATCCCCACGCGTTCGAGGCGTTCATATATTTCACGGTGACGCCGGAAAACGTCGTTGCATGACTGTTTAGAAAAACCAGACAGCGGGAGGGGGAACGTTCACCAAGCAGGGTGACTTTTTCCTTTGATAGATGAGCGTTCCAGGTGACGTGTAACAACGGCGTTAACGCATCCTCCGTAACTCGAATGAAAAGAATCCGAGAGACGCGACATCCATTAATTTATCATAGAACAAAGTGGGCATTGATGCGCAACGGTCAAGGATCCTCGTTAATCCGTGTCAACAGGATTAAACGCGCCAGGATATCGCTGGACGAAAAAGAAAACTGTAGGAAACTGAAGAAAAATGCGCGCAAGGGGCCGTTGGGGGGTGGGGTGGGGTGAAAAGATACTCGCTGGGTTTTTCTGCCCGCTACCCGTGTCACATTCCTTTTTCTTTTCTTCGACCTCCTTTCTCCTTTCCTCCGCGACCATCGACTCATCCCCCCTACCCCCGCCCGGGGGATGTCTCCTTTAATGAAATTCCTTTATTATTTTAATAAAAGATACTCCCCTCTTAGCGATCGGGGACTCGTCACAGACTCATTGTGTCGCGCTGCTCGCCTTCACCCCCCACCACCGTTGCACGCGATTCACTTTTGCGCCCCTGTCTTTGTGCCAGTTCCGTGGAAACGTTTTGGCTCGCCGTGAGTTCGCGGCGCATATTGCACGCCATAAACTTCGCCAACCATCGGGCCCCCGCTGTAAGACTGGCGCGAAACATTGTTCCGTATCAGCGTCTATTTATCGGGGGTAGTATCGATGTTCTCTCGCCACCGAGCGAAATGAACGTGGCATTGTTATGCGCGCCAAGAACAAGCGTTCTTGCACGTTCGACCAGGTTACTGTGGTGTTTTGCGTCTGTGGTTGCATGGCAGTTTTGTACACAGGGCTTCCTGTGCTTTCATTCAGGTGGCACTGTTTCGTAATAGGGGTGACATTATTTGAAAGTATCGATTTGGTTCGGCCACTGGCTAAGATTCGAATCTGTTTTCTTAGAATTGATATTTCCAGCTGTTTCGGGGAATATTTAATAGGACCGACCAAGTTTTTTTTAATGTGGTGTATAATAATTGCGCGGGGGAATTGGTTTTACGACGATGTTTTCCATGGTTGCGCTTTATTCCAAGGATGATTGCGAGGTATCGAGGATTCTTTTTGAGGGTTTGGAGTTTAAAACCAAGTCTGGTTTTCTTTGCTCTGTAGTAGCCTCTAAGTAGTAAAAACGTTCCCGTGTTTTTGAAGTGGTCCGTGTTAACGGGAGCTGTTTGTCGATACATTTTCTTCATTTCACTTCGCTTTCACCGGGGAAGTTGTTACCTCTCTGTTCTGCTGCTTTTATTCGCTTCTTCCAGCAAAAATTTCCTCGCGCAGAGGAATTTTCCTGTTCGTAAAAATACATTTTTCCAGCGGCGACTCGTCAGTAATTAAGCATTTATTTGTGTAAAAGTTCATTTGTTTATAGAACGTAGCTGTCGTAAAAGTTCCAATTTGTCTCTCTCACAGTGATATAATTTCTGTGTCATACTGAAATATTTGGAAGTGTTCTGTCTAGGATTCCTTTCGGGTGGAGCTCAGCACACACTTTTCTGCTTTGGATAAAATACACAATCAAAAATTCCGTTTAAGCTTTCCAGTTTCCACCTTGTGAAGCTATAAATATTACCGGTTTTCATTCTCTGTTAGCTTTTCTAGAGTTCCTGCATTGCTACGAGTTGCTGTACGAGTTGCATAATCCGCATACACAACAGCCATAGTCTGGCATAGATGAATATTGAAGCGTGGAAACTCTTTCCCCTGCTTCGCCGTATGTTTTTACTCTCCTTTTATAATCGAAATAAAGTGAAACGAAATAACTGCTGTGTCTGGTTCACAGTATCACCGATTCTTTTCGTTTGCAGGAATAACCTAGAAAATATGAAACCCTCCACTACACTCGCGTGATAAACGGGAAACGTTCTTGCATTTACAGAAAAGGCCGGCAAAAGCATCTTATATTCCCAGTTAATTAATTTAATTATTGAATACTTCGCAAAACTAGAGATCCATGAAACGGTTAATTCTGTGTTTCAGCAAGAAATCAGTAAAATAGAAACAGACGTTTCGCAACTGTTTATACTTTTCTGGCCTTTTTCTTTCGTGAACGACTCTTCTTCCCTCCGTAATTATAATTTATTCCCGTGCTACTTTATACGCGCTCGCTCTTGTTAGCTGGAAAGATAGTCGAAGCCGTTGATTATGTAACTGCCGCGTTGATATTCAAATCACCCCGGGTACACCTGTACGCGTTGATTGCTTTCCATTCCTCGCTCGCCACGTGTGAAGGATCGTGCTGATTAATGAAGATGTTGGGACCGTGTTTACTGCTCCGGTGTTTTCTCACGTTGACGTTATGCATATTAATTCGGTGACATAATACCTTCGATCTTGCTTAAAAATTGTATTTCACACTTTTATACGTACAAATTATTTCCTGAGAGGGAAAATCGTGAGCTTTCCAAGGGAGATTAAGCAGCGCAGCTCTGCGACCTATTTGATAAATTCCACTTTTAATAAGACGACACTTGCAAGTTTCGGCGGGGGCGCAACATTAATTCTTTGGAATCTGTCGCAGAGGGTATTAACGCGGGAAGTTGGAAAACACGAAGTAACGTTGTAACGCGTGAAGCAAGTTGCAAACTTTTGTAACTGCCCCATGATCGCGATAAAATGACACCGGCTTTCACTTACACCTCGTAATCTTACCGTTAAGGGGGATTATAACGTCATTTCGTGTGTTTCCAGTATTAGGCAGGAACTAGCCCATTTTAAGGGACCATTACACTAGCTTAACCACTCTGTTCGCGCGCGGGATCATTATCACGTACTGAGCGCTGGCGCTTATCATAAATCTGTGCACGAATATCTCTACAAATCTTTGTTCCGTGGCAATTAATAGAGCACGTCTAAATCCTCGTGTGAAATATCAGATCTGGCTGTGGAAAGCTGTAATGCCACACCATTTTCACGGTACCCTTTACTCCGACTAATTAAATCGCACTATCAGTTTATTAAGCTCTCTATGGTACATGTATCTGTCCATTGTCGCTGGGTGTTGTCATTCCACGTTCATTATTAAATTCACAAAGCAGCTTGACCAAGACTTGCAATTGACATGGTAAAAATTATTTTTACAAGGATGGTAAACAAGAAGCACGAAGTACAAAACATTCCAAACTGCGACATGTGGCATTCCATTTGCAATGAATTATAATGGATGCAACAAATAAACTTCCCAAAGGGAAAGACACGACTTTTTCGACTGTCGTCTGTTCCAAATAAGTCTGTAATGAGTTATACACTTAAAAACGAATATTCCTTCATCGTGAACGCATCAACGGGGCCATACATGGAGCCATTTGATACTTTCTTACGATCGACATGAAAGATTTTGATGAATCTAGAGTGTAATATACTCCACGCGAAATCGGGGTGGGGGGTTTAAGTCATCATTTTGCTGGTTCTAAATTTGTTAAAAAAAATACGGACTCTGAAAGTTTGCTATTTACTTGAAAGTAAAAGTCCCCATCGCCTCCCCTTCCCAAATATTAACGCAGCCTGCAACCTTTGCATACATCGCCTGCGATTTCGCGCAGAGTTTACTGCCAACGGGTGAATGGTAACGCGGGGATTCACGGAGATAGGCCGAGGAATCTTCGCGAGCTGAGCGCCGCGCCGGCCGTTCCGTCGGATTAAGACAATGAAAATCGCGCGATAGAGTGGCGCCGGGAAACGTAGAAGGGTGAAACGGGCGCAACTATACGGAGAATATAAAGCCAGGGCACAACAAGCGTGGGCGGTGTATCTCCAACACAAAAGGAATTCTGTGTAGCTGCCTTAGGTCCAATCTGCGGGAACGTCAATAAAACGTTGGATCTCTTAGCGCGAAACATTCAGGGACCGTTGCGATATCCTTTGTTGAAGATGAGAAGACGTAAAATCGCGATGGGGATAGCCTGCCCGGGGAGGCGACCCGGCCACGGCTCTGTTTAGATTTTTATGGAGTTTAACCGGATAATCTCGAGCGAAATACCCCTTTCCCTGACGAACGCCCGCATAAACTGGTAAACACCGATAGCCCCTTTTAAATTGGATTTCGATTCTTAAACTCCGCGCGGCTGCTGGGTGCGCTGGAAGAAGGACGGCGCAGCCACGTTCGGAGGGGCTGGTAGTCAAAGTAACGCAGCTTTATTGCTGTTCGTAAAGGGAAAACGGATCAGGCTAAATTCTCCGGGAAGTAGATTGAAAGGAAGCTCCAATGCATAAGGTTTGCTCGCGGCAAATTCTTACTTTCTCAGAGAAATGGCAACTGAGAAAGAAAATTTGACGCGTGTAAAATCGATTTAGCTGCAGGTTGCGTCCGTTTTAATTCCACCGTGACGCTTAGCATGAAAATTATTAGTGAGGACATGATTTCCTTTTCCTACTGACATTTGTAAGAACAAATTTCCGCCGTTACACATGCTCCCAGAAATTCCAGCGACTATGAACTTCGCAATTCTAATTAATTACAGTCCCGCGACAAAACTGTTGCTGAAAATCATCGACCTCGGCTCCACTCTCTAATTTCCTCAGGCAAGAGTTCTGGTGTTCCATTGGTATTTGGACAGGCTCAGGCAGCTGGTGCCCTCGTAAACGACACGGGAGTCAGAAGGATCGCGCAACGATATCACGGTAATCCTTGCCCGCGTTCCCGTGGGGCAGCGTGACAGTCATGTTGGTTAGTTAACGCTACGGACGTTCGTCGAGTATCCGCTATCCGATCTTACTGGAGACTCGTGGGACGCTGTTACACCGTGACCACCGGCGTGACGAATCGTACGGGCTGGATAGCCAGTAGCACGACCCAATTTTCCAATGTCATAATCCGACATTAGATAATCCATCCGAGCAGCCCGATGATCGAGTGGAATACTTTTTCTCTGCCCCTCGACGCTCGCCCCCCCCCCATTCTGATTCTGCCCGTTTCCAAGGTTTTTGCTTTTGCGTAACGCGTGCGCGGCATGCTCGGAGCGACGAAATTTACCTTCCAATCGTGATTTATCCGTCTATTTCGCTGAATGAGACTGGAAGGATCGAGCGTGAGTGGGCGTCGCGGAATTCGCTCCATCGACTCGGCGCGCGTAGCCGAGAATCAGCGTGGAATTGGATCGTTATGAGGAAATCTGTGATCGGCGATTATTAAGTGTGAAGGGACGCGGAGGTATTCGATGGAATTGGCCGGATTGGTCGCGTTGAGTTTTTGCATGCTATAGTTTCGTTTGGGCTTTGTTTCTGTTAGGATTTCGGTTTAGTGTATTGAATGCAATTATCAGGAGACTTTGAGGTAGTCGGTGATGTGGAGGATTTCGTTTGCTTGATATTTTATATGTTATAGCTTCCTTGGGGTTCTGTTTTTTGAGGCATTTGTAAGTTTTCAATTTTTATTTTTTTTTTGGGGGGAGTCTTGCTTTATGTACTGGATTGAATTGTGAAAGGATGCGGAGTTATCCGGTGATAGGAGGATTTGGCTTCTCTGGCTTTCTGTTCGCTGCCGTTTGTTTTTTTTTTGGTCCGTTATATGGGCGAGTGCTGTTCCCATTTTATTTTATTATAGCTAACGTAGCTCTCGTAGCATGACAAATTAATAAAACTTTATGAGAGGGGTGAACAATAAGCTGCGGAGCATAACAATAAACGTAAAAACTGTTATTGCTTTCACCACATTGGTTAGTAGCAAACTCCAAGTATTGATCCTTTTATTAGAAATATTCGATTACGTGTACCAATAGGCAAAAGTATAATACATATGTGTACAGCTACAGCATGTGACATCAATGAATTCTGCCTTCTAACAGTCTTTCCATCTCGAATACTCTTAAACATGCAGACCTGTGTTTTACAGCAATCACAAACGATTATATTACACTTTAAATAATATCTACTTACCTTTGCGGACACTTTTACAAACTAATATCATACGCAAAAAATGCGAGAAGTGAAAATACGATTATGTCGAGCTCGCATTTCTGCCGAATATGAATGCTGTGTGCTCCGCCAACATCCGCGTACCCCAGGAAACCCGATGCAATTTTACGTCCACGATATTACAGTCGTAATAATGCGATTTACGCAACCACATTCCGTTCCTGTGAACCGTAACACTGCAGGTTACCATATTAGCTCGCTTTTTCGACATCCTTCGCGTTCGCGTGCTCGCAAGCGCAATCAATTGTTGACAGGTCCGAATATTGTTGGAAAAGCGATCCTGTTCCTTCGGTATCGAAGCATTTGCTTCAAGCAACGGTGCAATTTGTTTGAAATTCAAACTCGTCCGGCTTTTCATCCACTCTCACAATATTCCAACGTTTATTCCTACATATCAGTATATACCACTTTTAATTCCATTTTGACCGCCATTGAAAACGGTTTCCCTGTTTCTTGTTGAGGGTCCAGTAAAAAATTAAGTAATTAAATAATCTGTAAATGTCTTATTATCTGTTACGAATCACTCACGAATCCGGTATTATCTTTCGACACTTAGATAGAGGCGCAGAAGTGTACAAGTCTTTCAGAATCCGGTTCTCGAACATCTCGAAATACGCGAACAACCGAGCCGAAATTATAAATCCAATTAGCATACCGTCGGGACTGGATTTCTGAATAATTCAGGAATCGCAGGTTATCGCATTAATTGTCTGCCGTGCGTTAATTGTCCCCGCTGTCGAAGAGGAGCGGCCTTCCGCCGGCGTAGACGGCGAAAAACACGTCGACGCGGGGAAGAAAGCAAACAGGGGAAGGGGCGGATGATAGAGGGCCCGAGGGTTAAATTATACGCCGACTCTTATTAAAGGTCGGCATTATTAGCTTTTTATCGGCGCCAAAGTCATCCCTCGGCCAGTTCGCGGAGCGCGTTAACGAGCTGCTCGCGATTACGGCTGGATCTCCGAATCGTATAAATGAGCGATATCGCGACAGGAAAAACGAGAATCGGGATTGCGCGGCGACGTTTTATTCCTCCCGTTTCCGCTGCCGAGCCTTTTCTCCGATTCTCTTTCTCTCTCTCTCTCTCTCTCTCCCCTCTGAATGGAAGGTAACGCTCGTCCGAGCTCCCTTTCACGCTCGCCAGCCTCGATAATTGCGTCCCAGGCACCCGTTATTTACTTAATTCGCGATAATCCGCGCGATCATGACCGCACGGAATGCCACAGAAACGCGACTAATGACGGAAGGAGCGGCCGGCCGCCGATATTGGTTTACGCGAATCACGCGTTGGTCAACAGAATCATTAGAGGACACGTTAATATTAGATTGTGAGGTAGGTATGTATGAAACGTGATACCTAATCTTAAAGTAATTGACACTTTGGGTTTATCGAACGGTTATATTTTGATGGAAAGGGCGATTATTGATTCTATAGCATGACAGTTAAAAATGAAATTTAATAGTTGGTTTCATTGGTACACTATGCGCGTGGTACCGCTAGATTCATTTTTATTTATGTACATATAAGTGGAGCTTTAGATGAGGTATGAATTAGCGAAGACATCGGTATTTCTAATTCTCAAAGTTTTATTTACAACGGTCACACGAAACTTTACAAGAATGTCGTGATTAATTGATGGACTACCTTGAGTGTCCATTCATTAATTGATCGTCAGTGTCTAGTGTAAACAGATACGTCGATTTTATATATTTTTACAATATTTAAATTAAAGTTACATACTGACACCATTAAACCTTGTAGAAGTAGAACCAGATGAATTATTAATTTTAAAATCACTATTCTATATTTCTTCCTATCCCGAGGTTCTGTTTTTAGTAAATTCAGCATCGAGCGAAATATGTATATCTCTCTGATCAATTGACGAGCTAATAAATTCTAGCTCAAAGGGCTAAAAAGCGTACGTTTCATATGCATGAATTTAACGAGTCGTGTGCACACGGCGACAAACACACCTGCGCAAATATAGCTCGGCGTGCAGCGAGAAATATTAGGTGTATCGTTAATAATATTTACCATCCGTACGAGCGGAGCTGGCAGGATGAAATACAATAATTGATGAACGAATGCGTCATCGTTTCGGGATCATTGGAAATACGTGGGTGCATTATGTCGCGTAATTCGCCCTTGTGACGGATGCACCGTCGCTATTGCCCGTGCCCTCGTCCCCCTAATTCCTATTCACGGTGGCCGGGATTACTATTACTTCACATTTGTAATATTTAATTTAATCGGTCCTCGACAGGGAAACCCTGCCAGCTAGGCCGGTATTACATTACTATTACCAGTTCGCAAATCACTGGTACGCCCGCACCATCACGAAACTCGCTCATGTCAAACATAATCCGAAGATATTACGATGCATTAATTAACGGATAGAATTTCGTAGCATCGCGATCCGCCTGTTACGGCCGTCATTATTATTGGCGAAAGGCTGCACGCTCTCGATCGATGGTCCTTTTGTTGCAAAATGTGGATGGGATTCTGCGAAGGGTGAGTCTTGTATTTATGACGAGTCCTAATTAATTTAAGCCATATTTTGGAACAAGGATGAGAAGATAGGTGGAATGTTTGTGGAACTGTGGAAGCTATATGGTTCGTATTTTCATGGATCGTTTGAGGACAGAGTTGTGTGATACAGAATTGATTATTTCTCGCAATCTATGTTAGTTATTTTGATGGAATTGAAACATGATGTAGTACATTTGAAATTTCGGGGGGTTTTAGTCATCATTTTACTGGGTTCACCATTTTTGAAAAAATACAGGCCATATAAAAAATGCAATTTTTTCAAATTTTCGTATAACCATAAATAAATTTTTCTTCAGATTGACAGTTATCTTTGCAACGTGAAAATTATAAACATATTCTTCTCTTATAAATTTCGCTTGTAGATGGCATTTTTAAAAATCAAAGTAGAATAGGTATAATATGTTCGTTTAAAGTCTTCTCTATGAAATAAGGCTTTGCTTAGGCTGACACTTGAAAATTCTCATCATCGCTACAGCGTAAAAGTCTGAGTGCACTCCAATTCAAGTATCTATCATAGCCGCAGTCATGTGCCGGCTAAACACATTATGAAATGCCATTCAACACGCTACAATCTAATCTTCAACATATGTATGTAGGAATGGTAGTAGCGGTCGGAATGCGATACATTGTCGCGCGGAAGACGGAGGTCGGCATAGGACGAAGTTCGGCGAAGACGGTCGAATCGAGGCGGTCCTCGGCGATCGTGCGGATCGGGACTCGGTTGACGAGCATGCTAACGGCATAGTCGCGTTGTAATATTCTGCACTTATTTATTCATTCATACTATTCTTTATCATTATATTGATTATCCTTAAATTCACTGGTGTGTCTGATTGTTTTATTTGTGAAACCCCGACTTTCCTACATGTATACATGAAAACAAATCCGTTACAAATCCCGTTACAAATCTTCCAACATTTTCATCACTGTCTATCCACAAACAACCCTTCAAATAAAGCATCCAATCGCCAACGAATAATTCAGAATAAACTCCCGCTGGACAATAATTTCTATAAACTCGGCGACACCTTCGTCAGCAGACACTTAATCCAAAATTCATTCACTCAAACCCACGAATGAAGCCGCGAAGCAAAAGATTCTGCCGTTCTATAAACCACCCCGTCCGCTTTGTCAGCCTCATCAGTCGACCGTGAAATAATTTCGTTCGAAAAGGATGACGAATACCGGTGCCCGCGATGGCTGGCGAGCATTACGGCCATCGTTTTCAGTGAAGCTCCCGAGCTCCCTCGGCGACTATTGTACACTATAAAGCACAGTTCGCCGCAGCCCGGCTGAAAAATGCAGGATATCTGTCAATAACCGCCCCTGCCCCTTCGAGCTCGCGGAACTTTACGGTGAGGGAGATGGCGCGCCTTTCAAATTGATATTCATCGATAAAAAAATTATTAACCAGTTAGCATGGCAGGCATGGTTCGCGGTGAGCCTATGTCGATAGTAAAAATGATTCCATTCGGGTGTGAAAAGCGAGTCGGCGGCGTGGCGCCGGTATTCAAAGAGGGGCGAGCGGATACGAAAATAATTCGCCGCGCCGGAACGCTTTACAACGAGGAGGGGGGGAAGGTGGAATGCTTTTTCTGTCAGCGACTTGTTGACCAAGAACACCCCTCGAGCAAGAAGAATAACAACGAATGGAAGCACACGTACGCGCTGACTAGTTATGGCGCAAACATCGCCCCCGAGGAGAGCGGAACGCTCGAGGAATCCTTTCGTTCCGACCGATCGATCTTCCATGGCCGAATAAACAGTCGTCGATTGATATAAAACGATCTCATACCGTTCACCTGCGAAAATATTGCCGCACCGTGCGTCGGCCGCGCGCCAGGGCCCAACTGTTTGCAAATAGCTCGTAATTGCTGAAACGTGTAACCCTCGTGGATTTGTTGCGTTCCGCAGGGATTCCCGGAGACGTTGAAATTTATGCAAACTAACGTACGCGGGCAGCTCGAAGGTATTTATAGTTTAGCTAACCGTGTGGGGAGCTGGAATACTAACGACGCCCAGTTTTGTGTTCGTGTTCTTCGTTTGAATAAGTGGCAATTGGAATATAAGAGTTGATTCTTGTTATTCGTGGTAGATATACAGGGTTATACATTTAAGACTGGCGGCGGTCGCGCGATTACAAATGAGAACGGCTCCAGCGTCACACGCATACTTACTATACAATCATATGTCAATAGATCCGCCATCTATAGGCTGTTGCTAAAAGTATAGGATCGTGTAGGTCATCGCGGCGTTATTGAAAGATTTTAGGTAAAAGTTTAGTCGAATATTCATCTACTTTCCAGTAATTTTTTATAGGAAATTTCCCTTTTCCCTATTATATCACGAAATATGAACACATGCTAGCTACCACGCGTATAGGTACCTCATAAACAGCATTTCTGAAAATAATACTCGAAGCAATACACGCGATTGTCTACTAACAAAGTACCCACCGCCATTAAATTAAACATCGGAATTGATGGAAAAGTGTGTAAACGTTATATCATACTCCACCTATCCCCATTAAAATTCTTTACTGCGTTCCTAACATTCAAGAGGAAGGTCGAACAAATTACACCGAGATAATCGCGGCTCCAAGTGGCCGTAAAACGCAGCTTTCCTACGATGAGCCCGATAACGTCGACGAGGTCTCGCTTTATCTAAGGGTCAATCAGACTGCAGATTTGACTGGCTTTTATCTTCGAACTGACGATACTGCGATCTGTCCAACTTTCTCCAGCTGACTGCCTCATCGTGACAGTTCGTTTCGCCTGTTGCGCGAACAGAATCGAACGTGAGAACAGAACGGTAGACGTTGCACTTTCCGCCGTTGCGTTGCTTATACAACAATTTCATCTTCGACCGTTTAACTATCCGCACACACCGTTCGCGGGATAGTCGCCACCAGGAAGTGACAAATGACAGGCGGCGGCCAACATCTCTTTATTCGATCAAGCCTCGCTTGCTTCGTTGTTCGAGCTCGCGCTGTAATTACTTACGTTCGCTGGTATTCGGCGAACAACACTCGAGCTTTGTTCATTCTCGTGTCGAGCGGCCCGATAACATCTCGGGCGATTTTTTTCTCTTCCCTGCCTCCCCACGTTCTAGTAATTAGCCTCGGAGAGAATGCTCCTACTGCGGGGACCGCGGGAGGGTGCAGCTAATAATAGGAACGCGTTGGTGTAAGTCACCCACGGTTAGATCAATATCATTTCTTGTGGGTCAATGGGTCACTGTTGCCGCTGCGAGTAGAACGCGGCGCATATGGGCTTCTAATACGAATCGATGCGATTTTACAGCCACGATAACCTCGCCACTGCTACTTGCGACAGCGTTTCAAATTGATCTGCGCTCATCTCTGACGGTTTCGATATCGAGATCTTCGTGTGATTAAAGTATGTTCTAATAGGAAAGGGGAAAAGTAGGGATGTATCGTGCACTGAGGCTCCTGCAAAGATTATTCATAGGACCAGTGCTAATACCAGTGCTAATGTCGAAAAATCGAATTTTTTTATTTCATTTTTCGAATGTTCGACCTTTTAAGAATACGTGTTTAAAATAATTGCTTTGAAATCAATTTGAAAATTTGTATTTTTTAAAAGGCGTTTAAATGAGGAGAAACATGTAACTATAAAATTCAAGTGTCGTTATTTTGTAAAAATGCCATTTTTTGTCATTTTTAAAGTTATGTCCACTAGGGAATTTCATGCCCTTTAATAATCTGGCATTGTTTCTTATTTCAGACCAATGATTCAGGTGCTACAAGTCGCATCGTTTTGGATGAATATTTTGAGGCGTCCACTTCAACGAATCCAGAGTGCTATTTGCAATGATTAATTACAGAAAAAATATATATTTCTATAGTTCAAGATATCCTTAATACAATGCAAAAAATTCCATTAAATTATCGGTGGCAGTTTTCCTTTAATTGGGCTCTAGACCGGAATACCCCTTTAAACTATTCACGACAATTTGTATATAGCCAGTACTGCGGAAGACCCAAACGTTCATTCACCACGATTACCAAAGTAAAAATAAGCATGCAATAATTTTTCGACGTCGAGATCGATGGTTATGAAAGGAGAGCTGTAGTTTCCACTCGGTGCACTTTGGAAACGTTACCCTAAGAAAGAATAAATTCTGCCGCAAGCTCAAATACTAAAATTCGCGCGCTGTTACATTTGCATCTGCGCCACTTTCAGCAATGTTTCCCTACCGCGCCGCTAAACAGCGAATCCCGACTTCATTCCGTCGGCCACATACCAGGGAATTAAAAACGAAAATCGTTGGAGAGAACGTACCGCGGACGCAACTAATTACCCCCGCCACCAACCCCTCTTCACAGCCGGCTTCAATCTCGTTACTGGAACTTCACGATTCCACGAGGCCAGCTAGAAATATAATACTCGTTATCCGCTAGGGAACGATACATCTCTGGTTCCATTACGCCAGTCCGCTTTCAACATTTACCCAGCATACCGCGGCAAAAAAACACACGAGGGAAGGAAAGCACGGATCCCTCTACCGCGCATCGCGATTTCCCGCGAAGGATCAGTGGTCGACGGGGCGAGAGTCGCGAGGTTAGGAGAATAAGAAAAATTGCGTAGGGCTGCGAGAGGTGTGTCTGGATGCTCAAGACTGGTCCATCAATGGTCTGCACCTGCCTTACGAGGAATTAATACCGTAGGGCTGGTAGAGTTAGATTTAACAGCGGCCAGGTCTCTTTTTGCTGTGCCTCATCTATTATATACTCTCTTAATTGGAGTTGCGAGGCAAGTGGACGAGGTTGGGGTGTTTGATTTCTCTGAAATTTTGGATCGAGTTCGTATGAACCATGCACGACAGTGTCTATATAATGAGGTACATAAATTTGAATTTGAAAATAATTCAGGTAACAGCGGTGAGAATACAAATTTAATTAATGGTTTCGTTCTTACTTAGGTATGAGTGTTTAGGGATGATGGAATATTTAACAGAATTTGAACTCGAAATTTGAAGTAGTAAATCCTATGTCAGTATATCCTACACATTCTCACACATCGTACACCCAAAATTTAGTCAAATATTCGCCTCGCGGTATGTCCGGATTCGAGTTTCCCTGTTTTTAAAAGATCTCCTAACATTCCACCTGTTTTCGTAAGCCACCGTTGCGAAGCAACAATTCGGCTAGCCCTTTGTTCCTCGATCCGTATCGAGTTGTCAGTGGCGGTCTCGCAGCGGGCGGCTTTCCCTCGGGGTGTTCCGAAGGAAATCGCTTCGAAAGATGCTAATCGAGACCCCATCGGCCGGCCCACCTACCAGCGATTAATATTCGCTTTCAGAGCAGTCCATTTAATTAGCCAGCGTTGCTCGTAAACGTTAATCACGCGAGCCACCTCGGATCGGCCCTTACGGGTCTCGCGGCATCTCTCGCCGTGTCGGCGTTGCGTCGCGTTTCACTCGCTCGTATCGAGCGCGAACCGGAGCTCGTTTTATCTTCGCGCTTGATGTATCTCCGGCTCGGAGGTACTCGCGATTCCTTTTTTTTTTATGGACCGAAAGCCCCTGAGACGCGAGCCCGCGCCGTTTCCTTGTATGCTTTATGGCCGCCTGTTTCCACCTTTGCTATCTATTCGAACCATTAACTTGGACGGAGGTTAAGTAACGGACGAGGGGCACGGCGTGGGAAAATCTGTGGCGCAGCGGCGAAGGGGGTGAATCGTGGCGCGAAAACGAAGAGGTGGAAATTTTCTACGCGTGATTGTTCGTCTTTGAGAAGAGTGGTTTTAAAGGTTGATCGAGCGGTGTTTGATGGAAGCACTTGCCTTGTATTGTGTAATTTTATTGTGCGCGGTACTGTTTGAGGGAGCGTTTGTCGAATTGTGGAGTGCTTAGTGACCTACCATTAAAGTGTTAAACATTTGCTCAATACGCGTGCAATTGATGACGGTTTGTGGAAATGGTAAACATTATTTTTAGGATTATGTTTATACAGGATTTACATTGCTGAAAATGTTGTTGTATGTAGAGCTATATATAAAGACGTTAAGATTTCAATAAAGATTGATTTTTTAATGTTTCTGTACATACTTTGTGTACCAAGTTTACTTCGTGTACCAAGTTTATTTATAGACAGTGAAGCTTGAAACTTCTATATCAGATTTTAGAGAACTTGGAGTTCAATTTTGTTTCTCTCCTTCTCAGCAACGAGCAATGTATGTATTGTGAAGCTACTCGAATGCCAAGCACGAAACGGATTCGTACTACTTAACCCCAGCCTCATTGTCAATTCATACTACTTCAATAGTTAAAACACTACGCCCAAACGTAGAATCTGTTTATTCTTAGAAATGCTTAGATCTGAAACGCGAAGCAAATCGAGCATTTCTTGCACTTGGCGTGAAAGATTTAGTTTAAACGATCATTCCACTGGTATCAAATTTGTTAAAAAATTGGTGTTACTGTTACAAAATTACAGTTATATTAAAAAGTGGTCTATGGATCATTAATCTCCATTTCGCCAACGCACTACATATTATAAATTAGATAGCAATGTCATAGGATTCGCTAAGCAGACTCTTCCAAAAATGAACTTCCACCATTTTCCATTGCATGATTACCAGCACAGCCATGTCCAACTATCTAACTCCTCAACTCTCCCTGTTTTTAGTGGTGCTCGATCGTTGATCTTCACCACCGAGCGTCCTCGACATTCAGGGCTCGCGTTGGGGTCGTTGCCATCTTTCCCGTTACTAACGCGGGGTTCGTCGTCGCTCATTGTTCCCCCGCGACAACGACCTCTCGCGAAAGAGGTCGAAGAAAAAGGGAAGAGTCGGGAATTGTTAATAAACAGAGGCCGCGTGCTCGACGGCTGAGGATGGAGTCGTCGAGCCGCTGCTCCGATTTACGCTTAACATCCGCTTTGCAGTTCCACCAGCCTCTCGGCGCCCTTTATCCGCTAACGAAGGGACGTGTTAGTCGCTAATTAATAGGGTACACGTACGAACACGTATCGCGCAGTTTCCGATCTGCCAAGACGAGAAGCTGGCTCATTGCAGCAGTCTCAAACACGGGGATTGTGTCCTCGCCTAATTAGAGCCCCCTCCCCCTGTCGCAATGTTATTAAGAACGGCTAAACCGACGGCCTGCGAGTATATGGCAGAGACACGGTGCTATTCCTCCATTTCGATTCCCCTTCTCTATTTTCGAGATTGCCATGGAGCACCTATATAATTTCCTTCACTGGGTCAAAGTCAACTTTCAGGGAGGGCAGCTCGTTAAGAGTTATTCTGAATAACAACTTTCTGTACCCACCGTGAAATTAACTCTTTGAAATCGCTTCAAGATCTTCTACATCAGCGCAACATCTTTTCGGTGGGAATAGCTTCGTTCCTAAAGAAATAATTATAAATTCAGCGAGCAAAGAAAATATTTTGGTTGACGGTATGATGTCAGATATCCACTGCGAAATTTGTACATCCAAAGCACCATCTACCATCAATGTATTGTTTAAGTTTCCACGCGAAACTAGTGCCACCAAAGTGTCCCCCACTGTCAGTGGTTCATAGGTTACCCCCGTCACCCCCGAATGATCATACTTTTCGCCTACGTTCTCAAAATTTCCAGCCGCGACCAGTGCCCAAAGATTCCAGCCAAGTGTAAACGAGGAGAAGTTGCCACTTTGCTGCCGCGTGTGGCGCTCACGCCCGAGCGGGCAGATACAGGAACGAACAGCACCGAGCGTTGCTGGCAGTTCAGATTTTGTCGTTTACAAGCAACTCGGAACAATGTAGCACGTATGTATGAGTCCGGGTTGAAATTTCCAGCGTCAGATAACGGGTTCGCCTGTGTTGGTCAACCGGGGGACAGCGGCGGAGCCGGGGTCAGAAGTTCAGGCAGCTCGGGCTTGGAAGTTTTCGACTTAGGGAAAGTTTTCGTTCTCGCTGCCCCCTTTCCCCGTTCATCCTTGTAAACGATTACACGGGCTGGGATTATTGCAAGCCCCGTTTGCACCGTTCACGACATTCCCAGTGATTCGAAGGATCAAGCGAGCTGATCAACGGATAAAGCTGTTTTAGTTCGAGCAGCTTTTCGGCAGGGGCGATTGACAGTGGAGATTGCAAACATTCGCTTGCGCCAATTCCCATGCGTTCCATTACGTTTGAATAAAGATGCGTTTACATCAAACGAACGAATGCTCGTTCGCCTCCCATTTCGACAAAATCCAAGTGACGAAGAGTTGCAAGTGAAGATTGCCGTTTATATTAAATGAGCACGAATTTTGTCGAAGTGGGGAGCGAACTAGCATTCTTTTTAAAGATGTTAGCAGAATTCGAGATTTATGTTTGCCAAGGAAGAGAGTAAATACACCAGTGTGAAATTAAACGCTTTGGAAGGCGTGCAAACTTATGACATGAGCATCAAACTCGTGTCATCTGTTCCTCATCCAAAGAAACATTCAGATATTGGGTTCATCGCGTCAGTGGGTGTATTTAAAATAATATAATACAAGTGTGTCCTCTGAAATTCAAAATTCTGTTATAACTTTTCGAGCACTGAACACTGTATGAGCCGATTATAATCCAAATTGATTAACTTTGTGATATGAAATGTAGAGGAACTTCATTGAATGAATACAGAATTTAGAAATTTGCAGAAAGTGAACTGAATCGATTTCAAAAACGCATAAAAAAGTCGCATCAATGTGTGTATAATAGACTTGTACAGAGAACTGCGTGTTTTTCTAAGTTTATCACGACGAATCCCGTTCAAATACTTTACGCAGCGCGGATGTTGAAATTTCACTTTCACATCCATCCGCCTCCCCACTGTTCAAGCGTAACCGACATTGAAAATCGCTTATTCTGCTTCGACAGAGCGACAGGCACATGTAAAATTAGAATGCGACGTGGATATTGCCATCTGCGCAGGAAGGAAGGATTCGATAAATATTGGAATTACATGATACGAGCGAGAGACCTCGTTCAGATATTCCATTCAATAATCGGACGTTTTGTGCTGGCGATACGCGTGTGGTAGTACGTGATATTAAGTCTGCGAGCCGTTCGATCCGGATGTATTAAAATACGTATTTAAAGATTCGAAAGCCGTATCCGATATTTGTAGAGTGTAACGGGGAATGCTGCCGTGCTATATCACACTGTCGCTGACATGCAGCCCCGCAATAATACAAGGGAATCCTGAGATAAAGCGTTCCTTATCGTGTTTATAGCTGTTAACGCTCGGGACAGGTACACATTACTTTAAAATACAACGGGCTGTGTGCTATATCAGGTGCCAGGTATCATAATTGCGTTCCCAGCTGGATGCATTCTGCATAAACACAAATACAATGGAAACATGTATATCGGTAGCAGAGTCCATAGAATGGTCACGTGTTTGGCAGCAGCTTTTCAAAGGAGAACTTCTCAAACTTAAACTACGTGGATATTTTTATACCTACTATTTCGGCTAACGGTATTTTTGAAACAGCTAAATTCTGCCCAATGTTTATCTACTCGGCTTTCCTTCTGGTTAATACACTGCACTCTCGTAGAAAGTGTGAGGGATGCAGGAGCCGGTTCGACGTTTACGTCACATGAGTTTCGTGACCTTAAACGTGTTTGCGAGAGCTAATAAACAATTGAGTTATAGAGACGGTCCGATAGGGGCTCGTACTCGCCACGCTCGCCACGCTCGCCACGACAGCGACACTTGGTGGCAATTTTCCTCGCGGATACACTCCCGCGCTCGTCTGCGCCGCGTTAAAAGGCTACGCGTTTATAAAGTGCATTGCACCGACCCGACCTAATAGGTAATTACAAGTTAGCCTGGACGTGCCACTGGCACGCGTCCATTTTCACCTGGGCGCTGGTTACACCTGCGCCTGCGCTCAAGCTTTCTGACCTTTAGCCAGTTACGGTTTTGATTCGTGCGCAACACGGATCGTGGGACGATCCGCGAGGTAAACTTCTCATGTGCACGACGATAAGCAGTAATGTCGTAAATTTCCTCGTTCGTTGCTCTAATGTGCAGCTACGACAAAGGGAATTGCAAATGCGGGGGTTAAAATTTAATGCGCTTGATGCACGTAATGTCTTCAGCTCAATCATCAGCCGGCTTTGTGCATGGAAACTTGTGTGGCTTTGTGTGAAAATGCTGGGGGTAGTTTGTACTTTAAAAATTTACGTGGAACCCCTCAGTTAGACCTTTTCTACGTTTGTACGCACCCATTCACTTAGTTTCTTCCATTCTGTATGGGCAATCACACTCTTTCATTATCAGACGCCGCTAGTTATGCCAACTGGTTCGTGAAATTGGTCTTATGTCGTTTGTGCGATGGCTTGTCAAATTGCTTTTATACAATTCAACGTGTTCCGTGCTGCGGTGGAAATTCAGATTTTTGGTAGGACTATAAAAACTGATGAGAATATTAGAGGAAAATAGAAGTTGCGCACCTAATATTCTCCACAATTACAGCTCTATTTTATTCTATTTTAGTTTCAGCATTGAATTGAGAAACTATTTTTTTCCTTTGGATAAAAGTTTCAGCACCGATGAATATCGTGGGCCGCCGGTTATTAGCAACATTCTTTTATTTGTTTAGTGGCATACACAAAATTGGGAATACTCACATAAGAAAAGTGAAGTACAAAAATGCCTATGACAGAACGAAATCGTAAAAACTGTCTTGTAAAATGGGTTCGTTTTCATTAAGAAATATTTTCAAGGAAGATTAATTTTATTGTCTTCACTTTTTCGTTTAATTATTCAAGAATTATATAAGCATTTGGTTCTCGGTCTTTATTAATATGCCTTCAGCCTTCTCCGTTCCACGTGTCGTTGCTCGCGATACTTCACATTCACTGGAAATGAAAAAAAAAGTCTCCCACGAGTTAACTATGGGGCGGTATGCTCGGTTTATTCACTTTTGGAAGTAAATTACGAGAGTTTCGCGGAGAGTTTACCTCTTGTCACCCCGTCATTATGTCATCAGGGCAAAGAAGTTTGCGACAATGTTACCGAGAGAAAAAAAAGTATCACTTGTAGTCACTTCGACCGTATGAGAATCTTAAATTGATTAAAGTATTATTTAAATCTGAAGATGTTAACGCCTCGACGCCTCATGAAACTTTCAATAGGTTTGAAAATCTTGATGAATTTTTCATTCATCATTCGACGTGTAATTTGCCAATGGAACTCTTAACTGAAACCCTTGTAAGAGGAAATGTTTCACGGGGCTTTAAAAAACTAATCGCGGTTTTCAAAATTGCGAATATTTATATAATATTCAATATGATCCAGTTGAATTAGTTGGAAATTAAAAAAGTGGGTTTAACACTCATCTCTAAGGTTCAAGTGAATAATATTAGATAGTGCAAGCTGCCTTCTTCTTCTTACTACGAAAAGGCGACACTGCGAAATGCACACCTTTCGCACGACGGCCAACAGCTTTCCGTATTCCTCGAAGACGATCCATCAACGCTTTCGCATCAGAAAGAAGGTACATTAAATCGTGGTCTCGCGAATACTGTTCCTCGTCGGGGCTTACGCCCTTGAGAGCTTACCTGAGTGAAAAAAGGCCCAGTGAATGACGATAAATTGAGTTCAGATGTGGAGAAAGGTGGAGGGAACTGCATTTGGTGCTGATAAATGATGTTGTAGCTAATCCTTTAGGATATTCCCATGTCGCAGTCTGTTCGTGGCCGTAATCAATTTTCTTGCTTCAGTGATTCTTCCAAGATTAAATAGTTACTAGAATTTCATTCTTGTAGTAACTAAAGTCCATTTCGTTTGTGATTCAAATGGCTATTTTCTAGAAGTGCCAACGTATTTTAAAATCGGACGCACATTTTGCTTTGCATTAATTTTTATTACCATTTTTATTAGCACTCTGTATAAATCCTCTAAATTATTTAAGAACGTGACCAAATTCCTTCATCTCAAACCCCTCGCCACATTTTCATACAGATTCTGAATTAGCAGTCTATAAAAAACGTGAGCGATACAAAACCCCTTCACGTTCGCCAATGCAAGTAGAAATCAAATGTGCCGAAACTCTCGAAACCTTTGCTACTCGAAAACACAGTCGTTGTTTGAAATCCATGAACATACGTGAGCAGAGAACGCCATGAAAACTGCTTGCACGAGCTCACGGCCTCGGGTGCAGATGCATGGTATATTGTGGGAGGATGATAAGTAGAAAGAGTTTCAGCGAGGTGCCTCGAAATTTCATGATTGTTTCTCATGAAACCAAAAACGCGCAACGTGGCTTGTGCTAGTCGACACGTAGCCGCCGTTAACGTTGAAATTTTTCCAATTCGTTGTCCACTCGTTTCCATTCTACCGCGTGTCGTCCATCTGTCAGTCTGGCTGGGACTTTTTATACACCCATCCGGTATTATTGCGCTACGGATATCCAACGCTGCCACGCAGCATTATTGGATTAGTACTTTTACTGTTCATTTGGAGGGCTGACAGCCGCAAATGTTTCATGAACGTTGGTGCTGAACAGAACAACCTCTAAAGCACAGAGTAGCAGAGTTTATAAAGTATCGAAAGCTTCAAGTATTTATTTTTTGGTAATTCGTACAAATAATTTTGTTTATATAATTTAATTTTCTTGTACAATTTTAATTTTCTCAAGATAATTTGATAATTTATTAAAATAATTTGCAATTACACCTACGATTTTCTAGTGCTGATCATAAAATCTTTCTTTCCATTCGGTTTTCCAAATTTATTACACATTCTTTAGTATTTAATTATCTCTGGTCCCAAGGATGACTATCAGTTGCTTTGAAGTCACTTCAATAAATAATTACTCGTTCAGAAGACGATTTTCTACTTGGTTTATTTAATATTCCTACATGGACTTCAGTATGTAGTCGCTATCACCTGGCAAACCTACAACTAGTTCAAGTATCCTCCTTTCCCTGTACCAAGTACTTCACATATTCAATGAAAAGCACCTCCAAAATGCAACCACTAAAAAATAACAAAATATTTCTCAATTTCCCATTTACCCATGAAAGTCCATTAATGTCGCTGTCCCCTTGCCAGACATCACCCTATTAACACTTATTGCAACAACACCACTGCCACTCTGAAAATGCCAAGCATCTTACACGGTTCGCAGTCGCGACTTCCCCCAAAAAGCTGATCCCATTGTCATGGTGTTTGGAACGAGACAATGGTCGATGCCCGTGGGGGTCGTTGATGCTGACGTAACGGCTACTGTCGTTCGTGCTGCTCGCCCGAGAAGAACGACGAACTCGTCGCACGGGCAGTAGGGGCGCGGAGGGGGTGGATGGTGCACGTGGCAGACGAGGGTGGAAACTCGCGTCAGCGTCCGACGGTGGTAACGGTGGCGGCTTTCATCAATATTAACGGTGATTTCTGTCGATGTAAACGGCGCAAGCGGCCGAACAAAACGCAAAATAACGTTGACCGTAACGTCGGCGTCCCGTTCCAGCCCGCAGCCCACGCGACTGCCTCTTTTCGCGGGCGCGCTGCTCCGGCCCGGCCAGCGGCGCTAAATCATCGTTTGCATCAGATTACGGATGATTTCGGAAACAGCGCTTCGATTTGCGTTACGAGATAGGTACAGGCACGCGCTGCTTCCGCGCCATTCTGGGGCCGAGTCGAGCGTTTTACGAAAATCTGATTACGCCGCCGGCGCGTGCACCGGCCAGCCCGCGATGATCGTCCGCTCCACGATGATCTACGATCACCGGTAATGTTTAAAATTACGGGCCGGTTATTAGGGCCCCGGCTATATCTTCCGCTATTCGGCTCGAACGTTCCGCTTGGGGCTTAATTACGATCACGTGGCGAGGGATCGATTCCAGCTCGGCGTTGGTTCAGAGTGTTCTCTTTGTTCGGTTGGTTCTGGTTCGATAAGACGGCGAGCTTCTTGAATTGCTCTATTTTTCCGTTGATTATAATATTCATGTAACATCTCGATTTCTTCGGAGGAACTTGTGTGGCAATTTCCTGCGTAACTTTAGACTTTGGATATGTGCGCACGAATGGAGTTTAATAGATTCTGTTTTTAGTATCAACCTATTTGCATAAAACATAAAACTTTCTGTTTGCCAGCGAGAGAGAATGCAAACTCTGTTTTTAGATTCAACAGCGATAGGCGCTGTCTTTAAAACACGAATCGTGCAGTTTATGGGTTAAAAGCAGTGCATTCGTCCATGCTCGGCGGACCATGCGTCGAGCTGCGCTACTGCGAAGTAGAAACTGCTCAGTATCGCGGACACTTTCCGGCACAACTTTTCCTCTCGCGTGTTCAATTTACATTTGTTGTTTAGACATCGTACCTGATGTTATTGGAAAGTATTTAACGTAAATTTCTGCACTAGACAGGCTTCGAGATAGGCTATTAATATTAATGAATATTAATAACCATAACTGTGATTCAATTATTTATCAGAGGTCATCTCTGTACAAAGTGACAGAAAAATTGTATATTAAAAAATCACTTTAAATACTCTAATTACAGATTTCACAATTCTCCTTTATGCAAACACAATTTGCCCACTTTCAAATCAAATCAAATCAAATCAAATCACATCGATCCGGTTGCCCGACTCAAGTAATTTAGAATTAGCGCTTTATACCTGTTGCTGGTAATGGTACTTTCTGAGCAGTCTCTGATTGTAATAAAGATTTTTTAAAAAATGGCATTTACAGCCGTAATTACTTTGAATCTACAATTACTCTGTTATACATAACCGAATAAATCCGCTGAAGCTCTACGAAAACTTGACAGAATTCCAGCAGCCATACATTACTATTTATTCGACACGTTTACGGTTGTTATCAGCAGGCATTATAGCAGAGCGAATCGTGTCATAGTTGCGTCAAGCCGTGTAAACACGCGTATCGGCAGCCCCGTCACTATTATTCCCACCCAACGGCAGGAAAGTAAAATGTGTACATTTTATAGGGTTCTTCAATTTGCATACAGCCCATGAATCATCGTTCCTATCAGATTACGCGCAATTTCGAGAATGGCGTTTCAATTGAACGCGGCAACGCGAACCCATTAGCCTAGTCGTGCGGCCCTGATAGCCGGTGAATTTTTCGGGAAGCTGATTACACGATTCGGCTGCAGCGCGAGAGGCGAATTATTACGTAGGGGCGGCGTGTAAATCGGGAACACCGTTGAATTACTCCAATTGAACTTCGTGAAACGAATCGATCCCCGTTGATAGCCGGGAAAACATCCCCGCCGCATTCGACTGCTGCCTCGCGACGCAAAAGATTGGGTAACCCGAACGTCATTACCATTTTCCTTCATGCGTTACATTGGGGCACGGTTAGTTGTTAGGATTATATTTGGAAATTGTTCCTCTCTGCTTCTCTCTGTATTCCTACAGGCAACAGAGATACACAGTTGCAGCTTTCTGGAATTTTTAAATTTCTGCTCCTTTTCTGCTTGCAGGTATGTATTTTTTTTCTTTGGTGCTTTAGTAAATGGGCAACTGTAATTAAAGGAATTTCTTTTTTTAACGGACCTTGCAGATTAGAGGGTTTCGTGCTTGTGAAAATTATGGTATCTTCGCTGTAAGAAAATACGTATTAAAAGTATTCGAAGTTAACACTCCAACAGGTGCACCTCTGAATTTTGCAGTATTTTCATTGGCGTATTTAACATTAGATTCCTTGATGCTTCTATTTGCATTAATACCACATACAAATACAGCAACTATTTTGTCGATTAAATTGATAAAATTGCAATGTGGAAACATTCTACCCAGTGTTACAGTTTCTCCGCGAATTCTTTGTTCCACGTGGGAAATAAAAATTTATTACTAGATAGTCAGAATTGAAAGAGAAAACCATAATCACCATCATAGTTAAACACCTGCGCACCCCTTTCGCTGCAAAGCAGTTGAGCATCTCCGGTCTACTCGAGGCCCGAACCGAACGACTGTCCGTATGTACGGCAAAGTGACGAGTCGAATTGATGTTTATTAATAATAGGTATGTTCACGACACGGCGCGTTGCATTAATAACGAAACTATTCTCGAGCGCCGATTACGGGGAATGTTAAATCGAGGGAATCAGGGATCGTGCGCGGGGGGGCATATTGAATGTTGATTTTGTAACGCTCGGCAGCAATTATTGGGCATTTCGCGTGGCGCGTTTCACGTTAAGGCGATTAGTCAATTCGTGCGTATCGTTAAACGAAACAATTGCGATTTTGAAACGGTTCCTGAACAGAGGCGATTATAATTCCAACAAATGGGAATATAATGGCTTCCCCTTAGACCCGATAATGAGGCAAACTACTCGCGAAACATAATGAAGCAATTAATCACAATTTGGCCAAGTTCTTCGACGAGCCCTGTTTCCGAGCAAATTGCATTAAACTTTCCCGAGTCGTAATGTTAATTGTATTACGCGGAATGTCAGCGGAATGTTAGTACGCTCCTGAAATAGTTTGAAGATGGCGCGTGTCTTATACCAACGGCACGGCTCGTCATGGTCTGGGTTAGGTAGCTTAAAATTTGTATTTTCGAACGTGCGCGCGCGTACGTAGTTAGCTTTAATACTGGACTTTATCACGATGGAATACTGGTTCACTAGAGGAATTTGTCCTGTGCTCATAGGCTGAGAATTATTGCTTAACTGAACATTGTCTTCTTCATAAATTATTCCATATTCCCTATGGTTTACGAAGAATTAAATAAAAACAGAAAACGGTTCCGACTTCTAGGGTTGATTTTACTGCTGTACAGTTATAGTGAATTCGACGGCTCACGAAAAGAACTCATTTGCACCTGAGAAGCCAAACTGATGGACTCCGTGAAATGAAAAGTAGGGGAAATCCTCGTGTATTAATATTGAAAAGTTTATAGAATCTTTGGCTTCTGACCATTACTGGACCAGTTTTACCTTGTGGCTACCTTGGAATACTCAAGACCCTCCCCATGATCCATAAATATACCATTCTTATTAAACTCACAGCACAGAGAGAAGCCTTTGTTGTCTTAACCCGTAAGAACACTGCTTACACCACTTCCCTTAAGTGCATATTTAAGACACCCTCCAACCAGACCCAAATTTACTACCCTTTTGCTCCAAAGCTTAAAAGCACGACCTTTAACACCATCTTTCAATGAGATCCCATTGCAGCTTAAAAGTGACCATTCCTTCTACAGACTTAACATTGTCTTTCAACAAATTTCAAGCTCGCTACATTAATACCCTTCCTCGCCAGATGATCCAAGTCCAAGGTCCACCGGCTTCCTCCGAAACCCCAAAGGCGGTGGCCTCCGCGATCCACGATCCACTGTAATTCAAAGGCTCCATAGCAGCGCGAGGGCGCGTCGTTAACGCGACGCCGCATCTGTTATGGGTGCAAAATTGTAGGACAGCTTTGCACACTCATCCTGTCGGCGCTAAGCCGCGCCTGCTGGGAATTAATTCTCCCTGGCTGTTGGCTGTCCTTGCCGCAAGTAACGCGGCCGGTATCAGGTGGACGCATTATTTACTGTCAGCCAATTAACATGCCGTCGCGATCACGAGTGTTCACCTAGGCCAGGCGTCGGCGTCGTCGGCGTCGTCGTCGTCGTGTGGCGAAATCGATCGGAACGGCCTGGGCCGCCGGTCGGCTTTCGTACTGCGCCGTAACTACGGGGGCAAAATTGCACGTGGAACGATAATATCGTACTCGTGTTTCAGGCACGCTATCCCTGAATCGCGGCCGCGGAGAGCAATAGCCGTGAGATCGGCTGGTATACTCCGCCGATCGTTCCCGGGGGCGGGGGAGGAGGAGGGTAGGGGAACCCCTAAATCGCTGTCTGCCTCGTCGAATTCACCTGAAATCTTCGACGCGGCGGATTCGATCGTCCGATTTTAGCGGCTTGCTGCATAGTCAATGTGCTTTCTTCCTTGCCACGTCTGCTTTCGCCTGTTTTCATGCAGTGGAGCCGTCAGGCAATTTATCTGTTCGTAGGTGGGTTTGTGTAGAAGATGACAAGCTTTTTCGAAAGGCAGTAGGTCATTATTTGATTGCAGAGGTTTTTGCAAGTGTGATAATTATTAGGTGCGATAATACGACCTCGGTATATCGAACCGGTTACTATATTCGAGCTAGTTCTGTATTTGCTGAGAATGTACAATACAACATATGCGATATACGAAATGAGAAACTCCCACTTGTTTAGTCCTTTCTTATAAACATATATAATTGTATAAATTACCACAGTCTAGTTATTACTCATCAGGATTGCTTTGGTGAGACAGATATGTATAGCGAAAGGATAAAGACACGCGCTGAGGAGATTGCTCCGGAAGGCCTGACTAACTTAAGGAAGCATTGTTCAAAATCTTGCACCACTCAAACTGTCAGAGACCCGAGTATGCCAAGGTGGCTAGGTGTTTTTACTCTGCAAGACATTGTTAATGAGTGGTGAAAAATATATCCACCGAACTTGAGTGAACTTCGCGCAATTCACTGTCACTGTACCACCCCTATTGCAATAAACTATTTACTCTAAACTGAGTAACGATTATTTATATATCCCAGTTCAAAACCTGCATTTATTATCCAACAATATAATAGCTGATGCGAGTGTCTCGGTTACGTGCATCCATATGAGCTTCTTTAGAGTCTGTGGTAACTTTTGTCCTGCGTCTGACCATACCACTGGTTCCACCACTTGTAACTGTCTGGCAATAGAAATTACTTCGTACTTCTAAAACTGTACTTCGTAGTGCCATTATAAAAGGCTTGGGGTGTTGTACCGACGAAACGGTCCACTTTACGAAGCCCCACCTCGTACGAGTGGCAAGGAGAAACGCTTAATAGAGCCGGTTAAGGAAAAAGTGGCAGACGCACTCGTTGCGAGAAACCCTGGCGTGGTTACGCGACTTCCGTGAGAGTTACGGTTGACTTCTTGCTGTATGAAATTTGCGTTTCCTGGTAAATGAACTGCGAATACTTTTTAGGGAATAATTTGGGGCATGCCGTATTTTGAAGATAATATTTTCGTGCAGCGCAAGAGTACCTACATTCATAAAAACAACGAGGTCAGGACCTTTTCACGCGAGACACTTCTATGGCTCGCGACAGGTATTCCAGATGCATCACTTGGCAGAGATATAATTGGATTGAGAAACATAGAATATATCTTGTTGCGTGTCGCGTGAAAAGGTTCCTAAAAAAGGGTCGAGATGCAGAGTGGAATTAAAGTCTGTGGAATAATTTCTTATGCTAGGTTGCATAAAGCACAATAGACATTGTTACTTATTATTTGTTATTAACCCTTCGTTGACACTCTGGGTGTGAGCCACCCATAAGCTGATTATGACTCTCTGCACCACTATATACAAAATAAATACTTTTTCTTCAAGCCCGACTTACAAACTATTTTTTCTCTGAAAATATTATATCCGAGCAACAACTCTGTAGATTTTTAGCTTCTAATATTGAAATTTGTAAAAGTTACAATTTTTTAAAGATTTTCTTCGTTTTTTCTCGACATGTGGTAATCCAGAATTGTTTTACAAAAACTGTGATAAAATTTTAATCAAAAGACTATTGGAATACATTTTAGAGACCTTGAAATTGACCCATGATTTTTTCATAATAATTGGATTCTTCAGATGTCGTTCAGAAATTGCTCTGGGTGTGAGCCACCCAGGTATGTCAAAGTTGATTGAAGAAAGAGGTGTGTCAACGAAGGGTTAAACAAATTAAGATATAATATTGTTATATAGTCGACAAGGTTTTGAACAACAACTTCTATCTAACTGAATACAAATGATGCTTCAAGAGAAAGTCAGTTGCACTCCAAATTTCAACCAAGTCACTTAGCTGCACTCGTACCGTTTGCCTCGAAACTTATGACCTGTGCTGCTCGTGAGAAATAGAAGAGCACGAAAGTTCCCAGTATTTCATACAATCGTGGCGCGCATCTTCGAGGTATGTAGACTGCTCTACTGTTCTACCGTTTTCATGCAGAAGAGCATAAAAGTGCAAGTTCGTACGGGCGTAATAAAATCAGAAATTTATCTTCCCCCGGTGCGGAAGTGCATGCAAAGTTTTGATGCACTTATTATTCCTACTGTAACGCAGAACGCCATTACAACTTCTACCTCGCGTTCGAGAAAATCATTTGCGTTCTGATACTTTACATTTATTCCTCTGAAAATGTAGAAGCTGCCCACCCCTAAAAGCAAAGGAACCTTGCCGCTATGTTTCTCCATTATGCATGCAAGAAATATTATTGAACAGTAGCTAAGTCACATGTAAATAAGTGTTCCATTGTAACACAATAACGAGATGCGTGAGAAGGTAAAATTTCACGTTCCTCATCAAGCATTTATTCGTCTCATTAAAATATGAGTATTACCACAAAGTTACAATTAACACTAACAGTAGCAACTTGAGCATTGTTGGAAATATAGACGACTTAATCGCCCATCCACAACGAAGCTATCATTCGATAAATAAAAACGCAAAAGTACCTACAAGCTTGCTACCGCATCTTTCAATTTTACAAGCTTTCAAAATCGCTTCCCTCAAGAAAAAAAGCTCGAGTGTAAAACCTTATTCCACATTTCCTCTATATTTTTACACACAGAACCACCCCTTTCTGCCTATCCTCCGCTTACCAATAAATATAATATCCAACGTTAAGTGTGTGTATTCAATTTTTCAATCCGCGCACCATTTTATCTGCGCGATCAGCGGTGAAAATTTCGCAATCACGCCCGTTCGAGGGGGCCCATCAGCGGTCCTTCCCGTTTTTCTGTCACCAGCTCGCCCGACAGCGTCGATGGACGACGCTTCGCTCATCAATTCGCTCGATATTGTCGCGCCTCGGCATTCCCCCGCCGCGTGGAAATCCGTCACCGTGCGGGGTAGTTTTCCAATTTTCTTTATTTATCGCCGCCCGTCGTGGAAGCAGAGGCCGCCAGGCCCGAGTGCATAACGCGAAACTATATATCCCGAGGAATTACCGTCTGTCCCGTCTGATTAATGCCGACAGATTCGGAGCAACGATATTATTGGTTGAGCCGGAACACGTTAGAGAAATACGTCGTTGCAAACTCCGCGGCGGACAGTATTTACAGTTGTAGCCGGCGGGAGTGACACCGGTGATGCAAAAGCCAAGGAAGCCCGTGCATGAGGTTGACCGAAATTTATACCGGCTTAGAATTTCTGTGGCGTTATGGCGAAAAGTTGACTGGCTGTTGTTTGGGTGGAACGCGCAGGTATATCGAGCCTCGCGCGGGGTGCTTCTGAACGAAAAAGCGTTTGCAAATGCGGACGATGGGCTGCATGCAATCTTGCGATTTGTTTTCCATGGTACCATTAAGGGTGGGGATTAAATTCCTGGCTGATGTTGTGGACTTTGGTGTGCTTGATGTTTGTATAACGAGTGGGATATTGCTGGCTTGGGTAATCAGTGGCCAACGGTGTTTTTTCACATTGTTCTTTCATGTACGGAGTTGTATGCGCATTTCTGGCTGCTTAGATTGCTACGTTGAAGATAATTCTGTGTAAGATCTGTGATCAGGTGAAATATATTTGAATTAGATGAAAACAAAGTAATGGAAGTGGTTGTAATTTACAAATTACGCACGTGTTTTGGAGAACATGTGCGTAATTTGTGGTAAACAATGTGTGATTAACTCGAATAATTTTCTCACGAAGAATCATGTAAAGAATAATGAAGGAAGGAACATTTATCAGCAAAGTGTGAAGACAGAGTTCCTATGCGCTAAATATTATCAAAATTCGGGAAAATTTATTACTCATTTTTATATCCTGATGGTTAGTTCTACTGAGGCCATACTATTTGTGATTTCAAAGTGGCAACGATAGTTTCTCTCGAAGCAGCCGGCAAAGTTACGTGCCAATACTTAACCACCTTATTGCTTTCCAAAGAGAGGTTACTTTAAGCTGTTCACGTTTCGATCGATTTACATTAAGTGGGTACCCCTGTGGTTGAAAGTCGAGGCCATCCAGGGAGACGACATCGTTCGGTGCTTAAGATAAAAAGAATCTGATCGGAAATCCTCCCTTAGTTCTAAGGTCAGAATGTTATTCCGAAAAATAAACCAATTCCGCGTTGTCAGTGGGGTCCTATTTGGTGCCTGAACCCCCCATTCCACAATAACAGTTTCGATTTTGAACTTGTTACCCTTATAAATCCTTCATTCTAAGTGGCTATTTCTGTTCCTGGGACTGTAATTTATTTATGATCGATTCCTAACATGGTTCATTCAAAAGATCAGATGGTTAGGTCAAAAGGCAACCTCGTTTCGGGCAGATTTGATATAATCTATCAGTAAAATCCATTGAGAGTGCAACCCCATTCGTTTCAGGTTACACAATGAACAGAAATTGATACTGGAAATCAGAATAAATGGAAAAATATTCTGAGCTGCCTGACAAATTAGTATGATCTACATATAGCAAGATTGTTTAATGAAACTTAAATGCTTTGAATACCAATTGTGTTATTGCCTGTAAATATTGAAACAATAGGCTTCAGAAATATGCGCACAGAAAACTATACAATTTTCTACGACTTGCTTAAGAATTCTTGAAAATTTATTATGCAGAATATAGAATTTTCTTTTTGTGGAAACAGTACTAAATACAGGGTTAAAAATTTGGTAGAAATGAATTGGCATTCACGATCTGTATAGGGTTTCAGATTTTCAGATTATACAACCTTCGACTTAAATAATACGACTAATTTGTGTTTTACTGTTTTACAATTTTGTAATATAAAGTTTGTAACTTGTAATTTAAAGTTTTCCAAGTCTGGCGGGATAGATCTTTCGTCATACCTGACTAACGATTGTTACTTCAATCGAACCACCAGAAATTCAAATACACAGATTACAATAAGCTTTATTTAATACGTGCAAGGTGTGATGTACACCCAAATAGAGATAAACTTTTTCAATTTTAATAACCACATTCTCATGGTACCTACTAAGAAAATCCCCCAAATTTAATCAAGCAACTTGGAGGTACTTTGTACCAACAATTTACAAGATAATTCCGCAAATACAAATAAATCAATCTTCCCAAAAGAAAGTACATCACCTCGTAGAAACCTTCCTTCAACCAAAATAAAATATTCTTCCTCGCTATACGTAAAGAGTACCTGAACCATTATCAAACTTCCCTCATCACTTCGACGACCACTAAATAACCTCCCCGTCACGAGCCCTTCTGTGTAACGTCCCACATATCACGACAACGAGACTAGTACACGTACACGATTTAAATTCAATTGAAACTTGGTCAAGCCGTTACCTAACCGCGTCTGCCAAATTCCATAAACTGTGATAAGAACATAAGACCATTAGCGGGGTCAATAATCTGTCCCAACAAGCTTCGCAAACTTCACGCGTAATCAGTAGTCCCAATCTACCTGCTCCAGTATCCAAAATCCGATACACAATCGAGGCATATGCATCCGCGTTACATCGATCCTTTTCGCGAATAAAAGTGCCACGTAGGTACCTATGGAATTACCGTGCACGACGTCGGCCCCTTTCAAACGGAAGAAGCTTGTGACCTGGGTGATCATCCGTGTCCATCGACTACTTGGAAAGCTGTCACTGTCGCGTGGTTAAGCTTTTCACGGAATCCTGGGTATCGGGTAGGAACTTTGCTGTCCGTGTTAGGCGGAGGTCTGTGTCCTGGCCGCGTCGTTGAGCTCCTTTTTACGACTGCTTTCACCGACTTGCCCAGCTTTGAGCTTGCAGTCTTCAAAGTAGACCTGGACACAATGCCCGCGCTCACGGGCATACACAAGCAGGCGTGCAAAGCTCGAAGCAGCGGAAAAAGAGCTGTTGAATCGACGAAGGCCTCGTTGAATCAGCGGGCTAACTCTGCCAATCCTCGTGCATATGATTCGAAGCGGCCACCTTTCAGAAAAAGCATCCCTCTCTGAGAGGTCGCGACGATGGCGCTGGAATCAACGAATTTACACCGCACCGCTCTTCTGTGGATATTATAACGCGATGTATAATGATATTAGACCGAGCGAGGGGTTGGATGAAAAGTTCGTGGTGAGGGAGGGATAAGGGGATGTATGAAAGGGGGCCGAAGAATCGAGGACGAGGGGTAGAGTCTCTCTTACTTCGATTACAAGAGTGTAATAACTGTGGCTTGGAAAATGACAGATCGTCGCTGAAAAGGGCACCCAGACAAATTCGGCTATTCTCAGTTTCTGTGTGACAGGTTGCCTTAATGAGGCTGTAGGGGTTTGTTAATAATTGGAAGACGTGGTGTGGTTATTTTTTTTTTAGTGAAAGACTTCTTTTGCAGGTGGCTGTTATTTGGATAATTGAGGATAAGTAGTTATTTCGAATAAGGGGGTGAATAAAGTAAACTTCTGGATGAAATATGCGAAAGGAAATTTTTACGTGACATGGTGTATAAAGCATTACCTATGTGTGTAGCATCGCAGTAGCCTTTAGTATTCGTGTTCTTTTTACATAATGTAAGCGAAAAAATTCCACTTCTTCAATTGAATTACCACGAAAACCAATTTCATCAGGAGGAAAGTGACAATAACCACTTCCGGCCGAAGCAAGCAATCGCCACTGATAACAATTTCTTCTGATAACTATCTCCTTAATAGGAGAAAACTATTGTAGTTACACGAGGGGGCGTCAGACCTCTGTGGACAAAATTCATTCCACGAAAACGTTATACACAATCTAATCAGATCCTGAATAATGCAGGCAAGTGTCCACCTCCGATCTTGCTGCGTGCTTCTATTTCATCGACTTCCTTTTATCGCATTATAATCCGTATAATACAAGAGCAATGTGTCCAACACTGAATAATATGGCAGCGCGCGTGGAAATTCTGTCCGTGAGTTGCGTGACATGAATGCATGAGATTCCAGTCAAGCGTGAGTGAGTTGCACAGCCAAAACATAGCCTAGAACAGAGTGGTAGAATTGTGTTCCAGCATCGAATTCACAATGCTTTAGAGTTTGATGTTTACGCCTAGGTTTAACTGTGAATTGTGTTCCTTGAATTGTCAACTGGGCCAGGTATTGTTTAAATGTATATAGGGCTGCTCAACGCCAATTTGATCAGTTTTCGAATTTCATGCCAGGGATTTTAATGAAATGGAAATATAACGTAGACCAGGTAAAATTAGTAGGTGCGTAATTCCCTGACACCAAATGCAAAAAGCCATCGATTTGGTGTGGAACGACCCACGTCAATTTTTTAATCAGTTTGCTGAATGTCTACGCGTCGTTACTCTTGTCACTTCGCGATCGAGAATATTCGCCACTGTCAATGAGAAACGAAGGACTCATCCTAACTTTCAAATCCCATCGTGACTTTTAACATTCTCGAAATTCTTAGCGTTTACCTCGTCGAACGCTATTGAAGGGACCTCGGAGCCCATCATTACGTCTCCAGCCTCTAAACGGGCGGGCCAACGTTATACACAAGCCCACAGTGACTTTTAACATTTGAAAGATTCGAATACCCTTCGAAGCAGAATCACGACTATTTCACGGCCAAGCTTCGAAGCGATTAGAGGAGTCTTGGAGTCGATCGCTACGCACCTCAACGTGAGTATCACGATCAGCGAGAGGGCGGTGGCCGCTGGATGCGTATGGTGGTCTTGATGGGGTAGTTGACTTGTGGTTACAGCCACACGGGGAATGATTCACGGCTGGGACGTGCGGTATTCTCCGACTTCCCCTGTTCTCCTGTCACTCCCCGAAAAAGGTATCATCCCCCCATGGGAGGTGGATCCACGGAAGTTCGTCGTACTCGTTGGCTCGGTCTTGGATTCGCGCGTCTGCTTGTCCTACCCGTTTGGGAATTAAATCTACTTAGGCGGCTGTTTTCCTTGTAAATTGAGGTTGCCCGCGCCAAAGGCGCGCGCTGCGTTTTCGTCGAAATTCCCTTCTCCCCCGGGGGAAATGGATGAATTCCTCTGACGGAAATGAACTGTTTTCGCTGGAGCGATCCCGTTTCTTTGAATTGTTCCGGGAGTCGCGGCGGGACGAGTGAAAGACCGCGGCCGCTTTTTCTTTGGGAGCCACGCGGAACAACGTATTAATAATTAACAAGAGTCGAATGTTTCGCGGAAGTTTAACGGGACAGGAAAAATAGACATCTTGGAGATAACGGTTACTCTTTCCTGCGGAGTACAACTATATTCTCTGATCTCTATATTCCCGGGTCGCTGTTGCGTGATTTACCTATGTGTGTCAGCGTATGCAGGGTGGCTTCTAATCAACGCTCATGTTGCTATTGTGCTCTGGAGTGCTGTTTTCTAATGAGCAATCTTTTCCGAGACATCGCGATACCTTTTCTGTAATCATTCATATTCAATCTTGTTTATTAAAATATTAACTTAGATACTTGTATACTGTATCACAAATACTAAACTGAAGACGAACAATGGTCACTGCACTGCCTTCAACGAACACTGTAGGTACTGCCAAACTTCCGACTTTCCAAAAAGCAAAAGATGGTAAATCAATGCTGACATCGAGGACGGAAAACAATAAGCCCAGTTTATTCCAGCTTTCAAACAGTAACTTCAGATCGTATTTAATATCCATTTTCCAGGTTGCTGATAAACCTCAGGCTCCTTAACGTCTCTGTAATGATAGACCCGAGCACTAAAAAGGGACTACTCGCGAATTTATGGACTGACCAGATGCGCGCGCTTATCTCTCCACGAGCGTTATCAGGGACGATAGTTCGTCATCGGTAACGTGCACGGTGTACGTGTAGGAAGCGCGCTGTACTTTGTACGTCGATATCGCGTGTCGGCTCGTAGGCAGAGTTCCTTTACATGCGGCAAGGTGGGCTTCTTCCTGGCTCACGTTTTCTCAGCGGTGCACACGTGATACCGGTACAGGTCTCACACGTGAAATGGCACGCGTATGCCGGGCACGCGTGCCTCATAAATAATGGCGGCTGTTGGCGCGGGAGTTGGATCGCGGCAGACGCGCGGAAAGTGGCTTCGAAAGCAACTTACAAGTTCCTACCCGATATTGCGTTATTACTCTCAAGGATCGGCGGTACCTCGGCCGAGGGATGGGGATTAGACGGGGCGGGAAATCGGGAAGTGGAACTGTCGGGTGGTGGGGGCGAACGGTGCGATAAGATAAAGGGAGGCTGAGCGACAAGTATTAGGATGAGCGGTAAGTTTGCCAGTGTAACGGATGGGTATACCGCTAAAGTTATCACGACCGACGGCTTTTTGCAGATGAAGTTCATGCCGTGGCCCGTGGATACGGGAATTATTGTCATTGTTAAATGTTTTACTTCGGGCAACCACGAATTCACGTGTACTGCAGACACAGTTTTTTAAAGCTTGCACTGTATTGCCATTTTAACTTGCACTTTGTATTCCTTGAAGGATAACAGGGTAAACGCACCAGTAAATGAACACTTAAGGCTAGTGAATGAACACTATTATAAATTATGTTTTGCAGCGCGATTAATTCTACGTGTTGCAAAAATTCTTTGGATATGAAGCAAGAAATGGAAAGAAGTCTCTAATTAATTAGTTGCTTAGTTTAATAACTTATTTTAGTCATTTTAATAAAAAATGTCCATTCACTGGTACGTATTCATTTACTGGTACATCCACCCTACCTACATTCTCTTAATGTTACATATTTCAGTCCTGTTCTAATTCTTAGCTCAGTTCATTAGTAATTCAGTGACAAGTGAACACCAATTTACTAGCTTATCCAATTTACTAGATCGTAGGGTTTTTATTGGAGTCAAATATTTTTTCTTCAATGGCAATAATTCATAGAATGAAGATCGTCGTTATTTCCGTGCCATTTAACAACCTTTAAAACTTTGCACATTCCCCCAGTCTCCCTCTAATTTAATTCCAATTCTTACCAGTTCGAGTAACAGTTGTAATTCTTAGCTCACGGGTTCGTTCAAAGCAGTTCTATTTCTGTTATTGGCCAACTCTGTGATACTATACTACCCGAGCATTGTTGCAGTTCCTATTATTAATCGTACGAATGCTTCATTAAATGATAGTTGATCCATTTCTTCTTCGTTCACCAAGTTTTGTAAAACTTCGAACACACGAGAGTTTGATGAACAGGTACAACGAATGGATTACTATATCCCAGCTAAATTACTTCAACCTTGAATGAGAAATGACTGTTGTCACGTGCAAGCTGCTCCCCAAACATTTGCGATTTAATCTACTTCTATAAATCGATTCGTATAAGCAACGTCTCAGATAATGCTCCCAGGAACGTACGCATCTTTGAAGTTCGAACGAACTTATTACTCAGCTTAATGAGATTTAACGAAGACAGGGAGAGCCTGGAATGGGACGGGAGCCGAAAAGTAGAAGCTAACAAGAGTAAGACAAACTGTAGGATGAAACTGGCGGGAAGTAAAGGGAGCTTCTGTAACGAACAACGTGCAACAAATAGAGAGTGTGCTGGAAATGAGAATGGATAAAGGGGGGAACAGACATGGCCGTTAAAAGGGACAAGTGAAATTGGATGGACAGATAAAAAGAGAAATGAGGGGGAAGAGAGAGCGTCAACAGCAAAATACGATTCAGTTAGTACAAGGATTATGGAGTACAAAGCCTGCAGAGGAAGAAGGATTGGAGGCAAGGCTGTGAAGAACGCGTGAGAAGCAGAAATAAACCGGAACGACACCGACGGAACAAGCAAACGAATTGTTGAATCAATTAAGCTCATGTGAAATATTACAGCCGTGCCAAACTAAAAGCCATACAGGGCGCGCGAGTCAAGGCACTGGAAAATAAGGAATTAGCTGCAGAAACAAGCCGGAAGTAAAATGGAACGAGAACAACCAGGCGCACCGTTAAAAATGTAATACAATCGCGAGCAGTAACGAGAAACCAGAAAAAGTAGATTAAATCGAAGTGAAAGCATCGTCAAGATTGAAGAGACTGGACGTTAAAATGGCTTGGATCAGGAAGGAATTGAAAGCTCATATAGGGTGAATCACGGTGAGACAAATAAAAGAAGGTGGTGACAGAGATTGACAGCGTGTCCTGGGACAGCGTGTGGTGTTGAATGGTCGTTGCTGGTCGTGAATGGGAATAGCGGTGTTCGAGTGAAAGATCGGATAAAGATTGCTGCACGTGCCAATTCCAGCATTCTCTGGTCGCCACCACGAGGCAAAGAGTTCCTCTGAACGGAGATTCCCCGCAAATTTCTCGACGTGGTCGACAATAACCGCTCAGGAAACGTCGAAGGTGGAATCGCGGGCCTGGTGGCTGCGTCTCCTGCCAATGAGTTTTCAAACGATTCCCCAGACTCAGCAGACACTGAGCATTTTTGTTCCCCGTTTTCTCAACCACTCGGGCCATTTTCAGCGCTGTAGTTTATTACGTCGTATTTCATTTTGATCGATCACTCCTGTCTTGGCGAAGGAGCAATTAATCCCCTTGCGCCCGATTGACGGCGCTGCACAATATTTGCACCTTTACATAAGCCCCCAGCGTTCCTGCGACGTTGGTCAATCATGTATTCCTGGGTGTTTATTTCTTTCGCCTGTGAATAATTCAAGCTCTGCGTGCTTCAATTTTTTAGACTCGTTTATACTTTGATTTTCGTCCGTTCTTTCTTTTTGTTTTGTTATTGTCTTTTAGGTGTGATGGAAATAGGATTAGTAATAAGTAATCTGGAATTATTGGACATAGTGGGAAATGAGTCCTTTGCGAAGGTTTGATGCGTATAAAGAAGCTGAAAGGCACAGGGGAATAATCGGTAATGTTTTGTTTTAAGGTCTTGGGATTGTTAACTTTGAAGCTGTGAAATGGAAATCCTCGGTTATTTTATTCCTGTGGAAATTCTAATGCTTAAAGGAAGAGACTTCTAAGAAATTCATGACTAACATTGACGAAGAACAAAAGAGAATTAATTTCGAATATCTTTCTGTATTTATTCGTGTTATCATTATTTAAAATTTCAAGAAATTGTACTCCTCTGGCGTAACGAGTTTTCTGAATCTTTAGCATTAAATTTCTGAAATAGAATTACTTTTACTACATAGAATCTTGTTTCCTTCTGACGCCTCCAACGTTAAAACGTTAGGTTGAAAACTTCACGGGGAATTCCTGTTGTTAAACTTTGCGTTTCCGCAAGGAAACATTTTTAATTAAGCGTAAAGGAATAACCTCGTCATATTTTAAATCACACTTTCGTTTTTGCCGAGTCCCTGAATTTATGCAGACATTCCCAGAGGAACTTTGTAATTGACTTTTAAAGTTGACAGTAAATGAAATCCTGCAGCGGTTCGTGTCATTCGAATGCAATATGCAATATTTCTGGAATAATAACTTGGTGTTGGAATTTTTGGTGTAGCAAACATTGAAACGAAATAATAGCAATAAACTTATTTAGTGTCGCGTCTCTGCCCATCACTCGACAGTCCCTGAATCTTACTCACATACTAATTGACAGTTCACCTACGTGTTTCACTTCGTTTCGGGTGTCATCGACACCATTCGCCCGGTTTCGTAATTGAGCGTGCCGCGCTGCGCCGCGCCGCACGAGAGATGCCACAGTTGTTTAACCCCTCGGTAACGTAGGACGTGTATCGCTGCTCTGTTAACCCGAATATTCCCGTGTACCCATAAATCCATATTAGTCAACTAACTCTAAAAGTATCTAACAAATACCGTGCACCTTTAGAATTCAATATCTTAACGCTCCAACTTGTTGTTAACGGAGCGTAATTGTAAAGGGAAAAAGTGAGAGAATATAGCGCGCATAGAAATCGTCGCTGAGAGGTTTCAGTGTTATACGAAAGCACGTTAGAAAAGTTGTTTCTTACAAGTGTGTCCTAAATCGCGAAAATGAGACGAACGTGTAGTTTTGCTTGACACATTATCAGGACACGTGAAAATATACGTGATAAGTCTGCGTAAAGCATTCGCGACGTTTATCCGGCTCCTGCTCTGCGTGCATGAGCGCATGCGCTGGGTAGGTATTTAAATACGCCGCGCGAAAAGTTGGACTTTTAAATTCTTATCACTTGTATCTTGAAGAAGAAGCCTCGAATTGGAAAATGGTAAAGGAAGATTTGATTTCTCTTGGTGCAAAGAATTTACGTATCTTTGTCTGATGTGGCATTTTGTAGGAAGTTGGAGATATATTGTCAAATACAATAAGAAATAATGAGTTGGTATAAGTGAGTGTATGTACTTTATTACTGTCTCGATAAGTATGACATCCTTCATTGTCCAATTGCTACTGATTTTGAGGATTATCATTAATTGCACGTTCATTGTTCTTGAAAATGGTCGATTAATAGCAATAGGCTTCATGAAACTGTGATGGATGTTCTTGAAACTTGGATAGTTATTCAACACTTTCAAGTTTAAACCTGCTAAATAACAGATCGCTGATCGAGGTAAACGTTAAAAGCTTCCAGAAATATGTTCGACGCGCAGGATCCGGAGAATTAAAGTCACTGGAAAATTGGTTAACTTTAAACTAATCAAACTGTGGCTATTCAAAACCTCCGCAGCTCGCCAATTCATGAAACTGTAATCTGACTTCTATATCGAAAATTCGCTTGTATTGTATCTTCCACCATCAGTCTTTTCTCGTATTTTTTTAATATTTTAAATATTCCGTGGATTATTGGTACCAAATCACATTGAGCACAGCAGAAACCTTTTATTGTTGTAACATTTATATTCAGCTTCGATTTATACTCTGATTGGTTATACTCTTCAGATTGGTTTCAAATATGAAACAGCTGGCAAGGTGTTGCCTCAGGTGAACAAGCATTTTTCGGAGCTCAGAAATGATCGCTCTGTAGTGTTCCTATGACAGAATTTTAAAATCCTGTTCATTAAGATGAACAAGTGCTTCGAGAGGACTAACACTAACTCTACCTCTCTCTTGTAGTTTCTTTAAATTCTTGTCATTCGTTGCCTGTTCCTCTCGCGCTATCAATCCAAACACACGAGCGCCGTAGCTCGGCCTAGTAATTGATAAATGGAAACACGCGTTTCGTGGTCGCACATATTCATACACATTCATGCCGCCAAAAGGCGCATTAATCTCTGGTCGGTACTTCGCGAAGAGGGTAAAAAGAGTATACTTTGGCGAAGTCGACGGACCATTATTCACCGGTCTGATGATTATTTACGATAAGGTACGAGAGCCTGATAGTTCGGCTGTGGTAAAACGCGAAACGATACGGGAAGATAATTCGCCCGCGGGGGTGTGTTATTAATATTTAATTGGGGTTAAGTGAAAGTACCGATTTCTCGTGGTATGCTTTGGACGTGTAATGGAAGTCGATATTTACGTACCTTCGAGGTATATCAGATCTACCAGTGTTTTGTGTTTTTTTTCAGTCCCGTTTATGGAGATTTTAATTATGAACTGAATTTCTATTCTTCCTTGTGGCATTTTTTAAAAATTTTATTTAATTTGTTAGTGTAGTCGAGGCAGAAGTCTTTCTGTGACATTAAAATACTTTTCTCGCATCATTCTAAAAGGGGTATTGGAACAGCACCTATGTCATACTCGTATTTCACATCAAATAAACAATCTTGCAATAGTTTTACAGTGATTCATTAAGACCACTTCCTCAAAAAAATAATTTCATCCAACGACATAGGTACTAACTTAAATTTAGAATATTTCAAACAAATCGATATTCCCATTAATTCCAAATAACATTGTTGCAAGTGAAAGACCAAAAATAGTCTCCCAAATCTTCCAAGTCTATTTTAAATTAGCAGTTTCACCCCGATGCATATTCCAAACACAATTTTCTTTGTCAGTTACCTTCACCACACTTTCAAGCTTTTAACTCGTCAGTCCGATATCGATAATACACTTTGTGTCTTTAACAGCGCTTACTCCTCGAGCAACTTGTCAATAAGATGACGCCGTTGCGGCGGATTTAAAATCAAAAGCATCTCGTTGCACGTAATAACTGACACTCGACGAGTGTGGGCGGGGGGAGGAGTGGGACTAGTAATTAATTTAATGGCATTCTTGGAATAATGCCACGTTAATTGCGAAATGTTTTCGCTTGGTGGTTGAAGTACGTACGAGAGCCGATTAACGTGCAATCTGGAAGCGGGTCAAACAGGGCGTTTAACTATTAGTACGATCGTAAGGATGAAAGAGAGAGCGGGGATGGGAGGCTTTTCGCGAGAAAAGAGCGTAATTATTATGGAAAAAGTTTATCGTAGAAACGTAACATTTCGCTGTTCCGTTCCGCGGAATGTTGTAGCCAGCGGAATAATCTTGTTCGTTTAAGGTGGAAAGGACTTCCTAAGTGTGTATACAGGGCTCGAGGAATAATTGCGTTGCGTCGTGGAACGAGCACACAATGGGCCCTTTTTTTAAAAAGTAACTCGCCGTCGGTGGGATGGGGCCAGCTCTTTTTTTTTAATTTTGCGCTACGCCTAGATGTGAATTATATGTTTAAAAAGAACCGGTTTACTGTCCGCGATTCTGAAAGTCTTCTCTGTCTTTTCGTTTACGAGCGGTATCACTGGGAATGTGAAATCTTATTTGGAAGACAAGTTTGTAGAATTTGTGTTGCTTTTTGAGCTCCTTAGTGATGGAAAGGTTCTTACCATTCGAGGAAATGCTGATGATTTATTCAATTTATGAGTTGTTGGTAGGTACTCCTTTGACACTTGACGTTGTAGTGTTCTGTATGGGATAAATGAAAAGTAATGAAATATAATACTCAGGAAGAAATTACGGCTAAGCAGTGTCAGATCAAAACTACACTTAAAGTAATACAAAATTTTATTGTACGTAAATATGTTTTGAAACTCTGTCGTACGAAGTTGACCACCCAAATTTTAGAAAAATTAATTTAGTCAATATTTCGTACATATAAGAATATTAATCTGCAATGAATATTTATATATGCAAGTGTCTTCAAGAATAGAAGTTCCTACAAACAACTTTGCTCCATATTCTCGATTTACCTCAAACAACAGCTCACTACACAAAATGCAGTCCAAAGGGTACAAATTAAAAAGCAGGTCCTTTCGCGTCATCGTGGAACGCAGTACCTACGTATGTTAACCGAAAAAAGCGACAGACCGATGAAGAGAGCTAGATCAAATAAAAGAGGAAATTGCCCCTCCCCCCCCCCAGCCCCTCCAGCTTGGCACTAAACTTTTTAAAGACCTGTCCAGCGTCGAACGAGGCCAGTTGCTGGTGTCACCGTTGTCCAATTTTTTCCCCCTTTGTCGTGCCTCTCGAATTTCATTGGATACAATATTCCCTGGCTTATCACTGAAACGCGCAGTTTTTTTCCACCCCACCCCCAGGAGCAAAATTCTGTCCACGAACATCGTGCAATCGTAAACATACCGAACATTCGCCGAAGCGCGGCATTTATCGCGGTGCTCAGGATTCCAGGACTTGAGAATGCTTAGAATTCCGAAACGGAGCGTGTCCCGTGCTATACGACCGCATTCTTCGTCTCACGTGACGACCGAGGAAACTTTCGCAACACCATTTTTCCGGTGGGTCATTTTTTACTGGCGAACGTTTCGTTGCCGTATCGAGGGACATTACAGAGCGCCTTGTAACCGTACGTCGTAGATAAACGAGTGCCTTTCGTGTGGGATCCTCGATAACCCGAAAAACATGGTTCCTGGCGTAGGAGTTTGATGATAGGCAAAGTGGTTCCATGCAAATACTAGTCTTTTATTTTTGGCTTGGTTGATAGCTGCGAGAAATTGTGACGATTTGAAGGTGATTAATTGATGTTTTTTTCTCCATTCTGCTAATACTTTGTTCGGTATCGAAATATTTGAAAAACTGAGAAGCAGAAAATAGGAGGATAAATGTTGAGTGTTGACGTTTTTCACAGTATCTTTTTGCTGCTGCTGAAGATACACTTGAAAATCATAAGATATACGAAATGGTTGTTTTATGTATTAAAATGGTGCATGGCAATATTGTTTACAGTTTATAGCTGTAGCAGAATGAGAAAATACTGCCCTCAAGTTATTTATTTAAAAACGAAGCATCAATGTCAATTACAATTTGTAACTTGTCCCTGTTTGCACTCGATGTGAGGGATTCTGATAAAATTGAAATAGGATGTAAAATTATGAGTGTAAGTCATCACTTCCCTGGTTTCAAAATTTTTCAAAAGCACAAGACGTTGAAGTTTGCGGCTCTTGCCTATTTTCGCGAAAGCAGGATCTATAATAATTTTTTTATCTTTACAACTATTACCAGCTCGAAGTTAGTTCTTCTATTATTTTAATCAAAACCAACCGTCCTTTCCTAACAAGCATTTCTCTACGATATACCGAGAAATCGAAGAACTGCCAGAAAGCAGGTATGAATATAATTCAGTTTCAGATGAAACGAATCCTCGTGAAGAAATAATTTCTCCAAAATAATTTCGTTTGAACATCCGTCAGGGTTCACGGGCATTTTATCAAGAATCGCTGCACCCTCAAAATCGATTTGCCCCACTTACTATCTATTACGAAAGACCCTGTAAAAACCTCCCTGTTTCATACGTCCCTGCACGATCCTTCGGGATTAGCAGCTTTGCATCCTTTACCGCTGCAACAGAGTAACGAGCAGTACATACGAGAATTAAGTATTAAAAGTAACGGCCGAGTGTGGGGCAAATTTTTCGTGGCTGGTCTGGTAAATGTTTCTTCATTGTGGACGAGCCTGTAGGATCTGCTGGCCAAGGGGATTGGGGGCAGGCTGGCAGAAAACGGTAAGGACCATCCTGGGAGCGCTTCGTCATCTCTGATAACTCTTCGCGGTCCTCCAGCTCCGTTGAATCCCTTGGCTTCCTAACCCCCAGCCCCTTGGAACTACCCCCGTGAGCAGTTATCTCGGGCCCTTCCAGCGCGATCGGACACTTGGTGCCGTCGCGGCTGACATTTCGCTGGTAGGGAAAAAAGGGCAGAAAAATTTGGCCTGGGCATGGCGAAGTCTGGAGATTAAAAATTCCGCGAGTTGATAAGGACATTTTTCACCGTTTCCCACCAGTGTTTTTAGAGAGCCGGATTTTATTAGGGGATTGCATGGAATTACGGGACATTGCGCGAATTACTGCTTTTATATCAGGGCTGTTTACAATGGACTGGCATCCTTTATGCTGGTATATTCTCGGGTTATTTAAAATATCATGTACCTGGCACAGAATTCAGATAACGTACTTGATTAAATATATCTTGAACCACATCGTACGCTATAGGTACGGGAAATTTGATTCCATTAATCGTATATGTACCTATCCATGCCAATAACATGTGTAACTTTGTTGACATTTTTTGAGACACACCGGATGAATTTAAAAAACCACTTTTGCGAACTTTGTAATCTTACCCGTTAATAAAATAATAATAATTATATCTGTGCCTTTAGAGGTGAAAATATTAAAACTCTCTTTTACCTCACTTTGTGAAGCTATTGTAAACTCAAATTTAATTAGTCCCCGAAGATCATCGAGTGATTATTCCTTCCGGCAACATTTGACTGTTTAATCACATTATCTTTCGTTTCTTTTCAAAATCGGATTTTCTCAAAACGTAATCCCCCTATGAACAAATTTTATTCCTCATTTCCTACTTCATTTTTTTCTGTACACACGACTTTCGTAGCTAAAAAGTTACGGCACGGAAGTCGTCTAATATTTGCTCTCTCACGGGGAAAATATAAGAAGGAAGGTCAGAATTTTCCATTGGCGGAGCTGCCTTCGTCAACTAGAATCGCAGACGTTGATTTCGTATTGAAAGGACGGGGTTGGCGTACAGTTCTGCCATCTCGTTCATGCTGCCACGGCGAAAGGACCAGTGAAAAATCACTGCACGGGTCCGTAGCCCGCGGTCTGGACATAAATTTCAAAGTGGCCCGATACACTGCCACCGGGGCTGTTTATCAGGGCTCTTTCACCTCCCGGAAGAAGTCGAGCCGGGGATCTATTAATTTTGGCGTAACGGTTCACTAACCGTCAACAGATATCCGGTAGAATCTAAAGGAGCAGCGGTCTTGGTATATTGCTTCTTGGATAGGTTGGTTTCCCTCCCTTCTCAGCGAGGGGAAAGAATCGAACCAAGCTACTGCTAGGCGGCGTGGAGTTTAAAGTGAAATAAGATGACATCGTATTAACATATACATTCCTTCTGGAATTATAGTCGACCATTTGCGTGTTGAGGAAAGCACTCCGGGGGTGTGCAGGTTTCGAAATGTTTCCGAGCTAGATTTGTCCCTTCTAAGAGAGAGAAGTAAATGTTAGGAAATTGCAGGAATTCGAATGCTTTCTTTTTCCGCTGGAAGGTAAAATCGAAAAGTTTATTCAACTTTGGCCCGTGAAATTCTTAGAAACTCTTCGACACTTCTGCCTAAGTAGTTGATTATGAGACAGCAATCCTGGGAATCCTGATATGTAACATTTAAATTCACAAAGATTTGCTCCCTTCCCAAACGAATTGCCCTCAAATCAAATTGCTGTGCACGAGGTAGAAGAATAATACACCAAGAATAAGACACCGCGCTTCACGTCATGAAATCAATCGCTCAGACTTGGAGGCGATTCACAAAATGTCCCCCAAATTGTCTATGCTCATACTAAACCTTTATCTAGAGGATCTGGCGATCACAAAATACACGGCTCTGCATCTCCCACTGAACGAAATGAAAGGTCAGGGAAAAGTTGCCCAGTACATCGTCATATTAATTAAATGTTCACCTGTACACGTTGGTCGCGCTCCCCCCGTGGGCACAAGTGGCTCGACTTTTTTCCAATTTCATCCATGAATTGCAGCGGCGCGAAACGGGGAAGAACACGACAGGGGGGGGGGGGGGGAGACGAAACGGGGAAACGGCAGATGGTCGATGAGTGCAGAGGTTCCGAGGAGCGAGGAAATTTCATTCGTCTCCCCGTGAAATCGAAAAATGGCGGAGTTTAAAGTACTTAAAGTACTCCTGATGGCGCAGGGATGTTGCCAGTAATAACATCGTGCAAAATAGTGGTTCGAAGCGGATGAGCTAATGACTGGCCGACACTGGCCAGTGAGAAAACGCTGGCAAGAACGTCATACAGGTGATGCTCAGACTTTTCTGCGGAAAAACTGATGAGAACCGTCTTCTCGCGGAAAAGGATACGGTGTCCGCACCAGTCGTTTACTCGAACTACTTCCTGCGGCTTACATTCTGGGCGCAGAGCGTTATGAGCAATCGTCGTACGCTTCTTTCATTTCGTTAGGTATAATTTGCTGTACGCCTGTCTGTTAAATCCTTCTTGGTGGCCAGTATAAAAATTGGGGAGACTGTTCTACGACTTTCGTGCTTTATAGAGGAATAAAGGAAATTGATAAGATCGTAAAGTTTAACTGGTGAAATATTATATTAAAAGTTACGGTGGAAAATTTTTGTGTTTATTATACATTTTGTGTAGACGCAACTTGTGGCACTTTCTCGTTAAACTTTTAATTCCAGAAATTGAGAATTTGGAGGAATGTACGAACGAATTTATTACGTTTCTCCGTAAATATTGTTACAGGAATTTTTACTTCATTTTTAATTACTACAATACGTCAGGAGTGCAGATTTCTGGACTATAAAACAATTTTAATAAATGGTCGTGGTTCATTCACAAGTTACTAAATAATTTTTCTGATAGAATGTAAAATCATAAACCAATATTCCTTGAAAATTCAAGAATTGTATGATCTACTGTACCTATAGATTCTACAAAATGTGGGTATTGGCATACAGCAGTTTAAACTTGATACGTGAGTCGAAAAACTATTCAATTCTCACCGAAATCACTTAAACAGACAGCGAGCCTGCGAAACATATGCTCCAGGGGAAAGGTAACATTTGACTAGAAAAAACATCTTCCAGCAAAAAAGCTGGAGAGCATACATCAGCACTATACAGTTCCGAAGATTGGAAACAATTTCCTTTAAGTACATTGCTCGAGGCTGTTAGTACTGCAACAGAAGCATAAACGACACCTATCGAGTGCAACTCTCCAAAAGACGTTCGCGATTCTTCAACTGCTGACAACGATAAAAAGAAAAGCAGTATCAAGCTCGCGGAACAGGACGCCCTAGAAACTTGTTCCATTCTCCTTTAAACGCGGCTTAATGACCCGATTTACAAGGTATCGATTCGCTTTTAGCTCCACAGGGACGCAGGGGAGGTCACAGCGATGTCTGTGTTCTTGGTGACCCTAACACAAACTATCGCGGTCCGTTCTTGGAATTCGACGGGGATCAAACTCGCCCTCCACCTATAGAACGTTGTCCCACACAGCAGAGAGAGAGAGAGAGTGGACGGGGATGGTTCCTGCGGCGGGTGGTCGGGGCCATTGTTTTCGCCTTAACTATAGCGCGCTGCCTACTTGACGCGGCTAGACGAGGTGGTAAATTAACAATTAAACTGTAACAGGATTTTCAGTCGTCTACCTAGCGGAAATCCAATACCCGTCGCCTCTTCGGCGTCCTCAGGAGCGCCCGCGAGAGCCGTGGATAATTAAACGCAACCTGTATGACCGACGTGCAGGTCTCGGCTTCCAACCACCCCGCGCGCAGCCACTGGCCGTTTCCTGTTGCCACGACCGCTCGCAGCCGAGTCGGGAGCACAACAGGCCGCCGCGCGCCGCGCCGTCTGGAAATTGGAATCCTGTAATTTATGGTGCTCACCGAGGAGAGGACAGTTGGATTAATGTCCAGCTCGTGTGCGCGGCATCGCCAAGTGCCCGGCCCATCGCGATCGACTGGCTGGCCGCGTGTATCGTTATCTGGGGAAATCGACTTTTCGCGAGCCGTCGCGATTGCCGATGCTCGCGAGATTGCTCGGTTCCGATCTTTTTCAGCCACCGGCGCGGCACGGCGACCGATGAAATTGCGAACGTTACGTGGCAGAAATTATCAGGGTTAGAACAGTGATTCACTGTTGTAACAGGGGGCTGTAGAATCTGAGGTAGTCTTTTCGGGGTGAGGGTGTTTTCTCAGATAAACGTTGTATCGTGGATTATTGATGCCTGCAATTAGAGGAACTTGGGATCCGTTGCGGAAAGTAGAATCAATTTTTGAGTAAATCTGTGAATCAAGGCTCCGCCACGTTTCGCATCTCGCGTGATGAATACTGCTAGGAAAAATTGTATTGCAGGCTTTTCCAACGTGACTGTATCATGTTAAATGGGAGAAAGGATCAGAGGATTAATATAGTAACTCCTCGTGATTGTAATCTCTCACCGAAGTTCAACACACTTCCTCCCATTGCAGTTAAAAGTACAGTTTTCTTCAATCTTGTCCGGGGGTGGTTTTCTAGTTTTACAGGTAGGAAAACAGGCGAAGGTATTATTATGGACAAGGAAACTGAGAGTCTGCGATCACGTCACTGTTAATTTCGCGAAACCATTTCGAAGACATGGACGTTCAGCTCGTAACAGTTATCGGTTTTCTGCGGTGGGGCCGTTAGCTGCGAGCATTTACTGTGAAATGAGAATTTCTACGTGCCCTTGCACGGTCGGATTCATTTAAAGTTCCGGCAAGAACCATTCTCAAAATTGTACAATCAGGATATCTATTAACGTAATGAATCATCCCGCACGTTCGAATTGCAATTGCTCCGTTCTCACCTTCTTCGGCTATTAATTCGTGCAATATTCCCGAAACTTGCATCGATTTCGCGCGAGTGGGGGAAACAGGTGTTCGAAACGGCGCGGCGCGATAGTAACATTAATTCCATCAACTGTTTCCAGGGATATTCAATTTTATTACATACAAGGAGGGAATTTCTCCGTATCTGCATTCGTTATTGCAACGACTACACGGCTCTATTAGTTTCTTAGCCTCCATTGCGAAGTTCTATCTCGATTTCACCAGTGCTCGGTACTTTCTCAACATTCTGCATTAACATTCCCTCGCGATGTGTTCAGAGACATCAGCAGGTTTAAAGAGAAAAAAAACATTGACAGCATTCGCGTCACATTCTCGAGTTAATGCAATCGCATTGAACGATCGAATAAGCCATAATTCAATTTTTCCACTGGATTCAGACATTTTCATGCGAAGTTGGAGACGGGACTGATCGGTTTAATCCGCCACGAGGGTCTCAGGAAGCGAAATCGCAGTAATTTTCCAAGACACCGGGCAACCGTTAGAACGTGAAATAGACGGTGGAGGTGCACAAGTGATAATTGCTCTTCCAGACACGCATTCATTTTAGTACCTATTCTCGAGGTATCAAGCTTTTCATGGTAACTGTTTCCGATCCCATTCAGGGGACCATTAGCCGGAGGTATTTACCCCTGTTCCGAGAGTATCGCGCCCCCTATCACGTACGTAGGGTTAATGGGGGCCAGGATGAACGAAACGACGACCAGGTTAGCCAGGAAACGTGCTCCACTTTATTTATGGCGGAAAAGGCGTCGACTATTCTGGGACCCAACGTTCGCACCGTATTGGCTTCCTTTTTCACTTCTTCTTTACTTAACCAAGCTGGGAAGGTTTATGATGAAGATACAGCTCTGCAAAAAGCCAACTTGTTTCTGTGTTCCGTCCAGTGTGTCGAGCTATTCAGTTGATTCGGTTGCTCACAGAAATTCGACGAATCTTAGGTATTATTTGCAGGAAGAATCAATCGAATTGGGTAGTTGATTGGTTGGAAAGGGAGTGGTAGGAAAATGGGGGTGTCGTGTTTATTTCATGCATTTGGTTCTTAGAATTTTTTTCAAGGACCATAACTATTATATAACATAAATTTTAAAAGTTATGGCATAAGAATTAATATCTTTCTTTAAATGATTTTGGTTATGAATAACCATTATTGTCGACGAAAATATTTTTTGGTCACTAGTAACCGTTATTGTCGACGGAAATATTTTTTGGTCACTAATAACTGTTATTGACGAAGGAAATTATTTTCGGTCACTAATAACTGTTATTGACATTTGGTTATTCGTAACCGAAAACAATTTCCGTTGTCAGTAACGGTTATTAGTGACCAAAAAATATTTCCGTCGACAATACTGGTTATCAGTCACCAAAACAGATAAGTCTTAATATTTTTTAATCACTTCATATTTCGAAGAATTTATGCTGTATTTAATGAAGACTGAAGTCCATTTGAATAAAAATGAACTTTTTCTCAATGATTTTTTTCGAAATTTTTTTTTAAATATAACTGTTATTTCTGGTCACTGATTTTTATTATAATTTAACAGTAGCTTTTGTAGCTCCACATAAGTTTATTTCAACTTTCTGGAGAGTTATTGAGAGTACCTAATTGAAAAGTCGCTTTCTATCTTCAACGTTGAATGTTTGGATGTTAGCAGGTACATTTCCTTCGTTTTGTATCTTATTCTATTCTCTTCTGGATATGCTGTACATTTTTATTTTCTTACCCACGTACATATGTAGGTATTTATATTCCCATTTAATCCATGCATGGAATCCAGTACGTACTTCTGAATTCTCAAGTGCATATCCAATCAGAGTCTATCGTCACTGATGAGTGACTTTTTAAAAGTTCGTAATATACGATGAAGCCTCCTCACAACGAACAGAGACGTTCCACGAGCGCAGCTGTTTTAAAGATATTTACAACATCAAACGCCGCATAGCTGGCTTCTAGTATAATTAGGCCCCCTCATTACGCGCCCGCGGGAACGTTTATGATACGCCCTCGTAAAAAAATGCGTCACGTAGCGAGGGACCCGCATGCTACACGGTAATAATAATTTCCACCGTGTTATCTAATTGGTAATTTGCTTTCGTGCTGTCTACCGTGTCCCTCGATTACCGTAACTCAAATTGCACAAAATTTCAGGGAAATTCTGATCTTTCGCTTCGACAGGAGACATTTTTATACAGAATATGCAATGCGCATAATGAACTGCAAAAAGTTAGGCACGAATCGGGCCTGAAAAGTAGTAGAGAGTGTTTTTCGTCGATGAAGAACTTTGCGTTCAATTCAAAGTAATATTAGTTTAAAAAATATTTCTTTTTGTGGGTGAAATTTTAAATCAAAGTCCAATTACTATATCGGGTTTCATCGATTTTCCTAATACATTTCCGTGCCACTTGTGATAAACAAGTTAAAGTAATTGTCGAATAATAATGCAGCACCTCCGCACAATGGTCAGCACCTACCAATTAATGAATTGAAAGGTATACATCGGTAAGTTAAAAATCGGTCAAGGTTACTTAAATGAAAAGTAGAAAAACCAAGATTAAAGAATACGAGTTACAATTATTAATATAAGAATTAATATAAGAATTAATATAAGAAGTCCTAGCGAGAGTTATATTCTAATACCCTCTGAAGTACATACATTACAAGGACTCTCTGCATTTAAACTGTCTGTCCCCCGTTCCTGAAACGGCACTAATGCAGTAAATTTTTCCGGCAACGAAATTTTACGCGTCGAATCGTCGTAAACCAATATTAAAGAAGTTCGTGGCAATACATCGTGCGATTCCGAGGGGGCGGAATAAAACATGAGCCCCCTCCCCCCCCCCCCGCGTGTCCTTTGACCGACATAAAGGTAGCGATTTATTTGCGTACAAACGGCACGCGGCTTTGCAATCGAACGAATTTCAAGGCAAACCAACTGGCGCTGCCAGCTCCCCAGAGGATTAAGGACCCCGTACCTAAATCAATTCCCGTTTGACAAATCTTCGGCCGATGCTGGACGACAGCGGATATTTCATTGGCGGTACAATTTCTCTGTTCGCTTTGCGCGATTGTACTTGCACCTTAGCACTGACCATGCGAATTTGCCGGCCCCCGGGGGTGCCAACCGGTCACGTCTGTAATTTACGTGTATCAGCAAAGCCCCGAAAGCCCAAGTAATTGAGGTGTTCCACCCCTGGAACAGAGAGGTCGCCGATGCAAGTTGATTTTCGACCTGCTGCTGCAACTGTATTGCGATCACTTTGGCGCGAATACTATCGCGTTTTTCCCCCATGCCGAAGCTGCCTGTTATTTCGGCGGGATTTTCTTCGAATATTGTGAGCTGACGAATTATTGTTCGATTTGGAAGGTTGATGTTGAATGTTGAAGTTTGAAATGCTGGATGAATGAAAATATTTTTAGTAATTTTTGTTTTGGAACGGAGTGTCAATTTTTTAATGAAGAAATGATGTGAAACGTAAATGGTAGGAAAGTGTAATAATTTTCTTTTGTTTCGGTGTTGAAAAAGCAGTGCTACAGATTGTTCGTTTTGTCGAAGTAGATGAACTTAGAGATCTTGGATGTTTTTCCTTTTATTTCCATGGAAAGTTAGTACTATTCATTATAGCGTTGGGTGGTGAATTTTACTGTAAGAATTGTTAATGAGTTAATCAGGGTAATGTGTAATAAAGATGAGGAACTAAGTGTCGACGTCAGAAATATTACACCAAAGTGTATAAAAATATAAAATACGCAGTGTTTCGTCGATGAAAGGAACAATTTAAACTAAACTAATTTGATTTTTTCATCCTTTTGGAAACTTATGAACAACAAAATTTTATATCTATTTATTTAATTTTATTTTATTTCCTCTGATTTCGTTAAACAGAGTACCTATCACAATATTTCATTCTAATTTTTGAGAATTCTCACTTTCTCTATAATCAAATACAAATCATTGCTCTCATCGTCGAAACATAATTGCCATGAACTATAACAATTTTACTTACGCCATCTCAAACTACATAAGCCACAAGCGATTTCATTTCCTACGTCCTAACCCCAATAAATTCCAAATCGTCGCATTCATTTCTACATTCCTCCTCCACTATTTACGCAAGAGGGGGATGCGGGAAAGGAGGAGGGCAATAAGAAGAAGGAATCTGACCACCTGCGGTGTCTTGGCCATTCTTTCTCGCTGACAATAAATCCGCCGTTGCTCGCTGGCGCCGCGAACAGCTCGGGCCCTCCGACGATTCCGTGCCATTTTCCTCGTCGAAATTTACCGCGGGTATAATGGGGAAATAGTGAGATATTCGGCGAAACGCGGTATGAAAGATGGCGGGGAAGAAGCCTGGAACGGCGGAGCAGTCGCGGTTAAGAACCAAAGCTGAATGGCAGAGAGTAAGGCGAACTGGGAGAGAGGTGTGCGAGCGAGAGAGAAAGCGTGGTAGTAGGAAAAGGGTGACGGGGAGCCGGTAGAGGAAGTGGCTCGAGCAAATATTGCGAAACGTATTACCTCTACAAACCAGTAAATTCAGTAACGAAATTTTCCTCCACCGAGTGAAAACCTTAAATTCGATTCCCGCCACTTTTTTTACCCGCGATTCCCGAAGCGGATAACTTGGAAAAAATATTTACCGTCACGACGTATACTTCCATTCGTAATGGCGGTGCTAATGGACGGTTTATGGGGTTTGTAAATGTAGTAAACTATAAGTACATAGGTACCTACATGTAAATATGTATAGGGCTCTTTGAGACTTTGATACTTGGTGGGATCTAGAGGGTAACGGATTATATTGTATTTGTGTTAGAAACGTATTCTGAACGTGGGTATGGTTTGTGACGTGGAAGCTTTTCGAAGGAGAAAGAGGTTTGCAGTTAATGCCTGTTGTGCGGTTCAATAGAAGGAAGATTCTTTTATTCCGATTTACGTCAATTACCATTAGGCCATTAGCTAAGATTAAAAGAGGACGCTTATTGTTTGAAATGCTTGACGCAAAGGACATCCGGTTGCAGGTTCTACTTGTATTGTTAGTATTGTAATGATATTTGCGGTATCTATTTTCTTCTATCTTTTCAAAACCAACCTCTCTCTTCCAATATACATATTTATCACCCGTCTTCATATCCGGCATTTTAATCTTCACGGAACTAGAAAAACATATTGTCCTTCATCCCATGTACCAGTGGACTCCTCCATCTTCCTCTCGGCAAAAAAGCAAACGTGGAAAGCACTCCGTCAGCACACCGTCACCTTATTAAAGCGCCAACAAGAATTCCTGGCAGAAATTCGCGATTAAATTTGCCGCTAAATCTCCGTGCAAACCGGCTATCCCAGCTATTCCCGTCCGCCGCTAAACGGCGGCTATCAAGCTCACCAAACATTTGCATCGCCTCGATGACCCTTAACGGTTCAAAGATCGCAGCCGACTCGACAAACCCCATAACCGGAAATGCATGAAATTCCTCTATTACATCTCATTCGTATGATGTCGCCGTGGCTGTAATAAAGGCTACACGCTCTCTAGGAACATCGATTCCGCCGTGGAACTTTCGATGCCGCGGCAAAGTTGCCCCGGCGATGGGTGTAATCTAGAAGCAGGCGGATCGGGAATTCCGACAGTGCGTCGGATGGGAGATTGGTCAGCGAAGTTGACCCAAGTTTCTCTGGGTCGGCTAGGACGGTCACGTCGATGAGGACTCGAGAACGGCGAGTCACAGAGAACTTGCGCCAGCGACATGAACTCCCTTTCCCATCTGTACCATTATTAAGCCCTAGTGGGTGTACGAACGGCGAGCGCCGCTGCAAGCATCGAATTATGCTTTAAAGGCAGACGAGCCCGCCACCAAATTGGGCACAGAGGCGATACCGCTGGAGCGTTCCAACTACGAGGGCAGCTTGGCCCCCCAGTTTCTCCAAAGAATACGAGCTTAAGGCGGAGCTTTCATTTGTATCCCCGTGATCGTGCTGATGAGATTGGTCAATAGAATCGAGACAGACACGGCGAACCGTCCCGGGGATCGTGTCCTCGAAGCTTCATCGGATCTGGATAAACCGTGGAACGTGCTTCGTGGCACGAGCTCGAAATAATGGACGCGAGGCAGTTCCGGGGACCGCGCGTCGCGCATACGGTGGCCGTGTTAAACTTCCGTCCGCGAAATTCCGTGTTCTGCAGACGTGGCCCTTTCCTGTTTTTCTTTCAATTATCGCCGCATACTGAGCGGGAAATAATGAAATGGAATCCTGGGACCTCGCGGTGGGTTTGAAAATTTTGTTCATACTGTGCAAGGTAATTCTTGTTGCTCTTTGTTTTCAAGTTAATTTCTCATTAAAATGGTGTTGGATCCATGGTGGTGGCTTTCACCCAGTGTAAATATAGTGAGCCTGTAGGGATAGTAATTGCCGAATTATGTGGATTTAAATACTACTCTCTATCGGCGTACTCGATAAAAATGGTTATCCCAATATTTAATGTCTCCTGTTTGTGATGCATCGAGGTTCGAATGAAATTTTCACCGCGTATTACACGTAAATTTAGAACGCTGTTGATCACGTTACCCAAACGACATTTCTAGATGTGTAGGTATACTGGACTTTATATATTTCTTCCACGAAGCCCTCACTTAATCACTGTATTAATTTCCTCGCAAATTCCATAGAATCTCACCATCATATAAATTACATGTTTCGGTACTTTTTAAATTTCGTTTTTATTTTACTTTCTCCGCATTTTTCTTATTTCAAATAGGGAATCGACTTTGACCCCACCCTCTTTCAGTTATATTGGTTACGATGCGCGTCTGACGAAACGAAGTATCAAACTCCCTCCACACAACAAACATGAGGCCATACAAACACACAAACCACTGCACACTCCATAATCCTGGAGCTCCTCATCATCATCAACCGATACTCTCCATCTAAATCGAAACATATTTGCCAATCTCCGACAAGTACATCCCACGGTTGACCATTTCGGTTATTCAACGCAGCTCATCGGTTTAGTTGGGATACCGAGCTGTTGAGCGAACTTCACCGCGATAATACCACTGTAATGCCCAGCATCGAACGGCCGCCGCGATCCCGTTGCCCGCGGTAACTTTTACTCTACGCATTATTACTTCCATCGAATAAAGGAGCCGAAATTTCCATCGGCGGGGTTCGGGGGGGAAGCCTCGCTTGTACGCGGGCCTATCAACGCGAGAGGGGATTACACGATGTGGATACTGGGGTTCCGCTCGCGGCTCGAAAGGCTCTGCCCGTTCGCGATGAAACGATCGCGTCGGGAGGAACTCCGTGAAAGTTGTCGAGAGGAAGCCGTTGGAGTAGAACCAGGGAGGCTTAGGGAAGCTGCACCACGTTGCCGTTTCATCGGAGACGGTGCCCTTCCTTTTCCTCTCGTTCTTCCACTCGGAGCGTCGAAACGAAGTTCCGCGACGGAGGGGTGTTGCGCGGGGCCGGTGGGGGAAGGAGGAGGGGGTGTGCAGGTAACAGAGAAGTAAGTCAAGCCTCGCAAGTTACACACGACCGGCGGTAACGGGCTATTTGGCTCTTCCCCCCCGTTCGTTTAACTTTCCTTCTCCCTCTTTTCAGTTCTCACCCGTTACTTTTTTTTTTTTTCAACTTTGTTCATCCCACGTCCCCTCTCCTGTTTCGCTTCTGACTTTGCAGGTTCTTGGCAAGGTATGTAGTTTTAATGAATGTGTCGGTGGGGCACCGCGCGAGGCCCGTGGCTACGTTCACGAATTAATTGCAGTTAATGATTTATCAGAGACCACGTCACGGTTTAAAAATCTAATGAAATATTCCGTGGATCTATTTCTGGCCCGTTATATTTTTCCAAAACTGATTAATTATAGACGCAGTTGGTCATAATTGATGCGTGACGTGAGCCAGTATCAGTGCGTCCTCAGACCTTTGACGAAGTTAACTGCAAAGCTGAAACTTTGGAACATAGTTTCAAACGACACGGCTTACACCGGGAAATCTCAGATAGTTCCAATGGCAAGAACGGGAAGTGGAAGCTTTAAGTGCAGTATATCAATGCTGATACTTCGGTCCTTGTTCTGAATCGTTTGAAAGCATGATCCCCAACTTGTTTTAAACTTTATTCCCTCCTATCACGTTACCGTCATTTCAAAATCAACATACTTCTGTACTAAAATTGAGAATTACAACTTAGTTCATTAGTTTCTTTATGAGACACTGAAGTTTACAAAATCCATGCACAGAAATGCAGAATGTGATCGATTTGTCGTGAAATATCCCTATAGCAATTCCAGACGTACACACACACATGTCCTAATTTTTAATAATATCTAGGATCACTTATTTAAATAAATTTCGCCTCACACATATTCTGCAGATGCGAAACTTTGGACTCAATATTCTCCAACCCACTATTAAACGCAGTATGCGTCAAAACGCAAAACTTGATAGAAATCAGTGACCCCCAGTCTTGCACTCCCTTCGTATTTGAAGTATCATCACGCATCGACCGTGTTCGGCTGCAACTTCTGCCTCTCACAGCAAAGTATATCACAAGGGAAGCAGTACCGAGTCAAAGTCTCCCAGCTGCAGCTTACGTAAAGACGCTCTACCGCCTCAACGGCTCCCAACTTTTGTAAACAAAAAGCCGTAATACGATTTTTTATCGACCGTGAAGGTATTAAGCTTCTTCTCCCCCATAGCTGCCACCTTCTCGCGTCAGCCTTTCCTCTCAACTTTTATCTCCGCGGCCCGGTTTTCGCCGTGTTTTTTGCGCCGTGTCCCCCGTTTCGCGCTATTCTTTTACAACTTCGCGCTTTCCGTCCCGATGAATCGCCCCCTCCTTCACCCTGCTTGCTTCCTTATCCGTTTCTTCCCGCGTCATTTCGCTCCCGCGGTTCGAGCATTTCTTTCCGCGGCTTTGCTCGAGTCGGATCGATGCCCCACGGGGGTTCGATTCCAAGCAATTTTCTCGACACGGAACGGGACCACTTGGTGGCAGGCGCCCGTAGCGCGTCCGTTTAAAAAATTTCCTTTGAGGGCCGCGTCCGCGTCTCACGCGCTCGATCAAAGAGCAATCAACGGGGGAGGCTGAAGAAGGCCACGGGGAGGATAGAAGGGTCGTTAATTAAGTAAACCGAGTTTCGAAGCCGAGGTGGGGATGGCGTTCAAGCACCGTGCCGTGGTGAAGTTCTCGATGAACCGGAGGCTACTTCCTTGGGTGTCGAATGCCTCTCGTGTCGCGAGAATGTGGTGTTTACAAGAAATATCTTTAAAGATCGATGGGAAAGCTTGGATAGTCGCTTGTGCTTACTGAGAAAATTTCCATGAAATATTGGTGTTATTGAAGCATTGCGTTTGAGTCACACTTAATTTATTATTTTTAGCACACTTATGCGTGCTACTAACAATATTGTAACATCCCGGAAGATTCCAATTGCTTCTTGGTTTAGGTACTTACAACGATAACACCTGAAGAAAACTATTTTTCAATTTCTATATTTGTAGTACATTACGAAGTACTGTTTATAAAGTAGCCCCCAAAATGATGCACCCAAGAACAATGCCAAACGTGCCACGCGTCACTATAGAAACAAAACCCCTTGCCCTATTTCAATTACAAGACCATCTTAACGAAAGTTTGAAGTATCTTCAAATGTGAGAAATATTTCATTCCAAAAAGCTGTAGTGTCAAAACGTTCCCACACCAGTTTTTTATTTGTCTCTCATTTTAACGTCGTTCTATCTAAGACCTCCCATTTTCTATCCATTCATAACCACCAACATCGGCCACCCCGAATTCCGTCCAACTCGATTCTTTCATCCCCTTCGTGTCTTCGTCATTTTTACGCGCGGAACTGTACCGCGCCAGAATTATGCCGTAATTTCGAAAAGGCGTTTTAGTAGGCGTCCCATTTCCGCAACGAAAGGTAATTTCCGAGCGGATAAAACAGCGCAGTCGTTTCCGTGCATCGCGGAATACTCCTTTTCGGGACAAGCTGGAAGAATATGCAGCCGGAAGCTGTTACCAGTTTATTGCCACGTGATTTCGGAATTTCATGCCTGCTGTATTTTCGTCACGGCGTCCATGGTTTGCTGGTGAAATATTCCTTTCGTTATACGGCCGTACCGTATCATCGTGTGGTCGTTTCATTAAAACGATGAAAACAGGCCGAACGATGCTGCTGGAATTCAGTTTCGTACGTTGCGCGCATTGTAACGTACATTAGCGAGGAATATTGCGTTACTATCGATGCGTATTGTTGACGAATTCACAGTCGCGCCTGGTATTTCCTTCCCTCATTGAAATTGTCCGTTCCCATTAGCTTTGCTTGTTCCCTGGTTGTCAGTTGTCGCTGAAATGTTTTGTGGACAACAGCCGTGACAACGCTTACCGTGGCAACGTTCCCAGTGACTCTGTGTCCTGGAGCCTCTGATTAAATGCGCGCATTCGCTATTTCTGAAGAATTTCCGAGATACTTGGAAAAATATTACGTAGTTATTTAAACAAAAATCCTGTCCTCGTCGATGGATAACAACTGAGTGTTTGTGCGCTCGCATTGTGTAATCTTGCAAATGGAGGGTAAATGGCTCAATGCAATAAATAAACAGATCGATAAAATCACGCAGAAATTTGTATATAAAAATTACATGATCCTGTATATATTAGTTATATTATAAATGAAATCACCCTTCAGTTTATCAAGTATAATTTCTTTCAACGAACTCAAGTTCATGTTTGACACGTACCACGTCAAAGCTTTGATTTTCAAGTACTTCTTTAATCAGCTACACAAATGTAATAAAATTTTCAAGTCGCTGTCTTGAATATCCCTTGAGTTATCTAATTTAAACACTTGAAAAAATCTTCGAGGAATCGTGCTGTCACGAATATTTGGTGCGTGGTGGAGGACCTATGAAGACTGTTTATCAAGGTCTGAATTTCACTTCTTTGGAATGAATTTCAGAGATTGCACACGCGAGACAGTTTTCAACGGTCGCTGATTTATCAGGCATGTACCTATACGCTGCATGTTTCAAGAAGAGGCGAGGAAGGATGCTCGTTGTTTAATAGGACGGGTGGTACGGGTGGTCCAAGTATGAAAAGGGGATCTTTAAAGATCGACCGTGGAGATACTATTCCTCTTCTTTTCTCGGGAGTCTGCGGCCTTACCTTTTGATCCCGGACTTCCTTTCAGTGAGGCGAATAAGTAATCGGATACGGAAGCACTCTGGCCGTACTTGAAGCTAATGCACAACAATACGCTCCGAGAAATGAATGACAATTGAACTTGAACGAGGCCGGAGAATGATTAGAGGAGTTCTGTGGGAAATTCAGAGTGACTCGCGTTAAATTTCCCAGGCTACTCTCTGGAAAGAACTACTAGGAACTACTACAGGATTCCTTTTTCGTATTTTAAACAGCACGCGAATCCCTGTTATCATTTATTTTTAACGAACACGGTGTTACAATCGCTAAAGCTAAAAGTTGGAACCATTCGTAAAATAAACTTTTGAGGTTTCAGTTAAGTTTGTAATGCTCTTTGCTCCAAGAGGTCTTAAGATTATCAATTTTATATTAATTCTCTGTTGCTAGAAATTAGAAATATCGAAGGAGACAAGATACTTCTACGTTACCTTTTATCCCCCGGTGACGAAAGAAGTGTACCTAGAAGAAATATAAATAGATGGTAGGATACATCGAAGCGATACTATGTACCAGGAATTTTTACTTGAAAGTTGAAGGCTGCAGATATTACGGCGAATAGGAGTAAAAATTCTCTTCGCCCGATAGTTTCGAGACAGGGAAATATGCAATTTCTCATTGCAAATGCGCCGACCTGACCTGTGGGATATATTCTCTCGATTTCCCTCCCAGCAAAGGAATGCTTGTCCCCAGAAATCCTGTAGAAACCAGAGATTCGACTTCCTTCGAGGCAGAGATAAAAGCGGAACAGAGATTTCCCTACTGAGAATCGTTCGAGAGCCATCATGGATTTCGACGATAGAACTGGAGCAGTCGGTCGTTCCTGTAACTGTTATGTATTTGATACAAACGGTATTTGTCCGTCGCAAACTTGATCCTGAGATAGATCGTATCCATCAAACGTAACGGGACGCAATTTCGTAGCTACGTTGTTTATTCAGGAGCGTATTTTGTGTTCTATCATTGTGCGCGAGTCAGATAACAATAGATACTCGAAGACGGGATATTTACAGAAGACGTCAGTTTTCTATTAATAATGCCGAAGTCAAGTATTGAGTTGCGAGAAGACAGAACCTTTCCGTAGGTATTTGCTTGGTGAGTAGAGTTCTTAAAACGTTAAAACTTTAAATTATACATTGACAAACACAAAATAAAATTTGTGGAAGATTAAGTTACGGAGGAAAGAGACGGGAATACTTTCCTTAGTATTTAATCATTCGAATTGATATCCTGAAAGCTGCCTCTGATTAATGGAATCTTAGCATACTTTCGATAAAACTTCTCAGAACGTCATTGAGTAAACAAACTGTTTCAAAAACGGATTACTGAAAATTGTCAAATTTTTCCAATATTGAATGAATGTTCTCCAACCATGATTCTTCTCATTACCAATGCACACGCAGAGTGCACGTGCAAAAAAAACTAACCTTTATCATACGCTATTTTTAAAAATTTTAATTTTGAAAAGATATGAGTGTTTGAATTAGTAGTGTTTTAATTCAATCCCGTAATGCAATTTCTAAGACAAATTCCATCAGTTTTTTATTGATTAAATCCAAGCTGTGGCTATGAGAAAAAATCCGTATAATAAAGACTAGATATTGATGTGAAAAATAATCGTGCCAAGTTTCATTCTAATCAGGTCAGTAGTTTTTGAAATATCATTGGCACCGATTTGAAGAACATAGTTTCAAGAATACATCGTTTAACGTTTAATTGAGATAATTTTTTTAATCTACAAAAAAATCGTCAATTCTGGGGCTATAGAATTGACCTTCCTCCTAATGTTGTACCTTCTGCGAATTTTTTATTGGAAAAATCGATTGTTTAAACCATTCTAGGTGTATGCAACCCCTTAAGAATGTCTCATACCTCACAAACCTCCACAAACGTTATGAACAACGTGCGTTAGTCTTCCCCTCCCCTTATCACTTTACTAAAAGAAACAAATGGAATTGTCACCCCTCCTATCGCTGTCTCACAGCATCTGATTTTCCTCCTGTCCGAAGGTCAGCGAAAAAACTGGACAAATGTGTGGTTGACTGACGCGGAATGGGAAGAAAAACGTTGGGGGACGTGGAAAGCGCGAGTGGCTGGTTAAATAGGCATGATATCCGACGCATTGGAGGGGGTGCGAGACTGCGGGCGGCGCAGGGCGCTCGTGGCGGGGTGGGTCGCAGAGGGAAAATAGTAGCTGCCTGTTCCCTCAGCTTCTTCTTCTCCACGGTGAAAGACAAACGCGCAGACAGACGAAAAGGCGACGGGGTGGGCGGAGATGGAGTTGGCACGCGTCTGGCATACGGTACCGAGCCGTTAAAACCTGCCAGGTTGGGCACCGAATGCTATTCCGCACACAGCGGTCCTGGCACATACTCGGTGTCTGCGAGAAATAGAAACAAAAATCGGAATTGTCACACGGGGGCTCCGTTGCTTTTGACGATGTGAGGAAATGTGTGTGAAGAGAAATCGTTTACAGGGTACAAAGGGTGGTTTGAAGAATAATTTACTCTCAGGATCACACTTTTTGACATTTCAAAGTCAATTATGATTCTAGATAGGACGATATATTTTAATTCTGAAAAAAAAAATTCTGTGGGTATATTTTAATATCATCAAAAATAAATTGATTAGAATTTCGACCGTATATATGACCGTATAATATCATCAACTTAAGCATTATTCACTTGTGTAACTGAGCCAATAGTCGACTGTTCAAATTACATTTCTTCTAAACGCAGACAAAGCATGTATTTAAATTAATAATATTACACTAGTTTTTTCGCATCTTACTATTTGTTTGATGAATCTGATTAACAGGGAATCTGTTATTCAGGTATCATATATTTTATATTGCGCAATAAAAAACTTATTAACGATTTATGTTTAAGTGAAGTATAACTTAATTTCTAACGAAGTTTGTGATTGTAGGTACGACTATATAACATGTCTCAAATATCTATGTAGTGAAATTCAGTAAAAAAAAAAAAACAGTTTTATTTGCGGTTTATTATCATTTCCCTCGCCAGAAAAAAAGGCGTATTCAATTACTCGTCAGAAATAATTTCGTTTCACGTAGAAATCATATAATCCAATTAAAAAATCAATTAAACACGGTCCAATGAAAGAACTGGGGTGAAAGAACAGAATTGTATTTTGTATTTCTGTTTTCAACATTCGTGATTATTATTCAATATTCGCCACAACGCGATTTAATTTTTCATTTAATTTTCCGAACGTACATCGGCCATGGAATTATTCAGCGAAACGTGCAGCAAAAAAGATGTAAGGGATCCAGTTCATTCACGGTCGATTCTGTTGTTTGTTGAATCTTTTAATTGCTGTTCAACGCGGTAGTAATAATCGTACTCTAATGTGTTCTGATACTTTTTTTGCAAATATGAGCAATTTTAACTCCGAAACCGTGCTCCCGCATTCTTCTCATAGTCCACTAGTAAAAAAACATCTAAACGATCAAGTCGCACATACCTATTTCAAAACGAATGCATCTCCCTTCCCTTCGACCTCTAAAAGGCCGACGTTATTCTTTCGCCGAAGCAAACAGGATAACACGTACGATACGCAACCCGAGAGCTTCGTTAAATCGCTTTTTCTCGAGCATCTCCCCTTGCAATTTCCGCACGAGTCGCCTGGCCCCGCGTCTCACTTTCACCGGCAAAGCGTAATTTTCATGCGCGAGAGGGAAGCCTAATCGCGAGGAAAGTGTACTGCTCCCTGCCACGCATCGCCGTTTCGAGGCGAATCGAGCGTGCCTCCTCTATACGCCGCGCCGTTGAAAAATCGACCGCCGTGAGCATCAGCAGAGGGTCTCGGATCGCCTCGCCGCGCGGTCCCGCTCGGCCTTCCACCGTCGCGTCGGATCTGTAATTATTAGTCGCGACTTCTTCTCTATCGTGGCGAAAGAAGCGATTCTGGCCTTGCTCGAGCCCTCGATAACGAGCACCCTGGCTCCCCGATAATTGCGTTACGCTCCGAAACGACGTAATTGCGGCTCGCTGCGTGCGTTTTTTCTTTTCCTCTGGAGACGGTCTGCGGGGATCGAACGGCTCTGGCGTGTGCAGCCGAGATCGCAGTTAATCGATAAATCAAGGCACGAACTGGAAGGTCCGAACCGAGCATCAGGCCCGAAGGAATTATTTATCACGTCGAAGCAGACTTTATCTGCTAGTGATCGTCGGCACGATGTTTGGCCGCGAGTCGACGAGTGTCGATAATACCTATCCAGAATCGTAAATTTCGGCCTGCGATTTTCGGACCCTAAATTATTACGAAGCAGCGATTCCCAGGGAGATGCTGTGGGATTCTTTAAGGCGCTCGAGTTGGTTCGATTCGTGGATTTAATTTAAATGCATTATATTCCAGCAGTGTCTTGCGGATTCTCTTGTAAGGGACACTCTAGGATGAAGGTACCATTTTTGCCGCTTGATGTCGAGGGATTTTGATGAAATTGAAGTATCATGTGGTTCGTGTGAAATTAAAGGGAGTTTAAGTCATCACTTTTATAGGTTCGGGTTGGTTTAAAAAATATTGGACGGCGAGGTTTGCAATTTCTTGCAGGTTTCAGGAATAGCGTGACAGAAAAATCTGCAGAAATTGATGTCGATGGTCTGAGAAACAAGACTTTGGAAGTTAGCACTGGTGATTCATCGTGACGAAGAGATCTTTGAAAATTTTTGACAAATTTTCGTACTCGTAAACACAACTGCGTTCCAAGTCTCGACAGAGGTGCTAATAAGTGGAGTAACGTAGAGGGCATAAAAACCGTGGTTATTTCTGGGAAATTACAAATTGACGAATAGGAAACAAGGAGGGACGTGAAGGTTTTCAAAACATCGAGCCATGTGGCAGAAAATAATACCAAGCAACTACTTTCCGCGAGATCTATGTGAAGATAAATGTCGCGTAGTTAGGCAAAAGCTGTTGCAAATCTTCCTGCGATACAAATCATGCAAACGTTATTGCTCGAATAAAATAAATCTGTCTTTTGGAAGTATAATATCTTTTCTCGCTGAATATTCAGTGAAACTTTTACTGCTCCCTTCTCTCCACGTAGTTTTATTTCCGCGCGGCTCTCTGCCTTGGAACAATTTTTTCAACGATACATACAGCGACATCGATGTTTGAAGCCGCGTTTTTTAAAATAAAATTTCCAGCAATGTCGCTTGCTGCAACTTCGAGAGCCACTACCGCAAAGTGCATAACGGAACTCACTCTAGGGCCTCGGATTTGTCGCTCACACTTGAATGGCGAATTCGTTAATATTTGAGCAACTCAAAGAACCCACCATGTTGAACGGCTGACGTTTAAAGATATTTTCAAAAAGACCTGTCGAATACCGTTTCGTCGAACGAAATATCAGTGGTTTGTGCCACTTATAAAATTACAAAATCAATCACTCTCCGCCTTCTACCTCTCCACCTTTTCCTCGCAGAAATTGCGCTATATTGTGTAAAAATTATAAGGAGCAAATAAACATTGTGTAAGTATAAATTTATGCATAGCATATAATTTTTCTTTTTACAATCTCCTCTATTTTTATTAAATCGGGTGCCGATAGCACATGAGAATTCTTCGATACAAGAACAGCAAACGATTCGTATCCATATTGAAACTCTACCAGCCAGAATCACTAATAATTCCAAACGACTGTTTCCTAAATTTTCCCACATTTTTCTCTGCTGATCTCATCCCTGAAACAGTCCCCATTCATTAAAACACATTCTCCATGCCACAATGACACCAGTTATACCTGGTCAGCGAAACGTTGTTACCTCGCGCACACGGTGGTCGTTACATCATAGCGGATTATACTTTTCATCCTCTCCTTTAGCGTCATCCAAGTGGTGTAAACCAGCGCGGCTACCCTGTACTCCGTGAGAGCTGTCAGTCGTAAAACGCGAGGGGCCAGAAGACTGTAAAAGAAAGGACGGGGTTCGATGGGTTTCATCATCGAACTTTTTTTTTTACCGGCCCATAAAAGGAAATCGGTACATCTTGGAAACAAGTGCGAGCGACACTGCAGGTTATTCAAGTGGAAATATTAGGATTTATGAGGAGAAGTTTCTCCTTGGAGGACGAGATAGGCTTGGTCGGTCTTGTCCCGTGGCTTCTTTAATTAGTCCTTTTAGGTGTCACGTTTCTTGTTACTTTCCTTAAACGCGTGGGGGAAATCTTTGCCTTATAGTTTTCCTTTTTTATAGCATTATGGGGAGCAGAAGCCTTTGGAACGTGTTCGTTGTTCCCCGCGAAACCATACAGCTTCTATAGAGAACACTTGGAATATTCAAAGTAGAGAAAACATTTCAGACGATAGTGTTAGACGTGAGGATTCGCATTTTCTTAAGTTACTTTTTAATAAGAAAAAGTTATTCTCAATGCTCGTACCGTTCCCTCGCAAACGTTCACTTTTCCCGCGATCTCGTTGTGCATGCTGTGAGATCGGTTTCCTTTAAACGACACCATAAGTCAGGGTTTTACTCCTGCATCTTAATTGTGACAATTACGAGCACGACTCTTCCCGGAGAACGAAGTATGTCGTGGCGACGCAAGGTTCCTGAACCTACCCTCTCCCATCCCGCGGCTAGTCAAGCGACACGCAGCCTCGCGGGCTCGCTGGCGCCATTTCCCGCGGAACTTCTCCAGCGGAGACGCGAGTCTGCCGCGCGTACGTAATTTGCCAAAGTTTCCCGCGACGGGAACTTTCATATTTGCCCGGGAATCGACGGGAATCTGGCGATGCTGGGACTTAATTAAATTCGATAAAACGTCCCGTGAACGGGGAGGCCAGGGCGGGGTGCGACGGTGGGCGTCGTAAACCGTGAATTACGAGGCCCAGTAAAACGAACCGACTTACGTGTCGATAGCGACGGAATGAGCAGCGTTGACACGGGGTTGCTTTTTATTTCCCTCGAACGCTGCTGTCGATTAATTTCTTCTTCTTTTCTCTCGTCTCCCTCTCTCTCCCCCTGCATTTCTATCTCTCCTATCTGCCTCGTCGCACGTGCCGTTTTATAGCCGTAGGTTCGATACACCCATCGTGACGGCGATTGCGAAACCCTTGCGCCACGGATATAAATATATAGCTGTATAAATATCGGTGGCACCGAACGCGTTACAGGCAGAGAAGGGCGTCGCGTGGGTGTATGGCGGGCACACGCACGCGTGCGCCAGCGCACGTCGTAACTCATAAGGGAGATTAATGTCTCCGGCGGAACTCTAGAACTGTAAAGCTTCGCTACAGAACTGTTCTGTTCTGTACGAAAGCTGTTACTCGCGGAGGAAACTGACGCGAGGATCGTGATGCGACTGTGGAACGTCGTAAAGGGGAGAGGGGCTTAAAGCGTTCAACTCGCCGCCTTTTGCCGGTTTTCCATCGGCTTGAAATTCGGGCTTCCTTATTGATAGCCGGCCGCGCGAACAGGGGGGGAACGGGGAAATTCGATTTCGGATACGTCACTGGGCGAGCGAAGGAACAAGCGGGGGACAACAGACGCCAGCTTTTATCTCGTTATATGTGTAATCTTTTTTAAGGCGCCTCGCTGTGTACTTCGAGAGTACGAGCTTTCGTGCGGCTGGGTTCCCGCTCGCGTGCGAATCTTCTAGATTAAGTGGAAAGATATCGGGATGATGGAGATTGGCGATGAAGAAGATAGGTATCAGACTGTAGCGAAAATTGAAATGATAATGTTATCTTTAATAGGGCGCACCAGGCACTACCTTTAGCTTCTGTTTGATACTGTTTGAATGAAATTAATAGGGCATTAGATCTGTGATGGATGGGCATCTGGCAGAACTTACCATTAAGGATAGTTACGCGAAAAGGAATCTTTATCTCGTATGAATAAAAATCGCGGTGCGCAGTGTTGGATATGGAAGCAGTCTGGCTGTGGTTGTTCAGTGAATTTTGTACTGACTTTGATTGATATAGAATTGAAGTGGAACTGAGTTCACTAGGAAATTTGTCTGGGGTTTTGCGTAAAGGAATGTTTGGGAAATGGTGTCTTAATTTTTCAATAGATGAGTAGTCGAAGAAAAGTTTTGAGTTAGAGTAGAAGAGTAATAATACAGTTTAGTAGAACGTTATCTAAACATAGGTATTTGCATAGTTCTAGACTATTATTAACTCCGCAATAATTAGACGCTAAATTTTTCCATTTTTTTTGCTGCTATCAGCTCCAGACACACGAGCCCTTCTATAGTCCACGATTTCCAATGATATTTCCTTCACTGAATTTTCTGGGACCCAATTATGAGTTGGACTGAATAACGTTCGACGAGTATGGTAACGAGGATTAAATTTCTTCATACTAAGTAGAATCAGAAATGACGGCTGGTTAAGCTTTCCGTTGAAATGGAAATATTGTTTCCATTATTTGATCTATATTGAGCTTGTAATAAAATTTCAGAGAAGTGACGCTTGTTAAGCGTCTCACTATAACAGTCCATCAATTTTATTGGGCAATAAACGAGAAGTCCAAACTGTCAAAAGATGTGAAATCAGTAATTAGCAAGTGGAATGTATCTCTACTGAATATTTTACGCCTTCTCGAGATATTTACAAGAAGCTGTGTGCTCCTGTAAGGTAAATCCGGGAGACGCGGTCGGGTCGGAGAGTTGGTCGAGTCGCTATATTTCAGACTCTGTACGTAAAAATGCGTTAAAGTGTAGACCAATTCCTTCTCTAGAAGCCAAACAGTTGAATGAATAGCGTCATTTCGCTTCCTTCTGTGTTTTTCTGGATTTATAGGCTTTAAAATGTAAATTGGGGTTACATTTAACCTCTTTTGTCAAACAGCGGATGTACAGAATCGTATTTACAATATACTTCTAAATTTATTTTCGTTTAATGTTTGGGATAATAAGATAGTAGAGACATTGAGGGACAATGCAGCTAAAGTATTTGGCCATATTAACTCTTCCTTTCAAAGCTAACGAGAAGACCATCTCTCGCTGCAAAAAGGAGAGATGGTCGAGTTATGATTTTTTTATTATTTATGTTTATTTTTTTATTTTTTATTGTTATTTTATTCTTATTTTCGTTTATTTAGTTTATTTATTCACTTTTGTATTCATTTGCATTGCTAATCGCCAGTGGGTAGTTCACTTTTTGATTGATGTGTTCTTTACTTGTTTAGCGTAAACAAATTAAATATCAATAAATCTGTCGTTGTATTCACTCATAAATAATTTTGATTTATCCTTTGTTAATTTTCCATGGATAATTATGTCAGTGGTCTCTGCCAACGACGAAAACCGTTTCTCCCGGCACCTCGGGAGAGGTGGTCAGATGTCATGACTTTAGTTTTTAACTCGATTTACAGTAAGTATTGTCTTAAAGCAAATATCGACCAGTTTTTCTGAATGAGCATAAAATTCTGAACATATAGGTTTGTCCTGATAAAATAAGTAATGTCTATATTAGTTTTAATAGTCATTTTATATTAGGTCGACCGCGTCACCCGGGTTTACCCTATAGCTAAATATAGCAGAAACACCATACACCTGCCCCAAGCTCAGGTCTTGAAAGAATTTGCAATGGAGGTTGACAGACAGCAGAAGGTATAGGCTAACTCGGAGATAGCATCTGTAATTACGCAGACGTACCTCGAAGTCGATTGTAAAGAGAAAAACACGCGTCCTGGCAGTAACAGCTCGCTGCAAATCGGCTTTGCGTAGTTAGTAAAGTAAATCGGAGATATACATAATCTCATTCCAGGATGGGGATCGTCAAAGGGAATCCATAAAGTTGCGACAACTAGTCACGCATAGGGTGTCTTTGAAGTCTGCGTCGCGAAGCGCCAGCAGCATCAGCAGTTAGAAATTCACGGAGTGACGTGGCTGGGAGATATGTGGATTTAGAAAAGCTACTAAAATCCAATATTTGTGTAATCCTAAATCGAGTCTAGTCGAGGTTATTCGTGAAATCACACGTCGCTCAATGGTCGACTGGAATGTTAATTTCCCAATTTCCCAATACCCCCATTTCCTAATCCTCTAAATTTTTCAAAGCTGCACAAAGAGATTTCACTTGTGATCTTTGACGATACGAATTTATTTTTCTACATTAGAAGACGAAGATAGGGTAAATTTAAGTATCTAGCAGAACTGTAACTTATATTAACTAAAAGGTACACTTAATTGATTAGTAGGTAGGAACCTGGGTGCAATTTAAAGTCTTCGTATTCGTCAAGGCTTGGATTCATATTCCCCTTGACTTCTATAAAATATTATCCAGAAGGTAACATTTCAATTTTGCTACCTGGATTCATAAGATTCACAATAAATTTACACATACTATCTGATTCATAAACATACGTTCACCAGACACTTTCAATTTACTTTGGCGAGCACTACTGTATGTCTAAGCTCTTCCAACAACTTTTCAAACAGCCAAAGGAGTCAATGAAACAGAGAGAACGAATCGGGTAGGGGCAATTCAAGCGGTTCCATAACAAATGAAACATTCACGATTGAAATTTACGGGGTTGGGGGGAGGGGGTGGGGTACGAGTAAGCTCGCAAGCACAGGTTTATTTACGCGAGCCTGGCTGCCTACTTCGCTCTGCGGTAATTACTACGGCAATTACATCGCGATTTACAGTAATTACAACTTTTACTGGCTGAGTGGAACCCGAACTGTGCCCGTCGCGGCACTCTATCCCGAGCTGGGGCCACCTTCCTCCATAAAAAGGTTTCCCGAGCACCAGTAGAAACCATTAATCTACCCTGGAAACGTTGCGGCCCACAATATATCTAGACTTAACATGGAGTCGTCCTTGCTGCCAGCCAGAGGATTTTTCTTCGAGGGGGTATACCGCCATTTTAATAGTCTCCTTCGTTCCCCGCCGCACAAAGGACGACGTCGCGTTCGAAACGTGCGAGAGCAGGCGGTCTTCCGGGCCCCTTTTGTCATCCGTTTTATCATTCCTATTCGCTCGAAAGGGTTTTGGACGTTTCGCCAGCTGGATCGAGCTGGGGATACTACGACAGATTTATTTTGGGAAAATGGGAATGACAGTCTCGGAACTTCGTCTGGGTTTTATTTTGGAAAGATTATTATATATTTCTGTTGATTCATCGACTGTGATAGAATTCTGTGCCTTTATTATCGATGGCAGTAGAAGGAGTTGTAAGTTGTAAGTTCATGTAAAAGAAATGATTGACTTTTTAAGAGACGATAACATTCTTAAAGAATTAATGTACAGCTAGTGAAGCATTTTAAATTGAAATAATTAATTGGTTAATTTGAATCAAACTAGACGACGCTAGATGTATTAATAAATTCTTTAAATAAACTGAATGTTCTTATATCTGTTTGTTTGGTAGGTGTGTGATGGATAGATTGGACATTCGTAAATGGATGAACGTAGGAGTTCTGATAACGTCATGTTTCTCTTGATATATCTTCCTCTCTGAATTCCATCAGGTGTTCAAGGACTGATGTACAAGCTATTGGTCGGCATTAAGTTTTTTTAGTCAATATGATGCCTAAAGGCAGATAGATAAATATTGATACCTGTTTTAGAAGGTTAAGAAAGTTGAAGCCTGTCAACTTGATGTATGTGAACTTGTGGCTTAATTATAATTGAGTCGAAGATGGTTGGGTTGGGGGTAATGGACTAGAATTTAAAAAAAATTATAAACCCTAACACATTTTATTAAAGTAGAAGGACGAGGATCTAAGATGAATTTTAGATAATATGAAATTAAAGAAGGTACAGTGAGAAAAAAAGACAAAATTTGTTTCCGCTATTCCTTATTTCTGGAGTTACGTACAACGTATTATATCTATACTATTAATCGTATATCTCACCTGAAGAAGTCTATTTCAAACGCAATGCAAATTAATACTCTATTATAAATTCTGCTGCACATAAAGAAAACAGAAAATAGCCTTTATCGTTCACCTCCATATACGTATTATAAAATACCATCTGCTTGGATATTTGAAGAAGTTCACTGGACAATGTAGCAATTGACAATTATTGCCACAAGTAGTTCAAGCATGATCTTCATCGGGGATCATACAGAATCTAAATTACCCATTATAACAATGTGATTTCAATTCTGTCCCCTTCAATTAATCCAAATGGCGAGTGAACACACCGCCAGCAGAATCGAAGCAGCCCAATGTAAATCCGCGGTTCATTAGGCACTTACAAATGCGACCGATATTTTCGTGTCACGGTAGCCCGCGAATATTACAATAATATTCATCGACGCATGTCATGTGGCCACCCACATTCGCCACTAGCGGATATTTTCGACGTTTGGTCGATGCTTATTTGGCTTCGATCGAATGTGTAACCGCGCTCGACAAACTATGGTTTATTAGCATTAATATTTTGGCAGCAGGTACTTAATAAACAGCCCACCAATTTAGTTTCAATTGTCGATTGACTCTGGCTAGCAGAACCTGCCATTTAGTTAGATACTATAACGCAGCGAGGGGAATAATTTGTGTAAGATTATTGATTCACGGGAATTTTTGTTTAATCTATCTAATTTTTGTTTTATTTAAAAATTAGTAGTCCTCATTAAATATCCCATGCTTTTCGGATCCATGTAATTTGGCGAGGGTTACTTTGAATGCTTACGATTCTTCCAATATAATAGAGTTACGAAATCCAGACGCAATTTCACCCTGAAATATGATTTAGTAGACAATTGAAAGGCACAGTATTTATCTTCCTCTCAAATTATAAATGCAATTCTCTCAGATACCTGCATTTTCATTACACTCGAAATCGTTTTATTCATAATATCGTAAATTTTCACTCACTTATGATAAAAACGCAAAATCCTTCCATGTACATAAACCACGTAACAACACCGGACTCTACCGCATAATAATAGTACCTCAATAACAATAAGAAAAATATTCGTGGAATACCCGAGGGAAGTGTAGATCAGCTATTGCATCCTAAGTAGTTGTAAAATTCAACTAATGTATCCGTCTCCTCCCTCCATCACATAAAATCGAAAGCTGTCTATCGTCGCATTAATAGCGCGGGAAAAGATACCGAACGTTACCGGAACGCCGGTAGTTAAGTTTATCTTAATAGCTGCGCTCCGTTCCGCCGTTACCGTAAAAATGGTCCCGCATGCCGAACGGCCACTCGAGGAAATAATTAACACGGGTGAAAGATCTATCGCTGCGTAAATCTAGATTACACGCGGGGGGCCGGTGAGCGCACGACTTAAGAATCCCGCGACGTTTTTTATCCACGATTACAGAGGGTGGTGGGCAGGTGGAGAGGGGTGGTCTTAATTACCTCCACTGCGTGGGACAATCTGTCTTACTTTCCCCGTTCCGCCGGGATCGAACGAAGGAATACGGTTCGTAATTGATGAGCTTTAAATTACGCCGCGCCAATGAGCAATAGAGTATTGCCCGTCGTTCGTGACGCGAATTCCATATCGGGTAAACTCCTATTTTCATTGCCAGGGCAGCAGCCCACGCGGAAAGGCAGTGAAGGCACTCGGCTCCCGTTCGACTCGCGAACATCGTTACCCTCTGCGACACTCGAAATTGAAGTTTCTCTTCTCGGTGTCTCGGAGGGCACCTGGGACAAAAGCAAAAGTCGATACCTCTCGCTGCATCCACTTACGACCTGCGTCCTCAAAGTTTCTCGGATGTATTTCTGAAAGGTGCGCACTATGATGTCTAATCGTTCCGTTGCGGGACGCACACTTTTATTACACGAGTTGAAGATTTATCTTAATTTATGACTGTCTGGAACGTAGGAGATAAGCTTGGATATCTGTGAGAAAATTAATTAAACTTGTTTTGTTAGGTGTGGGGGTTCTGCAACGATGTATTGTAGTGGAATTGTGGTGGATCGGATCCGTGACTTAGAATAAAAAGTTTCGAGAGCTAATTTTAAAGTAGCAATCGACTAAAACTAGCGGGGTTTAATGATTTTAGAAATAGAACAGGGGGTGGCAAGATGGCGCGAGATTTAAGAAGGATGTTCTGTTTATCGATGCAACTGAAGTTGCGAAAGGTATTTGTCAAGATGGGAAGTCACGTGTTTTGTAAATATTTATTGCGAGCAAGCTGGCAAATTACAAATAGTAATAAGCAGCTGACAAATTGTTATCAATCAGATCAGAAGAATACAACGTCCATTAATAACATCATTTTGTAAATTCTATTTGATCCGATTTTAAAAGCACGGGGAATGCAAAGACTTGCGGAGCAACCAAGCAATAAAAGAAGCAATTGTGTCCGCATTTTCTTCCATCAGCGATCACGAGCGCGAGGGAAGAGAAGCTTCCGTGACGCGCGAGGAGGAGCGCGGCGCGGCGGGCCGCGAGAGTAGCGTTGTATTTCATTTGCTGATTGCAAGCAGTGGCGAAACGGAAGCCGTGGAGGAATAGGACCAGGGTTAAATTTACGATTTCTTCGATAAAAGCGAATATAAACGCGATATCCTGCGCGCCGAAGACACGAAGACGGTCGTCTTCGGGGCTCGGCGCCGTTGCGCGCATTCGTGGAAACGGGATGATTACTTATTTACGGGGTCTGCCAGGCCCACTGAAGCGTAGGGGTGAAAAAACGACGGAGCCGTGTTGCGTTTGATGTTGCCTCGAATTGGCTAGTTAAGGAGCCGGGCCGTTGATGGATTCGTTTTCCACGTAGAAAGGTTATTTATGAACCTTACCAGCTCCGTCATCGATCCGTACCGGGAACGATGCGAGCGGCTCAGAAATTCTTCGGCAACGTGAACAAATTACGATGCACGCTACACATCCGCTTAACCGAGAAACGAGACAGCTAGTAGCCACTTCCCTCGGTAAGTTGGAATTAGTTTCGTATCGGGCTTTGGTAATTGACGCTTCTATTAGCTAATGAGGACGAGATGTATTCCCTCTTGTCAGTGGCAACGATCGATCGAACCGGCGGTGTGCTAAGCTAAACAACATCCAAAGAGCAGATTTTTCATTCTACCTGGGTGCTTATGGGTATCGATTAAGATTCTACGAATTCTACAGGGTTTCGAAAGTCCGTGTTATATTCTTTGTGGTGTTCAATATGATAAGAAATGGACGGAGTCTTGTTACGTTCGTTTTTTATGTAGGAATAGTGAGGCATACACAGACAGGCGTTAGACATGTCATAGTTAATCGCACGCGTATCTCGCGTGACTTTAAACTTGATTTTCACACGAAGAATCATTATTTCTTTACTTGCGCTGGGAATTACGACGCACTTTGTTTTTGATGAACTGATTGATTAAATAACGCAGAAATTACATTATTCATCGGGTATATTTACATATAATTCATCCATCACAATCAAGCACCAAAGCTTATCACCAATCGCTTGAGGAGTATTTAAAAATACCATCCCACTATCATAAAATGTTCATAGACAATAGACTCGCATATCTATAGTGCAACGACAGAAGACAATTATAGCAACCGTTATTGCCTCCTCCCACGCGTCGCATCGATTTGCTGCAGCGAATTAAATGGCGACTAACAATAAGAATCGCCACTGGACTGCAAAAGGTTAAAGGAAGCACGATGCTACGATGAAGAACGGAGTAGAATGAAGGAAGAAGCGGCCAACCGTTCGCTCGGTTGTAGCAACAAACTCGCGTTCAGCCGTGCTCGGCGGGCAAAAGTAATTAAGATCGATCCAGCGTTGCTCGAAAGAAGTTACACACGTTCCCCGATATCAGATACTCGATCGACTCGATTCTCGAGGGCAACGATCCAGTCGGTTTCAATTACTGGAATCTTATTGCGAGTCGCGCTGGCGCAGATGAGCGCGAGGGTCGCGTAGCACAGGGGTTGCAAGCTTCGCAGCTGAAGTCCAATAAACTGCATAACAGGATGATGGTTGGCTCGAACCCCCAGGACGGTTTCCACGCTAATACACTCTCGTGCGGCACGACACGAGCGGCGTAACGACGGGGACGACAAAGAAGAAGCGACTCACCCTCGGTGCCCTCTATTTTCCAGCGTTTTCCCTCCCGATCTTCTGCCTGGTTACGGGCATAACCCCCTGCGCCCAGCCTCCGCCCTTCCCCTCGATCTCGCGGAAATGTATGGTGCGCCCGGTTGCGGAGTTTAACCGCCATTTTTCTCGTGATAAATGAAATTGTTCCGCGCCAGGCGGGCGTCGCGCTTGTCACTAGAACTGAAATGAAATGAAGTCCGCGATAAGTCGTACGCGAGGTAGTTATATGTGGACGCCAAGTGACAAATATAATGCTGCATTTCTATGGCGAAGTTTTAGATTATTTGTGATTATCGTTGTGTTTGACGGGAAGTTTTGATGGAAGAAATTTGAGATTCTTGATGTGGAAACACATAGCTTGCACCGTTTTCATGGTGGTAATTCCAGAAGAATTCGGTATATTATAAACTAACTCGATCCATTAACTCCAGGGACAAAATAGCAGGCTACACTTTGTGGAAGACTTTCACCGTCCTGCCAATGACAAATCTTCGCATGACTTCTAAAACAACGTGGTCCATAATTAGAAACAGCTGAGCAGATTAAGATCGCAGGGCGTAAATTAATAAATCCTCCAGAGAATCGCTTCACTCGCGAGAGAATCTCATTTCCGGAACTTCCCCAAGTTATCGATCCCCCCTCTCAACCCAACTTCGAACCCATGTTCGCCGCCTCCACTTGGTCCCCGCCAAATACAAGCAGAGTCCAATTCGACAATGGAATTTACAAATCTCCCGACGTGGAAAATGTACCGTAGAAACTTCCTGGGCGATGATATTCATCCAGACATCCGCGCGAACTTTCCGACGATTCATCTCCAGACGCTGATCCGCCTATCCGCCCTCCGACGGTTTTCCAACCGCGAGCGCGGCTTTCGAAGTTGCAGACAAGTATCAGCGCTTTGTGGCTGAAGATGGAAATCCGTGAGACAAGGCTGTTGCGATTGGTGGCGGGCGGAAAGGAGGGAGGGGGCAGGGGGGGGGCAGGGGGGGCGAGAGCAAGTAACAGCGTCATTGATCGATGAGATCCCTGGGAGCGATCGGTCCTCGAGCGCTCCCGGAACGATCGCTGATTTCGGCTGACAACGACGGCAAACACGTCACCGAGGGAAGATAAGAGGTGTTTGCGGTGCGCGGTGCGCGGGTCGACGAGTAGCTCGTTAAAACGTGATAACTCCATCTACATGTAAATCTAATAGGATAGACGGTGCCGCGAGGGCATCAAACCCCCGTTAACCACCGTCTACGCCATCAGCCAGGAGGACTACTGGGCGGCGAGCACCTTAAGCTCCGTTGGAAAGCCACGACCTTAACCGTCAGCGCGTACGTCACCGCTAAATTCTCGTGTAATAAGACCTAATCCCGAAGGGTGTCGTGGTGACTCGTGGAGAACGCCTTGCCCTGGTCTCAGTGACGGGACCCCTGTTTGGCGTGTAAAACGATTCTGCCCCGAATGAATGCGGTTAATTATGCCTGCGAGTACGTACCGGCTGGGGTTTAAGGTGCTCCTCGGTTGGCGGTTTCCGGAATCGCCGTAAGAGATCAACCCTGGGCTTTCGAGGCTGACGTTTGTTACGGAGTAGCTTTGATTTTCGTAGGTTGGAAGGGACCGTGTTAAATTTGAAAAGTGAGAAGGTGTGATAGGTAGGTAGCGCGGGTGGAGGCGAGAACAATCGGCGAAACGAAGTGGTTAGAATGATAAATAATTGACGATGGAGATGAAATTTAAATTGAAATAAGAACTGAACTGTATTTAAATACCTACTTACTGTAACGTCACTCCTGACTTGTTAGTGTAATGTAAGGTATCGTGTATATTTTGTACCGCCCGAATTTCTGTACATGCTACTCATAACCAGTGTATAATGTTAAATTAATTTTGCGTCCGTTCATACACTCATAGGACGAGGAAACTTTCGGTATGTGGTTTCCTTTGGGCTTTTTATTGTATCGCCAAGTTAATAAGCATAGAAACAGAAAAGTTCATCTGGTTAATAATGTTTGATATATATTTATTTTGCAGTTCCAATCCTCGCAATCGATGGAGTGGTGCACAACAAAGTGCAGCTTCCTTGCGACATTCGTTCCGCCGACAACGACGACGTCAGCATGGTGCTGTGGTACAAGGAAGGCGGCGGTGAGCCAATCTACAGGTAAATTAGAGATATTCTACTTCTTCCGAGCAAATGAAAACTATAAGTGAAGCAAGTGCGATGATCTGGGAGCTTCCGTTTTGTTAAAGTTAACAAGAAGCCTCTTAAGAAATTTTAACTCTCTATAACCGAAATTTTTACTCAGCACGCAAATTTTAATTTCATTTCGTATTAATTTTATTGAAACAATGCATTGAAGTTGGAATAGTTAAATATATTATTCTGTGAATAAACACCTCCAAGATAGAACACAGATGATATACCTAATTAGGTATGTTACTTTAAAGTCACTCTGCGTTATAGAGGGTTAAACACCTCAGACATACAAGAGTCAATCTACATTTGGAAAAACGTATGCTACTATTTAAAAGAATATACAATCGTGATGTCCAGGTATGTACATACCCTGCACTTGAGAAAGAACTCGGAACACGAGAATTCTGTTCCATTATTCAATTCTACCTCCAACATAACGGGAGCTACAACCCTCGCCAACTGGCTTCATCCCACTCTCCAAAGCATACACCTTAATTAAACCACGAAGCATATTAACGCTACACCGTACGAAAAATACCCTCGTGATTCGAAACATCGAATCGCAAGGGAAGCGTGGCACACCAACGAGTGGAACAAATTCAAAATCCCATTAAACCCGGCTCGAACAGGCTGACACGAGCAAAATAAATTCTCCGCCACCCCCGGGTATCCGGGTATAATCCCGGGTACTCTACAACCCCCGAATTCATCAGAAACCTTTAAAAAACCAGCCCGATTACAAAGACATCGTGCCAGGTGGGCGTTACCGTCTAAAATTCTCTCCCTCCAGCGTCGCGAAACCCGATAATCCGGGAATATAAATTACCTGGAAGAAATAAAAAAGGGGCCGGCACTCGGGGCGGGGGGTTTGGGGGGGGGGGGGCGCCCAGAAATTCCTCGCGTTATTTTCCGCGGTGAACTTCATTTGCTTCCCGACTAGCCGCTTCGCTTCCGCGGCCCGTGAAATTTTGCATATAGAATGGTGCTCGCCCTACCCCCTCGGCAACCCCCCTCCTCTGCACGCCGATTCGGGAAGAAGCGCGACTCGTGACTGCACGAGGCGCAGGAGGGGGTCGGCTGACGTTGGAGGAGGTCGTCGACGTTAGTACCCGTCGGGTCATATTTAAGAAATGTAATAAGCTGTAAGATATGTGCTGGTGGAGGCGATGCATCGTCCCGAGACCCTCTCTCCACCCTCGCCTTCCCTTCCACCAAGTGGTTAGGGGGTGGTCCCGGTCATAGGTCGCCTCCTGTTGTAAAGTCAGTTTAATCCTCGACCGCACGAGAGGAGAAACTTTAAATTTAAAGGCAGTCAGAGACCCCCTCAACGAGACCCCTTCCTTGTTTCGCCCAGCCACTTCCGGGACTAGCGGTAAAATATTTATTACGAGGCAGGCGGCTCGCTTATCGTGCGCGCGACCCCTGGCATTCCGGGAAACAAAATACCGAGATCACGTGTTCATAAAGTTGAGGATACTTTGGTGCTGTTTCTGTTTCTTCGCCTAGATTCGGCGTGGGGACTGTTCTTTACACGAGGTGATAAGGGGATGGTAGGGTACTGGACAAAAAGGGTGCATAATTCAGCCTGCGAGTATGATAAATGTACGTAGCTTGATGATGGGGCTCTGTAACGGTGTGCAATTAAATAAATCATATTTGTAATCTTCTTAAGGTGTCATACGCTTTTGTGCTCGCTAATGGGGACACTGGAAATTCTTCTTCAACTGATTTGTATGAAATGCCAATAATAGCTTAGATGAAACTTCTTCAATACCTTTTCTACCTTCAAAGTGCCGAAGGATCAGCTTTGTGTCGTTAATCATAAATTCGTTTAAACAAGAATTGAAGTTTGATGCGTTAAATTAAAGTATTCTAGGTTATTCTTCTATTGTCAAACCAAATAACTAAGTTTCTGCTAGAGTAACGTTAGTGGAAATTAAATATTCTATTCCTCAGTCCAGTATCGACGAGTAAGTATACTAATTTCAATTTTGCAATTCTTCTCCGACTGAACAAGCTGCTTAGATTTATATATGTATTTCGCAAGGTACACTACATTTTAATACCGCGTCGCGATGTTCATAAAAATGTATCAAACCCCCGGTACCGCGTAAGCTTCAGCGCAAGTTTCGGAGCCTCGAAATTAATGGGGCACAATGAAAATATATCCTCTGGTAAAAAAAAAGAAGCAAAAGTGTTCGTTACTGTCACTAAGCACCGTTATGCCTGATAAACGGGGGTAACTTTTTTCCTGATCCAACGAAACGATGCGCAGCTTTGCCCTCGAGCAAACACCGGCTGAAGATAAGCGCAGCCATGTTTCGTACGTGGATCCACCTCTGTGCATCGTAAAACTTAAACGAATTATGGCATTATGTTCCGAATCTCTTTCATGACCTAAGTCGACTGTGAAGTTAACGTTTCTAAAGCTACCCCCTCCCCCCTCCCTCCTCCCCTTCCCCCCGCCCTCCCTGTTCTCCACCGCTCCACGATGTCGCGTTACTTCCATTTAATCAGATTTGTAATCTCATTATGCCGATTTATTCAGCCACTCGAACGTTTCACTCTAACAGGTCCTCGCTCGTTCAATTCTCTTGATTACAGACTCGTCTCCTTCATTTTCTTGCGCGACCCTTCTGCTTCTCCGTTCCCCTCCTATTCCGCTTTTTATTTTTCTTCTCTCTTCCCTCTTCTCTGCCCTCGACTTTTTATGAAATTTCCCGTAATATTTGCGTCGCCTCTGAATAGCTGCCTCGATTGCTCTTAAGGGACATCTTTCCGCAGAATTGAATCTGTCGATTCCGCTCGTCGGGATCCCCTGTTTAAATCGCATGCATTACGCAAAGGGCCAGTCGGGCGCCGTTCTCTCTAAAGCGGTTAATAGGTTCTTATCCGACGCAACAGGGGGCCGAGGAAGTAGAAGCGTGATAGCAGTGGCGGCTGGATCGATGCACGAAAAGCAGCGGGCGTGATTTAAATATATACGACGGGCGTTTGTTGGTCCCAAGGCTTCTGATTTTGGAGAACAGTGGGCTATCTGGGTAGGGGTACACGATTTCGATGAGATCGAGTATGTCTCGGTGATCTTGGAACGAGGAAAGTGTTTGGTGGCAGTGAAATGAGAGCATTCGTGTATGATTTATTGGAAAGCTTTCGAAATGAGAACTATTTCTTATGCACCAAAGCTGGTTGATGTAACTACTGGCTTTTGTATGTACACTATTTGAGAATAAATTTACGTGGCGTGGTTGAATTTGATCCTACAATATGAGCTTTCGTTTAGTAGCTGCACTTAGACGATGATCGTTTAGTTCTTGATTCAGAAAACCTCTTATTTTTAATTTTAAATCTCTGCTTCGTTAAACTCTGTGATTATTTTTCACACATATTCGCAACCACTTCCAAACTCACTCTCTTCTACCATTCCAGCCAATCTACTCCAACGCATCGTATAATTCATCAACTTTCCAGTGGATTCTAAATCAAAGGATCGCCAGCATAGCTCATATTCAGCTCACATCTCCACGCAAGCTGTCGCACAGCTGCTGCTCGCTAGACCGTAGCGCAATCACTCTAACGCTCCTCTATATCGAACCGAAAAGCCACGACGGCAAGAGAAACGAAAGGAACGGATCAGAAGAAAATACGTGCAACCATGACATCTGCAAGAATGTTCTCAGTATCGCCAATGCATATAGAATACATTCAACTGCAATCTGCGCAGTTGCCACTCGCCCCAGTGATTCCCCACAGAAACCGAGGGCGAACCTCGAACCGCTTTGGTTTTCCATGCATCTCCGGCGAGGAGCGTTCGGGGCCCCGATTCTTCTTTCAAAAATCTCCGCGAATGAGCCGGGTGATCGACGAGGCGCGCGGCGGGCGCGATCGATCCCGGGATTCAGGTGGCGAGCGGGAGCCAGGAGCTGGAAGACCGATACCCTGGAATCGCTTTGCAGGGTTATCGTTGGCGGAGAGCCGGTGGAACGGCCGCGTTACACCCGGGGATCGTTCTGGTGGACGGAAAGCCGGTGATTTTCCGAAGGTAGAAGGTAGCTAGCGCCGGTGTAGAGGGCGGACGGTTGCGTTTGTGTGACGGTGGCCGATGGCCCGGAGGGGAAGCAGCCGCACGGAGGCGGACGTCTGCACAGCAGCGGCACGTCACGGAAGCGCTTTCCTCGTCTGCTGGAAGTGCGAAGTGGAAGAATTAAATCGTATTTCAACGTCAATGCCGCGGAAGCAGACGGCAGAGTAGGATAGCTTTGGGAATACTCGGTCACGGCCGGAAATCCGAACTCCCGTGCAGTCGCGGAACGCAATTTAACTTTTAGTCGCTCGTGAGGAACCGTCGGCTCCCATGCTCACGAGTCTCCTACGGTGTTTCCCTCTTCTTTCGTGCCCTTCCCGCGCCCTGCCGTCTGATTTCACTCTCATCCTCTTTCTATCTTGCCGAGGCGACGGCCTTCTTCCCGCACGCCTCGGCCATCTCTTTCCCCGCTCTCTCCCGGATGCTTAATATGCAATCACGCGCGGAGGATGGCTCCCCAGGTGACTCTGATACGTTCCTGCGCTTCCATCCTGTCGGATTATAGGTCTGCTATGCTTGTTCCCGCGTGGATCCATCGCGCCGCGGCTCAACAGCGAGGATCATGCGTACCCGAGCCCCTGCGGTCATCTTGCACGGTGCGCTTCTAAACACGAAGGAAACACTGTTGGAACAGGTTCTCGAGTGGGGCAACAGAGAACCAGAACTGGTCTCTGTGATATTGCTTTTCAGTTACGGTCCTATTACTGTGTTTTGTGGGTAGCAGTTGTTAGGAGTCTGAGGTATAAGTGTTCTTGGTGTTATTCAACGTAAAATCGACTACTTAGTTTTTGTATTCGATGTCTGGGATTTTCATGAAATTGGGATATGATGCAGTTCACCTGAAATTACGGGGGCGGGGGTTAAGTCATCGTTTTGCTGCTTTCGAATTTGTTTAAGGAATATAGAAAGAAAATTGCGAACTTTAAAAAATTCTCCGAATTTTTCAAACAAATTTATCACTAGCGAAATGATGACTTAAACACCCTATAGATTCACGTAGACTACGTTGTACGTATTTACTCGAATTTCATGGAAATCTGTTACACGAAGCGGACGGAATAATCGATTTGGCGAGGAATGACACCATGGTCTTCTGATAGGGATACTGGGAGTTCCGAACAATACCATAAATTAAAATGATTACGTGTTCTATAACACAGGGTACGAACGCTAACATTAAGAGTGTTTTCGATGCTCGTATTACAATTAAATGAAGAAATCGTTGAGAAGATGAAGAAGTACGCGGTACGAGGAGCAACGGGCTGCAGTGAGCGTGTTCCCAACTTTACACGTGACACCGGCTAAAGACTACATCGCGAGACGTCCTGAAGGGGCTTGTCAACTTCGTTTGTCGGATCTTCGAGATTACAAGTGCTGGTTTCATGAAAATTCGTCCCTCGCTCCCGTAGGATTTTGGTATTAACTCCGTACCCCAGCAGAACCGTCCTCGCGAAGAAGTAGTGAATGGGGATTCGCCGAGACACTAACTCCTTCGCCATCGTGGAACAGTCTGAGCTTTCCAGCAAATTATATTCCAGAACTTTTCGAGTAAAAATACGTCTCCGTCTCCTCAGTAATTACGTTTAAATTCGCACTGTTAAGTTCAATCCTACTGAACGATATATAAAACATGTTTACATACAGAATCTACACGCCAATAATTAGCACAGACTGTCCATTTGTCATGTCACATATTTACACAGTTTTCTATTCAAATAAACCTCACCAATGCGCAATGGCAAATTACATACAATAAATCAAACAAAAAGGAAATACCAATTTTCATCAACTGTATGCCATTATTCAGTCAGATTAAGTAATCCTCAGATTATTAAATTGCAAGTTTCTAATCTAAACCATGTTCTTACGTTTAAGAGAAGTTATTCTTCGCGGATGTTGAATATGTACAATGTGATAATTGTTTTATGTAATATGATTTCGCGGTTGCTCGGCGTTGCTACAGAATGGTATAACCGATGGTTTCAGCTTCGATGTCCGAGGTCGTCGACAGTTCAGCAATGCTCGCCTCTGGTCGTCGCCGATGGCATTGGGACCAAGAGCTTTTTTTACCACGGCGTCGAATCCCGCTCACCTCAGCATCGCTCAATTGGAGACCAAAGACGAAGGGATCTATCGGTGTCGAGTGGACTTCAAGAATTCGCCGACGAGAAAGCAGAAGATGAATCTGACTGTTATAGGTGAGCAGCGAGTCTGTTACTTATTTAGCAGAAATTATGCCGCGTATTGGCAGATAGATGAAACGGAAAGAGCTGCCTCGACAGTCCCTGTTCCTCACCGATACTGCAATTAAAACTGTACAAGTAGCCGGCCGAAACGAGATGCAATCTTCCGTAAATGCAGCCTCTCGAGTCAACAAGCTTCACCCCTTCGAGTGTCTTCTGTAGAATCATACACAGGGCTGTATATTAAAACTAGAGCACCTCGTTACCTCGTTTCTGGATCAATTCATTCCACTTGAAAGTTTAGTGCAAGCCATCTTCCCTTACATTACTGTCCACGCCGAAAACCATCATCACAACCGCTGTACCGGCCCTACATCACCAAACGCGTCAGATAATGACATGCACCGTTCCATCGATCGCCCCGATATTCCTGTTTCGCTCAGGCCAAGCAAAAACCTGCCGCACCGTTCCCACCTTTTATCTGTCCCTCTCCCGGAGCGCGATCGTGGCCACCGACAAAAGTGTATTCACCGAACGGCGAATCGCTCGCACCAGCGGAATTCAATTGGCCCTGATCAATCTTTCGCCAAGTAAATCACATCTCGTCACGGTTTCGCTCGCGCAGATCAGTCAGTTCTCGTCCAACAGGCGAATAATCAATCCGCGCTCCCGTTGATTCAATCGTGCACGATGTTCCCACAGTGCCGCCGTCGAAGCCGGTGATCCTGGACGGGACGACGAGGGACATCTCCAGGATAGAGGAGCCGTACAACGAGGGAAGTGACGTGAACCTGATTTGCGAGGCTCGAGGTGGCAGGCCGCCCCCGAAGCTGACGTGGTACCTCGAGAACACCGTGATAGACGAGTCCTATCAGTACAACACCGAGTCAGGGCTGACGGTTAACCACTTGTCCTACCCCAAAGTTGGACGGCAACACCTCAAGGCCCGGCTGATCTGTGAAGCCAGCAACACTAACTTGGTGCAACCGCAGGCCCGGCTAGTCATCCTCGACGTGAATCGTAAGTCCTCGGAGATTTCTCTGCCTTATCAGCCATAAGTATTTCGCGGGCATTTCTCGGTGCGGTGTTTCCGTGTGTATTGCGTCTTGGAAGGCTGCCATCGGTCGCAACGCTGCTCTCTATAGACTTCTGGCTAGCTTTCCATGAAACTGTCGCCTCGGGGAGCTGCGCACAGTAGTTGGGATTAATGGTGTGCAGATTTAAGTAGACGGATGTGAATGTTATTTGTCAAATGTGGTCTGCGCGTGTATAGGTAGGTATGGAAGAGAACCCTGCACGTATTCCTGTGCACGCCAACTCTACTTTATAAACATCCTCGTATCTTTGATGAGTTTATTGATGAGAGAATAGATATGCTGCCGTTTAGAGCTACTGGAAAGATATCTGGTAACTGCTAATCGGTGCCAGTGATAGTTGCTGTATAAATATATAAGTCTGATCGTGAGGTACTATGGTTTTTATTTTTGATATACGAACTCAGAATGGAAAAGAAAATATTATAGTTTATTGAACGCTGAATGGTATCGTTAGTGTTCTGAACGTGACTGCAACTCTTTGTTTGCTATTGAAAGCACAATACATGTGAAGGCACATGTTCTGAGTACTTAATAGATGAGTGTAGTAGGTAATAAGTGTCCACGAAGAGAATGTGAGACGATGAAAGGCAATGTGCAGTGGGAGTGGTCCAACAACAGGAAAGAATTACCCACGGGTTTGTAACATATTTCTATGACATTATCTGCGTGACATTCTGTGGGAAGAATCGTACACATAACGGAGCATTCTAAAAGTAGGTATCTGCTCACGTGTACCATTTTTTTAGTTGCATAATTCGAAAGAGAGAATATAATTACAAAGAGAGAATATAATGATACAAACATGACTTTCCTTCTCATTATTCTTGTTTTCCGTGTGTGAGTGCTGCTGACATTTAAATAACTTTTAATTTGTTTAATTGCTCGGATCTTGAAAACGACGCGACGCCCGAAATCTTAACCCGGTAAAGTATCTTTTGATTTATTTAAACGCGAGTAATTTGCACGTTTCGGACTGCACTACGATATTTCCATTAATTTTCATTATTCTCAGCGTATTCTCTCCTCGTCATTGGAGACGTCACCCTCCCTCTATTTTTTTCTTTGCTTCTCGCTTTTCTTTCCTCGTCGCGTCTCGAAACGACGCCGGTTCCCTTAATCTCGTTGCTGCTGTATTCCTCTGCATCCGAGGAACTTCAGCGACCTACTTGCCGTAATTCGGCGATAATTGTTCCATTCTACGTAGCGCAATTTAAAATTGAAGATTTCTATGAGGATAGCGATGGAGCAGGGTGCTGGCGATTAAATCGTGCTGCAGTTAATGGTTTAAGAAATGGAGGGAGTGGGCGATGGGGCTCGTTGAAATATTCATTTCATTAACCTAGTCACTAGTGGAATACATCAGGACCTAGGACAAATACGGTAGGAGAATGGTCAGATTTACATTTGATCTGTTATCTAGTAATTATTTCCCTGTTAGTGTAGCACCGGTAGAAAATATAATCGGCGAAGCTGGGATTCGTGACATTTATATACAGCCTTTTGTAAAGTGTACAAGGCGATTCATAATTGCGTGGTAGCTACATGAAATAATTCTAGAGCACAGAGGAAAGAAGAAGTCTGTTATGGACTAGAATGGAGTAAAATATCCAGGCTACATTCTCTGAGATATTACAAGTTAAAGAAGCACGAGTACTATGTGGGCTAGGCCGTCATTTAACTTAATATTTACTGAAGTGTAAGGCATTCTATAACTGAAAGCACATTTTTCTTCATTCGTCATAACTTGAAAGATAAAACCTGTTATACTCTCATTCAGCGTTTAAAATCTATATTTCCTAAGCATCATCGCTGCATTAAATCACCATGTAAATTAAAATCATTTCAATATCGTCTACAACCCTTAGCAAGCAGAAGTCGTCTCAACTTAAAGAAACTGACGGAGATCTTGTAGTATCCAATTCTGAAAACGTTAAAACAACCGTTGGTCCCATATAAATTATTCGTCATTTATTCTGTATCCAACAGAAAGATCTTTGATGATCTTACATCCACTGTAGTATCGCACTACTCAGATCGCATTGATACCATGCGAATACCAGGCACAGTGCCTGCTTATTTTCTCAGCTATAAGTAGCTGGAACGATGACATCGGTGACGTCAAAGTGGAAAGCATTAAACGAGGCACAGGGCGTTTCTTGTGATCCGCGTCTCGTGCCGTGGAATTTCGCAATAAAATTATGCAGATGCCAGTTGCCCTTGCGTCGGATTAGCGCATAAGTCAGGCTCGGAGCGAGGCTTACACGCATGACTCGCGGCAGACAGTTCGGTTTTCTCTATGGTCTCAGATGCGAGGACCGATTAAGAAACATTTCTCTGGTATGTCCGAGTATTTATGTCCCGCCGATAGCTCTCGCGCGTTTCCACTATGCGGCTGGATTTATATGCGACTCAAGAGTATAATTTCCAACTCCTTGCGCGAGCACGGCGATCATATTTCACTAATAACTGGAACGAAAAGCAGGTGTTGAAAAAATAATTCTCAAATTACAAGCAGAACATTTCTCAGCTAAAGGTAGCTATACCTCAACACGTTCAACAGGGCTCAACTTACAATCGGTACTTAGAATAACATTCTTAATTAACGTCCGTTTAATTAAGAATGTTAACGTGGCTCGATTCCCGACCAGGCACACCAAGCTTCTCCACTCAAACACAAAGCATGCAGGTACCTCGAGCCCCGAGCTGTGTCACTCCAAAACCGACTCCGGTCTCAACATTCAGAGAACCTCCTTTAACAGAACAGGGAAAAATGCACCGTGCTAGATTCACCGATAGACGCTTCAAAGTAATATTCCTCGCGCGAAACGTGCCGGAGCCGGTTGAGGGGCTCACGAAATCGGCTCGGCGAAGTTATCGTTTCATCTAGCATCGCGGTTAAACAATTCGCTACGACGATTTCGCGGTGGCTCGGGGGGCACGTAGAGCCGCCGAACGCCTTTTCACGTGGTGCCCTGCCAGGACAAGGTGTTCACGCGCTGAACCTATTAGTCGTCCGCCCGCGATCGCCCGTTGAAGATAACAATAACGCCTCTCGGAAGACGGATCAGTGGATCGCGTGCCTTCTTGCCCCCCCCCAGCTTCGATTCCGTGTTTCTACGGGGTCTCCGTGTTCAAGGGTTGGCGGGTCGATAGAAGTGACGGGGCGTCGTGTGTGCCGCGTTCATCTTTAGAGGTGTGTGTTCGCAGCACACGTACGTGCGGCCACGTGGCCGTCCGCTGGTCGTGTAACATTCGAAGAATGCGCGCTTGTACGGGCAGGTTACGTGCCCGGGTGTTCGCGAGCAAGAAGGTGTTCCAAGTGGCAAGATATCGTGCGAACGGTGTCTGGAGGGTGGCTCTGCGTCTAGGGGCCTGGAACAGCCGTTCCAGGGGAAGGGTTGGGAAGCGTGGATGCCAGGGCAGTGGGGGAAACTATTCGAACGTGGCGATAATGATAATGTAAACAAGCGTAAAACCATTAGGGACTAGGGGCGCCGCTCGAGGCGTTAACTCGTACCTGGTTGATCCTGTCGATCGACCTACGACCACTCACGCAGCTGGCCGGCTGGATGTGCGGTTGGAGGGTTACCGACTTGCACGATAAGGTGATCGAAATCACTCGAGTTGCTTTATTGATAGCGATCTGTAGATGGAGTGGAAAAATCTTCTGTCTTTTTATCAATCGTTGAGGTATGCACGGGGATGACAGTTGTGGATTGTAACAGTTTGATCGAGGCAATTTTTAGGAATATATCTGTGTGTTCAATGTGCGACAAGTTGCAGTAGTAAAATAATATTTGTACGTATTGGGTTAGATCAGATTTTTCATTAAATGATAATATTACAACTTTTCTTCTTGTTTTCAGCTCTACCTTTAACCTGTGAGATATTAATATGCAAAAATGAATTATTCTATCTATATTCTTCTTGATTTTCGCTAGGCTTTGCGTTGACTTCATTCAATTAAAGCTCCATTTCTGCTCGAAGAATTCTTTCAAAGCTTTTAACAATAAATACCACTCCCCAGTAATGAATTTCATCCTACATTATACTTTACTCCTCTCCACGCCAAAGTATTATACTCACTTCAACCCTCACTTCGATATTGAAATCAATCCGAATTTATTTCCACCAACTCCTACATACAATTCTAATCACATTGAACTAAAACACACCGCAACAAAATCAGCACGAATCAATGGTCACTCATAATTCCTACAAGAAAGAAACGCGCTCGTAACTAATCCAATCATGAAATCGGAGAATACAGTAATGGAGGAGGACGGAGAACAAAGCGATGCAATTCGATCTGTCGACTTTGAAATTTCCCTGTGTCTCATTAGACTGAACGGGGCTTGGTGCACGTGCAGAAATCAATTATCCTCTTTCCGTGGAGCACCGATCCCCTAAATTCCCAATAGACAAACGTTGCTTGAGCTACACAGGAGCCGATAACGCCCGGCGTTTGATTAGTTCCCGCTGAAGAACGGTCGCGAATAAATTTAAATCTCCAAGCGGTGGCCCGTTCGCGGCTCGCTGACTTCGCCCGCTTTCACAGGAAAGTACGCACGCGTGTCTATAATTTCATACGACTCCCCAGGGCGATACCTATTAATTCGTACCGTTGCCACTCGTAGCCAACTTCCATACAATGGGACAAATAATAATAAGCAGCCGTGTTCACGGTCCCGCACGGCCCGCTGCGTATAAATTCCCTCGTTAATTGCTCGCCGCGTATTAGCGCCGTCGTTTCAATAGCCCATTAACTGTCTTTAAGCGTTAGGCTGTTCGCTGTGCAGGCAACTTTGCTTCTCGCGTTTTCCACTTCTCCGTCCCCGTTGTTCCAGGAACGTCTCGTGAAACTCCCCTTGTACTTCGTGAAAGGTGCCCCGGGGTCAATCGTGCCACTTTTTGCTCGTAGCAGCCAGTTCGAATTGTTTAGCTCGATGTGCAGAGTTCGTGCCTAGGTGTTCTCCGTCTTCGCAGATTTTTACGTAACTCACGGATGGAAAATTTTAATGGCTCGCCATAATACTTAGTGGCGTTTTGGGAAAGGATTACGAGCAACCATTTTCAGGGGTAAAATTTCTGTAGCTCTGTATTTTAAATTTGTTCTACACTGCTATTATTCTGTGCGAAAACTGAAGAAGTACGACTAGAGACTCTTCTACACGATTACGTATATAAACAACCTTCCATTTCTCGTTCAAAATTCATTTCTACAATCTTTCTTTCTTCCTCTTAACACGAACACCTTATAATAATAGCTAAGATGATTCCACCACGTTTAGGGGCACTCACTTACGCTGAAGGGCTCGGTATCACGCAACACGATCGCGGCAGTGAAACAGGTCACCTTATAGTCAGCCAGATCCCAGGTATACTTCAGAAAACACATTCACTGCCGTTCATAAATATTGGGGCACCTGCTGTATTTGCAGAAAATGTGATATTTGGTACAGATTGGATACTTTTCTAGCAAATAGAGTGAAATTTGTAGGAAACAAATTCGCAACAAGTGTGCAATGTTTTTCACAATTATTTCATACAGAGTGGGCGTCCTAATACTTACGAACTGCAGTAGGTATACATACCACGTGAATTGCAACGACCCGATTCACCTGCGAGAATTTAGCAGCTAATTGCCCTCTTAATGCCCGGCCAATTTGCGCAATACACTGCCAATTAAGGTTTAAAGAGTGACCATAAACACCCGTCGTATTATTAATAGATGGCGTGACTGGGACCGCCGTTAATTCGCGTCCGATTGATCCGCGTGCTCGCGTATGCACGCGTGTGCATTTGCACGTGAGCGTGCAGATGCACGCGCGTGTATCCTGTCGCAATATTTACTCGGGCGCGGTGATGCGTGTCGGCGCTGTTCACGGAACAATAATTAATAACGGGCGGGACGCGGTTCCTGCGTTTTCAGCGGCGACCAAATTATTCCAGCTGTCCGCGGAAAATCATTTTGACGCCAATGATGGCCGTTATCGCGGGACACGATTTTTCGCGGGGTCGAGCACGGATCACTTCCAAGCGATTTCGGTGGAAGCAACTTAGCGCGATTCTGCTGGAGAAATTGTTTGGTCGCAGGGCAGGTCTCGTGAAAAATGAAGGTGTTGGAAATTACTGTTTAACAGCTCGTTTCGAAACAAATAACTCTAACACGATTGTGGCGGGGGTTGTGAATGAGTGAAAGGTAGGAAAAGAAAAGGAAGCAAAAGGAAGTTAGCAGGATCTGCCTTAGACGCTGAGATGTTAGGACGAAGCGGGTATATATATGAAGGAGTAGATGAGGGAGAACTTGCGAGAGAGCCGGAGGTATCGCTACAAAGATTATAACGTTTCGAAAAGTTTGCTGATTATTATTGGGTTTGATGATGCATTCTTTATTAATTACAAATATTAATATGTACCGCGAGTTGAATTGAAATTAGTCGCCGTGAAAGTAAATTCCAAGGAGATATCTTGTCTTCTCCTCGCCAAAGTTTTGAGCAAACTTAATAATTGTAGAAGGCATACGGCATTTAGATAGCCGCCTAGTGCGTGAATTAGCACATAGCTGGCGCCCATTTAAGTAGCGAGCGGAACTAAGAGACCTCGGGGAAGTCGCCGTGGCGGAATCGGTTAGGCGGCTGGCCAATACGCAGAAGACGGGCTTGGGTTCGAGTCCCAGTACCGCGATTTCCCTTTTTTCCATCTCCTATATAATCGAATCTTCCAACTCTATCACTACATTCCAAGAAAAACTGTTTGTTACACATCCCAGACTCATTCCAGGACAATACTTAAACTAAGTAGTTGAAGGACAATCACGCGTCCTGCTCTAAGCGAGGAAACCGTCGCGAATCGAGGAGTCGATACGCAATGGTGTTGAAGTGCGATGCCCTAATTGATTCAGCGGTTAATTCAAGGTTTGAAAAGTCGATACAAGTCCAGCAGTCCGGGGTCTTTGACGCTTCGATTCGGGTCAGCGCGGCTGGTTTTTATCGGATTTATAATTCAGGTCGACGTAAGGTCTGTTTGGAAGGGTGGGGGCAAAACGAACGCGGCGGTGCGCGGCTCGACGAGTGCGCGACGGGCTCGTGGGCAATTATCCGACAAGAAAAACGATAATGCCGCAATAAGCGCCCGTGGAAACGTTAAGGCGAGCCGTGCAACGTTAACTGCGCGCCGGTGTTAATTCGCGATTCCGGTTGTTAGCGTACGTCTGCACAAACGGTGGACGTACTACTGTCGCGAGTCAATAATTCGTGCGACGCGAGCAACGCTTGCACACTCCAATTAATAATGCCGCCGGGTAAATTCTATTGTCGATTCGCTGAAATAAGTGCATTATTCGTGACTGTGTGTAATGACGGCGAATAGTTTGCGGGCTGGCATTTAACATTTCGCTGTGTAATCGAATAGGCTTGCGGGTAGTGGAGTTCTTAAATGGAAAATGGGCTTCCGTTCACAAGCTACTTGACTTTAATGGCGGCTGTTATTTTTGTATTCAGGTACGCGTGTTGCTTAATTGTTCATTCCGTAGTTGTGATTTATTAATAGCTCGTGGGAAAGCAAATTTCTTAAGTTTATTCATCGGCAGGGCGTATGGAGGCCAGCAAATTTTCCTCTAATTAATTAGAGGCTTAAGCCCGTGATGAATTGATCCTTTGAAGCGCAGAATAAGCTTGACACAATGTCTGGATAATGTTCTCAGCAGGATTTAAGGTATTTATTGATAAGCACCCAGAAATTACAAAAACAGAATCTCTAGAAGTGTCTGCGGGGGTTAAATAAACTTTGCGAGTTTATAGAACAACCAATGGGCACTGCCTCATTTTTGGTCCCGGTAACACAAGTTTAAAGGGCAAAAGGACCTTGCACAGTATTATTCTTAATTTATCTCCGAAGCTATTAAAGATACAATAGGAACTCTTATTAAACACATATTTCCTAACTTTTGACCAAACATTACACAGCATATACGTTGGTAAAGAATGTAAAAAAGTTTGATAAAACAAATATGACATTCTCGTCACTAATAGGGAGTCAACGGTTTTTATTTTTATTTGACAGTGATGTTGCACGTATCTGTATCAGTTTAATGGTGTCCATATACAATGGTGTTTGCAATCAGAATAATTGGTAGGCAGTGCGTAAGGAGAGCTACTAAATTAACTGATATAATAGCCTACTTAAAGCCAGGTTTTCACCAAATACTCGAACACGCTAGCCATAGAGAATCTTCCCGCTTTATTGTCCTACCAATTAAACCCAGAGATTGTAGTTGACTTTTTTCCTGCTTCTTGAGAAGTTGATCGCGATTTAACGACACGCGATGCTTCGTGCGTCAAACAATACACCTTCCTGATTCTAGTTGTGCCGTTCTTATCGAGGCTTAATACGTGTACCCAACATGCTTCGCATGAGACGAACTTCAGCGATCCTTGTCTATGATTTTGCCGACATTCATGCCTAATTGAAAGTTAAAACTGTTGGTTTACAAGTTGTATTTAGGTACCTGTCGTTTCTCTATATTGCTTCTAAAATTTTACGCTTATTTCCTTTACTTAAGGTTTCATTGTGAAAAAGATGCAGGGCACGTCTTTTTCGCGATATCTTACTCGAAGCAATTGTCGAAATAATGTACAGGTTAAGTAACAATATAAGTATAGTCAGACGCAGAGCGCAAGCCAACTTAACGAGAACTGTGTCACTCTGCATGCAACTTGTAGGTCGTGCAAAACTTCCGTTTAGCGCAGGAGGACTGCTTGCAGAAATGGAGACCTTGAGGAACGCCGATATATGCGTCCGTTGAGCATCCAATGAAAGGGGCGAAACGGGGGAGGGGGGGGGTGTGATGGGGCGTCAAGAAGGATCACCGTGCACCCTGGTGCACAGAGCAGCGGATAGGCCACGAAACGGAACGGAGGAACCAATTTCAGAGAAGTGGCTACCGGCTAATGGCAATTAGGGGTTGTACGAGTGGCTGGTTGCGGCGGCGCATAAGCGTGCCCTGGAATTTACGAGGCAGACCGCGCGAGATGGGCAACGTGGTATTAGGGATCCTCGTAGATACCGCTGGGCTTTTGTTTTCGGCCTCGATCGTTATTAAATTTCGCCGAAGGGACGCCGAGCGCAGGGGTGGTTGCGGGCGAAGGGGCCGCGAAGGATTTATAACGCGGAAGACGCTTCGATGGGAACGGAACGGGGCAAGTTGAATCGGGCCCCGTCCAGGAGAGAATACAGGCGCGACGGATTATTCAAATTTATTAAACACTCGTGGGGAATGCGAAACGAAGGCGGGCCTGCCCTCTACTTTGTTTCTTTCCTTCCTTTAACGGAATTATTTTGGGCGCAATTATTCCCATCGATGAAGTTGAAAAGTTTGTGGAGGCAGCTGAAGTATTTGTGATTAGGATTCCAAGAATGTTGGGTGTATTAATTTGTATGATGATTAGTAGGAGTTATTCTGTATGCAAGGCAATGCAAGGCAATTGAGATATTGTATCGTTCAGGGAGATATTCGGTATCATTTTGCACATAGTTCGCATTCAAAACTCCTATAAGGAAAAGGGAAAACAGTTTCAGTTTTCACTTGAGTCTTCTGCTTGTTCCAAATATTTTCGTTTTAAATAATTCACACTCGATTAACTGTGGTCAGCTTGACTGCTTAGCATTAAATTCATACATCCTCCTCTTATTTCGTACGTTTAAAAATTTTTGAGAAAATATACTATAATATTTTGCATACAGATTCTTTACTAGAAGTGAATTTTATTAGGTAAGCTTCTAAAACACTTACTTATACTTTCTCAATACATAAAGTCCTCTGGAACAATCTCTGGAACAAAACGAACATTTTAATCCCTCATTTTGTTTGCCACAAGATTGAGCTAGAAATATAAGGATTCAAATTCGCCACGCTAAGTATTAGCTTAATCGTATTAGTTTTAAACATACCAGCCTATATGCTGCACCCTGTAAATGTTCCAAGCAATTAATATAAACTGCACTGTCCTCAATTCTAAACCGTCGCACATGCCTTATTGTGCGTGATTAAGGCAATCCAATATTGCACGCAATAATTGCAATCAATAGACGTTCCAAGATTTATGGCTGATGGAAATGGACAGGTAGTACATATATGCGTCCACCGTGACAGATGTATACGTTCCAGCCTATGAATTTCCCTGAGCAACGCAGGAGCGATGACGTTAATAGGAAATTCAATATTCTCTATCGTTCGTCCCACAAAATTGCGCGTTATAAGTGGTCGGCGTAATTGCAGTCGAATGTCTGTGCGTGACAGATTTATGCGTACAACAGCAAAGAGTACGTTTCGCGAGTGTAAAGCAATTCGCCTTGCATACTTTCTAACAAAAATTTTAACGCGAAACTTTCACAATCCTCCTTTTTCCGTGCTTATTCCCCGGCGTAAGAACGTGATGGGTGATAAATGAGAATTTCAATTTAAACTTCAGACTAGAAATTCTAAAGAATTCTCAAATAAGTCCTTCCACTGAACTCTGAAGTGAAAGCAAATATACGCGACCGTGTTCAACAGATTTATTTCCCTAATCCAAAAATTACGCGATGTATTTAGTATTTTCAAAATTACTATCGTGAGAAAATCTTTATGTACATAAATTGTAGAATACATTGAATTTTTTATAGTCGAATTCAGTAATTCTCTTCAGTTCTTAAAGCAATAGTGGGCTAAAGAAGATGACACGATTTTCGCGTGGGATTATATTTAGAAAATAACATTCGTAATATTTTACGAAAGTTCCTGAGCATTTGAACGGCCGGCCCCTGCGATCTTCCATGCAATCCTTCATTTCCATGCAAAGCGTCATTCTGTTGAATCGTTCGCGTTGGCCACGGAGCACTAGGCTGCTGCCTTTCCCGTGGCCAAGAAATTAAATAATTGAGATTTATCGCCTTGCCGTGCCGACAGGATTTGAAGAGGTTCTTCCGCGTAATGCGGCAACGGGGTTCTTCAACCCTCTCCCGCTCGTTTACGTGGCCGTAAACGTCTCGAAAGAGTCCCCTTAACCCTGCTTACAAGCAACGTGTTTCTTCCAGGACAGAGTGCACCAACCAGTCTCGAAATTTCCGACTCATTCTTGCAACTTCTCAACGGCTTGTTTCTGCGCGTATAAACAGAGCTTACATTACTCCCGACCGTTGTTTCAAGAATTGTTACTGCTATCTTGAGAGTTACTTCATGGTCTATAACAGCTTCGGCGGTTAAAGAATTTATGCATTGAACATTCTGCCAGGCATTATTCGGTGCTGCAATTGTAATTCATGCTTCACGATTTGACTTTTAAGGAAATTATTCTAGAAGATATTTCCTGATAAGTAAGCTTGAGTCATTTAGGCGAGCTGTTTCGACTCGGAAGATATTCAGTTTCTGCGCAAAGACAGTGTAGGTTGTAAAGTAAACGCCACGAAAATGAAGTGAAATGAGTTCTTCCTTGAAATCAAATAACTTAATCACAATCATCTCTTCTTCTATCCAGTATCTATTTTTACAAATTCTCAATGCTAGACATCACCGTTTTAAAAATAATTACGCAAAATGTTACATACAGCTTTTGTCACCTTATCCCAATGCCAAGTTCTTTTAAAATAATTCGATACCGTCACAGATTAAGATGGTACCATCAAATACGAGTCCACGTAACCAAGGTTCATTCTTTGGGATTTGTTACATAAGAAACCAGATTTAATGCAAATCTGACTGTAGTTGCTCGTGAAATTAGTCATTTTTGCCTCATGGTTCTACTGAACCGTTCGTGTTATCCACGTGGTGAAAATGGCGCCGCCACACCGGAATAATTTGCAGTTTTCGAGAACGACGGCGCAAAGAGGATAAGTTCGAAAGTAGCGGTGCTCGCATAAGTTAGTTAAAGTTAAGTTGTTCAGAGGGAAAATTTGTTTTTGCTAGTACGTAGGAGTTGGGCATATAATGCGCTTTATAACGATCCTCGACGAGTGAAGTATTCTTTACGAGATTTTGGTGCACACGCTGCCGCGCCCCTATCTCCTCTCGTTTATCCTTTCCCGATCGCGCCAAATTATTTTACGACCCTTCGCGGCGTTATTCCTCTTCAACATTCGTCGTACCCGCGTTATCACCTTGGCTTATGTAGGGAAAGTTCGATATGCTGAAAGTTCTGATTTCTTTGGTGCGTTAATAGTTTCAACAAAGAAACGCTAAAAATATCGCGTAATTTACAGTTATAGTACGTTTCGAGATATTTGAGGCGAAAGTTGAAGTGAAGTTTCACTTTGTGCTTTATAAAGAGTATGAAAGAATTGCTGAATTAAAAATGTAGAAATGTGTTATGTTCGATAGCTTATGGTATTTACATTTTATGATTTAAACAAGAAATATCACTTTTAAAAAAGCGGCATCAGTATTGAAGGTAGGAAAATCTAATATAAAGTAGAAAAGTTTTTTATTAGCATGTAAAACGTTAGTCAGTTTAGTTTTAAAGTTGAAGTGATGTATAAATATGACGCGAATGTCCGCAACAGAAGTATTTAGTTTTTAGTTTCCGTTTCGCTTACTGTGTTATAAACAGTTTTTCAAGAATGTAGTATTCCATAATTTTTCATGAATTTTTATGGCATGAAGAGGCGTTTTGTACCACACGTAAAGAAAGTACTCCCCCTACTCTTCCTGCAGGATGAACTGCGATGCAACATAAAACTCTTAAATAGAATTGTTGCAAAATGTTAAACGGTTTCTGAAGTGCTCGCTAATTTTGATAACTTTTAGATGAACTAATTTCTTAGAATAATGTATATAGAAGAAGTTACAAAAATATAGCGCCACTGATATTGGCTGGAGAAGTGCTTCTGACCATTAGCCCTCTCATTTCTAGTGGTACAGGTCAATCATATCTACTCTGCTGCATATCTTACTACGTGCACTCTTTGATACCTGCATTATTATGAAAATTATTTCAAGCAGAAGATTTCTAATCTGATGGAAGCTTGCTAAAGATAGTTACATTTATCAAGACTTTCATTTTATATTCGCAAGTAAGCCATTACTCAAACTGTCCAGATGAGTTGGAAATAGATCTCTTCTTCTTCAGATTTTAATCACACAAATCAGTCATACTTTTCACACCACTCAATAAGTACAGTATTCTGAAAATTGCTCAAATTCAAGAAACTCCTTGAAGTTCCGCAGATACACTGGCAATTCTATTTAAGATTTTCAAGCAATACTACCTTCCAAGTTGCAATACCTCTTTCGAATATGAAAACTATTTATATCGAATGAAGCATCCTATATTCAATGTTCTTCTGCTCATAATTGCTTAAAGGAGAAAAACTCGAGTCGAAATTGTTACGGGAGGATAAACTTAAAGCCATCCGTGTTCTAGGGGGATGCGAGGTAATCAAGAAACTTGTTCTTGTCGCGCGAGAACGGGCTGCCGTTTTGCCGTTGTTTCTTATCGAACTAGCACGGGACACGATTCTTTGTTTTCTTTTACAGTGAAGCCGTTGGTCGTACAGATTTTGACGAAGGAGTCTCGAGTTTCCGCTGACAAGAACTACGACGTGGAGTGCAGGACAAGTGGTTCCAGGCCAGAAGCAGTAATTACTTGGTGGAAGGCGAACAAGCCGATTAAGAAAATGGCGCAGAATGTAAGTTTTGTCAGGTGGCAGATGATTATGGTAGTTTCTAAGTGCACTGACGCGGGGCATGCATTTCTTAGTGAACAATGAATTGATTACGGAAGCGCGCGGTACCATAAAATCCATATGAACTGAAAGTAGCATAAAACTACTGGTAAAGAAAGATATCAATTCTTTTCAGTTAAAACTTTCGACTATCGCAATTCGATGCGTAGTCTTTTAATCATTTTCAACGTTACCAAACTATCCTTTTCAATTTCTTTATAATACTCATCTGGTACGAATTTATCGGCGTATTTCAGACCTCAAAAGCCGTTTAAAAACCTTAACAAATACGAGTTCACGAATTTCTCGTTCCTAGGGGTAAACAAATCTAAAAAAAAAAAGAAAATATTTGAAAATCTATTTAACTGTGGAACGTCAAGTGACAGCACAGTTCGTGACACGATTCTAAGGAAAATTGTCGAAATCGGCGCCCCAGCGAGTTTCCGGAGTTCGCGACGGTTCGTCGTAAAGTTCGAGGAATGAAGTTATTTCGTTTTTGCAGCAAGCAGTCTAGTCCCTCCACGCTTTTTTCGCCCCCGTTTCGATCGACTCGGCCCGACACTTTCCTCCAAGCTGACGGAGTAAGCGCGCAAGTACGAGTACGAATTTACTGGATAACCTTACCTCCCCTCCCCCCCCCCCGCCCTCCCTCCCGCGCCTCTCTCCTTTTCCATGCCACTCGATAAATTACGGAAGATCTTACTTCCCCCTCGTATTTGCGATGCGACTTTTTCCGTCAACATCTCGGAACGGTTTTTCTGAACGTTACACTGTCAAGTAACTTTGCCCTCGAAGTCATCGCACGTTCTCGGGAACGAATTGCTGTATGAGGGAGAGTATCGATCTCATTTCAGAGGAAATTCTTCTGTTAAATTGTTTGTGTATTTCGCAATAAATTATTCTGTTCGTATAATACTATTTGCTTATTTATTCGAGTTGAAGTATCCAGGATTTAATTTTACAATGACAAAACACAGCGTGCCTCTGTTTATGACAGTCGAAACCATAAGTTCCTCTAGCTCCGTGTGAAGTAATATGAAGATCGATGTCCCAAGATCTCTTCCCACTACTACCGACACTGCCATTAATGACGTTCAGTAGTAAACCGGATTGAACTAAATTCCACCCCTTATCTGTATAGTTTCAACTAACTGCGCCGCCTCATCATCAGTATCGTCGAGAAGCAAGTGTTATTAAATAAATTTAAAATCAATATCTCCCGTGTACCGATAAATCATTACCACTCCGAAGAAAAGTGCACGTTACCCGAGGGAGAAATGATGCACGACCGAATCTTCTGTGCTCGGGCCATAAAACCACGCGACCAGGCGAACATCCCCAAAAATTACGCACCGATATTTCCGTCGACGTCGTCGCCGCTGAAAGGAAGAGTAGCCAAACAAGTGGATTCCCCGTATAAGCGTGCCGCGGCGCGTTGTAGAGCCGTCAAAGCGTTACGGAGCGAGCCACGGAGGATCTGATTTATTCTGCATCCCTCTCGGAAGAGAGCTGCCGCAATTTCTGCGTGGATAACTTTCGGCCAGCCGCGCACATCCAGCAGCGCGATCGTGACGGTGGCTCCCGTATACAATCACCCAGGCAGGATATATCGGCGCTGGCTGTTGGACTGTCCGTGGAGCTTTATCGGGGAATTCGATCGCGTCGCAACGAACCGAACCGAGAGCGCTATGCATTGAAGCTTTACTGAGAGGGGGGATGGAAAAATGAGAGAGGAGAGAGAGCCCGTCGAAAAACCCAGCGCTAGGGACACCAGGGGCGAGGAGGGCGGATAAAAGAGAGGGGGGGAGAAGAGAATACGAAGGAGGGACTCGTGACGCGACATTCATCCTGGCGAACAGTTACTTCCATTCATCGTATTCGCGATACTGATGCGGAGAAGCGGGGCCCCTCTCCGATATGCATGCCTGGTGGCGTTATCATTAAAATGACATCGCGGAAACGGAAGGTTAGAGCGCTGGATAAAGAGAAACAGGGGGTTTGGAAACGAGACGGGAGACAGTCACCGACCTGCCTCCGCGTAAACCAGCCCGCCATTTTCCTGAATTCCGCGCGACTGCATCATAAATCCCGAAAGAATCGTTAATCTCCACTCGTCCCTTTATTCTCTCATCTCTCTTCCCGCGGCGGTGCGTATGACCGGCGAATTGATTTTCGTATTAAACGCGTGACAAATTGTAGCCCTGTTGGCAACATGCTACTGTGTCGCGTCTGTTTACGTTTTTGTGGAATTTCTCAGGTGTTAATGTTTAAACGATTTCGGGGTGGGGTCGTTTGATGCAATTGCGGGGGATGGATTGAGTGGCGTGGGGAGGTGTAAGGGAGCGGAATATTGTTGAAGGGAATGGTATAGGTACGTCAGTGGGGAGAGCATATTTGTCATCTGATGCTGAAATTAAGGGAATGATCGCGATAGCGGGGTATCAGTAGTAAGAAGCGCGATTACCGATACGATTTTGTTAAAGTTATTATTGTTTTCTCCTGTCAGGAGTGTAAGTTAGTCAACTATTAAGTTAGTCGAAAATATGAGTTTCAAACTTTCTTTTGACTACCACTGTAGTGGAATAAGGATTTCTTCTTACAGCAAACAAGGAGTCATGACAATTTCTCCTTCAGACGATTCCACTTTTCGTCCAGCTGAACCCTTGAAATTCGTATTTAAACCTCCACTGTGATTACTTTAAAATCATCATGGTCAGTGTATTTTCAGAGCCGTGTATTTTAAATTGTAAAATTAATGAAATATTAGGGGATGGTTATTAATGGCCACGGTTACGTGTGTTTTATCGATAGTTCGCGCAGGAACATAACCAGAGCCTCAGCATCCTGAGCTTCGTGCCAAGTATAGATGACGATGGGAAATACCTGACGTGTCGCGCCGAAAACCCTTCTGTTCCTGACAGCGCTTTGGAGGACAAATGGAGGCTGGACGTGCAGTATCAGCCAGTGGTGACTCTCAAGATGGGTGAAACCTTGAATCCAGATGATATCAAAGAGGGTGACGACGTTTACTTCGAGTGCTCGGTCAGAGCTAATCCGAAAGTGTACAAGCTTGCCTGGTTCAAAGACGTAAGTCCTTGTGCTGCAGTCGATTTAAGTTTGAACTTAATACGTTCAGTCGATTTAAGTTTGAACTGATACGTTTGAACAGCATATTCCACCTTTTGAGCTTCTAACTTACAGTAAATTTGTTTACAAAAATTACACGTGATAAGCATATTTTAGTGTACCCCGTAGCTTGACAATTTTATTTAGAATTTACTTATTAGTTAGGTCAGCTTCGGATCAAAAATCCCTCCAGCGCGTTTAGACACGATTAAAAGCAAATTAAATCGTTTTACCCATCGTGAATACTGGACATAATAAAATGTAGAGGAATTTTGAAATGAGTTAAATTCTTCCTAATGTAAGTGGTTGAAAAGTCAAGCCTTATAAAATAAAAATTGAGTGGTAAAGGTATGAGAAAATGAAATTCTAGAGAATAAGCTTTTTTTAAACTGGATTTATATTGCGCAGTTATATCATTACTGTCGTATTGTCGTTTCACTAATGATTACTTTGAGCTTCTTATATTCTCAAGGAAAAGATTCTATGTTCTGAAGGCGAGGAAGTAATAGGATTTAATGGATTTATCAAGCATCTACAATCACGTACAGATGGAAGCAGGACCCTTCTGGTAAAGTGGGATTGTTTGTTCCAGGGTAAGAAGCTGAAGAACAATGCCACCGCTGGTATCGTCCTCAGCGATCATTCTCTGGTTCTTCAAGGCATAACCCGATACTCGGCCGGTGATTACACTTGTCTTGCTGCCAATAGCGAGGGGGAAACTGCCAGCAACCCGGTGACTCTTCAAATAATGTGTGAGTCCACATTCCTCGTGCTCCAACTATCACAATCTTATTCAAATTCTATTAAATCTACCCATAAATCACTTCATCCGTTCGAAGACATAATAATACAAATCCTTATTCGATTAAAAATTTATACGGATAAATTTTCATTCCACTCAAAACTTATCTGTTTGTGGCGAATACCGGTTTATTCGCTATTGTTTCCGCCAAGTGCGGATTTAAATTGCCGGCGTTAGGGCGGCTCGGCGAGGAAGACGACGGGTGATCAAAAACTCAGGCGGATGGACAAACAACTCTTATAATTGGTCATTCAGTGGACACAGCTAACGTCGAACAGCACAATTTACAGTCAACGACAAAACACTTAATCACTGATACAAATAACGGCGCGTGGGCGCGTAAAATACACAATTTAGTGACGGGCGCAATGGGCGCGAAAAGGATTGCCTGTGTTTCGGAGAACGTGGTTGTCAAGACGGTGCTGTTCACAGAACTAACGGTCGCCGAGCGAACCCCGTTGGCGGTCAGAAAACATTACTTTCGGCCGCAACATTTATTCTTATTCGTTCTTCGCCGTCTAAATAAAGTTTTGCCCATACTCTAATAGTAAATAAGCTACCCCGCTTCTAAATCTGGTCATGCAGCATTCGGATGTAACACCATTTGGGTTCTACACGAATTTCTAAAATACAGTCGTGAATCGAGTTTCTGAATAGAACAGCTTAGGTCTACCAATCGATAATTAATAAACCTATTCGGTTATGTGCCAAATATTTGCTGCCTGAATAATCAATACACCAATAACGTTCTACTGTACCATTCAAAATGAATATTTCATTCGCATCAGACTAAAATCAAAATACAATCTCTGAAATACCCAACTAATTTAATAATTCAACAAGACTACGCCCAGCTCTTATTTTCGCACAATCTAACCCCCAAACAAACGAATAGACCGATAAGTGGAGCAACGATTAAAGTTTCCTTCGACCAACAACCTAGACGGAGAGTCACCGAAATAATGGCCCACTTGCCATTCCTCAAAGTCGCACAAAAGCGTCCCGTTGGCGTTGGTCTAATCGCGGGCCCCTCCGTTACCCCGCCACTCGTTAATCACAAGAACAACGGAAAGAGGTCGCGAATAGAATTGCAGCTGGGTGGTTGATATTCCCTGGGCCGATTCTCTAATTTGCCAGCTCTCACCTCGAGTCCTCGATAATTACTTAATCGATGGCAAGTAGCAGCCGAGTACGCGTACTGGGAATCCGGTTTGAAGGGTCCTCGGGCGCTTTGCTGTGGAGAATCAACGAGAAAGGGCCGAGAGGGCCGCGGCCAGAGGGGAGGTGGCTAGTTTTCTGTAAAACACACAGCGCGAGTTATTCTATTAGAATGGTTGGTAGTCGTGGCGGTGGCCCAGCGTATCTGCATCTTGTAAATGACCTAAGAGGGAAGGAAGGACTACGATGCATATTCAATGTATGTAAAGCGTAGCTGAATATTCATGTGTAGGTGAACGCGCCCTGGCAATGTGCTAAGCTGGGCCAGGGGGCGCGACGGAGGCGAGCAGAGCTAAAGGGAACGCGCGATTCCGCCGTGATGTTTTAACCCCCCATTCCGCGGCGCTGACACTGATCCCCCCGTCGAGTCACTCAAGAATCTCGAAGATTGCTTCCACGTCGCAGCTCGGTTGCAGACGAAAAATTTCTGCATTCCGAGGGAGGAATTAGAAGCTTGTTCATTGGTTAGAGTGTTAGGTAGCCGTGGTTGAAAAATCGGAAACAATGATAGGTCTATGGTAAATTCAGTGTCTTTTGCATTCTTAACTTTGAATTAAATACCTGCAACTTTTTTAATTCCTACGTTTTAAAGGAAAACAATTCAATTTTCAACTAGAAGAACTTTTCAAGTGGACTGTTTGACCACGGAAATTTGTTGTCTGTGGCGTTGGATTGTAGTTTAGAAATCCGAACGAATTCATGACTTCGAATTGAATTTATAGAGCTTTTACAATTTTAAAATATTTCAAGGGATGCATCTCAGTTTTGAACGGGAAAATTTTTCGAGACTCTTCCCTTTTCTATATGCACATGCCTAGGGACATGTGCACAGGGACTGAAAAAAGTGGCAGAGTTTAGGTCGTTCAATAGCCTTAACCATTTTTAGGATTAATGGGTAGGTGTAAGAAATCAGACTATACATTTAATGGGTACAAGACAAGGCATAGGAAATATTGTAAACAGAGAGGATTATGTAAATAGAATACTTCTTCATCTAAAACGGAGACAAATACCACGTATACAGAGAAACGGACAAGAAAATGCTTCTAAAAGCAACAGGTTAAGTCTACATGCATACAGCGAAGAGTTAATTATTGAGGAATCCCCCAGTAGGATGTAAAAGCGACTTATACAGTTTTCCAAGAGGCTTAGGCGGCTTTCATGTCTCGCATGAAAGCATCCAGTGCAGCCCGCAAGACAGTATTATATCTACGCATATCAGTTAGTTCCAAGCACGTGGTAATGCGTATTAATGAGTACCTACTCGAGCAGTGGCACCGTTCTCTGAATCGACGAGCGCGGTGCTGATGATACGTCGCTACCTGCCAATGCGGTGCCCCCTCGACTTCTCGTATTAGTAATTAATCCTGCAGTGCATCAAACGCATCAGATTGAAACGGAGCCGCCCCCGTCGTCCCCTATTTCCGTCGTAAATCATCCCCCGTGCCATTTGGAATTTCCGTATGCTGCGGCCTATCGCAAATACCGATGACAAGGGAACTTCCTATCACGCGATCGATCGAGCCTGCCGCGGCTTGAATGGTGTCAGCCGTGTTCTTCCGTTTCACGACGCCAGATCGCATTGGGGGATTAAACGGTCCTCTCCAGGGCCCAGCCGTCTTCTCCGTTCGCTTTCCATACGAGCCCCCGTGTCGCTTTTGTTCGCGGGAAACGGTCGAAAGTAGTTTCCCATTCGGGGCCAAGAGGCTTTACACGATCATCCCCATTTCACCCTCGCCAAAGTAATCAATTTTCCCGCGCTGAATGGGGCAAACAAATTTCAAGCTCGGTAGAGTCGTCACCGAAAGACTTTCCTTTGAGGCGAAGTTTGCTAGGGGGTTCTTTTGTCTCCTTTAAAATAACAGGGGTAATTGTTGGGCACGTAATGGTCCTGGGCTGGAAGAAACGTGTGCGAGTCCATTGACTAGGTGAGCTGGGATTCTAAAGGCTGCGCGTCGTTTTATTGGTGCGGAACTGGCACGTTTCTGCTGACCACATGCGCGTCTTCTTTCTTGGAGCTCAATGGTGACTGATGTGCCGTGAAACTGGTCTTCCAGTTGCTTTTGAAGGCAGGGAACGAGGTTATTAGAGAAAATACTGGTGAATGAGATGTAAACTGTTGGAACTAAGTTTAGATACACCTCAGGTGCTTTGCATCAGTAAAACGTAGTTAAAAGTCTACAGGGTATGTTTGCACTAGGTTTCTTTCGTGGCTAGTGTGTGAATTCCTCGAAGGAAAACGTGTAGCTGCCAATAAGAAGTTGAGCCGAATGAAATTTTCATAATTCTTATAAACTTTTCCCTAATTCAAAGTTGATACTTTCAGCCATAATTACGATCAACGAGAGAATCGTGTGATGCTTAAAATTTTAATATCCAGACAATCGAAGAGGGGAGGTAACCGTCAGTAACAGGAAGTTAACGAAATAAGTCTCTCGACTCATGCTCTATTAAATAATCCCACCAAGCTGAACAATCATTCCGTAATCCTCCCTCGAAAGGGGAAGTCATGAAAAATTCTAACAGAAGGGAATGTATGGTGCACGTTTGCAGACACGCCGGTGTGCAAGGAAGGGAAAAGTGAGGTGGTGGTCGGTGCCCTGAAGCAGGAAACCGTATCGTTGGTTTGTTCCGTGGAGAGTCATCCGGCACCGTTGACTTTCCATTGGACATTCAATAATTCTGGAGAGCTGGTGGAGGTCCCTCATTCTCGTTACTCTCACGTGCCAGCGCTCGGGACGCCGTTCGTCGCCGAAAGCCTGAAGGAGTACCAACAGTTCCACGGGTCCAGGCTAAACTATACGCCTGCTACGGAAATGGACTACGGCACGGTGGCGTGCTGGGCGAGCAACCAGGTTGGAAAGCAACGAGCACCGTGCCTCTTTCAGGTAAATGCATTTCCCTTATTTCCCATGTGCTACAGTGGCAGCAGTCTCACTCGAAATTTCTTTCTGCTTCTTTTCTGAAGGCGGGGGAGGGTAGGGTTTTTACTGGGACAGACAGTTTTGGTAGTACAGTTGTAGTGGCACATGTGTGTATTATTTCACATTGTTGATCTATATACTTGCAGTTTGAAATTAGATTCGTGAATCAGTATTAGGCAGAGAAAATACGTTGGTTAAGAAGACATGTAATATATTGTTACTTGTAATAAAGCAAATAAAAAGTCAGATTTTTCCTGGGACTATAAGTAGTGATGAGAAATTTAGTTATAGAAAAATATCATAACAGAATTACTTTTCAATCAAATTAACAGTAAGAAGAATGCAGCTGTTTTCTACTCTTATTCCTTATATGTTTATAAGACTACACAAATGGTGTACTGCCTCAGGGCAGCCACTGCAATTTCGAAAAAGGATTTTCCCTGTCAACTTTTTATCTCAGTTGGCGAATTTATTTTTGTTGTATTCTCTTCATCTAACACGTGGCGTAGAGATAGAATGAAAAATTCGAGTTTGAGTTTTCGACGGTCTCGCACGTTTTGAGCATGAACACGATTTCACCATTTTCAGAGTGATGTCGGTGTAGCCGCGTGTGCGAGTAACGATATCTTCCGAACGAACGAACCGGCAAAAATGAAACTTGATACGTGACTTTGGCTCGTTTCCACGGAACAACTCTATTATTGAAAATAGATAAAATTCACTTGCGTTTATAAATTCAGAAATTCTTGAGTCTTGATCTTCTTGCTGCATTTTCCACCAAAAATTTAACATTTAAATTTGAAGTTTTTATCCCCCAAACTAAACGATGATATTCGTATCAAAATACGAAATACCACATTTCCTTATTTTCTTCGTCACATATTTGTCACTTGTAACATAAGATCACCTTTTAAATCTACTAATCAATAAACGTTTAAAATGTCCAAAAAATGCATCACACATTTATGGGTAACAGTTTAACGAAATGTCCCATTTTTTATAAGAAGAAAGTGAGTACAACCTGTGACTACTGTAAGTAGTAAAAAGGAGAATTAGGAATCCCCGGATTTTGGAAAGCAGATTAACAAATATGGTGGAAAAAATCAGTGGCAGGAATTGGTTCGATTAGAGGGAAATACCAACGTCACTTTGCTGGTACGTTATTCGAACGCGACGGCCATCGTTGCAGATTGAGCGTGCAAACACAGAATTGCTTTTAATGGCTCGGAATCGAATTCCTTCGAAAATGGAAAATTTGGGTGCCAAGGTAGATATCTGATGGACGTTGGCCGACTTTCATGTTCGTTCGTATCTATCTAAACACGATGCACCAACGATACATTACAGTGAACAAATGAAAGTGGTCCCTTCGTTCAATCTCCACCGTGTTGGATTCACCTCCGAAATTATATCAATAATCTTCGCAGGACGAATATTAATTTGTACGCTCATTACAAAGTAATTAAAGAAGTGGTTGAAATCCTCGTTTAAATTCACAGATAAATCTTTGATTCTCTACATCTATCTTGCCGTTAGTCCAATATCCGACGAGTAGAAGGCAAGTCAATCATTCGCATTACTGGAAGAGAAAATCACCTAGGTATAGTGGCTAAATATTCTTTCATCCCTTTCGTGAGTATCATATGCTCCGCAGTTGATCGATACTTTCCTCAATACTCTCTATGGGAATATCTAGATTAGAGTAGCGAATTGGACAATTTCCGACCTCATTCTCACACATATGCGTAAATATTTATGCTAATGAGTATTTCTGTAACGACATGTATCACCTTTGATCAATACTATCAATCAAGCTCCATCAATTAGTGCAGTCAACACAATGCATCATGATAGTTGCATTGATCTATTCAATCTAACCGTAGTTACAACCTAACATTGAGTGCTCCCAACACATTCAGGTCTATACACACACACACAGTCTTACACATGAACAAGCAAACATATATATATTGTAAGGATTGCATTAAGCGTTCGGTGTCTTGCAGAGATAAAGGGGTGTAAAGACAGCAGGGGGTGATGTCACTTAAGGGGTTACACGTAGTCAGGCGGCCGAAAATAGGCAAATGTTTGTGATTTTTTTTTGAGACGCGGAAGCATATATTTTTACAGAACTCTTTGCACATAAAAGAGCAACATTTAAAGAACATTTGGTAATTTTTTCGTTGAAAAATATTTATCTGTAGGTATAATAAAGTAACAACCCACACTCAAGAAGGCTTTTTATAAAATTTAGTTTTGCGGTGAGCACTGCCATTCGGAACCAGGTTACCTAAAATAAAAAAACCAAAAAGATTTCGTTAGTATATTAATGTATCCTCTGATTATCGGAGGGAATTTCCGAAATATTAATTTAAACCCAAACGGCGGCTATTTAAAGTTGAAGTCCTGATTTCTTCGCGTTCAACTTTAAATAGCCACCATTTGGATTTAAATTAATATTTCGGAAATTCCCTCCGTTAATCAGAGGATACATTAATATAATAACAAAATCATTTTTGTTTTTTGATTTTAGATAATTTGGTTCCGAATGGCAGTTCTCACCGCATAACCAAATTTTTAAAAAGGCTTCTTGGATGTCGGTGTTACTTTATTATAAACTTAAATATTTTTTTACGAAAAAATTACCAAATGTTCTTTAAATACTGCTCTTTTAAGTGCACGAAGTTGTGTAAAAATATATGCTTCCAGTTTTTCAAAAAAAATTCACAAACATTCGCCCCTTTTCGGCCGCCTGACTAGGTATAACCCCTTAAGAGTCGAATTGAACATTCCTCTCGATTGAGCAAGGCGAGCCTTGATCGAGAATATTTAACAATTGCCAGCTGCAGTGAAACACCCTGTATAGTACAAGGTCATGTGTAGCATTCGATGTGGTTAGTAAATGGGCTAATTTGCCTTTAATCATTCTGATTATACATTTCTGAACACGCTGGAGGCGTTTCTGGTCGGAAACGACCCAGTTAACAGGTTAATTTTGAACTGCCGAATGAATTACATATGCTACATCGAGTAAACGTGCGCTGATCATGTCTCGCGTGTTACTGATGCATACCAAACGCGTTAAGATCCCGGTGTTTGTGTGGAAATGTGACCAAATTAGTGCATCAAAGAACACATTTGGCAGCTTCTATCCTCAAGAGTATCGATTTCTGCGCCACTTGCTCACCGGATTCGTGCAAGATACTAGGTATATCCGTGGAGTTGATAGCTCTTTCCTTCACGAATTCCACACATTATATGCTCTTTTGTTGTATCCCATATAAGTTCTCATCGCGATGTATCGTACTTGCACAAAATATAAAACTGCTCTTTTTGTCGTTCAAGTACAATCATCCTACTATCATTTGACGCGCGCGTGGAAATACTGAAAGCTGAGGATTTGGTGAAGCCTGCTTTTGTCGAGCTCCGATAGAAATGCAGCATCTTGCCAAATATACGAAGAAAACATCGCGGGAATGTTACCGCGGAAGAATGGTTTCAGTTGCCATAGAAAAAGGAAAACCAATATTTAACTGAGAAAATACTTTCCGTACTAGATTTGGGTAATAAAATTCAATGGTGTCATTTTTTATTCACTCTGGGTTCTGAAATTTAGCTCCCTTTCCTGTTGCGGAGTATTTCTAATCGATCATAGGTTTACACTTCTCCCTTTTCCTTTGTGATATATTTGCGATATTACTTAATATTTTCAATAAAGACACTCTATTTCTAATAAGTACTATATAAATATTTAAAGTGCACCACTGCACGTCCCTCTCTACGAAGGATACATCAATCTCCAAATCTTTGCCCCAGAATATCACAATATACCAAATAGAAAGTTAACATTTATCAAATTTCTGTGTAATCTTCCAGCAAAAATATCCTATCAGAATCACGAATATTTCACAAAAAAATTTCCAGTAGTTTCTTTTCATTCCAGACAATTGCGCCACTCATTCCACCGCGCTATATAATAAAACCCCGAAATAAAAGATCTTACATTTACCTAGGTACTTTCGGCAGTAAAGTTTGACGAGCGGCAGAACAGCTGCGTGTGTTCCCCAGAAATTGGTTAACGCAATATCGCAATTTTTCATGCGAAAACCCGTTCATGCCTCTGGACATTCAATCAGCCACGCGTTCTCATTTTTTTCCCAGGTGATAGCCGCGGGCAGGCCGTACGCCCTGCACAATTGCAGCGCTACCGAAATGTCCGCGCCCGTGGAAGTAGAGGAGCTCAGCGCAAAGTCTGGCACCGGGTTGTTGGTCCGTTGCTTGGAGGGCTACGACGGCGGCCTTCCAATTTACAGCTACCAGCTGGAGGTGGTCGCCGACGAGGACGGCGGGCCGATTTTATTGAACAAAACTGTACCGGCCGGTTCGAACGGGCCGACATTCGAAGTGGCGGGCCTAACGACGGGAAGGAGCTATCGACTTTTTCTGTACGCGATTAATGCGAAGGGGAGGAGCGAGCCTGCCATTCTAGAGCCAGTGACCCTGAAAGGTGTCGCCATGTACACGACAGGTGAGTGCATTCGCTCTTTAATACGCCCCGTGTTTAGCGGAACCGTTCGACAGATGTCAAATCGACCGGTAGATAATAACCGGTCGCATTAAACGGCTTTTTACGCTCGTTTCCTGTGTTGGCGTTCTCTGGGTCGAGGAGATTCCTGGGCTGCACGCTGCTAATGTGTATAATCCATGGGACAATGATTTTGTTTTTAGCGTATAGTATTCTATAGTATTCGATTCATATGTAGTGAAAACAACTTTATTAGATACAAAATTTCAGAATTTATTTAATTCACGTTTCGTGTCAGACGATCAGGGTTACTTTGTAAAACACAGACCCCGCGTGTCTCTTGAAAATCGCGAACTGTGATGGAATTATCTCGCAACGATATCTTGCTTTATCAAGTTCAGTTAATTTACGAACACCTAGGGACAGAGGGGGAGGGGTCGCGAATGGAAACTGGACGGTTGTGCAGCTCCGCGATTCTGTAATTCGACTGGGACGAAGTTATTTACATTATCGAGTTCAGCAAAGCATCGAGAAGTTTTCTCGTTACCGACGATGATTATTTTCGTATTATCTGTAAGGCAGAAAGGGAAGCCCGGCGAAACTGGGACGTCCGTGGAACGAACTTCTTACCGTTGACAGGAACAAAAGAAAGAAGGGAAGAAGGACGTCCGGTAGATTTCAAGTCTCGGCCGCGAGTTCGTCCCTGAATCGCAGTTCGGCCCGATTAACGGGCAAGAAAATGATCGAAGTAGACAATAAATTGAAATTTATAATTGGAGGATGTAGCCAACCCCTTTTATCGAACATCGAGCTTACCGATTGGATATAACTATCGATGCCCTATTTTCCGTTAGAGGCAATACTCGATGGCCCTCGACAAGACTCGTTGCTTCTTGTCCCGAGATACCTAAAGCCGCGGCTACTGGCTATAGCTTTGCACAACCAACTATATTTCCATATCCGTACTCAGTTTACTTTATCAAACACATGGCTGCCATATAGAAAGTAAGTATGCAGGTATATTATCAGAAAATTTCAACCCTGCTCCATACATCAGCACATGGTAGAATAATCATTTCTTTTAAGAAATTAAGAATGTAACTACTCTTTTGAAAATACTCTTTTCAAATTCAACAGGCGTCTCGATTTACTCGTCAGAAACACAAGCACGGCTCCACACTCACTAACAGGTTGTGTGAAAATGTGAAAAGGGTATTTTTTGGTTCTACGGACATCAGGATACGATTTTATAATCATCATTACAAGAATAATGAGTAGAATAGTGCCGGTTGACCCTAAGAAGCGTCGGACACCGTCACCCTGAACGTGTCAATTTCCCCATCAACGCCCAAAGGTTCCCACCAACAATTCCCCAAGGGTCGAATAAAGCATCGTGCTATCGCCCGTCAGAATCGCCCAAACAGTCGCACAGACGCGTCAAACAAAGCGCGATCAACTCGTATAAATCGTCCCGTTGCCGTTTTCACGCGCGCTCCCGAAATTCACAGGTTAAAAACGGGAAAAGGCCAGCGTCCATCCCGTAACAGCCGCTGGCGCAGCGGCCAGTCGTCACGCCGACGCTGGAGGGGGGGGATTGGCTTTTGAAAAATGGACAAAGGCTGGCGGAAAAACGCTGAGCTCCGCTTTTGACGGTCAATTAGCGCGTGCACGTAGCTCGAAACGGGCACCGGCCACGCCTATTATACTCGTGATAGGTGACGCTAGGCCGGCGGATATGATTGCAATTGCGCAAATAGTCCGACTGGGCGCGTCAGTATTGCAATTAGTCGGTTAACCGACCCTCAAACCCGCACCGTCACCGAGCCCTGGCTCACCCTGGCTCAGCCTGGCTCACCCTGACCCCCGTAAGGGAGCTTCGCCTGTGGTCGGGGGAGGGGTTCGAGCTCGCGAAGGAGGGTCGAGGGGGCACGGAAACTGACGGCAGCCTCGCCTCGTAACGCTGAGCGCAGCAGAACGCGACCACAGGTATCGGCCTCTGCGGACCTTGCAATTAACAAAACAGATTACACTCAATCAACGAACACCTATATCTGTTCCGCCTATGTATCGAGACTGTTTCCACTGGCTCACGGTGGCCCTTCGTGCCGACCCTTGCACCAGCCATCATACGACACACTGCTCGATGCTGACGAGGGTGGGCTTGAAAAGAATAGTTGCACTGTCGGCTGGGACTTCGGTCTTTGGAAAGTACAATAGTTCAAAAGACACTGAAGATCGACAGTGTGCTGCATCAGTAGCTTCCTTTAGTTTCTCAAGAAACACGAATTTTTTAACGATAACGTAAACACACAGTAATTATTACCGTAGGCTACACTTTCACTTAAACCCACTTTATCAATTCATTTATTTTCAAAAACATAGCTGCAATGGCAAATTTTATCCACGATAGGGATTTTAAAAATCAAAATTCATCGTTCGGTGATTCATCTTTTGTAGGTTTAAAATTAATTGCAAAATACAAAGACCCCATTTCCTTCTTCGCATGGATCATTGAACTTTTTCTCTCACGCATGGTATCAATTGCCGAGACCAGTGTTGAGCGTTAGCTCGTTGCCGGACCACCAAGGACACACAAGGGCGCCTTGTATTTTTCAAATCTTCATCTGGCAGACACTTGGTCTGTCAGTCCGCGCCTCGTAGACCTGGGACCGTTGTAAACTCGTAAATTTACAGTATTGGAAACGCAGGCGATCAGCCCAAGTCAGGACGAAGGGTCCCAGGATCGCCGTGACAGTAAACAGACGGCCTCGCGACAATCATCTCACCGACGCACCAACACCCTGATCAAGATTTCCCTTTCTCATAGTTTTCCTTCACCCACACCCAAACCATTTGTGACCAATAAGAGACCCGATTTGTACCACTGCGTCAATGTAACTCCACCCCTAAAAGAATATTCCGAGATAGACGGAATCCAGCAAAAGGCGGTCAGTCAAAAACCAAGACCCTTAGAGAGGCTCAGTTTATACCTCATACACGCATTATCAATTAACAGAATACAGTTCACGGTTATTGTTGTCATATGTTGTGTCACGGTTATTTCATTACAGCCTAAACATCCATCCTGCAAATTCAAGTGAGTTCTTGTGGTCGTAACACACCACAGAGAACGTAACGTTGCGTCGTCGGAGATTTACGTGCTCCGAAACCAGGCGACGCATCAGCTCACAACAACCAGTATAAAGATCTTCTACGTAACATGCGTCCACATCGCAAGAAAAGCTTAAAGAAAAACGTGCAAACCTACTTCTCGATACATCGTGTATTGAAATTCGCTCAAAGAACGAAGCTCGCGCTCGCAGCAGATGATGGCGTCCCACGTGTTTACCCACCCCGTTTTCATCGTATTTCCTCAACAATCGGGTTCATCGCGCATTCTTCTCCACCTTTACGCTCGCTCTGCTAGAAGTTCGCCGAGCAAAGGCGACTCCCATCGCCCGTGTCATCATTTCACACCCTCGAGAGCACCTTCGAAGACGTCGCTGTCGAGGCGTCAGAGCATCGAGCCGTCCCGTCGACCGTGTATGTTTATCGAATTGCACGCAGCGAGTTTCTGTTGCTCCCAATGGGAGTAGCTTATAATCGACTTTACCCAAGCACCGCCAGGCGTCATAATGGAAAGTCATTGGTAGCATACGGTCGCGGGTCAACAGCAGGTTAATTCAGTTTACCAGCGATTTCCGGGGCGATCAGCCGTGTAGAGAGCCTCCAGCTGCCCCCTCCCCCTTTCTTCGTCACGCTCCCACGCTCTGGCCCCCTTCTTCTCCCTAATTCCAGCGGGTTTGACTTCGCACAACAGCCTCTCTCTGTGCGAGGGTGGCGAGGTGCAAATATTGATTTGACGACCGTAAGCTCGCGGCGCTGATTTACTCCAAGGACGTGGGCCATCCGAGCCAATTTGCGGCCCCTTTGCTTTGTCCGTGCCTGATAGACCGCCATCGAGGTCAGTTCGCCAGGAAAGTCGCCGCAGAGCCCTTTGTACGGCTCTCTTCGCGCATTCAGCGGTTCCGTTCAGCGAGGCACTTGTACCTTTGCCGGCGACTTCTCGTCGAGACAAGTAGTTAATTCTTCGAAATTCTCGCACGCCGCGGTTCCTGTCGCGATGGAACACGCGTCAGACGAACCGGAATGTTGCTCGAGTTCTTAGCTAAAAGTGAGTAAAAATTTCGTAGCTTTGAGGTACAATTGAGATATTTAAGTTAATATTACCACAATGTATTCTGCTTACTATAGGGTTTCACAAGTTGATTTCAATAATTATAATAGTTGAATGAATAAGAGTGTTTAAAATACTTTTTGTACGTTAAGGTACTTTTGAATATGTGAATATGTGAGTTTGTTGAATATTCAAATCGCCAGCCAGGAGGGTGTGTCGTTTGCAATTGCCTTAACAGTGTTTACACAATTTCGTCTGCCTTCCTTTGTACCTACGTCCCGAGCATGTGATTATCATCCATTTTTCTCTGTGTAAACTCGTTTACCAGGGTGGCAATCTTTTAAGTGAAACAAAGTAAGGAAAGGATAGTTTCCGCGCATGCTGTATCAACAAAAGAAAAATGAAGTCCACAGTAAACGATGGAAAAAACCCCAAACCAACCATTTGCACCCAACTAATAATTATTCTCTACATAAATGTTTCTAAGAAATACTTCATGCAGTACAAAGAATCCCAAGGTGTCCCTAGAATCCCTAGACATCAAACCAGAAGAACTTACAAAACTTTCCAGCATTTTCGTACCGCCTTACCAAATCTTCCTCTCTCTGAATCGAGTCGCAAAAAAACACTCAATTCGCCATGTAATTCCCGGGGCGGATGAATGAATGTCGTGGCGAACGTGCCTCACGTGGCTATAGGTATCTCGATTCTGTGTGCGAAGGGCGGTACGACGCGTGTTCAGGAGCGCGTGGATCCGAAAGGAGCCGGTTCCTCGTCAAGATCGCGGTAAAAGACGGTTTCGGGGCTTCGGCGAGAAAGAAGAAGCGTTCCTTTCGTCAAAGGGGGTTGGGCGCGACAGAAGAACGGAAACTCGACGCAAGGGTCGCAACGCGACGGTGGAAGAAAATGAACGAGGAGAATGAAAGCAGACGCTGCTGTCATCGGTGGAGAGCGAAGCGCGAAGAGAATTACAGTCGCTGCCACGGCTTTCCATTTCGTAGCGGCGACCGTTGAATGAGCCCCCGGCTAATCCATTAGGAGAATTAAGTACGGGGCCAAGGTTTTCCTTATTCCTGACGGAGCAACGTGTCCTCGGCTCTTTGTTAGACACGCTCCACCTGTCGCGGATCGCGGAATAAGAAATAAGGGTGACTCTTCTTTAAACGCGCCCCCTTGCCACCCGTGGCTGACGAGGAAACGATGGTGGAAACTGGCACAAAAAGCGCGACCGAGGAGGGGGTGTAAGATATTGGAGATGAGGGAACGAAAGGGAGGTGATAAATAGTTATTCTTCTTCCGTTTTTCAGCCCTTCTTCGTATCATATCGGGCTAAGGAAGCAAAGAGAAGCCCCGTGAGAACACGCGGACCGCGACGTAGCAGATTATCATTCATTCGACGAGTACTTTTAGTGATTGGTACTCGTCTGATAATTTGTGGAGTTCGAATTTATGAATTGGGTGAAATTAGTTGGTGATGTTAAGGGATTTTTTAATGTGGATTGTTTTTTTTTTTAAATCAGGTGTTTAGTTGTATAGTTTGAAATTAGTTATAAATTGATGAATGAATTTTATGACACAAGTTAAGCAAGTAGTACTCATGTATTTAAGCATGTGTAATCATTCCGAATGACACTGTTCTTATTGTGTAGCTATGAAAAGTAGAATAAAGTTTCTGAAGCCTCAAAAAGTTTGGTGGGTTGCTCTAATAGGGAGAAGAAACATTTGTTTAGAAGTTTCTAAATTTCAGAGGGATCACTTTCACTTTTTTCCAACTCATCTCGAGCTACATGCAACTTTTAATAGTTTAAAAATTAAACAGAATTACTTGCCAGGGACGCGCATCCTCCGAGACTAGCGTCCAATTCAATTTTCTAAGAGTTACAAATTATGCCTCGCACGGAGTTTGAAAAGTTGTGGCGAAACACTAGAAAGAAGTTTGTCAATGTACAAAACGTACCTCGACTTTTCTTAAAGTAATTGATTTTTCACGTCCGCTTGCGGATATATGGTTAGTAATGTGCCTGACGTCACATTTAGTGGTACTATTTAAATTTCAGTCTGTCGCATTTATTTCTGAAATGCCGTCAAATATTAAGATCCATATTTCGAAACATTCCTCAGACTCTTGAAATATTTATTAATACTCTTACTTTAAATTCATGCATATAATAATACGTTATCGCTATAAAATATAATAAGTATATTTATATAGGTATTAATACGTGGACCAAATTGATAAATATATTCATCAAGAATAACTAAGTAGAACCTTATTCCCAAATTTGAAGCTTGACCATTCTCACTCAAATATAATGCTTGAATATTCCCAAATTTGAAGCTTAAACATTTTCAAATTTGAAGCTCAATCATTCCCAAATTTGAAGCTTGAATATTCCCAAATTCAAAGCTTGAATATTCCCCTATTTTGAAACTTGAATATTCCCAAATTTGAAGCTTAAACATTTTCAAATTTGAAGCTCAATCATTCCCAAATTTGAAGCTTGAATATTCCCAAATTCAAAGCTTGAATATTCCCCTATTTTGAAACTTGAATATTCCCAAATTTGAAGCTTAAACATTTTCAAATTTGAAGCTCAATCATTCCCAAATTTGAAGCTTGAATATTCCCAAATTCAAAGCTTGAATATTCCCCTATTTTGAAACTTAAATATTCCCAAATTTGAAGCGTGATCATTCTCATCCGTAAAGCTTTAACATTTTCATTCAATATTTCACCACTCTCCATCGATAAACTCGATTCGACACCGCAACCCCCATACATACACGATCCACGACGCAACTAGTGAAAGGACAAACGAGAAAACGAATCGAAGACTCGCGATCTTTGGATTGCAGGGCAAGCAGCTAAGAAAACAAAAGAAGGGATCGTATACCTACCGGGGTTGCTTTCCCTTCTTGACTTAGCACGGTATCGACTTGGACCACCAACTCCTCGACAAGTTTCGGCGTTCAATCGGATCGACGTCTCGATCGTATGCGCGGCAGTTGGTTGTTTGGCCTGAAGCTAGCACGCGGATGGTTTTAGAATGCAATCCTTTCGAAATTGGTTTCGGGTTTCCGCGAGATTGCTTCGATTTAGGACGAATTGTCTCGGCTGCCGTAAGGCCGCCACGCGCGCGCGCGCGATCCGGCTTGCTTCCGGCCGGCTCAAAACGCAGAAAACTTCCAGTTCAAACTCAACGACTTCGAAACTCCATGCAAGAACCAGGGAGTATCCTTTAGCAGACGTCGTGTTCTTTTCCTTCTCCCTTTACTTGGATCGATCTTTAACCTTGTAAAGGGTGAACGAGGAATGAATAAGAAAACATGAACTAGAAAGTAAAGATCGTTACTTCATCGAGATAGGATCGAGTTTGCATTTATCAAAGGTCTTTAAGCGCATAAACTCTTAATTTAGGACTCCCAACGCGTTACCCAACATAACGATTTAAATAATTGACAAACAGAATTAGGGTCCATGAAAGAGACACCACTCCTCTGCTGTGGATTTTTCATTAAGACACTCGGGAGCAAATATCGAGAATCTAATGAGCAAATAGTGAATGAAATGGCCAGTAACAGATGCCGGGCGCGCAAGAAGTAACGTCTGCAGCGCTAACTCGTCGATTTATCGGTTCAAGTTCCATCGTCTTAAGGTAAACGAAGAGCAACGGTAAATAACGTTGAAAATGGTCGGGGATTTTAAGTGAATAGCGTCCTCGTCCCTTTATGAGTGCAACTTCTTCAGAACGGAATTTGAATGCACTTAAGGCGCTCTCCGACGTCGTAACGCCGTGTTGACCATGCACTTTGTTCCGCTTGCATAAACAATGCAGAGACGGCGCTGGTGCTGAAACAAAACGCGCGGACAGCCCATTCACAGGGGCCTCCGTAGGAACGTCGCGAGTGCATGCACTTGAAATCATTATGCAAGCCCGTCTAGCGAGGTGACAGCTGCCAACTGTCACCCAAGCTATCTGTCAACACTCCGCCTGAAACGGAATTTCTATGCGCCACCGTGGCAGACGCGTTTGGGAATGCCACGCTCCGCGAATCAAAACACGCTGCCAGAGAGAAAAATGGATGCTTGGCGGTGCATGCCGCCACTGTGCGTGCTTCACGTTCAATCGGGGAGGGTAAGTAACGTTCGGAGGAATGCAGCACAGCCTCCGACGGGGAAGAATAACGAACTCCATCCAGTTGTGCCTCGAACTGCAACGTGGATTCGAGAATTACTAAGTGCAAAAGTTGAGTGGGGTTTTATCCATTCACCTTTTATTTTTACAATTGAGAAACGGATGAACTGTTGTGTATTTAATTGATAATTGATTTCGGAACGCATCGTGGGTGCGGTGTTTCTATGATATCTTTGGTATTTCTGTACGTGGAGTGGAATTCAACAAAATTTATAGAGCCAAAGCTGCAAACCCATCCAATCAACTCTTTCGCTTCGAATGGTAACAAGTGTCTGTTAGAGGGATCGTTACAGAGAGCCCCGAGGCTGTGCTTCAAATATTCGGCTACGTTACAAGAGGAGATACCGCGCAGGGCACAAACGTGACAGAACGACGTCGTTGATTCGATGACGGGCTAATTAATATTTGAAGAGATCAACGCACTCCTGAACAACGGAATGATCCTACTGATGCTGACCGCTTGCGTGTGACAAGTACCTTGTTCGGTGGAGTAAAGGGACTCGAGTTTTCCGTGTCAAACATGAATGCAGAAATATTATTTTACTCATTCGATGTGCAAGATTTTTTGGTGTAAAGTAGGGGTTAGTTTTCAATTCTGTAATTTGCACCGAGACCAATACATATACACACAGTTTCCAATTAGAAACTGTATTCAGCGATTCAGAACCCACCTAATAGTCCGAATCTCTACCAATCATACCAGCGGAATATTAAAACGAAAGCGTAGATGAGTAAAAACGTCCAAAAAACACTTTAACCTCAATTTTCCCACAAATTTTGGATAGTGCACGGTACGCATTTAATTCGTTATTCCACGCAGTGTGCACCCTCTAAACGCAGAATTTGACCCAAATCGATGACGCATGCCTCCAGCACTCCACTCATGAATTCATTAATCGTTATACACATAGGTGGTTCACAGGGAACAGCACCATTTTTTTCCAAACACGCTGCAAAAGTCAACCGTTGATTCACCGATTTCCCTTTAGCTCCATGGGAAGTTATACCGCTCCTGTTATTAAGGGTACTAAGTGGTTTTTGTCGAGAATGAAGAATTACTTTTTCAAATAATTACAAAGAAATAAATTAAAGCTGAGACTTGTTCTTTGACACACTGTTTATTCACATCATAAGCTTTAAAATAACATGCTCGTTTCGCTAAAAATATACATTCTAGATGACATCTGATGATTCCTTAAGGAACACAGTGGAATGGTTGTTTCCTAATTACAATTTAAGGGACTGGACGCAGCGGGCAAGCGAAACGCATCGGCACGCAACGCCGACGTCGGATATGCTACGTCTATACTAAGAATTTCGTGCATGCTTTGCCTGTTATTTGCAGCATAAAAGGCGGTTCACTGCTGTACCACGCGTTGCCGCCAGTAACTTCGCCCGCCGTTGCTGCAACGTAGCAGCCGGGTATATCAATATTTGGCAGCAGTTGACGTGGCGTTGCCTGCTCCTGTCGTTGCTTCATTATTTGCTTCTGTTTCTGCCACAATTAGTAATGGGACGGCAGCTAGCTAGCGAAGCTCGCGGGAGCACCAGCGCAAACAGTCCAGGGAACGTATTTAAGCCTGGGCTGAGTGTGTCCCGCCCACCGGTGGGAACAGTTGAGACACGCCAGTCTTACGATCCTGTTCCACCGTGCAACTTGAAGCTCGTTTAGATTGCTACGGAGGATGGGAAACGGCGGATCGTCGCTGCGATTTCCGCTGTGTGATTTCTTGCAAACACTAGCGAGACAATTACAGGTTCGTCGCGCATTAGGATCTGTACGGGTTCGGGTAACATGGGAAACAACAGTTTGTTAGCTGGAAATGTGTGTGTGCAGTACACCGAATTCTTCTAATCCGTTCCATCACTTCGCGAGGACTTTACTTTCCAATTTACGTTTTTCTATTTGACTACTTCGAAATAGAATGCACGCGTCGACTTTCAAAATTGATTAGATTATTCCCTCTGCACAAAGTAGCCGCTCGTAGTGCGCGCCGGGCGTGAACGCGAATAGATAGATCAAACGCCACGCTGGACAAGCTGTGTAGTGAAACGAATGAAACAGAGGGAAAAAAGGGGGTGGTGAATGGGGAAATGTTAAAAGCTTCAAGCGTTTCCCCGTCAAAGTTTCGTTTCAACCGGCACGGGAATACCGTAACGCGAAATGTTTCCCGATTGGCCGAGATTACTATTTAGATGAATCGTTATTGTATTGCGCGCGATGCATCGGCCGCCGGAGCTTTGACTTTCCCGCTAATGCACACGTTTATCGCGACGAAAATTGCGAGCGAATAACCGAATCGCCATATGTATCCGTTTTTTTTAATACTCTTTTTCGTCATCCGCCGGCCATTTCGCTTTTGCCATTTTCCGCGGCGTTCGATTAATCTCCTGTCGAGTGAGCCCCGCCGCCGCGGCAGTCGAAAGGCCAGGGATGGAAACGGCCGGCAACCAATTTGGCGGCGGAAAAAGTTTAATTACACCCGATACCAGGGTGTGTTCCTGTGTAAACAGCTGTCCACGAGTCTCTGCTGCAGATGTACATACTGTGAGCCAGGTTTGTTTCCTTGCTAAATTCTTCCTTGAACGAGGCTTCACTCGAGGCGCGACATTCGGTTGGCCACTAGAGCGAGATTAATACCCAAGTGGAATGGTAAAGTGGATGGTCTGGGGTATAATGATGTTCGCGATACTATTCACGAAACTAATGCAATTATAAAATTAGCCAATTTGTTGAAAAACTTTTTTACCCCAATTAGGCTGAGGAATCTCTTCTGTAATACTTTTATATACTTATAGGTACTATACAATATATAATACTTTAATAAGTTGGTTGTCGAATGTTTCCATTACATCAAGGCTGGAGGTTTCTAACCGCATTACAAACAGTCCACGATTCCTCAACCTAATTGAGGTAAAAAGTTGGTGAAAAGGCTGGGCTTTGATACGTGTTTATGATTTCAATTTTTTTTCATGAAACACCTTTTTAATCCAGGAATCCCGAGTTCAAGGTTCGTTTCAGCAGACCACTTTTTCATATTGCTTCATTCGAATTTGTACAGTAAACAGCATTTTATACCCATTCCTTTCGCATTGAAATTGCTTTATATGTCGTTTGAAAGGAAAATAGAAGAATGGTTATAAATTGTACTTTGTAAACCTTTATTACACGATTTTTATTGTCAAATATATCGCATACTACGGTCAACAAAGCCATAATTTTCTTTTTGCTAAAGTTGATAACATTTTTTTAAGACGGTGCCATTTCTGTGTTTCTGAATATTTTTTCATTATGCTGGTTCAGACTAACCAACACACATCTACAGATAAGCAATCTTTTTGAATTTTGTGTTTGAGATAACTACATTGCTGACCTCAATTTTCATCGTGCAGCTATAAAATTTGATTGCATTGAGGGAGCAGATTAATTGTGTCCTGCCTTACTTTGTGCAAATTTTGTGAACTCCTAATTTGATTCTGATTGCAAATTAAACACTCTCCTAGCACGTTTCGATTAAAGCTCATTTAGAGCAGGACCTGCTGGTGGGCATATATAAAAATTTAATGAAATTAATTAAACGAAATTTGCACGAGCGTGGTTGCATTAGGTTTTGGAGTTGAAATGACTCGTTTCACTCGATAACAGTTCAACGAAAGAGAGATATTGGGGCAGCTGAAATGAGATTCGCGGAATAATAATCGCACACGATCACTCCTCTTAAAATGACCTATTTCCATAATACAAATAAATTACCTTCCCCTTTTAAAAAAAAAATAAAGCCAAAAATTGTATTAACCATCTCAAAATACACACCCTTTTCCGTAATTCTTTATTGTCCTTAATTTTTAAATTTAAATCTCAACGAATCATTCCCCTGCACGTGGATTACAAAGACTCCAGCTCTATTTGAGGCCGCACTTCAGACTTAATTAATGAAACACCTTACGCAATAGCAAGTATGAATTCGTAGTACAGGCCCGGTTACTCCCAGCCTCGCGATGCGAGACGAGGGACAATTGAAACCGCGATTTTTCAGCGACGACGATAATATTTGCGGGGGAACCGTCCATATTCCCCTCCCATTATACAATTGAATTACAGCGGCGGGCGGGCGTGCCAAATTAAATGGAGTTACGGAGAAAATGTAAATGCAATAGGCAACGGTGAAAGAGACCGTTCCCGTGCTTCTATTCCTCCGTTGTTTAATTCAATTCCGCGGTGTGTTGCCGCGTGAATGTTCGGTATAGCGGCAGTCCCTTTTCCGCCCTGTCGCGGAATTCCCGTCGACAATAATTCCCTGCTTTCCCTGCAGCCTCGTTAAGAATACAAAACGTTCGAATCGCGATTAATCGGGAGGGGGTGGGGGGGGGGGGTGGAATGGCGGGTCGACGCGAAAGCAATTCGCCCCACACGCGGGCAAAAATTTATTTCGCTCGCTGGCCTCCTTCTCTTCCCTCGCCACTTCGTTTGCAAATTCACCTCGCCTCGTCGCTAATTACTTTTTCCTGGATCGTAATGCTGTTCCAATGGGAAACGTCTGTTTCAACTGTTCCGCGCGGCTTTGCTTCGGGCGCCGTTTCTATGGAAGAGCAAGGGGATTCGTGCCCTTTCCGCGGCTTCGTTTTTTCCAAACGTGCATTAAAACGGCGATCGCCCTGTCGAGGACATAAACGGTGGCTCGCACTTAAAATTTAAACGTCCGGCACGCGCGAATCCGAGAGCGTGGTATTAAGCAAACCTGTTTGAGCCGATCCCTGAAGGGCGAGAGAAGGCGGAGGATTAATCGACTCGAAGCAACACGCTCTGTATGTGGAGATTGGATTGAAGGCCGACGATGATTAGCGATCTGGGAGATTTCGAGTGTTTGATGGGTGAGTTTAAAAAATAAGGCGAATTGCAGTGGGAACTTTAGTTTCTGGGAACAAATTTAGAGGGCTTGTGAATCTGATCTGCTAAACAGAATTATAGTTCTATACTCTGCTTTCTGTTATGTAATCTCTCTAATTATAACATTTTGCGTTTCAAACTCATTACACTTATGATATTAATTTTGTAAATTTGGAAGTAAATTGTGTCATTTATAGACAGCTCTAACTGTGAAACTTGGATTCTTGACTAAAGTTTGACACCCACGTCAAGTTGGCAGTTTTTATTAAGCACTTACAACGACTCAGAACGATTAACAGGGTTATTATTGGTACTTTTCGTTGGTGTTGCTTCCGTATAGATATCTTGCGAATTTATCGGCTTTATTTCATGCAATTTCAGACGTGCTTGACGAGCAAAAAGGCACAATAAATGCAAAATTTCCATGGAAATGAGAGGGAAGCGGCTGTGAAACTACCCACGGTCAATCAGGCGCAGCAATGTAGCCAGAATGTTTATGGAACGCAGCCCTTCAGCAGTTTTTTGAATTATATTCCTCGAGCATTCACCGCTCAATTCAGCTGCTAATTATATAATTCAACAATTATATTTATCAAATGTAATGTCGCTCACAGTATATTAGCGTATTAAAAAAAGAGCATCCTGCGCCGAACTTAATCGTCATTAAACGAAACGTCACTGAGCAAAAATTGCAGAATCTAAAACGAAGAAATGCGAAAGCGGCAAAGTGATGGCTTAAACCTTCCCTAATTTCGCACGGACTCTATCATATTTCAATTTCATCGAAACCCCAGACGTCAAACCCAAAAACTTATCGATTCGGTCACCGAATTTCGGTATGGAATGATTCGCTCGACTCCGTTTAAAAACTTTGCCCTATTAATTCCGACACTAACGTACTGGCTTATTCAAAAAGAAATTTCCTACAACTCTACCAGTTTATCCTTTGAACACATTCTCAAAGCCGTCGCTATAGCTCACCAGACGTCAAACACGTTACAACCGATGCCCCGCAAAGAAATGGTCAATTAATAGCGACCGTATAATCCGCGCAATTGCTAACGGACGGGCCAGCGCGTGGACACCCACCCGACCTTATTAATACATGTCAAACAAACCTGTTCGCGCGGACTCCAATTAGCGATCCGCGCGCGCCCCCCTCGTGACATCGAACGGCGGCTAGCTCGCGTCAAAAATCGGCTCGGTGTTTTCGGGGGTGAGGCGGGGTGGGATGGGGGGGGTCGAAAGCGAAGCCGCAGAAGGGGGCACTGCGTTAATAATTTACAACGCTTACGCGCTGGACGAAATTTACAACGCGTAACATCGGCGCGACTGGCTTTACCCCGATTAAAGCCCAAAGCGACTGCGGCTCCTAACGGCTGATTTACGATTCGAAGCCCCCCGCGGCGGCGCGGCGCTTGTACATGCTTCCACGCGGGCACACGCACGCCCCCGCGTGCTCAGACAGCCAGCGCGTCGCCCCCGCCTGTCGCTGGCCACCGACACACGGCGCACACTCAGAGGGGTCGATGCAAGAACGTTCATCTAATTATATGCATCGGGGTGAACCGTAATAGCGGCGTAATTGACGTACATTCGTTAATTATCGTTCTGCTTATTAAGCTGACCTGCCCGACACCGATGCCCCCTTGCGCGGTCCCGGGTGAATGAGACGCGCGTAGAAGGGGGACAGGGACGCGGCGAGAAACGAGTCCGCGGTTACGGATTCGGGGACGGTTCGGGAAGGGTGGGCTTATCAAGGGGGAGGGTGGAGGATTTTTGTCGTTGGCGCAGTTGATTTTGGATTTTACTGGGTGGGTTTAGGGAGGTAGGTTTGTACGGGGGTGATGGAGTTCAGCTGTATTTCTGTGGGGAATTATTGATGTATTAGGGGACATTCAGGGCTATTCAACGCTGGTTCTAATTGTAATTCATTGATGCTACGTGTAGGTGTCCTCATGTCGTTCTGTATAGTGAATGGAATCGCTAGTATAGAGTGATTCCTAGCTGCGTATCAATGCGTGAATGGGGTGAATTTTGGACCATAAGGGAGTGGATAGAATGGTATATGAATATGGAGTGCTTTGGGTTTGTTTTTTTTAATTACGGCGTGTTAAGGAGGTTGTGCAATGTAGGTTGCACCTATGTCGTAGTCTAATTTGAGCTGATATTAAATGGAATAATTCCTGTGTGCAATTTCCCTTGTAATGTGCATCACGTATGGAGCATTGTTTGACTCAGTAGTGGAACAAAGGTGAAAATATGCACCGAGTTTATGGCGCATGTACCATTGTTTTTAATTTATTAAAATGCAGCAAACGAATACTGAACGAAGTATGTTCATATTGCATACTCTCCTTCTTCCGTGGTTTAAGTATGCTTACTTTAATACGAAGTGGTCCGGAAAATTGTCAGAAATTTCATTCTAAAAGTTTAATTGAGAAATCCCCGATCTGCAAGTTATATTATTTATCGAAAGTAAAAGTTCATCATATAGTTCAATGGAATGTGTATACATATAGGCTTTCGCACCTCTGATTTTGTGTTGAAATTCCAAGTTTAAAAATGAAGAAGGCGAACAAACCCAAATTTCATTGCTTTACATTAATTTAACAACTTATTTTGAAAGATCGCGGACCACACTTAATTGCAAAAATGAAGCCGAAGAAAGTGGAATTGTAGTTTTCAGTACAAATTGTGAAACCAAAAATAGATCAATGAATGAAACTGTACATCCCTATGTAATTTGAAACTGGCGCGTCTGGCCAATGACGGACCGTATCTACTAGCTCCACAAAAAATGCCGGTACAAGTGGCGCTGGTCTAAAATAAATAAAAAAAACTAATAGAGTACTGTTGTACCATATTGGCAGTTAAAGTGTTAACAACAACATTCCACATATTATACTTTTTTACACAATTTTTAAACACCGAGAAACACAGCCTTCTGTTTCCTTCGTCAAGACTTTTAATTTGTAACAGAAACGAAATCAATTCCGTTTCTAAACCCTAATACTTGGTGTCACTTTCTGTAACTACACCGAATTATTAGCTTAATATTCCAGAATTTGTTTACAATTCCCCCCCTCATACTTCAACATGATACTATTCACTAAATGCTCCTCTTATTCTTCATCTCCCCACACAGCAATAAAATTCAACCACTTTCAGCAAACACACAGTAACCACTGAACACCTCAATAAGAAATACCAAATTCTGGCTAGCTAATATATCTATATTCATCCATCCTCACTCTTCCCACCCATTCCATTTCCACCAAGCAAGCACACCCCAAATATGATTGTTACACCACAGAAGTGTCTAACGCGTCTAACTAAGTCCCTAAACGAAACTGTGCCTTTAGTGGACAATAAATTCAGCAGCATCGGCTGACAAAATCCGGCCGTATCCCTGACACGAAATGGCCGATGTTAGAGTGGGCGGAGTGGGTTGCCCAGGTAAAAATATACTTGGCCACAATAATCGGGACGCGGGGGAAGGGGGCGACAAAACATAGGAAGGGAGAGCAGATAGGTAGGCCGATAGAGGTTCCGGTTGATCGAGCATTTTGCATTGCTCCCGTGACAGGCGCCACGGACGCATCGATGCTGAGCCCGTTGCTGCTGGGCCTGGCGGCAACAGCCACCCTTTTGGCCCTGGCCGTAGCTGGGATCCTGGCGGCGCTCTACCGGAAGCACTCGAACGGCCGGCCCGGAAGTCCAAAGCACGCTCCCATCGTGTGCGAGCCACCTAATGCAGGTGCAACCACCCCGGTGCACCCCCAGACCAAGCAGGCGGTCGATGACATCGATCCGGACATCATACCCAACGAGTATGGTGAGTCCTACGGGTTTCCGATTGTTCGCAACGCGCGCCAAATTACGGCCTGCGTGACAGAACGGGATCGTAAAAGCCTGCGCGGGTGTGGGCGTGTCTTAGTGCAGTCTTGTGCGATTCTATCGTTTTGGGGACTTTTCGCGCGGGGGACATTTGAGCGCCGCGATTGTCGTGGCAGGTGTATCCACTGGGCTGAGACAGAGTTGCTTCGAAGGAAATAGAAAGGGGTTGGAAATGGAACATTATTATGTTCCATTTCCAACCCCTTTCTATTTCCTTCGCTTATTAGCGCGAGTCATTCGATTGTCCTGTATGGAAAAGTCATTATGTTATATATGAATCTGTGAATCCTTTTTTTTGTTACTTAAGTAATCAGAGGGGAGTGTTCTTCTTTATTGGGGGTAGGAAGCATGTGGTTAAAAGAATTGTTTGCAAGGAGATTTTATGGGATTCCCGCTTGTGGCGTTTGTGACTTCTTGGGTTATTGTCGTAGCTTATTTTCTTTCTGTAAGTTTCAGTTATCTCGAACCTTCCACGTTTGTATCGAAATAATTTCATCTCTCGAATAGAATCGTTCCCTCCTTCAGAAGTAGAAAAGCTGCAGGCCACTCGTCCATTGGTTAACGGAGGTACTCCCCGCCTCGAATCGAAGTGTACAACGTCAAACTGGAAATATTAAACGGATCTCGCGTGTTAGAAGTCTCCGCTCTATCGCCCACGCAAGGAGCCCGCTTTTCTCTAGATACTGTAATCGATTAATCTGCTTAGCGGACAGGGAACGTTGTACGGCTTCGTCGAATCTGTTCCCAGAGAGAAGACCCCTAACGTACACGCCGATATACAAGACACCCCCGCAACGGAGAAAGAAGGATCGAGTGACGGACGACGGGATCTCACCGGAGAAAAGGCCCATCGTCCAGCACGGTCCTGATCTACCCCCGGACCCGATTCTGGCCGACTGCTTGCCAACGACAACCATAAATTATCCCCAGAACCACGTATCACAGTCGAACACGTACAGCCATCCACCCACCATGGCGGACTTCAAGCAAATGGCGATGGACGCATACAATCAGCGTAACAACCAAAATGTAAGTCCTGTTAGATATTATCGAGCGCCGATCAGTAAGTGGACAACTTTGATAAATTGTTGCAAGGGGAGGAATCCTGATGAACAGACGATTTGAAGAGCCACAGCTTGTTTACATTTCGATAAAAATCCTGTGTTAGGATCTTTAAATACTTACGTACTACGATCTCTCAGGGAACTAATTAAACTAATGTTTAATAATCACACACGCCGTTAGTCATCAACACGAAGTACTGTAAAAAGAAGGTATATTCCAATCTCTCCACCATCTGCCACATTCATTCCACTGAACCGTCAAAACCGATCGCAAATCTTGATAATCGTTGTATGTACCAGAGACAGGGTTCGCCGATCGTCTCTACGGGTGTGCGAATCAATGCGATAAATAGCCTCGTAAACTCATTACGACCTGTGGATTAAATCGGGTCGGCTTTTTTCCGCTTCATATCGAATAAAGTATATTTAGTTGAACGCCGTTTGATTCACGAGAGGCAATTGACGCTTACCCTTTGCCGAAGAAGCGCGTCGGTGGCGGCGGCCGGGGGCATCGCGACGAATCACCGAACGAGCGATCGATAAAGCGTGATACAATATTCAGCAGGGGGATCGCGCTCTCTTTTATTTTGCGCCGATGGGAAGTAATACAATCGACCGTCTCGTTGGCACGACTTCACCGTCCACGATCTCTCGTGACTACATCGGCGGGGTTGTTTTAAATATTCGAAGTTTCAAAGACGAGAGGGGGGGGGCCGAGAGAAGAGGGATCGCGCGCTTTAATATGCGGCAGTCTTCCACTTTAACTTTTCCGGTTTAGCGAAGCCTTAGGTTATCTGCGCTTCCGCGAGTTTAATTACGTCCAAGTTTTCTCGATAATTCAACGGAAGAAGGGCGGTGGGGGGGGGGGGCGGGCCGTCTCGATGTGCGTAACTCCCCGTCTCGAGCTTGGCTTCCGTTTCCCTTCGACGCTGGTCGCGTTCCATTAAGTGTCTGAATAATTTTAATACCCAATCGAACCCCACCCCTCCAGCGCTGTTAATTAACTGACCCAATATTCGTTTGTCGATGTTTTCGTCCCGTGGTTGTTGTTTTACCCTGGGATCACGCGATTTCCGCGGTTTTTCGATTACTTCCCTCGTCGTCGCGCTTGCTCGCCGGGCTGTTCCATTATTAATCCGACCCCGAATTTGCAATTTTCGCAAGTATCGGGGCATTTGCATTTCAACTATCTGTCTTTCGTGTTTTCCGCGGTTTACTGCGAGTCCAAATCTTTTCCCGATCGTATTATTTGTTTTCGCCGGGTATCTCGTTGATAGATCTGGTCTTGGGGTTCTTTGTTCCCCTTGATGGCAGAGATGTGTGGGAGACAGGAAAAGGTTGAATTTTTGTGGCATTTTTCCATCGTAAGTGACATTTCCTTTTAAGTCGTAACGTTCCAAGTTTTGAAGCTTTAAAGTAGTTGGTGTTGAATGTTCAACCTAAGAAACGGCAGCACTTTTAGTAATCTGTCGTTCATTTTATATCTTGAATATGAAGCAGACAATGGCATTTGGAACGATACAAAATGAAGAACAAAAGATGAGTATATTATTTACATTTGAGCTGTTCCCGTAAAAATAAGAAATCTACCAAAATCGTGATTGAGTTCTTTAAGCGTGAAAGATTGCAGGCAATTGCTCCCTCGGTAGCTGCATTTCTCTCTATTTTGAAAATTCTTGTAAAAACTTCTCTCTTTTTTTATGTTTAAGAAAGGGGGATTTTCAGTTCTGAGTGTAATTTGAAATATCTTCATAATACGATGTTGAACAGCGTGGAAGGAGATTTTAATTTGACTGCGGAGGTGTAAAAACTTAATTAACTCTAGGAAAACATCTTTAGAGAGGCAGGTTTATCCTTAGGAACGCGTTACTAAAACACACCTACCTTTCGTAATATCTGACATTCAACGTCCTGCTCTCTTAACGTAATTACCTTAACGTAATTAATTCGCGACGTAATTTAAATTCCGGCAAATGTTTACATCTTTCAAACGGCGTTAGTGAAAATAATTAATTTTCTTTCCGAACGTCATAAACCAGTTAGGTTTAGGTCCTGCGCGCGTTCTCCTTTCACAACGGGACACTTGAACTTGACAGCTATTTTAGCGTCGTAATAGCATAATTATTGCCAATAATTTTATATTCAAAGTCCTTCCTTGAGGAAACATTGCAAACAGTCAGAGAAGCTTGCAGTAGGTTTATGTCATGTAAATAGACATTTATATCATAAATGTACATTTTGGCTCTCGTACTAACTATACTAGTCTACTATCTTATCTTCTATCTATGTTGTATTTCTTATTACCATCCACATTTCATTCAGTTTCTCACATTCTTTCACTTGCACTTTACTGTACTTACTACCTCTGAATTATTTCTGCTGTTTGATCTAACCAAAATATTTATCCATGTTTCTTTACACTTTATTACTTACGTACAAATTTCAATGAACGCTTGATCGGTCTTATACCGAATATTATAAAATCAGAAGCATAAGCCGGAGGATGTGTATTACACAATATTTACACTGATTTATTTAACTGTTGAATATGTACCGGGTGAAAATGAAACGAGTACGATCATGTCTAAAAACGACTCTCTAATTACGGTTTAAAAGTGTCCTGAATGAATAGCAATCTACCTTTATCGATTCTATCAAATAACTCTAACGGCGCAACTACCCCACTCGTTTGTACGGCGCGGAAATCCGTGGCCAGCCTGTGCAGGATTAAGTTTCGACAGAAGACGAGACACGAGCTGAACTGATTCCAGGTCTACTACAGTCTGCAGAGGTCGGGCAAGGGGATCTCGTCGATGCCGCAGAGGCCAGTCACCTCCTCTGTCTCTGCACAGGGCAAGTTCCATCAGCCGGAAGTGGTGACGCGCTCGAATCGAATACAGGAGAGTTGTATATAAACTCGAGAGACAAGTCTCGTCCGTGAAAATTCGAGAACGCCCGCTCGAGATCGTTCGCATCGGCGTGCTTAATTGCTAGCCGGGGGTGTCACGTCGACGACGCGGCGTTCCAAGGCGTCAGCTACGGAGTCGTCGAATTCTCGCGAATCGAGCCCCGTCTTCCTTGCGGTCGACGTTGAAGCGCGCGAGTGGCTCCGCGGAACGCGGAACGCGGGCGTACGTTCGCTGTACAAAAGTCGACGAAGAAGACGAGGAAACCAGGTCGTCGTGACGGGAACGCGGATCCGTGTCTAATCGACGGCTTCCTTTCGCGGGAACGAACGAGATTGGACACGGTGGGTGTAAGCTGGTTTGCTCGCAGGGTTAATAAAACGCCGGCGGTCCGAGTGGGAGAGGGATACTCGGCGGTTAACGAAGTGTATCGAATGAATAAGGATTCCGTTCGATTGTCCGTTCTTTTTTTACCCGGGCGATTTTTATAACAGAGTCTGGCCACGTTCACCGGCGAACGAGAGACGAGAAAGGTTCGGCAAGATAGAGCAAATAGCTGGCAATTTGACGGAGCTACGTCGCCGAATTAACGAAGCTCGACGTGCAGGCGTAGATACCTGCGTATACCGATCTGCTCCGTTCCCGTTCCTGTTCACAGACACCTGCCACGGTACACGTGTGTTTTACTGTTTATATGAGATTAGTTTTTGTACAAAGATCTATTGTAAATAGACGGAGGCAGCCAGCCCTAGTGGATAGTCCTCACCGATGTCCGAGTTTCATTCGCTAAGAGTCACGTTAAGTCGGAGAGGGAGGTTTGTTCGGTCACGTAAGATAAATACTCGATGGCATACGAAATAAAGAGAATACGTTTCATCTGTTTTACAGAAACGAGCCTTGCCTCTTTGTCCTCCCCCGCCACACACCCCCGAACCTTTTACCGACTCCGCTCTATTAAGAGACGAGGAGAACCGTAACCGAACGAGGGGCCGAAATTTCGGTCGCACGTGAGCCGAATCCGATCCGTCGATCGCATTGACCATCCCGTCTCGCGATCCCCCATTTCGAACGTGAAGGAAATCTTAGTGCGGCGCACTGTGTGCATCCGCGACAGTGAAAGTCCCATGAAAGTTTTATTCGACCGTTGAACGTGCGGTGAGCGAGCTCGTTTCTATGACGATTCGGGGGATATTCGGTTCTGCACGACGTAGAGTGTAAGCGACCCGACTAATCTTTCGTTTCAGTACGATTCCTTGGGTTGGTGAATAAGTCCTTTTCGACTTTGGTTTTCAGATTTCAGTCAGTGTGAATCGGGTTTAGAAAAAGGGGGATTTGATGCCAATATCTCGAGGGAGATTAAGTATTTTATTTTTCAGTGCAATACATGAATTGCAGCACTGGTGACGCTAATGGTTCTTTGGTTCTAAAGAATTAAATGGCGATTCGGTGTGTATGCGTCGAGTGGTATAAATATTCGATAGTCGATTTATTCACCACTTTTGTGGCACTTTGCTTATTGACTGACAGGGTTAATTGGATTTAAAAAATTTCAATTGAGACCTTATTTGAATCGTCGTAACATGTAAAATATCATTCTCTCGTTACAAAAAAAAAGTGACGATATTAATTGGTTCGTGATAGGTGAAAGAGAGCTTCGTTTACCAAACTCGAAAAGTAATTATTCAGCAACGTAATATACTCATCAATTTAACATCGACGTAACATAATACTCTATTTTTTTTAATTTTAACATCTGATGAAGATTTATTTTACTAATTTGTTAGTGTTCTTTTATTTAAATTGCGAAAGCTAATATATTTTTCTCAGTTTTCGTTCATCCTGGACGCATTGGATGCATTATTTGAATAAATGTTTAGTATAATATTTGTTAGCGATATTTAAACGTCAATCTGATATTTTCTTTGTGTATTATAATGCAGTTTTAATTAAATTTAATTTGTCATTTGTGTTATTTATTTCGCGTTTTATTTCACATGAATTTCATTTTTAGTGTTGGGTAGAGGTGTTCGTATCAACAATGGAATATTTTGAACATTGATGAGTTAACACCTAAACGTTCGAATATTTTCTCATTTCGCTGGTAAGAAATTATAGGAACTACTCTGTTTTGCGAAAGTGGAGACTGAAAATTTTACGGTAGAGGAAAGACCAAACAAAAATTGCTACACTCTATTGAAAAAAAAAAACACTTTAACAGTCCCGTAAACCTCCCAATGTTACAGCAACAATAATAAAAAAGTGATAATAAGAACGTACTAAAATTATTCACGAAGAATGAAGCGGCCAAAAAGGGAGCAATAATTACTGCATATTGATTGTTTGGAATCAAGCAAAATCCATTGAAAAAATTAGAGTGGCTTTCGAAATGATCATTTTGTAACACTGGGAAGCACACAATATAATTTTAAACGGAGGATAATATTACGTAAATCACTTACTATAATAATTCAACTACATACTAGCATAATTTAATAAACATATCGTGTTGCCCATTATCACATTTGATTTCGCAGATCAGACACTCTGAAATGACGCGATAAAGTGACCACTAAGAGATTAAACCCTATCATCACCTATTTTATGTTATCGAAACGTTTGTTGCTTCTTTATTTTCTATCCAGGGCGAGAATATATTGAAACCACCAATAGTTCTACATACTATTGTAAATCAATCGACAACCGTCATCTACCGTCAAGCACACGCCGCGTCTTTTCAAGTAAGTACAATTCCACTTAAAATATTCAACTTCTAATACACGCGTTGATTCAACAAAGCGGACGAACATTTCCACGACCTCGTAATACACCATTCGGATGATAAACAATTCAGCATTATATTCAATGAAGGGATCTTTTCTCGGTAATGCTGATTTGTTTCCCCTCGCCGAAGCGAAAGAATCGCCCCCGTTGGAGCGGAGTTGTGAGAAATTGCGGGCGGCCCTATAAGTGTTAAGAAAAACAGATGGTCGCGACTCCATTAGTTTCGAGGGGAGTCGCAAAACCACCTTGACAAGGAGGAGAGGGCGCGCCCCGTCGGACGGGGGCGCAGTAATTCGAGCATTTCCACGGAATCCCAGGGCGCCAGGGTGTTTGCATACATTGTGCACCTTCGGTCTTGCTAACAGGGACTAACCCAGGACGCCGGCATACCCTATTATTCTATGTGCCGGCCGTGTCTCTGGGGCTGTTAAGACGACCTACTCTACATCCAACGTTCCGCCACCTTTCCCCGCGCCTCGACCTGTCACCCATTCCGCTTGTGAATACGCTATGTGATTACGATACATTCAGCCATTGTAATCCGATGATTTTGTAGCGGATACAGGGGCGAACGCTCGTGATCGTGGCGCCGCGCCGCGTCGCGCTGTATCGACGTGTGTATGCACAATTGGTGCTCCGAATTTTCGATCGTCTCTGGCACTCGAAACTGTTACACGTGCGGATCGATTCTACCTTTAGTTTCTTGGCTGGCGAGCAGGCTTCGTGTCTTCGTTACTTGTTGCTTCGTAGGGGTGGCTTACTGTTACGCGACGCGGGGTGCGTGGGCAAAGAATAAAGTAGAGGAATATTTTTGCGTTAGGTGGATAGGGGTGAACGGGAGATCGAGTAGGAGGGGATGTTTTATGGTGTGCGTTGTTTGTAGCTGAACTTGGGTGTGGTTGTGAATTTGTTAAAGAGTAGGGTGGGCACTAGTTATTCTGTATTTAATATGTGATTGTTCAGGAGCAGAGCTCGTCGAAGTTATTTCATTGTGTAAGACGCTTTATTCTCTATTCTACAACTGCAGAAAATTGCTCGTGACAGAAGATATCGAAGCTTTCTCGCCTTGTAGCCTGAAGTTTCGTTTTCGTAGCACAACTTTCGAGTTTTACTTTTGGCTCGCGTTGTTGTAATATCAGAAGATCGTGCGAAGTCGAGAATATTATCTCGGAACATAAAATACAGGGAATGTGTAGAATAGGTAATTGAGAAACCTTGGCAAATATGATAGCAAACCTGCAATTCTATTTATTTAGACATTTTCAATACTAAACTGCATATTGGACACTATGCAAATGGTCCTTAAGACGAAATTGGAAAGAGTGAAAGTTTAAAAGTAGACGAATTTCTTGATGGAATAAACACAATGACATTTTTCTAATAGAGCCTACTGAAATGGATAAAGCACACAGAAAGCAACAAGAAAATTAGGAAAAAATCGTATTTTATACCTTGGAACTTACTCTGGTTTGCTTAAAAATTCCACCTACCACAACAACAAAATTCAGAAGTCTTCTCTTAAAAGTTTCAAAGCCTGAAAGTGGTTTCCTAAAATTAGTTTATTTGATTACCGTCAGTATCGTATAAGGGAAAGTTACGGAATATTAATCCCCAACAGAATGAAGAAAATTTATCGAATAAATATATATAACCAAATACTCTTCGTGTGCGCTATTGCCATTTCCATTGTATTTTTGCGAAATAAACTCGGAGAGTAATCTTGCGAATCGATTTCATCGCTACCTACTTGACCCAGTTTTGTCACTGCCGAATGTTCGGTTGACCAAGCGTACTCAAAATTAACCGAGCCCAGTTGATCGCGACCACTTTGGCCAAATTGGTTTGTGGGAAGGGGGCTGGGGTGTCGGTGGCCAGTTAAAATGGCACCATTCCTTCGACCAGGTCGGGGAAACCTAATTGGATTCGAGAACTGGCCAAGATCTTGCGAATTTTAAAAAGCAGGTGGTGTTCAGTACTCATTTTAAAACAATCGAATGAATATTTTACTTATAGGATATTTTTTAGGATTTTTATTTGAAAAAATTCTTATTACACATGATTTACGAGTCCATAAAGTGGAAGATAAAATTTATTCACAATAATGTTTGTGTTCAATTGTTTACGATTTTTGTGGTTCTGTAGACCACTGCAGAAAAAATGGTCGGCAAGATATCTCCTTCAAACATCAATGAATCTGAAAAATAAAATGATGTAAAATAATATTGCCATTATAGTCTCTCGGTCCATTTTTTAATATATTTTTTAACACAATTACACAGCGAATTTTTTAATGAGAAAAATTCATTTAACTTTAAAGTGCCATAAATTGTTTACGTTTTTTAAATTAAGTTATCCAAATCTACATATTTCCTAGGCGCATAAAAACAAAGAACTCTATCGCAGAAAATCAAACTCCTCAAATATGTAAGACTGGTTTTTATCAAACCCATCAATCTTTCCTTACATTTTGACGTGAACAGGCTACTTTTACCCAAATGCAGCACCGTTACTTCAATATTCGGGCAAATTTCTGCAGATACCGATTGCATGAGTAATTTCGCGTGTCTACCGGGTAGTCGAACTGTGTCCCATTTCCCAAGTTGCAGCATGTTATTTCAGAACGTGAAAACTATCTCCGTACATGTCTGGGATAGTTTGTCTGGGAACAGTTGGCCAGGCGAATGCATAAGACGTTGTAAAGTGTTCGATATCCAGGGGCGTTGTGGTCCTTCAATAATTGACGAGCTCTTGGTATGGTCATGGAATCGTAGGTTAAATTACTGCACTTACCTACCTAAACCGCCCATTAAATCTACGCAGAAACCTGTATTATTTTAAGCACAGCCCCTCAGGATCGATATGAACAGAGTGGCGCATAAGTGTTGGTTTCGAACTGACTTATATTCTTTGTTTGAACACTTTTCGTATTTCTAATCGCGTGCTTAATCATTCGTTACAGTTACTGCTGACCCTGAGTCATTAGCTGTAGACTGTGGGAATTGTAAATTTTTTTTAACCAGAGCAGAATGATGAAAATTGTTTTTATTGTTAATCAGTGCATAAACAAGTCGTAGGCTTTATAAGAAGAGCTTATACATCCCTCTATACGTCCTTTTTACTTAGTTCGGTTAATAGGAAGCAGCGCCAATTTAATTGAAACTACGGCTTTCAATCATCTACAGCGATTGTCTGCGGTAGCCACACGGTTTGCTTTAACGCTCTCTGTTGTCTCATATTTGTCTCGCAAGCTAACGTCAAATATACTCACTGGAACAGGCTTGATACTATCGCATCAGTAAATTAACCAAGGCATACTTGGAGTGCTGATCTTGAAGCAAGATCTACCGATAAACTGATTCAATTAACGATTAGGTTTAGCGAAGTTCGCAGTAAACTCGTAGCTAAGTGTTTCTTAATTTGCTGGACGGGTTCAGACCGATGAAGCTGGATTCTCTAATGGATTGCTTCATACATTCAAGTATTCCACTGGTGCACCTTCAAAGCCTTGTATTCAATCACGTTACTTGTATCGCGACTGTTTTGCCCAAATAGAATTGCAAGTACCTACCAAGTTGAGATAAAACGTTTGAAATCAGTTTGAAGATTAGGTGCTAAAACCTTGAAATTGAATAAATTTCAACGATGCAGTGAAGAAGAGAAATTTCCTCATTGTTTTAATAATTTCTTAATCATCCTATTTTACAGAATATCGATATCGTATTTAATTAAGCAGCTTATTGTATTAAAATTTTAATATAATCGTATTTCTCAGAACCTTTGATGTTATTAAGCTTACAATTTCGCCTTTCTTCCCGCTTCCACGGGTACTTACATTTATATTCTACCCTTTACATTGCTTTCAACAAAATCGTGAACGATGGCGACGATAGAAAGCGTTGATTACACATGATTAATATGACATGCTGCTCTGACATCTGATAAAGGGTTGACAGACACGATACGAACTGACGGTTAAAATAGTAATTAGGAAATATAAATCAACGTACGGTGCTCTGATGAGAGATTAACAATGTAATAAAAGAAACGGTTCATGTTGGGGGAAACATACTGTAGCTTTCATATTATTAGAGACGATTTATTATTACCATTATAATAAGTCTTATTACTTGTATCGCATTTGAGTACCAAAATTCTTTTAAATATTTATTGTAGATTGAGAAAAAAATTCGGACAACGTCGTGTTTACCACAACTACAAAACTAAGCATAGGTACTATTCTGCAGTAGTGGCTGTATCACCAAGATTTTTCAAAATTGTTGGTTCAACTTTCATTTGGAAATATATTTCTCAACGATCATAAATTTGATGGATAAAATTTAAGATTTTCTTAGAAACAAATTCCTATGATTCCTCCTGCTCTGACACTCCATGCCAAATCGATCACTTTGCATTCGATATCAGAGATTTCTAATGTCCAATCTTCGCCAGCAAAATGGTAACTTAAATCCCCCTCTAATTTTATGAAACCAGTTGTATATACCAGAGCACAACAATTACGCACGCAAGATCGCAACAATTGAAATTGTCGCGCGCACGGAACAATAAAAAGAATAATCGTGCATTATCTCGTACTTCCGTTGGGCGGGAAGCAGAGGTGGCTTGTTTAGTTTGTGGGGGGCAGACAGACATGGGGCACATGCAAAATGCAACCCCGGGCCAGGTATTATTCAGGGGCCGCACGTTGCTACTACACTCGAGAATAATCGACAATGTCTGATATCCGGAGTGCCTGCAAAGTGACACATGGATGCGGCCGTTGGACGCTGCGGATACCCTATGAATGTTGAAAGAGACTGTATCGATCATATCGAGCATATGTACGGAGCAAAGTGAGCGCGTACTGCGTGCGCTACGGCGCGGCGGGCATTCCCATTGACCGTCCATCTCGAGGAAGGGAAATCGACAGTCGAATATCATCTCTCAAGTGTTGTCGATCGTTGCTGTAGCTGCAGTTACTCGCTGGCTTACCGTAAAAATCCATTTCTGGGAGCGAGCGTTGGGGCCTTTCCAGTGGCCTCCTGTGGCACGCAATTGAGGGCCTTTGCAAAGCAAAGGCAGCAAGAGGGGTGCAGCTCCATCTTTACCAACGTCGAGTAAATTAGAACAAAAGTGTTTATAAAATTATTGCTTTGACTTAACATTGAAAAGAGAACACTAATTTAAAAATATATATTTTCACAGAATAAGTAGGTAGTAGTTATTGAATTGATAACTTTGTATTTCTATTCTTGGCGAACTTAATTCTATTATTCTCGTTTTATATATGTAATTAATTGGTATCCGCTTTAAGTCTGTTATATCTACTTCTAAAAAGAATTATGAATTTAGTGGAGGAAATAACTTGTCAGTCACTGACATTAAAGGAAAAATTACGTTAATGGAAGCTAAGTAAGTTGATTTAGAAGTCGGCGCTTACTTAAAAATTCAACTGCCAATGAATTACAGTGCTGGAATTATTTATTCCAGCACTCGAATATCTAGCGTGTATTCACTTACACCTCATTTAGTATTAATATTCGGAAAGTGTTTTTTCGCAATCGTTAACCAGGCGTAAAGTGCCCGATATCATGGTTTAAATAAGTTGGATACAAGTTTATCAATCATGTAGTTCTGAAGACTCTTTCACAGCACAATCGGAAAAATTATAAGCAATGCAAAGAAACCCAAAGAATTCATACAATACCTACTACACCCAAAAAGTAAAAAACACCTGCGGCAAAAATGTAAAAATTATCAATACTTAAAAGTTATTTATAAATTTAATTTCGACCGGAATTATTAATAGATATGATTTCGGCGCACTGGTTCGGTCACTTTAAAACATTAACAATCAAGCTATTTTGCAATTAATTCAATATTTATATAAATTTCCAACGTTTCGGTCTTAATTTAGACCATTATCAAGGAAAGATTCAATATAAAGAAACGAATACTGCGAGAGCTATTGAAAATAATAAGTCGTAACTTGCAGAAATTAATGCAGAAATTAATTCGAGAACTAATTAATTCTGTGATCTTACTTGTTTCTTACATATCTTGGAATGTTATGTAGTTGTTTTGTTGCTCTCGAACTCCTATAAATGTTCATAAAATATGACATATGAGCAAGAATGTTTGGTTTTCCTCTTAGACAGTACTGTTTGGAACTTTGAATTTATATGATTATAATGCTCAACGGTTCGTTCTGGCCATATCTCTTTTCACCTTCTGGATGTTTTGGGGTTGCCTACTATTTACCTCAGTCTTCTTCCAACCGACTCGCGTGTCGCACGTTCGTTTTCGAGCGTTACGACTTATTATTTTCAATAGCTCTCGCAGTATTCGTTTCTTTATATCGAATCTTTCCTTGATAATGGTCTAAATTAAGACCGAAACGTTGGAAATTTATATAAATATTGAATTAATTGCAAAATAGCTTGATTGTTAATGTTTTAAAGTGGCCGAACCAGTGCGCCGAAATCATATCTATCAATACTTAATTTAAGAACTTCATATTACTCAATCCTTACTTGCAAATACTAGTTCCAATTTATTCCAAACGTTCCAAGCAATAATTAAAACTCGTAAATAACTCAGCAACGTATATAGTGAACCAAGACTCCGCAAGTCCCTTCTAGGCTCAAAACGTGCTCCATTTCTCCGTTTCGAAGACCGCTCCGAGTCCAGCACGCAGGCACATGCGACGAATTTCCATTTTGCTGGAAAGACCCGTGTAATCCTGCGCTTTCGCGGATTCGCTGTGACCGGCGTCGTTTGCATCCTTCATCCAGCGCAAAGTCGGCTCGAGGCGATTCGAAATATCCGCTGGGTGTCTCGCTCGTAGCATTTTTTACGACCAGCAAGGATCACTTTTTACGCACCATTTCGCGGCCAGCGTTGTCCAGGATTCATCCAGGGGCGCGGGCGCCCGATCCACCTCGTCGGCGGAACGCCCTCGTCGTCGAAGAGGGCTGCAACGAGTGGTGCTTGAACTTTCGATCGACGTCGCATGTTACGAACGGAAACGAGCCATCGAAGACTACTTCCCCGCGGCGAATCTCGCCGAAAATGTGCATCTCGGCGCCTCGCGGGAGGAGCATAGAGGAGGAAAGTTTAGATTGAAGTTTCCGCGCGAATGAAAAGTTACGCACTGTCACTCGCACCGTAGCAATCGGCGGTAACAAGTTCGGCTCTGGGGCCGTTTCTCCAGTAATTTTCCACAGTCGCGTGGCACATGCGGGTGAAGCGTGGTGATCGATGATTTCGTTAGGGAATCGTCGATTTTCGTGATCAGCGGGAATGCGTTCCGTGGGAGTTTTTGGAGAATCGTGTATACTCTTGGGGGGGGGAGAGGGTAGGAAGGACATTTCTGGTCTACTATAAAACTGGTCTATATAGAATCTTCTTCTTGAAAAATTCTGGTCTAGAAGAGGCTATGGGTATAGACTTTTGTGATTAATTGTAAGTGGAACTATGAAGTACACACACGAATAATTAAGTAACTATTACACCTTCAATTTGTATGGTGGTTTGAAGGTTACCGACGTTACAATTCGCAGAGTAACAATAAAATGCAGGTATGCATATGTAAAATCAGCCTTTTTGTCGAAAAAACGTTTTTACCTGAATTTGGCTGAGGAGCTCAGGATTAACTAGCCTCGAAACTACCTCTACTTCTCCTAAGGTTCAATTAAAAGTCCGCTCTTAATACACAACCCGCGTCCACAAACATCCGTCAATGTCTCCGGCAACATTAGCACGTGCAAACGACGCAATAAGTTCCGTAACACTTCCGTCATAATAATAAACACCGTTGCCTCGCATCGCCGCGCGGTAACGAGCCTCGAAAACGTCTTCGTCGAATCAATTAACGCGTAATTAACGTCAGACCGGGCGGAATTCGTAGTGCTACAATGACGTTGTTCAGACTGAATCGTCTGTGCAGCTCGCGCAATTTGCGTCTTTGGGGCTGAGGAGCGCCAGCAGAGGATTCATTTCCTCGAGTCCTAGGCTGCCTCCGCGCGCGCGCCTCGTTCCTCGGTACGTGTTAACGAAACGAGCTGCTGAAACGTCGGTGTATACACAGTGTACGTCGGCCTGGTAAGTGGCAACGAGCACCGCCCGAGTGCAGTTTAAATGCAGCCGTTCCGTGGAAACGGGACGTAGAATAATGGGCCCCCAGCTGGAAGGTCAGAGAATTACGTGCGCCTAACGTGGCGGCGTCGATCATGCCGCATTGTATAAAGGTCGATTATCAACGCCACTTCGAGGTGTCTACCGGATGTTTTACCGGGCAGATCTGATAGAGTTTGCTGAGGGACTGCCGCTTATCGAAAAGTTCCCCTTTTCTACCGACAAGTGGTAGAGTCTGGCTCGAGCCAATTAACTGCTATTATAGGTACATTATAATTGTGTGGCTTCGGTATGGGGTTCGTTGTTGATGTGTTTCATTGATTACAATTCCCCTGTCACCCCCCGAAACTGGCCAACTCAAATCTAAAACAATTCAGTATCACCAATTTCAATATCGTCTCATTATATGTATATCTCTTATACTAATGGCGTTCCAACATAAATATTAACGATATTGAAAAATATTTCAGACGAAAGTTGAATAGTTTCGAGGGAGGCTTAATGTAAGTTCAATAGTTTTTTGATAAATGGCCACGTGGAAGAGACGTCAAGCTCTACTTCTTTTTTTTTTTAAATAAAACCTGAGGTATTCTTATTCGTTATAAGAAAGTATCACAGTATTCGTGTGGAGAAACTGTTTCTTCAGAGTTGCAACTGGTCTGTGCCCTTCCACACGAATCCCCCGGAGTGTTCGAGCAAGGCAAGGGTCTTTCCGCAAGTTCGTAGCGACGAGTCAGCTGAAAACCATAACCCGTCGCGGGCACCCCCATTGGAATAAGAATTCGCCTGCATGGGATTAGCAGGCGCAGGGGGAACGGCGCCTGAACGAGACAAATTGCCACGTTCGCGACTTCCATCAGAGGCAATTCCCGATTGATGCGTGCTCGCCGTAGGTCCGACATGGGGGAAAGCGGGTCGCCTCGAGCGTGCGGCTAAGCGCCGCCGACGCGACGGAGAAATTGCTTCGAATCAATCTCGAAAATTGGCACGAAAACAGCCGCCCGAGCCGCCAGTGGCTCCCGTAACAATCCCACCCTCCCTGGAACGCCGTTGCATATTTATATCGCGGCCGGCCATTCCGAGACGCGAAGGAAACGCGCGGCGAGCATCGACCTTTCCTTGCAGGTGCAACGCTCGTATCAATCCATGGGAAAAGTGACGCCGAGGAATGAGGGATCGCTGGACGCGCGGTCGAGAGTCAGCCGATCCAGGAAGCAGCGGTGATGGTTCCGTGTAAAGTCGGGAGAAAGTTTCGCGTGACGAGGCGCGAAACGAAAGAGGGAACTATGTATACGAAGTTACGGAGCATTTCTTTGTGGAAAGTTAATAGGCGACTGGCATTGGAAAGAAGCGGTGGTCTGTTAATTTTAGGGGGTTTTTTAAGATGCTGTGTATTTTGATGCTGCTTTAGCGATTTTGTGGATCATTGCGGGTTTAGTTGTAATACGGTTGTAATCTGGTACGAGAAAATCGAGGTGTAAGACACAACTGCTAAGACATTCGTTTAATTATACCACTGTATTACTACGCTGTCGTTATTTTTCGGTATAGACGGTGGCAGGCACCTCTTTCGATTTTGTATTACTTTTGATAGCATAACAGTACAAATGTCGGGTCATTCTGTGCCTCTTCTGTTCAACAACTTAAGGTACATGTTTCTTAGAATATGCACAGTATGTATGTACTAAGCACATAAGCACTCGTAGCTGAATACTACCTATTCAATCTGACCACTAAAGACCTCTCCACATAGGCTGCTTTTTGACTGGTGACTAATATTTCAGACACACTCGCACAGTTTCCAGCATCATTACCAAGTGAATTTACCAAAAAATGCCAACCCAAAAAGTCACGTAAGTAGTATCTCCTAAAATTCCCGGACCCTCCGTCCTAACCCAGTCTGGAGCTCCAAAATTCTAACAAACGAACACTAAACTGCCAAACAGCAAAAACTCCTAGAAAGAAGAGAAAAGAAAGGAAACCTAAACAGCGCAGAAATAAAAAGCCAGGGGCATAGAAAGATGTAGCCGCCGCGTGGGCGGTGGGAGAGGGGGGGGGGGAGGGGGGGGGGTGCGCAGGAGGGTCACGTAACCCTGGAAAGTTCGTTACGAGTGAGCCTGTTTCGGCTCGTCGGGGCGCAACGAGGCATTAATTTTCCAGGATGTTAATATAGGGTACCGCGAGGGGGTGTTCCGTCCCTCGTCGGCTGGAAAGGAAAGGCCTGGGCGACTTTTACTCACGTGGACGGCCGCGAGCGGGAAATTAGAGGGCGAAAGGGGGGATGCTGCGTTTGAAGCTGGACGCGGCGGTCGGCCTCCGCTTCGAAGAACAATTTCCAGCCGCTGACTGCTGCGTCACTGCTCGCACAGGCTAGTAAATAGCATTAGCAAGTCAACTAGCGCTTTGCTCTCTCTCCGGCCACTTACTTCTTGAGATTCCAGTTAATTTATACAAGTGGCGCGCTGTAACGCAGTTACACACTGCTACTAGGGGCGTTACAACTTAGTTTTAGTTTCGGGGGCCCGGGACTCTGCCTTCTTAGCGACGCCGAGGACGACCCCATCACGTGGAAACGCCACTCGAAGGCGTCGAGCAACGTCCCCGTCTGCGTTCGGCGAAACGGTTAATTTTGTAACGGCCGGGGGTGCGACGACGCCGCCGCTGCGCCGCGTCGCGTGACGTATAGAGAGTTCGGTCATTATGCAAGAGATACGGCTAATTGCCGTGCAGCGCGGTGTCGAGCTGCTGGCGCCGAGCAAGTACGATCGCGGGACGATTGTCTGTTCACGAGCCGTTTTAGTTTTCGACAGCTCGATGTGCTCACATTGGCGCGCCGGAAGAATCGAAATGGAAACGTGGCTGTGAATGGATGCTGCTAGAGGGTGGTTCATTTTTTAAGAGATAGTGGATGGTCTGATTGCGAGTGTTAACTTCACGATTTCGATCTGTTACTTTCCGCGAGCCGAAGAATTCTAGCTTATTTCACATTTTCCACCGATAAAATCATTTCATTCAAAAATGTACATTCTATCTGCAGTATGCTGTCTTGATGGCTTTCAAAAATCAATGAATTGTTTTCGAGTGTCGTGTTGCTTTATGTTGTTTTATCGTGGAATCCATTTGTGAAATGGGAAATGGCTTGGGTTTTTTTTGTTGTTGGTTTAGTTGCAGGATAAATGACGAAGAATTTTGCCAGATGTGTTGATACTAGTCTTTTTGAATTTGGGGAATCAGAACGTTCTCATTTTTTAATGTAAAGGTACTGATGAAAAAGTTTTCTTATGTTATCACTGATTATATTCTACTAATAGTTGCTGAAATTTTAGTTTCAGTTAAGTAGGATTTTTCGAGGATTAAGGCAGTTTTATTATTGTTTCTTTTGTTGCTATCTATTCTTCCCAAAGTTGATTAATATAGAGCTCAGGAATTTATGGAAGTTTGAGTTTAAATTATACGACTTTTTAACAACATTTATGATTTATATTCAACTCTAGTTTATTTTACCCTTTTTTGAAGTATTCATAAAGCATTTTCCAAAATTCAATAATGAAATGCTACGTGTACAGCAATAAACCTACAGTAGATACTTGAGCCTGACTCCAACGCAATTAGCTAAAAGAACAACACACTATGAAATCATTTCATTTCAAACAGTACCTTCTCCCTGAATTAAGAAGAAAATCATGGGGAAGAGTAGTAACATCTACTCTAGTACTCGAAAGATTTCAGGTAGGGAGCGATAATAAATCTCCATTAAATGAAATTACTCGAAACTTCGCTATCGTTCCAAATCAATAAACAGAAATCATAATTACACGAAGGAAGGCTACAAACTGCGCGAAGAAACTTGCACGCAGGGCGAAGATAAAAGGCGGACATTTTCATTAATCATTTTATCGATTCACCTTCTTCCGTTAATTTGTCCGAAACTATCAATCTTATGGGACAGGACAGCGGGCTCGTTGAAACGACATTGTTAATTGAATCCTCTCAGGAACTTAACAGCCGATCGCCGAATCGATCCACCCTCGCACACTTTGGACAACCTAATTTCTTTCCAATTTTTGCCGATCAATTATACACGTGTCCACCCTTCATATTTAGGTATGCTGAAACTGACGCGTCTTCTATCGTTGTAATGATTGTCGAGAACCTTTAAGTATATTTGCATACTTTACTTGGCTTACGAACTATTTGTTAAGTAGCAAAAATTGGGCAATCATTATTAGTAATAAATTGGAACTATAACTTCAGTATTTTGATTAGTAGTTGAAGGTATTGTAGTATCGAATGGTGCTTTAACTTCGTAGCAACGGATCCATCGGAGTCTCTGAAGCAGTAGTATAGATCAAGCATAAATGAATGAAGAGTATTTAATTTTATGAACACGAAGATTCATGTTTCTTTTCATGAGATTAAGTAGATATGTTGCTAATGTGAAACGCAGAATTATTTAGAAAAAACAGCAAACATAATGGGTAACACAATAATTCATTTATTGGTCTAGTTTTGATCGCGAGGAACGTGAGATAAAATGGAGGATAGGTGCTTATAGAGAATATAGAGATATTTCTATGGTATTATTTTCAAAAAATTTCCATAGAATGTGTATAAGAACCAAAACACTATTAGACAGAGCATTAGTTAATATTAGAGTCCAATTTATAAAAAATATCCGTGGTCAGTGAATCTTCCGTTAAAAATAACTTCGTAATTATTAAGTTCGTGGTGAAGGATTGAGGAGAAATGAAGGTTCATTAGAAGTAGACTAACCCTGAGATTAAAGTGGAAGGATGAAACTTCAATTTTGATTATTAAAAAAGATCAAAGCTGTAGTAACATTAGAGAAATTAATAAAAATTTCTACCTCGCAATTAATTTTACGTGCAACCATTTCTTATCTATATCATAAATAAGTTTCCAAAGTATGTTATCTGTAGTGATGGATAAAAGTAAGATCAGTGTCAACAAGATGTTTATTTTATGAGAACACCAGAATTAGAATTCCAAATATAGTGGAAACGTTCATTAAGTAGTAAATACAACACGTAGAATTCTGATAAATACTGATTATTTGTACCACGTACGTTAAGTTAAAATTTATTTTACCCATTCTACACATCCATTCATTATTAAATCCACTATATGATGTTTCATTCATTCTCCACGCAAGTACACGCAACTCAGCGAGAAGCATATTTTTTCTTCTTCCGCCATGGTCATTATAAAAACGAATTTACGAGTTCGATGGACGTCTCCGATTGTGTCGCGTATGAATTATTTAATAAAAATGAAAAAGTATCGCGTGCTAACTTGCAGTTTCATTTCAACTTCCGGCGGATATATTACCGCACATTTTCGTGTCGTTAGCTTACCAGCTAGTACCCTTGGAAGGGAAACGGACAGAAACCATGGACGGGAAGTGTGCATGGATAAATAGTTTCGAAACAGTGGCATTAATCACGCATCTCATCGTGGTTGATCGATGGTTGTGAAATTGAGTCGTCAAACAACTGCATAACTAAAATATCTTAGCTCATACAAAAGAATAATTCCAACTGGCCCATCATCGATGCCGATGCTAAATAAAAGCATCGAAACGCAGTCTCTAACCATCGCTACATTCTCCAAACCAACTCGCCAAATTTTACAAATTCTTTTCCCCAAAAGCATAGACTCATTCGCAGAGTCCTCATTGCGCACTTTCAACTTATTTCTCGCGAAGAAAAGGTCCCTTGCGTCGCCAATAAAAGCCCACCGCGTGTATTCACCGGCAAAAAGTCCACCTTTATTAATCATAGCCCCATTGGGGCAGCTAAAAAAGGGATCGATAAGACGTGTCCGTCGCTTTAAGTGACTCTCGAGTTTTTCACGTGATTTCATCTCTGGTAGAGGGGACACGGTCCTTTGACGGCAATGGATTGCCCCGCAGCATTTTTCGGTGTTCACCCTCCTCCCCCCCGCCGTTCCCCACCCACCGCCGAACCCCATCTGCGGTGTCCTCCAGCGATAGATAAAGGCATTAGGATACCCGGATAACCGCGATCCCGATTCGACTTTTTTTTTCTGCCTCCACCTCCACCCCCCACTCCCCCCCCCACCCCCCACCCCCCACCCCGACGATTTGATGTCGGGGTGGCGACGTTTCATCGCGACGAGGAAATTTACACGCGTCACGTTCCAGGACTCGTCCGGCGCGCCGTTTCAATTTTGGGCGCCGAATTTCGGGATGGATTTCGAGAACATTCGACACACGTAGACCGTCGTTTACGATGAAAGGATCAACGTGCACTAGCTGCGGCAGACGAGGGTCACTCTGTATTTCGAATCCACTGTAGGTTTTCCTGAAACAAACATCTTGTTGAGGCTGTTCCTTTCTTATTCGTTAGGGTAGCGTATAATGGGAAGAATATGAAGAAAAATTAGTTTTTTCGATACTAATTCGATAAGTTCTGATAAGTATAACGAGGGGGGGGGGGGCTTATTCTTTGATGGCGTTGCATTTGTTTAATATGATATTTATTATTTGCGTATTAAATTTATATTTGAAGTTATTGTGTGAAATGGGTTTCAGAATTTATTTGACTGTTTGGTATGGATGAAAATTTTATCGGTAGTGCCATTTCTTCTCTCTGACTTTGTGGATGTAGTATATTTTGTAAACTTTTAATTTTCCAGTTCGAAGATAGGGAAGTATTTAATATTGACAGTTAAACTTTTTTTCTTTTATTTGTCAAAGTTTTATGGAGGAATAAACTGTTGCGAAATATATTCTGCACACGTTTGCCTCAAGAATATAATGGGATGCCGCCATTTCTTGCAGCGATTAACTCCTAATGGCTACTGCTATCCAGTTGATTATCTCGTTAGCGGAAGTTTAACTTTAGGACGTTTCGTTGATAAGGTAGCAAGTGCTCGCGATTAATATATCAGGAAAGTGCTTGGACTTAACAGTTGTAATTATCTGATACATGAGAAATGAATTCTCTAAGTAGCAATTACTCGCATAATTTGCATAACATGGAATTTAGATGCTGATTAGAATGATTCGTGAAAGCACAGTGCTAAATATTTTCGAGAATTCGTAATTGTGCTCTGAGAGATAGTTAATTCTAAAATTCACAACATTCTTTTCTGTTGTTAGTTCATGCAGTGTAAATATTCATGCGTAAATCGTATTTAAACACAATTTTTCAGAAACAAGAAGTACAAGAAATTTTTTGTAGTGCCCACGGCATCATTTCAAAATAATTACTCGATTCAGGTTAATAACATACTTAATACTTGGGCCACTTAAACAGGTATACGCGAACTCGTAACCATAAAGCCAGAACTTTTCTTTTTATGTTTACTTTCTTTTGAGTGTACGTTGAGAATGATCTAAAAAGAACTTCAAAAAATTTTACGACACATAGTACTAAAACTCTTGAAAGTCTTGACGAGTCTTTTGTTTCTCATTCAACAATGGCAATAAAAAATAATTCCTACACTCCACACATGTGTTCCAACTCTGATTCCTATTCGCAATAGAATGCCAATCTAAACGAATCCGACGGAAAAGAATTATCAGGTCTCTTAAAACTTTTATGATCTCTAAGACCTGAAATTTCTAAAACTTGAATAATCTTAAGAAACGATTCTAAATTGACATCATTCGTTTGCAGCGACTCGGGGCGTCTGAAAGTGTATCATCGCTCTCGCCCCCTCTGAGGGAAAGCAATACGGTGATAAAACAGTAAAACGAGAAGAATTCGGAACGAAGAACGCAGGCAGACACCAAGAAGGCGGAAAGGAAAAGTAATTGAAACCTGCTGATGAAGTTTACGCTCGTAGCTGCAAAGTTGGGGGCTTCCTTGCCTATTAGCGATTGGATTAGCCGCGAAGACACGGTGGAGCGGCAGGAGGGAGCGCGAGGAGAATCAGGAGTTGGTGGCCAGACCCTCTGGAATTCGGATGAAAAAAGAAAGTCCATTTCTTATTCACGGCGCGATGCAGCATCGTCGCCATTCGACGCTCTAATAACGACACGAACTGCAAAGGGGGAGGGGGGAGGGGGGGGGGGAGGGGGGGCGAGATCTCAAAGAAAGCTGACGAAGATGAGCTGCATCTAACGGAAAAGAAAGCGTGGAGACAGCGCTACCTTTTCCGCGGTGGCTTTCAAAGACGAAGGAGAGGTTATTCAAGCGAAAATGGCCGCCAATGAAATTAATATTTAATTACGTTGCGATGTTCGTCGCTTTTAGAAGGGCGGGGAAAAACGAGCAGGATTGCTGGAAGAAAAGACTCGAATCTTGGGGGCGTGGACTGGAAGAGATGAACGAGGAACTCCATTTCCGAAATTCATTATGCAAGCCCCAGGAAAGCTGGATCCACGTCGAGTGGCTACAGAGATTTATTCCTTTGGTTACTTTGCGTAAACTTCTGTCCACATTTCGATTCGTTTCTTGTCCAGGGGAAACGTGATTCGAGGTTCTACGTCGCTTTTTCGTTTGTAAATTCAGGGCTCCACTATGCTCTGTGAAGTGCTTCCAAGGCATCGGGACTCTGTTTGAATTTTGACTCGCGGAAGAGGACTCTGTTGCATTTGCTATCATTTTTTATTGCGTTTAGGTTTTTATTTTTGAAAATGAAACTGAATATTGACAATAGAATCAGTGCACCAGCGAATAGGAGTCGGGTGATGTCAGAGGTCCGCGGCATGTACGGATTGAAGATTTTTTTCTGCTTCATTGGACATACATATCACTTCTGCGCTATGTTCCCTCCAACACTTTCTAAGATTTCTAAGTGTTTTTTTTTTTCTCGAAAATGGTGCTTCGTCCGAAAAGAATTTATTCATAAATTCTCATTCATTTTTCCACGAGAAATCACCCTGTCCTCGCTTTGTGCGGCGAATTTCTCCGCACCTTGCATTTTTCCCCCGCGAACTGAAGCTTCGCTAGAAATACGGTTTTCAGCGAAGCGCTTCTTCGATTCAGGTCCCCAGCCTGACCCCACTACTTTTCTTTTTGTTCCTGGGAAAATTATCGCGATCGTGTTTCACTTTGTATGCGAAGCATGGCTGAAAAGTATGATCCCCGCGTAAACGCTCCAAGATATTGCCACGGACGGTAGACTATGCAACTTACCGGTGGCACCATATTTCGCTGGTGAACGCAAGTTAAATTAAAGGTTAAACGCGTAACTTACGAGTCGGGGAAAAATTATGAAGATTACAGCGTCATACATCGGGCGGTTTACTTTGTAACTGGGAAATTGCGGAAGATGCACTATAATGCCACAGCGGTGTACGCTGGATTATATTCATCTTTTGTGAAGGAATTTATGTTTACTGTGAATTACGAGGCATGAAGACACAAGAATATTTGTACATATGTACAGCGCACTGTTATGAAGTGACATATTTTTAGAAATAATTCTAGTCGAAGCCTTTAAAAGTATTTTAAAATGTGTCTCAACTGCATTGCATTTTCAAACAGATTCCGGACAGATGTATTTCTGTTTGGTGACACTGTGTATAAAAATATTCCAAGCCAAATTATTAACGAAACGTTCCAACGTTTTCAACGAATAAAATTTGCATGCACTGTATCAATTCGCTGTCACATGAGAAATTTCCAATATATTTGTCTTCAATCTTTTCAGAAATACAGGAAAAATTGTTTCATGATTAGGAATAAATAATTTGAGACTCGAATCCGCCAGGATTGCAAACACTGGAACCTAGCAGTCATTACGGAAAAGTTTGATGAAGTTCTTCGGCACATTCGGAACAGAAGCGAATCTTAATAAATGGTTGGCTCGGACAACCCCCCGTACTTTTTTCAGACTTATAATAGAGGCAGGAAACAATGTGCGCTCTGTGTGCGTAAAATATGATCCTTCGCTCTCCTTACGGTTCAGGATCCACCGGCGATCCATAGTTGGAGGACCTTTCAGCTTCTTCCATGTATGTTTTCTAGCCGCCTGACGTGCGCCTGTGTATGTACGTGTAGGATGATCTGTAATACACATAAGGAGGACTTTGTGCCGCTAGGCCCTTTGTACTCCGATGGAACACAGTTGACCGTATCGAACGAGTCGATGCAAACAAGCCTCATAGTTTTACGTGTCTAACGGCCGTTGTGTAAAATTCAGAGAATGAAAGGAGATCAATACGTCCGGATTACCGTTATGGATAAGTGCGTTTAGCGTATTATTTGTGACACACCTAATTGGCTAATCAAGTGAAATAGGGCTGCATCGCATATGACATCGTTTATTCGAGATTGTATTAATATACACAGCATTGTAGCATGGATACATCCAGAAAGTACAAATGCCAGCAAATGGTGATTTTCGATAACGATGAGACAATACGACGTTTATTCGAACTTTATCGGCTTTCCGCGGATGTTCCTGGCGGATTTCAGGCCAGTTCGAATTCTAGCGGCACGTTTGACAACCGCACATTCGTCTCGTTCGATTGTTGAGGGTCGTTGCACCGAATGAGTTGCCTGTTAAACTCGTTAAAAACTCCCTGGAACCGCGGAGGGGCGAGAGGTAGAAAGCAATTGACAGTGAAAGCCTGGGCGCAGTTAATTTTAACGAGCCACACTTGCCAGCAAGAAGGATAGAAAAATGAAAAATCCAATCTAAACAGTCATCCGTTTTTATCCCGAGCGAAACCATCTTCATTAGCAACCTGTTTGTTAGAATTCGATTCGATGGGAGTGAATTGAAATGGCTCATACTTGTTCGTCGAGCAAATAGAATTTTTACGGTTTTCGGGGCTCCTCAGCGATTCGATGGACTCAGAAATGATTGCTGGCGAGTTTTTAACACACTGGGGGAAAATAGGTGGCAAAAGGTATACGTAATTCTTGGTGATACATTGAAATTCATCTACTAGTAATTAAACTGTTCATTCGGTGGGAAAGTTGATTAAACGAAAATGGGAAAGTGTTGTAGGCGTGTGGACTGCGGAACGAAATAATTGAGAAACAAAATTACAGAATATTGGGGTTACTGCAATGCTTGCTTGTAATAGAAGCTGGTCAGAGAGATCAAAGCTTCTTAAATTTTTTTATTTTGAGTGCATCAACCGGATAAGTTGTTAGCCCATTCTTGAAACTGTATTTTACGCTTTTTGTACACTTTTTCTGTTATTAAATTAGTTTCCCGGCGTACGTAGGTAGTTGGTAGGAATTAGTAGTCTTACGAAGCTACCGCTTCGAAACAAAGTAAATTTGTCTCGCGTGGTAGCTGACGGCGTCAAGGGATGCATATTGATAAAATATTCAGTGTTTTCCAACCTTATATTTTCACCAAAAGCCAAAAGTTTCCTTTACTTTTACCAAGGAATATCTAACATTTTACTCTGAAATTAGGGAAAGTGTTGGATACTGAATAGAAGAAATATTATAATATATGGAATCCCATACTATTTATAAAGAAACTTTGGTTAAAAATATTACATTAAACGGTTTAAAGTTTACGAATGACATGAAAATGTAAACTTTAAGAATTGCATATTTCACACATATTTTATCTTCAAAATTTCAATATTACTCTATGACTTCTAAGAAAGAACTTGTCTGTTCATGTTGAAAACTGAAGAATACTTTTTTATATGGAAAATCAAACTCTCCTTAACAATCCAGTATTAGCATAAATGAAACATCGTACAAAGTGTATCTCATCTGCTTATGGCTCAGGAAAACAATATTCTTGTCCTCAAAGCATTTTCCCTGCAATTTTCGAAAAGACTACGTCGCAAAAGAATGTGTCGTCCATATACAACGATCACATTAAACACTTCCCCTGAACAACTACCTTCTCACATCGTCTTCCAACAGATCCTTCAGACCCCACGTAACGAATATCTACTCCGACTCCATAAATTCACTATCGAATGAACACCCCTTGTATCGACCAAGTACATCGAGTAATCTGGATTCCGAGAGAACACAATCGAGTTTCTGCTCGGTCAACGACTAAACGTACAATAAATTAAGCATTACGGGCGAATGTCTCGCGACTCCAGCTCCGTTTTCTTTTGTCAGTGCGAAGTGCATCCTGCCATTAATTCTAGGAATGGAGGATATTCGTCTCGTCGCGGTATTAAATCACGGCATTACGACGATTAACCCCGGCTGAGGCTAAGTTATAGTTGCTCGCCCCCGCGTTTCACGAGTTTCTGAACGCACCCTCTGCTCTTATCCCACCCCTTTAGCCCCCTCCTCCTCTTTCCCGCCGTCATCCGGCCAGTTCTGTATCAAAACTCTGTTACACGGCGAGAAAGGTGACTCGACGTTATCGGGAAGGGTTATCGCGCGGTTAAACTTCAGGGGGCGGGGGAATTAATCTTGCGCTTCTTTCTCTGACCCCGACTCTTGGAAATGATCCAGGAATGGGTGGTTTGAGAATTAATGCCAGTGTTGTGAAACTGCCTGAAGCGCAAGAGGTAGGGAAAATGTTTAAATGTTGATTGCCGTGGATTACTGTTGGACGCTACAAAATGGATTTGTTCCGCGAAAGACAGCTTAATTGTAATCGAAATGTTATTAGTTTGAAATAAAGCAAGTTGATATTAGCCGTTTGCGGGTGGTAGTTAATGATGCGATAATGGATCCATTCTATTCATTAAAGTAGGTGATTCGTTAAATTTTGCGACACCTCATCTTGGAATCTAGAAATTTTCCAAAGCAACATTACACTTTTTATTGGAACTCTATTTTTTTCACCTCTGCTAGTAATAACATAATTAATCACGAAATCTTCACCTATCTACTGTGTCGAAAACGCTGGGAACGTCACCAAAAGTGCAATAAAAAATAAAATCGCCACGGAATTCCAGAGTGCAATTTTGCGCAAAAAATCACCCGCCAGTTCAGAGTCAATGCGCGAATTAATCAGAGAAGTCGTTGGTCGTTATCGAAACACATAAGCTCTGATATCTTGAGTTCGGTCAAGTTTGGAAAAAATGATTTTGACAACAAGCACGTAACTTGTCTCTTTTTTCCTTCGCACTTGCTAATGGGCATCGTTAGGTTCCCATTAGGGATTATTTCCATAGGATGGCTGAGTTTTTGTGTCTGTGGTTGCTCTTCATTCTCAATGCGCAGGAAAAATAAAGGCTTTTACTTTGTCCGGGGGTTAGCGGTGTGCATTCACATGTATACTGGCTCCGTTGCCCGTTATAATTGCTCCGTATCATCAGTATGTATAACGTAGCGGTAGAACAAAGGGATTTAAAGTGACGCAATTCAGAAGTCCCGAATGAATATTCCGAATGAGGGGGGACCCAGGCGCTGGCAGCGGAGGTCGTAAAATGCACAACTGTGGAAACTTGAGGGCCATTCATTATTTCGTAGACCGTGCTCGCGAAGCGATGGTCGTCAAAGATGATATTTAAAGAAACGAGAGTAAGGCACTTGCCAGTTAGGCAAAAATAGCCTAATTTGGATTTTCTACGCGTCTCGCGTTATTACAGTACATGTCCTGTAATTTGTGGCTTGTGGTGTGTCATTAATATAGAAACGGATATTGGAGAACAGATTTGGCATTTCATTCGGATCCGATACACCGTTAGTTTGAGCGTATCAAGCGTTTTAGGTTACATGGAATATGAACTACACGTGGCACCAGGAAAATGCTTTAACAAGTGGGAGTACCTATCTGGTAACATTGGTGATCGCCGACAGCTTTCAATTTTTCTTTGCGTGTGTAATCCTTTTTTGTTCAGAGTATGTGCCAGAATTTTATTTGTGGAAGGAGAAAGATGGAAATTCAGCTGCTTTTTAAGTCTGCGCGAAAGAATGATATCTGGTACACAATTGTCTGTTCTTCATGTAAATCGGAGACGCAAATAAAAGGAAAAGGGCAAGTTGTTTTGGCTTATGAATTTACCAAGATGTCGATTAGACAGCGTTTAAAATTTACCACGGCAGTAGTGTATGGGGCCCCGACTAAAGAAAGCTTCCAATACAAGAACCACAATTCAACGAACAATCCAAAGATTGCAACACAACAAAAGCCCCCCAGTTTCAATTCCACTTTCTCTCGTCACTTCTCCATTAAACACCTGTTACGAACCTTGCCCAGATCGTTCATAAGTGGAAGACCTTCTCTATCCCCAACAATTAGGTATTTAGCCACACATGAACAACAGAAACTTCACAAACCATCCCCAAAATGGCCACAGCGAATTTTCCCATTCGCGAACCTGCCCATAGCCGGCACGCACCAAAATCGCGTCATCAGTATGTATAGCGTGGGCGCCTAACAAAGGGATTTAAAAGGGCCACGCAATTCAGAAGTCCCGAATGAATATTCCAGAGAAAAGAGGGGTCGGTGGGGGGGGGAGGGCAGGGTGATGTGTTGGCGACGATGTCCGCGGGATTCGGACTCGTGGAAACTCGAGAGCCATTCATTATTTCGCGCTCTGCCCTGGCGGAGGACGGCAAGGTCCGCTCCTGCTAGAAAGGGGAGGGAACGAAGGAGCGAGAGGGGGCTTGCTGAATTAGGGAAAACTGTGCAAGTCCGATTACCATCCTCCAATTTACTTGGCCCGTGTTTCACGAGGCCCTCCAGGAAGGCAGCCGCGAACGGAGAGAGGAGGGGGAGCTCTCTAGCAGCGCACGCAGTCGCAATACGGGCGAGCATTCAGCTCTGGTAATTGGAAGGTTAGGGGGTCGAATCTGTGCCCCTTGGAGAAGCGTCCGCCCGGTACACGCAATAATTTAAGCTGGAATTCCGCAGGACAAGAGCGAAAATAGCGAGAGGTGGCGGCTCGCGGGAGAAACAGTCCGTTCATCCGCTTAGCGCCAAAGTGCTCGGCGTCGAATCCCACTTTTCATCAATTCCCCAGCCGGGACCGGGCGAGGTGCTTCGCGTGTGGCGGGCATCCTCGCGTCTCTCCCTCCCGCCTCTCGCTCGAAAATCGAACCGATCGATCGAGCACACCGTTTTGCTTTCTGAAAGAACACGGGGGATGACGCGTAATTAAATTGCTCCTGAGGAATTCGTCGCGCCCGCGAAGATCCGCGATGATAGCTGGGGTGCTTTGACGGAGATGTGGATGCAAGCAGGAGGAAGTTGTACTGCGTTGTGGTGATAAAATCTTGCAGGACTGAGAATTTATAAATTTGTACCTAGCTGTCTTCTTTCCTCGATGAAAACACAAGACCACTGTGAACGAATCATCCCACTCACCAATATTCTTTCAATACCATGTTCACCGTCGAACCACCAACAGTTATAAAAATTCCCTACATCGGAGCCGACTCATAATACAAACGATGTCAAAAAGTGCCCCAAGCAATTCGTCCCCTAAGGAACTCCTTCTACCCCGCAGATTCGAGCAATCCTTCCATGAAAATCTCGAGCAACCTCTAGAAGTCTAGACACTGTAAATACATTTCTCCCCTCTCGCCGTCCATGGTCTCAGCGCCGAGCGTTTCGTTAATCCGAACCACGCGCGCAACCTTACGGCGACGCCGAGGAACGCTCTGGACGAAACCACGCGAAAGAGCGGCACAACGGTTGCGGCTAATTTTAGAATCATAAGATCCCTCCGTTTTCACGGCTGGCCTCGGAGCCGAAACTGCGGGCTACGAGACGGATTTCGTGTTGCGCGCCGTCGTCTCACAAAGCGTCCTTAAGTCAAGCTCCCCTGGGGCGGCACAACGTCGACCGACAAGCCCACCCTCCGTTATTCCACCTTGGTACCCGCCAGCAACTACCTGGAGGACCGTTTCTCAGGCTCGCCTCCCACGCGATTTCTATACTCGAGTGGCAGCTTTGTCGGTGCGGCGGCAATGCCACGAACAACGCCGCGGATTAAACGAAACGTTTGACAAACTCGGGCCCATCCGCGCAACGAGTGGCCCGCCGTTCTTTTATTCTTGTTCACTATCCCTAACTCCCCTTGTCATGTGGTCCTCTCTCTCGCTCATCTGTTGTTTCGTTAGCTTTATTTCTGTTTGATACTGTTTTTGGGTTAGGTTGCAAAACGGCATATATGCTGAACCTCGCCTATTTATCACACAAGTTTTTTTCTTTTTTTGTTTGTTTGTAAATGTGATAAATAAAGACGAATTATTATTATTATTATTATTATTATTAATAACCGCGGACCAGTAAAGAGATGAGAGTCGGCCTGTGACGAGAGGGAGGCGAACGCCTTGCAGACCGAGCATGAGCGTGGAGGATGTTTGTTTCGCGTTTGGTCCTGTTACCACGGAGTATCCGTGACACGCTCCTCGTGCGCCCTTCTGCTTCCTGTTGTCCCGCTTTAATAAGTGGCGCGAATTGAAATACGTCGGTGAAAGGCTTTTAGCGGGGGGGGGGGGGAGGAGGAGATGTGAAAATGACAGAGAGGGAAAGTTTACCGAAAGTGGATGATGATACAGTTTCTCTGGGAACTGTAGTATCGTTACAATGAGTTCTTCAAAGTTTATTTACTTACGACTGCAAGTTTAAGTGGGGATGCACTTTTAATTTATGAAATACTAGCTTCACTACTTGGCTTCGCCTAAAATATAGATTCTGATTTAAAAAAAAAATTTATTCATTTATTTTTTGTGAAAATAGTCACATTCATCCGAATTAGCTAGGCATAATGAGCTGCGACACATTTCGTCACCACAGAGTTTGCCGTTCGAAAGATTTTAGGCGACAGACAAACACACAAACACTTGCTGCTTTATATATTAATATTTTGTGAAGGAGAGATAGGAACTCCGTTAATCAAATTTGCAAAGAATTTTTTATGTATCGAACCGTCTAACATTTTCCCAAACGATAATTAGCATAAGCGTAACTCTATGGTATCTCCAAAATATCACTAAACGTCCGTCCAATCTCTGCACTTTGAATAATTAAGTCGAGTGCAAATATTTTATATGTAGTAACAATCTTCCCTGCAACAACTGTTGATTCTCTCGAGGTTTGTTTTCGACAGCTTCCATGCAACAACGAAGCAGCATCGTGTCCTTCCGTTTTCCCTTTTTGCCTGCTTTATCGCGACGGTACTACAATGTCCCAGGATGAACAGTTTCCCCATAACCTCTACGTATCTTATAAATAAAGCTTCTTGCATATCCCGCTGCGTTCGGTGTTCCGTGTTACCAATTGCATCTGACAGGGAGACATTCCAACAACCTACATGCACGGGGGGGGGGGGGGGCTATTTTTATAGCGGAGGAAAGATGCGAGGTGGGGGTGGGTCCGTTTTCCCAGAGGATGCTCGTCAGGGTGTAGCTCGTGGACACGCAGCACGCTCTCATCCTGAGTTACGCCGACGCTAAACCGTGCATCGCACGCGAGAGCCACCCTTATCGTTAAGGGCAACATCCCTGATTATCATCCCAGCCGAAGGTTCGTTGGGAATTACCCCCACCAAGGAGATTTATCGAGCCTACTTCCACTCGACTACCTCCCCCGAAAAGGGGGTCAAGAGGTCATTTCGTTCGTATTCACCCTCCTGCTTCCTCCTGCTCGTTCCACCGTTATCATCCCCCGTCCCCCTCCGTTCGTTTCTCCACTGTCAGTCTATATCTTTACCCTCGTCCCCGTTCATTCTTCTTTGATGGATAAACGAAAATTTGTGGACATTCCTGGTCGTTCGGCGGAACGCACCAACGCGGGGAATAAATGACGAGAATTTACATGCTCTTTGTTTATGAACGAGGGGTGGGTGAATTTATTTGTGATACAACGAGGGTGGCGTGTGGCGAAGGATGGGTAGGTTTACGATATATGTATTCAGGGGATTTTTAAATGAGTAAATTGTTTTCTTACTTGAGGGGTTGCGGGGCATGGATTTGTGATCAAGATTAGGTAGGTTGATTTAATCTTCGTTCCATTGTAATTCCGGAATTTTATAACTTCATAGTATTATAGATTTTGGATTCGACAGATTCAGAGTTCGACAATTCTGTGTCTATTAACGGAGAGGTAATAATATATTTATAACTTATTATGAAACGGTTTTAGAATAGTTTCTTAGTGGACTTATTCGAGAATTCCTGCATTGTTATTACCAACATTATGATGTAATTTATGTACTAGAGTGTAAGTACATATATTGCCTTTTATATACGATAGCTTGTCAGAATTTTTGTATCACCCTAAATCATTTGACCCTAATTCTTCATCCCTTAACATGTTCTGAGTGTTTAGTTCTAAGAAAGGAAAGAAATAGGACGGTCGCCAGCCAGCACGCGAAACAACATAAATGGTGGGCACGCATGAGGTAATAGTTTATTTAAAAGGGTGGAAATGCGAGGGTCACGCAAAAGGAGCAATGTTGGAAGAAACTTGTGTCGCTTTCAGTCGCTTGTACTGTCTAGTAATCTAGTTGATAGGAAATTACTAATACAGTTCCACATTCTCTTCATTAAGACGCGAAAGCATTCTAAAATGGCAACAGATACATAATTCCGTACCGCAAATAATGTTATACCGACGAAAAAAGATTTAATTAGAAACGTATGCAGAATCGCATTTTACTTTCTAAGATAAATCTTCCAAGATATTTAGTAACATTGCGCAGAAGCTATACTTCTTAATATATTTCTTAACGTTCACGAAGTCAACACATCGTGCAGGGCGGCTTCTGCTGGGGATTATAGGATATCCGGAGTAGATCGATGGGGCGGAAGTTGAAAGTACAGCGCCTCAAGTGGCGTTCTACCAACGACAAAACTCTGCTGCCCCTTTAATATAACTTTCCACGGTAATACATTTAACCAGGCGCAATCTTGCTCGATACTTTGGGAATTCAGCACACTGAGATCTGGTCTATTAAAACTTAATTCTGGACTTGGAGATATAAGGCACTGTGAAAAATTGTATGTCCAAAGGAATTGTTTCAACGCACCTGCGTGGTATCAAACAGGAACCAAACAAACTTAAATTGCATAATTCCTCTTAATAACACAATTTATCAGGCACGGTTAGAAATGCCAAACACAAAGTATTTCGCATAAAGACGTTAACTTTTAATAATTTAACATATTCTAATAACTTCATTCTCCACTCCTGCTTCCTGAAATATTTCTTGAAGTTCCCTACCTGCGTATTAAGTGTTTCATTCGGAATAAAGCAACGAAGATATAATTGAGTTATAAAAGTTTAGACATTAGTTAGGTTTGTCAGACTAATTTATTTGTAGCTCAAGTTATGTTCCCACTTGCTTTACATTTCCTCAGATATATTGTGCTCAAAGGGAAGATAAGTAAATTCAATTGTACACATCGATGCAGCTTACCTTTATTAATTAATTCCCTTTTATTGTAACGGGTGAAATATTTAAAAAGAAAATTCACATAGTTTCAGAGAACTACCCTACTCATTGTACGAACAGCACACTTGACATTTAAAATAGTTCTTCCCCAGAAGAACAGTGTTACAATGTGAAACCTCAGTTTTCCAATTTTCTCGGACTCTTCCTGAATTTAATTTTGTAAGCTTTTGATCAAAAGCTTATTCATACACTGTGTTAGCATTTACGCGCAACTTCCCCGTGCAAATCTCCTTTAAAGTTGCTAAAGAGATACTAAGAAGCCGTGACAAACTGCGTGCTAAATGGATTAATAAAACGGGTGCTTCTAGTTAGTATGCTTAGCTTCCTCGTAATTATTGAGACACGTTTTCTTTCTAGAAGGCGAATTATAACCAAGAGAAACGCGAGCGATTAGAACGGTGAACCCTGGACTCGTATTTTCAGGAAGAATCAATTCGTTCGTGGAGACATCCAACGGCACAATCCTATCGATTAACCTCTCGACACCCAGGTCACGTCAATCTCACTTACAATTATTTAAGTTCTAACAGTGTAATACAGTTCTATTACTATCGATAACAACCGATACCAAGTCATTATAACTTCGAATCTTTAAATGTCGTTAACCCCACATCTCTGTACCTACAATATAGTTGTGTTCAATTCTTGAATAATTACCCTCTGAAGTGTTATATTTGCGCAGAAAAATATGAACATGAAATATTTTAATTTTTCTGAAATCTTCTTAGTTCCTGGACAAAGTGCTTTGTTACAACTTCTCTCAAGCTGCACACAGATTTCAAATGTCCAGGAAATGGGAGAAATGTAAGATAAAAGGGGAGAATTTAATTAAAATTAATAGCTTCACGTGAAGCATTTTGTATAGAATTATCTCCTGTGGTATTAAAAGCTGGGAAAAATGTACAGGACGGAAGTTGAAAAACTTTAGTGACATATTTATTAAGTAACCTCAATAAATTTTTAAGTAGACATATCTATATTCACATGGGATTCCAAATATTTCAGCGGCAAATTGGGAAACATGATGAAACTGTGAAAGAAGTTCGAAAATCGAATAAAATTGCATAATATTTTACAATGGGTTATGTAATATATGCACATCGAGTTCGTACAAAAATTCGTTTATAAAAACTTGCAATAATTAACATTCTTCTCTATTTCAAAAAGTTGTAACCTTCTTGAACGCGTTGACTGCTGCGCCATATTTAGCAGAAGTTCCATCAGAATACCTACGAAAATCCACTTATAATCAGCCCAATATTCAAGCAACTTTAAATGAATCAGCCATTTATTATTAACACTATTAAGACGTGACTGCCGTGGTGACCACCAGTTATAATTTTCCTATGAAATCCAGATAATAAATAAATCCCTAGATTCGCAAACTCCTGAATAATATTACTGGCATCAGGGATGATGTAGAATATTAACTAATATCATTAAACCATAAAATATTCTCACTCTTCGCGATTCAAATTTAAACTCTAATTGAATGGAAATCGTAGGACAGCCACGTGGCACTCAACATACTTAGCAAAACTTAAATTATTTGTACACCTGTAAATAGAACTCACCGTGTGGATTACACCACAACATACTATCAAAATCATTGTTAAATTGTCTTTTAACGATTCTTGGGATGTCGTGCGCAAGAGAAGCGGAATCTGAACGCTGTTGTCGTTTACAAGTTAATTAATCCCTCCAGCTTAACGAAGAATTATTCCGGCATGCTAGACACAAGACATTTGGCGCAACTGTCAAAACATACAGACCGTTCGTCGGAACGGAAGGATCTAAGTTGGCTGGTGGTTAATGGTGGGGACGTTATCTTCTGCGAATTCTATTCCGGAGCGACGCCACGTGCTGTTCATATAAGTTAACGGGCTGGGCACTGCGGTGATTAAAATTGATCCGCCCACGGCCGCGGGAAAATATGAAGGGGCTCCCTTACAGGCGTTGTAACGATCGTAAAGAGGAGATAAGATGCTCTCCACTGAACGTTTCGCCGAGAATTACGAGCTTTTAAGGTCAATCATTTTAATTCGAGGGCGCTGGTTAATTCAGTAGTTCCGACTGTATCAAAATGCGCTCGTGTTCACCGTACAGGGTGTCTCAGAATTGTGGCTGTGAACGTAATTTGATTAACAGAAGTTGTAAAGCAGAATGAGGAAAAGCTTGCGATTATCTGAAAGTTACATAGTTTTTCTAGCTTGTAGGAAAAAGTTGTTTGTATAAGATTGTAGTATCATTTTATTGATTGTTATTTCTTATTTATTTTTAGCTTTATTATTGATTTATTTGTAACAGGTGTTTGGAATTATGGAATGCTTTGAAACATTGTTGGACTTACTAGAACTGAAAGGTTTTCTGCAAAAGAAATGTCTTTTTTTTACCTTAAAAGGGTGGCGTAAGGTGTATATTTATATAGTTTCCAGTACTTTATTCATCTAAATAACTTTTACTCAGAAAGGTGCACTTTCTACTGCATTGGTGACAAAGCGCGTCTGACTATATACGAACCCATTTCTCTTGCCCACTTACACTTCGCCTCGCTCTGTATGAAAGTACTTATACATATTTTTCTTTTCTCCACAAGGTGAAATAAAAGAAATTGCCCTCCTAAAGCCACTCGGATATTATTTCTATCATTCTTGTTTTACTGTTCCACCATTCTGTGGCCCCAATTGAGAAGTGGGGAAAGTCACTTAGAATTACAGCGACCATTTGATTTTGTTCCACCTATCATCCAAAATAGTAATAATAAATAGTAACATTTTCAGTAAAATATAATCCTACGAATATTCTCCAGCTATATTAGCGTTATCATTATCAATGGACAATTGACCTGATAAAATTGCAGAACAAATTTATGCAAATTTCTTAGATACCCTCGTGACAAAACTTTTTTAAATATATTTTTGTCTTTGAATAGAAGAGTCGTTCAAGGAAACTAAGTAGCACAGCAGAAAGTCCAATGATATCGAGTACAGAAAAAAAGGAATGAAATCGATTGCGCAGAGTGGTTTGCATTTCAATGACGCCGTACGTTAACGTACTTAAATGCACCCTATAGATGTGTAAATGGTAATTTAAATAGGAATTAACTAAATAGCAGCGTTTAAACTCGTGTTTCGAGAACGACTTATTCCCAGCAACGTGGTTCTAAACAGCAATTATTCGATTTCAACGTAGATACATGCAGTAGTTCCAAGCGTTCGTGCTCGTGCTAATAATAACCTTGTCAGATCTGTGTCAGTGCATTTTTTTATGGCACAAAGAAATTACACTAAAAGCTATGCAAACTATGCGTCTTAATTAATTAACGTTTGCACCACGTATGGTTGATATAAATCAACCATAAGGTACCAAAAACAAGAATATTTTATTTATGGCACGCATTGAGTAATATACGACATTCGAAAATAAATTCTGATAATTACGTAATTTTTAATTACTTTCTCTCATGTTCCTGCTTCAATCGTTAGATTGAACATTCTGTCCACGAGTGGCGGCACAAAATATAGTTCCGAATGTAATAACTTATAATTAGATTCCTAAGTAGTTTCCATAAACATTGCGATATAATTTATGTAAATTGCGATTTATGATTTAGTAATTCGGATACCTGTTATTGCATTAGTAATATTATTATCGAAAATCAATCCTAACCGCAAAAAGAATTATATTTGTGCCTATGCTTATTGGTCATGATAATTCCTTCCCTTCCTTTAATCTTTTGGCCCTACTATTTCGTACACTTTGCGATTATAATATAATATACATGGTTTAATATTTAAATAGATCCGAACACATTCAACGCATGAACAACCGTCTGATAAACCTTATGTGTTCCTATCAGTCTCAAAAAATTAAACGAGACCGCACCATGTGAAACTAACATTCCCACATACTCGATGCCCTAAGCCCTAAGCAACCAAAGTCATATCTTTATATTACAACAAAACCATCCTAACCACAATGAAGTTATCTATCAAAATCCAAGCAAATCCTCTACCTTCCAAAAACCCCTCGTCCGCGACATCCAATACCAAAGGTCTAGAACAGTGACAGACCGTTCCCTACACGGTTGAAAAACGACCGCGGCGGGTGGTGAAAAAAAAACGTGGCCGCGTGTCTCAGAAGCGAATTGCATCAATTCCTAAACGCGGACGGAACCGTGTGCCTACTTGAACAACCTCATCCCGCCGCCCGCTGTAACAAGTCCCCGTTGCACCACGGCGGGGAGACGATGCGATCTAGCGTGCAACGCGAGACACGAGCGGCTCTGGAAATGTCAGCAGCCGAGAAAAGTGCCGCTTTAAAGCTCCGCGGGTGGCGTGAGGCGTGCTGTGCGCACGAAACACGCTAGCGCCCGTTCTGCCCCGCTGGCTGGCCGGCGGAAGTCGCCATCTTTATCGGGGGATCGCACGGTCGCAGCGGGTGTCACGCGCGAAAACGCTTTCCCGAAAAGCTCGGCGATCCGCGACGATACGGGTGAAACAGAGGGTGGAGGATAGAGAGGGACATAGACATAAGGGGTTGAAAGAGGGTGGACGGAGAAAAAGGGGGATCCTGGAGGATAAAGGAGAAGGGTGTAAGAACTAGAACATAGGGGGTGAGAGTATATAGATAAACAAGTAATAGATGAATATAAGGTGAGTAGGTAGATAAAGGAAAATGGAAATCGGTATAAGGGGGAAGAGAGAGAGAGAGATTGCGGGAAGAAAGGAAGAAAGGGGTGGATGAAAGGCTCTAAAAAGATAAAGCGCGAAATGGTGCGTGTTTTCATTAAAACCGCGAACAGTCCGCGGTGAGAAGTGAGTGGTCGGATTTGGCGAGGGAGAAGCCGAGGCGAAGGGCGATAATAACACGCGAACGTGAGTACCTACTGCCGCGGTCACGAGGACGGGTTTTTGTTTCGCGGGAGGGGTAGGCTGGTGTTTTTCGTGCGATGCTTATCGGATCAGTGATTAACACGTGAAAGTCCCTTGTACAACAACGATTTTATGCGCCGCGATAATGTGCCGCCTCTCCTCTCCTACCCCGTCGCCCTTAATCGACGCGTCACGCGAAATATCGCCGCGAGCCTCCGCGACCAGCGACTGAGCTTTTTAATTGTCCGCCAACTGGCCGGCCATGGCGCTGGGAAATAGGAAAATTAATACGCGCACGCACCGCCGGAAGTATAAGCGGCGATAAATCAGGGCGATGCCTTCGACGGTCGTAAACCAATGAGAAGTTGCGCGAACACGTTACAGCGTATGAACACTTCGATAAATCACACGAGGTTACGACCGAGGAAAAGCGTCCCGTCGTTTCAGGAAAAACGGCCGCGCCAGGCAAACTCGCGCTTTATTCTCCTCCGTTAAATGTAGCGGACAACTTGGCCCCTCGATTCCCCTGATATCTTTATTGTCCGTGTACCCGAGAATAAACAGAGCTTTATCGAAGGATGGCGGCCGCTGCCACCGCCGTCCATTTCGCTCCTCCTAGCAAACAATTTCTCGAACGAATAAACATTTGCAAGACGCCGCGAACCGTTCTCTCACTGATGGCGCATTCAAATTTTCAGTCTGATTATAAAAATCTTATAGGTAATACAAAGTCCTTAGCGTGCTTGGTTAAAAGTAGAGTTATAAACAAATATTTGAATGATATCACATAGAGTAATTTCTAGAAAATTGAAATTCCAAATTCGTCTTACAATTCGTCGAGACTATTTCACAGTTTTCTGATACCTACTGTCTCGCCCCATTGAAGAAGCTGGGCGCTTACATAGCGATCGCCCTTGTAAGGTGGTTCACCAACCCCCTACCCGTGGTCGCGTATCTTCGCGATACCAGCCCAGAGACAGTTACCGCAATTTTCCTCGAATTTCTGAAGACTGGCAGGCCCGCGTAAAACAGCTATAAAGGAGCAGCGGAGCTGGAAAGAGTTGGCCCTCCGTTTACTGACACTTGTGCCCGCGGATGGGCCAGCGGGTAAAAGCCAGCCCGTTTATGAAGCACCAACAGAGGGGGTGGAAGAAGGGACACGAGAGTACATACGTATGGCCCTTGTCTCGACGCGAGAAGAGACACAGTGTCCTGAAGGAGAAAGGGAAAAAGTACAAAAGAAGAGCTGGGGACGAGATAGGGTAAATGGGCGCTGGAATACGAAGAGTGGGGGGGGGGGAGGGGCAGGCTAGAAATTCGAGAAGGACGGCATGCGCGGCTACGCGGAATGCAAATGGACAATAAACCGGCCTCGTCCACCGTCTACCGACGGTATATCACCGGTGTCACCGGTAGTTTTAGTTTATGCTGCATGCATAAGCGGTGTTTCGCGTCAGGAGTCCAGCGTCCGATGCGATCCACGACTCGAGGACCCAACTTCGTCCAGATCCCTTCTCCGTTCCCTTTTTACGTCCTCGTCCCACAGATTAAAGTCGTACCTTGAGCCGTATTCGCGAGCCGGAATGGGCAGGTGTGGGGGATTATTCTGCAACTCCCTTTGGAGACAGAAGGACGTTGAGTATTGACGGCACGGTGGATAGAAGGTGTCCTGGTACCGATGGGCGTTCAATCTGGGATTCAAATACACTTAATTCTGTTTTTACGCGATAGATACGGTTCCGAAAAATCCGCGTACCAATGATACCGTGCATATGAAAAATGGAGCATTGCTTCCCAGACCGCAACTATACAAACAAATCTCGTACTCAATTTCTTCTGACAGTACTTTTTACTTGAGAGTGTGTAGAAGCCTTAAAGCACATTTTAAGAATTTTTTTGATTGAGAGCAGTTTCTTTGAAAAATAAGTAGGAATATTTTTGCTCAGAATTAAATTTCTCTGAAGATTTTTCAAATGGCAAATTTATCGGACCGTGTTAGATCGAAGCAAATCGTGCAAAAACAGAATTGAATTTCTTTCTAGACCCTGTTAAATCAAAATCGTATTAAAACAGAGTTTAAAAATGTTGATGAGTTCGACTGTGCAAGAGTGTATGTGTGTGCATGTGAGAAGATTTCATTAATTTGTTCGATATTGAGGCCCCCGAAAACTTTAAAGACTTTTGCCATTTTCAAGATTAGATCAGCAATTTCAAAGATTTGAATAATATTCGAATGGATTAGAAGGGTGCTGAGGCCTATGGCTATACCACAGTGTTTGAATGTTCCTGACAACTGTGTTTGGTGGCATGGAGACAAGGGTGCTTGTAAAAAGGAACTAATAAAACGAAATAGTAAAATAATTTAGAGAAGTTTCTGAAAACTCAATAAGGAATTGGGGAATGAGTTTACATTCGCTGTAGCCCTAAGCACAGGACCATGGGCGTCCGGAGGGGGGTGCGAAAGGGGCAGTTGCCCCCCCCCCTCGCTTTTGAGAAGATATCGCTTATTTTTCAAATCTGATCTTTATTAAGTTTATACTAAAAAAGTGAATATTTCTAAATTTCGGATTTAAATTTTTAATTATATTGGCACTACAAAATGAATTCAAAAAGCAAGCGGGTTACTCGTGTTTTCATTACAATATTTTTCTTCACCGTCACCTAAAAGTTGCCCCCTCCTGGAAAAAGGTCTGCGGACGCCCTTGCACAGGACAGAAGTCTATTAAAACAGTACAAAGCCTGTCTTCGACAAAGATGACATGTACAATATAATCTGCGTTTTTAATATCCTTTTTAAAGTCACTTGATATTTGTAAATTCAGCACAATCAGCATGTTCTAGTTCCTTTCATACATAAACGCCCTTTCATCTTTTTCGCGACGGGGTGCTGAGTGAATGTCTCAATTAAGGTGAACGCATTAATCGAATATCGATCACCCACCGCTACAGAGTACTTTACATTTTAAGGCTCACTCTCACGGAATATAAACGCGTAACAAGTCTTTCCTCCCGAGGTATCGTGTAAGCGGCATTAGCATACGCCAGTATGTCAAAAGTTTCATATGTATGTGCATAATAAATGAACCACGGCTGATCCCTCATCGTCGAAACGATTTACTTGATTTACATCGTCTGTGTATCACACAGGGAGCACATTCGCCGCGTGTTCGGTGTCGCCTTTTTTCACGATACAACAGATCGTATCAAGCAGATTTAGTGCGCTTTAATTGAGACACTTGCGGCATTTTTTGCGAGAGCAATTCCGCCACCGAGACACTTTAACTTGTTTTAATGATCACCGCCGCGAAACGTTACGAGGCAATTGCGCTTGGTGGTTAATAATGTTTCAATCGGGCGTGTTATTGTTGGCCTTGCAAATAAGACCCAGTGGAATAACAGTACGTATCACCGTATTACGTTGACGATTTCGTAATGAGAAATGAAAAATACAAATCATAATGTAATGGAATTAGGGATCGTAATGATGTAGAATGTAGATAGATAGAATTCAAGATTACTTTTATTAACGGAGTTTAATTTTACTTGAAAAGTGAATACTATTGAATTACGAATATAAGTAGTCTAAATTTGGGAAATTATTTTAATAATCTTAAGAGTTGAGACATGTTTAGACAACTTGCATTATTAAGTTAGGAACACGTTCTGCCGTCTCTAATTTTATGAAGGCACCTAAACAATTTAATAGACGCCTGATTACACTTCACTGTACTATCAAGCTGACTTAGGTATTCAACCACTCCAATTGTCTACTGCTAACGCCGAGAAAGTGATACCAGTACATACTTATGTACATCTATATTCTACCCATACAGATTTATCACCGCCAAGGTGTTTGTAAACCCCCGTTTATTCAATTAAACTTGCCAATGCAAATTTTATTTCTGGCACAACATCCCCCGAATCTCGTTCCTCCCCTGTTGCATCCTCGCCGGGCGGACGATAGTGGAAACTGGCGGCCCCAGAAGACAGTAAACGCGAGCGTTACCTGTGATGCCAGCAATTTAGCGCGGTTTGGTGCTTCAAAGGAGTTGCATCTTCCCAAGGATGATCGTGGTAGGGATGCAGGCCGAAACTATCGAGGGGATACACTGCTCCAAAAGCTGAACGCCGGCATGAAGCATCTTAATAGCTGAACCGTCGATAAATATATTGGAATTAGGAGAGGGTTGCCGGTTAAGTGGCTCAATTAAAACGCACTCTCGACGATAATCCCCGTCGCCGTCGTCGTCGCCGTCTTCGTAACGCGAGCAGGGCCGTAAATCAGCGGCGCACGCGATGCTGAGAGCTGTACGGCGACCTCAGAAGACCGAGTGTCTGGTTTTTCTCCTCCCATCAACGAGTCCCAGCGCGAAACTTTCTGGCATGCGTCGTATCGTTGCCGAATGCACGCGACGGGGCGCCGAGTTACTTGGTATTCGAGCGCGGTGAGTATTTTAATGCGATTATGGTAACGTATGTCGCGCAGAGATATCAACGGTGCGTCGTGGCCCGGTACATGCTATTGCCTTGTCCACAGTTTGAGAGGATTGAATATGTAACGTTGCCGCCGCGCTCGGAATGTCAAGAAGGGAAATTGAGATCCGCGAGTGCCCGCGCAGTCGAAACGACTGGGGCTGTGCTTCCTTCTCTATTCGCTCCAGCCTGCGATCAAATATTTGTTTCTCGTTTAGTGTTCATTTTTTAGAGACTCGGGACTTAGCTCGAATACGTCGAAGTGTTGTATTGGATGAATGTGGCAAACGAAGTTGAAAGAGCAAAGGGTGTTGAGGATGGTAGAGATCGTGGATGTAAGTAATATAATTATTTGATTGTCATCTCTGAGCTGAAGCCAAGTATACTGGTTGACTCATTATTGTGACTTTTATTACCGATCACCGCTGGTATTGTTCTAATTTCTGTGTCATGGAGGCCCATTTTGTTTTATTTTGAAAAACAGGGATGCAAAGGACACGAAGTATCGAAGGGCTATGGCCCTGAGTATACCAGCAGAGTTGAAGAGAAAGGTCTGTCCCACTATCTCACTCCCGAACTACAATTTGTGATACCCACAAATAGTGAACGATAAGTGCATTTAGAAAAAGTAGAATTTTATTATTAAAAATGAAGTATGTACAGGGTTATCCACTTAACTCAGAACGCACGCGCGCGAACAGATGCCTTGTGTGGCCTTTTTCAAACAATCGCCTCGACATTCGTCCTCAGACTCAGGGGAAAACGACGCGAAAACTCTTAGCAAGGCGTTGGTACATCCAAAATCCAATTTCTTCTTTAGGACAGGGACTGACTACTTGGTTAATTCATCTGCTCTCGCGCGTGCGCCTTCTGAGTTAAGTGGATAACCCTGTACTGCACAGAATAGTAAAGTAACATATCCCTAGCCATAAATTGTAATTAGAAACACTAAATAAATAACGAGGGATAAGTCTGTTCACATCGACTTCATGCATGCTTTTATGAGTAATAGAAGATCGTATTCTTGCATGACAGTTGGTGACAGATTAATAAACCAGCAAGCAGCGCCGAAAATAATTACCTACACGAGATTATTTTTCTAAAAAGAGTCGACTTCCGTATTTCGGTCGCCGATCGTAATCCACTCGCATTGGCTTCCGTTCCACATAATGAGTAGCAGTTCACGAAAATTGGTTACTCGTGTATACTTCATGACTAAAGCGAACGATAATAACGTATCTGCAGTGTTCCGCCTCAGTTGCCGTAATACCAGTAACACAGCGTTACCCGCTCATCAACAATGTTAAGCGGGGGCCAGAGTATTATCGACGATTTTCAATGATCGTTTCACGAAAAACATATTTTACGATATAAACAATAGTTTAGTATGTTCTTCGTAGAATGTTCGATATTGACGGAACATTCTAGTTAGAGCATTGGTAGGAAGATACATTAGGGGAGGTTTGCCTATATCGTACCACTTAAGACATTTTACGTTATATTTCATATTTGGTACTAATATCAACGCAAATTACTATTGGATATTGTAGCTTGATCTTTTAGGCACCTAATATTATATGCTTTACCTTTTGTTCAGAACAAATTAATTTGTTATTAATCTTTTTGTCACATACTGTAAAACGTTCAATTTATGCAAATCGGTATCCTAAATCGTACCCTTTGGTCTCCTAAATCGTACCTCCACTAAAAATAGTATCAATAACAAACAGGGAAGAAAATATTCAACATAAAGTAATGATTATTATAATAATCATACTATTTTTACACACAGGCCGCGATAACCCATGGATATAATATACGTACATAATCTATATAACATACGAGTTATCAAATCCTACCGGTACAATTGTAGTGGTACGATTTAGGAAACATGATCGATTTATTTTTAAATATCAATTTAAGCTTTATAATGAATGTAATATGTAGGTACTTAAAATGAATGAAAAATATTCTACATCAAACCCGCTTTTAGAAAAATTCAAAATTACAGGACAAAATTGCATTGTTTGATTATTATCAGCTAAAATAAACTGGTAAAAAGTTACATCAACCATACCTGATTTTTTTAAATATTTATAGCACGCGCAAAATAGGGTGTAAAGATTTTGTTTCTATTTCTTATTTCGCATTTACTTGATATTTTTATTGTCAGATGTCGTTTACATTAATTAATTACTGTGAAATTGATGAGGTACGATTTAGGTGACCAGTACGATATTGGCAACTCTACCTTACTACAGCTTTTGTGAGAAAGACTCAGAGGATTCTCCGTCTATTTTTGTCTTCTCTATTCCTCTTATTCGTCCTCACGAAGGCTGTCCTGTCTAATTAACACTTGAGAAACTTAAACTCCACCCCATCCTCTCCATAACAATAACTGAACCAGCTCTCAATATTTAAACGACAATATTCAAAGCGAGCCTTTCATTTCAACCCCCCACCGGCAGCAAGCTAATTCCTCCAAATCCACTGCCCCCTAAATCCCATTTAATAAAACAAACATTTCTTCCCATTAAACTTCTCCCTCCCTAAAACACCCAAGACTCGAGTCCCAAAGCCTTCATGCATAACATCACAAATACCCCACTTTGATACTCCATTAACCTCGACTCACCACAGTCGACGGACCCCTCCAGCACGCGCCCCACCCCCTAAAGAGCTTCCATTTCCTATCGCGACGACCCCAATTTACAAACAAGTCCGCTTCCATGAAACGGGCGTCTATAAATGCCGACTTTGCGGTTAATCTATCCAGAAGGTCGATATGGACCTTCCGCAATGGCAGCGATTGAGGGGGAGAGGGTGGGGTGGGGGGGGGGCTACGATGTAGTAACACCGAAGGAGGGGGGGGGGGGGGGGGGACGCGCATTTGTTCCGTTGCGGGCTCGCCCCACTATCGGTGCACACGTACGCGGCCTTAACGTGGCTCTTCGGTATCTTCTATAGCGGTATGCGTACCTGCATGCAAATATTTAATTAAAGCAGCGCTAGTGGCGGCGGCATATGTGCCCCGTCTCTGGTATGTCCGTGCATCTGTGTTCAGGGAGGGGGGGGGGGGGTTGGTTACCCCCGTGGAACCCAGGGGTTCGGCCAGCTACCCCGCCACTGTAAATATATGATTATGCATGAGGCTCGGTGGCGCTGAGTGCACTTTCACGGCCGCCGTACTGGCACGGCCGCGTATTAACCCGTAGCGGGCTACGCGAATCATGAGTTATGACATTATAAACCATCCGCGACACGCTGATTCGGCGGGATGCGGGAGTAGGTTAAAAAGTGAGAGGGGATCGGGCTCGATAAAGGTGCTTGAACGATCGCGATGGCAGAAGAGGCGGCGGGGATGGGTCCGGCTGACGAGTGGTATGGTGGTGGGTGGAAGAAGTTTAGTGGAACGCTTGAGGCACGGTCGAGATGCGCGTAAGGGATGCACTTGGGGGTACAAGCTGAGATATGTAGCTTTCCCTTGTAATTTCCAAGTTTATATAGGGTGGAAGGAATACCTATAGTGCGATCGTAGGTGAAGATGGTATTAATAAGCTAAGTAGACTCTCACTGTGCTTCGCCGTGGTGCGAGGTCTTTTCTCACTCGCATCTAAACTCGTATTTCAGAAAATTCACTGCCAGTGCGAGTGACAATTGATTTAGTGAGACAAATTGTTAAAATACATAAGATAAACATATGAAGAATAAAATAATCTGAGGGGAGGCAAGGCAAGGCGAGGCGTACTGAAAGCCTACCTTTAGGGAGCGACAATCAAGAGAATGCATTTTTTATATTTTTTTGGTCGTGGTACATGTACAAGGGTAAATAGACTGTTTGAATGTATACAACTCTGTAACGAGTGGCAACGAATACATTTGAGTCTATTTTGAAATGTTATACGGTGAAGTAACTATGTATTATTATTAAGGACTGTATCTTGTCGATCATCGGGTTGAATAATAAAAATTTGGAACGTTCGACAGTAACGTAATAAAAGAAACATGAGCAGCAGTCTATTTCTTATACTAAAAATTCTGCATTTTAGAGCTCTACGCACGAAATTACTTTAAATTTCACAGAGGCAGCTGTCTTGATTACACAGTAGAACACGCGTATGAAATTTTCATCAATTTGTTGCGTTTTATCACTGTTTACGAGGCCCGCGTTCCGCAGGGACGTTCACTTCCGGTGATATTAAAAGAACGGCGGCGAGGGGTCGCGCGGAAACGCAGGAATTTCACGAAACACGCAGTCGGTTGTTACATCGCTGCCGATGGTGTCTTTGAAGTTGCGAATCATCCCCAGACGGAATATTCGCGACGGTGGTCGCTGAAGGAGCAGTTTCGCCTTTCGTTACTGGCATATCAGCGGCACGCGCAAATAACAAACGGAATTTAAAGCGCGGCATCTTGCCCGGTTTGAAAGGAAATTGACTGCTCGAATAAATACAGAGATGCACCCCCGACCGAATGGAGCGACATTTCAAGAATTTCTCCGATCGGGTGGAACGGAAATTTCAAGAAACACGCGGGATGACTTCGTTGCCATTAAACGTTTTATGAAAAATTTCAATCGGAGATGGCTCTTCCGTGCACCCCGGCGAAGACTGTGCTTTAACTTAGAACGTAAATACCGGCGAGGAATGCAGGATGGCTCTACAAAACGAGCACCGTGGAATAACATGAAATTATATAACCGTTGGCTGCTCCGCTGTAATAAAGTGAAATTCAATCTGGAGCCGTTCGGTGTGCTACGTTGCGAGCGCGGAACGCGGGGACACGTGAACGGAACGGCGCGAGTACCGTGAATTTGCGGGCGTAGACCGTCGCCGTTCCAAGGAAGTAGAAGGACTTAGGCGATTCGTTACGCCGGGAGTAATTGTTTTACCAACAATTCAACTTCGAGGGAACATCTTCGGGATACAAGTGTGCTGTTGAATAAAACATGCGGCCCATTTGCGAAACTGGAAGATTAACGATAATTCAGCTACCGCGCAACGTATCCAGTTCTCAATTAAAGCGAATAGCGATTTACAAGGAACGGGGCTGACTGCGCTGACCAGCTTCTCATTTCAATTCCCCTTTTACCAACATCTCGTGTTACAAAGAATACGCAAATTCCTCGACAAAGCCATAAAATTGACAATCAGCGACGAAAAGGTATACTCTACTCGAAAATGTATGCCCATTCTCCCTCCTCCCCGTGAATTTTAATTAATCATACGCTCGGAAACAAGGCGAAGCGATATCGCCACGGGTCAGTCGGCTTCACAATCCCCCGCGTATGATCCTTTCGCCCGTTTCCACCCTACTTCCCCGACTTTCTTCCCACTTTCGTCCCAGCCATTCGTGCTCCGATATACGTCCGGCCATTTGCGGTCTACATCTGTTTCTCTGTTCTCGTCTCCTTCGCAGCGCTGATTTATGGGCCGTGCTTTTAACTACGGTCCGCAGAATGTTCCTGTACGTGTGCACGTGTGTACCACTCCGGCTACACCGCCGCCGTCCTGGCTGGGGGAATTACGACGCCACGCTGCTTCCACCCCCTCCGGCCTGGACCTATCTTCGCCACCCCCCCCCCCCCCCCGCGCCCGCCCCCTATCCAGATGTTACGCGAACTTTTATTTCGACGTTATCATTCGGGGGTGTTCGCGAGCAGGCGTATAGTGGCTCGCCAAGAAACAGTGACTAAACGGGGAGCACTGAAGTGAGGTGCGATGGGTACTATTGAGGGTACAAGCCTCCAAATGTGTCCTTTGCTACTTGTTACTTTTATATACCACGACAGTCCAGTGTAACGTTTGCTATAATACCTTATTACATCTGGATGCTGGTTTGTTAGGTAGCAAACAATAATTCGATGATATGTACATCTACCATAAAATAGAGTGATGTAGCTAATAACATAGAAGGGCCCCGTTGCATCCTAGAATTTCCTTGGAAAGTATAGTAACTTTATCTGAGTAAGTGCAACTACTTGTCAGGCGCGCGAAGAACTTTCCAGCTCCTTGTGCCAGGGTTCTCTTCTGATTAATTGGACAGCGACAGGAGCAATTCCTGAAAATTCGTGTGCTCGCAAATCGGCCGACGTGCCCCGTTTCCAACGCGCCAACTATAATGTATAGTTGAAAGAGCGATTCGTCTGCAACCCATCCGGTGACGTCGGGCTGCCCAAGAAGCAGCTAATAACACGTTCTATTGAGTACGCGAGTACCCAATGGTGTACGTACCACTTCATAATTGTTTCATCGTGTTCCGGGCAAACAGCGATGGGATGCCAGCCGGCAATCGCTAACCGCGTACTTAATTACTGTAATCAGCGATACCTTTACACGACATCGTTCAACATTCTGTCAATAGACACCACACGCGGACGGCAAAGAATTTAAAAGTTAAACGCTGCGACAATTACATTCTGCTCCACGCAGCCAGTAGTCATCCATTAAGGAAGTAATTTCCTGATTATTGTCTCGTTTCGGCGTAATTCTAGTGCTGTTGTTAATGTTAGTCGAGTGATTCGTGACATTATAATCATTGCTGTGGCACAGAAATTGCGCCACGTCCGTGGAAATTGAAGCGACATCGAAATTATTTGATTCTATTATTTTCGAAATAATGCGGTAAGACGGGTAAAAATGAAATTAGCGTATATGATATACGAATCAATATGGTCAAATTAGAAGAAAAATCGAAAATCTGGGATAACTTTAACTATCTACATTCTACATCATCAATTTGCTACAAAACATCAATCTACTTTGCAACGTCTCTTTCCTATCATTCTACCAACTTAATTACCACCTCCCCTTCTTAAAACTAACCCCTTAGCAAATTAAAACCCGCAAATATTCCCATCGCATCTCCAAGCAGAATTCTCAAAACCCAATCATCACTTTCCACTCCTCCAACTCTAGTCACTTCCAAACCCCTACACTCCAAACCCCACCACTAAAATACCATATCTACAAATATCAAATCACCGATCACTCCAGAAAGAACTCACCCATCGCGTATCTCCTCACAGAAGCTTCCCCTTCAGCGTCCTTCTCCCATCACCGCCCAGTAAAAAGCATCTTCAGTTCCCCAATTGTCCAGTCCCCCTGCAGCGGCCACAGTACAACAGAGCCATTACCTCCCCCAAGAAGAGAGCCCATATTGCAGTGACTGTAAAATCTGAAGCGAGTAAGTACATCGCCATCGGTTCCCATGCAAATGGCGCCCGAAGTAGCGCACCCGCCTTACGCCCGCAGCCTCATTCGGGCGGCTTTACCGATTGAGTCGGTGTGCTTGGAACGGTCCTTCCAACTCGAAAATGTCTTGATGGATTCATGTAAATTCGATAATGCCTGGCAAATCGTCGGATGGATAAGCTCGCGCGGGCGTTGTTGTGCGTGCCCCTTTGGAAGCTGAAGCCGCGGATCTTGCGGCTTATCAGGGGCGAGTTTCGCCCGAGTTTCTCGCTGGTCCCAGAGTGTTATGAAGGAGCGACGATTAAATACAAACTCCGGCCCGAACAGTTCGTTCTGGTGTGCTCGTAGGCTGGCGGCGGCCCCATGGATTTTCCTAGAGTGGAGAGATACGCCTGGCGAGCGCTTCTCCCGCGAGATAAACGGCGGCCTGCTTAGTTCGAGTTGATTTGCGACGAGCGGTTGCGCGCCGGCTCCTCGGCTGCTTGGTAAGTTTCGCGACGGCGGAAGCTGCGGACACGGCAGGAGGGGGCCTAAGCTACAGCCGTAGGCAGGCTTTAGGTTTTTACGGGCACAATAAACATCGGACACTTTGCTCTGCTCCTTGGCCGAGCGTGGACAACTACGGGCTTATCGCATTAGAGAGCACGCAGCTGGAATAAGTTGGGAATAATTCCGTTTATAATCGTCCGGGAAGGCTGGATTCGCGGGAGGACGTGCAACGGTGCATGCGACACGCCGGCAGCATCGTATTTCTCGGCAAGCAGTTTCGAGGAAAGTTAGTAAATAAGGGAATAAAATCTGAATTTCAAAAGAAGCGAGACAGACGGTGGTTGGCATGGGAATCACGGTATATTCTAGTGGGCACTTCACACTGTTTTGTGGGATGAAATGTTTTCTCTGTTCTTCGAATTTTTAGGTAGAGTGTTTCCTGCGAAAATTTAGGATTTTGGTGGAAAAGTGGTATTTTATTCATGGTGAATGTGTGCGAAAGAAATGTGTTCATTTCTACACCCTTCCATACGCTGGGGTACTGTTACATTTATTTCAACAGCTAAAAGTTTGTCATTCAGAATGCAGGAAACATTTATTACTGCAGAGTTCTTAAATAAACAGGATAAACTGATTGTATTCTACTTTGTGCATGATAACTTTCAATATACCACTGGACGGGATAGCTATTAGACATATTGAAACACAATATTACAATCGAAGCTGCTATAAATGTCAGTACCTCCGCCACACTTGCTCTCACAAAATTTCATAATGCCCATACACCATTTGAAACGAAATCTGATGCAAATGAACAAATGAATCGATAGAAAGTCGAGATCACAGAGCAACGCCGAAGCAATCATTAATTGTAATTACATCCTAAGAAGCTCCCAGGCACACGTTGAAATAGCTCGACGGGGAAAGTAAAATTATTTATCGATCAACAAGTTCGTCAGAGCAGTTCCTTGGCGCGGGCAGATGGTAATCAGTCACCGAGGGTGCCGTAAAATGGCGCAGATCCGCGCGGCTTTCGGCGCGGGCGGTGGGTGTGAGAAAAGTTAGACTTTATGAATCACGAAGCACCCCCCCCCCCCGGCGCCTCTCATCCGCGACCCGCTCCCTGGGGGCTTCTTCGTGGCTTAAAGAGACGGCCGGACCGTCTGGTGGTGCCGGCCGATTATATGAATCATTAGTCACTGTCCTCCGCAGGGGTGACTAACTCGGATTTAAAATTAATGGCGCGGGTTTTGCGATACTCGCGGGCCGAATTTTTGCTGCACTTACATCCGGGAAGGAGAGGGGGGGCGGGGGTCGGGCGCCTGAACGGGGGACAAAGGGGGAGCGGCGACTGGAATAAAAATTAGGGGAATGAAAAGTTGGAACGGCGGAGGAAGATCGGGGAACAGCGAACGGGCAAACCGAACAAAGAGGAAAGAAAGACATAAACTGTGGGGAACGTGGAACCAGAGGGGGGAGGGGAGGGTGACTGTATAGAAAAGAGGAAGAAGAAAGAGTAGGGCGGGTGAATAAAGGGGGCGAAAGGGGGGGTGCAAGGACGGCTGGGGGTGGGTTATAAAGAGACAACGGAAAAGGAAAGGCTGGAGGTGGAGTCGCCATGAGTCGTCGGTTCGCGAGGGATGCCCTGGGAAAGAATAAAACCAGGGAAATTTTTATTAATAATCCAGCGACCGACCGCTGACCGGAACGAACGGCATCCGTTAGTCCGTTAGAATAGAATTAACATGGAGGAGAGATTCTTGGACACCTGACGCTGTCGTAGGTATATGATGTTGCTGGTGCTGAATACGCGTGGCTGCTTGCGTGACGTTGGAGGATGGAAGTTCTTGATGTTTCATTTGGGAAAGCGACATTTCACGGACCTAATATCTCGCTTCAAAGACACCTCGTATGGTCGAACGCTTCCCCGATTAAATTGCATGGTTAATTTCGGCATCAAACAAGTGGAGGAGCGAGGGGGTGGGCCTGAAGCGTAAAGTAAGGAACGGAGAAAGGCAAAGCTTGAAAGATACCTAGTTGGAATTTCTTTGATAGCCCGCCCGCATAACTAATCACGTGTTTCCTTTTTTCCTGATATTTCCGCGCGAGCGAGCACGAATTCCTAATACCGTGTTCGAGAAGGCTTTGAAGCGTTTCAACGGTTAATGGTATGCGGCACTTCGTTTGAATAAATAAAGCCAGACTATGTGATTCTAAATCTTACTTAAAATAAATGACGCGCACCTTCGATTTTTCGGATTTTCAAGAGTATGATTATTTGTGGAGAATTCCTTTCTCTCAGAATTCTCCTCGCGAAATTATAGCAATAAATTATTTCTTTAATATTCACCAATAGAATGTCCGATGTCTCGAAAGTATCACGCAATTTTATTCTGGCCTGTAATAGTTAAATGTATCTCTGTTAAGAACAGCGCCGAGGAGAATAGCAATGATTACTTCAATTAGATAGCCTTTTTCTTCTCTAATTGAAAGAGAAAGAAAGGGGCAGTTATTCTTTAAGCCCGATTACTTCGCAACCGAGATTTCCTTCTTTTCTCTTTTCTTACCGTCTCGCGAAAAACTGCCATTGTCAATGGCCCACCGCGATTACTCATCACCCTTAAACGACCCAGCTAATATTTTAAACTCCACCATGGCTTTTACTATACGCGCGGGTAAGAAATTTTAAACGATCCAGCCCCGAAATGAAGAACCCTCGGCGAGGAATTTATTAATGAAGCAGTCGGCAGGTTTTGCCGGTGGATGGATATGAACCGTTCAGTAGGATGAATATGCAGTTAATTCACAAATGTTCATGCACGACAATATACGATAAAGAACGAAGATATAACCTATGAAATTGTCTGATCCAATCGAAGAAACAGAGGCGACGCATAAGCACCCATTCCAGGATTTAATCAAATGGCCGCCCCCCATTATCAGCGACTGTAGCCTACAAATATCGCTATTTCGATACACCACTAATTGCTGAAGCTTAACAACTATTAAACGAGTAGCCGGGCACTCCAGGCGGCTCCACTCGCAATTGAAGTGCAGAAGAAGCCGCAGCCACGATCGCGCTCTTGGCATCAGGCTAATTATTATGGTATCAAAGAGGGCGCCGCTAATTTTTACGGGAAAGTTCATTGGAGCTCGCGTTATAACCGAGGCGAATCGCAAGTACGCGAGCGTTCGTACATAGCCGGGCCCCGGTGTACATGCCCACGCCCTAATTCCTGCGCTTCATACAATTTCAACTATGTGGCAATTTGCAATAACGACCCGCTTCTAATCTCGGACCATTCTGTCTGTACGTGGCTGGCTGCGTGTTTAAAGTTCCAAGGGAACGTGGTCGCGGCGTGTAAGCACAGAAAGGTATGTCACGGACGTGCTGATAAGTACGTACACACGAAGTTCGCCCGCAACCGCGAAGTGGAACGGCTCCAATGAATACTCGATGCACGGCAACTTTTGTTGGGGCGCTACGTGCGACCGCGGGGCAAGATTTTTAGTGATACGCGTTGCATCTTGGATGGGGTGGAGGGCATTCGTGGGAGAAGGAACTGATGTGGAGATGGAGCTCCGTGTCTGACGATGAGAACTGACTCCTTCGTTTGGATGTTCTGACAATGGCTCTACTTGTGGTTTATTCGGGTGATAGGGCCCTGCTGTGGTTATCACTGGTGACTGAGTTCGAAAGAGAGGCTATTTGCGTAATAATAGTGTGAGTGATGTGGTAGAGGTTGAAACTGTCGATGGTGTTTTATGTAAAATGTAATAGGTAGGGGAAGGTGTTGTACCTTTGACCAGTTTGAAGTTTTTGAATTTTCTCCACCTCAGTTTTGCTAAAAAAAAATCGAATAAGGGATCGTATAAATTTTCAAGGCTTTTACTAGCACATATATTTTTAGCAAATTTTAATATATTTTTTACTATCATTTTACCGCAGTTTAAAGAAAAAACGGAAAATTAGTCAATGGTAATAAAAAGAAGTAGGCTTAAATGAATACAAATATTTATTATAATGTTACAGTAACTTATAGACTATAAAATTTATACTATATCATGAAACTATAAATTACTCTATGAAGTTTAAATTTCTCTATCATAAAACAATAAATTTCTTCTCTTCAATAGCAAGTTTCTCTGGTGTATTAGTTGATGTCATGCAACCAATTTGTTTCTTCACTTTTTGGGCTAAAACTTTTGGAGGTAAATGTTAGTTACATCATTCAAAAACCGTATGCAATTGTTAAAAACTATTGAAACAATTTCCCGGTTAAAAGCTGTTGCTCTCGCAAAGAAAAATAAAATTGAAAATTAAAACAAGAAATGTGAAAATTTATATTGTTCTACAGTTACAGGAGTATTGGATTCCTGACATTTCCCCGATTATAAAAGACCAAATTTTATATATGTAAATTTGACTATTTTCAGCGAAGTGAACATTTCATTATGCAAACTTTTTTTTTCTTTATTTCGTTAGTTATAGCTCGAGTTATGTTAAATTCTTTGACTGGTCAATGGTACAGTGGTTACTGGTGGTCAAAGGTACAACACATTGACTTGATTAAGGACATGACAAACTATAATTTTTAGGTCAGACCGACCGCGTTCAAACCTTGTATGCATTTTTGTCACAGTCTTTTCTACAGCTTTGTATAACAAAACTTAAAAAATATTAACTTGTTAAAATCCTTAAGCGTATCTCCTCAAACGTTTACTGAAGCTCCCCACGCATTCTCACGGACTTTGCGCCAAGTTTAACACATAACAATATCTCAGACAGTATTATCACGCGTTTCCATTTTTCCGACAAGGTGCGCAAGCAGCTGCTACGCACTTGAGGTAGAAATAGAACCGCATTCAATGTTCCAACAATGTACGTCTAAGACTACAATGTTGCAAGCACAGCCAGAAGAATTTATTCCGATTACTGCAATACCAGAGCATGTATACCCAGAGGAATGCACGCGTGGCACGCAATATAGGCCGAGGATTGTGCAAGTTTAAGCCCGCAGGTACCTGACACCCTTGTGAAACTTGGGGGAAGAGGGTCGAGGCCGGAGCAGAGGCTGCCGCGCTCACAGGCCGGGGTTAATAAACACGTAAGTCTCCGAGGGGATTGCAGACCGATGCCACGGCTCCGTGGCAGGGGCGCTGAAGCATCGTTAGCACCGGCACGGAGCTATTCAACGCCGCGAAATAGTTTACACCGAGCTCCCTTCAACCGGTCGAGCCAGCTGCTGACACGTATTTAGGTGTCACTACTAGGGGGATGACGCTACGCCCGGGGAACATCTACTGGGAAAAGAAGAGACGCCGCGCCGTCGCGCTCGGAGTAATTCAGCGTTTCGCTGCTGATTAAGGTGACGGCAAGTTTCGCCCCTCTCTGTGCACTGAACCCTTTCGAAAGGAAAAGTGATGGAAAGAAAGCCTCGGCGGAGCCTCTTTCAACGACCATCCGCTGCTGCCGCTACTCTCGAGCTTTGTTTAAGAAACTTGAGGGGAAGTTTGATGTAGCGATTGATAATAATTGCAATCAAGGTTGAGGGATGCGCGGGGAGATATTGATTGAATAGTGTCTTGGTGATGTTTCTTTCTTTCATCATGTTCCTGAATTCGGTATTAAACTCACTGCTAACACTCAGCTGCTAGACTCGAAGAAGTTTGTTTCACAAGTTTACGAAGAATATGTTTGCTACAGATGAATTAATGTTCAGAGGAAAATTGGCAATGAGGATCCTTAACGAGGTTCTACGGTCACTAACGAAATGATCAGCTTCTTTACTAAAATCGATAATGTCTTAAAAAATTCTGATGTACCTATCTCGTTAAATCTACCCTTTTCCAAGTCCCCGTCCAATTAGATCTATGTGCAGAATAATAAACAGAACACCTGTGTTTCATTATGTCTCTAGAGAAAACAGAATCACAGTGAACTGCACCACCTGGCAGCATGCAACAATTTCCAAGTACGAGCCTCTAAGGTTGGTAGTTTTAATTTAAATCACATATTAAGTTGACTAACAATAAAGTACATATTCCATTAGTTTTATCAGAGTGTTAATTAGTTGGCCATGAAATGTCATTTCACCCTAACCGTTGGAAGTTAAAGAAACCCTGAAATCTGCAAGCAACTCTCATTATGAATTTTTGCTGCTTTTCCTCGTACCTCCACGTTCTGGTCCTCGATACGATCGAAAAGCTTGTATCCAATGGAGACCAGAATCCCGATTGCCTTTCGCTTTATCGAACCCCTCTTACTGACAGTTTCCCGTGGCTGCAGGCCGCAGCGCGAGAGCAGAAAAGTAAACAGAGCGAATCAGGGGGATGTAGCTAAAAGGAAGGAAGGGGGTGGAAATGGTGGAGAGATATGTAAGTCTTACTAAGCTGATTACACGGAACGTACGTGATGGACGTGAGCTTTTCCTTCGGGCTAAGGCTTGGTGTACCGCAAGAATTCTAATGGTTTCTCGATTTCAACTCGTGCTTGATACAGGAACAAAACTTCCTCCGGGATATGGCACACAACGGGAATTTCTCAAACAATTTTCCAATTGGATCAATTGCAAGTCCTTTAAAATATATGTTCTTCAAAAGTAAAGCCAATCGCAAACATGCGGATGCACCCTGTAAATTTGATATATTAATACAACAGAATTCCAAACACAGCAGGTTCACAAAGCTTCTCACACTCGATTAATTCCAATTTTAAATATTCCGGCTGCACAACACTGTTTTCCACAAAATTGTTCACAGTCCTGTATCGGTGTATCACTTCAATCAATCCTTATCGCAGTTAAATTAAAGCCTGCAACTCCCCAACTCTTCTACTTTTATTGTAAGTAGAGGGCAAGACGAACACAGTCACAAAGACAGGAACTCTAATAGACTGCCAAACACTTGTCAGTTTCGTTTCTCTTATCGACCCCTCGAGAGAGCTCTGATATTTAAATTTGAAAGCAGCTTAAGCAGCGGATATCGGAAAGAAACACGAATCGCCCCGTCGATTCGTTGATCAAACAAGTGTCGACAGTGAACTGGACGAGACTGATCGAGTGGAGATGGATAAAAAGGAAAAAGGAAAGAGTCGATGAGAAAAGGATGGGTAAAATGTAAATGGCCGCGCGTTTGGCTACGAATTTCCGGATTCGTTCGCTTCCTTCCAAATCCTCGTTGCGAAACGGGCTGATCAAAAGGGCGCGTTGGATACCTGCATAATTAAAGTCGAACGATTACGTCACACTGGCACGTTTAATTAGCGTAAGTAGCGACGAAGCCTGCAGCGATCCAGCTGGTGGCTCGCTGTTTCCAACGCTTCCTACTCCGGGGCTTTAATTTTCTAATAAAATTCTAATCAAATTAGAGTCTTCTTTGAGTGGAGGTGTTTTGCAGTTTCTAATAATAATAGGAAAATAGAAAGCATCACATTATTGTTGCAGCTTCCCTTTGTTTTTGCTCGTTCGCTCCCGTAAGCTTTTAATTTTATTACTTTCCATCATATCCTAGGTTGTACGCGAGGATCTTTTAGTAAAATTGAATTTTTCATTAAAAATTTTAGAAAATTATTCCAATATGAGTAAGCAGTGGTAACATTAAATTTAAGTAAAATTAATCAATATCAGCACAGCTCTGCGAGAAATGGCGAGGAGTGTGTTAAAGTTGAAATTCATTTTAAAACAAATTAGAAATCTCATTAGGGAATGCATACTTCGGCCCAAAACATCAAACTTACTCTGTGACTTAAGATAACAGAGAATTCCGCATGATAAAATATAAAAATTCATCAAAACAAAGAACACCGCGATCACCACTCAAAGTATTACCATCGAACCAATAAAAAATTTGCCGCACAGTAGCATTTTAATCAACAGTCATCGATTGATTTCAAATTTGGCCCCGCCAATTGTGCAAACGCTGTGGGGGTCCGTTTCACAAGGGGCAAGTGAAAAGCACATTAATCCCAAGTTGAAAAATAATTTTCTTCGCGCGGGAACCCCAGTAAAATACGTTCCAGCGAATCGTTCGTGCTTCCAGGCAATATCACGTCGCGGAGGGGCCATAAAAACGCACAAGCGGTTGAACCCGCGTATGTACCACGGCGAGGAATCTTTAAAGTTATTTGCTCGCTGTCTCAAGAGTAGATACAGGAAGGGAAAATCTGTCGACGTCGCGGAATCAAAACATTTTCTTACCCGCAAGACAGTAATGCTTCTCTGTCGCCCCCCCCCCCCTTCCCCTTTCATTCCTCGTCGACCCCGTTCCCCGCCCCCCCCCCCCGCCCCCTCTTGTCCAAGTGAACGCGTAGACACGACTCCCGCTGGATTCAATATCCTTCCATCCGGTTATCTGCTCCCCGCACAATTCCATTTCGAGATGGGAAAGGGAACAGTGGGGCCCCACAGCCAACCCCGCGGATGGAATCACGGACAGGTCATTCGGCAAACGTACTCGGGGATATTTCGAAACGTCTCCATTTATATCTCGAGTCCGTCTTACGCTGAAGTACGGACGCCGTGCCGGTGAGGCCACGGAAGCGAGCCTCTCGAGACGAGCTGGAATTTTATCGCGATACTTTGCCTTAACAAGCCCATGAAATATGGCCGAGTTAATGGATTTCTATTAATACTGGCGCACGAGGGCGCAGGCAGTATGCCGATGCTCTTCGGAGACGTTCAATCTCGAGTGTTGAGATTTCGGGGCATCGATCGGGGTAATGTGCACAGTCCCCTGAATCACTGGTGAACGTAGTGATAATTCTTTTCAGTATGGAAAGTGATCTTCGACGTTCCCTATCCGGCTATCAAATCTAATGGGCGCCATTATTGATCCGCTACCAGCTGCCACAGCAGTCGTACTCCAAAGAGGTGACATGCAAAACATTTGCAAAATTAGAAGTGAGGCACTTTCTTCACGTGTTCTAGAGAAAATCAAGAATATTATTCAAGCAACAATAATCGTGCGCGGAAGTGCCATTTACAGTAGTTTAAACAGGTCATCCCCGTCGCTCCACTCTTTCCCACCCTTGTCTCCGTTCGTTCACTATTCAGCGATGCACACCGCAATTAAGATGAAAACGAGCTGCGCAACAACCTTTCGCCCCGCAAGCTCAAAGGCCTCGCCGTTGTCAGAAATGTAATAAAACGAATTGGTGGCATTTAAGCTGTTACGTCCACCGCGAAACGATACTTGGGGAGTTTCACGTGGACACACTTGTAAAGTACATTCTTAAGTTCTTGCGCGGACGGTGTAACATCGCTGAACGCCTTGCCGGGTCAAATTCAGTTACTCGTTCCTCTGGCACGGCCACCGTTCCCGACTTTGGATGCGAGGCGTAAAGAGGGCCTTAACCTCGCCGTAGGGTGGATACAGAAGTCTGGAACCTTGGACGGGTGATTTTGGAAACGAGGATCGACACGAGTCGTACGTGTCGAGGGGCCACTGACGTCCATCTCAGCGAAATGCGATTGAAAATAAAGAGGCTTTAAGGGGCGATGCCTACCTGTAAGGTCTCAGAACACATGTATTTTCGGGATTTTTGGGGGAAAAACTTGAAGACTCTTTTAAACAATCGGTTGTGTATTCGAAAGTATATATTTTAAAACTCCTGTACCTAGTATTGTTTACAACAGAATATATAAATAAATAAAGGAATTCTGGGCGATTTCCCGGCATCGTCTTTTTTTAACCATCTTGCGGTGACCACTGTAGCTTGGACATGTTCATCCGAAGTAATGAATTCGACCAAATTTAGTTAGTAGGTATATTAGATTATCTGGTGCCCGATCGTTCATTATTCCTTTATTTATTTATATAATTGTTTACAAAAAATACTACAAGAACTTTTAAACCATATACTTTCGAATACACAACCGTTGGTTTAAAAAAGTCTTCAAGTTTTCCAAAAAAAATATCCCCAAAATACATGTGTTTTTAGAATTCACAGGTAGGCATGACCCCTTAACTCTTAAGGATCTCTCATGAGCTCCGCGCTCAGATACGCTGCCCCGCAGACTGTTATTATTCACCAGGCGTGCTTTTTAATTACAGGGAACCCGTATTTTAGGATGGGAATACGTGTAGCGTATTATACAGAGTGTTGGAGATGTTTCAACGCAGTAGAATTGTGCGCTGATGAATTATTCGTCACTACTAGAGTCTACGCTTCAGGCGACGAGTGGAATGAAATTACGTTTAGGTGAAGTGGGTTTTGCTTATTGTGGAAACAGATTTCTTGGTGAATTTAAATATGGCTATGGGAGATTTTTCTATTCTTCCTGTAAAATGTTTATTGCGTTTTCGAATGTTGGTATCAAAGCTTGTGGTGACAGTGCAGTGTAATTTGGTGCAGATAATTTTGAAGGCTTGAGTTGTTGAAGGTTTGTATTAATAAGGGTAGAAGTCCAGAGACAGAAGTTTGGACTACTTTTTCTCAAGCTGTCGCATCACTCCGTCTACGATCCTCTGTCATAAAGCTCCATGTATTCAAAATCTCCTGTAACGATCAAGCGAATTATCATCGAATCGTTGATAAAAATTCAGAGTGAATGCAGCTGAAGCCTCTTCTGTGGACGAATCGCGAGCGCTAATCCGTAATCGACCAGGTTCGGGTGTCTGATAATGTGTCACGCTGTCCTCCATCATCGCACGGTCCTCCGCGAGATTATGGAAGTTAATAACTCATCAACGCGCCCTACTTATACGGCTACGCGCTGTCATAATCGGCTCATGAATATCGTATTATGACGCGAAACGCCAGCAAAATTCGCCTCCACCCAAGATAGGCCGCCTCTATTGTCCTCCTATGATTAGACTCCTTGTTATCTGGGAAACATTTATCGGCAGCCGCGTGACAGAGATGAGCGAGCTGAATGTCTCACTGCCTAATTCGAGTGCGTGTTAAGTTCGAGCGCGCTGCGATCTGAACGCTGTGGATTTCGAAGTTAATCTCCGGCATAATTAAGGATAATTGTGATTTTATGCTCTGAGACACGTGATGCTTGAAGGAATCCTTGAAGTGAGGTGGTAGACAATGTTCTGCTTAGAAGATGTGCCATTTAACGTCAGCTTTATGAAGAGAAACTTATTTCAGGACTCTGTAATTTCGTGGGTGATACGTTTTCGTGTTTTCTTTTTTAACGAAAGTATTCAGCTGACCTTTAGATCGCCCATATAAAATACACTTATTTTTATTTGAAAATTGTGTGGCAGTACCTTGTAACTATGTAACTCTTGGGGACAGTGTAAGTTGAAGCTATCTCTTGACCTAGCCGAGCCCCGTGACTTCTAATTCTAACACTCAAACAAGTCCTGAGTAATCACTAGGAATCCTACTTGCTCCCGAGGTGTGAGATTGCCAACTGATTAAACGTGCTAAGCTAAATACTTCGAGTGCAATCTCTATTTCCCAGAGATGACTGTAACGACACCTGTCCTATGCTCGGAGGTGGATGGAAATTTGACAACAACACGGAAATTCCTGCAAACTCCAAGTCCTCTCGCGCTGGTGCATCAGTCCCGATTACCGTTAAACAAACTTCCATCCTACCCTTTGGAAACTGCTGGGTTTATGACACCCGTCTGCTTGCCACTGAGAACGAGGACGGGCGAAAATTCTAAACTCTAAGCAATAAACCCCCCCCCCCCCGCCCCACCCCCGCCAGAATGTTCTCGCGCTACTGCTGGACCCAAGCTGATTGCAAACTTGCTGCTCTTCGGTTGAAAAATAGCCAAGTCTCCGCGATCGCCGCGTCAGCCCTGTCAGTGCTGGTTATTAACTAGAAGTCAAACATTCGCGACACCTTTCACGTACATGCGCGACCAATGTCCCACGACTTATTGAATTTCAAATTTACCTGCCTGTTCAGAGAACCGGTGCATATGCTACTTTACCGGCGAAGTACAGACACGGAAGTTTGTTGTGTTGCAATGATAGTCATAGAGGTGTCAGATAGGAAATTTGACGGTCATTGCATTGGATGAGATAAATCTATGTGTCATCCATTAACACGTTCCGTGGCCCGTGAACCATCGGCGGTCCACATCAAACTGTCCATTCGGGCCATTAGCGATTTTCATTATTAAAGGCTCTATAATCATAGAATATTTTATGCTATCATCAATTAGTGTACAACTATCGCATTTGACACAGCTACCAGGATGTGAACCATCGATGGCACACGTGCTGCGGCGATGTGTTTCGTCGCTAAACAACTGCAAAACAATTAGCTACGTTTTTAAAGCAATGCCAATTGTGAGTTGTCAATGAAAAAAAAAACAAAAAAGAGAAAGTCACGCAAATGAAAGAGAAGAAGGTAAAGGGAATATGTAAGAAGACGTTGCTGGTCCTGTCATAAAAAAGTGAAACGAAATATGATATTAATATGTCAGGAAACATACTGTAAAAGTAGCAACAACCTGGAACGATTGTTTAAACATTAAACTTTATTCATGTCTATCTACTGTGTTTTAACATCATTCTTCGTAATATCGATTAATTCTAATTACTCGATGAAAGTGTTCACTTTGTACATCGTTCTTGTTTGTTCGTGAAATTGATATTTGCATTCTTAGAAACATCATATGATGTACATTACAAACGTTTATAATCTACTCCCCCACGTGGGCCACTGATGCTCTACATGACACGAACGGAAAGTCACGCGAAAAGGCCTGCGAACGGAATACGTTTATTTCTTTTTTTTCTAATATACATATTGTAACTAGGCTAGGTCTATCCAACAATTTGTGTCTAATAATTTGCTTCGCATTGTGGTGGAGGCACGTCCAGCGGTGCACTCGAAGAGTTACCTTAACACTCCACACTTGTGTTTACTATGCCTCTGCGCTGTTCCCTCAGACTAATTCTCACGGTTTCGGGCATTTTAGTCTTCGTACTAATTCACAGCTGTCCAGAAGTCGTCCATCTCGTCCTTCGATGTCGATGGACCATTCTCTCATACGTCCGCAGTGTTAACGAACAAGAAATTATATTCTCCGAAAGAAAAATGAACTCGGCTACCCACCCCAAAAAAGGCACAAGCACAGTATACCTTCACCGTTAAGTATCCAAGCTGCTCCAAGCCACTCCCTAATCACAAAAAAATTCACCACTCCATACTTACCCACTTTCACTTGAAGCGAGCCCCCTCACTCTGAATACTAACCGAGCACACTTTTCGCCTGAAAATCCCCTGAGCTACGGAAAGCGATCGCGGTGACCGTGAAAAAGCTCCGTGCAAGAAAGTGCGCTCCCCCTTTAAAAGCAGCGAGGGCAGAACGTAACGCAAGCGCCCCTGGAAATTCTCCAAAACACACAGCCCGAATGCAGCCGCCTTGTATCTTCTCCAGTTACACTCGAGCGTCCCTCTTTCCTCCTTATTACTTACATGACTGTTGTCGCGGCGCCCGAACGAAAGTATAGCGTGGACAGAAGCTGGAAGGTTGGCAATGGGCGGAGGGGGTGGCGAGGGTGGGCCGTGAGTACAGTTGGGGACAATTAGGGCAGTTTCACCGACGCAGGAAGTGACATCAGGTTGCCGTGTACCCTCGGGGCTATTGTTCGCGACACGTACAACCCGCGTCGGCTCTCGACTATCTCACCCTTTGCCGCTCGTTCCCGTCCCTCCGCCCCCCCCCCGTCCCCCCGCCCTCTCCCGTTCAGGAACTGTCAGCCGCCCTCACGGTGGAACCGTGGCGTTGACCTACAAAATGCAGCAGCTTGTCGGGACCGGTTGCCAACCGTTTGCGACAGGTTTACGTGAGGAACCATCCTAACTGGCTACGACTATCGTATCAAGATACAAACCGTGTCACAGCCGAGGCACCGTTAAAAGGAGGAGCGGGGGAGCCGGGGGTTGCGTGGACGGTAATGTCTCGTGAAAGGGGGATGCAAGAGGCTAGAAGGTAAAGTACAGGGGTGGCGGAAGGGTGTAGTTGTAGGTTTTTATTGATATTTCAACCCCTCAGAAGCGAAACTGATCGACTCTGTAAAGAAAGAAGTAGGGAACGTTGATGAGTTAAGCATTACTTGTGTGCTTAAGTACTGAAATTGAGAAATTTTTCATGTAGTGGGCTTGACCAGTTTGAATACTGGGAAGCTCATATCACTTGCTTCTAGGGTACCAGGAGGATAGATTGTTTTAGTGATTTGGTTTGTAATGATGAAGGATTTAATTGATTTCTTTTGTGTTTCAGGTGGTACATATGTGTCTTTAATGAGAGGATCCAGTGCAGAATTACTTTTGACAGGGGAATATGAATTTTAATAGGTTTTGGAGTCATTGTTACCGAGGAATATTAAGAAAAGGATATGTAATTAGGAGGTAAGTTATATAACATGAATAGAAATTGCAAGATACGTTTTTATTGAATTTCAATCAGCTTTAGTGGGATAGAATTACAGTGAATGAAGTATGAAACGTTAGCAATACATGGCTGCTTAAAATTGCTAGTTCAAATGTTTTAAATTCCAGTTCGTAAAGAAATTTAAAAGTGGATACAAAATGATTGTTATTCGTATGGAAAAATGGACTTCATACTACAACGTTTAGTGAATTTTATTCGCGTTTAATTAAAGAGACTGAATTAATGATACTTTATCAAAAAATAAATGTGAAAACGTACCTCATTATTATTCAAATGTTATTGACCAGAACTGGGCAAATTTGCCACTGATTCAAATTTACGTATTTATATACTTTATTACATCAAACACGCAATAATTATTTTGAAATTAAGTAACACGTGATATTCCGGAAACAACATAACCGTCAGTATCATACAACCCTACATTTCAATTAACGTTGTTTGAAAGCGACACCGTTCTGTTTCTGACAATAGTCAGTCGATCGAGAACTACAATTAATTCCAAGAAACTTCTGTCACAGAATATGGCATCGATCGCAAGCACGACACAGCTGGAATTACACCACGCCGCTTTCTTTCTTCTTCCCTTATTCGCCGATTAAAATCCTATTTCGCAAAACGCGAGCCATAAGTGCTCCCTCTTTCCTGGATGGGAGTTTCCTGGAAATTCTCGGTGATTTCAGTTCAAGTTGGACATTTGATAGTCACGCGACCGTGCTTCCACGGCTAATGATTGTTCGCGTAGATAACGCTCTCGCTTAGCTTTCGCCAACTACGCCACTAGTCGCCCAGCTCTTACCAACGTTTTGGGCAATCCCGTTAATTGAGTCCCCTCGAGATTTTCTCAGATTTCCGGTTGCTGCCAATACTTTAATCTTGTGGAGAAATAATGACAGTGATTTTCTATCGTTTTTTCTGGGTAAAGATGGCAAGTTCCTTTGTCATATGTTACGATTTGTTGGATGTGCAAACGTATCAGTTTGTCAGGTCTCATTTTGCGTCCCACACGGACAGTAATTATCATACTTGCGGAATTGTTGCTCTATTAATATCATCTCTGTTTCGAATATTTCTCAGTGTTCAATTAAGCAAAAATGTGACGCTGAGTTTCCTTGTTCAAAGTTCAAAATTCCTTAAATAGGTCTCTCTAACTAGGTACAGTTAGGAACTAGCGCGCCAGTTTTGATTAAATTATTCTGGGTAATAATTTCATAAAATTAACTGTTTTAAACGTAGGTACAATTTTATCTCTATCTATAATATAGTGATCACTCAGTGAACATCTTTTTTCAGGAGTAATAACTCTCTTGTAATTGCAAGACTGAAGATATAATCGTTTTACATTCTTCCCCATAAAAACATCAAGGAAAAATAGAAATGATCTAGCAATTTCGACATCATTACTAAAATCGATCATCTGTAAGTGGTTTGGTATTGAAATGCTTGCCAATAGACTTCACTAAAACCTCGTTCCATAGGACGGGTGTAACCGGCAGAAACATCCACCAATGTGGTATACATATACGAATGCCCATGGGGTTCCGGATGGGGTTTGTCCTCGTGAAGCTACGTAACTACCGATGCAATCTCGTGTCTCACCATTCAGCCTTATCTCTACCGTTCTTCAAATTTAATTCCCCAAGTTAACTATTATGCGGGTCCATCGACTGGCTTTCGCCTCTCTCTGATTATCACTACCCACTCAAAGTCCATTTCGTGCTGTTAGGTTCCTGCAAAGTTTGTAAAGGCAATCGTAGTGCAAGTGGCACTCTTTGCTAGATAGCACAAATCCCGTGCATTATCAGGAGATTAAATACGTGCTTCTCCATATTAAAAGAGAAGAAGAAATTCTGAATATCCCCGGTTTTTCATTTAAAACTTGATATTCATGGTTTCATTTATATTTTTTAGTTTGTGGGAATTTATATAGACTTTATGTACTGGAGATTATGGCACTGGACTCCAGGCTTTCAAGCATTCAATAGTTTTTAATATAGCTATGTGTAATACATTTCGTTGATGTTTCGAAAAACGTATTAGCGATGTCAGCAAAGTATGCCCAAAGACTGTAACGGTATTAAGGCGACGAGAAGCGGCACGGAACTCTCCAACGGCCGCTTTCGGCCAGCGATTTCGAGCGCGTTCATTCTTATCTGCCTCGTGTTCGAAAATTCTATTCCTCCGTCGGGAGCTCTGCCGCCGCGATTCGACGTAATCGCGAGTTTACGCCTTGGTAGCGGTGTAATTATCATTGCTGGTTTTCCGGTCGAATCCATAGCGGTCGTAGAAAGAACGGTTAAACTTTTGCACGGCCCTGCTTTCGTATGAAGTTCGCAACGATTCCCAGTCTCATTCTTTCCTGTGCTCGTTCGGAATATGCTACCGCGGCCAGGGCCAATGAAATCTGGCCATTTCGAAGCGACGAGCTCTCGGGTGATCCTAAAAACTGCTACGCTGGAATATTTGCGGTCGAATCGAACGGCGCGGCGGCGGGGGGAGGGGTGCGAGCCCCTGCGAATAAATTCGAATGACCACGAGGATGGACGCCGACTGTCTTACACGACGCTCGTATAGGTACAAGGATTATTCAAATTTTCGGGACACCCCCCGCGCTCCATCGGGGCAACTGGCATAGAAGATGGCAAAGGACATTGTGGTCGGAGGCAGCCAGGCGAAAATATAAAGTAACGCAATTCCAGGACGATTCAAAGAGATTCTGTAAGACAATGACCTCTATTCAGGACTCGCTCGCGATGCGGAAAGATGTTTTCGTCTTCTGTTTGCCCTTTGTTCGGAAAGCTTCTCGTGGCTCGTCCTTTTCCTCGTCTGGTAGGTAAAGCTCGTCGCTGGTAATCCTTTGACGGCGGATGGGATGATATATTAAAATGGTGCAGAAGGGGGATCGAAGAAAATGATTTACAAAAGATGAATCTTGTTCTATCTGTTGTAAGGATGTGATGTAAAATTAATATCAAGAGAGTGCTGCCCTGGCAGCGGCAAGTACAATGCAGCAGGATGGTAATAATGGAAATTATGATGACAGTGCTGCTAATAGTAGCTGGAATAATCGTAGTAACCAGATTGCCATCAGATTTTTTTATACTTCTATATCCCACTAATTGTAAGTATACCTTTCCTGAGACATTTAAGGCTGGTAAATATTCACCACAATTGTGATTTAACAGTACAAATATGTTACTATGTAAATTATTTTCAAATATACAATTCAATTTCTGTTCAAGATTTTTTTAATTTTTAGGAACGCAGCATATAGCCGGACAGAATCATTTACAGGTTCAAACCGAAATCTTCGAACTCAGCCAAAGACACAATCTCTACATCAACTAAAAAAACTGCACAAAAAATTCTATGTATACTTAAAATTCCAGCTGAAGGAATATTGAAAATTGTATTAAATTCAATCTGAAAATTAAGAGAAATGGAGTGCCCTGAAAAATTCTTTTTCCATGTTAATTCGTCTAATTTCATCACTAACGTTTCAGTGGGCTCCGTGAAAGATCCCAGAACCGCAAGCGCACAGCCAGAAATCTAGAAAATGGCTCGTCACGGGGTAACGAAGGAAATCGGAAGTCAAGAGGCTGAAGTCAAAGACCAAATGAAAACCCGTGCGAACAGCAGGAAGAACAATGACATCGTCGCGTTTCCCATGGCTGAGGGGGGGGGGGGGGGGGGGGAAGAAAAGGCGAAGGCCTCTCGTTAAGGGTACCTGCCACAAACGCGTCGCAGTAAAACGCACGGGCGGTCCCTTTGAATGCTCGATGGCGGGAAGGTCCGTGAGGCCGAAGTCAAAAGCTGCAAGGGCTGTGGACACGGGCGTAGATTAAACATTTTTGAGTCGCGTCATTAAGCGCGGTAATAACGAATTTTACTGCGCCCACCGTCTACCCGCGCCCTCGTGACACTCGACTGCGGCGTCGAGGCGCCAACTTAATTACTTCCTCGCTCTGAGGACTTTAACCTCTTCCCTCATTTATTTGAACACGCCTGGAAGAACGTACGGATGCGTTCCTTCGGCTACTTCTTATCTCGCTGGGCCAAGGTACACCGTTGCTCCCTCCCCACCCCCACCCCCCACCCTCCTGCGTTCGCGCGTGCACCGTTCGGGCTTTATCAGTCCTCCAGCGTAGACGGAGGACGAGTCTCCGAGCTGTTTGTGAAATTCAAAGTTTCCAACTCTGGGTCGAGTCCTGGAGCACGCTTAAGTCACGTGCTAACAAGCATGTCGAAAGTCCTGTCTCGATTAACAATCTCTCGAGGCTGTGGATCCGTTGTGGAGAAAGGGGTGACGTTACGCGCAACATGGCCCCTTGACGGGGATTTCGGTGAGGGGTAATTATTGTTCATTTGTGCCCATTGCTTGGAAGCAGCTCGTTGATCAGTGGGATAATATGTTTTTATCTTTTAATGATAGGCCATTGATTATTAATTTAAATTCAAATGCTTAGAATTTCTGTTTAATTGAAAACAATTTAGTAGAAAAATAAGTAAGGATGTCTTTTCTTAAAGAACTTGCGCGAAAAGAGAATTTAAGAATTAAATGTATGTATATATTGTTCGTGGAAACATTTTCAAGGGTTGAGGAAAGCTTTGGTGTTGTAAAGATTGATTTTGTGTTTGGTTTAGAAATTTAGGGAGGTAATTGGTTGTTTAATATATTGGATGTACGAGTAGATATGGTACTTGCGTTACGGTTAATTGTTTAGGTTAAAGATTCTGTTATTTAGATAGTAAATTGAAGGGAATAGAATTCTCGAGTACATAATTTGTCTTGAGTCTGTGCAATTCTGGCAGTGAGAAATTTGGGATTGGCGTACCAAACGTAGGCAGCTAATTAAAAGCAGACTTCCAATTTTGTGTCTTATAATGGTATTGCGCTGGTGTTCGTTATATCCGCTCAAATAACGAATATTAAACATTTGCTGCCAGCCAGGCATTATTCAGATGGTTCTGAGCTTGAAACAGAAGAAGAGAATTTTCTTGAGATTTCTGTGCCTTCTCCGTATTTATCTTTCTTTATTAAGTTCCTGCATTTATTAGGTTCAGAAAAATGTAATTCTGCTCGTAGGAAGCTGGCTCAGATGTACCAAAGAAATTGTATTTAACGTGAATTAGGAGTGAATACATAATAAATCGTACGATGTACTCCTTGTGCGTTATTTCCAATAGCAAAATCGCATATTGTCTGGAAATTTGTAGAATTTGGATCTTATTTTATGCTAAAAACTTAAGACCACTTGCCGGAATTGCAAAATAATTCACTAACGTTTAAACTCCAAAATAACCCAGTAAAGAAATTTTATAAATCTCGCACAGTTCATCCACCTGGCATTAGTAAAACAATTTCACTAGGTTCGAAGTCCAAGATGATCCCATTAAATTTCCTCCAAAGCAAATTCATTTCACTAAACGCGGCGTAACGTCTAAAATGAGATTGACATATTTTTTCTCCCAAGCCATCGTAATCTTTGTGTAATGTTCAGGTTTACATTCATACGCCCCCACCTTTCCCTCCTATCAGAGAAAGAAATCGTGGACTTTTGCATCAAAAGTGCTGTCGAATAACGTGAAACGAAATTGAGAGGCGAGTGGCGTTACACGCGTGGTACTGGCGAGGAGGAAGAAAATTTCCCTTTTCTTCCAATAAGGGCTGCAAACGCGGTGCCGGATGTAATCTAACTTTACAGCCTTCAGAGGTATACGCGTATAATATCACTCCAATATGCTCGCTAGAGGGAGATCCGATAAGAGGGCTTTTTTTAGATCTATTACTGGATTCGGAAAAGAAAATTGCTTTGAATATCGAAGCTGCCTGTACGAATCAACGAACATTGAATATTAACAGCTAATTTATAGCGGGTATTACGCCTTGAGATGGGTTAAATATTAGTGTCTGGAAGCAATAAGAGTTACATTAATCATATTGTGCATCCTAATGTCAATTAAGTATCCATTCTGACAGTATAATAGCAAGTAATTTATTTTTTAAAGTCGTATTTTTTAAAGAGTGACTTATGATAATATTCTAATATACTCATAAAGTTTTAATGTAAATGTTTAAAACAATATCACCTCGGTTTTAAACAATGCTTGTACTTTGTCTACCTCCTTTTCTTCATGAGATATCTTTAAAATGAATTTTACTATCAATTGAAATCAGAGAATCTTTATCACTTCATGTTAATTTAAACCTTGGGAGAAATGTCGTTTTCAATCTCTAATACGATTCCCATCGTTTTGTTTACCAAAGAGTCTCTACCCACTGTACTGTTGCTGCAAAAGTCAGAAGTTTTTATCATAAGAGATAAATGTCACCATCTTTGTCAGAAATAAGGAGACATTATTTCCATTTCTACCGACGGATATCCAATTTTAGTCTGTAGTCTGGTCACAAGAGCTGCAATTATTCGGGTCCCCCACATTTCTAGAATAGACTGGAAAGCTATAATAAATTTAAACCCAATCGATGAACGGTGACGGCACATCGACGAGTAGTTAATAGCACGAGCAACACTGATAATATTATTTTCTCGACCGAGCGTGCACTTTGTTATTGATATTGACCCAAATAAACCCATGCAGGCACCGAGTCTCATTGATCAGTGTGGATAGTTCTCCGGTGTGCAGAAAGCGCGGGACCGTTCGTTTATTAATAAAATTTAATCAAGTAAAAGCCTCTTGTGGGCATCTTTATGACAACAGGGCTTGTTTCTGTTGGACGATTCTCTGCCTCTTGAGATTCCACGACCAGCTACCACCAGAGAGAGCTCCTCCTTATTATGCGTGTCATTTCCATACATTAAATACGATCCTGTCTCCCCAGTTTATAAATCAATAACCATCGACTCGATTACTGCTCCCTCGTGAAAGAGCATCTATAGAACAGACGACGCTCGAATTGTAAGGAGTTCGACCCGAGTTCCCTCCATTTCCTTCGACTTCCCTCGTTGCTGCTCGAGCTAAGCAGCAAGCTTAGTTAACTGTCCTTAAGTAGAGTGAGCGTGTGTAGTAAAAATACCGTCATTCTGTAATATTCTCCGAAGGTAGAAATAGAAGACTTCCCCTTTTCTCCGATTCAAGCAAATCCACTATCTGAAATGAAAAAAATTTTACTTTCGCAGTATTGCTGTTCACATATGTCACATCGTTGGTAATTCAAGTTCGTCAAAATTCTCGATCCGTAGCGTTCTTCCACAACACATTCGCACACCAAGATTCACAATTGAATCAGTACAATCGAGGCACCCTTTTGCACCCTAAATTCTTAAACCCCCGATCGAAGTTCTCCAAGAATCAAACTCCCATGTTACCGGGGCATATCGACGGGAGAACCTTCGCCCCGGAAGGGGTGGGAGGGGGTGAAGCGTTTATAAGCCATATAACGAATGTGATATCGGCGCTTCCCGATTTATTTTCGCGTGCTAAATAATTCCTGTAGCGGGTGCAGAAGGAATTCGCCTCGCCACTTTAATCAGAGTCGCGGGCCTCCAGGACTAGCAATCTCAGCGACGAGATGGGTCCCAGACACCGCCGGTTTGGTTTATTAATTGCACGGAGTTCGACGCGGCCCAGTATGCCGGCTACGAAAAGAATTCAGGGCCGACTGCTTGATTGGTGAATAAATTGGCAGATTAACCGAGGAAATTCTCCCAATGCCGGCGGGGGTGGACGGAGAAAGGTGGGGGGGGGGGGTGGTCTGGTCGCACGGTCGAAGGGGTGACGGTTGTCAGAGAGACCGTTAAAGGGGGGATCGAAAGGAGCATAGGGCCGCGAGGCAATATTTTCACTTCGCCCTTGTCCTTTCGTACTCTTTTTCGTCTCTACGGCGTCGTTGCAGGTCTCACCTCTGTGCCGCCTGCCTCTCTCCTCCTCGATTCCACACGTCCCCCACCCCCGAATCGAAGTCCCGCTGCACAGCAAATGAAAATCTATTGATCGCCTTGCCCTGTAGGCGGATTTAATTTAATTTGCCACACTGTTGTCGCCCGAGACTGCCAAGAAGCCGCGGGGTGAAATGGCGGCGAGGAGGAGACGGTGGATGGGACAGCTGGGTGGAAAGCAGAGCTGATGGTCCTTAAAGAGGAGTCGGTCGCTTTGAAATCTCCTCCTTGGAAAACTGACACGCGGGGGTCTCCGTGGGACGACCATTCTGAGTGCACTGCGAGACATTAGTGGCTGGTACTTTTCGTCTGAAACGGGATCACGTGAGCTGGTGGTTGAAGCTCTTACGGTGTTTTCACATCAGACATTTCGCTGGGTCGTTGTTAATATTTTGGACGTGTCCACACACTTCCTAGCTGCCCGAAATGAATGTAGGTGACAGGTGAATAAGTATTCTCGAAATACGTGTCGTGACGTGCGACAGCGCTTCAAGCACCAAAAACTAAATCGGTTCGTTACGTCTACCTTGCCTTTATTAGAATTTTAGTGGTTCACAATAGGAACTACATTTCACTCGCCTGAAGTGGGTCTGATCTGGATTTATAAGTAGATAAGGACATGTTAACCTTAATTCTTACTGTTAGATTATTTCTGGATAGGAGATCTAATAGCAGATGTGCAATATATACCTAGATAAACGAGTCCAGCAAGGTAACCATGAGCAAAAGGCCCCCGTGACAAATTTTGTTGTTAAAAAAATTATACAGTTAAGGGATTTCACCCCCATATTATCCTTAAACGAGAAGGTAGAGACCTGAAACTTCACAGAACGGTGGTTCAGGCGAGGAGCATTGTTTAGCAAACAATAACAACAAAGTTTGACACAGGGGCCGTTCACCCATGCTTAAGTACCTTGCTAGACTGCTTCTCTGAGAGTACAAGAAATTGAAGTATTATCAATATCAGAATTATAAAATATAGACTGATCAATGGGATAAATACCTCATGAAGCATAAAAGAACGTTTAAATAAAATGCAACAATATAACTCCAGGTGGAACACAACTAATGAAATGGGTTCAAGATGCTTTCCATTACGAACCAGGTACAAAAAAAGGAAGCATAAAAAAGCTGAGGGAATGTATGATTAAATATAAAAGTTACAGGTAACCAAAGGAGGCTGAGGGTGTAATTACGTGAACGCGTAGAGAAGGAACACCGTAGGGGACGTTGATTGAAGTTTTTAGACGTGTATGAGGCTCTTTAGCGTATGTCAAGCATCCGGTGCCACGTGCGCCCGTGTTAGTGCCGTTAAATGAGAAAACAAGCCAGCGTTCACTGCTGGCTGTAATATAACGGACGCACGAAGGACAAAGCAAGGAAAGTAGAAAGCCCGAAAGAAAAGCGAAATCGAGCGACGCGGAGAGGAGAAAAAGAGGTATCTCCTCTTTGACGCCCGGCAAGGAAAGAAATAGACGCGCTCCGTCAAATTGCTCGTCTTCTTCGTAAACGCTTTCGCGACAGATTCGAGACTCGAATTAAAAGGTTAAAATTCAAGTTAAAAGGTCAGCTTAAAAATTGCAAACATGATTTTAAAACGAGAGTCTTAAAACTGAATGGAGATAACAGATATGAAGCGTTGGCAGATCGAATTGTTTACGAAAAAGGAAATTCACAATGCGCACGGTTGAAGATTGGTAATGTGTGTGCGAAATTGATAATCGATTTGTTGCATGGGAAGGGGGAGGGGGCGACGATATAAATTCTTGCAGACGATACGTGGCTGGATAGTGACCACGAAGGGAAGAAGTAGTCAATCGGAAGATATAGTGTCCTTCTATACGTTTTTATTGCTCTGGAGATTTAAACTTTATCTCGCCGCGCCACTTGCTTACGAGTGGTGGACCTTTCAAATAAAGGAAGTGGCGCGCGGTGAGGCTTTTTTTTCTATCCCGTGGTTTTTCCCTTTTTCTGTGGCGTAAGCTGCTTTCCACGGGACTCAGGATGCCATTCTTAGCGGCAGGAAAAAGAAATTGAAAACGGCCGCGACAAATGTATCGATCTTTGCCTCTCTCGCCTAGATTTCAACAAAACCGTGTATTATCGCAGTCTATTGCGTTGGAAAATAAATATCTATAACATCTGCAATATTAATGAAGAATTATACAGAGTATTGAAAAACTGGTTCGAGATCTACAGGATATATAGTATTCACTGAATTGAGTAAGAAATCCTTTGCGAAGATGGGTTGAATCATTAAGATTAGGACCAGTGTTAATCTCGATTTCTGCAACGTAGACCATTTGCTTTCTTTTCTTTATCGTATACGGTATGTAAACGAATAAATACCAAATCTGCTTTGATGCTTGCAAAAAGTATTCCAAGTTAACTCCTCCCATTTTCATACAGCTTTCGCACCTTTGTGTCAAAGAACTGCATTCTGCTTCGTGTTTTCCTGGTCTGACCTATACAGGCACATTCTACTAATCGCCATAAGAAATTCCCCTCGTCGTAGTACCATAAAATGATGATTTCTCATTTACAACAATCATTAAATGCACCTGTTAATTGTGCATTTATTCAATTTTGCAATGCTGTTATTTTACATTTATTACAAGAGGAGGGAATAAATCCCTAACATTTACAAAAGGGACAATAGCTTCTAACTCTAACAATGTTAGTTCAGTGACTACTGTTAATCCCTTCGTACAAACACTCTGTCCATTTACTAGCACTGAAAATCTCGCGCTGCGTGTTGACCATGGTCAGCACGGTCATTGAACGAGACGGCGGCATAAAGTTTCCCGTCTGTCGACAGCGACGTCAGTAATAAATATCGTTGAATAATTGCTTCGTCGATACACTCCGTCGGGCCCTGATAATCCGACGGAGCCAGCGCGAAAGGAATAATAGGACGGGAGATAACGAGACAGAGCATCCCGCTCATTTACATGTCAATTCGTTCATTGACGTCTCGGGGCAAATCAAACAAAAGCGTCGAATCGAATCGTATCGTTGCATTAACCCGCCCCGAATCCCGAGCCGAAGCCAGCTCGGATCTATATTTCATGCCCGTTGCCGTGAACGCGGCCAACGCCATGGAATATATTTATTTATTTCGCTACCTATGTCGTGTGCTCGCATTGATTAAAAATATATACGAGCGAAACGAAAATGGAAAAAACACGTCACGGCGAGGAGAATGCATTAGTTCCGCGATATTTTACACTCACCGACGCGGAAGGGTACGCGGCCAGGAGGGAGATTCATCGCCACGGACACAATCGATACGTTTAATCACATAAAATCGCGATTAAAATTACGTTTAATTTGGGGTTAAAGGTAGCATACACAGAGCTTCGTCTTTGGGTTCGGTCTACATGTCGTTGAAACGTACTAGAGCGTAACAGAGGTGTTATTAATCGGTTAATACGCGATAAAGAAGATTATCGTAGTTATTTATTTATGTTAAACCACGTCAAACTGTGCGATTAAAAGTTGTGTTTTAAAGGGAAGAATAAAGAATTCAGTCAGATTTTAAAAAAACCCCAGCTTGAAATGAAACGTGGAAAATGCGAATTTGTTTTGTTCAGAAAACCTGATCCTTATTAATTAAAATGAAGGAAGAATGAACTTCGTACGACTAGTAGTTTCAGAGATAAAAATTCATTTGCAGTGTCCGTTTTCGCGAAAGTAGGCGAAATATTGGCAAACTTCGACGACTGGTATTTTTTAAAGAAATTCGAAACCAGGTGAATGATGACTTAAACCCACCCTAATATCACGTGAAATACCTACATCATATCCGAATTTCATGAAAATCTCTGGCACAGAGTGCAAAAACTAATCTTGAGGGCAAAAGAAACCTCTGCTTTGTATGCAATCATTTCTCATCACTAAAACGAGATTCGCGAAGATCATGTTGTCGAGTGCTCGCGATTATGCGAGACGCAACATTTTCACTGGGATTTCCACGGGAATTCGGTTGCCAGTGGCACGGGAGTGTCCTGGTTCGGTGCAACCGAGTGCACACACTCGGGTGGGAGATATATTCACGTTGAGAGAAGCGGTGCTCACGGCGATATTCAAATGCAAGAAACACGCGGGGTTGCAAATCTACGCCCGGCACCTCGGAACTTTCTGTGGCTGGTGCGCGCCTACGCGGCACGAAAGTTTACGGCAAAGAGTTCGCCGCCGCGAAAGAGGCTTACATTAGTTACGGTTATGGTGCATCGTTTTTTGCCATCGCCGAGGTGGAAACACTTTCGGGATCAATAAAACTAGTCGAACCACTCGGGAAGTCGACGCGATTCGACGGGACCCGCTCGACATTCGCGGCACGTCATCCACGTCCCGCTCCATCGCGAAACTATAAAATAAGCGGACGTCAGGAGAGATCCGTGCAAACACTCGTAAATAGTGATTACGAGGTAAGTGTAGATTTGTTGCGTGATAGATCCTGTAGGATTTGCGTAGTATGAAGTCGTGCCTCGTTGTTGATTGTTGTGTGTAACGTGAGAGGATATAGAAAATAATGATATTTTATTAGTAGGTGTAGATTAATATTGGTGAAATTGAATTGAAACAAGTAAAATTATGTAATGGAGTTTCTGTGAAAATAAAAATGTATACATACCTATATAAATATGAAATATTTATTATAATAATGATGTATTAACATAAGGAATGATTAATGTAAAATATTAATTTATTGTTAATTTAGTCATTTATTGTGAATTCTGTTCGAAGCATTTAATTTCTTCCGTGTATCGTTTTATTTTAAACTTAATTTCACAGTTCGGAGTTGAATTTTTTCATATTTGTTATATGATATAACAGACAATTCGAGATTCTTGCATTAATCAATGCAGGAAAAATGTGATGTCATTAATAATTTTATACGTTAGACTGTTTCCAACATCTCTTCATTGTTCCCACGAAGGTTCAGTGATTGCCAACGAAAAACTTGTTTCTAAAATCCTGCGCAATGATATTTGCCAAGTGCAAGGGCCCCATTTTGTATTATTTTAATTTTCACGCTGGGCCAATTTTCATAACAAGGTAAGGCTTATAAAGTAGTTGCAAAAGCTAAAGAAATTCTGGCTGGTCTTATCCATACTAATCCTGGGTACAATTTCCACCGTAACCTGTTTCGCACAATGTTCGTTCGCAATATTCCCTCCCAATGGAAACTGTTATGAAATTTTATCCGATACGCGGTCTCGAAGTTTTCCCTTCCGGCAAAATTGTTCGAGCGGTAGAAGTCTCGAAAATTTCTCGATAGCGTTCAGCATTTGGATGATAACATTGCATTCGAGGTTCTGACGAGAATAACCGTGTGTGAATTCTACAGAAGCTGTATGAGAATTGCATTGCACTAATTAAATAACCTTTCTATTTGTATACTGATATAATACTTTTCGAGTTCTTTTAAAATTATACTTGTCACCACAGAGTTTAATATTTAATAAATTAAAATTATAATAAAAGAGGAACAAAGCTATAAATTTACGAGTAACGAGAGAAATGACTTAGAAAATGACCGCCATTCTGTATCAGTCTTCCAGCGACGTTAGACGCGCCCAAAACGTCCGACGATTCCGTCAAAATAAATTCTGCATATTTACTTACAGAATTTACTCTTTCAAAGTATAAGTTTGTTTCCTAGCAACTCAGTCTGGTGTTATTTATTCTTTTCGCCAACGCGCTCGAAGTGTGACGGGCAAATATTAAACCATTGCGTTATGAGTCTGAAAACTTCCCCAGGGCTTGCAGCTCATCAATTATACGGCGTCGAACTCTCGCCGTCTCCGTGACTGCCACAAAGTAGAACCACCTGTAAAACTTCTGCTGGAATGCAATGCACGACGTTGCAGGAGTCGGAAACAAGCTGTGTTCCCCCAAGTGTTACGTATTTACAAAGCTTCACCTTCCGGTTTGCACGCCGGAATATGTATTTTCCCCGTAGCTGCTGCGGGCCGCCATTCGTCCGAGCTGAAGGACAAAGGCCGTAAGCTTTTCTACTGCGTAATGGTGACCATTAACGTAACAATTATCACACCAAGTATTACATTAGAGAAGCTCGCGCTCCCTCTCGCCGTTGAAATGCTTCGATGCGTTAGAAAGGTCTTCCTGCTGCCGTCACTAAAGATCTCTGTACTGCTGCGGTATAGAACGAGAAAGAAACTTAATTCCCGGTTAGCTTCTTGGGGTTCCTTTGCGCATTACAACGAACAAATATTCTGTCTCACTTATCAGGAGTTTTGTGTGTGATATTAAAGACTGTGAATAATATTCAGCTTGAGAAATTTAAAAGTGCTTGTTGAGGATACCTGTAATATTTATCTAAATAATTTGTACACTATAAGGAGCAGGACGTGTTTTAAATCAAAATGGTGTATATATACTTATACAGTCATACGTTTGAGAGAATCAATGATGAAACATCTTATTTCTAAGAAACAAATATTCCATAATGTTTAACTATTTTTTTTTAATATTTTATTAAATATGTGAAAATAACGTAAGAAGTTCAATTGCAGTGTTGATCACGAAATCGATCACGTAACAAGCTAGCGACCCGTTGGAAGTTCATGGACATCCTTGCATCGAAGATTGGAGAACCGGAGTCACAGAAACCCACTTTTCGCAACGATGCTTCGCAGGACCACTTATCGTAGTATTATACGTTTACGAGCAGAACGGCCGTGCTATGGAGCAGGATTAATTGTCAGTATAATGGCGCCGATTAAATTCGAGGAAACTGCTCGGGGCAGTACACACAGGCTTGATCCGATACTCTGGGCTTGCGTAGCGTAAATCAGGCCAAGCTTGAGGCGATGAAGCTCGTGGCACTATTAAAACAGTGTATTCTTTAATATTTCAGTGGTCGTTTGTTAATCGAACGCAAACATTGGTGTCTGAATTCGAGGGATTACTGATAGGATGTGTGCAGTTTGTGGTACTATTATTAACGTGTAAAATAAGCCGTTTGAACCCTAAACGCTAAATTAACGCTGCGTCTATATGCTGAGTCTATATAGATTATTGCGGTCACTGTATATTTAATGCATCGCAGTTGATATGGGGAATGAAATATTGAAGGAGAGGAATGTTCGCATAATGTGTTTCGACAAAGGACCTGGTATGATTTGGAGGAAGGTGAGATTCATAATACAAAGCTAAGGTATACATATAATACATCTCATTTCTGAATTGAATGTTGACGAAAATTACTACAGGCGCAACAACCTCGGCAGAGCGTAATTTTCCAACGAAATTTGAAAGCGTAAATCTTAAACTGTCTGCAGATTAATACAATCTCAAATCCGTCGCGATTACACGATGAGCTAAACGCGCATCGTTCCAAAAATCACGAAGCGGGGTGCTACACTGCGCTGGCGGAACCTTATCGAAGTACCGCGTCGGTCAAAGGTGCAATCGCCGATGAATTACAAGAATTAGAGGCCGGCCGCGAAACACGAAGCTTGCCTTCTGATATCGCGTTCCACTGTACACAGGATACAGCTAAACGGCCCATTGTTCGTCGGGACAAACGGCCAGGCGGGGAAAGGAGCAAGCTATGAATGCAGCTAGCCTCTATCAGCAACGGTTGGTGAAAGGAGGAAAAAAATGGCAGGAGTTCGGGGGGGGGGGGCTCTGGGGGGTGGCAGGAAGCTTCCGGGGGCCGGTCGTTCGATCGTCGCCCACGATTCAGCTGTTCCTCGCTTTTGGGCCGTTTGCGACGAAACGCGATTATCAAAAGCGTCGCGGATGATATAACAGGAAATGGGAGAGGAAAGGGGCAAAAAGGGGGAGGTGCCGGACGGGTGGAACGCCACGAAGACTGGCGCGCAGGAAAAACCAAGGATAAATAGAGAGATGGTGAGGGAGAGAGAGAGAGAGAGAGAGAGAGAGAGAGAGAGAGAGAGAGAGAGAGAGAGAGAGAGAGAAAGCGACGGAGTGAGTCAGAGTTTGGGTGGTTACGGGGGGACAGAGGGAAACAAAACGGCGCACAAAATCGCTCCCGTAAATTCCACGCTTCTAGCGCACGCGCGTCTGTCTGACAGGTGTTCGTACATGTCGCGAGGGAAAGGGATGGACGCGAAGAGTTAAAGCAAAAACAGAGGAGGCGGCCTGTGTGTGTGTGTGTAGAAGGGACGGGAGATTGTCCAGGGAATCCCAGCGTCGGTTTTCGTTAAATGCTCGCCTAACGAATCCGTTGGCTCGTCCGGCTTTTGACGCGCTTGTTGTTCGTACCGCGGGCGAACAATTACCCCCAGAGTCCTTCGTGAAAACTGGGCGAAACCTGGAAAAAAGCAGTTGGGCGGGCGGTACGCGGTCGTGAAGGGGCGGGGAGGAGGAGGGAGGGGAGGGGAGTGGAGAGCACTCCCGAAAAAAGAGCGGGATGATTAATCGCGGCGCGCGCGCGCGCGCCCACCCTTTCCAGGTATACAAGCGCGAAACTCGACAATGCCGAAAAATAAAGAGCGTCCGGTTACGGGACGCGGAGATATTCTCCCTGGCGTTTATCCATTTTCGAGGGAGACGAGCGGAATGACAATAAAACGGACGGCAGAAACACAGGGCGCGGGGGGGGGGGGATAGGAGGAGAAGTCGAATGGAGCCTGTTATCCAGCGCGCCGCGGTCAATGAGGGATTGAAGCGTCGAGTTGGAAAGGATGCTTTATTGGAATTTCGTGGGAGGAATTGGAGAGTTTCGCTCCCAAGCCGTCTTAAATCTCTATTTTTGGGAATTGAAGATCACGCGTTTGGAGAGCCTTTCATGGTGATCCTGGGTCTGCATCTTTGTTTGTAATATGGGAAACCTTTCTCTATGGAAATGTGGAATTATTTAGAACAGGTCATCCATGGATTGGGATTGTTGTGTCAAATCGAAGGATTCTGTGGCGATGTTGGGAATATATTTTGTTTGGGGTGGACAGTGTGTGTGATGAAATGAATGAGTACCTACTTTAATCAAAAGAGTATCAGAGTTCTTTCTTTCAGTTTTCTTTCTATTCGCGTGTAGAATTGAGTACGACGTGACGTTTAGAATTCAGACTACTGAAGTTTCTGATCGAAGGTGTGAAAATAATGTCGCGTGAATTTTGAAATTTTGTTTCGTTGCAACTATCTATGCGCGAGGTAATTCTCAGTAACTAATTCTGAGTAGAGTCTCCTGACAACGGTGGGCTTGCAGAATGGAGCCGGCCATTTAAAAATGTACGGAACATCGCGGGGACAAGGACTCACCTGTTGGAGTGAAGAAGTGGAACGATTACGCGGGGCGGCTACATAGCTGTAAGGTAAGAATGAAGCTCTGGCCTCTTAAGATGAAGAATGAAACACTCTGAAGTAACACTAAAAATTAAGGGTACCGAACGAATGGTTTTAATAATACTAAACTTGGAAGTTCCTTTTAAAAAATGCCAAGGTATGACTACCTACACCTCCTTTGTGGAAGCAACACGAGGGAAACACAATGTAGGTTGCATTAAACGAGAAAGGAAGAACAAATGCAATCTTTGTACTTTAATTTACAAGTATAATGAGCTGAAATGGAATCGTGACAAAAGTATTCTTATATATTTACTCCTTCAGTCGTAGTTTCCTTCCATTTCCATTCATTAATCATCGTTACATTCTTATCTTGAAGTTTGCTGCCATACCATGAATATTGTAGTACTTGAATCGTCATTTATTTTAACGAACCTCTCAAAAAATACTCTTGTTTTGCACAAATAACGATCTTAGGTTAAGAAGGCAGTGGTATCGTATTTCAAGCAGCACTATCTGAAATCACTACTCTACTTATACCAATATTGTCGCTAATTCTTCTAAACAATCCTCCTGAAAAGAAGAAAACATTTTTTCTCGCCCCTTCTGCATCGATGAACGCTCCTTTCATTCTCGTTTATGAAATTTATTTAATACGCAATCCCTTTCATCTCAAAAGAGTGTTATTTCTGTTGCATTTATATTTTACAGCACGTAACGTGCAAAAGTAAAATACCGGTGTGACGAAACAAGTCCGTGAAGCGTGTGGAGTTGAAGAGGAAGTATTTCACCGTTCTTCCATGTCGACCTTCTCTATTGGGGTTTACCACGAGTTTTTACCCCAGGTAAAAAGAAAAGTCTCGACACGCCCTTACTTTCGGCCCCTCCTACTACACGCGCCCTTGTCAGGATCATCATTGAGTTCGTAACCGCAGCAGAACGCTCCCCCACGACCTTAATTCTTGGAGCTTTTGTTCTTCGCACATCGTATACAACGACCTGTGGATTTGGATCGAGCAAAACCACACTAGCGTTATTTCCCACGAAATTTATCTCCTTATTTTATGATACCTCTCTCATAGACCACTACCACGAAACTTCATGTACTCCATATTACTTAAAATATGACTCTTCATTTGAAAAATAAAAAAAAATATCTCTTGCTACATTTCAATTTCGAGGAAACGAGTTTGAAATTTAAGTGATCGTCTTTTTAAAATTCAAAGCGAATAAGGCAAGTTATTAATACAAGTAGGGAATGATAAAAGTTTGTGAAGCAACGAAGTGCAGATGTTTAAAGTACGTTATAAAAAGGGTAATGGTTATCGAATACGGAGAAAATTAGCTCGATCCAGGAAATCAGCTTCCCGCGCGCTCATTTTCAGCATTCGGGTATGTGACACGTATAATGAGGCATGGCAGGGGCTTGACATCGAATATAACAACGACCATCAGCACCGATGGGCATACTAGGCCTGTAAATGTAGAGCCCGGCTATTTGTCTTCATTCGGTCCCACGTGGTACCCAAGGGTGGCGGCCCCTCATTATCACCTCGCCATATCCATCCTGATTAGACCTAAACATCCGGTAAACTCTCCAGCCACACCCTGGCCATCCTTTAACCGGACCTATTCAACAAATTAAAAGGGATTTTTTCATGCCACACACTTATAAAGCTTGATGAGATGCGTATTCTTTTTTTCTTTCTATATCCACTGTCTGCATCCATTAGAAGAAAATCGTGAATCGAATCAATGGACACTGTTATCAGTAATTTTATTGTGCGTGCTAATTTCGTTGGCGAATATGCGCCATATTTATTAAGTGTATTGGATAATCCATACATTGAGAATGCAATTTGATTGACCTTTTGACGTCCTGACGGAATCAATCATTCGAAACAAATCAAGGTGTAATAATTGCGAGTGAAATGTGTAGGTAGGCAGTGGCAGACACGTGAATACATGTTCAAGACGCAATTCGTGCTCAACTATGGTGTGTACAATATTAACCTGTCGGAATCTAACATTTCATTCCACCGAGCAATTTCTCTCTAATTTCGCTCTAAAGCGATTTGATTTTCTTGCGAGCAAGAGTGGCCTTAATCGAAACGTCGAAACTCATTTAAGAGTTGAAGAGCTGAAGGTCTTATTTCAGCAGCTTCTTTCAGTTGGGTTCCCCGAAATTAAAGTACACAGTCGACTCGATACTGTTCTTGCTGACTTAACAGTCTCACCCCATAAAAACATAAAACATAATACTTAGACTTTGGAAGAGGAAGTCTCTTACCGATGATTACAAAATTTAGTTTTTTTTTTTAATATACGCGTTATCCCTAAACTATAGAACAAACAGGACTTGAACAAGTAGCCATTCGATGAAAAGCTGGCAGAACTAATTGTTTGTTAGAATACACACTCTTTCCACAGAAAGTTCCTCGTCTGGAGCAGAGAGGCTGGAGGGCACGAGATCGAAACGAACGAAATGCTGAGCGACTTTTTTCATTCCTCTCCGTCGTTCTCCAATTATGGTTGGCCGCGTCCAATTAAAGAGGCGTTCGCGGATTTTCCGATATATAAGGTGCAAACGTACCCCGTTCCATGGGGAGGGAGCTCGTAGGGGCGGCAGGGGAGGGGGGGGGGGGGGGTTGCCTGGTTGCGGCATACCTTGCAAGAAAGTTCTAACAATATCGCGGCCGTGCCAGAACTTGGCCGCTGCGAAGGGAAAAGGCTGAGTTCACCGCGGAGTTTCGTGCCTCCGTGAACTTTCTGGGATACGAATACTTGGGAGCCCGTTTCAAGTTCGAGAATTTTCGTAGAATACTCGACGCCAGACGGATTACAATAAATTCTCGCTACGGTGCCGATAGACGGATGTACGGCTGTTCTACACAGCGCTTCCACGAAGTACGTGGAGATTTCGAGGAGATTTCAGCTCGCCACGTCGCTGAATGTGATAGAATGCCGTATAATCCAAGGTGGGATAATTCTGTCAGAGAATAGATTAGCTAAGTCCACGCTGTGCACTTACTGCATTTTTTCGTCGTGAGATTCCCCAGAATTTTGGTATCTTGGGTAACTCATTTATGAAGTGTTTGCTTCTGTTGACATAGTATCAAGTTAAGGAGAAACAGTTTGAGGATTTCTTGTACAGAGTGTTTAAGAAAAGAGTCGAGGATTTAATTTTAAACGATTTTTTAAACAATTTTGAAATAAATAACTGTAATTAACAATCGAATTTAATGTATGTAGTAAATAAGAATTCTTGTTGTATCATAATTTTATGATAGTACGAGGAGCGAAGTTTTATGGCTGTGTACTTACAATTAGTTTTACGGCTAGTAGAATGTGCCTCTCTAGGTCAGACTAGTAACACTGGAAGGAGTAAGCAGGTCTGTGACGTAAACATGTGAGAAGCGTATGGAACTCGGAGGTGTATACATGGAATAGGTGCCTTTTGTCAGCGTCGAAGTAATTATACCATAAGGCCTTCATGCGTTTACATGCTACACGCAATAAACAAAAGAAAGCAAATCATTTGCGTTAGAGAAATGGAAAATCGCTTTTAATACTAGCAATCTTAATTTTTTTATTCATATTCACTAAACATTTTTCACTTAATTTGCTAAACACTACCTACCCTGTAAATCTTGAAGTGTTTTTTAATACACAGTATAACTTTTCATCAATATTGTAGATTTTAGGTACATTCTTTTTTCTTCTTCATCTGTCTGCGTAATTGAAAAATAAATGATGTTCTACCAACGCATATATACAAACTTTCACACTCTCATACACATGCGTACCCACATAGTCGTGTATCTACACAATACAACCGTAACTATTTACTTTTCCTGTCTTTTTTTTTTAAAAAACTACGTCACTGAGTTATGCTTGATATCGCGTCGAGGAAAAATTCTCTATAAATCATGCTAGATTACAATCGGATGCGCGTTGTTTATTGAAATTTTTACCAACCCACTGGCTTTTGCAGCGACGCGACATTCGTATTCCATAGCCACGGATTTTATTCATTATTTTTGCCGACGAAGCGGTTCTAAATCTCGATTTTCAGCTGTCCCCATTCATAGAATCCCCAGGGTTTGTCCGACTACTCACTTTTCCATACATTTGAACTCATTATCCATCGAAGGGATAGCGGGAACTTCTGTTTTAATTTAATGAAACCTTTTCAACGCCATAACGCGTAGACACGTGCACTATTGAAATTCCAAACAATGTTATTCTATTCACATCCTCCTATTAATTCAACCCTCAGCCCCTACCATTTAATGCAAATGAGGGGTCTCGAACTTATCTTCACAGAAAAAAATTACTCAAAGTCCCTGACTAGACTTACCTTACTAGCAAACAACGAAATCTTACTATTCCTACAAGTTTTACTAATTGTAAGCTCCCAAAAAACAAGACGTGAACATCTTATTCAAAATACTCAAATGTATTATTAATATTATTGTTTTATAAACGGGAAAGATTACAAAGTTTGCATAATTGATTTTCTAAATTCACCTGGTGTGTCATAAAAAAAAAGTCAACGTGGTTACACATGTTATTGGCATCGAAATATAACAAGGTGTGCTGTCTCAATTCTCTGACAGGCAATATAATATTGTTGATCAGATCCTGACGGGTTATATAAGTTGATTCCTCATATAATTTAATATTGAAAGATTCGTAATAATAAATATATTTGCACAAGATGCAATAATCGAACGAAGCACGGGGTGTTTTCACCTACATGACACTTTTACTTGGAATTAGTCTTCGAACAGAAAGTATAAAAACGATCAGAAGTATAAATTACGCTGCTCCAATGAAATCCACACGTTTCAAGAAATTGGTCCCCGAACTGAGCGGATTCCCCGAAACTTCGACCGCTATTTGTCCGTGGGTAAGAGGCTCATCGCTTTGTCTGTATGAAACACTTCTTAACCCACGAATCATTGTTAATCGTTCTTCTCTTCGGGAGATCCTATAGTGTCGGTAGTATTTCCGAGGAATTTAATGTGCCTATCATCCATTTTGTTCTATTACGAGCTTAATTCCATAGTACATTAAGCGAACGTCGTAGAGGAAAGCGATTAAAGTAAACCTGTTAACGCATGAGTTATTCTCCGTCAAATCGATCATTTATTGTAGGTACTCCATGTGAAGGTTTCTGACGAAAATGAAATATGATATTGTCCACGTGAAATTATGTGGGGTTTAACTAAATATTTCGCTGGTTTCAAATTTGTTTGGAAAATATAGGTGACAGAGGATTGCAATTCTTGCTTATATCGCTCAAATTGTTTATAAATTCCTTTCACTAATTACTACACAAATGTGTAAAATATCAGCTTGTGTATCTGTGGTTTCAATTTACTTTTTACGTGTAACTAGTCAGAATCCAGAATTCAAAGGAAACGTGAAATTTATATTATCATTAATTAAAACCAGGAACATGTAAACACAATCGAAGTATCAAAGGTGATCTCAATTAAAGCTTCTGAACGTCCCGATCAAATACTCTGCTAGTTTATTAATAACAAAATATTCGGCTTCATTGGTTATTGAAGTGGGACTAATCAGTGAATATTATTCTGTGAATAATCCACATAGTATATTATCGAACGCGTCGACCACTCGACAATCGATACCCTCGTTTTTCCATTACAATTCCCGGTCAACGATGATCGATCATAACTACTAACAAAGGAATCATCGTTACTGTGCACCGAATCAATCAATGTCGTTATTTAAACTTACATCAGCATTCGAGGGTCTCAATTAGTCGACCGATCTGTTCAATCGCAAGTGGAGCTTGAAGCTTTTGTAAGTCTGAAATAAACAGAGTGCCGATCGGAAAGTACATTGTTCTCCTTCCTAGTTGAGGAGTTTCCAAGTAAGTTCTTTGGCAGTTTATCGGGCATTTTCAGGTAACTCTGTACATGAGAGCCCCTCTGCAAGTTGACCTGCTGGCAATTTCACTTTTGCTTTCGCAAAAAATTAGTAAAATAGCGTTAAAAAGGCCCAAAGGATGTCAAAGGGGTACTTTTCTAAAAAAAATCCTTATATCCCCGATATACTCTCTAAACTATTCTTAATTTTCCTCAGTCATAGCTCTACTACCAACATCATTGAAATGCACAATGTACTAACCATGTTTTCTCACAAATTTCCACTTCTATATATAAATACACCAACCAGGCACATTTTTAACTTTTATCACGACTGATATACTACTCTATCATATCTAAAACAAGGAAATTGGATCGAATGTTCACGATAATTCCATTGAAACTTCTGCCAAGTACATTTAAAAAAATACACTTCTCACCTACAAATTTCCTAATTCCAATTCAGCCCCCATCATTCGATCGCACAGTGATAACTCCATACCCCAGAATTTCTCTGCAGTGTCCGATCGAAAATTTCATTTAATTGCCCAAACACAAAGGCGAACGAGGTGAGAAGGAAAACTCCGATAGAAGGTGTGTCGGTGGAACGTCGGCGGACTGTGTTAACCCCTCGTAGAAGCTGTTCCCGTCGAGGCTTCGTCAGGCAATAAGGAACAAAGCGGAAACGGTGCCGTCTAAATTCTGAAGAAACACGAAGAGATCAAACGCGACGCGTGGCCCTTTATCGCGCGACAACGCAACGCTCCAAACAGCATCTCGCCCGTCTCACACGGCCGTCCTCCGCGCGCTCCAATCTTCTTTTATCGCAAGAATTTTAATAGGATTTTTTTTACGACGTCACCGCTGGATGGGCAGCGCGAGTGGCCCGTCGCCTCGGAACATTCATCACCTCTAACCGGCTGGATGATGTACAGCATTATTAAATACGGAAGGTTCGCCTGGTGGAACTTTTTTTCTCCCCCCCCCCCCTTCCCCCTTCCCCCGTCGATCACCCCTCTGAGCGTCCGCTAGCATCGTATCCCGTCGGATTGCTTGACGTCGTTAGCCCGTTTTCCGCCACCGGAAACTCATCTCGCCCTCTTACCACCGAATCGTTGATTTTCGCGTTTACGGACGCGGCCCGGCTATCTCTTCCGATGGAAATCCATGATGCATCGCGCGTCGCTCACGAAAAAAATGGCCGCGCGCAAAACGAACGGCTCTCCGCGAACGATCGATTCGCCGATTTCGTTATAGCCCGGCGATTTCTCGTTCTGGCCGCGGCGCGGCGACGAAATTCCCTGTCGACTGTGAAATCAGGATACCGCGCGTGTAAACGGGCGAGCCGTTGAAACGGCGGATGAATTGCGGGAGCAGCCGTGATCGCGTTGCGGGGCATTCTTCGAGTGGGAATAAATTCGGATTGGGGATAATTTGTTTGGCGGGATTCGGGGATTAAGGTGGCAGCCTCTCGCCTTTCGATGACGCATTGAGTCTTCCAGGGAAATGTGGCGGAGAGTAATAAGGTAGGTATAGTAGATTCTGATGTATTGGATAGGGATTTAGTGGTAAATTGGTTAAGGCAGTCCGTTATTCTGTACGAAAGTAATGTAATTTGTTTTCAAGGATTAAGTATTGTATATAGTAGAAACCAGGAGGATCGCAGGTTTTCGAAATGTAGGTAAATGGTACGTTATCATGCAAAAATATTAATAAAAATAAGCCACTTCTCAGAAGCATTCGTTTGATTGTAAGCTTGTGTACTTGCACAAGGAATGGTGATGTGGTGGCCAAACAACAGGGGTAAATTGAGTATAATAATTGATTTTGTTATAATCTACATATTTCACCTTTCTTGGCTGATCAACCCTTGCTCCTTGAGCCCCATTTCGTTCGAGACATCATCGTCTTTGTCTGAACTCCCTTTCTTGTTACCAAAAATCGTATTCTCCAAAAGGTGTATTATTTTGCAATTCATTTAAGCATACATCCATCAAACAAATCATACGAATTGTCAAGGGAGATTAGGGGATAAAAAATTTGAACGGTCAGATTGAATTATTCGCGTTAGTTAGCCTATCCAGTTGCTAGCAGGATGTGTTGCTTGCAGACGTACAGGGATTGCGTCCTTCTACCCATATGTATTTGGGCACACACATTTGGGCTCGTGTGCACCCACACGAGAAACTAGTAAACCTCATTGCGAGGCCGTACCAGTTAATATACTCGTGGACAGCGGAAGCTGAAGGGTGGATGTTAATAAGCTCGGTGGATACCAGTGACGTAATTCCCATCCGGTCACCCCGCTGCAGAATTTCTGGATTGCAGTACCGTTCTGAACATCGCTTATTAAATCAGTCTGTTAATTTTGCTTATTTCCCAATCATCTACTTTCTTTCTATTTTTCCTCTTTCCGGCTTTCATGCTCCTGCTTTGGTTGTAGAAGATTTAGAATAGTACGAGTTCTCGATTAGAATAGTTTATTAGTTGAGGTTCCTGAGTTCGAAAAAGTTAATCGATAATTTTTCATTCCAATTAACAGAGATCTATAAATTCGCCTCATTGTTAGTCCAAAGAAACTTGGTTGTAACAAATACTCATACTTACACCCTCCCTTGTCGAATGATTTAGCGGATACCTTTGTGTGAAATTCGTTTCCAATTGCCACGCAAACTCGATATTTAAAGATGTGAACAAGTAATAATTAAAGTACCGCCGTTCGGTACTATACGAACAGCCCGCTGTATTTAATTAACTTTTGCTTTGACCTGGTTCCCTGTGTAACGAATCGGCAGACGCTTTAATAAGATCACCCTGCAACCAATTTCCCCATTATTTTCAAGCTATGTCGTTGCCCTGGCCGTTCGAGCGAAAATTTCATGGCTCTTCACAATACCAACAAAATTCTCCCGCGCTCCCGCTATTTAGCGGTTTTTCCGCCGAGTTTCTACTGATGCGTTCAGTGAAAATATTTACCATCGCGCAGGAAAGCATCGGAATTCCGTAGCAAACACGCGTGGATCGAGGGATTCAACTTGATTATCCGCCCATTCCGTAGATCATGCGAGCCTTGGCTCGCTCTCGTGTTAGTAGCGCGCGAATGCCAGTGGATTTTCAATTACGCATCGCGCAGCCAAAATTTTACATCCCCTCGTTCTGTGGAGCACTCAAACGTTATTACTCTGCGTGGAAGCAACGCTTGAGTAACGATGCTGAACATTAATGCTGAAAGAACAACGTGGCTCTGAAGAATCCGCGAAAAAGGGAAACAACTGTTCACGTTACTATTACTGTATTCTACATTCTTCTATATTCATGTGAGGGCCTGCAGAGGATTGCAATTGAAGATTCGTTGTGTACGTGGTTGGAAATAATAATATAATATTGTTAAGAATATAGTAGCGATTAGATAGAGAATAATATTGAATAAATAAAATATTAGTAGAGGAACCTGGAGTAAAGTGAAAGAGGTAAGACTTAATAACACACAACAATCACAAAAATAATAGAAACAAGCACTTTTTTACCATATTGTATTATACACTTTTGCTTTCTAAAATCCAGAATATAAATGCTCTGTTACGTTAGAATTTCATAAAATATTTGTTCAAAAAAATCTTCTACTAGAATATGTCATATATACTAAAATAGCCATTGCATAACACTACTAAGTAGCATGTACAAAAAATATTTCACTTTGCATCACAATTTCGCTTTGTCCCGGTTTCCCCTACATTTTTTTCACAAGTGTGCTTTCCTTCTTATCTCGTTCATACAGTGAGATCATTTTGTTTGTGTATTAATCTTGTGCCATGATCAATTTCAAAGATGACATCAGTGCCTACTTAGGCAGTAGGTATAGTCGAATAAATTCCCAGAATTCCACACGCTGGAACGTCGCAAATTCTAGGTAGCCAATCAACTCAAATACCTACTACGTTCCCAATGAAATTCTTCCACCATCCATACACTCGTCCTCGCCATTAAACAAGGATTAATTAATTAATTAATTAAGCATGAACAAACGATCTTCAGTACTCTACAGAGGACGACTAGTAAGCTCATGTTAATTCCACAGCATCCTGTTTCCCTCTTGGTCTGAAATCCCAAAGAACGATACGAACGAGTAATTACTAAATTAACCGAAAGATGAGTTGACGAGAACACAATGTCCTTTATATCAAGAATTGAAATCTATTGTGTAAATTCGTATCGAACAAATGAACCGTGCTCCTAAACCGGACAGAAACTTACAACCAGCCCCTCTGCAAATGTAACACAGGGCGAAGCAGCAGAGGCGAAGGAAATACTCAAATTGGAATGCAATATCGTATCGCCAATTTCGCTGTCGGCGAACTCAAGCGCTTTAAAGCATCCAATTCCTCGCAAAAGGTGTATTATGCCGTGTTCGATACCGTGTCATGGAAAAAAAGCTGGAAAGTATCATGCCGTGTGCCGTTCGTACGTGAAACGACCCCGTAACTTGATCGTAAACGAAACGAACCCGGAATCCTGCAAGAGTCGAGGCTGCCAGAACAGGAAGAGCCCCGAAGGAAAGGATCTCCGGCTCGCTGCTCTGCAACGAGAGCATCCCGATCTCACGAAACTGTCCCGAGGGACAGGTGAACATAGAGTCCGTGCTTCCGTGAAGCTAGTACATCAGCTAAGGTCTCGCTGAAGGTTCAAGGGCTGACTTAACGGTTCGTGCCCTCGTCTCATCATCCGCCGCTCCCTGAAGCTTCCAACGCTACCAACCGCGTTTCGTCGTCTCGATGCCCTGACGTATTTGATCCAAAAAATATATCGCAGTTGTTGAATCGTTAAATAACGTTCCCAGATGTATTTAACATAAATTCAATGAGTAAGTTCGTATTTTTCTGTGATAAGGTGCCTAGTCAAGGTTACTGGAGGTGATCTAGCGTATCTAGACGATTAATGTGAGTTGAGGAGTAAAGGTGTTAGGTCTGTCAATGTGGACATTTTGCGCATACTTTGTGGGCGAAATCTTCGACATGATTAATATTGAAAATTTATTATAGTTAGCCTGTTTTAACTCACATTCTCGTGAGTTTTAATGGGTAACTAAGTTTTTACTTAGACTTGTGAAACATGCTGGATAAAGCCGATTAATAAAACGGTATTATAATCGGTTTTATGGTATATAAAGATCCCATCGAAGATACGAACGAGCATACGAATTACCCTGACATTAATAGTACTTAGGTACTCGGGCGAATGGATGTGTAAAACCACTTTATCGTCCCTTCGAATTCCCTCCTCTACGACTATGAAAACCTCTGCCGTTACCACCAGACCATCCGAAACGGTTACGGCTAGGGCTCCCCGAACAAAGGGGATGATTATATAATACGGCGGTGGGAGAACTCCTGACAAATCTTGGAATCGAATGGCTACCTTATATGTAGTTATAACTACAAATAGAATTGATTCACCGTGATTTCGCTGGAGCACGTACCCAGGAAACGATAGAGAATTCCGCTCCTTCGGCGGAACTTCACGGTCGTAACTACGGGAACGTGATGTATTATTTGCGAGAAGTTTATGCACAGCGTAGCCAATGGCTACGGAGCCTTAGTCTCTCATCGCTTAGGGCTTAGTCCTTTGCCACGCCACGTGGCGATTGTTTGGTCTTTGTATTTCGAACTTGCCGGAGCTTCGAAATTAACTGCCAGCTCTCCTGACTAGAGCTCTTACTTTTGACCCGTCGGGTACCCGGGTAGCCGAAAATTACCCGAAACAACTTCAAGCCATTGAATGTGGTATTGTTCAATCATATTTGGCTAACATCAGACTATACCACAGACAATACTACATTCAATGGCTTGAAGTTGTTTCGGGTAATTTCCGGCTACCCGGGTACCCGACGGGTCAAAAGTAAGAGCTCTACTCCTGACTGTTCTGGGAAGGTGAGAAGTCGACTAGCAGTCAGTATTGGCGGACATTTAAATCACTTAAACTATTAGAAAGCCACTGACAAAGAAGTTTGGTAACGGTGCGAGAGAATTTTTTTCTTAAATTAATAAATTAATAATCCCACCATTAGTAATCTATCCAAATGTGGGTTAATGGGTCATACTACTTTGATCGGTCGAAAAATTAAGCTATTTGTAAAGATTTTTTTTCAGTAAATACAACATATAATTAAATAAATCTTTTGGCATTTCTTAAGCTACTCTTATGTTATACAAAAAAAATTAAAAAGAATTTTTGCAATTTGTTTTAATTGTTTTTTACAGTGTCAATATGGCACCTGAAGAAGAGCTGTGCTTACGGCGCGGCGTAGGTGATTTCTCGGCGCAGGCTTATCCGAAACAAAAAATTCCGAAAGATTCTAAATCTGTATGAGTGTCGCTATAACCCCTAGCTGAATTAACAATTTTTGTCGGGGAATAACCGAGATTTTTCTTATGGAACACCCGAGAATACATCCTTTTGGGTGTTTTGTTAAATATTTTTTTTCAAACCGGCACCATTTTCTTACATTTCCATAAAAATTGTTATACTATAGGGATGTTACTAACGGGAAGAACAGGGGATGAAATGATGCTAATAACTTTCATTTGACTGAGCACGTAAAATCAAACGATAGCTGAAACGTGTGTTGATGCGCCATAGGGAAAAATGCAGGGGCGTATTCTATGTGGGAAATTGTGTTGCGATACCTTGCAATCGATGCGAGGATGGGGCGGTGATTGAAGTGCAGCAACGCAAAGGGTGATTGCTGATGTCAAAGGAAACCGAGAAGAGTGACGTCGGTGGTAGATCGTCGGATATATTCGGGCTTTCATATTCTATTTATACCGCGCCATAGTCACCTGATGCCATAGGAAACTATGTTGGTGATGGCCGTTTTCAATCCTGGATGGCACAAAGACATTGTCATAGAGCCTCTTCCTTCATCGAGGGAACCCGCTTTCTCACTGATTAGACGCGCCTCTCTCCTTTGTCTTGCAATTTGAAGCTCTTCTGATACCGACAATCGATTAAATTTTAACGCGACTCTGTCCGAACTTCGATCGGGGACATTCGCGCGAACGTTTCACGATACGTGAGAATAATTCGGGAAAACCACCTCTTTAAATATTCATAGACATCTGTTTTCTGGTACTAAGCACGTGTGAATATATGAAACTGGATATTCTCGGAAACGTAGAGTCAAACATTCTCGGAAACATAAATTCCTGCCAGTTTTCATCTCGATACTTAGCTGAATACTTTAAAAATACTTTTTAAATTAAACATTACCATTTTCAATTTTAAACAGCATTTGATATCCTTCTTGTCTTAGTCTATGTTGTAGTTGAGATTAATTCTGCTTCAATTCGTTTCTCACGTTAATTATGTTTAGCCTTAGATTTAATTATTATAATGTTTAGACTTATTAAGTGCTCACACTGCAGCCTCGCCCTTTACTTTAATTTCTACTATATTACTGAATTTACATGTATTTTCCTTTAATGTGTAATAAAAGCGAAAAATGCTAATAATAATACTATCCGAAATGAATATTTCACTCTGTAGTGGCCACAGTGCTTCTCAAGAACCTCGTGCTTTGTAATTTTGTATTGTCACCCCTAAACTGTCCACAAACATTCAAGGTATCAAGCGTTGGTCTTTTATCACGTCCCATTAGGAAACTTTATCGCGAAACACATGGAAACACATTGACACGAATCTGTAACGTTCCACAGAAAAATGCCTACACGTGGCCGCCAGTGAAATGAATTTATTCCCATCCACAGTTGGAAACGTGATCGCGCGGCGAGGCTTCGTTGTTAAACGGCCATCATCCTCGTATCTCCATATTGCATTTAAGGATTTCGGGCGGACAAATCGTCGGCCGCGTTTTACAATTTCGAAAACGCGCCCGATAATACCTATCGTTCCAGAGTCGTTCTATACAGCGCGGCGTTTCAGGCTACAGGTCGGCCGCGTAAGCTCGGTTATCCGACAAAGCCGTTTCGAGGACGAAGGTACTCATATCGGTGAACGTCATTCCCACCGTGTGACAGGATCAGCTCAGGATAACGAATGGACCTGTACGCTGCAGGATAACGCCAGGTTAAAGTATTACCACGAGCGTTCCAACTGTTAATGCTATTCAGAGCCCAGCATTAACGAAGTCACTATTTAGATATCGCCAAGCAATCACGTTCGACGATAGTGATCCTCTAGCGTGTAACGATGTGACAGCGGGCCTAAGGCCCTTTTCACACGAGTCACCTTTGTGGCTAACCGGCGTTGTGGGTTAAATCAGATTTGTCTCTGCCAAGTGAGTACAGGGTGATTCGTAATAGATGGTACAATTCATAGTGATTCTACATGAAAGAATAAATAGGAGGTGTGGAATATATTTTCTTCGTGGGAAGCTTCATTTTCGAGAATATCGAGTCCGAAGATTTGTCGAATATAGGTGCACTTGACTAAAAATCAGTTGCGTATTCAAATAGATTTAGTTAAAATAATGACCAATTTTTTTGCACTATTTATTGATCAATTCGGCGGAGTTTTAGGCACGTGTACACATACCTACACGATAGAATTTCAATCCCAATTATTTGTAAAGGTAGCCTTGCATGTTCAAATTTTATTCTATAGTTTTTAGTTATTTTTTCATGTGGAAACAAAAACCATTTCGGCTGTTCCACCTATTACGAAACAACCCGTGCATCCCAGGTACCAGCCATGAAGCACGAAAGTGTCTCGTGTGAAAAGGCCCTTACAGACCAGAAAATCGTGGGACTCGTAAAACCTTAGCAAGAAATTATTTGCGGTTTTACTCGCTTTCGGCGAGTGCTGCGATATTTTTTCATCCCTCCCACCCGGTGCGCGACAGTTTTACGGGCCGAAATAAATTAATTCTTTTATGAATACTCGTGATATGTTTATGACGTACGAATGATTTTTATGGTCGACGATTCGAGCTTATATTTCACGACTGTTCTATAGTGTATATTTGTTTAACGATTAATTAAAGCGCGTCAACGTCTGCTGTGAGTGTTTCTGATTTATTTGTTTCGTTTGTGCAATCACGTACGCCACTTTGTGAGGATTAATGCAAACGATATGGCGAATAGATTAACATTTCGAAATAAAATGGTATTCTTTGTCAATCTGAGGAATTGTTTTGAGTTAATAAAATTTATTCCTACGCGCTGCTCGCAAGAGGTATGAAATTGCATTTGAATTTATGGATATGTTAAGAAAATTTACTAAAATGGAGGGTGGGAGTGCGCTGTGTATTTAATAGGGTAGTGTTTTTACTTATTCTGTTCCCTTTAGTACAATATAAATTATGATTACTGTTTTAAACGTGGCATAGCATATGACCCAGTATCTTAAATACTGGTATTCTCTGTAAAATACCTGTAAATCCTTTTACGAGGTATACATATAATACTTCAAGAGATACATCACTTCTAAATTTATAAAATTTATTCTCACTTTTCTTCAGACTATATTAATGACCATAAACATTTCATTTTACATTCAAGAGAACTTTCAAGTAATGACTACAAGAAGAAACACTGCCGAACTCGCTATACCCCAAACAACACCGAAATGTGTATTCTATTAAATAATATGTTCATTCATTTGTATAATCATCTCGATCATCAGCTATGGAATAATTGTATTCCTTTCGCAGAAAAAGTTCATCGCTAACTTCTTTCCTTCAATTATGTTGTACCTACATAGCATTAAAATACAATTGCCTTTGTGAAATCGATATAACAATATCCCATCAACTTAATCGAGCAAAAGTAGCCGCTTTGACAGCGACACAGCGCGATTATTGCTTACGTAGGCGTACGCGAACTTGGGAATTACGGCGGTGATCGCCCAGCATCGACAGATCGATCGTAATCCGACGACGAACTTCTGTGTACGGGGCATAAATCTAGCTTATCTGCGAAGTTCCACTAGCCCGAACTATCCTTCCCGTAACCCGGAAGCATCGGCAAACTTGTTATTGTTATTAGCCTCTCGAAACTCATCATGATCTCGCGCCGACGTAATTTTCAGGACACGTCGAGTAGATACCCCGCAATTTCGGGCGCTTGTACCTGGCATTATCGCGCATCTACTTTCGGGCCAGCTATTTCCGTCTCGTTAACCAGTCTGGCCTGCTTTATTTCGCATTCGACGTCCTCCTAAACGCTAAAAGATTCCTATTAAGCCAGCGCCGCGTACAGATACGGTTATTTTATGTTTGTAATCTAGAATTTTTTTCGATGCTCCAGTAATCCAATGGCATTATCCCCACTGCCGAATCGAGCTCTAGTATCACCAGCTGAATATTAAAGCTATAGCCAGCGATGGGACCGATTGCCAAACGTAGCCACGAATTATTTCGATAACGAGATCGGGGCAAAATAAATTTCTAATTTTAGTAATTTGTTATTTAGTATTCTTAAGAGATGAGTATTTTTAATATGCGCAATGGCGAATGTTTCTAATCTGTAAATCATCCAGGTTAGGGAAGTAGAACGATATTTATTTTATGAGAATAATGTTGTCATTTTTGGAAGTGCTGTTTATAGAACGAAGTTTAAATTTATTTTGTGAAGGTCCTTTATTTTGATTTTCCTCTTCATCCCCTCGCTATTCTATTTTTCATAACTTTATTTAGGACGTTTTAAAGTCAGAATGTAATAAAATTATAGTTATTAGAGACATGTTTTTTTATAGAATAACCAGGGCATTGAATTATGCTAACAATAAGTGTCTTAATGAAGGAATTATTAACGTTTATTTAACACCCTTAATACTACCACAATACTTCGAGCCCCTGAGCATTTGATCGACCATCATTTAAAACACATTCTTCTTCCAGATTAAATCTCCCACCAAATCCTGCAAAAGGCAACATCCACTTCTCACAAAATATTAATAAGCCCGCCTTTACAAAGCTTCCAAGACACATAAACAACACCAAGCATCGCCAGAATGCATTGCCAAAAAAACGCAAGTGATGTTCAAGAATTGCCTAAACGAGCACAGAGAGCAGGATCCCATCGAAAACACTAGATCGATAGAGTGCGGGCATGACTGAACGAGGGCGTGCAAGTGTCGAGTTCCACTCCACGTCCATCTTCTCTGTTTCCGTAGATCAAAGCGCGAGATGTTTCACGCGCTCGCGGCAAAGAGAACGCCACGATCCTCGAGCTTCTGCGCCTTTCACCATCGAGAGTGGGTAAGGGCGTGGAGGGGTGGGAAAGGGTTTGAAAGGGGTGTCGTAACGAACCGGGCAGGATGCTAATCGCTCGGCGCGTTTTCCCGCGCGATCTCGAAGAGGATGAGGGGGTGTAGAAACCGCGCGATTGCGGGGGCTCTCTTTAAGTTCTGCGAGAAGCGAACCCCCGTAGGACAAAATAACAGCGGGACGACGGGCGGTGACGGGAGCCGGGACGATTGGGGAGGGTAAAGAACAAGAACAGGAGCAGCTCTAACGGCCCCTTTAACCGTCTCCGCTTCCTGGTGCAAATTTTAGTGAAATTGTCGTGCACTCGAGGCTCTTCCCTTCGAGATGGTGGTGAAGCCCATTCAGGGACCCACTCGAAAAACATTCAAGTGCCCATTCTACGAGTGCCGACCACGCGTCCGTCTGTTCAGGATGCTTTACCCCGTTGATGTGCACCCCCCCCCCCCCGCGCCACTCCCCCCCCCCGTAGCCACCACCGTTGCACGGATGGTAAATTTCCGGGTAGAATCACTCAGCGGGAGTATCGTGTTAATGGCGAGCGTGTGGATCTAATCGTGTTCGAGATAGAATTGATTGCATTAATTTCGAGGGGAAGGGCGCGGCACGCTTCCACGGCGTGGTCTACTGCGGCGTTTCTGGAACCTTTTCGATCACGGAACACTGTTCAACTTGGCGAATGCATACGCGCAGCAAAAACAGTTGATTGCAAAAATCTGTAGATACCCGTTTTCATCGGGATGCATAGGTACGCAGATCCTACATGGAGATTGCAGAAAACGGAAAATAGAATCTATGGGGTGAATTTGGACTGTTGCCATTGATTCGGTGATAAGTCGCTGTAACGGTAAGTACATTCTATTAAGTAATTCTACTAAATTATGGTATTAAGATACCAAGGACCATTTAGCAGTTGAATAGTGGAAGACAGCAAAATTTTGTTGGCTTAAAATCTGCAATACGCTTTTATGGCGAAGGGAAAAGAGGATTTATTTACACAGAAATCGTGTCAGAGATACCTAGGTAGTTGATTTATAATGGATTAAAAGCTGTTTATTTTCATAGTACATTACAAGTAATGATCAAAGTGAAGTTTCAAATGTGAACAGTAATAAAAACACCACAGTTTGACAAAAATGAATAACAACCCACAGCCTGCATTGCATAGAGTGAGGGGTCATTGCTGGGATAAGTCAGGCACAAGTGGAAGTGAACTACATATAGTCAGACAGTTCCTGTATCTAATATAACCTACACTGCGTCTTGCTATTTCTCGAGTAGTTGGTAAACTAATCAAAATTACAAATATGGTCGCCCTATATATAAATATATATATATATATATATATATATATATATATATATATATATATATATAGGAATACCGAGAATCGGGCAACGCGCGATGTTGTCAATGCCGATCGCTGCGTTCGCTTTTGTTTGGCAACGTCTCGGCAGCAGCCGTCGCGACACGCAGTCTTTTGTGGATAGCAGTCCTTAGAGGTCATGAGTGCTGGCTGTATCGAGAATATATATACGTGGTGTTAGCCTACGGGTATCTTTATTTCACGCCCCACCTTAGTCCACTACACAAATGAACTAATAAATTACTCAAAACTAAACATTACTCCCTAAGACTCTAACCTCGCCGAATAATAAATCTTTCAATAAAACTCATTGCGTCCTCATTTCCTAGCCTCTACCTTAAGGCTGGCCTTAAAAGACCCTTCACCACACACAACGCCACACACCCACATTCACATTTCAACTATTCCAAACCTCGCAGTGACTCTCCCACAAAATTCAGTGACATGCAATGAATTCTCCATTTAACAAGTAAGAACCAGAAGATCACTCCAGTCGCGTTCACTCCTGAAAACTAGTAACGAGTCCCTGAAGAGCCTTCATTCTTCCACCACTTCTCCATCGTCATGTTTCTCTTGTCGCATCGCTTTCGCCGATCCATCCTCGACGCCTGAACCTGATGCGGAAACGAGTGGACCACGTCTAATGGAACGAATTCCCAGATTCGCAATGCACAGGTGAGTTGCACCTTGGAGGCACACACGCGCCCCGCGTGCACTCGATAAGCGCACGCAGACAGCGGCGCTGCTCTGTGCACACACGCGGCCATTTCGAAGGGATCGCGTGCCAGTGGCCCATGAGGTTCGCACGGTGCTTTCCTCGAGACGTTTACTTTTATCGCCGGTGAGCAGCTTGCACTTCCGTCGTTAATGCCTCGATATGGAAATTCACGTTGGACGCGGACCGGAAAATGGAGGAACGTCTGACGTATTCGCCGGGCGGTGAACGTTAATAAAAGGAAGCCGTTTATCGTGCCGCGACGAGTTTCGCGTGAGAATGTCGACAGGGGAGAAAGAGAGGTGTGCGGCGACAGGAAAGTTACGGAGAACAGAGAAATCGCGCAACAACGCCCGCTGAAAACGCGACGCTGAGCTCGGTTCGATGGGAAAGGAGTAGAATAAAATGGGGGGATGGGACCGTGGCTCGCTTTGACGATGTGATCGGTGCAAAGCACTGGACTGGGAACAATCCGAAGCTTCCGCCACGCTCTTCGAGCTTCTCCGTGCTAATCCTTTGTACCCGAGATTTAGACGCCACGATATTGGCGGGGTAAGTGAAATAATTGCAGCTGGATTCAAGATATAAGAGGTAATTATGTTTACGCTTTGAAACTTGTTTCCCGGTAATCACGAGGAATTAATGAAACGATAAAAGAGCACCTTAAAAAGGCGCGGTTTCATTTGAAAATTATATCGCTTGGAAGTCGTATAATGGGAAGTAAGATCAACGAGAGTTCTCGGGAAGATGTACACGCACTTAAAATACTCGAGTCCCATCAACGTCCACCCTTTCAGCAGAAGCATACAGTCTCCTCTGCTTTGTTCTGAAAAAGCTGCGTGCACAAAGCGACAGGCCATCGCTGAAAATAATACACGTAAACAGGAAACCTTCAAACTTAAAACTTCAAACCATAGCATTTCAGCAATAGCTGTCTCCAATTGCAATTACTCCTCCCGTATTAACTACTTCCACGAATTCCAAGCAAGACGAATGCACCGTCCCAGCCCCGGCGCAGTTAAATCGATAACCAGGCCGCCACGTTCGATCGCGCAAATTCCAACGGCAATCAACCGTTCCGGATGCCAGGCGCAACAAGAATTTTTCAAGGTTCGATCGGCGGTGTACGTACAACGAACGAAAAACAAGTTCCCCCGCCGCTGATCGCCGGCCCTGACCGTCGACGGGTGTGCTATTCCGCTCGATCTGGAACCGGTACAATCAGCGTTGATGCCCCCAAACTGGATTTACATGCCAAGGCTTCTGGACGCCGGCCAAATTGGCTGCACCTGATTCCGATCGACGTACCCGGGGCATTACGGTATTTTATACGGCACTGGGTCTGATCCCGCGCCACCCAGGCCGGCCAAGTTCGGCCATTCGATTTAACGGGGCCAAGTTTCTACGGCGCCCGCAAAATGACGGACCTGAGACGATGGCCCGATCGTGGACGTGCGTTAGACAGAGCGGCATCTTGATCGTTGCTAAAGGATCTTCGGGCGATTGTGCTAAAGCTGCCCCGAAATTGGCTGCAATCACGGCGCGGGCGTTTAATTAGTCAGATGTGTCGCCAGTAATTTATTTATTTCTGAGGGTAGAAATTTAGTGACGATGCGCTTGCAGCCTGCAGTGTACACAACAGGGTGGAGACGTCTTGGTTGAAATTAACAGTGAGTTAGGACTGCTCGGATATTCGGCACAGATTATATATATGTTGCACCATATTCGTTACTTCCCTATGGCCTAAATCTACATTCAGCTTGCAGCATTTGTTACGTAAATAATTATTTTAACCACTCAATGGACTGTATTTTCGAAAATATGTACCAAATATGTTCCAGTGCGGAGGGCTTTCAAAGTCCAATTATTCTTTGGTAACACTAAAACATGTACAGTCGAAATGCAACGAAATAAAAACAGGCATCATAAACAAAACAAATAACGCGCGACGGGTACATCGATGGAAAGAAAATATCACTTTGTTACATGCATATGGTAGGTAATGTTTCTGTTATAATATCGAATGTACATATATGTTTCATATAGTGTAAGATATCACACGGGATAATATTCATTAAAAACATTTAGTGCTTTAATAGTGATTGCTCAGGATTTTACTTTATGGATCGTATGAAATTGTGTCATATTTCATTCGTAAAAACCAAGCAGAACTTACGTAATATGATACTGATACTTTAACCCTTTGACGGCTTACCGGTCGAACTGGACTAAATTTTTATATTAGATTTTGATCTGTACTCTTTTTCAAACGCTAGTACTAATACCTATGTAATAATTAACATTAAGCATTTTGACGTAATATCAGTCTAAACAGACCTCACGTCTGCCAAGCTTAATTCTGCTTCTAAATTAAACCACTCGTAGATTCGTGCTCTTTAAAATCCCTCGACATCTTTACTATCTCAGTAACGGATACAATTCCACGTCGTTCGTTACGCTAAGATATTTACCATCCGATTAAAGCCCGCCGCGCCGCGGCGCAACAGCACCGACTGCTGTTTGCCATTGCAGGCTACGCTGTTTCGCAGTCCATTGTATTTCGCGCCCGAAATTCCGTTCGTACACGTATTTACACCCCCGCCAGCTTATTTATCGGTTCTAAACAAACCAATCCGCTTTTTGTATCGGCTTGTTCGCCGGCGTGCCAGCCAGTGCACGGATGTATATTCAATTTCAATGAATCCCAGCGCTGGCATCGAGTAGTCCTGCTTGAAGTGCAGCGGCGTCGTTGGCGCAGCGCGACCCTGCGATCCAACATATCCATTAGCAGGTAATGCTTTGTAAACGGGATTAAGCGTCGCTCAGATACCGCAGTAATTGCGCGAAATGGCCAGCCAAAATCCTTCCCCCGTGGCAAATCACGCCGCTGACTGTTATCTAATATCCTATTGTCTTTGTCGGCACGCCAAGACAACGGCTGACGGGTCGTTGAGGTCGATCGTATAGGTCGTTCAAGGATGAATCGAATCGATTACCGGAATCTCCGGGCCACGCGGAAGACGGCGTTTCTACCGGGAATCGGTTAACTGCTGAGTCTAGTATAGAGGATGGATAAGAAGGGGGATTTTCGGGAGAAATTTGTTTCATCTTTCAAGAATTTTCCGAGTATTCCTCTTATTTTACATGTTCTGCATGTTCTGAAGTTGTTATTCTCATATCACTGTAATTGGTAATTTATAATTTCTGCTACCTACATTATACTAAACAGAAATTATATACTAATATACTTGTATAATATACTAATGGTTTTCATGTAGTTTTCTTATTAGAATTCCTAAAGAAAGAGGCTTGTATTATAATACAAAGCAGATTTTAGAAACTTTTGTTCTGACAGAAGAAAACCGGATTCATAGAAATTTATTTCCAAAATAATATATGTTTGGAAGATTACAAAATTGCTTTAGTAACATATGTAGGTCCTCGAAACACGCCTGACCATACACCTTCACTTTTCCCTAGCTTGCGTGGCGGTACATATTTACTCCTCTACCGCGCTCTAGTAGTAGGTAGTACAGATCAATTACATTTACCTACTTGATTCACGCATACCATTTAATAATGCATTACGTATTTTAAACATTTTTGTGACATTAACTGTTTGCACTAATAAACACTTAATGGAGGTCTATAAATTTATGAAAAATTATATTCACGATTCTCAAGGTACATAGAAGACTATTCTATTAAGATGGCTTTGATGTTTTCTCTTTCACATGAAACAGAGGAACCTTTTGTATAATAAAATTTTAAGAAGAATTTCATTTCAGCCTCGTTAACACACGCTTACAAACTCCCTGTAACAGAGTTAACTATATACCCTGCATAATGAAAGCACAGCAACCCCAATATCAAGACAAAATTAATCAAAATCCATCACTACTATGTGTACAGATTGAACTTATTCTGTGTAGCAAATTTCAAGAATTGACCGTGCCAGATATCAGCGAAATCTAGACGAAGGGATACGAAGACCTTTTCGGATCCCGGCTTCGTTATCAAATCAGCATCCACTGGGTCGTCGAAGGTATCCGTGGCGAATCGCATTGGCCAGACGCAGCTCCATCGTGATTTCTGATTAAACCGAAAGATTTCAGTGGAATCAAGGGCGCCGGGAAAGGAAGAATCTCACCGCGAACGCTAACTGGTCTCTTGCTGTCAGGGAGGCCAGCAGCGGGGCATAGGTGGGCTGTGAAAGCGGGGCGCCTGCCGATTTCGGATCCACCACAAAGACACCTGCCGGCCGACGAACGTGAGAAGAGAGAGGAGCAGACAGCGAAGGAGCTTGAATTTCTGAGGGTGAGCAAGAGGGCCATGCTGACGGGTGAAAGAAGAGGAAGAGCGGAGAATGGGAAGTACGCGGAGAGGGAATCGTTGTTGGACAGAAGCGAGGGAAAGCAAGACGGATACAGTGAATGCTCGGCGAAAAGGTGGAGAGAGGGACGTGGCAGGAAAGGAGAAGAAAGATGTTAAGAAAGATAGGGACAGATATCGAGGCGGATAGAAAGAAGATAGAGGCGGTGTGAGAGCGAGACGGGCGAAGGGTAGGAGGGGGAGAGTGTGGAGGGGTGAGCCATTGCCGCATTGCACCCTCGCCAACACGATTTCACCTCTATCGATTCGCGATTCTCCGTGTGTTTTGTGCCGTTGCACTCGGATAACTAGACACTCTCCCTTTGATCACACGTTATTGTACCCAGGACCCTATTATCCTCCCAGACCTCTCTGCTGCTCGTTTCTCGCCCAACTACCATGGCGTTTCCAGTTTCCTCCGCGCGCGTCCATTTTTTTTTGCAGAGGAAAGGCCCGCGAGAGAATCATTTATCGGCGAACTTTCGGAGTTGCTCGAGCGTCCATCATTATATTTGTTCATAAACTCGTTGCAGCGACGAGCTTCGGGCTCGCCCCTCGCCAGCCACCCCTTACATTTTCACCATTCTTCTTCCTCACCCTTCCTCACATCTTCCCCCGACGGACGTTTATTACACAACCACGATGCGTTCAAACGCCGGCGAATCTCTCCTTTAATTAGTCGCCCCGTGTTTAATCCCAGGTAGAAGGGAGATAGAGAGTCGGGGCCGTTCGGAAAAGTTCGGCCCGCGATTGAAATACGCTCGAGGAAATAATGAGGAAAGTTCTTTCGCTCGCGCGCGATCCCGTTTGCATCGCTCCCTATATAATTATGACCGATTAACGGCCAGTGAAGGCGCGCGATTTTCTCTGTGGAGTATCGATGGGCAGGACTTTCTTCGTTCACCCTGTAATCCTGACCCGAGGATCGATCGCCACAACGGTTTCCAGATGATCGTGATTAAATTGAGGTGAACGGTCACGTTGCCCGTGCGATTAACACTGCATTCGCTAATCCGCGGGAGAACTGTCGTAGGAGTGGCATTAACTGTGCCAGTGGGCGAGACAGTTCGTGATTTTACGAAGCCACGATAGTGTGTCGCGGACATAATGGTTGACGCGGTACGGTAAATGGAAGCCAGGAGAATTCGTTCGAGGTACCTACAGGCAGCATAATTAATTTACTTCTAGTTAACGAACTTCTCGGATTTGAAACAGTGACTCGACGAAAATTTCGTCGTCACTGTCGACTTTGTCGATGGCTTCCATAAGAAATACGTTCTCCTTGTCGACGGATTTTTATTATCTCTTGGAGACTATGGGCCTTCCTTTTCGCGCCGACGGTTATTTGCAGTTCTTTTCAGACATTTAACCCAAGTCTCGGCACCGGTATATTCTTCCCCTCTACTTCGTCGGAAGGAATTTTGCGCCTTCCGACCCGTGGGATTTAGAAAATGCGGCACTTTGCAGCTGTGCAATGTGCCCCGACCTCATGCCAAGCCGGAGCTTGCGCCAGGGGGTTTCGAGGCACACATGCGTGGTGTACTTTCGCGATAGCAGAGGAGAGAATTCAAAGCCCGCGTGATTTTTCAGAACTTTTGCTGTTTTGGTAAAATTCCTACAAAGGCCTGTAATTGAAAGACGATTAATATTTTAATTACCAGTGATTAAAAAAATTAAGTAACGAATATTCAGAGATAAATGTGAAAAATATGTTCCTAATAAATATTTTTCGAAGTACAAAGATATCTATGTATTTGAAATTGTCGTGCAACTGCGACAGGTTGTGATTCATCATGTAAAAATAAGCCGAAATTATGAAACGAAGATTTTTCGTAAGGGTACATACCTTGGAATGGGATCCAACAGTTTCTGTGAGTGGCGAATCCCTTCTCTGATGGAAGAATCCCAAGGCGTTTCAATGGAATCTCTGGCAAAGGTTGTACACTACTTGAGCTATTGCGCGAGCATCTTCGCTCATGTAAATGTCATGCTCGTCCTGGTCTGTGAATTCTTAGAACGTTGGTATGTTGAAGGCTCTTCGTTCAATCACAGAGACCAATATTTAATAATTGAGAGTAAACCAATCAGCTAATGCTGAAACAACATTTTAATTGAAAACATGAAATTCAATAATTGTCCAATATGCAACAATTATATTAGCAATATACACGTACGGGTATAAGATCTTGTGAATTGAGCATGAGTAGTTCCTTGGATGCGAAACTTTTAAACGTCATTATCTGATTGCAAAACTTCACAGACGTCCAGCTGCAACTTACCATCTAATCATATAAACAAGATAAAGTGTATTAAATCTAGCCGCAGACTACGGTCGCATTCCCCTCTTCGCGAGAACGAGTTGCTGAATACTGCATCAGGAAACTTTTATACCTCGCCGTGTACTCGAATAAAACTCCAGCCGCTTTCTTGCCGTTGCGTTACCTCGAGTTTTCCACCTCAAAGTGATGGACCCACCTCTGCAATAGAAAATCCTCAACACGTCGGCGTAAAGGGCCTACGGGTGGCTGAACGATTTTTTCACCGATCTATAATTTATTTAATTCAGCTGGATCACGAGGCTCGTGCGATTCGACCTTTGCGCCGATAAATAGAAACAATGGCTTAGGTACATCGAATAAACAGCGCAATCGAACCTGCTCTCGAGGATAAAAGTACCTTGAATAATATATCGTCAACGTTCCCTGCTTTACCGAACATGCTTCGCATTTTCAGTACTCGTACTCCTCGAGTATACTCGTTGAAGTAAGGATGTTTACGTTGCTCGACTTACTACCAACTTTTACAGATAATTTTTTAAACTTATACACGGTTTTTTCGAAACGCAACACAAAAAATTTATGATCTGTTCAGAATCTAAATTCTTGTATATTGCGTTTCGTGAATCTTTAAACTTGCATCTTTGAAGTTTGCACTTGAACTTTGAATTCTATGCTGGGCTAAATGGTAGCAATCTTTTTAAACTATTGCCCTCGTGTATTTCACGAGGTCTGACAAATTTCAAAATCTAATTAGAAATAAAATAAATAGAGCATGTAAATTCTTAGTTCCATGAATTTTATACACCTAATCGATGTTGCAAGGCTGAATAATAATCCCCTTGCTTTATTCGCTTTTTGGAAAACGACCACATTATTACACTGCCAAAAGGATGAAGCTGTTGAATTAAAGTTCGGGCGAGGTGTATAACTGGTATACGTTTTCCGAAAGAATGGCTTTCTGAATTCAACATGAGAAAACTTTCACAGGACACTGCACTCCGTAGATGGCAAATCCTCCGGCGGATTTCGCGGTTACATTCCCTCGAGTATACTGGATTTAGCTCGAATGTTTTCGATACATACGAATCCGTAGGAAAAGGGCTGCGAATATTTCTCCGTGAAACTATTATTTTTCTAGCAACGATACCAGCCAGAATTAAAGATAGAGCCCGGCTCAAAATTGTCGGCCATTATTTCACCCTCCAACTTGTTTTCCTGAAGAAGTTATTTTTAAACAGAGCCTGCAATACGCCAGGCAGAAAATGTTCCTTTGGTCAAGAGTCGTGGAATGCACTGACTGACTCGCTGGTATGTTAAATTTATTTCGCGCTAATATCTTAAGATTGTTAACCTTTTATGTTTTACAAATCATCACTTAATGGCTGAATTAAATTTACCTCACATTCCCCTGGAAATTAGGTAGAATTTCTATTCAAACGGTGTAAATTTCCAGAAGGAAAGTGTAAGAAATCTGATTAACAAGTGAAGTTAAGCAACCCGGAAATTCAGAAAATTATGCAACTTTGTGTGTAAGTAGAGTAGTTCGTGCGTAAGATAAACCTATGTTTTTTTCAACCCTTGAAAAGATGTAGAATTTTGTTTTCCGTGGAATATCTCGAAAGCGGTGAGAGATATCGAAAAGAAGTATCAACAAAAGTTGCATCTTTTCTTTATATCTAGAAAACTGCGTAAAAATAATTATCGAAAAATTCATACTTTTCAAGTTACCCCCACCAGCAATCCTTACTTCGATAATTACTTTTACGCAGTTGTGTAGATATAAAAAAAGGATGCAACTTTTGTTTAAACTTTTTTCTAGTATCTCTCACCGTTCTCGAGAGAAATAAAATAAAATAAAATAAATTCTACATTTTTTCAAGGGAGGGATTTCACCCCCTAAAACTGCAGTATGGCGCCAACAAAAAATAGATTTGTCTTATGCATGAGCTACTCCACTTGCACACAAAGGTGCATAATTTTCTGAATTCCCGGATTGCCTAACTTCCCTTGTAAGTCTTCCCTAAATCTAAATTATTACCTATTCTAAATACATCTACGGGAAGTAAATAAATATCTCACCCGCATCGTCATCCATCGCACAGAAGGCACTCCCCAAAAAACGAGCCACACCAACAAATCCATAGCAAACAGGCCGACGGACTTAATTTCCCAAGCTGGCCCACAGATATTGCTGGAAAGAGTGGAAAGCCACCGTTGCGTATCCTTCCTCGCGGGAGTGATTTCCAGGAGGCCGCGTAAGGAAACTTTCATACGGCACGGTGCGCTCCAGTCGGCAAACAGTTCCGGCATCTTTCGCCGCTGCCCCCCCCCCCCCCCACCCTCGCGTTCCAGCCTTAAAATCGCGTGCCTCCCCCTTCTGCGGCAGACAGTTCTCGATGCAGAAGCACGGGGGCGGACGAGGCGGGGGTGGCACACACAGATACCCCTCCGGCGTGTGCTCATCCAGCGTGCACTCGAATCCTCGCAGAAAATTCGTTGAAGGCGTCGAGGTTTACCCACGTAAACGTCTCCATCCCGTGCCCTCCCCTACCGTGGTGCACGGTCGGGTGACCCGCGGGAGAGCGCACCACTCCAGAATGGAATCAGCCGACGACTTCAACGGGCTCTAACCACCTTCGAGCCACCTCCACGTTGGCTCCAGACACCGGGGCCACGGCGCGCAGCGGGACGGGGCGCGGCGTCGCCGACGTTTCGCGAGCTTGGTTATGACGCCATAAGCAGTTGCCTCGTTGAACTTATTAGAACGTGCAGGAGCTCGGCCGTGGAGAAGAGAGGATGAGTGTGTAGCCGAGTGGGTAGACACCCTCGGCGTACTCGAGCAGCCCGTCCTCCTACTTCCACCTGTGTAGTCGCCGGTTTATCCTCGTTTCCTCCATGGCGGGCTTCTTACGGCCCGTACAATGGCGAGACTAATTCGTGATATACTTTTGGCAAACCTATTTACGTACCGACCCAGACGCTCTGCCTCTGTACGAGTACGTCTCGGGTGGGACCCGCTAGCTGGCGGACGTGGAACGTTCGGGGCTTATTAGGTACGCGGACACGGGGGAGGAACGGCCGAAAGTAGGTAACGAGTCGGATGGCGGGTGGAAGATGAGGGGGCGGTTTATCGTGTTGTTATACTTTTACGCTTGGAAGCGGCTTAGAAGTTTAAGCACCCGAGTGGTTCGTGTTGGAATGAGTTGTAAAGTCAGCGGGTTATTGGGCTCGTTAAAATGTTTGGCTGACTCGCGGCGTCCGTTACTACTTGGAGCGATCGTGACCGTTTAAGTTCCCCGTGCTTTCATGGCGCTTCTGCTTTCAGCTGAATTCGCGGTTTACAAACTCGCTGCTTCTTTCTCGGGGCTTCTGTTATTTTTGCTGGAATTCTGACGCGGCTTCGGCTGCGTCTGGCCAGTATGGGATATTGCTACTGATTCTCTGCTGTGGGTCTAGCTGTCCGTAAAAAAATTTGCTTTACAACTTATTTGCATTTATTCATTGAGAATAGTTTCTTACGTTATATAGCTACCTGTTACCTCGACGTCTATATATTTCTAAATGTTACGCCACCTTGTGCACCTCGCAATGTATCCCTGAATAAGATGTCGATAGAATCAACATTCACAGAACCAGTAAGTGATTATAGTCACATTCCCCTTCATACATTTTCTACGTAACCTGCGCTTCACAGATGAAGCGTGCAAACAGGCAAACAATCTTCTTTGAAGTCTCAACAATCTGTTCACACGCGAGACAACGAAAGGGAGTTATTGCAAACGTGCAAAGTAAGTGTACTAACAGAAATGAAAGCGACAGCATTAAGTAGGCGCAACGTAAACTGTAGTAGGTACCGAAGAACTAGAGCGAAGTTGGAACTTTGTCGCGAAACAAGGCAAGTAGTTCCGTGCTCGTTCCCAATGCGTTGTTCACCAAACACGTATATAAACGTGTCTCGAATAATTGGCGCCGTATTTAATTTCCCTAAGAGCGGAGAAACAACAGGATTGTTCAGGACGAGACGGCGGAGTGTTAATCTTTCTTAACTCGTTTCTCGCGTTTTGCTCGTCGCGTACGCGATTAAACATTATTACTCGAGGCTGTAAATGTCCCGTCATTAATTCGCAAGCTCGTAAACGGGTAATAAAGAACTGCGCTTAAGTAAAATAAAAGAGCGCAAAAAAGCTTGGAGAATAATTACATGTAATAAAAATGTTACCTCCATGCAATACCTACCGACCAACGATGCGGCAAACAATTTAACCTCGGCAGGGTACACAAACGGGTTAACTTTGACGGCCGTTTACATTCTACGACTGCGTCGAATGATATTGCGATCGGAAGGAATGGACGAGCAGCCTCGGAATGCCCGCAGAGAAAATTAAATTTAGGTATTAACTGTACGCCGAATGACGATGCTATTAGTTGACACTGCGCCGGAATAACAGACTCTGCATCCCGTAATTAATTCCCTGCAAAACAGGCGGAGACGAGTGGGGCGTGTGCGTGTGCTCTTTGACCGCGGTAATCACAATTACCAGACTTCTGTTGGCACTGGCCACTGAGACCCTTCCATTTCCCCTGGAAAATATCACGGCGGAAGCTACGGGTTCATTGCGTCCGCCTTCCAATGAGCACGCGATCACTTTTCGTTTGGCCAATGGATTTTGTCATCCACAGTGCCCCGTGTAGGCGAATTAATTACTCGCGTATATCAGATTGTCCGACCGAAATTGCGTCCTCTGTGTATCGAAACTAATTGACCGTTTCTAGATATTGCGTATTGGTCTCTGTACGCGGGGACATGTAAACACATTTACGAACCACACGGTGTATGCCAACTATTCTTTTCGGCGAGATTCTTCGCGCAATTCACTGGAGGAGCGTGTGGAATTACTTATTGTGATGGTGACTCAAACTGAACTACAGCAGGTGGTGTTATTTAAATGTATTGCAAAATAAGTCTAAATAGCCATCAACCTTTCAGACCTTCTTTCTTTTCTATTCTCCATCAAAACTTTCACCCATTCCCAGGGACAGTCGACCACCAGGGATAATTGACTCCTCAGAAACCTGTGTCGTCCAAAAATACAGAAATGATATCTAAAAAACAGGATCCACAAGAAGATTTGCTATAATCATCCAACGCAGCAGGTTCCGTTAGATCAGACTAGGATGAAACCACAATCTACGAACAGGATGCTTGGGAGAGATGAATCCTCCCACGAGAAAGAGACAGAGGCACGATAGGGGGAGGGATGAGGGACTAGAGAGAGCTGCGAAAGCTGAAACACGGCGACCTCCATTTCCGCGTGCAACCGGACCATGCTTCTGCAACGACGTCCCGACAAACTACGCTACCAAACCAACGGTTTGCTCGCCTCGCTGTGCATTTATGCACGCTGAGATCACCTACACCGAGGCCGCACCAGCAGCCCCGTGCGTTACCCTCCGTAAGCCGCCATCAGTTTCACCGGCGCGGCCATCCGCTTCGATCTCCTCTTCCGCGCCATTAATGCGTCGCCGTTACAACGCAAGGGCGCCGAAAGGGCAGTGGAATTCGAAAGTGTTTTTCGGTGAGTTCCGTGTAACGGGAGCATTTGTGCGTGTCACTGTGCCTGCTGCAGCGAACTCGGGCGTCAAAGCCGCGGGACATTGGATCCCAGTAAGATACCTACGTAATATTATCAAACTCTCAGCTAAATCTCGGTTACATGTTAGAAGACAGAACCACTTTATTTGGAGCGGCGAATAGAACTTAAGGATTTCGCCGTAAATAACGGATACATTTTTCTTATCCGTCTCAGAGATTGGAAGTTTGAGGAAATAATTCTCTACAGAGAAGCAATTACTGGCGCTTAAGCGCGGGCCCCGTAAGTAATAAAACTCAAGATTAGAGAGCCGCTACTCGTGTTTACTACATCTGCTTAGGCGTTAGGAGTGCCGGGCAGCTTTTTCACGAGTTCTGCGTCGGCTTACCGAGGCATGTTTGTTGCCAGACTAAATTAATTTCACGCATAGCTCGTTGTCGCATTCCCTGGAGGCTGGACCGTTATACGGAAAGTAATATTACCGCCGCGAGCCATGGTGGAAGTGACGGCGCGAGGGGCGGCAAGAGGGAGAGGACGGCGTTGGAGGGCGAGCGGGAAAAATGGACGGGGCGAGCCGGTCGAGGGAAGAAGGATGCAGGATCGTTCGGAGCGAGACGGGTCGTCGACGAGGACGTCGCGGGAAATGGAAGCGCTGGTGGCGAAAGGAAGGGCAGGCTGAGACAGGAGAGCAAGAAACAACAGATGGGGTAAATGGAGGCGAAAGAAATCGGAGGACGAAGGAGGATCCTGCGCAGCAGGGGGAGGGGGGGGGGGTGGAGTGTGGAATCGAGGAAAATATAAGAAGCTCCTTCATTTTCATTAATAAAACATCTCGTTGGGTAAAGAAGCGCTGCGAGGAGAGTGGTGGAGTAAAAGGCGGGGGGAACGGACTGGGGGCCAGGGAAGAGATACAGACTAGGAAAAGCAGCGGGCCACAAGACGGGCACGGTTTGTGACTATTTCTGAATAACAACGAAATGCAAAGTAGCTGATAGGTGGTAGGAGACGAGCTAGCTGCGCGCTCGCTATTCCTCAACCACCGGGGCTCTTCTCCAACGCCACCATCTTTGGGCTCTCAAGACCGCAAGCTCTCTTCTTACGTGTACCTACCACTGGTAAGAGCCTCTTCCTTAAGATCCTCTTCGTCTTCCCTTCCCACTTCCTCTGGCGCTTCTCTACGGACTGTTCCTCCTCCACGAGGGGTTAATCCCTCTCCGGGGAAAATTAGCCTGCTGTTCGCAGCTCGTTTCGCCTGCCCCTTCCGTGAGATGTCCCTCGACTTTCGGAGGAGCCCCCTCGCTTGTCAAGACGGATTGCATCGTATCGTTATAATTCATTCGCCCGTGTGATTTTCGCGGTTACGGGGGAATTTTGATCAACGCTGAGCGATGAGCTTGAATTTTCCACTGAAATTTCGTCTCGCGTAACGGTCAAGCAGACAATATTGTTGCGACGTTGTAGGTTTCGAGTCCGTTGCTTGTTCTGTTGGCGTGGAAGCTTTTGTTCTTAATGGTGAGAACCTTTAAAAGAGATATTCTTTATGTTACCCACGATCTTGGATGAGTCTGTAATTTTTCGGTAAAGGCACACTGTGAAACACGAAAGAAATGTAAATAATTGGAACAAATAAACTACCTGAAGTCTGGAATCTTGAAATATTCTAAAGTATTCATCTATATCGATCGTTTTGGAAATTGGTGCCAAGTATTTTGAAGTATTTTGATGGAAGTGAAATATTGTAGTCCACGTAAAAGTAGGAGAGGGGGGGGGGGGGCAAACACCAGCGGAATAAATGAAACCTAGTATTAAAATGACGACTTAAAATATCTTTAAATATCCCTTGGACCACCAGTATACACCAGTTTAAGTACAATATCTGATCCTTTCAGAAGCCTCAACCTCAACCAGTATTCTGACGGACCTATAATAATCCCCCAAAAGTACCGAGTGAAGATCTAGAAATACTGAAACCGAACCCATTAATAACTTGAAGACAGCCAACGACATTTGATCCTGCAGCAAGCAGAACAAAATCTCTGCCCGCTCGTCGATGTCGCTTTCAACAAACTCCTCAGCAGTTTGCCTACTTCGGTAATTACTCGGACCGTGGGCTTCGCGGCCGAATACTGTAAATTGTTTCTCCGTGGGTCAGCGTTAATTCCCCGAGTTTCGGCAATGTAAACGAGATTCCATGCAGAGTTCGAAACGGGAGATTTGTAATCGGTTTAAACGCGTTACATTAAAGACCGTAATTACCGTGTGGGAGCTGCTATCTATAGAACCGGCCATGTATCGCTCGCAATTACGGAAGCAAAGAGCCTCTTAAATTATGGATCCGGAGTACGACGTGCAATAATGTGTATGGTCTGTCGTACAATTTATAGGTCAGCCTGCTGCATTCTTTACGCGAGAAACTTTCCGCAGCGCTCTCGGCTATTAATGCTTATCAATCATTCCCCAGCCCCGCCAGTCTGACTCGTTTCATACGCTGCTCAACAATTCAACAGCTCTAAACCGTTTCGCCTTGGACAGAAAGCTGTACAATAATTTCGTAAGTTTATACGGGGGAAGTAACAAAATTGCCGGGAAAGTTCCCAGGAGGAATCGCGCAGAGAGCTGAGACTTTTATTCGAACGTGCACAATGACTTCCCTTTTCATATGTTCTTACGTTCGAGTGGTAGGTACCTACATTGAATGCGAAATACGATCACGTGCCTTTACGTGACTGTGAAACTGCACGTCTGGCATGAGCGTTTCGTTGTTGCCGTAACTAGACAGCAGTAAAGTTTATTATTTTATGAACGATCCGTGGGATCGCTCGTGAAGCTTGATGGAAATTCCGAGCGATGTATTCTAATCGTGTAAATAGTGTTTGAACGCAGCTGAAGCTGCGAATAACTGTGATCCCTGGTAATGGTAGATGTGACATATGTCTACTTTCAAATTGCAGCAATACAAAGTTCATAATTGAGAGGAAAATTTCATACCCTTTGCTCCTGTAAAATGATAATACATATCATCTGATCGGTGTTGGGTATATAGGGTAGTTGTCACGAAGTGGCCAACGATATTAGTTCCTAATAATACCTATAACTATCTGTAGAAATCAAGAAGTTAGTAATTTACAGTAATTCAGTCTGCGTCGGAATGAATGGTTTTAAAAGAGAAGACACACGCGACGTAATTAAACGAGTCAGCTTGAATTTCCCGTGAACGAGCAATAAATGATATCCCAGCGGAACGAGAGGCCCAGCGCTCGACAAAAGCCCGTGGAAAAATTCCTTTCAATTGTTCCACGACTTCGAAAACAATTAAACCCTTTAGTCTGAAATTTAAAACCTCGCCGCTCTCAAACTTGCAGAGCGCGGGCCGAGGAATGCCTCGCGAAAAATGTTAGTGGAACGGCGTGCCTTTAAAGGACGCTCGTAAAATTCAATACTCTAGCTGCGCTCTTTAAACTTGAACTTATTCTTTCCCATAAAAATGCTATGCGTGAGCAAGAAGGGACGACGCACATTTTGTTACGAGAATTTCGGGACACGTGATTGTGTCCACGTGTGCAGCAATGGGTGTGTCAGAATACCACGGCGCATCCGAGTTTATAGTATATACCCACTTTCTGCACACTTTCGCAGCCAACGGTACGTCACATTTAAAGTAGTCTGAAAGTCATAAACGTCCGTGGCACGATGGGCGAGCGGTACAGCGATTTTCTCGCAGTGGCACCCGCGTGTCACGAGCTTTACGAGATCTCCAGACGCGCCAAAGATGTCGTTCTATGTCGAACAGCCCTGCTCTTCATTTTTACAACCCCCTGAGCTCGTCGAGTGGTTCGATTTATCGATTATTAATGAAACACCCCGTGCGCGGTGCCTCTCGATTTTCTTTCCTTAAAGTAGGGATTCTCGCCAAGATCCTTTTGAGGAACTGCAACCTTGTTGAGCTTCATCCTTTGCTATTTATAGCCTTGTCTTTAGTTTTGTGCTTTAATTAAGCCAGTGTTGGCTGTAAAGTAAGGCACCTGTTCCATCTTGCAACTGCATTAGGCATTATTCGTTATTTAGTAATTAATTCTTGTTTTCACATTTTCTTTATTGTTAAATACCTACTATTGCAATTACTAACTCCTATCTCTTGCTTGTCCTCTAATGAATCACTCATCTATCAATTCATCATCACACTTCATTTTTCTACAAAGTAGGAGTACTGTAGAGTGTGTTCACTTCGCGTCTTCTTCCATTTTCTCGTAAATTTCTTTCATTACCAACAGTTTTTTCACTGCATAAGGGCGATTCGAAGTAAACCCGCGCTTCTAAAGTTCCTCATTTTTACTCGGAAGTTGAGCCCCGATTTTTAACGACGAAATAATTTATGATCTTCCGGGAGCGCGGGAACGATGAATGAACGAGTGTGTAAAAAGCATCGACAGAAGTAGACGGTGGACCGGGACAAAAAGCGAACTTCTATGCGTAGTATTAAATATCGTCGCGATAGAACATAGTGCGTCGTTATCTCGCTTTCCTTGGATGAAAAGTCGGTGGCGGTGGAAAAAGGGAAAGAGCCGGAGACCGTCGACGTCTGGCTGCTGAAGGGATTTCCGCCTGGATACGTTCATTCGACGTTGATATAGATCTCTTTCTAAATACAGAGGAATGAACGCTTGCGTGAGATGGCAGAAAGCTAAAGCCAGTGGACCTGGATATTTGAATTCTTAGATATTTAATCATCGCGTTTATGAACTATATGTTTATTTAAAATCTTGATGCCAGTGCACATAAAGCATTGCAAGCTATTTTATAGGAAACTGCTAAAAGTAACAACAGAATTCCTGTTTTTGTGCTTTTGTATAAAATATAAAAAATATGATTGGAAATGCTGTTGTACTTAGTATTTTAAATAGCAAAAAAAATATGGGAAGTATAGCTATGAATTCAGGATAATCTGGATTGATGAACCTTTTTTTTATTTAAAATGCAAACCTATTCTTTAACCATGAATAATTATTGTAATGAGTTGTAAGAAGTTTCGCTACAACCATCACAATCTTGAGACAATAATATTCTAAACGACCGTTGTTTATAGATCTAAATTTAATGTAAAATATACAGTGATGGTTTAAGAACAGATTAAAATGTGAACAATAAAAAATACTACAGTCTGTGGAGAAGGATTATATTATATATTTTAGTCTACAGCGTAGAAAATCAGGAGACAGCTCCGAATTTGTGATACTCACGTCATAAGTAAAAGCTGTTATAATATTTATTTATACATATATATGTACAGGGTGTTCGGCTACTAATGGTCATCGATCCTTCACGGGGTGATTCTACAGGCCAAAATAAGACGAAAATATAGAATAAAAGTGTCCACTGATATAAATACCACTGATATCCTCGTAGTTTTTACCTTTGGCACCTGCTACAAATCGGACAGGAGTGATTTCAATTTAATATTAGATACCTAATCTCTGCTGGAGTCAACATTTTCGCTTTATTAGCCAAAGAGGACTGTACTCGCTTTATTAGCCAAGAAGGCGCCACTTAACGATCTTCGAGAGGCCGTCTTTACCGCCGCGAGTTTTGCCAGGATTCGGCGTGCTCGTTTTGCAATGCAGAACGCTGGAAACTTTCCCAGCGATTTCTTTCACGGGGGCGAAGTTTCGTCCGCGGTCCCGTCGCGATTAAACGGAATTCCCAAGTTCGAATACGACGACTGTTACTGCCGTTTCAGCCCGACAATGCCTCTCTACTTGCTGCGTTCAGTAATTAGCAATTGCGCCAGTCCTCGGCGAACTTATTGTTCCCGCCGGCAGGGAAGCACCGCCGAGGGAGCTTAACGCGCCGAACAGAGGGATACGCAGATATGAACGAGCGTTTTCCTCGAATGGACACGGCTGAGATCAGAATTTCCATCGCTCCTTCTGGCCATCTCTGTCGTTGTTTAGGCAAATCTTTATGGCGCTATCTCGAGCGTGTTCCCTGTTCCGGGGGACGTTAAGCGGCTTTGACTCGTCGTAACTGCCGCTTCCTCCTTCCGTTGGAGATGAATTTTGAATACTTTCTTCGCCGTATCACTCTGCTTCGTGCAGTTTAACGTTCACTGAGAGCCAAGCCTCGAATGCCCGTTACGATGGCTTAAGGGCCATTCATGCGATTCAACTGTTTCGCGTCACGCTCCGAATCCGTCCGGATCGAAATAAATATCGGCAATAACGGATGAAAGATAGCGTATAGCTTTTATGATTAATGAGACATCGTACGGTGGAATCTGTATTATCCAAACACTGTAGCATTCGAAGGTTTTCTTCCTTGGACGAAATATGTGTTGTACAATATGGCGTAATTTATTGAAATATGCTTCTATTGAATTTAATTGTAGGTAACAATCATTCTGATTAAAAAGCATGGAACTGACAGTATACCTAATAGGATTTCTGTAAGAAAGGGTTTAGGACTTCCAATTTGGGGTAGGTATTACTTACAAAAGTGACTAAAAAATTTTTAATTAACAGTAGGTATTAACACGTATCGAATAAAATTCGCATCACTTTATGGTTCTCAAAAAAGCATCCCCGTGTCGTATAAATTTCCAGTTACAAACAAAACACGCGAAATGGCAGGGAGCTGCGAATTCGTGTAAAATAACACAGAAAGTATTACTTGCTAAAGCATCTGGAATGTTTATTTTCCGCTGGTTGCAGCCGTTGCAAATGCGCATTATTCGCAAAAATCCCTGCAACACAATCCCCCTTGTGAATTAGTATGCACTTTGCAGAACGATAGCAGTTGGGCAGCATTTTGTTGTTACAACGTTTTGTAATCGAACACAGTAAATTTCGAGGAGCGGTTTTTTTCATCCATTTGATACACTGCTCGAAATCGTATCTGCTCTCTCTTTTTTCTCTGCTCTAATATCGTCAGGGTTCCGCCGTGGCCGTTTTGCATATTTATGAAACGAAACCGGCACCGATATAATTATTAATGCCCGCGTATTGATATTGCGCTCTATCGCTTCGTTTTTATTATTTATTATAATCGCGCAATTAGTCGTTATCATCCGATAATCTACACGCATTATCATAAATAAATAATTAATGCCTGGCTCACGCGTATATTTATACCGGTAACGCGACTCCGTGCGTACGAGGCCGGTAAAATATTTAACGACGCGAAACGCGTGGCGCTCGTGACTCACAAATAATGCATAAATAACACGTAGGTTGGGGAGAACAAGGTGTCTCGCAACGGATCGCCACGTCCCGTTTCTTCTTGTTGGCGTTTTTCGCGACTGTGCATCGACGTCTAGCACCGTTGCACCCTTGGAGTCGCTCTTCCACCCCCCCCCTCGTTTAACAACGCGATAAATCTCCTCTGCAATCCCGGTCTATTTTTAACGGCTCCTAAAGAAGGAATCGCCGTGGAAAAGAAGTACAATAACTTACAATTCCCGTTAACGAAGGGGTGCCTTTCTTAATTAAAATTAATTCGACAGTCGCGAGAGACTCGAGAGCTTTAATCAATCGTGCCGTGCGCGAGTAAGCCTCGGGGGTGGCAGCAAAGACTTTAATGAAATTTCAGGCGACGACTCTTCTTCTAATACCCGATCGTGGAAACAACAATTGGCCGTCACCTAATGAATTAAGACAAGCATCGATCATTCAGCGAAAAAACTGTTGCCTTCGAATTAGCCACGCGCTGGCTCCTCCTCTGACGAGCATTCTATGCTTCTAGGGGAAACTCAGTTCTCCCTCTGAGTAAATACTGTCCCGTATCATCGTGTGTTTTCGATCAGGAAATTATTTACGAAGATATGAAGATTGGGCATTTAATTTTGCTTTTTGAAGTTCACTTGTGGAAGGTTTTCATATATTTCGATGAAATTCTGTGGCTCGATGCAGAGAATCGAGAGAGTATCCCTCGATGTCTCTCGCCATTCTAGGAACAGAGGGTTAAGTCGCGCGAATTATTTCCACGAGATGTTTAACGTGAAACGCGGTTTTAAATTTCCAGTTTAGTCGAAGTGGGAGCGTGTGGTAAAGTGCTTTATAGAAAGACGGCCAATATTTTAATAATCACGAATGGAACAATATCAATCTAGTACGTACCTAGCAGATTTCTCGTATTTTCTTTTCTCTCGAAAGAGCTGCGTACAACCCCGGTTCTTATAACCAGACGGTTGCAAGCCAGCTTTCCTCTTCCACAAGGGAGCCCAAGAATTAAATTCAACATTATTTCAAGAAACACCGCTGGTCGAGATATTGCGCAAATAAACTATATCTTGAGCGTCATATAGCCACGATCCATCCGTCTTCAATACATTCAATTAAAGGAATATTTCTCCTTCTACCATTTATTTCCCTTTCTCCTCTGTACACGATCGAAATATGCTCCAAGATAAGAATTATTGTATCATTCCTATCAGAACAAATGCACTCTGCAGCTATATTATTATTCATAATAATATATTATTCCTCTATATACTGCAAATTTCGACCGTCTGTATTTCTTAAACAAATTCGGAACCAACAAAATGATGACTTAACCCCCCCCCCCCCCCAATTTCGCGTAGACTGCATCATATTGAAATTTCATAAAAATCCGTGACACGAGGTGCAAAAAAATTATTAGTTTCCCGTGGAGTGGACTGATTGTACATTTCGTGACCCAAAGGGAACAATCTCCACGTTCGTTGTTTTCAGCGAGAAACATCATACATTCGTGGCAATGGTATTCGTCATCGACGGGCAATATTCCCGACGGAATGGCTTGATAGTCGAAAGTCAACTTACATCACTGGCTGGAAACACCTCAACCGTTTCACCAGTGGAAAGCAGCTTCTCCCCTATGCCAACAGTTAAAAGTTGAGCAGTCACCGTGTAATTCACGGGGGACGACTGTCCCTAAACTCCTGTAATATCCACGTACTCGCCAGCTCGCCAGCTCTCATGTCCTTGGCGTTTAAATTCTCCCCGAGCTGGCGCTCAGAATGGCTGAGAATCGACGAAAGAGTAGCGGACAGTATGTTTTATGAAAGTTTCATCTCCCGTAATCTCAGGATATCTCTTCGCTCCCCCTTTCTTCATCCGTTCCGCGACATTAAATTTTGGCAACTTCCAAAACTACCCCCGGTTTTGTGGGCCGCTTCCACGCATCCCCGCTTGCCACTTCTTTTCGCCTCAGTGATTCTGGTCAATGGCTTAATCGCAGCCTAGCAGATGCTGGGTCTCTTCTGATCCAAAGATGATTTCAATCGTGAACTCGATTGAAACACTTGGGTGGCACTTGCTTGGTGAAAACACGATGGGAGCACGACTTTGCATCGGTGCGACGTGGTTTATGCTAGTATTTGCTGAGTCTTAAAAGAAGAAGGGGGTGTTTGCAATTGTTTCAAATACAAAGTGTTCGTAATTTTGTAGCAGAAACTGTGGACAAGTAAAACACTCCAGAAATAAGAATATCTTCTTTATTATTACCCGATTAATTGCGCAATTCTATCAATTGTGCTTAGTTATGCAGAAACCTACAAACATTCAAAATGACAAAAAATTAGTTAAACACAGTACGGACTGCATAATTTTGTGATCTTTATTTTTACAAATTTTGCAATAAATTATCAACCGCATAGAACAACTCTTACGTTATACAATTATTAAAACTACTAAACCATAGTCATTAGAAATATTTGTTTTTACTCTTGGATCGATTTTAGAAGCAAGTGGCAGTCGAACAAATAACGCAAATTATTATCAGCATGGAATAAAAGTAGTTTTACAAAAAGTATTCTTTGCTCGAGTATAATCCTCGTAACTTTGCGCCGTCTCTATTTCATTTCGAAAATACCGCCACCATAAAAGTTCCCCGATAAAAAGAAACCACGCAAGGATCGTTTGATCAACTTAAAAAGAATGAAATTTTTATTGTTGGGGGAGTTTCTCGGAGATCGAAATAAATACGGGTACGATACAGCCGGGGAAGTTTCCTACCCCCGTTCCTTTAAATTCCATACAATGCTGATTGCGACAGATATGGAAAGGGCCGCGGAAATAGCAAACGAGGCACGAGATATATTTTTACTTTGGGGGGCAGTCGTACGATTTCTGCATTCGTCGCGAGTTAAGCGAATCGACAGGCGATCATTCGAAGTCGAATTCAATTCTTCGGTTATTCGAGCGGAATATTTGCACACCGTGAAATGGGAGTGGCTTGAATCGAGATTCCTAGGGCAATGTCAACCGTTTTTCCCGAATTGCGAATACGAAATAGCCAGGTAGATCGAATTTGTCATTTCCGATTTCCCGAAATCCTTGCTCCCCGGACTTTCTAGCCCTCTGAACCTGATATATGCGTACGTTATATCCCTCGGGCTGATGTCCAACGATTTTCGGCGGATCTTGGCTCGCGCGGGAAAAACCGCTTGCGCGGGGGATCCATCTTGAACGTCAAAGATTCCAGCCGCCAAATGATCCAATTCACCGGAAACATCCAGATCCAATCTGTTGGGATATTCTGGAATTAGGTTGCAATCCCTCTAGACCAATTTTAATCCCTTTGATTGCAGTCGTTAGGCATTTTAATCGCGTCAAATGGACTGCAGGAGCAGCACGTTCTAGCGAATCGCGTTTGAAAGAGCCAGCCTAGATTAGAACGAAGACTGATCGATCATTCCTCCCTGAAACATACCCATGCTGCACCTTGATAAGTGCTACAGAAATGAATGTGATTCCTCGTTTAACAGTAATAAGAACATAGAATAGAATTTAACTTGCGAGAAGCGAAACAATCGACTCCTGAATTTGTTTTTAAGATTCGGTGTGGGCCAGTGTTTCTGCATATGTATGTAAATTCGTAGACCACGCATAATTCTAATACGTTTGATATGTACCAGTTAAAAAAATCAGAGAAATGTCCTCTCAGCTTTTATCTACAAACTCGTGCTTACAAAGAAACACCTCAAACTTAGACATTCAAAATACTATATTACTATAAATCTTTGAAATATATGTAGGGTGTAATTATCTTAACTGGACAAAATCATTCTTTCAAGATTTAGCTACCATTCGTTTCCATTTCCTGAACAACAGTACCGCAAAGATGGAAAACAATTTGGAACACTAAAGCGAAATAAGAATCGACCCGTGTGGAGCGTGTAGAATTCACTACTGAGTAATCAAGAGGTACGATCGACAGCGAGCACGAAGGAGCATCGACATGGAACAAGGAAAGATGTCGACGTCGAAGCTACCAATGACCGTGATATTTCCTACGTCTCCGAACACGAGTCCCTGTCGATTCGTTTTCTTCACAGAGAGGGCCCTAACCGGCGCGTAAATTCCCCATAACGTGGATCAATCGTGGCACAGACAGGTTAAAAGGCCGTGCATGCGGCAACGGGACGAAACAAATAGCACCTCGGCACCGCGAGCTATTCCAAGTCGAATGTAAATTTCAACCGCGCTCCGGAGCCGCGGGTCGCGGGCACGGGGGAGGAACGGAGGGGGGGGGGGTAGGGCGAGGCAATGGGAGGGAATCGAGAAAGATAAACGTTTTGGGCAACCAGGGAGGGGAGAATGAAGAAAGAAGAACGAGGAAGGGAACGTGGCACAGTTAGAGGGGTGGTGTTAAGGTATGAGGCATCCAGAGAGTTATGTGGCGACAAGCGGACAACCCCTTAGCACGGGGTGACAAATACGGGGCGCTTCGTGCCTTTCCTGTCGCGACGCTACACCCGCTTGTCCCTGCAAAGGGAGAAGAAAGAAAGGGTGGCCACCTTTCCCACTCCTGGTGAGTCACTCAGCTACAGGGTTATAGCTGCGTCTGACAGACCCTTCCCTAACTTGTCTATAATTCGCGGATTTCTTTGCTCCCTGCTTGCGATTCCCGACATCTGCATTTTCACGCCGCCCCCCCCCCCCCCTTCTCCCGGACCTTTCGGAGGGTGGAGATCTGTTGACAGATACAGGGTGCAGGAAAAATTTGTGGCTATAGGGCGAAAATTGTGCAATTACTAAGTAGAATAGTATTTCTTTTGTGCGGAATCACTCATTTCGACTCCACTTGTCTGATTATGGACATGTGGACTAACAAAGTAGTTGTGCTCGTACAGTACGCGAAATATTTACTGCATCACTCGGATATTTAGCGTGCATTCCCTTCCACCTCATTTAGTATTAATATTCCTAAAGTATTTTCACGCGATGGTTGAGTGGCCATAGTCTGTCCGATATGTTGGTTAAAATAAGCTAGATATGAACTACTTTATCAATGCACATTATCAATTATTTCATAGCACGTGGATTTGCGATTCATGCAATAAATATTTCCAGTACTGTATCTGGCTGACCTTATTATATGCCTCTGCATTTTACTAAAAATAGTTTAAATCTTGCACAATTAGAGGCAAAAGTTACGGTAGCATTTGGATAATTGGAGTCTGGCTATACGTTCGCAAGAATTCATAAATCACTGAAATTTCAATACCTCTTTTCTCAAAACTTTATAATAAATCAGTATTTTTACACCAAAAGTTACCCTGTCATCGCTTGTACCACGAATTTGGCTGCACACTGTATACAGACCGGCCTGCTAGATAATCGACAAATCGATTTCCAGCGTGTTTTGCAGACCAATTTGAACCAAGAATGTTTTGTACATAATTAATCTGTTTCTGAAACACAGAACACAGAATAATGGAAATAGCGCTGCTTAGGTTGAATATCAGCTCTACATGAAACGCAGAGTTCCTCGTCTCTCCACGATTCAGAACGTATGCAAAATTTTTAGGAAAACCAATTAGGTTTGCATTTCCATTAGTAAATGTGATGCAATGCACTTACTGCTAAACATACCAGACCATGCATCTGTACATCCTCTTTATGAATGAAACACAGTTTACCCTCAACGATGTTAACCTATTAACTTAAAACGTCTTCCAGTGTATTTAAAATTATATACACACGTATTGAAAAACCATTATAGGAAAACGGACCCACTTTTTCTAAAGTCAATTTCACGAATAAATTGGCGCACTACATACTTCTAGTATAGGTCCGAAATTTTTCAATTTTCACGACCAATCAGCTCGTTTTACTCAGTAGAGAGGGCTTATCAAATGACTGCTTAGATTTACATACTGAACAGATGAACGATACATAACACCTACCTCCACCTATTAATTTACTATGAACATGTGATCTGGAATACCAAACAAGTATTTCATGCTCATTACTAGCAAGCTCGATATCAAAAGAATATGCAGCGCTCAACTCGATAACGTACGAAAATAATGACACCGTGTTGAAGACTTTCCTGGTTCAAAGCAACCTGTCATACATGCTGAGGAAATTTGGGACACCCTGTGCATAAGTTACCAGAGAATTTTCACGGGGAAGTTCGCAAAGTGCGGGCGCGCTACCGGCGGAGGGATTCGAGGACGTTATTGTTATTATTTATCTCGCCGATTTTTCCTGCGAGACGTACCCACGCTCGGCTGTCAGGCTCAGATGCAAATATTCGTGACTTTGAAACTGAGTAAGCACGGGGCGGAGAAAGCCAGCCTGGGGTATTCGCGCGGCGGTGAAGGTGGAAACTCGCGGGAAACGGCGGCTGAGATATCTGCTGCGGCTGTGGTTTATGAGGCTGGAAGATTGTAGAGGGGTTCTTTGGAATCGCTCGGGCGGATACATAATAAAGCGAAATCGGGGCTTGCGTTCGCGTTGCTTGCAATCTGAAATTCAAACTTGTCGCGTTGCGTTCAGTTATGAAACATTTTTTCTGTTTCACGCTCAGTAGGAAACCGCATGAAGTGTTACACGGCGATTTCGACGAAACTTTGTAGGAAGGTATATAATTAAAAAATATTTCGCCAATGTTCGACCGAAAATGCAGACACCTAATAGTTTACGAGATATTTAACAGTAAAGTAGCATTTGCCACGAAGCCACCGCGCTTATTGTTACGTCGTTGAAGTTTCAGACTTAATGCGTCAACGGGCAAACGCAATTTTTATTGTTTGTCCAGGGAAGAGGTGACGTTTCATAGGGTTTTGTGACAGTCAGTCTTTAAATGACTAATAATATGTTTGGAGGTAAAATTACATAATAATATGATACGATATTTCAGTAAATAATTGTGATAATATTGTTGCGGAATAGTTTTCAAGATGTTATAAGTTTCAAACACTTGTCACTGGCACAGAATGGGATTACTTCTAACCTCTCGCCTAAGGTTGCAGTCTCCAAAGACCATTAATCATCACGTGGTTTTTTTAGAATTATAAATACAGAACAATACACCTCACTGACCAGAATAGTAGCCCTGCATCTTTACCTACCACAGTCACACATTTAAAAACTCAAAGTGTTCTTAATTTAAATTCGCGTGCAATTATCATAGTGGCGGCATACCTACATTGTTCAAATTTCATCAGGTCGAAAATAATGAAAGTTACTTATTAAACAGCAAACAAAATTTGAAATGAAACGCACTAGTCCCAATTCTGAAAGCAAGCAACAAAGCTGAAACAAACCTCCCTTAGTACTCTGAAATGACTTGCAACGTACCCCCCTGTAACAGGGAATAAGTAAATGGAGACTCAGCCCGCGCTAAGAACGCGATTCCAGATTCTCTTCTGTCAGTTCTTTAAAAGTATACGCGAACGTCACGACGAGAACGTCATAGAACGCATAACACGGCGCACCCCCGTCTCTTGGGGCGTAAACCCAGAGAGGGGATGCATTAAGGTCTTAGTGGCAGCGGTGGTATTACGATCGAGTGTCCTCGGTATAATTTCGAAGGAAGAAAATGGAAGAATCGCGATGAAACTGAATCCGTAAGCAACGGGGATTCCCGTTTCCTTGCCCATTTATTTCTGCTCGCGGAAGGTACGCGTCTCCCTGCCCGTAAACAATTTAATTGTCGCGTGGAGATTAATCATCCACGTTGGAATTAATAAGGGGGATGCGTTCATTCCTGGCTGGGAGGCGCGTAATTAATTAAATGGACGGGCTTAATGCGTTCTGACAAACCGTGGACCGCACTTACGACGCAACCAACAAGCACCATGGTGCCGGGTAGAGGGGGGGGATCCGAGGGTCCCGGACAAAGAAAAATCCGTAGTCAGCCGCGACGATATTAAGGGTGATTACGCAAAATGCTTAATAATAGTGAGCCCGCTCGCGACGCGTCATCGCCATTACTTTAAACCCCCCTTTACGGTTGGTGGACGATGAAATTTGCGTGACGCTAGGAGTTTATATCGTGGACATTTTGAGCCCTGTCGTTGTTAGGAGGTTGCGTACAGCGGAATGTTTGACAAAAGGGGTTATTAATTAATTAATTTCTGTTGAGGAAATTTGTGTTTGTGTAGAGAGACGTAAATTGAAGGATTTCGAAATCATATCACGTTCTTTGGTGGGACTAGATACTTCCGTCCCATGCATATTATAATTTAGTTAAGTTCAGGTGAGTGCACTAATTTAAAACAGAAGTATAAAAAGTAGCTAAGTAGTTCAACCTTCCAATTCGATGTGTGGCGTACCGAAGATGGTCCTTTCTCGTCTGATCCTTTCCCTATAGCTGTTATTCGACATAGCAATGCCAAAATCTAATTCGCAAAGAATAATGGATCTCCGTTTTCTCTCTCTGAGCGGGCACTGCTTTAAACATTGGACCATTCAACAAATCATATAATACAATGCCCGCAGTATTTTCAAAGGCTTCTGGCATTTAATAGACAGTTGACCCCCAAAAGCGAACGGGAAATCGCTCGTTACCCGTAACGAAAAGTACGTCCTTGTAAACTGAATAGCGAACACAAGACGCGCCGAAGGATTAAACAAACGACCAACGAGTAAAAATGGAATTACCGACGGAGTTATTGAATTACATTAATGCGAAGCGCTGAGAGCAGCAAAGCGTACCGTGTCGAGGATATTTTCTTGTAACGATCGTTGAAAACAATTTGGTCCCGTTTCTTCTCGGACGACAAACGACGGAGCGAGGAATTCAGCCAGCGTAGTCGTCGGCATCGAGTTCACTTTCCATCCCTTTAAAACCAGCCCCTCTCTGTGTCTCCGTGTCAGCGCGCGAAAAGACAATTCAACGGCCACGACAAAATGGTGCGCGGGGCGGGAGGGGGAGGGGGGTTCAGCCGGTCGTCACTGGAGGAGAAAGGTCAAGTGAATGCAGTTAATACTTCACTACGTACACAAGCTATTCCCCTTCGAGTGTGTTTACGTGGGTAATCTTAATCGGTGAAAGAAAGAAGCAGGCCTGGTTCGAGGGGCCGAAAGCGGGTTGAGTGCAAGACAAGGAAGGGGAGAAGGGCAACTTAGCAGAGGGTTGAAAAGCACTAGAACAGGTATTGGCCACTCGAGCTTGACTCGCCGCGCGCGCTGTAGAATCAGGTTTCTCTCGGCGAATAAATGTCACTTTCTGGGATGCAAGGTACAATATAAATGGACTAATGTGATCGTTTGCAAAGGAGTATATTTTAGGGGTGTATGAGAATATTTTCTCTGGGTTAGAGTAAGGAAGGTTCAATTCTAGCAATTTTAAGAATTTGAGAAATTTAGGAAATGTCTTTTGAGCTTTCCATCGCATTGTTTTATGACGCCCATTATTACACAATGTTTTAACTAAGCAACTGGTATAAATTAATTTTTCTCGATGCAGTGTTAGATGAAGTAATTTACTTTTCAAAAAAGGAATTTCCATAATCCTTACAACGACCCGTTTTTTTTCTAGTATTCCGAAATTATTTTCTCTGTCCTCACTTTAATTTGCTTCTTCTACTTTCCAACAGGTAAAGTTCCCGTTTTTAGTTTATTTTCTCCTTCCCTCGTTATTGCTTCAGTTTTTTCAAGTTCGTACTATTTTTGCCACCGCCTATAACTAAGATTTCTGCATTTTTCTAAAATTATTAACAATCATAAACACCACCGAAATGTAACATTAAAGTGATTTTTATTTCTAGAAATGTCACTAACGACCAACTTTTTCGGACGTATCAGCCAGGTGCGAGTAACGCGTGTATCGAATACGATGCTTGAATTCGGTTAAATGCATCGTTTAATGCGGATGTTTATGTTTATGCAACCGTGTATCTTCGAATAAAGGGCTGTAACGGATATAACGGCGTAATCTCGAATTAGCATGAATTACACAATAGTGTTGCGCGTATCTATTCTGTCTGTCCGGATCTCCCTGTGATTGTTGCGGCAGGAAAACATGAATAACATATTAAAATAATCCGATACAGTCGACAGGGCCCATCGACATTATCAGCGGTAATAACGTGAATTTGGTGATTACAAATTCGTCGTGGTCGACGAAATGTAATTACCCATTCGCGTATTATTTCGTTATTTGATCATTGTTACTGTTGTCAGTGGAAATTGAAACTTTATTCAGAAATGATTGAAATCAACTGAATAATCCCCTGAAAAGAAGAAAATACGTTTATCTTGAAACATGATATTGTCAAAATGATAAACCTTACAATTGGTAATAATTAAAGTTCCAGCAGCGTCGATTAATCGAATTATGTAAAGTCTAGTAATTGTGCCTACTCGGTTAGATTCTCTTCGACATTATTATTTACTTTTATTTGGAATTCAGAACAATTCAGGAAATTGCAATACTTTTTTCATATCCTCGGTCAACAGAGCAAATTAAATGCACCGAGGTCAGCACTGTTGTAACAAAGTTTGTAACTTCTCTTTTTAGTTGAACATGGAGGTTACACTCAAAGTTTAGGTGAATTCTTTGGACGAACCCACTGCAGCACAAGCAACGCGACCCTTACTAAAATTTAGTTTATAAAAGAAATCACGCCTGAAAACTAAAACGATTCAACTGAGAACAGGTACACTGACTTCTGCACTTGCCACAACTTTCACAGAACACTGATCTTACGATATGTAATTGTCACTACAACTTTCAAGAATGATCATACGCCTTCGATGAATCGTCATTGGTTGCGGAACGACGATCTGTCGATATTATAGAGAAATGTGCACGGACGGACGATGCGTCGATATAATTTCACTGATTTTCATTGATAATTATGGCGAGGGAAGATGCGAGCACCGATACTTGGGCGTGCAATTACTCGTCGCAGCCGCATTTTCGCTGATTTTATCGTTTGCACAGCGCGCAGGGACAGTGGACCCACATTATTAGCTCGACAAATAATCCCCGCGGATTTCGTAGCGACAAATTATCTGGGACACGAAGCAGTTTATTCGAATAGGTACACCGTGTCCAGCCAGTGTTTGCAAACGCGTTATCCCCGGCATCCTCATAACAATCACGAACTCAAATGGACCATCGAGATCTTTCTGTTTGCGGTGGATCGATAATAACTGTCTACCTGGTAATGTAATTTTTCTTTTTATTCCGTGATACAGAACTCCAGGTAATACCGTGATTTTTCTCCCGTTGCGCGCTTTATTTTATTTCTGCCGGACAAAGTGAAACTCCACGGTGATTATTATTAGCGACGAAAGGCACAATGAGAAATGATGGCTTTCGAAGCAGTGGAATATCAGTGAATAGCTGCGGGCGTATTGGCAGGATATCGGGAACGTTGATATGAAATGGTAAATGAAAAGGAAATAATAAGCTGAGCAATTGTCGTCAAACGAAGACCCGTAAAAGCGGAATTTGCGAATGAAAGGGCTAAACGATTAAAAATCTCCCAGGCGAGCGGTGTTACGTCGGCTTGGAAATTTATTTGTCGACGAGAGCGTTTAGGATCAGATGGAAAGCCTGCGACTGAGGTAATTAATTGACGCTTGTCCGCGTTAATTAATGGGGCTCGCTGACGCCAAGGACGAAACCTTAGAATGCGAGCACTGATTTTGAAGAAAGCCGTTTCGCAGCGTTCACATCACTCTGCGTTACTGGACACGCGCGAAGAAGAAAATATAAATTACACAAGAAATTTCATTTTTCAAATAAAATATCTGACACGGGGACTTGAACCAATCTTCGTACACATTGTTTGTCACTAGGAGATGTAGAGTTTATCTGAATCAACCTCGACGAGTTAATCTCAATTAGACAGCCTATGTCAACTTCATTTAAAATGTGCATCTTGTATGCAACTGTTTCTAAAACTATTAAACAATCTTCTGCTTGAATAAATTACCTATAATAACTTATCTGTTCGTCGCTTTTCATCGATTACGCTACGAAAACGGAGGAACGTTGTTATAAATATTCACTTGATTTCCTCGCTGGACTCCATTAAATCCTAGAATTCTCGGCAGATTATAAAATTCTGTAACACGAACGTGTCAAGTATCTGTGAAATAGGACGAGACATAAAAAGTACCTCACAACACGCTAAATTAATAAAATGCTAAATAATTCGGTGCGAACTCTAACAATCCTCCATTATCCCAGCGCAAACGATGGAGCGACGGCGAATCTACGAATCCACGGTCAAGTATTCATGTAGCCTCACTGCACTTGGCCAATTCCGAAATAATGCACAAGTTATATTATTTAAACAGGACATCATCCGTTTACCCTGACAGAACTCATTTACAAATCCCACACTTCTTTTCCAGCCAATTCAATAAGCACTACAAGCCCACGACATTCTGAATTATGAACCACATTCTCAAAGCACTCTATGGAAGCATCCCGTTAAAAACGTCGACATTTTCGCGGGAGCGGCTAAAACCACGATGACATTCCCCATAACTAGCCGCGGTTCCGCAAAAAAACGGCAATCATTGTATTCCTACGCGTTCCCCATCGCAGAAATTCGAACGGCGAAGTGGATGGCTGGCGTAAATGTAAACCAAAATCGAGCACGGGCTGGCGAGTCGAATGGAAACTGGACAACGCTATTTCCCCGTGTATACTTCATTGTCTCGGTCGATAAATCTGATTATCCCTGCGCACGTTCATCGACTCGGAATAATTCTCACGGCGCGGCGGATGAAAAGGGAAGAAGCGGTGGGGGCGGGGGGGGGGGGGGGGCAAAGGGGATAGGAAAAAACGCTGAACGACGGAGGACGGCGGGAGGGGAGAGAGGAAATCGGGGAAAACGAGGTGAAACGACACGCGAGGGAATTAACTCGCAACGCCCGTTTTCCACGGTCGGTTTCACGTCGCATTAAGCAGACCGACATTTTAGAGCACACGTAGGAGGCGCTCGCGCGCCCGCCCGCGCGCTGGTGTACGCGCTTCCACGGGAACTTTCTCGTTATCCCCCGTTTCGAGGCCATCTTACAATCCGACCCTCCCCACCCCCCACCCCCCCCCCCCCCCGCACCCCACCCCTCGCCCCTTTTCTCTATCCATTTCGTGTCAGCGCTTAGATTTTCGCCTCGTAAAAAGGCGCGGCGCGGCGCCTCCGCGAGGACCGTTTTTGGCGGACTCTCTCATGCCGCGCGATGCAACGACATACGCGAGACTGCGAGCACTTTGTAACAGGGGAGAGTGGCTCGCGCGACGTAGGAACTTGGCGCAATTTGTGCCCACGTCGCGAGTGCGAATTGCAGATTTTTCTTTAGGATACAAGCCGTATATCGTGGACGAAGCTTTCAAGGAGATTTGAAAGTTCACGGCTTTTATCGCTGATAAGGACTCCGTTTCGATTTATGGACGGTGGGTGTTTAGTCGTGTTCTTTAGGAAGCGTGGTATGTACAAAGAATTATTTATACATAGTCCCACTCATATATTCATTAAAAAATTCACAGTGGACGTTTCTGGTCGATAAGGGATCCACTTAACAGCCTGAAATGCAAGGTATCTCGCAAGTACATAAGCAAACAATCAAACGGAAAGAAAGTCCCAACTGACAGCAAAGCCCGCGCTCCAAAGTAATCCCGTTATTTAAGCAGCGAGCCTCCCAATTAATTCGCACAATCAGGATTCTACAGGCGCCACGATGATTCCCCCCGAACCCTTAAATAATCGCGCGCCTCTCGCGTCACGCGTGACTCGCATGTTCTCGAAAATGTATGCAGATATAAACGATCCATTAATCGGATACAAGCGACGAATTAACGAGCGATCACGGGCGCGTTCGAAATTCGGTCCGCGCCGGATCGTTGAAAGCCCTGACCAAAAATCCCCGCTTAATTGTCGGCCACCCGCACCGAGAACTTATAACTGGCCGATTTTAACCCTTCTGTCAATAACCGGATACCCGGGCACACATTTCCTCCTTTCGGTTAACAATTTTTTACATTCCCGTTGAACTGTAGCAAAACTGCCCTGGATCTCTATTCTTTGGACAAACATACGTTTATTTACATTTGCTAAAGAAAAATTTATGCAGAAATTCTTAACTGTGAAGGGTTCAAGTATGTTTGTAGGTTATGTGGACTATAGAGAGAAGTAAATTATACAAAGCGCAAAATGCTTGAATAGAATTTGTTTATTTACTAATTTGAATTGATGCCTTTGCGCGTTCATTACAAGCTGGTCGCTCGTAATTTTCACAACACCTACGCGTTCTTCTACGCTTTCTAATGGGAGCAATGAGACACATACAACAGGATCCCGTTGTAGTAAATCCCGTTGTAGGGGTAATGTAGATTCAGAAACTGAAGCTACATCGGTCATTGTGGATAGTCTGCATATCATAATTTGTATCGCCAATTTGATCAAAAACTGCCTCATTATTTGTGTGTTTGAGGATCAATTTATTTTCTATAGTTGGTAAACATTATTCTTCCTCCAATACAATGAGAACCCTACTAACAATACATAACAAAGCTACAAGACCGTCAAAGATACACGTCATAAACATTTCACTCTCGATCGTGACTTGTTCCCTAGAATCTTCTGCAACATAACAGTACATTGTATGATGTAAAAAGATCAAAAGAGAGCCGGAGAGAAAGTGCGGTAGTGAAATTGTTGCTGTACGTTTGATCTATTCAAACAGGACGCTCGGGTGTACCCAGTTGCTCGATAGCAACGCAGAAAAATTCGGTTATTGACAGAAGGGTTAAAACCGATTTTAAAAGCGACATCATGGAGCACCCGGGCGGAACACCCCGGGGGCAGGATGACACGCGAAATCGTCGCGCTCTCGAAAACGGACATCGCTCCGGGTACGGTTCGCGATATTAAATATCGCGTTGCTCGAGTTTTCATTTTCAAAACAACTTTTCACCGCCACCGCCGCGCCGCACCGGCCCTCCCCCTTCGGAACTCCAGTCGCCATTCTGAACTTGCCGACCTGCCGTTGTCACTTGTCGCCTCAGCCTGGGGCCCTCCACCCCCGTTTAGAACTTCCACGCTGTGGCTAGCATCGTCCTGCCACGATTGTCGCCCCCCCCCCCGCCCCCTTCGCAGACCTCCCAACGCCACGTCAACCCACACTTCCGTTTATGTTTACCTTTTATGGAAGTTTCATATTAAATTTATGACGCCGCTCGTCCCGCGGAGTTTTATGATTTCACGGCTGTAAACGGCCCTACAGATTTATGCGCGAGATTGGAATTAAAATCGGCGGCGTAGCCGGCTGGCTGGCATCGAAACTCCAGACGTTTATCGCGGATTGCGAACGCTCGTGAACGGGGCACGGGTTTTCCATGGCAACGTGGAGAACGTGGGGGGATGATTGAATCATAGTCGTGTTTCGGTGGAAGGGATAATTTCTGTTCAGACATTAGATAGGTACTGGCTGGCCGACGCGACGGAGTAATAACTACTTAGGTAGACCTACTTAGAGGTCTCTATTTCACGTTTATTCAAATACGTGTTATTAACACTAAGTAGGTTAACGGCACCCGTAAATTTGGCGGAGTTCAAAGTTTGAAAAGGAATAGCGAGAAAAGTATAGCCAATTAATTATAACCAATTTGTACCGTAAATTAATAATTCCATTCCAAGTATTTATGCACACATTCATTTCCTCCCAGGCCTTCTGACTTTTAAGATCTATATGTAGTATTTGCTTTAGTCGTGAAATTATTACTCCGGTAATAAATATAACAGTAGTAGAAAAGTCTCTACTAAGTAAATAGAAATCATAATATGTCGGAGATAAATTTGCTGCTTCCGATCCGATATCTCAAATGATATATAGTATGACCTCAGTATTTATTGCTGCTTTGTCGATAAGCACGAGATTGAAGAACGATCTTCAGTAGCTAAGTTGCAGTTGCAGTATAAAGAATAAAAATATCGTGTAATGTTAATATTATTGTTACCACTTCTGTGATCATTTCTGGGAAAATACTTTTTACTTATTAGTAATCTATTTAGACGTGCAGCGTAATATTATATATACTTAAATTATATTTAAATTGAACCAAATCAATTTTTGAACGAAAATGCGTATTTTCGTTTATCCGCCAATTTTACAGGTGCTCCATGGGTCCCGTTTACACGTGTCTCTTTAATACAGGCTCAAGACCATGACCTCTAGTACTAACACGCTTTTATGTAATTCTCCTGGTGAGTGACTCGTTCTGGAGAGAAATAGGGGGTCTAGCTGCAGGGGGATGCGACGGCTGGAACCGGGGAATTGAAATTTCAGTGTCATGGTGAGGTGTTTACGAGTCGATGTGACTGCATAATGGAAACGTATGTTCATAGGTGAAATATGATTCCGTAGCCTGTTCCATGACACCGTGGAAGAATTAAGGGACCGGGTTCGTGTTCAAAGTGTCGCTGACTCCATGCAAGCAGGCCTGTCGACCTAATTTCTTTGGCTTCGCCATTGTATCCTGTGGGGGTGATTGTAGTGTGTCGTGATACCTGAAATATTCATTCGAACGGGTGGTGAAATCTTGGCTGCGGGAATTTACATGGGGTTGTAGATCAGTTTTCATAGACCGAATAGCAGACGAGTGATATTACGCTTGTAACATCACGTAACATCGATTTCGACTTATTAATTGGAAAGAGAAACGAGCTAATGAACATGCAGTCCGTTTCTGACTTTCCTGTTCCGTCTGGCGATAGTTCCTCGAAGTGATTCTTGAAAATTCGGAAGTTCTAATTAAAACAAATCTACGTCAGGCTGTTAGAGAAGTGGCGAGGCAATTTGGCTTCCAACAGTTTCCAACGACTTCGGGCGAACGGCTAACAGCAAAGAGTTGGAAAAGTATGTTCTTCAAACCTTCGAAGAAGATCAAGAGGATCGACGATACGAAGTATAATTATTATCTCCCCAACTTTCTTGTAAGGAATGATTCTTCAGTTGGTTAGAGGCATAAAATGAAAGATAGATTCTGTATCATAATCGATGATCAACCTTCCGATGGATGGTTACCCACGAATTCCTAAATTTGTATTTAAAATATATCTACACTTTAAACGAACGATAGAGTATGGTGGTCTGCGATTATTAACGCCTACGAGGTCTACTACATTCACCGAAAATGTTACTTTAAAGTCTAATAGAAAAATAACCTACACTAATAGATAGAGACTATCTTCTTCTTCCGCATATATGACAATTTTCTAAAACAAGAAAATAATCCCCGATGGGAAAACTGTAAAGGGAAAGGGAAACTGTAAATGGGAAAAATAATTTGAACGTTCGATCAATGCAACGTATTAAGAAGCCCTTCTTGAAGCAATCGATGAACACACCATTACCTTTCATCTTACAATTTCACTTCCAGCGCCAAAACCAGTAGGTATTGGTTAACATCGGTCATAACGGGGCACATTTTTTATCTAATTGCCCACACATGTGTGCAACGTAAAAGTAACTTTTCACGTTGCACGGTTTTCACGGTTTCCGCGTACATATCCGATATTATTCCCCGTTCCATTGAAACTCCCGCGCAGGGGCGGCGCAAAAGTTTAACATTCGACGGATTAAATATAATTCTGCCACGAGATAATTCTTTCCCCATTGGTAAAGCGATGCCTTTTAACTACCGCTGATCGTTCAGCGGAATTAATGTCAATTGAAGGTGGCAACGGAACAACGCGCAAAAAAGAAATGAGAAAAGTGCGCGTAAAATCGCGGGAAAAGAACGTGACGTTTTCCAGGACTGCTGACCTTTTTACGTCATCATACGTCCCCATGCGCGTGTTAACGCTGTTGTTTCGACTGGGCGCCAGGGAAAAGCCACGGCTACCAGGTATTTAAAACAAATTTAGCCGGGTACCAACGTGTCGTTCATTACGACGAACAGGTTGGATAAAACGAACAAGCCGCGGTCGCAACAGACGAGTTGCAGAAAATGATGGTGATGAGTTTTAAAATGCTCCAATTACCATTCATTTTCGCGAGCGTGTCCACCCTCCGACCCACCCCTCTCGCGCCATTTCAATCCGCGCTGCCCGACTCTCCAAGGACACGTGATACGTCTCCCCTGCCCCCATTGTATTTTACTTATCCGGATAAAAAGCACTGCTGGCACATAATCACCGTGAAAATTGTATTGTGATTCCGCGAAATGAAGAGACGTTTTTAAATAGAAGTGAAATAGAACGAGTGCAATTTTATTCATGCGTTGGAAGATGTTATTACGGGAGGACAGGGTGTGGTAGACACCGATTTTGATGAGCCTTGGCATGATGGGTCTATGTCGAAAATAAGTAAATAGGTGTCCGAGCGTTTAGGCCAATAAGCCTTAATAATAGAGATATTTACATGTTAATATCTCTATTATTAAGGCCTATTGGCTTAAACGCTCGGACACCTATTTACTTATTTTCGACATAGACCCATCGTGCCAAGGCTCATCAAAATCGATGTCTACCACACCTTGTCCTTGTTAGTAAAACACAAAGTGCTTCGACTTTGAGCAATTACGTGATTTTAGATCCATAGAAGAATTGAAGTGTTATTGAAGAGTCTTTGCAAAAAAAATGAAGGAAATAAATAAATTAAAATAAAATTAAATTAAAATGAAATTTTATACTTTAGTATTACCATTGGCAGGTAGAACATTTCGAAATAAAAACTTCTTTTTTTTTTAATTTTGGCACTTATAGTATTTTATTCAAGCGCTCTTCAATGCTTGCTCGAAGGTTAGGAAAATATGATCCGTGAGTCGAAACGATTTTAAAGTAGCTTTAATAATCGAAAGTCTTGACGGAGGTCTTCGAACACTCGCTGGAATTAATTAAGCGTTGCTCGTTTGCTTGCGGCCCCGAGGCCACTGTGCAGAAAGGAGTAGTTGGGAACACTCATTATCTATCCCTTGATCGTTTCTCATTCGTTCGACGTGCTCGCTAAAATTGCAAGAAGCCCGGGAGGGTGGGGTGGGAAGGTACGGGTTTAGCCGTGAGCGTCGTTAGTTTCGTATCCCAATATCTGGCATTGTCTTCGAGGCAACGTCGAGAATGTCGAATCCCTTGAGAGGTGCCTATTCGACCCTACTTTAATGAGCCAACGCTCGGAACAAAAGTGTTACTTCAACGCCGCCATGTTATAACAGCGGCCGTAGCAGCTTATGGCACCTGCGGAACGTGGCCCGTAAAACCATCGACTGCTCGTCAGAACGCGCTGGAACATTGATCTTACTTTACCGGAGCTGATAGGAAGAGACTGAAAGAAAAGTGGATCGTTTTAATTCGAGTTTTGCCGTTAATCGGTCGGCACGGTTGCATGCGATGGTACGCGAACGTTCGTGTTGGAAATGACGGTAATGGAGCTGGGCTTATGGGAATTTGATTATTTAATTACTGCGTTGTTATGAGGATATTTTTTTATCGCACAGACTGGTTCATTGTGGGAGAGTTTCGTTGATGTGTCGAGGTGGTGCGTTTATTCGCGCTGGTGTTGGTAACTTTGTTATAAAAGAATTGGCCGAGGGTGTATTGATGTCGATATAATTCTCTAGCAAGCCATTTAGCATGCACGTACTGTTTGTATTACATGGAAAGGGAGATATGTTTCCTCGGAAAGATAGGTATATTCGATAATATTATTGAACGAAATTGCTAAAGTTCGTAATAATTCGAGGGAGTTTTACTGAAAACAATTTTCAAAATAATGCACGCGGAATAAGTTACTGAATATAGCCCCGGACATAGTTTGCAAAGTGCGGCTGACCATAGATACTCCCCTTTCCCTCGCGCAGCTTCGCTGTCGCGCTCTAGTAGTACGAACCAATCATACTGATAACTTGTCGTAAATACCATTTTACGTACATTATTTCGAAAATTGTTTCAAGTAAAAGTTGCTCAGATTTGCAAAATCTATAGGAACACCTACGAAGTTTGCAACAATTTCTGTTAACATTCTTACCTTGCACCGCTGTTTACCAACAAACAGAATAAGAATCTTACACAGAATTAACAAGGAGAAATGAAGGGTCAGAAGAAACTGATTGCAATTCCACTGCAAAGTAACTGTCTTCAAATCTTTTACTTGCACTTCAGAGACTTCCGCGGGCGTTTATGACAAACTTACTCCCGCCATCCCCACGGTGCCGCAATTTTCCGCTGAACGTCTTCAACGTAATCCTATGCTTAATACGCGCATTGCCAAACTAAGTGGTTGGCGTGTAGTTCACGCAATTTACCGTCGCGACGCGGAGGAGGAGGAGGGTTACAGAGGGGAGTGACGCAGGTAACGGTGGTGGAGGAGGAGAGGGGGGGATCCAAACTACCGGGACTTTATATGGTCTCACGTGCATCTGTATCCATGTGCACACGTATACTCCGTGACTTTGTACGCCGACCGAGAAAGTGCCTGCATCCGTACTAAACAGCACCAACAGCAGGCATGGCTGTTGGAATAGTTTAGTTATGCAAATAGTAAACTTCGGCCAGGGGGGGCGGACGTGGGTGGCGAGAGGGGGGCGGGGGACAAGAAGAGGCTGGTTGTTTCCTTGTGCCTCGCCTCTAAAGCCACCCGCTTTAGCTCAACGCGTCAAGGTTCCTTTTGCACAGAGTTTCGGCCCGAAACGCATTCACGATGGATATTAATTGCGGGCAACGATTAATAACGAAACTCGTGGGTCGCCACCGACAGGACAAAGGGGACGCCGAAGCTCCGAACCTCGTTTATCGCGCAGGATGTTCGGTTTTACTGAAACTTCGACGTTTATCGGAGAACTTTGATCTACAAGTTGTAGTAGCATTAGATTTTCAAGATGTCCAATGGGAAATGTTGTTATTTAGTAATAGTTATCCTATGCTGATTCTGGAATGTAGTCTATGGGCGTCCGTAGAAGTTGCAAAGGGTCCATAAACGTCGATGACCGCCCATGGAAGTAGCAAGACGTAAACGTAAACTCTAACGAAATCGTATTAAAACTACTTGAAATTACAGAATCTGCAACACTCGAAACTTTCAATTTAAAATGTTCAATACGTTTCTAACACTTCAGCCTAAATTTCTTAACTTATTATTCACCAACTGTGATAACAAAAAACTCTATTGAGTACACAAATAATATTTCTATACAGTTCAATTAAAAATGCACAGAAGAACGTCATACCTCTCGGTTAGTCAGAGAAAATTTTTCTCCCGCACGAGTAAGAGGAAGAAAATAACGACGGAGGGTATAAAGACTTCCATGCTTAACGCGTTAAGGGCCAGAACTTGCGTACAACGGGGTCAACGAAAGCGTGCTGCACGAAAGTCGCAAAACGGACTTCAGAGGAATTATTCGAAATGGGAAGTGGAAATGTGAAAAATATAACGGGGAACCTAACAGGATCTAATCTCCCAAGGAAATTCTTGGAATCTCCGTTTCGTCGTGCTCTTTGTAATCCTCCGCTTTGCACGATCAGAAATGACGTCGGGAAAAGGAGCGTGGAAAGGGGGTCGGAGGGGGATAGGGAAGAAAGTAGACTCGACTAATCAAATTCCACCGTTCTTCCGACGTGTATTCCCGGTCGTTAGCATAGGGGCAACTGCTCCTCGATAACAAGTGAAATTCGCGGAATCGCCGACCCGTCGTTTTCAATTAGAACCGAGAAAGATCTCATCCCCATTCGGATTATCGACAAGATCGGACAAAGGAGGCGATGTATCCCTCCGTGCACCGTCGACTCTATGATACACAAACGTACCGTTAAAGCCGCCGGGGGAGCAAAAGAAGAAGCCGCGCGGCCGGCGTACGTGATTTTGCCAAAGTAGAAAGTAAGAGGAGAGCGCAAAGGGGGACTAAGGACAATGGTACAGAGAAAATGAGGTTCCGAATGGTCTCTTTATACCCCAGCAAGACGGCGCGCATTCGAGGCTAACATGTCCCTCGTATTCCCGTCGTTAATGCAAAGTGTTCTTCGCGTGCCTGATGCAGTACAAACATGTCTACAGACACGTCAGGATTTGCTCACCCTTGTTCAAAGTTGGCACCGCACTACTGTTATAAAAATGAAGACATTAACACTTTGAAGTGCCATAAATATCTTGCCCTGAGGTCACGCACTAAATTTCCATGGCAATCATAAATTCGCCAGATATGTAGAACATAGTAGAAGCGTCTCATACACAAATACCCAGACTTCTTTCCCTCAGTGGTTTTAGTTAGAACTATAAAGCTGCAAAGGGATCCTCGAACTTATTTTGTGGGGAACGTACGTGTCCCCCGGTGGCTGGTTGAAAAATGGCATGAACGATGAAAGGAAAGATTGGGTGGACGGAGAGAGACGCTTGGGTAGAACGGAGAAGGTGAAACGAGGGGGGGAGGGGGGGGGGGGGTGGCTGAAGGGGGAGTGAAACGAAAACCGGTGGGTGGTGGCTCATAGCCGACATAGCCGGCTACAGTTTACTTTAAATCTCCTGGATGGTTCCTCGTCCGCCTTCCCGGTTTAAGATAAGCTACAGGGTCCGCCCGGAAAACGGAAGTAATGGCTTACCAGATATTATCAACTGCTACAGGGTGCATCGTAAAGGGGTGGCGGTTGCACGCCGCGCCGTAGAGAGAACCACTCCCTATATCCCACATTACTTTTAAGGCACTACTGTACCGAAACTAGCAAGCGCCGTAAACTTTTCCGCGTGGCTTACCGCATTACCGGAATAAGCCGCTTATTGAATTCTAGCCGCTGAACCAAAAGGGTTGCTGGTCCCCCCTGAATACTTGGTACCGTTTAACTGTATTGGCCCTGCTGGGCCACTCGTTTCTACTCGGCTACTGTTTGCTTCTGCAAGACTGGAGAAAGTCGTGTGCATCGAATGCAACGTCCCTGTTGTGGCTGCAGGAGCTCTGCGTCACCGATTTGGCTACAACTTTGAATGTATCCAGTACGTACCGTGTGTAATGAAGCAATAGAAGTGTGAGGCGCAGTATTTGAATTTTTTTAAAGAGATTGAAGTCAAAGTTTTATCTGTCCTGGAGAGCACAAATTCTTCAGATATAGGTACCTAATTTAACACGCGCCGCGCAGGCCATTAGTGTCGCGTGACATGTTGCGGGAAATGAAACTTTTTGTCGAACAAAGGATTGTATTTTTCAGTTGAATTGTTCATATAGAACATAAGAAAATGGGAGTTGAAGCTATGGGCAATTTTCCTCTACTGCTACTTTTTTGTGATTGAATATTGTTCCCAATTGTTTAATCACTCTTCGAGAAATTCTCTTGAAAGGAAAGGGATTGAAACGAAAATCACTTCAAATGAAGTATTCGTCCAACCCAATAATTCAGAGATTCGTCGATATGCAGAACGCTTTAAATTCAAAACTCCAGTAAGAGATGCGAGAGGAAAGTTCGGAGAATATTTACGTGATATTTCCGTTATGAACTAGCAGAAGCTTTCGAGAATAGCCTTTTAAAGCGAACTCCGCAGGCCGTCATTGTCGCAAGTCGCGTCAGACGTAGTAAAGGTAGAGGAGAGATTGGAAAAGGGTGAAGAAGGTCCACTTAATGAGCAAGAGCAAACCGCGGTACAACTTTAATGGTTTGTTAACAGAGATGGAGATATCAGACCGTTTGCCTGCCGGAAGCGTGCTCGGATGAGAAGTCATAGAAACTCGGGAATGTAGACTTTTCCTGTTTGCCGAATGGCTTCCCATCTTTATTCCATCTGTAAAGGGGTGCTCGTTCAACTTCATCTGTAGACCAGGAATTATGATTTCGAGATAGAGCGCAGCCGTACGATGTTTAAAGGAAGCTGCAACATCTGATAAGAAAAGGGATACTCCGCGAACGGAGTGTTTGCGGCTGCCTTTAACTCGCAATACTCAACGGAGACTGAAATGCACAGAAGTTTATGACTTGTAGTTATCAGGATGCTGTCGTAACCGTTCTTCCAAAATTTTAATTGTCTGAACCTTGTTGCACGATAACGTAAGACCTGAGATAACGTAAGCGGTGGAATCCTTTTTTTACGGTAAAAACGAAGCAAAATTTGGGATTTTTAAAAAAAAAACTAGCGACTCGATTCATCTGAAATTTGAACCATGTTTTTATGCATCTTTGAAGAAGTTGCAGTTTTTATATTAATTTTTAATAATAAATATAGGAGTTATGCATGATGGACCATCACGCCGCGCAAAATTCGTCGTCCGCTGATGTACCTGATATTTATCTTCCAGGTATATTTCTCCCTTCTATATTTATTATTAAAAATTAATATAAAAAAAAAACTGCAATTTCTTCAAAGATGCATAAAAACATGGTCCAAATTTCAGACGAATCGACTGGCTACTTTCTTAAAAAAAAATCCCGAACTTTGCTATGTTTTTAGCTTTAAAAATAGGATTCCGCCTTAACTAGTAGAAATGTACAACGTTACTACGTCCCTTGAAATTAGTGGATATATTACTATATCCATAAAAAAAAAACGAGAAACAATGTTATGTGAGTATAGTGCTAAACAACTACTTAATATTGAAAAGCATACCTACAATATTATATTCTTCCTTCATATACCAACATTCCTCATACATCCACCATAATAATTAATATCTGTTGTTGTTTAGGTTCAATTTATGTTTCCTGAGCAAGAGACTTGTATCACAATCAGCTTCCCTTTAACGATGAATAGCTATATCTTTCATCTTTGCAATGCAATGTTTCACGTTCTCGTGGGCGTTCAGTATTTTATTTTTCGGATTTAATAAATGAGGCCAGGTCGGAATAGCTTCGCGCCAAAAGCCGTACGAATTTCCTGAGCGAATCCACGCGAATCCCCCCTTAAATCTCTGCGGAATCGGGGACGAACTTTGTACTGCGTTGTTCCGTCTCAAATCGCTCTAAAAAGAGATTGAGTTTCCGTGGTATATATTTCGTTAGGTCAGCAGCAAACCGTCGGCGAATTTTGCCCCGTTTTACGGGAAATGTCACGGCTAGGACGCACGGCCACTTTCTGGACCACGAAATTCCAAACTAAATCCATTTCCAGTTTACGCGATGCTGTTTGTCGTCGTCGACATCTCGGACGTCGTTCCCCGACGGTTACCAACTTCATAACAGTATCCCCAAATAATTAGAGGCTATTAAAACAATGGCGGAGCACTTGGGTCGAGTTAATTGCCCCCCCGAGATATTATTAATCATCCTGAATTTTGACGATATAATTTCGCTCGGTTAGCAATTTGTCTTAATGGGATGACAATGCTTTGTCCGCGCTAACCCATTTGGAATAGGACCTTGGCGCATTTAACGGATGTGAAATTGCTGTAACGTTACGAATGAGGTGCTGACCGAAAGCTGTTTTATTTATTCTTGCGGTAACGTAAAAAATTTGTTTTCTATGAAAACGGCGGGGATTAATTATTTATCTATTGCCCTTATTAATATTCGGATCCAAAAGCTTTTCTGCAGCGTAAAATTGAAGACTTCATAAAGAATGGAGAGTGGTGTAAGCGAAGAATCTTGAATAAAATTCATACAAAATTTTTATATGTGACTAAAGTACTTACCAATTTGTATTAGGTTTGCTAGAAACAATTTCTAAAATATAGGACGTGTGAAAAGTTACAAGAATATATATGACCAGTGTAATTGGCTCTAAAGCACGTCTGACCATGCACAGACCTCTTTCACTTGCGCTTTTATACTTTGCTTTCCTCTTGCATTGTAGTTCTACGAGATCAATTATATTTTACTGGATCTCGTTTCGCGTATTATGTTACGTAAACAATTCTTTGAAAATTAATAAAGCTACAAACTTATCGGGAATTCTAGTTAGCATTGCCGAGTTGTACGAAGGTTTATCGTATTAAAAAGAGTTTATCATTTCCTCTTCCACGTAAAACGGAAGAAACCTTCCAATTTTATTTGTTATTGAAACACATACAATTAACAATTATATAGACTCTCGATGGGAACAAAATAGATCTACACAGTATACAAAGTTGTCACTACTGAAACTTCATCTCCAATTGTTCATAAATGAATCACATACGGTTAGCTTAAAGAAATAGTGAAGATCATGATTAATCTTATTGAAAACTCATTGTAAGAAAAATTATCTTTACACATCATCAACCTTAAAATCGTTGCTCTCGTATTTTGAACACCGGCAGATAGTCGGATAAACCTGTGCAGTGAGTGTCAGTTGAGAGACACCAGTTCAAATAGAAATCTATCAGAAAGTTGGTAAAAGTGCAAAGTTCTCTAAGCGTTCTCTATGGATGTCGCATCTGGCCAATAGTGTATACGGACCGTCGTCAACGTCGAACGAAACGAGGGCCAGACCAAAGTTCCCCGGAAGTTGCAGGGCTGGTCGTTAATCATGATTCTTAATTGCTTCACGGCCACCTAGACCCGAGGTGAACGAATAATTTAGGAAGCACCCCATTGATTTATCAAATAAATCGCGGCATCGGCCGTCGCCGAGATTGCTGGGGTAGATTCTTCTTCCCTGGCTCGAAAGCGATTTAAACCTCCTAAGCGATCCTGATTCCGCTGAATTAATCCGATTCAGTTTTCCCCGCGCACGACAAGCCTTCGGCTTGTTTGCAAAACGCGATCACAACGGAGTTTCTAGTTCGCCATTGGGATGAGTTATCCGAGTTCCACCGCGAGTTATCTCCACGCTTTGTGCGCTGATGTTTCCAGCGTTTCGATTAAATTCGTCTGTTTGACGGATCGTTGTTCTTTTTCCTCGGCGTTGATCGTGTGAAAATACTGTAGTTGACCACTAGAAATTGGAATAAATCAGTTTCTCTGTGCTGTGAAGCTGAATAAGTTTTGGATCGTTTACAAATGAGACGGTGGGCATTTTCTATTTCCGCCTAGTGAATGATAGTTAGAAGGGATCAGAAACTGAGCTTTGGTCAGGTTTACTGGTTAGGTTTCTGAACGTGGAAAAAATTAATTTGATCACATGATATTCCCCTTGACGTCACGCATTTTCTATGGAACAAAAACTCACTCTGCATATCACAACACCACTTTCATCTACTTCTACTACACGCATAAAAATAATATAAAAGATGAATCGTGAAATTCGATGACTGGGACTAAACAAACATTCATTTAATTCAGCAGAACATATCAACCTTCTATCAATCCAATTAGATGCCTTCTGACATCGCCGCAATTTGCCCCCACTTTATTAAGAAACGGAGGAGAGAGAATCTCCAAATACATTTGAATCGATCACACATCTGTACGTAAACAGTTCCCCACCGCAGCGGCGCGGGGATCGACTCGCTCGAATCGCTTCAAACGAATTGAATGGCGAACCGAGAAGCTGCATTGATGTCCAGCGGTTCGAGTAACGTAAAAGGCAGGCCAGCGCGCACAGAATCGCACTGCACAGTTACCAACGAGTTGCGTGAAGCTTTCAAATCAAAAGTTCGACAAGTTACACACGCGATTTTTCCTCCGCTCCACCTTTAACCGTGGATTCGCATTAATCATTAGCTCGCTGCAAAAGGCGAAATGGCATTCGAAGTCGTGAAAGCAGCGTTGCCTGCTCGCATGCAGACATCCGGCTCACCGTCCGTGGTCCGTGCACCGAAGGAGGGGGTGGCATAGGGGCACGCATTTAAGACGCAGTGAAAGCCTCGGAAGAAATGGCACGGAGGAAAAGCAAAGCGAAAGAAGAGAGAAAGGGAGGAGCGATTCACGCGATTCGCGTGCCCGCTTATGAAAACGGGGCATTTGAACGTTGGAGGGCTTCCGGAAAAAGAAGGATATCAGTGAATCTATTTGCTGGCCTCGCGAGCCACTCCCGGAAGTGTCTCATTAAAATGCTAGCCCCATTTTCTTTCAAACGAGCCCGCCATCTCGTGCTTCTGCCCAACCAACCCGACCCTCCCCCAACGCCCTTCCGCCCTTCCACGGTGGCCAGCGGGTCTCCTCGTCCAGCGTTCAGGCCGCCCCAGCTTTGTCCATCGTCTTCTAAGTTCAACAAAGTGGGAAATGAAGCGGGGCAAACGTCACAAAGAGAGATGGCAAATACGACAAGCCTCCATCCAGCGGGCAGGTGAGCAGAGAGGGGGCCCCCGTTCAGCACCGAGCAAACCAAATGACGGACAAAACCGTTCTCGCGTTGAATCGTCCACGTTGGAATTACTCATTCTATGAATAACCAGGCGAGCCTGAGCATCCCGTTGGCGAGGGCTGGCGAGTGCTGGCGAGTGCTGGCGGCCCTCGAACTCGGAAGACGACGCACGGTCGGCCAGGCCTGGGGCTTCCCGGTGCCGCGGATTCCTGCCATAGAAGGGAGCACAGAAATGGGGGAAGTGGATTACTGCGGATGAGATGACGTTTCAATGTTCTCGAACTGCCAGTGAATAGTGAAAGGGGTGCGTCGATATAATATGCGGGGCCAGAAGAGAGAAATTGAAGAACGACTGAGGGGGTGGAGGCGGTGTAGCTATCTCTGCCACGTGGGACGAGTGCAGTGATCGATACTGCGTTACGAATTAGGAGCTTCGTGGTTATGAAAGGGGAATCAGTCAGGTGGAATGATTACTTCATTTAAGAGATCTCAGATCTCTTTTTCGTATACGTTACCCATAACATGTGAGAATGCTTAATAATTCGAAGTCAGCTTTGCTCTAACATATCGAATTATTCTCTTTCCATGAAACGTATTATAGAGATAATATTGCATTCTCCCTATAATTATAGCTACAAAAATTACAACGTTTTCTCCATTACGATTCCCAGATTGCAATCTTCCAGTGATCGTAATCCCATTATAAAATTGCACAGTCCAAATTGTAAATAATTTTCGTTCAAATTGTAAAAGCTTTTATCATATTTTAAGCGCGTTTATTGAACTAGGAAATTCAATGGCAAGAGTCATCGATGCCACTGACATTACCACGATATAACTGTGTTCTAGTGCAATAACGAGTAGCAATGATAAGAGGTCGTTTTACCTGCGGTTCCGTTGGCTGCTAGAAAATTTACTTTCCAGAAGTCAAATCACTTGTCTCGCGAGACTACAAGGCAAGAAGATAGCCGAGAGAACTTGCAGGCGAATCGTTCAGGCTCGCAGACCTGGCCGCGAGTTCTCCGCTTGCTCATCCTTTGTTCAGAAGCGTGCAACTTGATAAAACACCTCGTATCGTGGTGCAAGCGTGCCTTCCGTCTGCTCCTTTTTTCTCCTTTTATACAGGCATTAATCTTTTGCGCCGTAAATTTTTCAACGCTTCCGCCGTCGTTTCGAGACATTTTTATTTAACGGGTTAGCGTATATAATTATTCACAGTATACAGGGTCTAATTAAAAATGACATGAATTTGCACGTATACACTCGCCTGCTTAAATACTTTTATCCTATTACACGCAGTTCGTCTACTGTAAGATAAATTAAAAGTTAATATGTACGCACGTGGTGAGGTTGTGTTATTAGAAAATTTTTGTCAAGCACAGTGAGAGGGAATTGTGCTCAGAATGTGCATGAATCATCTATGTTATTTCTGAAGTTGAGAATTTCTATCGGGCTTTTACTTCACTTTACATTTTCTTTTACTTGTGCAATAAGCTTAATCTTTCCGCTTTATATGTAGATCCATATATGATCCTTAGAATTTCCACTTTTTTCTCCACATGTATTGTGCGAAATGATTAAACATTTAAAAATTTTCTGAGAACGCAGGTGTGCACGAGAGTATTCACACCTTTGCACACTCTCAAGCGAAAATTCCACATATTTTAACGCACACGTAGAACATACTTAAAACACCCCTTTGGTGCATACTGCCTTTGAAAAGCTTTTTAAGTGTTTGACTAGCATGAGTAACCTTCTCGTGTCTTTCAAACATATTTTACTCCACACATATGAGAACACCACTTTACAAGCAGCAACAGTCGACCATAAAATGTTAATAGTTACCATTCAACCAGCTCATTATCACTATTACCATGAAACTGTACGAGAAGAGGTGGCAATATCTATGGACCACTTTTTTGTTTTAGAAAAAATAATTCATTTTAAATGTACCTATTGCATCAACAATTATCAGTAATGTTAACCAACGTGTCCATTATAATATATTATTTCTTAGGATACAAAATACAATCATTGGGAGAGAGTACAACAATTTCTTTTAACACATAGCAAAATTTGGGGTTTCGAAAACAGGGTGGTAATAAGAAACAGATATCAAAATTTTATTTTTTCTTGCTATAAGCTTTTTATTAATTATACAATCTTTGTTCTTCTAATGTAAAAGGAAAACAAATACTGTAGACATGAGAATACAGAATACACGTTATAAGTGAAGAGGAAAAACTGAATTCAATTTGTATTCATGTTCTGCATGAACAGAAGTCGCAAATAAATTGTAAAGTTTCAGAATCAGAGCACAGAATATGAGCCGAATCCTGACATATTTCGCACTGAACCCCAAGTTCTCCAGATTTTTGTGGCTGTAATGTGAAATATGTTCCAAATAACTTCTTACATATTAGAACCAACGCCATTTTAGAAATGATCCAAGAACCCTCATCATGGGAAAAACATTTTTTAAACACAAATTTTAATCTTGTTACTATTCAACACAGTGTGTAGATCATGATGAGATATTTACATTTAGCAAGAAAGATAGTTAAATAATTTTTTAAACGGAGAAAAGTTTGATTTCTGTAAAATGTAAAACGTAAAACCCGCTTTAAGGACCACAAACAGTTGACGATGCAAATGCGAGTATGACAATTTAATGATCAACAGAGGAACCTAATGGCTATAGCCACTACCGTTGCGGGTAGGTGCAAAACGTAGTTGCAGAAATAACAGCTTGATTCATATTACCAAGTAATAACAAAACCTATTAACTGTCTAAACAAATCAAAATTTTTACCATGAAGCCTCAACACAGTTACCTCAACTCGCTTCACCCTTAAAAAAATCTAACGGCATCGCGAATCAAGGAACAATATCTGCCTTCTTCGGTGATTGATTCAAAATGATAACAATGCACTAGAAATTCATGCTTAACGGAAAAACGGCGACGCGGTGAAAGAATTTCCAAGAAAATGTCTCCGTGGCTGGGACGTGGTAGCTCCCGATTGGTCGAGTGGTCTGATAGATGTGGCAAAGATGAAGAAAAAGGGGATTGCAAGAGCAGGATGACGCAGAGGAGAGTCTGAGGCTCGTGAAGGGGACCGTTATAGGAGCACTTCCGGCGTGTTGACACTGCAGCCGGTTGACCCGGTTGGTTCAAAGAGAAACAAGCAACCCTGATCGACAGTCCTGATAGTGGCAATAGAGTCTAGATTACCTCAGCGGTGCTCACGCCTATCCGTCATTGTCGAACGGTATGGGACCAGGGAGGGATGTCTTCGTCGGCGGCCGTTGACAAGTCGCGGGGGCACCTCTGGCCCAACGATCTCTGCCAGCGCTGGACTCGAGTGTATAATCTGAAATGCATGCATCTAGACAGACTCAAAATGGCGCTGCAGCACCGTTCGTTTGATCTACTCGTCGCGGTTTCGGGGTGGCAGTGTGCGTGAACGAACCTGGTCTTAATCGAACCGCAGGATAGTTCAGTGCCGTGGTTAGTAATGCTTGTCGAAATCGTTAGTACTTTAGTCATTCGTGGTTTGAAAAAGTATGTTTGGGGAAGCTCTTCGGTTCGTAGGTTGGACAGCTTTTGAATTATTAAATGGGTAGCTATGAAGGAATAAGCTACGTCAAGTTGGATGGTGAAAGAATTGACATCATAGGTACCAATGCTCCTCAAACTCTTAGCAATCATCTGTGGCTCCAAGAAGAAAGTTTGTGAAAAGTTTTAGCTAAGTAGGTCAGAGAGCTTTTGAAATATTGAATGCTGAAGTTGAGGAAAGCTGAGTACTACGAAGGTATCAGTTATTTCGAATCGAATCGTGAAAGAACCGTTAAATGTTGATGTAAGGATAATTGGGATTATGGTCACTAAATTTCTTTCATACTTTTCATTCAAAAAGGAATTCAGAAGAAGTGTCAATCTTTCTACTTAAATGTAGATTTTCGACAAAATATGATTTCATACATTTTATGCTCCACGTTCACACTATAATTGAGAAAACAATACCTACTTTATAACACTTATAATAAAATGCCTTCCAGCAATGCACAAAGATTGTAAATCCTTCCTGACAAAGTAGACACTTTCATCCCTCATTACACTGCTCCTACGGCAGAATGGATTCAGGAAAACTATTCATTTATTCTTTAGACCGTAACGTGTGCAATAAGTGTTGTAAAAAGAAGTAATGATTTCCGAGAAAATCCACAGATCTCATGGTGAAGGAAAAAAAATTCCAGCAATTTTTCTTTTCATCTACCCCCAAACTTTACACATTTTGTGAATAATCGCAATGCTCTCCGCGCCGCGTTTCCTGGCTCAGAAAGGAAAGAGGGAATTTCATATCAGAGAAAAATGAAGCGTGTAGGATAAAGTTACAGATCGAGAAACACGTGAAATCAGAATTGCACCTACCTTCGCCCTTCCTTCAGATCCAGTTGCTTTCCCTTTAAATATCTCTGCCGGTGATAAGATACGATACCCGCACTCGACTAGCCCCTGAACGCAATAAATCCGCGTGCAACAACCGTAAAATAACATCGTTTTCATGCATGTTAACTTATCCGGCGCGTAAAACCTAAGGAAAGAATATCGCAGGAAAGGGAAGAAGGGTGAAAGGGAGCTGCTCCTATCGCAGCTCTCCAACGCCAGTTTATTCGAAGGGAAATTTTAAAGGCGAAATTCTCGTAAATTAAGCGCGATGAACTCTTACCAGGTTTGATTTATTTCTTGGACAGAAGTCAGTGGACAATAGGATTGAAGTACGAAGAGCTGGGATAATGGAATTGCCCGTTCGCCGCTGGCATCCCACTGTCGCGATTCTATTGTGTTTCTTTATGGTACTTCGTAAATTTCTTCCTACTCCTTTAAGAGTACGCATTTGAGACGTGCCATTTCTCATCTCAACTGTTTACGAAATTGTAAAAACGAAATGAATAAGACAGAGGAGTTGATATATTTGACGTTGCTTGTCCAAGTTTGCCCGTGTTGGAAAGAAATAATGTTAGTTGGGATAGCTTCCTACAAAAAAGGTGGCACTACTGTCCCTCCAGTCACGCAGCATAAATCTTTGCTCGTCCTCGAAGCTTCGTGTTATAAGCTACTATCATAGAGATGACGTATCGTACTGTCACGTAGGTGTGGCTCTGTCCGCTAAAGATATAGCTGGGGCCATCGAGTGAGCAACGTTGACCAACAACGTCACCCCATCGATCATTTCGTCCAAACGAATATCCTCGTCCTTCCCTTAATTATGTATATCTCTGCCTCGCATACGCCCTAGCACGTTCACTGCCACGCATGAATCGGGTATGAGCCTCACTCAAGTCAGCAGAAGCGCAGAGAAAAAAAAAATGAAAAAGTTTAGGGACATTCTAGCCACAGAATTGTTTGAAACTCACGCGGCGAAACAATTAGGCGAATGTGTATACATTGCTACGAGAAAAGCAGGCATTGCCGGATAATACTGTATAATTTTATATCTGTTTCTGTTTATATAGGTACACCCATTTGTGGGTGACATGGCCACCGGGGAAACTTAGACGTCACCCAGATATGGGTGACGCAGCAGTCGACGTGCTAGGCAAGTAATTGGAAAAATCCTCTCTTATCGTTTGCTCAAATATTCTGCTCCATGTGGATCTCCCCTGTGATCTTGACTTGGGTGTTCGTCCCCTCAGAATTGTCTCGAATCGATTATTCTTCGGAGGGGGGGGGGGTGATAAGGGGAGGGGGGAGGGAGTTCTTCGTCTCTTGATATTACCTATTTTGTCGTCGAACTCGAGTAGAAGGCACGGGAACGAATTCCTATGCAGTGACTTGAATAATGTAAGTTGGGGAAATATTTGCAGGAGCAAGTCTCCTTTGTCTTTAAAATATTAGTGGAGTCTAAAAGTTCTATCCGTTTCCACATTGCTCGTTCCCTTCAACCAGCATACACATGAAAAATAAAACATCTGCTTGAAATAGTTACAGATATATTTTACTGATTGTTGCATTCACTTTGTGTTCCGATTTTAGTTTAGATATGTGTATTTTAAACTGTGTGGAAGCAAAGGATTGATCGGGTGTTTGCATTAATTCGTTTAATTTTTTAATAACATTTATTTGTAATAAACTTGGTTTCGTGAAAGCGATTGAGAAAAACGCGAGCTGATATCGTCCAGCCCTCCTTTCAATTTTCTTAGATAGTTTAATCGTCGAGCTAATTGAATTTCGTCAAGGAATTCTACCCTTGTCGACGTTTCTCAAGTTTTTCAGTAGTCAGACTCAACGACTTCGGCGGTCATACGTCTTCCACGTCCAGCAAGATCAATTATTCTCACGGCGGAAGTTTCTTCTCGCGCACGGAACTTCCTGGATCCCACATTGTTTTTCTGTCGTTATCTGCGGAACTTCCTATCGTAATTAATTAAACCAAAGGAAACGCGGATTCCGGATTCGAGGAGACAAAATACGTGTAATTTAACAGAGCTGTACACTTAGAAAATATTACTAGGCCTTACTTAGGCTTCGATGAAATTCTGTACTGTGCTTATATTACACCAAAAGCAAACATTGTAATAAATATAAGTGGTATTTCGTTTCAAATAGTATTCTATTAAAAACGCAGTAAAATTTGTGGCAGTGAAAAATGTTGTGTCCAAAGTCATTCTGTGAAAGAAAATTCAATGAATACGATGGTATTTCCATCCCAAAACGATATGTTTCTTTAATTAATTAATTTTAGTTATAGTCTTAGTTGATATGTAATCCTTTTTCTTTAATTATTATAATTGTAAACTAAAAGATATTATACCCGTGCAATAATAATAATAATAATAATAATAGTAATAATAATAATCTAAATAGAAAATAATAAACCTCCCTCGAAGGTCTTCTAGCAATGATGAAAACGTTGCTTGATCTTCAGAATCTACTGTTTCTAACTCAAACTTATGAATGCGCTCGAAGCTGGGAATGCGTTGAGTAGGCACAATTTACACAGTCTGCGAAATGTGTATTAGCGTCAACAAAACTTTGCTCGTTCGATGCGTCGCTGCCAAGAGCACGAGTAAGTGCGTCGTCGGCAAGGCTCCGTTCTCCTGACGTTTCTCATTAGCTTATTAGCGAACTTCCGCTGCTCGTTACTCGAACGCCGAGACCTTTGGGAATCACGTCAACTCGTTGCTTTTGCTTTGTACGCACAATAAAGGCGCTCGTGTTTCCAGCCAGTTTGTCGGGCTCAACAAGGCGTGTCTTCGGAATAACAGTAACAAAACCAGAGTATTTAAGCCTGTATCAACTTTATGGCGTGTACAGACGTAATTCTGTGACAACGCGAATAACGTTTAGAATAATTGTTATACCTAGTAACTAAATGTGAATCTGTGCATCAGTAATGGAGAACAAAAGCTCTTTCATATACTAAAATTGAAGAGATCTGGTAAATTAAGGAGAATGATGTACAAATATCGATAGTTGAAGAAATAGATTTCCTGTATATTATTCGCAACACAAAAATAGGTCTAAAGACGTTCAAAACCCTTAAAAAATGATTAGAATTAGTACAAGTGTGAGTAGCTTGGTGTCACTTTTGTAGGGAATAACCATTACAAAAATTGTAAAATTTTGGGGGTTAAAGAGCGCTGCTTTCTATTCATGACTAATTCTATTGCCAGGGCGATTACTATTTTCCTCGCTTCAATCACGAATTATCAGCCCAGTGGTCGCAAGGGAAGAACCACTCCTGTAACCCGTCGAATTGCAATGGAACGTAATGTAATTGTCACTATCCTCCTCGAGACGAATCATGTAAAGTGATCCACTCTCGAAATTGGATTGTATAGTCGAGCTGTTCAGATGTCGGTAGATCTTTTCAGGGAATCAGGTAATGAATCACCGAGAAACACGTTGCGAATACGATTTCCTACTAATTGAATACTCAAATGGATGCATTCTCAAGTACGAGATCTACGTTATTATTAATTTTGGAAGCTATAGTTCAGATATCTCGGAGGTTGCTTCGCGATATAGATGCTTAAAATACCGTTACTTCTTTACGCACTTTAAAAGAAAACGTAGAAATCAGGCGATGAAGATTATGTTGTGCAGAAGTATTTATATCTTTGTACACTGCATGTGCTTCCAACGTTTTCTTCCTTAATTTTCGCTATAATTAGAAAAAATGAAACCACCAGGTGGCTCTACAATAAGGGCTAAATTACCTTCGTTTTATCCATCTACCACCTCATGGCTAATATATTTAGATATTGCCTTGACTTTTCTGTTAATTTAAGCCTTGGTAGAACGAAAAGTTTTGGGTAAATTTATTGTTAAAAGGTCTTCATCTGTGTTACTGTATCGAAATAGTCTAACTTATCATCAGCCATTACTGTATAAATGTTTGCCATCCACGTTGGTCCAGTGGTAAATCAATGAATCTTAATACAGTCCCCATTTAAGCAGAAATACAACCACGTACCCAGACATTTACGATTTAATATTTCAAGGGAATCGACTGAACCGACCAGCGATGACAAATTCAATACTTTTTATGAAACCAACCGTTGTGGCTACAATTAAATCATTCTTTGTGCTTTCGTCGACGTGCCCAAAATCAACAATAAAACGTATACAAAGCATTTGACAGTAGCCAAACACCGAGTATCAACCTTTCTTTAAAAAACAACCATTTTGTTTGACCACAGAAATCAGGATGCTGAATAGGAATTAAATCATCTAATATATAATTGGAAACGAGGCACAAGTCTATAGAAGGTGTCGAAGAAACACGCAAATTCGTCGTGTTAAAAAAAAAATCCAAGTCTTTTATTGTTTCGTAATGTAAAGATTAGTTTCCCATGTATAAACGACAACAATACTGTTATTCTCACTTGATATTGTTTTTTTTCATCCGAAGGCATACCGACGCAACACTTCGCGCGACTTCTTAGACACTCCAGAACTCCAATCGTACCTTCCTTCCATCGTCAAACATTTCCTCAATCCCTAAAACAACACAGGAACTCATTACCCCGAAACTTGCCCGAAATATCCTGGTCCCTTATAACGAGCACTCGAGCAACGATACCAGCGTCTTCAAACGAACGGTGCACTCTGAAATTCCATCGCATACAGGCTTACCCATTCATCGTTCGACCCAGCCCTTGCCGAAGAGACAATCCCGCGACTTAACGTCATAACCGCTGGTCGTACGTCAGCCAGTTGGTAAGGCGAGCAACATGCCCATATTCAATGGAAGAATCGTTGCGTCCGCGGCGGGACAATGCGAAGATCAAGACCGTCATTAGGCAGCGAAGAGGCATTCACTGGTAGCCTCGAAACAGGAACGGCAAGCGAGACCCGCAGCCTTTGGCCTCCCGTTTTGGACCCGTCGTGTGGAGCGGCCTCTGCATCCCGGTCTATTGGTCCTGCCACTCGGAAAACCTGGCACAATGGCCTGGGTAAACCTGGTAGAAAGAGGAAGGACGGAAGGACGGAAGGACGACGGCCCCGCGTCAGAGGAAGGGGATCCAGCAGGGTCGCGGAGTTTCGAGCTTCCGGAACAATGGCAACTTGTCCGCTCTCTGTGTCGTGGTCCCTCGTGGATTAGGCAGGGAATGCCTAGCCCTCGGTATACGTGGCCTGATAAATAGTTGCTTCTTCGTATAATTCCGCGGATCCACGGTATTGGCTCGCGCTCAAATGCCAGCGCAAGCTCGGCGAAAGAACAGCGCCCCGAAGGCCCTTCAACGGCCCGGCCACGCGAAACCGGCTAAAGCCTTCCCGGGATGATTTCGCGGGGAAAAGTGTGCCGTTCCCTCGCAGTAACGTAGCAAAGGAGGGGGCGAAATTGCGCGCCGGGGGTAACATCGAGGGCTTAGACGCGTGCAAGGAACGAGACAGCGGGCAGGTCGCTGGAGCGCTCTGCGTGCAACGCTGCTCCTTATTGCGCGTTGCGATGCGCTGGCTGCTGGATAACGGCTAGAGATACTCCCCTCCTTTCGACCTCGGTTTTGGGGAATGAATTTGACGGCCAGCTGGCCCTCGTTCGGTTGCGGAAGTGAAATTAGCGCACTGGGGTCGGGGTTATCGAGTGGGGAGGCGATGAGATATCTTGATGAGACGACACTGTTGTTTGTTGAAGTTGACGAGCGATGCGAAGGAGGAAATGGGGTCGGAAAATGGAGGTGTTGTGTGAGTGTGTGGTGTGAGAAAGTCGTTGGGCAGGGGTTGTTTTCGTAACTTTGATCATTGGTTGCGTATAAGATTATGAGTTTCTTTTGTGAAGTTTGACACTGGGGAATAGGGACTCAGCTTTGAATAATTTTATGAATAAATGTTAATATATTTGTTACTCTGATTGCCCGGGTATCGTATGATTCTTGTTTCTGCAATCTCCCGTGGTAAAAATACCATGGATAATTGTTATTTTTAAATAATTGTTATTTTCATTGGCAGAAGTTACTGATAAAGAAAGAAAAATAAATTCTCGCTGATAGATATTTATTATAAAACGCTGAAATCGTAACAAAGTACAGAAATATCCACAAAAATCTCTGTAACACTGTATAATATTTTAACGTGTAGCAGTTCCCATTTGTATCTCCAATCCATGCATATTCCAGTCACTAAGTAGGTAATTTGAAAATATGTACGCTCCCAGAACCACCCCAAATCAAGACGCCATAACAGTTTCATCGATTTCTCAGCGTTCCTTTGTCAGTTTACTCTTAAAATAAACACTCGTACAATAACTTCTCCCAAAAATGTGTCATCCTAAACTAGAAGCATATCCAGACAAAACACCTTTAATTTAACCTGAAGTGTCTGTTTGTGGAGGCTCACTTTACTACCCTCGCCCATTTTTGCACAGTTACCGGACAGGAATAAATTGAAAAGACTGTTTAGTCGAGTCTCGTGGACCATCATTCACGCCTGCCACGAGTTTATCTATCGAACTATTCCTGCCAACGAATAGTTAAATGTAGCGACAAACGGGCAGGGGGGTGAGAAACGACGGATGAACGAGAATAGGCGGACTGCGATATTTTTCGAGCAACGATAACGAAGAATCGATGGAAAAATGACTGCGTTTCGGGGACAAGCGATCTTATCGCAAGGAGATCAACGTTCGTCAGGCCCCTATAAATTCTGAAACAGCAGACTACCCGATACCAAGGGGAGGCTCGAGTCGCGAGCTCCGAGCTTGCGAAATGCCGTTTGCTAGCTGATTAATGGGCCAGACTTATGTACCGCAAGCCTTCATCCACTTCAGCATCGAGAGCCATCGACTCGAACATCCATCCCCTCGACTATCTTCGTAATGCGCGACGTTAGAAGACGTATTAGTTAAAAAGAGCGGAAACAGACCGATAACGACGGTGCTGCGCCGCTCCTCTGTCAATGCGTTAAACAGCAAACGTGACAGTAAACCCGTCAACTTCTTAAAAACCTGATACTTCTGAGAAAGATCGGAGAACCTGTCCCTCCCTTACTGTGAAATATTAATCCCGCGGAGCAACGTAGAAAAATACATTTCACTGCTCTTATTTTCTGCTTTTAATTTCAAATACCAAATACAACGAAGTTTGTCAGAGTTGTTCGATAAATTTGCAACGTTTACAAGAATTATTCCAGACAAAGTAGGTGTCCTAATACTTATGAGCGGCACTACATAGAAGCAAATAAGGATATGAAACCTTCCAGGCCAAACTATAAAAACCTTTAGTCGACGTCTGACCAAGCACTTGCTACTTCCACTTGCGCCACTTCGTCCTCAGACAGGCACCCACTCCGAACGACTCTCAAACAAGGTCAGAGTATACTTTAACCGAATCCTATGCCTGCGTACTGTGACAAAGTGAAAATCGACGTCACCCCGATCTTTGTAAAGCATATAATAGGGCGCGTCTGCTGTACAGAGCATGGTCCGGTCAGAAACGAGGCGCTTCCACTTGGGCCGGATGTATAATACAAGGCGACAGCGCCACGATCAAGGGAAAGTACGAAAAATGGAATTTCGGATTATCGTCTGTCCTTTGGATGTACTCCCGGGGTACCCGTGAGCGAAACAATTTCCTCTCGCTCGCTCGCGCGGCCGTTAAAAAGAGAGGACAGAGTGGAGCCCGACGTCGCCAGGACATCCGGGCATAACTCGAGCGTAATCGCACCCTGGATAACTGGCTATCCGCTAGAAAGCGGATAATTCCACGCTCTTCCTGCATTTCGTCCCTCCCTCAGACCGCTTTCTCGTTCGAGAGGCGAATTGCCCGGTTTAAAAGGAGCGTAAGGGACGGGAACGAAACGGGAGATAAAAACTATGCGAGAATGATCCTCTTACGAGAGGACAGTGATGGCGATGCGAACGAAAAATAAAAGGGGTAAGAGGGGAGGGGCGAGGGGGCCGGGTAGGTGCAGAGGAGACAGAAATAGAAAAATGCGAAAGGGCTGCGACAAGGTTTCTTGTAGGCAATAAGGATTTAACGTTTCGCGTCGGTGGATCGCATCGGTCAGATTGAGTGAAAGAGCGAACACGGTTCCAGCGTTTTCGAGATGAAGATATTTTTCTTCTGAGGCAGTGCTTGAATTTATTGATCGTGACAGAGTTTATATAGAAATAAAGAAAGAATTATTAATAGAAACAGCAGACATATATTTGAACTTTGAGGAAACAAGTTAATTTGGAAAAGTAAGTATTTTACGACAACTTGTCACGCGCCAGATAATAGACAATACAGTTATTGAGACTTCCAAGACTATCAAATTTTTCAAAGTTTTCGAAAATGGAATAATATTCGAACTGACTCGAGAATGACGTCACATGTTCAAAATAATTTAAGTTAAAATCATGTGTCCTAAACATTTTGAAGCCCCTCCACCAGCTTTTTCTCTAAATCTGTACTTCCTATTATACAGCAAGTAAATGTTACCAGTTTAGGCTCAAAATCCCCCAAGTAAAGATATAAAAATCTCTCAGAAACGACAGCAATCGATGCACCCAAGGAAACGCAGCGCGCGTGGAGGAAAGCCTCGAAGAAAGTGGACGAGGTGGCAGAAGGAAGCTTTGATCGTCGGCGCGATCGACGTGGCGAGTTACTGCGGAAGGTCAGTAATTGGCTGTTACATTTTAAACAACTTGCCGTGCGCGCTTTAATTTACTTTTATTTCCGCCCGGGGAGTTTTCGTTCTCGTTTCCACAGTGGTTTATAACTGGCCCCGGAAAAAGGGGGGGAGGTTCTTTCGCGGATCCGCCACCCTGTATCCGTAGTTTTATTCTCAATTCCGCGCCGCCCCCCGCGACGGAATTTCTGCTGGAATTACTTGGATCGCCGACTGCGCGGTTTAATAAGTACAGGGTGTCTGGTAAATCGTGGTAAAATAGACTATGAGATGATTCCTCCTTAAAACAAATGGAAACTGTAGAATAAATCTCTTTGATCGGTCGCTTAGTTTTCGAGGAAAATGATTTTAAACAGGACACTGCTTTCAGTCTCTTGGACTGTCTATATTTTTTATCTGTAACTATTGTATCCACCTGTGTGTTGATTTATACTTAAGGAGCCACATCGGTGAGATAAAAAGATACTAGAATTGTATTAGAAACATATTTGAATTAATTTATTAGAATTTAATAAGAAAAGTATGTACAGCTTTGCTTATAGCAATGTGGTCAACACCCTCCATAATTTTTATAAGAAATGATTTTTGCGATATGCAATACTATTACAGGCTGTACGTTAATATATCGCAGTATTATCATTTTGAAGAGTCAAGTGTATTGAAGCTAATATACCTGCTATGGATAATGGACTTATTTAAATAAACCCATAATAAATCCTATACTTTTACTTACTTGTCCATAAGAATTCATCTTCTCCACAGTTGAACGGCGATTTACCTGACACCATGTACAAAAAAGAGGGAGAAAGGATAGGAGAAAGAGAACCTTAAAGTTTTCCCCAAATGCATTGCCGAAGGGATTGCTGGTAAATCGTAGAAGAAGCACGGTCGCGTTCGTATCGCTTGGAACGACGAGACGACGGGAAACAGTAAACCGGAAGTGGGTTTTATTCCTCTCGGTTGAATAACGCCCCTGCCCCAGCCCCCCCCCCCCCCTCGAAGGATATTTAAAGCGCGTCGTAATTTTGCGAGCGTGAAGGGAAACGCGAGAAAAATCGAGCGAAACGAATTAAAAGTTCGTCAGGTGCGTATTAAATTATTTAAATTCAGCGGAGGCCCGTGCTCGTTTGGATCTCGTGAAGGAGGGGGGGATGAGAAGGGGATGGAAACCTTATTACACGAGTCGCGCTGTTCGAATCAGAAATTCGTTTCGAGGATTCGTTAAAGTTTTAATATCTTATTCGTCAAAAAGTTGGCGGAATTGTGTTTCCCCTGTTTGTATCTTTCTTCTTCGTTTTGTTGAACCTTTGTCGCGTGTGGATGGCACGAGTTTATGCTTCCGATTAATGGTGGATGGGTGACAGTACAGTAGAAGAGATAAAATGAAAATATTTTACCAAAACTGCCGCCCTGATGATTGAGGATCGTGATAGGAAAGTGGATCTGGCGAATTCCTGTCAGCTCCTTGCTTCGTTTTGATGAGGCGCAGTTGTGAATATTCGTAGGTAGTACTTGTTGCATTACGTAATTCAGCAACATGCTTTGACGAAGGAAACTTTAAAGTTGAGGGAGTGCAAATTTTATTCGCAAATGCTTCATACAATTTTCATCGGGTAAAGAGTGCTTTGATGCGTGAACACTCGTTATGATCTAGTGTAACGCAGAGAATCCTTTTTAAATTCGTCGAGGATAACACAGAGTGATTTGTAATTCTATGTTAAAACTTCAGGAGGTAAATTGACTTGAATATCCAAGGCATGACGAGTTAAAGCTGTTGATTTAATATTTGCTAATGTTGTTTTCACCCACCTACAATTCCCGATAGGAAACACGTGCAGTTCCGTTTGTAATTAAATATATTTAGTAGAGAGTAGAAGATTCGTATTAGAAGAATCGTAATTACGACTTATGCTGAAAAATATAAATATTGGAAACTAAAGGCAGGAAGTGATCCACAAAAACACTCCTCTAGTACTCCATTTTTCATTTCAGCGCAGTTTTCCACCAACCTTTCGCCAGTATACGGGTCGATCGTGTTGTTGTCCATGTGAAGGATGAGGGAAAATAGACAGGAAAAGCACAGGATGAGTTTACCTGGTTAACGAAGCCTCAAGAGTACTTGAAAAGGATCTCATCAAGGCGAAGTTGAACAAACTATGCTCGTCCTTGCGTAAACTCTCCCTTCTTTTACAGCGGCACTCATTAGGAACTTTATACTCCGTTTTTCGCAGAAAAACACCACAAATATTACCCAGCATGGAGTATCTGAATCAGAAGGTACGAATTCAAAGGGTGACATTATGAAAAAGTGCAAGAATAACTTACAAGGTAAGTTCGCCATCTTAAAAACAAAAAAAGATCTGTAGCTTTGCAAAAATGTAATTCAGGTGGTCTAAACGTGGAAACTGGAAACACCGCCACAAAATAATTAGGTATATCCCCGTAAAACATATCGTAAGGCAGATAAATGTAAAGTTCTAAGTAGTTGACTTTACTTCCCAAAATTCAACCCCACATAAATTTATCCGCCAAGTCATTAAGGACCATAAAACTTTGTATTTAACTTATTTTCGATATCTTTTATGATATCACAGATGTGTGTGTTTACATACATACTCATACCAATTTGGTGGAAGTATCTGAATGTGCATTAATCGTCAGTAGTTCTAGTGTTGAACATCCATATTCACTCTCGCCGCGATCGTGCTAAAAATCCGCGGTTAATTTCCTGACAACCTAATACCTACCGCAATAAAACTCCCCGATCAGGGAAGCCCGCGCAAATGGGCGCAGAGCAATCGGAAAGAGTATAATTCCAGCGAAAGCCAAGGCAGCGTGGAGTTAAAATCGATGTTAAACGTACAGCTAATCGTAAACCGGTAGTCGTTTTTGCGCGGCGAAGCTTAACCAATCCTGCGGTTCGTTCGAATGTGGCCGGGATGGTCGGCGCGGCGGCGGCGGGGCTAGTGGTAACGAAGGGGGGGGACGTGCAAAAAGGAGGCAAACCGAGACGGAGCCGTCCCCATAAATATTAATTGAGTCCCCATCGGCGTCGCCGTACGAGGGCACGGAATTTCCAACGACTGGTCGTTCGGTGGGAAACGAAAATCCGCAGGCCGCAGGACCATAAATCCCCAAGTTTCTGCGGCTGTCTCCGGCAACCCACGGAATGACGAAGTGGGCTGGTGGCCTCCTCTGCCCACCTTCCAACACCCCAGCGCCTCAGATGCTCTGCCTCGTCGCACCTTACTTCCGTTTTCTATTATGTTACGAACGTGGCGGACTGCCCAGCGCCCGCAAGGATCCTGTCACCGCTACATCGCCTCCAGTTTCAAGCCGGATGTTGGCGACTCGATTTATCGGTCTCTGGACCACTCCGGTAATGCCCAATTTTTCGATACATTCGAGGGGGGCAGTGTGTAGGCGCTTTGGGAACTTTGAAATATGTTACAAGTATATAGCTTCCGGATGACACGATGGTAAGTACATATACATAGGTCATTACACGCCAGAAGTTCATGTCACGGATTTCGATGAGATTGAAATATAACGTAGCCCGCGTGGAATTATGGGGGGTTTAAGTTATCATTTTGCTGGTTTCGTGTCTGTACAGCGACATATCCAGTGAGAACGTCGAACAGTTAATTGACGCCAGTCCGTCTAAGCGCTGTAGCCATGTCTCCCATAGTCGATGAGAGTAAAAATCGGTGAGGCAGGTCTCCCTAAAATATCTCAGTGCCCTAATCGCCCACGATAGCTGTTGCGCCGCGTGACGGGCAAGATTACTTTCCCACGGTGCTGGGAGGGCGATTCTCGCGGCACATGTGAGCTCACGATCACCCCGATCGCCAGTGCATTCTCTGATTCCGCCATTTCCCAGAGTATGGGGATTTTTTTCCGCAAGATTACCGACCGAACAAACGGCTGACGCATTCGACGGTAATGCACCACCTTCGTCGACTGACCCCTGCACCCCTCAAGGGAATGAATTTAACGGGCAGACACGGGACAGGGGGGCCAACGTTCCGCGTATTGTGTCTGCGGGCTGCATTCCGCGCAACGTTCAACAGGAAATGGAGTCGGTCAATTTCCCGAATGCATTCCGTTGTGCCTGATTGTTAAACTGCCAGTCGAAGTGCGGCTTGGAAACGGGGATTGAAAAATAGGAAACAATAATCTCCTTTACGCAAGACGGCTACTTTTTCGAGGACAGTTCGTGTGTACCGAGGATTCTTTTAGACTCGTATCCTTTCAGTAGAATGTTTTTACACACAGTTCGTGTGACTGTGTGACTTCAGGGTTTTCGTGGGACCTTAATAAGTGATCGAAGAATTAGTATTGAGTTGTAGGAAATATTTTTGAATTCTGTTTCCGAATTTTTCAACATCACGCAAATAATTCTAATAAATGTGCATAGCACGCGATAATACAATGTAAAGTATTTGGACGAGTCACCTTTTAGGGAAGAAATCACATTAATTGGAATCGTACCTTAAAATATATTAAAAGTATACAAGCTGGACCCTATTTTAGTCTATTAACTATTTAAGTATTGTCAAAGAAAGGAACAATTCATGAATATTTCCTAATTCATTGAAATTAAGAAATTATTGCCAATTCTCTTCAATAAAAATCATTCAATTTTAATTTATTTGGAATGAAAATAAGCGTTTTGTACTACAACAAGAAGATATACCTACTTAGCGTGTATTTTGCGTATTCATTGCAAAGGAAAAGCAAGGAGAGTCTTCCTACACGCTGTAGAAGTTTACGCAGTAGAAGTACACCGCCATAAGTCAGACGGACGGCACTGCGCGCGCTGCATGTTGAGCGATTGAATTTGATTTTTGCGTTAACATAAAAGATGCTCCGCGGCGGGTTTAAAATCGTAAAACTTGGAGGATGAAACGGGGAGAAAAATCTATCGGAACGCAAAAATTCAGGGCGATTTTTTTCTCCTCTTCCGGAGAATTTACGAGGGAAGGGTTATGGCCTTCGGAAATTTTTCATCGTAAAACGCAGGAACAAATCATCGAGTTAGAGTGCAACGAGAGAGGTACCATTTCCAACAATGTTTTCATAGTCGCACATACGCGCCGCATGCATATTCATCCAAAGAATTTCCGTTGCCAGCAACCCCGAGCCATTCTTTCACGCGCCGGTCATTGCTACCATTATTATTCGTTCTTTTCTCTTTTTCTTTATTAAACGAAACGTGTCGCTCGTATGATAATTTTCGAAAGCACCGCCTTGTTACATTCTTAGCTGAGGTTCATTTTTCTAAGGAAACATGAAAGAAGTGTTGGAACAGTTTTGGAAAAATTCATTGCTTTAATCTTCCACGTTCATGGTTCCATTACTTATTTTCGACGTCTCTTTAATTTCAAGACGTCGTTGATTCGGACAGCTAATTATTCTCAAATTATCGAAACTATTTCTCAGTAACCTTGGGGAGAGTGGTAATTCAAGTTCAAACAGTAATTCAGGTTGAAAATTTCCCGAACCAATCATCATCGTTTTACTGCCCGTTTAGTGCTCAAAAACACACAGTGTCACAAGTGTGCTCTATTTATAGAGGCCCTCTTTCCAAGAAGTTCTTCATCGAAACTATTTCCACCCTCAATGAACTACACTATTTTCCACTTTAACCCATGCAGCATAAAACAAGAGTATAGCCCTCTATACCGATTGGAAAGTTTCTCGTTTGTCAGAAGATAATAGCAAATCCACCCATGAAATATCTAAGAAACAAAAGGTCTCCGGCGTGTACGCGAACAAGATAAGTAGTGACAGTCTACCACAGGCAAGCGAGAACGACGCTGCCCGGTAGAACGTGGAACGCTGATGGCAATAAAGCGCTATCTGGCTTCCACTCGGAGTCACTTAACGTCTGCAAGGACATTTAAAGTCCTTAGAAGCACGGACCCATTCGCGCTATAAAACACTACCTTGCCTCCTCCACCGCAGCTACTTATTATAACGACATTATCCTCGCTCTCCCTCATTAGCTACCCCATCAACGACACTTCCTTCCACCCCCCAACCCCTCCCCCTCCCCCACCCCTTTTCCCATTTCGAAGGTGGCCGCCCGTTCCAAACAACGGGTAAAGCCGCGGATAAGCCAAGTCCTTCCCTGTTTTCCACCCCCTCCGTCGTTGCTTTCCCTCTTCTTCCCGGAATTTCCACGCGGTGTCTTTCTCCTTGTTCTCGTTCCAGCCACGGCCACGACCGAATTAATTTCGGTTCGATGCACGTAGCCGCTCGTAATCCGTTTATCGCGGGGGCTACGAGTTGTTACGCTGTAACTCGACCAGCTGCAAAAGGAACGGCGGGGCCGCCTGATCAGCCGTTGCACTTTCTTCGTTTCCTTCCGTTCAACCTCCTGCCTCGCCCCTGATCACCGCGGGGAAGGATAATGGCGTTCGGCGGCGTTCGGATGGTTGTTTTACGTCGCGATCGTTGGCGGTTCGTTAGGTCCGCGGCATTGTTGCGCGCAGTGGATGAAAGTGAGCGCGCGGGATCGGGATTAGGCCGGGTGCACACTGGCGTCACGCAACGTGTAACGTGAGGGCCCTTTCCCACGACACACTGCTGGCTATTTTGAACATATGCAGTCAGGAGAGATTGCGCTAATTGTTTTTATAAAATTAATGTTTATATTATGACAGTTGACTATCGTCTCGGCATGCATCTTTTTTTAAAAACATCCTTCGAAATTGAAATAGTAGTGTATTATGGGGCATTCGATTCTGCTTAATAGTGCATCCATATTAACACTCTTTCCACACAAGATACTTCCGTGGCGTACAACTTCTTAGTACCTTGAGCTTCACTTAGAAGAAGTAGCGATGACGCTTTTTCATGACTTTGAGATACGTTGTACTGTAAGTTCCAGTGACTTGAAACGGTCCAAATAACGTCGCGCTTGCTCTCCCTTTTACCACAAAGATCCTACTTTAATTCATATAGGCATGATGAAAAATTTGAAAATTCTTATAACGACTTGTATATTCGACGTGTTTGCTGCAAATGACAGCACACTACGAATTCCAATGAATCACATGTAGTTAGGTTCGAGAAACCTTCGTTTCAGGTGCATAAACATCACGTTGCATTATATATGTTGCATTACACGTTGCATTACAACCGTCTGTACCCGGCCTTACACGTGCTCGCTTGGACGAGACACTTGTCGAACAGCTGCAAGGTGGGCTCCGGTTTGTAGACACCTAGTTAACAGCTTCTGTCACTTTCCCCTGCTGCCTGTATTCCATTAGTTCCACCATGATTCAAAGATATAATAAATGTTCGAAAAGATACGAATTCTACATACACCTACATCCTGTACGTTCTAAGTGCTATAATGAAAAACTTGAGAATGGATTAATATCATCAAACAGTCGTTACATGAATTGAAGCCCAACGTCGTTTAGGAAGAAAAATTCTGCAACCCCAAGCTTTCCTCAGTTTCAACTTTTCCTTACAAGCGTTACCTCCACCCCCACCACAGTGGGCTTATCTTCAGCCGAAGAGCTTCTTAACTCCCTGATAGAGGTGGAATCATCGAAAGTTTTTATCTTACGCACAATTTTCCTAATTTTATATCTGATCCATCTTCGTCGACGTGACATCGGACATGCTCCCTGGCAAAGTAAGGGGCCGTTCGTTTGTCAGAGGCACCGGTAACAATATTACCTTATCAAAGTTTATCCGAGGCTCCGGTCGGGATCGAAACTTTGAAGAGGAAAACCGGAACGGGGGGGGGGGGGGCGGGAAGGAAGGCCCTAACGAAGTCGTCTGTCCACTTCTTGCAGATTGAACTTTCCTGTCGTACTTCGCCGATGAATATTCAGGGCTCTATGTGTAAAAGTCGGCGGAAGGAGAAAAAAAATATCCGCGGAACTTCGCCTAACCGAATGATGTTTTATTCCGCCGCGCATTAAAAGGAAAGTGTCGCTGTTTTAACCCGAGCATCGGGGGAAAGGGCTCGGCTAGTTGCACACGGGAATTAATGCCACGCTCGTGCCAGTTTGAATTACAAAACCGTTCTGTATAAATTGTACACAATCTGCATAAGGAACAACAGATTTTTTCGCTTTCTTGTTTCGATAAATTTAACACCGAATTTCCTTCTTATCCTTAACTGAGGCCCGTGTCTATTCAATTAGAGCTATTTTGGGAAAAATCGAATTCTTCAGCGACGGTAGGTACGTCACTGAAGAAAGAGAAATGATCTTCTCTTTGGAACAGGTTACTATTTTCCAAAGTTTCTTTAAAATATTTCTAAGACACAGACATTTTATTTCCCACTTGGTTTTAGAGTCATTGGCCTGTGATCCACAGTTTTGCATCTTATTTTACAATACCGTAGTATCAAGTTCATTTACTACTTGAAAAATCGTGATTCTACCTTTCGAATTACGGGACAATTAACACTGAAGCGTGATCACTGCAAATTATTTTTCCACCCTCCTTTGTAAGGTTCGCCTTCGTGTGAAACGAACCACCACCAGCTACCTCAACCCCAAACACGCCTCTTTCGCCCGAGATTCATCTATCCGAACACCCCAGCCAGCATCCCCCCTCTCCTCGAATCCAACGCCACAATGGAATTTCATCGATATTCGCTAATAAATTTTAAAGGGCGCCCTGGAGAACGCGGTAGCCGCGGCCTAGCTGTAAATATTCAAAGTTTTCGCTCGAATCAGTTACCCTCCCTTCGCGCAGCGCTCTAGCCTTCCTCTTTCCGACGCCGTAGCTTCTTTTCCCGCGGGTGGGCAATCACATTATGAGCAGCGCGCGCGAGAGGGAAGAACAACCGAGAGGGCTCGGCCAACTTTTTCGCGAGATGAATTCCTTCGCGTGGAAAGAGGGGAAGCCAGAGGGATAGAAAAAACACACACACACACAGACAGAGAGCAGGAAAGTTCTCTCCTTCTTCTTTCGAGAGGGTTTTCGATATCCAGCAGGCTCGAGGAGGGACTCGTGCTGGAATCGTCTCTCGAAATTCAGGTCTGGGACGCCGCGATAGACTTTGACGCGCCACCTCGAGAACCTCAATGATTTACATCCAGAGTAAATCATCGGACGTTAGGTGGGTTGAAATATAAAATCGCGAACACGGCCGGGGAATTCGTGAATCAGGCAAACAATTTTTCTCCATTGAACCGAGCGAGGAGGATTATTTTTCTCATTAGCCTGGAAACCAGTGGCTGAGAATCGATAGAAGAATTGTGTCAATCGCGACGACTCAGAGCACTTGTAATTATTGCTTAATAAGTTGATTGTTATACGGATGTTCCACATTTTTTATTCTCTCAGAGGAATTCGAATGTGTTTGGCAGGGGATAAAGATACGTATTGTATGGAAATGTTCTGGCTGGAAATGTTGGCTGGTGGTCACCCCCATGGCAGTCAATGTGTTAACACGGGGTCCAATTTGACCCAAAATTCTTATTTCCTTCGAGTATTCACACGGTTGTGTAATGAATAACAGAAATGGGTCATTACAAGATATTGAAGACATTAATATTTATGTCTAATTACATTAGATATGAGAGTTATTATTTTCAGCAATGTGTCAGTCACGATCTTATTGACGAGGTACGTCAAATATTTGTCTCTGAAAGTTTGACAATGGGCTGTGAATTTTAAAAATTGATCAAAAATTAATCCACACTGATATATTCTATATCAAAGTTGTTAAAATTTCACTTCCATCAACCTTGACTTTGTGGAAGATGTTAAACAAACTATTCCTAACTCATATTACCCCCTTTAAAAATCTTATCATATTTCCGAATGTATTACCTAATCTCCAAGCATACATTCTGTCATAGTGTTTCCCCAAACTTCCATTTATTTTTCAAATGCAGATATAATAGACAACTAGACTTACCCTCTTCTTTTTCAAGCACATAGTTACCTACAAACATTCCACAATTATTTAACAGGCATCATATAAATATATTTGTATGCACCTCATGCGATAATTAATTCCATTACTAACGACTCCAACTGCGCCTATTTTTACTGAATTTTGCCACCCTTCGTCCCAAAGATTTAAAAAAAATGAATAAAGACACGCGTGTCTACCAGCACAGTAGAGCGGCAGAAAGGAGAGCGGAGGAGGAAATTAAATTAAATTTAAATTAAGCTCAATTAAGTAAGCCGCTTTCCTCCCCATGGGAACACGGCTTCTGTGCCCGGTTACTGCCCCTGAAATTCGCCCCCGGGACGAAGGGGGCGGATGAGAGAGGGTGGTGATCCTTGTCTAGCGCCGGATACTCAACTAATCTCTTTTAAATTAGTATTAAATTCTAAACGGGTTCAAGTCTGTGCTCGGTGGTTATTAAATTCCAACATGCCGTCACCGAGCAAACTGAACGTCCGCGTCGCTTTATGTTTTATACCGATCGTAAATGCCGCGATCCACCCCCAGTTCTGCATTATGACGAAATCCAGGATTCGTGTTCTCGTGGAACATACTCTTTTTACGATTTTCCACAGGAAATCCAGTTATTATCACGCCCTTTAAAACAAGTCAGGTATTATCCTGTCTAGAATTATTCCTCTGTCGAAAGTATTACTTACAATAAATATCGTCCAGCACCAGTGGCCCACGCAGCAAGTAATAAAACACCTTCCTCCATTTTCTCACCAAATCTGCCACCTAAATTATACACACGCTATTCAGAAAGCCTCTGCATACGAAAAATACTCGTATTTTTATCTGGTAGCATAAAAACAATTCGATTCCAAGGCCATTATTATCAAAGAGTGTAAATGGCAGCTATCCTGGCACAGAAATGAATATACGATTACGACGAACGGTTCAAACGAGCTTTCGAATCGTGCCAAAGGTCCAAAATTGGCTGCAGTAGCCTGCGTGGCTGGCTCCCTTGTATCTGCTCAGAGTGTGTGTATCTCCATTGCCTGGTATTTAAGCAACCAGCTGCACGATATACCATATAGAATCGCGATACAAACGACCCCATCGTATAAATTCCGCCATATTGGCCACGACACCAAACAGTCACGAACACGCGCGACGGGCGGACGATTCTCTATAAAAAAAATCAAAACTTTCGGTAGTTGAAAAGGGTCATTGTTTCTTGGTAAGCCGTACGATGTCAAAATTTCAGCGTCGCGCGTGTTCGTCGCAGCGCAATTTATATTCTTGCAAAATATTTCACGGTTCACGAGCGCGAGCTTTGGACGCGACAATCTCCACCCCCCCCCCCCCCCCTTGCCACTGGATTTTTCAATTCGAAACGCACACTTTTGGCTGTATGAGCACCGTCCGCTGTTGGAAGACGCTCGATGCGACCCTTTGACGATCCTGATTCTTGTATATTAAATGGAAGCGGGCGTATTTAATGCGAACCAGTGCGCCGTTGTCTATCGCCGAGCTTGCGACTTATGCTTCTATTTTCCCCCGAGTGCAAATGCACGCTTACAATCAAGGGGGTTCTTGTTGCGTAAAAATGCGACGGTGTATTATTCCGGTTTCCGCGTTTATATTTGTGGAAAACGAGGGCTGTGCTAATTTGCGTTGTCATTCGAATAAATAGCAGCGGAGCCGGCATTTGCGGGCAGCAGCGAAAACTCAAGAGTAGAGAGGGAGTGGCACTAACCGCACGAATAGTCTCGATGAAACAGATTTAACTCGCGATCGAGATCGTAATTTTGTCGGTGTAAATAAGGCGGACGTGTATTCGTGGGGTGAAATGGCCACACTTTGTCTCGCTGCCTGAAATTTGCAGAGCGCACGATTTGTGGCACGGCGAGAAGATTGCGATGTTGGACACGAGGGAACCTCGCGAAATCTAAAAAATGAATTCAAGGGAGCGGAGGCGAAATGGCCGAGGACCACACGATCGTACATTTCCCACGAAAAGATCCCCTTTGCTTCTTTTTTTCTTCACGTGTCGTAAGTATTGGATGCAGAGACGCGCGGGGCACAGGGAATGTAGGTAGATCAGCTCCGGCGAACTTTTCAGTATTATTAATTCAATGCAACGAACGCTAATCCCCCTCTTCCCTTGTGAAAATGAAATGAGGGGAGAGTGAGGCGACAGGACTGTTTGGTTATTTCAAGGCGAATAGTATCTGTGATAGTACACATCGTCTTTTAGTGAAAAATTCAAAATTGTATCTTGTATTCAGACAATGTTACAAATGCTATGCTTCTTCTGATAACATAGTACGTATAGAGTATTGTCATACATACATTAGTGTTTGAAATTATCATTTGAAACTTAAGTAGTGAGAAAGTACAGAATTTTCTTCAGGCTAATACTGATCGCATGATATCGAAGAATATTTTCAACAAACTAAATTTCACTTTCGGACGCGTTAAGGAACTTGTACCTTCATCAGTTGATTGAGAGTAAATATAGATACTGGTATAATTTAATAACCCAGTGCTGACTTCATTTCTGGATAACCCTTACCCTACAAGACGGTACATGTTGTGCAATATTCTGTGGCATCGACAAGCAGAGTTTGTCCTGCTGCGAACACTCCCCTTTTTCGCAGAAGGGATAAATGAAAATTTGAAATTGAAAAATGTCGATTTAACGTCTAATGAAAGGGTTTCATTTCCTTACTTAGTCACCCGACACACTATCGCTGTATCAGACCCGCGCCCGTGTGCCTGTCTCAGTGCAAGGTGCAGGAAGCCGCGTTGAAGTGGAGGGTGGCTACGCGCCGGTCGAAATTGCAAGGATAAATAAAGCCGACGTTAATAAAGTCTTATCGGCATGCAACCATGCGTGTCGACTTTAAGCCACGGACGCGCTAATCCCCCTATGCTAATTTCGGTTGGCCAGGAAAACGACGGCTCTAACGCCACCCTTTCGGACACGCGTATCCACGAGGGGGTGAACCCCTCGCCATGTACGCGGAAAATGGCCGCTGTGTGTGGCTGTCCGCAAAAAGAGATATGCATTCAAATACCTTGGCGTTAAAGCTCGAGCCTTTGAACGGACGTGCGAAACCTGGCAAAATGTTTTCGATCGAATAAGAACGCGCGAAAATCGCTCAAGGCGACTGCTCGCCTGAAACACCGAAACGGACACGTGTTTTGCAAACGCGGTAGTAAAAAGTGTCCCGAACTAATTAATGATACTAGAGTGAGTCTTCCGGGTAGACTATGCGGCGTGGAGGGAACTTTTGTGTTGTAGAAGACAGGAAAGTATATATGCTGATTGAATGATTCGCGGAGGTTTGCAGTTTAGTAGTCCAGACTTTAATTGCTGGAATTATTGAGCACGGTTAATTTGTTGAATTCGTGTAGGCTGATTTTGGGGAAGCGAGGTGTTACTTTGATGCTTGGGAATGAATAATTAAGTGTTTGTGTTTTTAATGCTATTTTTATGAAATTATTCATGAAAAGGTTTGAATTTAAAGACTCTTCTGAATGGTTTACATTAATTGGAAAATAAGTTGGAGAGGTTGTTAGGAATAATTAAAGGAAAACACTGCTCTGTTCCTGTAATTAATAATATTTATTACAAACATTTTGGTTTGTTATTCTAATACGTGTATAAAATATGTGTGTGTGTCGAGTAAATTTCGCTTCGAGATCTATAATTGTAACTATAGTTTATTTCTTAGGATTATTTCTTGAAATTTTTACTTCTACCACATGCTTACCTTGTCTACATCATTATTTTTAGACGGAGCAAATTAATTCGTACAAGCGAATATATTTAATGCCTAATACTGTTGGATAACTTCTTTTCCATTTTGGTAAATTAAATTTGACTTCCTTTCTTCGGATAGAAATACACTGATTTTGTTGCAAGATGCATGATAAGATATTAATATTTTGTGTCTTTTTCTAGAAACTACTACACTACTGGTAATTGCATTCGCAGGATTGAAAATAAATTAACATTATTGAAGTCGTCCTATGGCGCTATACATTTTCCATTTTTATGCTACTACTTCTCTAAGGATTCTTTCTTCTTTTATTTCCTACCATCTTAACATTGCTGTGTCAATTGACACATTTGAATTGATTGTATTTATTTCGACTTTTGATTTCTTTACAATTTTGTAATCAAATTATTATTTCGTATTTTGTCTTTTTTAACACAGCACTCATCGAGACAACTCTTCTACTAGTGTCCAATATATGTATATGGTATTTTCAACGTAAAATAAAATTAAAATCTAGATATTCCCTAGAATAAATCAGGGACCAGATATAAAAAAGAGATAAAAATCAGGAAGGTGGTAGCTATAAACCTAAATGAAATATAATATTTCACGAGACATTCTCGCACGTGCAACGAAATGTTTCCTCCAAAATATGTATCAAAGTGAACAAAATCCATGTTCACCAAAACTGAACATGTCTTTATATAAAGCCAAAATCCAAAACAGAAAAGAAACTATTCAGCAACCTACTTAACGCTTCCTACAACCGTAATAAAATCAAGTCCCAAATACACGGGGCTAAAATACATTATCTATTCTTTTAAACATCTGCCACCATAATCCTTTTTCATTATTGCTTTGACTTAACATTAAAAGGAGAACAGTAATTGAAAAATATATATTTTCACACAATAAGTATCTAGTAGTCATTGAGTTGATAACTTTTTATTTCTATTTTTGGCGAAAAAATATTCTATAATAAAAATATTAATATTAACATTTCTATTTTTATTTATTTGCAATGAATCGATCATTTGTTATCAGATTTGCATCTAACTTGCATCAAACGATATAGAATTTTTTTTACGTCGGTATATTACACATCGTAACTCAAAAATGGTCAAAAACAGAGCTGCACCCCTCTTGCTGCAAGGTCCCCAATTATTCTCTACTGTATATAAAAAAAAACCAAACAGATATGCTGCGCGAAAAAAAAAATCGAACGTGCATCGTCGATCTCTAATGGCTGGCAGATTTGAAGGAAATAACGGTCACGACTACGGTCGTGGGAAGCTACGCCGCTGCTGTCGATATTACACAGAAACAGAATGTAATATGTCTCGATACGGCGCGGTGGGGCGAGAAAGACAAAGAGACGAGAATCTGACTAAAAGCATTCTCGTGAACAATATGTATCATGGCCTGTCCTCCGGCGCGTCGGAACGGTTCCCTTCGTTCACGGTGCATGTCTTTCTGGTGTATTTCAGCCGCGCGATGCCGATGTACCGAACGACACGCATCCGCGTCGTATATCCGCCATCTGCGATCGCCCCATTCTGATTCTCCAACGGAATTATCACTACGTGGACACGCGCGGGTGCTCTGGCTTGCCAGGATTAATGAGGAGTCGGGCCATAAAAGCTGGAATCTACATGATTTTCGCGACCCACTGAGACGACCTGTCGACAGAAGATGCTCGTTTTCAATAAAATAATCGTGCACGGTACTTGTGCCGGTTTTAATGGTAAATGCGCGAGGTGGGTGGCAGTAGGAGAGGCTGATTACAATGAATGGGCGCGGTTGGATTGTACCGTCAATCAGTAGGTTGCCACGTAATGAAATCATTTCAAAAGTTCTATAGTGGGGAGGGTAATGAGACTGTAATCGGCGAATTTCGGGTAAAACCCATCGAGCCGATGGCTGAAATGTTATTTTCGCCTAATTACGAGACGCTGCTCTTGTTGGGCTATAATGTACAAAGCCGAGATGAGCGAAATATTGGTTGAATAATGAAGAGGGATTAAAAACAGCAGTGTAATTCGTTTCGGATAAATAGAGAAAATTTTAATGGAATAACTGTTTGGTTGATTGGATTCTGTGGGTGACGCTTTACAACGTTGTTTAGATAATTCGCTGTCGAATTTATTCCAACGTGAATAATTACAAATTATATGTAGATGAATGGACAGAATTTTTTTCGAAGAATAGATATTGCATGTGTAACTGGTCTGAGAATATTGTATAGCATGAAATGTCGTACTTAATTTTTCCAACTGAAATTAATATAATTATTGAGCCACATTGAAGGGGGGAACGAATAAAGTTATGTAATAATCTTTATAAAAAACTTAAAAGCAAATGGATTGTGGGGGTTGCAAATGTTGAGAATGTTTAAGCAAGTGTGGCACATTCAAATCTGCGAAATTTATGCAAAATATACGTAGGAAATGTGCAAAATATATTCCATGTGTATTCATGAGTAATATACAATAATTTTAGTATGTTTTTCGGAATTTACGAAACTTCCTTTCGTTTACTCACCCTGATCTTCGTGGCCCGTAAATTCGTTACTCCGACTTCTTTCTGAGATACGATTTCTTATAATAATCACAGAACATGTAAAACATGGCAAGGATCTGAGACATGTAAATGTAAGCGACTGGTTTTCGATTTGGCTCGCAGGAGGGCAAGAGAGCTTGAATCGTGTGCCCAATCATGATGACGAACTGGATCTGAAACCACAAATGAAACTAAATCACACAATTTCGAATGCATTCGAGATTTTAACTACGTTATGTTTAAAAATAATATCGGTGGACTGAAAGAAATCATACAATACGCAGAACAGATTTATAAACAATAACGATCATCAACTAATTTTCACGCAAAACATTTCGATTCATTAAACTATACACATTTATGGAGGTTTTATTCATTTAGTGCAAAAGTTTTAGTTGTTACGTCTCTCAATTTTCTGAAATTTAGTGTATAATAGTTAATATAAAAAACATGATAATATTCTCAATTTAGTTATTTTCCCTTACAACATCGTATGTAATTAATTGTAGGTTTACTAGTAGCTACGTCATTTTGAATCTACTGTTACATTTTAATAAATTGTTTGCACAATGCGTACATTCCACGCGCTCTTCTTACTCTACACAAGTAGACCCCACCTTACCGAATATTTAAAAACTAATTCACGCTACTACTTAATGTCCAAAAACGATCAGTTCTGAGGTTCTCGTTTCATGCAGACAAGTCTCCAAGCATCTCGAAAGACACAACAAGGTACTATTTAAGTAGCAACGTATTATCCATTTGCATTCGGAGAACTGAAAAACAAAGAACAATAAAAAAAAGACAATACAGCTGCTCCAAGAGGGGAACCAGAAACAGGAATAACGTTGTTCACGCATAACAAGATCCTTAAGCTCAATCTCCCCGCGTTGTACGTGAAACGACACTTTACCCCGTCATGGTACTCTTCGTCCCTCCGACTCCGGCCCCTTCCCCTCTCGCACGATATGAACACTTCGGTTGAAATTAAACGACCACGTAACCCGATAAATCGTCCCGTCGATATCTCACCAGAAATAAAAGTTCTCCACCGGCGGATTATTTAATTAAAATCCGTACCGAGGCCACTCTCCCTCCCCTCCAACAGCCGCCATTGCAGCGCGCTGTTGTTCCTCTCGGGACTCGAACGCAAATCGAATCGTTATCCGCGAATGGTGCACGTGTAATTCTGCATCGGCCACTTACGTCCTTTTCGACCCTCGTGGAAAACCTGGTTATCGAGTTAGGAAGGGGCGAGTGGCGAATATGGGCCAATACACACGTTCCGCGCCAAACAGGGCACACGGCTGGTCGTGGGCTTCGTATTCATTCGGGGAACATATTGCGCCTTTCGACCGCGACTCGAAACCTAAAACTACAGCAGCATTCTGTGCTCGAGTAGTTTTCATACATTTCTCCCGAGATCGTTTCGATGAGTGGCAGATTCTATGAAATTCTTTCACTCCAATTGTTCGCGGAAGAGGTGAGGGATTTACATGCTAAACGACGATACGATAACTCTGTACTTTGTTGTACTAAATATCGATTAAAACGAATCAGCGACGAAAGTTTAACTCTAGCGCTGATGAAGATATAAATATACAAGGTTTTAATTATAATTCTGTTATGAGGGGATAATTTTCGTTCTCAAATTTCACAACGTGAAGGTTTCTTTCGTTTTATGTGAAAGAGAAAATTTACAAAGTTTCTTGATAGTGTAAATAATGGTGTAACCCGAAATTGTTGGTAAATTTAAAGGTGGTCATTACTTACGAAGCTTCTATTAATTTAAACATTTCTGCTGGATACAGTGTACAAAATAGTGAAGGTACTGAAAGGTATGCGCAGCAAGATACAAGGCAGAGCAAATATGATTGACTCGTATCACTTGACGCAACAGAAGCAAGCAGCGCAAGGGAAGTGAGAGTGTCAATGGTCAGGCGCACTCCGGTCACTACAGTTTCCTATAACTTTCCAGACGTGCATTGTTTTAAAAACTGTTTCGAGTAAATGTTATTAGAATTGGTGAACAAAATCGAAACGTATGAATCTTTTGTAACAATTTCATTTGAGATTACTAATTTCACGTCCTTGGTTATCTCTTCATGAAAAGTAGCTTTCTTCTCTGTGTACTAAAGAGAAATTTCTTCACATCACTAAGTTTAAGACAAAAATCATGCCAATTGCATTGCCACATTCTCAATGGTCTTTTTATAATAAGGTTAGTGAAACATTTTGCATTGAGTATGTGAATAAATTCGTAATGCAATTATGGAAGTTAGATTACCTTACAGAAAAACAAGTCGCACGTGTAATGAACTTTTTAATACGGAATTTCGCAGTATTTGATGTAGAATATTAGAATTTATACGTTATTGCAGCCATTAAGCGCGCTAGCGTGCAACACGACATTCTGACTTTTCAGGCCAAACAAAAGTTGTTTTTTTTAAACAGGATTTATTTTCGGTATTTCGTTATTAAAAAAAAAATATTGTGCCAACACTCCCTTCGGTATTTATATTTTACGACTGTGTGCGTTTCATTCGCGATTCTTGACACGCTGGTGAAAACATAAAGAATAATCTAATTGTAAACTGTAACAGTTAGTTACGAGAAACATATTGAATTTTTTACTGCGGTACGAGCCAGTCATTTTTGTTCAAATATTAAACGATACACGTCTGTCCACGTGATTCTGGTTTCGGTAGGTATAAACAAGGATTGTGTTAAGATTAATTGATTTATCGTGTCGACTATGGAACTGACAATTTTCTGTGCAATAGTAGTAAAACTAATTCAATACTGTAGTGTACATGGAAACTTTACTTCTGATTACGTTCTAAAACACCTTCGCTCACTACAAGCTTAAATTACAAAGTCGAGAGTTTTAGATTCAATGTCAAAATTATATATAACGAGTAGAAGAATTAGTACGAACATAGCTAGAAACAGAATAAGAATAATCTATGCAGGGAATAGTGATCCAAACTGCCAATTCAACTTGTTTCGCATTATTTTAAAAACCCCATTCCTTATTCCCCCTCCTGATTCTACTGTTTCCATAACTCGTGAGGAGTTCTATAAACCATATCCCAAACTTTACAGCTTTCCCCGCCCTCCCCAAATTTCACAACATATTCGCAACAAAACCATTTGCACTCCGACATACTCGCGCATGAATTGACGACAGATCTGCTGCTAAATGCTTTTTTTACTCAATACTAAACTTTGGAATAAAAAAATAATATAGTACAATGATTTTCGGACTTAATAATTCATTTGACAATTTTACATAATTTAACGATATCAATACGTAACGTCAATTTAAGCTTCGTTGTGCCAAAAAGTACCTAATCGCTGAAGTGCAAAGTGTTAATATACATCAATTCCACATTCCTCTCCCCTTAAAAATCATGCTTTCACGCGTGTCCCATACCATCACCGTTATCCGTTTATCAGTTTCACAAATATTTTCGCGAATGCGTTTCTGCCGCCCGAAAGGTCCGTAATTGGTTACTAGTTGTTTTCCATCGCGCGCGCGTTATTGGCTTAGATTAATTTACTCTGTTGCCGGCGTGTAGCTGGCGTGGCAGCCCTCGGACGTCAATGGCAATCGGGCTTTTGAAAAATTCTCATCGGATGGAATGTAATTTTACGATTACGCGACACCGGGCGCGCGGGCGTGCGCGCGTACGTAGCGAAACGAGGGAGCGACATTCCCAGCCCGGCGATTTAGTCAGCGCAACGAGCGTCCCGCGACAATATATGCATCACGGGCTTCTGCATGCTACGTACCAGATAGTGGAGTCAGATAGAAAATGGAAACGTACCATTTGTAACCCCGTAATGTATTGTTTCCAAGGCGCGATCCTCTTCTGCATTTCTGGGCCGAAGCAGGCGAGGAGATAATAGGAGTACATGATCACGTGCACTATGCAGTTTGGCATCATCGCGAACGTCCACATGGCACCTGCGAATAAAACAATGTGTACTGTTCGAAAGAGAATATCGTGTACTCGCTGTGCAATGGACTGGGACAGTGATGGTAGTGGCTAAGACTTTGACTAAAGAAAACTATTTTATTTGATACTTAGCAACAGCAAAGCTATACGATTCGAAGATTTAAATGCTATTTACAATACGCTGTTTTGACGGTTTTCAAAAACCAATGAATAGTTGGGAAACTTACCCCAAAAGGCTTTGCTAATCTTTTTGGTAGCATATCTGGTAGAGTTTAAGGGAATGATCTAGATTCAGGGTGGTGAAAGTGGAAGCTGGGTTTAATGTGAAATGAAACTTGTGCAAATTTGAAAGTACTGCTTTTGTTTACCCTAGCTGAGATGATTACAACTAATATCATGTCGGATTTCCTGAGACTGAAAACTCGATATGGACTCTGTGGCTAGCAAGAAAATATTGTGAACAAGAAAATTAGAGTACTCGTTAGGTAAATACATTTAAAAATGCAGGCGTAATTATTAAGCCTTCCTGTACTGCAAATGGTCATAAACGTTTACCTGATGTAAACAGTGCATACGATGAATTCATAGCCCACAAGCATTTTGCAAGTTCGATTATTAAGTATTTAAATTGAACAATTAGTAGCAATAAGCTGACCTCAGAACGTGGAGGTTTACCTGGAACAAATTTGCACGCTATCCATGAAAGAATAGCAGTGGATGTATGATGATAAACGTGAAGAAAGGATGCTTGATTGTACTTCTTTCTCAGAATGAAGATGACGGTATCGATTAGTTCGGCGAGTTTTAACATTAATAGCCTCCATACCCATCGAGTCATCTATTAATAACGATACAATAATATTAAATTCTTACATTCAATTATATTAAAATTCGCAGCTTTATCACTTACGCTATAAGATTCCGGATCGTAAGAAATTGTAAGGGGCTCGCATCCTAGGGAGAATTTCGTAGTAAAACCAGAAGTAAGCAGCTGAAAGTAAAAGGACATAGGATATATTTCAAGTAGTATAAGAACAGCAAGTAATAATGCAACAGAGAATATTAAGAAACAGTTTCGAAACTGAGGAATCCAATATTTCAAAATGCTATAGATCAATGCAAATACTGTATAAAGTATGCCGTCTCAATATCTGTGGGCGAATTCAAGAAGGATCAACGTGAAAATTCACACTCTTGACTAATTGGTGTTAGCAATTTTGCAAAAACTCTGTATTAACCTGTAACTGTATTTAATAAATTTATTATTAAAATATCCTTCTTGAGCTCACCCACAGATATATTTAACCCCTTAACTGCATTAGTGTCGACTAGAAATGGACAACTGGATGCGGGACTTTTTTCTATCTCCTACGGCTGGTGTCGCTCTGTCTCACTTAGAAGTGGCTCATTCCTGGCTTCCATAGAAACCGTCCGCAGTTGAGGGGTTAAAATTGTGGGAATTCGGTAGCTTTCGTCCATAAAACTAACATACATCTAATATATATGTAATTTATTATAAATGTTTAAATTAGTGAAACAAAAGATTATTATGTACGGTACCGAGTTTCCAAAGCAACGGCAAGTTTCCTTGAATTGAAATGTTTTAGTATCAAAATGCGCGCAGTGCAAATAGAATGAGAGAACTTTTACGTTCCAGAAATTATGTAACTAAGCCCATTAGCGAGCTTTGCTTCATCAATTACTTGTTTTTATTATCCCACTAAAAATAATGAATAAATAAATGTTCAGAGCGGAATTTAAATATTGAAATGAACAACTAATTTATCTATTACCACATTTACTGTGCCTTGGTCGATTTAATAAGAATGTTAAACCACCAGTGCAGCATCGTCTACAAATTGCCTGCACACTGTGATTATAAACAGCGAACATATTCATTAACATGCTTATTAATCCACGAGCAAAATCAGAAGGGAAAATAAAGTGTATATGCTAATGCAGTTCGAAGTATTTGAATGGCCAACAGTAAACGTGTTAAGTTATTCATCATTTTATTTATTATTAATTTCATTAACGATTTTAGCTAATATAAGAATATAAATTATTCGCTGACACGCGGTCGGCCAGACTTTAATAAAGTATAAATATTTATTATGTAACTCGTTGCATACTATATCAGAAATCTGTTAATTTGTAGGGCAACTTATTAAAATCCAGATTAAATGCAATTAAATTAGTAATTAATTAGGACACAAGCGTGTTGGTAGCACACGTGTAGTTTCTGTTTTAAAAATGGACACATGTTTGAAAATCAATTTCCTTTAACAAGTACAGAATTTTCATTAATTTTTCTTCCGTATACATGGGAGATATTAATTTCCAACACACCTGTTCTCTTATATTTCGTGTAATGGTGTTATTTACTTTATCATAAAGAAGCATTTAAAAAGGATAATTAAGCAGAAATTATGCTGTATACTCTGATTACTTCGAACAATTAAGTCACACTACCCAAATATTAGAATTCCATGAGGATTCTAATTATTCATTAAGTATTTAATTCGTGACTACTGTTTACCGTTAAACTAACTCTTACTTTTGGAGTAAGTAATTCTTAATTAACTCACTCCATAGAATACTGCACCACTCCCAGTCGCCATAAAGATGTTGTAAAAAATCATCACCCTGTTCAGATTGTACGGCTTTCGGTTCTTCATATAAAGTGGACCGAGGCGAAGAACGAACGCCAGGTAAAGGGATATAATCCCTAACAATGGGACTGGGCTGCCCATTAAGAGCCAGTCCGCTACTCTGGGATCTGGAAATGAAGATCAGAGAAACAGTCCAAAGCTTTTCTTTTTATTTAATTAATCTTCTTACATATTAATCTTCTTCGAAAACTTCTTCTATTAAATTAATTGCCGTATTTTTCATTTTCATAAACGGGAATAATAAATTTATTAAACTAATAAACTTATATTATTATTATTAACATCGATTACAAGTTACATAAAGTGTTGTTTATGTCTACGAAATTTTATACCAATGATCAGAAAAATTGACTCAATTTAAAAACAAAGAATTACCTATATTTCTTCGTATAAAAAATAAAATGAAAGAATTCCATAAACTAGACCAGCACCTACTACCAACGTGACGAGTGAAGAGTAGAATTAAAGTCAATATACAATCTCATTTTTAAATTTTAAACTCTCTTTTGACCACTTGTGCATGACATACTTAGGGTTTTAATTACTTAACGTATCTTCACTGTTTGTATCATTCTTACTAGTATATAATATAAAGTCCAAAACCGTTTAGTACTGTAACTTTCGTTTCTAAAGCACCAATTTCACTAAAGCTGCTCCAAATCATTTCACAGTGGAGTGTAATACAATTTATTTAAAGTCGACTGAATTAAAAGAAATTGTGAGACTAACCTGCCGCTTCTTCCATGACGTAACGATACGTTTCCACGAGTCCCACATTCTTGAATCACCAAAGAAAACATCCATCAGAATTAAACAAATAATGCCACGAGCAAGCACCTACTCATAAACGGCAAACCTTTAGAAGGTTCGAGATGCTTGAAAATTTTCATCAAAAACTGATCGGCAACTAAACCTCGTTAAAGTAGAAAGTGCAATGATTCCTACTCGCGCATAAAATAAAAATTAGTTAGTTAGTTAGTTAGTTAGTTAGTGTCAGAACGTTTCATATAAAATTCTACGCCTTTGTCAGGGCGCAAACTGTTTCATAAAGCTACGTTGCGCAGGATCGCGTACCTACTAAACACTGCTCGAGGCTACAACTGAATTTCAATCAATAAAATGATAAGCGAAAGCATGCGAGGCGCGTGAAATAGATTGCAAAGTAGTGTCTGAGCGGTTGATGGAATGGAAGAAAGTACCTGTGGCACGTGAATTGGGAGCCCTTTCCCATCTTGGCCGTCGAGTTTGCAGATATCGACTGACATTCGGGTTGCTGAATGATTCGGTGAACGGTGGCTATCGACGTTAACACCGTCTTTCGTGGCAGCAACCTACTGTCTAAGTTCATCCGCAGGGCAAGCACCCCTAGCAGTGGCTCGGGGACAGGTACGTAGCACACAAGCACAGTTCCCTGTAAAGGGTTTCTCGCACACCCTATTTTAATACAATAAAGAAACGCGTTCAAGACCTGCACGGTGAAGCATATTATTTGCATATTCGCTATAGATCGTGTCTGATCGTTACGTTTCTCATTACGCCACCCCAACGCTACAAACACACGAAGCAAAATGTGAGAAACGAATTTCTATTTATTTCCACGTTCACGTTCGCGCTAGGTGCAGATTAATTAATGGAGTTCCGATAGTTAGAAATAATTTTTAGAAGATTTCGTTTTGTTAGTTTGGTTTGTAATCGATGAGAAATTTTTATGGAAGTAGGTATAATTGAAACATAATCTGGTCGTGAAATTGAAGCGTTGGGAGTAGATACTTCAATCTTGCAATCTTCAATTATTGTAGCTTTATATCAGTCAAATTTTCGCTGTTTTCTAAAAGCCTCTCCACACTTCTGCGACTCATAACTGGTATTTCGAATATATTCTTTTAACATAGAAGAAGATAGAAATTGTGTTAATATTTAATATGATTTCTGGTTTAAAGCAATAAATAAATAATAATAATAATATTTACCGTAATTGTGTTAAATTCAAGTGATTTTGGTGGCGATATTAAAATAAAATTTATCTGTTTACAAAGATGTAACTGCATCGAAAAAATTGCAACACAACCTTCCACTTACTTTACATTCAGAAATTAATTATTCTTTAAAAAATATACCTTGTAGAGCTGCAATCGTGCGCCGGTGATTCACGTGCAAATCTGCGTACCTACAGCGCAGGGACTTTTCCAACACCCCTATAAAACGCATGGGGAGGGGAGACTAGAATAGACAACGATTGCAAATGCGTCGGATAAATTTGTTTCTACTATTTGATACGGTACGTTGGAAACAAAACAATAAAGTAGAGCAGAATAACTTTGGCATGTTTAGCAGGCTCTCGCCGTTCATATTATGTTAACGGGAGTTCGTTCAATTCTGCAATTTACAGGCAATTGCGCGAGGGTGGGGGCAGAATTTCATGACTTTTGACGATCGGAAGCTCCATTCGATTATCGCGATCGTTATGCCGATTTTTCTAATTAATTATGCATACGAGCGTTTCGCATTGTTCGTCAGAGTTACACGTTCGATTCGACTACACCGATAATTAAATATCAAGCGTTTTCGTTAACACGGTTTGCTGTGGCGGGAATGCAAATCGGAAGTGATAAAAATACATTTCCAATGAAAATCTGTGACACCTAATGACGATATATTAAAGGGTCAATGAAATTACAGGACCGTTTCATTATCTGTGCCGCATTAAAACGTTCCGTTGTAGGGATTGTTATATTTATCCTCGTGTATGCGTAAGCCAATAATTTCTGAACGCTTCTGAATTTTTATTGCAGATCCCATGCACCAGTTACTGCGACACACGTCCATTATTTTTTTATTAGGATACACAAAGAAGTCGTGATTGCATGCGGCGTACATGGTGAATAGGTCATTCGCATTGCGGGTCACTAAAACTTTTATCGCAAATATCGAAGTTCTACTTTCAACAAAGCAACGGTGTCTTTAGTGCTCTGATGTGAAAATGATTGAATTGATGGGGGCAAATGGAAGTTAAATTCGATGAATTCGAATATTAGAAAGCTTCTGCATCATTATTATCATATTACAAAGATATTGATTAGCGAATTGCGATTTCCTAACACCTTCGTACAACATGTTTGTCGAACAAAGCCTACCGCCAATAACGTGCAATATATTCATCGCTGGACATCGAAAATATAGCAAACGAACGATAAAACTTAGGTAAAGCCAGAAAAATGTAGCAAGTGTTGGAAAGTCGACTGGCGTGGCGATGTAATCTGATTTCCCTGGATAATACTCAACACAAAGATAGGTGTAACAAAAAATAAAGGAAATAATACGATCGCCACAAACACAACTACATACAAAAATACAATCACACAAATTCATACTCCACATAAAAATTAGTCATGTCTCCAACATCATTACCTTCACTAATTCCAAAATTCCCTTCAATTTCAAACTTAATCCTTATTCATCGCAATACAATTACCAACACATTCTTCCGATCAATAATACTTTCAAAGAAATAAATACATACACCCAGTATATATTAATTTTCCAGAGCATGGATGTACTGCAGTATAATCTGCGCAGAATAATGAAAAATCGAATGAGCCTACAGTGTAGATTCCTCGCGAAGGCTTATCCGGAACTCCGGAAGCAGCATCGAGAGACGCCTCTGTCGGTAGAACGGGGGTGCTGCCGCGATCGCAGATCATTATGTTCTACATACTACGAACGTAGAGTTCTATAGATGTACATAGGGCTTCTCTATATGCTGTCACTTGAATCAGGATTAGTCGACGGGATACGTCGCGACGCCGCGGGCTCTGCGACGAAGGTGGTCACGAATTGACTTCGAACCTCGGCATCAGAAATTTAGTGGCGGTCCCGACTCCCGATCCTAATCAGATCAACCGTCTGCTAGGTTTCGCCTAGTTAACCCAATGGAATTGATTGTCGTGGCTGGAATCCGTTATTTCTTTACAGCAGAGCCGCGCGCAGCTCGCGGCACCGCCACAATTCTTGTCGAACTGCACATTGGCGGGCTTTTAATTGAAACAGTCATTAACGCAGCGTTGAAATTTATTCAAGGGATGTAAGCAGCGAACGAGGAAATGAAATCCGGTATAGAGGAACTGAAATGGCCAGTGACTTTTACAGGTTCGTTTATTTTATTTCCTCCTTGGTTTACTTTTTTAATTGTAACATGGCTTGCGTAGGTTTGTGGTTGGTGGGTATTATTCTATGGCCCGTCTAACTGTGTGTAACTTTTGTATAATGAGGTGTGAATTCACATACATTCTCCTAGATTTTCCAACTCCTCGAAGACGTAATGGATGTCCTGGATCTCGACTCCCGAGTTTTGAATCACGAAACGGAAAAAGTTTGGTTTATCGCGGAGGGGTTGATAGTTGATCATTAGACTGCCTCTTTTGGTCATCTTCTCCTTTAATTTCGGCGCTACCTGATTACAGGATAAAGGTGTTTACTAAATTAGCTTTTAAGATTAATTTAAGTTGAACGTGCTGATCTTAAACTAGTCTTCAGAAATGAATTTCTCTTTTACGCTGGCAATTTAATATCGAGTTATTCAGGAACGAACTCTTGCCCACTGCTAGTAAAAGCGAACTTCATTTAATCGATCAAGTTAATTACCTACAGCTGATAAATTGTGGAAAAATTAATATCTACAGATGGCAGTATAGTATTCTTTTATACTTATTGATGAAAGATACGAAAAAACTGCAATATGTTTCAATACGTAATTTACATGAAATCATACATTAGAATCCTTAGCTAATTACAAACACATTTCTGTCAAACTTACTAATAAAAGTTATCTTAAATTGCATAAAAGGAAAATGGCTAATTTGAAACCCCACTTGCAAAAATTCTTTATTCAGGATCGAAGATCCCTATCGTGATTACTTACAGTCGATAATGTAATTGGATTTCATTTCAAATTGTTCAGAATAATTTTATGTCAAGTGAGCCCAAACAATTTCTTCAATGTGATACACAAAAATTAAATAATATCACTTAAATGTTCTACATGCATGTCTGTAGGACTGTGTTTCTCCACCATTATCAGAAATAATATCGCAGTAGATGTTATTATTTTTAGGATCATGGCTTGATGAATTACTTCAGCTTACTTCGTTTAATCGTTCTTTGTAACTGTACAATGATCGCTGTTTTCTCAAAGACGGCGGTATGAACCAAAAACACACATTTATGAAACACGAGTCTGCTACAGATTCAAAGTCATCCCTCTTTTCGACTTCTTCTTTGAAGAGAGCCGAAAGTGTCATCAAATGGTCGACATGTTTTTCAAAGCCCGAGGTACCCTAAAACAAAATGACACGAACACCGGTTCTTCATTAAACTCACTCGTCCAAAAAGCAAGGGGCAACTTGCTAATATTGTTTCTATTTAAATTAAATGCGTACTAATGCAACAGGCAAAACAGATATCTACGTTCGCTGTAATATTAATGTTATTCGCAATTTTGGAACGCCTTTACATTAAATGGTAATGGTTAATTTATAATAATTCATTTAATTCCTTGATGGTGTACGGGGAAAGAAGTTCCATACTTCGATACGATTAATGAAGTCAAGTTCTTCTTACAGAATCTCATTCACCTCCTTAGCAATTATTACTAAAAAACTTCTGCTATCAAAAAAGCAGATTGCGTAATTTGTATTTAATTCGAATTAACAATATACGAGACGAATATAATTTCTCTTCAATCTTCTCAGTGGGATGTGCATCATTGACTACTACACTAGTCAGTACAAGAAGCATATTCCAAAAAATAATTATTCAATATTCATGGTTACAGAATTAATTTAATCGTTTAATATCATTATGTAGTCTCTTAATTTTGTGTTGAAAATGGCTTAGTAATTTGTTAAATTGAGAAGAATGACTGAAAGGGGAAATCCCGAGTTTTGACATGTATGAGAATGCTGCCGTCGCGAATGTTTTCCAGGCAGAAACACTATGAAAATACGAGCTGAAACAAATCAATAGAGGCTAGAATGGGTTGGTAATGATTCGATGTGGAGATGCTTGACTGGCAGACAGGAACTTTGTAAGTTCTTGGTCTAAAAGCACTGGTATCTGCAGACCCCCTTGAGCATTTCAGGAGCTTCTTTCATGATCTTGAAAATCCAATAAATAGATGCAGTATGAACATTCTTTATTCCTACCAGGGGAAGTTAATGTATGCATGAGTATACTGGCAAACACTTGAAACATAGCATACAGGCCCTTAACTTGTACGGTGTGCACCGCAGCAGCAGCTCAAGCCACAAACTACAAGGTGCAGAATTAAAGGAAGACCAGGGGAAAACCAGGGGAAAAAGTGCTACCAAGGCTAGTTTTCTACATATTTGCATAAGTGGTTGATACTTAAAGATTAGCAAGGGGAAGAGAAGAACCTCTGCGCCACAAGAGTAGGTCTTATCTTGTGCCGGAGCACGTCATGCGAAACACTTTTGTGGCATTCAAAGCAGAGAGCCTTTCTGCATAGAAAATATTTTGCGCTTTACACAAGCCTAGCAAGAGCAGACTAAGCGTTCCATTTATATATGAGGAGGTTACCTTAGCCTGCCACATGAACCAAAATTTCAATACATCTGGTCTGCGACCACACTGCAAGTACTTATCCCCAACGTCCAAGTCTGTCGAATAAAACTTGTCTTTCTGAAAGAGATAGGAAGCCTGCTTAGAATGCGCCTGTTTAAAAATATTCTGGTGCCTAGTTAGCAGCAAGGAGCACTGTTGAGGAACAGCCAGCAATTTATGGGGATTAAATAGAATAGAATCTGCCCTTTGTATTCCACGCAGAAGAACACTGTGCCTTCGGCTAAATATCAAACCACCTCCCCAGGCTGCATCAACGTGCAACCACATGCCGAACTCCTGACAAATGTCCGCAATTTCGATCAACGGATCAAACGCCCCCAAGACCGTGGTCCCTGAAATCGGAAATAATTATTAGCTATGTGAAATCGTGTACCGAGATTCTCTTCTTCTTTCTTTATAATTTCCACGTCTCGTGCTAGTGACAATTGTGCCATTGTCCCGTCAACATACCCGCAGTGGCAGAAACAGAAAACGGGTAATTCCCTTTTCCTTGCTCCTGTAATATATTCGCCCTCAGATCGTTAACATCCATTCTACCCTGCTCATCGGTTTTTATGAGAATCACTTCCACGTCGCAAACATCTCCCCATTTTAAGACCGAGTAATGCGCATCTTCTGACGTAAAGAGTACCAGCTTTGAAGATGGTACATTTTCATCCTGAAATATAAGCACATTAAAAAGCGTTAACTACATCGTAACGTAGGCATGGCTCTTCAAAGTATAAATCACAAAGGTGAAGCTCGATAAACATGTATTTCGAAATTCAAATATTTTTAAAAGTACATCATACATTATTCTCCGTTTTATGAATAATATTTATGGGCTCTGCTAAACATAAGATATTAAAGGAAAGCGTAGATTACACGCTACTATGTTTACGAGACAACTACCGCGCAGCACGAAATTTATAACATTAAATTTATATATACGCAAAAAATTAAGAGCGTAAGTATTTAATAGGTAAAATCGTATAGCAAAAAAATTTTTTAGACACCGAAAGTAAATGCTCACATCTACTTCATATTAGCATGCAATACATATTGCGACCGACAGTAAAATTCCTAGCGCGGTACGAATTATGTGATCGTGTTGTCAAAGAATTTCGGAAAGAATCCGTTTTCGATGAATTTTGTTTCAGTCAAGAGATTTCATTTTTAAGTAAACTTACTTATTGGTCAAAGTAAGTACTTACAGCTGGAGCTTTCTTCCTGAACCAAAAGCGAGCCACGTTTATAGCGGTGCCGTTAGCAAATGAGCCACCTGGGCAGAATAGGCCATCGCCGATCGAAGTACCATTCTCGTACTTGTAAAACATGCTTAGCAATTTTTTAATCACAGTCTGCTCCATCAACGTTATTACAGGTGCCACCTCGTACGTGTACACCGAAGAATTTAATGCGTCTGTAAGCCATTGTCCAGCTAAACCATAGGGGTCCAATCTGCGTTAAATAAATCTGTTGGTACATTGGTTTGTACACAAATAATGTAACACCGTAAACTGGTGCTTAAAATTCTTTACCTCTTTGCTTTCACAATTAAATAAAGAAAATTCACATTTTTATCAACGCTTTGATTGCTGTTTGAGCAAAGTCTATACTCTTCAATAAATCTGGTCGTATGTTAATTTATGTATGTACAATCGATGTGGCACTATAAATTCATGATCTATTAGGAAAGATTCTTCTCCTATTTCCATTAATTCTTATTTTGACAATTGAATGAAAAGAAGTCTCCCATTTTTATCGACGCCCTAAATTATTACATGAATAAAGCGCGTGTTTGAATATTTTCCATGCAAATGGATATTGAATTAAAAGAATATGCGTAAATGAAAATAGAAAAATTGAATGCGGAAAGCATGAACAAAACTTAATCAATGAAGACTACATTTAAAAGACAATACCAATATGTACCTTCAGAATCTGCGATACAACAAGCACTAAAAGAAGAACTGCCTACTCCAACTTCTTTTACTAACAAACTTAGTACTCACATCTTTTAATTTTTCACAAAAAAGCAAACTTGCGTTTACCTACAATTTCGTCGATTCTATCAGTCAAATTCAAATACTTCATTAATGTACTTCTACGTTAAAAGCGTCGCGAAGAAATAGCTTTTCGAGCGCGTGATTATTCCTAAATGAAGTTCGTGCGTCGAATGCAGCCTCACCCAGAGAATAACTGATTCATGAAATAGGGATGACCGGTTTTAACGCTGTACTTGAAGACGTTTCCCGCGATCTCCAAGAGGCTGTCCTGGCTCCGCGGTCCTTCTTCCAGATCGAAGCTTATGATGTCCCGTAGATGGCCCGGCTCCCTCCATCTGGCCACGGGATTTTTACGGGACACACTTTCGAAGGTGGAGCCGATCAAGGCCGCGATAAGCTCCTCGAGAAACTGTTTGTGTCTTTCCACGCATGGTATGCTACGCCAATCCGACATTAAAGGAACGCTTCACGGCAGAAAGCGTCGCGAAAATGGGAAAGCGGCTCGGCGCAAGGTGCGGGTGTACTGATTTGCTCGTGGTTGACCTCTATCGTATATAAACGGGGCACAAGGTCCTCGCAAATTCACGCAATTGCGCTTAACGAGGAAACAAAAGTGCACCGTTCCGGGTAATAAATTAATGCGGCGCAATCAGCGATTCCCATTATGCAAAGCAGCTCCGGCAGGAGAATAAAACAAAAGGGAACAGTTCTAACACCAGCCGAGTGATATTTATTCATAATGGATCAATATATACATGAGCATTAAACATTTAGCGCAGGATTATGTACACGAGCAGAGATACAGAAAGTAAATCGTGTCTCAAACTTTTCAGTCATTGAATCCCTGCAGTTCACTGATGCCAAGGAGGATCAGCTTAATGTGAGCATTCGTCTTTGCTATTTCCTTGCGAAAATGGGCTATCTGTCCTTCCAGCAGCTTAACACGCACGTTGATGATCACCAGAGCATCGTTCAGGGAGAACTCCACGTAGTGACCCAAACCAACGTCAAGCAGGATTGTGGAGGCATCAGGGACGTGCGCTTCGATAAAGAAATTCTGCCCTATGTCTACTTGTGTTTTAAAGCCATTCTTCTCAAAGTTGTTACTCTGCAGCGTAGTGATTATGGATTTCAACTGAAGGAACTCGGCAATGTCTGCATTCTTAGCGTCAAGCTTCTGGTCTAACTTGGAGAGGTCTTCTCTCAATACGTCGTTAACAAACGTTTCAAACTTCACGATCTTTTGCTGAATGTCAGGATTCATAATCGAACAGGCTCTACAACACACGCATCACGAAAGTGCACGAAATACGCTTCACAGTATCATAAAGGAGTGTAATAAATGTAGAAAGCGTATACGTTATAGGTTAGATTTATTACAGAGCACGCTATCATGCAGCAAACTTTCGTTCTACCAAACGATCCGCTTACCAAAGATAAACCGCGGTGTGAGAACTTTCCCCAAGAATCCGCCGTAGCATTTACGAACAGTAATTCAAAATTATAAACAACTTATAGATCACTTTTGAGGTTAACATTGCCGTAACCGCAATCTCGCAACTTTTTCTTTAAATATTTTACGAAATCACAAACCATGAAGTTCAAGGTGCCATTTAAATTTTAAGAGTCTATGATATACAACAGAAACTCCGTAAACAACAATTAAATGAGCAAGAGACAGTGTCCTAGAAGCACGTCTAGTTAAACGCTCGTGAGAGTGCGCCAAATATCCGTCTGGCGGAAGCGGTTCAAAGCTCGCGCCTCCGTCGGTACGGTAAGATTCCCTCGGAGCAGCAAACTTATTCGTATCCAGCGTACAAAAAAAGTATAAGTTCGGCTCTGTTATTAGCATCGAGCCCAGGTAGCTTTGCCGCGGTATTCAAAAGTAACTGCTCCGGTTGCCGTGGTCAGTAATAAATGGCGGAATCCAAGTGTTCCCGTAATGACGCGCTATTATGCGCATCGTTTGGATCAAATGATACATCGGCAATGTAGCGCGCGGCGAGTCCCCGGCGCGTATCATTCCATAAATTAAAACCCTATTCTCGGATGAAAGCGCGTGGCCGGTGCGCGCGCGCGCGCGTGCACCATAACCGCGCCTTACATTAAAATTTATGAATCGGCCGAGGCGCGTTTAAGAACACAACACTCGGTCCCCAAAATACGAGCAGCCATTACCCGGGCCCCGGTATTCCGTTAATTGGCACGATAATTCGGTAATATCGGGGAGTAGCGCGCTGACGAGCGTCTGGCGGTGTCGTTACGCGGCAGCGCAGCGCGGCGGAGCGTGCGATGTAAATTTACATAGAGGCCGCTACCGTACTCGGGGGCTACCTTTGCCAGCCTGACCGTGTAATAATTCAGTCACGCGCAGATAAGTATGGAACTAACAATTTAGAAAATGCCCGAGCCGCGGCTAAAAAGTATCCATTTCCATATTTGACTCACGATACCGCGATCAACGTATCGGGGCACCGAGTGTACGGTTTAGCAGGATGTAAGTAACCCGACTCGCCGAGGGAGCGCAACGTGGCAGGGGGGAGAAACGAAAGCTAATGCACGGCAACGCGAAGCTAAATTGAAGAGTTTATTTCCAAACCGTCTTAAATTCGCGGCCTTAAAAAAAGATGGAGATTACATACAGTGTGGTTCGTTTATAACAGAACTGCGAAGAAAGTGATTCTTTGTTGAACAGTTGTGTATGAAGCTAAGATATTTGGCGGTTATTAAAATTTCTTAATGTAGAAATTGTTGAAAATGGTACCTGTCGAGGTGGACGCGTAACAGTTACCTGCGAATTAAATTTTCCAAGTGGTTTTTCTATAAAACGAATGTTCATTTTTAAGACCCATTCATTTCCACAAAGAATCATCCCCTTCTACATGATACCATCAACAACACACTATCTTGTGTATTATAAAGCTTGTCACACTATTCCTGAATATACTCAAAGATAACCAGATTGCAAATATAGATATGATTACGTCCAATATATGTATGTTAAAATTTAGTAAAATTTTATTCTCAAAACACGTTACTAATTACACGAACAAAAAGTGATTTACAGATGAACGTTAATTACAAATACTTCTTTATCACAATGAACACTATACGCCCCTAAAATTCTCGGACGGAATCGACTTTTATGGATCACCCTGTATATTCCTTATCTGCTACATTCATACAGTATGTATGTATCGCGTGCAAATATAACAATTTACAATTCACTGATATGCAGGTTAAAGTTTCTTCTTTTGACGTAGAACTACGTCTTTCCCCGCACTATATAGGTATGCAGCGACTATGGGGGCCCGAATTAATAAGACATGTATGTCACGAAATATGCAAACCCGTTGCGCCGTTACTGCTCGCAAACGGAAAGAGATAGATTTTGCAAAGATCTGATTAGAAATGCAGAATTCGAGATTCGGAGCTGGTTATTGTTAGTGCGCAACATTACACGGCCCCACTGATTCGAGTATCGAAAAACACGAAACTCAGCGAGGCGCGTGATCGCTGGCGGTATCGCCTTTGACGACTCTTGCTACAAAATCGCCCTGTATTTTGCGTCGTGTTTTTTTTTTTTACTTTCTGCAAATGATTATAGGTACTCAGAAACTGGAAAGGTGACACGGAGGCGATTATCCGAATAATCCGACTTTTTTGAAACTGTGCAGGATTGTGTAGGACCTCGATAGAAGTATCAGGCAATTTTTCGTTTGTACCCATTTTCAGTTCTTCAGGGTGAAAACACCCCTTAAAAGTTAACGTGTGATTTCCTACTTTCCTGTATATCTTGAAAACTATTGTAGATTTAAAAGAAATATTTTACAATGAAAACATAACGGCTTTTTAGAAACTATAAAGCTGTGTAATGAAATTGATTAAAATTTGCAATTTAAACAGGAAAAATAGGAACACACTCATTAACTTTTAGGAGGTGTTTTCACCTTGAAAATCCGAAAATGGGCACATACAAAGAATTTCCTGATACTTCTATGGAGGTCCTCTACAAATCTGCACAGTTAAAAAAAATCGAAATGTTCAGATAACCGAACTTTGGCGGCGTCTTGTTTGATTGCATAATAAAACACGTTTGAAATCATGAAAATAAATAGAGCGCGCTGTTGCAACGTGTGAAGTAGTACTGTCAAAAATACATTAAAACCCACGGAGCTCAACTGCAATAATATACGCATACCTATATCTGTCCTTGTCTCGTACGTGAATTCGTGCTCGGCATGTTGTCGCGCGATCTAATGCCTAAGTATACATATTTACATAACACGATATTTGATACGAGTATACCTGTATCCTACAATTATTATCAAAAACTGGCTGTATAATTACAAAAGGGCAAATTACACCCCGATTTTTTTAAATAATCACCCAAAAATGTACTAATCTACACATTGCTCCATAAAAGAAAATTTAAAAAGTAACCCATTCGTCTTGAGTAATCTATAAAGTATCAAATAAAGCCCGTTCCAGTACATAAGTATATCCAACAGCTGCAATGGAAAGAGTTTCCAACATTTCGTTGCACACCTCTACGTACCTACATCAACTGTTAAACTCCAATCGATGTGCACAAGTTCTTCAAGATTTCAAAAATCACATCTCACTGTCCCTCAAATTCGTCAAGCCTATTAAGCTCTGATTTTTTAATTTCTCAACTCCACCAAGGCTCCAAGTCTTCAAAATATATTTTAGTAAAAGGTTCGGGTGTTTCCGATATCAGTAGCCAAGAATTTCGGCTAGGAAATGCGTGTCGGGGCTCGTCCCATCGGTTGCCTAAATCCAGTGATTTCGGGTAATACCGGTTCTAGCCCAGCAACATGCAAAATTCGCGGTCTCCACTCAGAGTGGATCGTCTCTCCGTTTCGAAGGTGCGCGTTAACTTGCCCCGTACATTAAAGAATACTCGCGCGACATTTACCCTCCGCCAATGGAAGGGAGCGGCGAGCCTCGTAAAATTTTGCCGACATGATAGCGTATTTTAACCGAGACCAGGTCGAGGATCTGTTCGCCTCGGGGCCAGATTAAACCATTCACGCCCGTCGACGACTTTGGTTACTATGCACACCTTGTGGCTTCCACCGTATCGCGCGTACATACACTTCGTATTCAGGGGAAAGAAAATTTTACTTTAGTAGGATTTTTCAAAAATCCATATTAGGGGGATTCTCGAAAGCACGGAGGTAGCGGCAGAGGTAGAATGATTCACGTGCAAAGCCGGTAAGAGAGTAGCGGGGAAATTATAAATTGAAGGAGGAGTGCATGGTAGTTAACCCATCCAGGATGCGATATATGAGCCTATCAGAAGCTAAGTCGATCAGCTACAGAAAATAAATTGTGGTCAGAATTTATGGGATAAATATTATAAAGCTCTGCTACTGAAACTGGGAAATTTGCTGAAAGTGGAGTTGATCAGATTGGCTTTTAAGAGGCTGGTGTAATTTTGCACGATGTTCGGAGGCCATTGTGAGGAAATTAATGAAAGGTTTATTTTTCGAGGACTATTAAGGATAGAAGATTAATAACTTAACATAACTGTAGTATTTGGGGAGAAAAGAATAAACGCACAAAGCAGTCATATCTATTTCAAAGGAACACGATAGACGGTTTTCATTCATTATATTTGATGTCCCTGATGCACTGTAAACATTCAGGTACTTCCTCAGTGGAAGAAGGAATTGCCGCATAAACACTGATAACTTCACTGAAAGTCTTTTTGAAAATTTTCATATACCTACCTAGTACACAAAATAGTGGATTTTAGTATGACGCCAGATGAGTTATGATACTATGAAAAATTCTATCAAACGTTAACCATTGCATATATCAGAAATTACATCTACACCAATCAAATTTATTCTCCATTTTTATTCACTCATGCAGCCAAGCATTCGAATCTAGAAATCGCCACATTAACGTTGATAACGCGCCGTCATCCAATATACATCGAAACAATCCACCGCAAAGTGTCTAGATATCTCGAAGTACGATCGATTTTGTGGCCCTCGAAAGGACAAAAAAAGGAACGGTAATCCGCGACAGAACGTGTTAATTGGATCACCGTCCACGACAAACGGTCGCCCTGTTGCTCGTCCATTGTGATCGCAGGGCCGTTAAACAGGTTTTAGTGAATTAATTATTTCATGGTGCAATTTACGGGGATGATAAATGCATCCCAGATTAGATCTCTCGCACCGAGAGGTGAGACGGCTGTTTTCTCCCTGGCAACAGTAGTATTGACCGTTCGAGAGTAATGCAACGCACGTCTCGAGTGGAACTCAGCCATAACTTTGAGACGGCTGCAATGGAAAACGAATGAAACGTCTTGTTGACAATGTCGGGACAACCGGTGTCGGTTGAACGACATGCGATACGGAAGTCTACTTCGAAAAGATCTACGCATGTCTACTATATGGGCTGCACCGCGGCGAGTCATCCACCGCAGTTCAATTCGAAACACGAAAGTAGTGACAGAAGTTCCAAGAAAGATACAGCAGTGAACAACATGGCAGCCGAAACGTTCGGAAATTACAATTTTTAACTGTTCCCATTTATATGTACCTGATATTGAAAATTCGCGAAAGCTGCATCTTCTTAGCTTTCACTTCAGCTCTTTAATCTTTCGACTGGCTCATTTCTCGATGGTAAGCGAGTGTAGCTAGAGTGTACCTCTTCAAATCTTGCCCTATCGTGGTAGTCTCACTCAAACTCAAAAGACAAAAAAAGAACACTCTTATTGTTAGATAGAGAATTTCAGTTTCGCATAGGAGTCAATCTCCACCTGTACTCAAAAATTCTTCATGTTACACCTGTGCAAGTCGCAGATAAAAAACACCCGTTCGTTGCAAATATCGTCGTTATCATACCCCCAAATTGTCGATATAATTTATGAAGATGAAAAAAGAGCGGTTCGAAGAAAAAGTTTCTTCTGGTAGTAATATTCGTATGAAATATGTAATTGAAGGGCGAAACGCTAATGAAGTTTTTATACGTATTAAGACTGGATTAATTGCGTGGCTCGGTAAGAGTATAACTACTTTCTCCATTCACTTGTCCGATACGTCGAACGTGAAACAGGCGCGTTTGCACCGCCTCGTGGTTTGGTGAAACCTCGCAGAACGTGTATATCGTATGTGCACGAACGCGATGGAATTTATGCGCGTCTTTGGCATCGACAAATTTCGAGTTTAATTAATCGCCATCGACATGTGGCGCTGGTATAGTGGTATCCGTGATATAAGGACAACCTGAAACCAGGTAATGACTCTCCGGCCCCTTTCGAGGACGCAGGATATTTTACTGGTTCTCCTGAAGCAGAAAACCACCGATCATCCGCAGTCGATCAACCACCTCGATCTCTGCATTAATGCAAATGAGATATGAAAGTAAGACGCATTGTGTGTGGAACAGCTAAGAGTAATGCGAATATAATTTTATTGGCAAGAGAAATTCGGCGAGCCGGAAATTCAGAAAATTACGCAACTCTGTGTGCAATTAGAGTAGTTGATGCGTAAGACAAATATATTTTTTGTTGCTGCCATAGTACGGTTTTAGGGAGTGAAATCGCCCCTTGAAGAAAGTGCAGAATTCTTTTTTGTGGAATATCTGGAGAAAGGTGAGAGATATTGGAAAGAAGTTTAAACAAAGCTGCATGAAAGTAATTATCGAATTAAAGATTGGTGGTGGTGATAACTTGAAAACTATGAATTTTTTGATAATTACTTTTACGCAGCTTTGTAGGTATAAAGAAAGATGCAACTTTTGTCAATGCTTACTTTTTGATATCTCTTATCGTTCTCGAGATATCTCACGAAGAAGAATCGATTTCACCCCCGGAAACCGCACCATGCCACTATGGCTTACTACTCGCACACGAAGTTGCATAATTATCTGAATTTCCGGGTTGCCTAATTTCCGTGTAACGAGCAATAGAGGATAGGTAGGAGAGAAAGAGGGATGAAAGATGCAGTGTAGTGTTAATTACAATTCCGTTCTTACATGGGGGTATATTTCAAGGTTGTACCGAAGACGACACTTTGAATTTAATTTTCCCTAAAACAGTTGATACACAACTATATGTACACAGTTATCCTCTAACAGAAATTCATTCCCCAAACCTGACCGCCAAGTCGAGGGTTAATAATTTCCACAAACGATTCACTTGACAGAGAGCAGGAACTGGTGCACGCAGACTGTCAAGTCCTGAAAGAAAAATTCACATGCTTCTCGACAAACAAATATCCTGCAATCTATTGAACCGCTTCCACTGAGTTTGATTGATGGAATGCACAGCATAGACCGGCAAGATAACGACCTCGGCTTCCATTTGTCTCGAAAAGAATGCACGCTACCGGTGAAGGATTAACACTTCGTTATCCAATGACGAGGGGCCATCTGTCTTGCAGCGCGGGCCAGAAACGCCTTTCCTATCGAGTCTTCAGTCCGTGCAAGACACCGAGACAACACACCGAGTATGGGAACACGCTGGGCGTCCGCGTCGTGGTCAGTATAAGTACAGGAATACGCGTATGAGCCTATAAAAGTCCTCGCGAGGTTTAACTGCGGTGTCATGGGCATAAACTAAGCATCGTATTGCTTATATAGTGCAGAAATATACCGTAGCGAGAACGATGCAACGCTTTTATACGTCTCCGAGCCGACCAGCATCGCTTTCCAATGCTGCAATCTTGCTGTTTTTCTAATTGCTCCCGCCCCTCTTTATCCGTAATCCGAACCCTGGCTATGCTGTCCGTGCGCCTTACCTTTTCCCAGACCTTCTCTATTATCAAATTATCCATTGATTTGCCCGTGGATCAGACGTTGTTTACCTATAAATCTTCCTCTTCATTGGCAGGTACATACTTATTTAATCGCCCTATTAATTATATATGCATTTGCCTATGGCACCTATCTGTCTGACTATCTACCCGCAAATGTTTCTTGTTTCTCTCTTCGTTTCTCTTCGTCTCCCTCGAGTTTGCCTACGCCTTCCACGCTTCTTTGTACGCACATTTGTAATGTACCTATGTATTCCTTGTGTTTTATGTCTTTATGGCTGCTCGTTTGCTCATTTGTTCGTCCATTTTTCTATGCACTCGACGATATTATCTGTGTGTCTAGAATAATTAACTGTGTAATTTGTATCCACCTGTGCATGCAGCCGTCTGTCTAATTGCCCGTTTAGTTATCTATGCATTTAGCTGTACAACTATCCACTCGATTATCTGTATGTAAAATTGTTTTACTTTTCTGTTTGCTCGCCCTTCCGCGCCGCTCGCATTGCGTATCTTATCTTCTTGCTCTTTGCTTGGCTTTAGCTACTCGTACTTTTACTTATTCGTACACTTATGTATATACTTATTTGAATACTAGCTGCGTATTTCGGTAAATACATACCTACAGTGATGACAAACAGGAATTTGAAAGAATTGTAACAAAAAAAGTGCAAGGTGATAGAGGAATATAAGTTAGTTTCCACCTGCATGCTACGGGGTGTCCCATTTGTAACGAACCAGCGCAATTATCTCCTAAACTATTCGTTATCGAAAAAATGTTTCAGCTAAAGGTAGCTATTTTGTTTCCAGGGGGACATCGCATAAGCAAAATTATCTTTAATTCAAGGATCCCACATGTTCCGCTCACCCACTTTACTTCCCTATTATATCTGCAATTTGTTCAAAAATTGCCGAGTATCGATTGTGCGTAGGGAAATGTGGGGCAAGACGGACTAGCGGGGTAAGATGGTTTATGAAAAATGGAAGGCACCACAGTATACACGGCAACATATTAGAGTTCGGTGCAAAAGAACATCGGTCTGAAAAAAGCAGTGTTATAGATCACGCGTGTCACGAGTTGTGACGAGAAATTACATTTTTCTAATAACGATATAATTATCCAAAAAGTTTATAATAGTCAGTTTATTTATGTGCAAGATATTCATTAACTAAAGCCGCGAAGTTAATTTTTCTTATTTGTTACTTTTTCATAAATTTAAAGTTTTGATCAAGAAATTATTAAGGTTGTTTACAAAAAGAATGTGAGGTATTAAATACGTATTGGAGCAAGACGGGATCAGGTGAGGAGAGGGGGGGGGGGGGGGGCAAGATGGCACATCGAAAATTTGTCATCGGAGAACTAAAACTTCTTTCTATAATGACTCGCAAACAGTAAGTTCGTCTACTCCAGTAACAGCATGTCGCAATTTAAACTATTCTTTCTTCAATGTCTCGCCAAGAGACACTATGCCCATCCTCAAGATACAGACCAACAAAATAGATACAGAGAAAAAGATAAATTCTAAAATACGAAAAAGGAGCCCAGGAAAATTAAGAATATCCGCCAATTAAAAAAGGAAATATAATTTCTTCACTTTCAAATTTGTTTCTTTATGACGTTTCTTCATGTTTCATCTTGCCCCGCATAGGGGTAAGATGGGAACGTTGAGTTACTTACGAAAAAGGTGTTTATTTAAGTTTTTGGTTCCTGTGACCTCATTTTTGTCGTTTAAATTTGAAGCTGAATATATATTACTTCTAAAAATGCTGTAATCAATGTTACATAAAGAATCTACTTGATTTTCTTCGCGTTTCTAATTAGCGTTACCGTCTTGCCCCACACTCCCCTAAGATTCGATTCTACAATATTTCATGCTTATTATTTTACATAAGCATTGATAACTTTTTATAACATATTGCTACCTTGACTTACTGACACGCCATCAACATTACCTTTCTTTTTCGTTAGAGGAAACAATCGCGCTAATGGCCAGCAATTTTTTCATACAGCAAATCGCATCCGGATTCATAATTTCTGCATTTAACTCGAAAATGTCGAATCCGCGTCCAATTACTGTCGCATGTTTCCAAGATAAAGATCGCACCTACAGAGAAAAGGATAAAAGTGGGCCTCTGCCCCACGTAGGTACGAGTGATTCTCTTTCTGAAATTGTTCCCAAGTCCCTCGTTTATCGGACTTCTCGCGTTTCACTTATTTCGGCGTTATGTTGTAAACTCCTCTCGGCGCGGCGGAGCGATGTGAAAGAATCCATCCTTCGTCCGCTTTTCATCAGTTCCTCATAATCATCATTTTCACACGTTGTTTCCTTACTTACCTCAATCTCCATTTGACTTTTACTGTAACGCACTCATTTCTCCACTTCCAAGCCCCGTAATTCTATATTTCTATTTTTATGCTTCCCTTCTCATCTTCGTCAACCCCTTTGCTCCATCTTCTTTCCTCCGTTACCTCATGCTATTACACACCAACCGGTGCAATTTACCCGAAAGAGGTATACGGCTGCTTTGTAGTAGGTACTTACATCCCAAAGTGAAATTCGTGGTCAGTGGTCACTAAACTAACCTTGCTGGAAGGAAATTATAGCACGCTTCAGGTATTTCTGCTTCTTCAGATTCCCGTTAAGTATTGTCGAGCTGTAACGAATATGTATAGTTTACACAAAGTGTGTATTTTCCACGAAATCTTGATAGCGGGTCGAGTAAAACGTTGCAAACGTTTAACGGCTATAAAGAAGCTCCCTGTGCAGTCCCCAGCAGCTACATGCTCTCTGTCCTTCCCTCCCATCAAGCCCTCCCTCCCCCCTGCCCGGTTTTTCGTTAGCCACATAACAACCTGCACGCAATTCCTACAGTGCACACGTATGTTGCATTATGCCGTGCGTTTACACACGATATTAGTGTCAGGCCCCTCGCGCATGCACGATCCCTGAAGATGAGTTTCGGAAGTATCGCGTCTTCCATCGGCCCCACCTTTTGTTTCCCCTCTAGTGTATTTGCTCCTTTTATGCCCTGTCGGATTGTATGTAATTTATGTTTGCCCGCTTTGCGACCATGCAAATTACTGTAATCAAACAAAAGGGTTCGGAATTTCGGCCTTTACCTTCAATATGTATGTTAAACGCACGCGAGTCGCGCAATTTCGGGGACTCACGGAAGCAGCCGCTGGGAACGCGAACGATACTGCACGGCACTGACAAACGTATCATTCTTTCGCCTATTTTCACATTTAATTGCTCATTGTAATCCACAGACACTGCAGTTAAAGTGACGTCCCCATATGTGCGGTCAGGGGCGTCCGGAGACTTTTTTCAGGGGTGGGGGGTGGGGAGGGGGCGGAACTTTGGGATGATGGTAAAGAAAAATATAACTCTCTTGTTTTTTTAACCCATTTTATAGTGCCAATCTATATTTTATAGTGCCAACCTCGTTTCCATCATAATTTATCCAAGAAACTGCTCGAGCAGGCACTGTTCTTAGCACTGTTCATTTAAATACCATAAATTAAAATTCGATAATTGATGATCATATCGCTAAGAACCGGGTAAGGAATATATTATAAGAAAAGGACACCGGCTACTGATTATATTCCGGCATTTACATACTTGAGTTTACCAGGGACTTTTGAACACAGCCACCTCAGGAGCGTACCAAGCGGAAGGAGCCTTTCCCTCCCTATACCTATTCACATCAAGGGGCGATTTATCTGCGCCCAGTGTACACCTTACAGCATACACACTGGATATCGCGCTTTGTGGTAAACAAAATATTTCGTCCGAACGGTGGATTTCCTCGCGGAACGTGTCCTCCTGCGACGTGTCCTCGTGTTTTATCACCTCCGAGGAAAGAATACGGTTCTCGTTCCATGATGTGTCGGTTGCGCGTGTGGGCAGCGCTCATTTTCTGTATAATTTATGCGAGTTGGGGTCGAAGCCCGGTATATTAGCGCCGATCGATCGTCCAGACTCTACGAAATTATACGTCCCTTCTTTCACTGCCGATACTAAGACGCGTCTTAGACAGGACAGGCTCTGAGGCGATTGCTGACCTGCATTGGAATCATTGTTGATCCCGGGAATACTTGGGAATACTAAACGGTGGTAAATGAAAGGAGCTGCGTGCCGTTGCGGCCTGCTATTTCCCGCAGGATGCTTTCGACTTAATTATTTCAAGCAATTACTCGACACGATTAATGTTGCTTCGCCGAGCACGTTAGATAGTTGTTCAACTAGTTGCTTGGGCTAGTGATTTTTCCAAACTGGTTTCCACGCTGATGAATGAAGTCGGTGTGAAATAGTCGAATTGCATAATGATGGGTGGACCGTTCAGGGGAACTGAATATACGAACACGTAACCAATGATATGTACCATATAAATCATAATATTATTTATGGAAAGGCTAATTCTGGACTGCAGTTCTTTTTTATACGGATTAATTTGTTTTTATGAATGATGCACTGACACGGTGTTACAAGATGCAACTGAACGAAAGCTGTTTTTTCTGAGTATATTGATACTTCTTACTATTCTGCATATGTATGAGAAGGTAAGATATAGATAGAAGAAAGTGAGGGAATAAATTATTCTGTTTTGCTATTTTTTCACTGAAAATTCAACTGACTAAGCAAAGCCATATTACACTTATTTGTATCCTGATTTGTGGGGAACGCTCAGTCCAGTTTCTGGATTTAGCTCATGTGATAAATAATTAATTGAAGTAATTTTTACGTACGAGAATATTGATGGAATTTTAATACGAGAGTTATCCATAAAAACTTGAAAACGTAATGTGGTGCAGACGTAAGATTCTGACAAGATACATTCCAAGTATTTTTAGCTAAAATATAAAATTTCGCTTATTTCCGATGGACATGTGGGATTTTGCAACAATCCCCCTGTCATATACGAAATACTACACCGTCTATATCGTAAACAGTGCGTGTTTCTTCGCTCTGACAAATATTTCTATACATGCAGTAATATCTTCGGCACTATGAGCTTTTTTGCGTCTAGACTCGCTCATTTTTCTGCATGATTATTGAATTTATTGGGCACATTACCGTCTGCAACACTGGCAAGCACCATATTCGCACGGGGGTATGAACGTATCCTGCTGAATTTATTTTAAGGCCACACTCGGAAATGAGAAAGAAGCGGGAACTCGCACGGCTACATACACGTGCATATGTATGTAGATGTAGGTACTCGAGTTGTTTCGCGAGACATGGGACTCGCATTTTTCTTAACTGCCCCTAAACATTTCAATTTTCGCCGATTCTCAAGTAAGATTTTGATATGCTACCAATGTGTTGGACAGTTCAGTGCCGTGATATTTTATTTGACCTTTTGCCACTCCAGAATAAGCTGCAGCGAATTATTCAGCCGTGTCCAACTTGTCCTCGGAGTTATAAGGGTTAACATCAAAGAAAATGGTCCCCATTAGCATTTACTCATCGTCGAGGACCTAAGAAGACGCACACGTGTGGTATCTACTAAATAATTGCAAATGTGATGCGGCCATGATAAGCCATGCTATTTGGGACGTAAGACGCCTTTATGGGTCATGATTGGTATTTTAAATACATTCACTCATTTTCTATATTTTTCTTCCTTTTGTAAACTAACATCATTTCTGTCAAGTAAATATATTTGAAATACCACTCGCAAATCGCAGAAGTGTCTCGCGTGAAAAGGCTTCAGTGTTCTGATCTTCCGTTGCTTAACTGCCGTTTTATGTCTCTGTGTTCGAAACAAAAAGTAAGACTAATAAGGTGAGAAATAAGAAAAATGATTATATATGCACCTATATATGCAAAATTTGAGTACCTACTAAATACCTACATATGTCAGACTTATTTGAAAAAAAATGGAATTCACTTTATGTTCTTTGTTCTTCAGTTAATTGCGTAGGAATGGTAACAGATGTTGCTCCTGGGCTATTTAAAACTGGTTTATAATAAGCTGTAAAGCATTTAATGGTTACAGCCATTAATCCTGAACCGTCGCGTCGTCCTTTTCTGAGCAGGAAACCAGAAGATCGACTGGCAGGAAATAAGCGAAGGATGTAGAACGAAATGAAGAGGATCGTGGAGTAGTAACAACGAAATTTTACGATAAAACTTGGTTTACTACCTGCTTACGGGTTTCGTTGTCCGCACGAATCTCGAAGATGAATCCCGGTCGTCGCTAGAAATGATGTCTCTGCCAGGAAGAACGGAGCTGACCGAGTTCAATGCATATACCGGTATGGAGTGTCATTAGAGGCATCCATCTATTATCACATCTCTCTTAATCATTAAATACGACGGCGTAGAACACTATGGATAAAAAATTAAATGTGTCGCGTACAGGATCACTGAAAAGTTTATCATCTACTGAACTTATGTTAAGTATTTATCAGGGATGAGATCATTCCTTGTTTCATTACTCTACAAATTAGAAGCCAAAATGCTAATTTAATTGTGCGGTTAACAGAATTTATATAAGGTGAATATATGCAGTGTTGCAAAAACATTGTACATGTAGCGTTAACTTAATTTGCATTAAACTAAAAGTTTCTCATTTACATAAAAATGTATGGAATAAAAGTTTCAGTTAATACACTGCATTTTGAAAGCATTTTAATACACTTGCATTTGTATACTGTCTTAGGCCCTCCCTTAGACAAACACGCAATTATATTATTGGCAATTCTGTTTGGCACCAGCTACGTACCTCGGTTTTTGCATTTAATTGTATCAATTGTACCATGTATGTATCTTTGTAGTATTTCTGGCACCGTCCATGCCGCAGTTATAAAGGGAGAGTCGAAATGCTGCACCGCCAGGCTAGTTGGATCATCTTCAATTATCTACGTCCATCCTCCTTAGCGTCAACTTTTCAAAGGTATTATGCTTACTCGCACGAAATTACACTTCACGAAATACAACACGTCTTGCTGTTTATACGATATATTACAGGAGCTTGGGGGTGCGTTATCTTTAGACGCTGATTGCGTTAAATGTTGTTTCGTTCCAAACGCTTTATTCTTTGGTGAAACGTAGGTATGATTGGCCGCCAGATTTATTTCTCAAGTCTGTCACGATTCAAAGAGAATTCACAAGTGAAGTTGACACATACCTAAATCCTGCTACTGGCCTCAGTTCAGCTACATTTAACAGAATTTCACGGAACGAAAAGTAGATATTAGTAGCTTCCTCGTATCATTCCCAGAATTAGACGACTTTTCCAACAAATGAAAACGTAACTGGATCGAAAAAGATTCGAGAACTGTAGCAGGGTGTATACCAGGGCATACGAATAATTCAATAATCTATATTCGAATATTCGTTATAGTAACGGGGGAAGAAATAAAAATATTGTAGTTCCTTAAAATTGTTTATTGGCTTTCAGATTCGACAAGAAAGTCTGCTTATATTGTTTGTCACCCGCTTATGGCGGGACACGCGTGGGCCTAGAGGAGGGGGCCCGACTCATTGGCCACTCATTATTATTAGAAGAATAATATTAATAACTGATGGTTCTTTTCGTTTCAAAGTGTATAAATTTACAAAATAAAAAGAATTTCACGATAAAGTGTGACTAATATTTCATGTTCAACCCAAAATTCGATCACTCCGAATATTCCAATATGTACTACGGATTATTCGAATATTACGATACTCCAAAAAATTATTCGTATTCGAAATTATTCGAATAATTACAGCTCTGAAATGGGCCCCTTCTATCATTTGAAATCGAACTTCTCTCGCTTTGTGTGTAGTTAACGTACCCGACGAAAGTCCCTCGTGTATACGACTATGTACATTCTTACTTTGTATTCGACAGAGGATTCAGCGGACGGTGCTTATGGCAGCCGCCTAATATAACTCCCGAGGCTGCTACCGTCTTTCTCCTTCGCCCTTTCGTGCAGCCCGCGTTCTTCGATAATTTAAATTGCCACCCCAAATACAAGGCCTATTATTTCCTTGGAAACCGTTCCCTTCCAGCGAATAAAGAGAAGCCTACGGTTATTGAGTCACCAGTGTGAGTGCTGATCGAGCGTTATCGGCTTACGTAATGGCGTCGAATCAGACCCTAGCGGATAAGGAGCGTGAAGGAGAGTAACGGCTGAAACAGCTGACCGCTCGGCAACAAAGTATTACTCTTCCGCCGCGATCGTATTAGATTAGTTAGAACCCGCTGCCGTGGATGCTGGCGAACATTTTGCCAAGGACTGTACCAGGGCAGAAATAGCGGGTCGCCGATCGGTTCGTATCTGATCTCGTTGCAACGTGGCGCGAGAAACGCGACGCCCGTGGACCGTCACAAAGTACATACATACGCCAAAGGGAGGCATCGCGAATCTCGTAAATTATTTTCCAGCGAGTAAAATACACTTGGAACGGCCCGCGTCCCCCGCTGTACCGCGAGTAAACGCTAGTCTACTATAAACAGTTGATAGGAGATGTTGCGGCTAGCGATAGCCGCTGGCTGGGACCGGACGCCACGAATCGTTTCAAATAGGATTGCCACGTGTTCGATTCTGTGCTGGATGCTTCTACGATCGCACGCGCCGGACGGGGTCTATCGCCTACATTGAATCATCAATAAATTGCAGTATTTTACAAGAAGGGATATTTGGAAAAATGGCAAAGGAGAACTCGCTCTTTCGGTTCACAAAGAAGCACATATTTCCTTCCTTTGCACCAGCACAACGATTATCATTAAGAAATTTCGCCACGAAGCGAATTGATGAATGTTTACAAATTATTGATAACAGATTCATAGAAGCTAAAGTCCAGTATATTATAATAAAATGGTGAAACGTAGAATGCACCCGATTTTAGTAACAGAGTGTTTTGACGAGAAATAAAAACGAAGATAACTAAGAAAATAATATTACGTCGCTTAGAGATATGTACATACAGTGGAGCAGGAATGGCGCCTGCTATGATTCGACCGATTTCCTTCCACCTTTGGAAGTTTTAAGAAATTTAGAGAAGCAAGAACAGATTTTAGGATGAAGTGTAGCCACTTAAGCAACTGATCTACATAAACGTAATGCAAATGTAACCCACAAGTCAGGTCTAACGTCTTCGAAAAATAGAACTATTTGCGTAATACGTAGTATCATATTGATTGAAAATTTCAATATCTATTCATTGTGCAATACGGAATACTATAGCAGTGTATGATTAAAAATAACAATGTACACGTATGTAATTAGTGCCGTGTCGAGTCGCGTCGCGTGTATGCTCTTATGCCTTATGCAACCACTTTGACAAATGTCCTACTGTTGCAACTGAATTTTCATTCTATTCCCACAGTAAATAATGCTAATGGTTTTCAAAATACAATAATTGAATCGCTCAGAATAACATAGATTAAAACATCAAAACGAAGATTGCATTTTTGTACTTCAATTCCATTGACACGGTGAGTCTGAAAAATGGCCATTCCTGCAAGGAAAATGATTAGAATTAACGCACTAATTACGGGGTCGAAGCGGAATTTTATTTACAACAAAGTCATATCGCATCTGAACCAGCTCCGCCTATACCTTCACTGTACCTCAAGACTCCATGACGCGATTCGATTAATGGGTTAACTAAACGATAGTGGCGATGAGTTTTCGAGGCACATAAATGAGAACGTTTCTTATCGGGCCTGCTGCTAACGATAATGATAATTACTATCCATCGTGGAGTTACCTGTTGCTTGATATTAGTTATATCCTTTAGTAGTTTCGACAATTTAGACATTTATCGTTTCTCAGGCAAACGCCTATTATACGTATTATCGATATTTAATATTTTTGTTTTAGTGGATTGGTGGTTCGCGGTACAAGTTGTGATGCATTTTTCCCAGCGAAATCACTCATGCGATCTTGGAATAATGACCTCAAATTACGAACAGCGCCATTATTTTAAAGTACATTTTTTCGCGTATAGTGTCTTTAAGCCGAGGCTACAGTTTATTCTGACAGAAAAATTGTACTTTACCTCAGGTCTATAAGCTTCCGTTGGTATCATGTAGTTTTAGAACTTGAAAGAACAAGTTTCTTTGTGAGTTTTACCTATATCGTACTAGGGGCTAACTATGTTAACAGGGGCGGATTTGGTACCTCTAGGCTGACAAGCGTCTGCCGCCCTTTCCGCGAAATATATGTCACCAAACATTTTAATTTAAAAGAGTCGTGACTCTTAAGAAATGTTACTTTATTTGATATTTTAAGTTAAAGCCAGCGTATTTAGATTAGATCTAGTGTATCTGCAATTTAAGCCGCAGATAGATGAAAACAAATAAAATTTGACTATCCCAACGAGCAATAACGAGAATCGATCGCTATCGATGCCGAAGGAATGTGGTCGGTACACGACAAAATCTCGATCGTCACGCGGCGTTCCTTGAGGTAAAATTCCACCCCCCTCCCCCCCCCCCCCGATTTTTGCGCACGCTATCTTTATTCGATATCGGCGAGGACGACCCCCTCGGAGGATTCGACGCACTTGACCACGTACCCCGGCCGATGAGTACCCCGGCACACTGCACATGCATCGCGTGATGGGTTCTCGTGCAACGCACATCGGCGCGGCGTCCGCGCCATGATTTCGCGATTACGCCCATGTAAATAAACACGCATGAAACATCGTAAATTGCTTCGTACCCTCGAATAAAATATCGTACTGTGGTTCGATCGCTTATGTCGGTTCCGCGCGGCCCGGCCGTCGCGTCGTCTTCGGTTACAAATCCACCAGAAATACCCCTTACCCGTTTCTGCTCTCCTTTCTATCGCCTGTCCGCGAGGTTCCGCTTTTACTCTTTTCCACTTTTCACCACGTTCAACGACGCTTTCTTAGAATCAACCTCGGTGGGTCGAGTACTTTTTGGTGTCGTCTGTGGCGCCAGGCTGTTTAAAATAAGCGCCGATATGCTTGGGCAATAGTAAGGCCTGTACTGGAAACTTGATACAAGTAGGTGATCTCCGATGCTTTGTTTTATAAGTTTCTTTAAACGCTCTGATTTGTTCCGAGGAGGCCCTAGTAATTGGAGGTGGCTGCTAAATGTCACTGGGTGACTGACAGCGACAGATAAAGTACAGATTTCTTCGCCTCTTAGTCGTTCCAGTTTTGCTAACAAGTGGTGAGATGAATAGAAAGGTCCTGGATGGGTAAGTGAAAGCTCTGCCCGTCTTGGGATGAGTCACGAAGGTTCTGTCTTGAATCTAGAATCTATCGTGTCGGTTGTGTAATTGTATATTAAACGCGCTGCTCCTTTGTGACCCATACCTATAGCAATTCCAAGCGTATGTACAAACTTTTGTATTAAAAAAAAGAACAACTATATGCGAGATTTCTGCCAAATCTATCAAAAGCTGTCAAGCGCAACAAAGAAATAGTTGCACCTGACACGTCGCGACGCACCTTTCTGCGATAGATGCACGGGAAACGAAATGACCGCGATACAGAACAACGCGTTTTATTCAAACGGATAGTTTTAGTAACGTTCTTCCAAAATCGTAGGTACCACCGCGCCGGGAGGACATCCAACCATCGGACCATCGTACGCAACGTTGACTAATTGACGTGCATCGTGAAACATGCGGCTAGCGGTATCTCCGATTTCACGTTTCTCTGGTGATTCGCGGAATCAGAGATCTTTATCTGGCTGATTTCGAGCGGTCCACGTCCAGAGTGTCCGGGATGAGTAAGCAACAACATCGCCGCAAGACAACTTGTCAGCCGCGGCGCGGCGATTTTAATAAGGCGGCCGGCAAGGTGGAGGCTCGACTGGCCGAGTACTCAGTCAAGTAAAAAGGTATGGTAAAAAAAAGGGGCAAGAAGAAGGGTGGGGAAGAAGATGGGAGGCCTGGCAGAGGCTGGCGAAAAGCACTCCGGAGTCCGGGCGGCAAGGAAGGCGGTCGGTCGAGTGTACGGAACATGAGAAAAAGGCGCAATAAGTCCCCTTAGTGTCCGAAGGTTGCCTTCAGCAGATCGCTGTCTTGTATACGCTGTAAATGGTAATCGTTGCCATTCGATGTATCAAACCTCGAGCCGCTCCTTCTCCCCACGAGTTCGGCTCGCGCCTCGGGACTCTTGCACACAGGCACGAACAGTGAACACTGTCCCCTACGCCAATGAGTCCACCGTCCATCCTCGATGTGCCGCGGGTAGTGATGGGCGTTCGAATATCTGGCTGGAGGATTTTCGAATAATTTAATGATACTGGCCACTGGGGAACCGAAACGTGTCGAGTAGTGTTCAAAGCCTGGAGTTCTTGATTGCCTTGAAACATCTCGAGAGACACGAACGATTTGGGAACGTTTTTTCTAGATTATTTTGAAGGGCTCGGGTTTTTGTACAGAATGGAGGGTTGTTTATTTTTTTTAAACGTTCCTCGATATTGGCGGGAGATAAGGCCACATCTTCAATCGCTGTATCATCTTAACACGCCTGGATTTTATAAGGCATTTACTTGTTATTCCAGTCTACGCTCTATCATCGGGCATACGTTCTCAAGCATTAGTTTCACCATCACCTCGCCCCCACTCTAAAAAACACTTAGCAAGCTGCATATTTATTTGTCAAAGGGCAGCTCGGTGTGTGTGCAATAAGTTCAGGATTGGTCTAACACTTCGAGTGCCGAGTCGGCGTGTTTCCACTCATTTCCATTCATTTTCACATGAATATTTTCTAGAAAACCGCGATATAATTTTCGCCAGCCCCGATTTACTTTGAAGACAAACTGAACTTGCAGACAACTTCGTCATCTATTAATTAAATTGTAATTTCTATATTCTCCGTTAGATCTTTATGAAAGTATTACCGAGGGATTGGCGAGATTCTCCCGACAAGAATGAGCCTAAAGTCGACCTGATTCAGGCTACTTTTAATCACACTTATGCAAAATTAAAAATAACCCGAATAAGGTCGCGTTTGGACTCATTTTGATGGAGAAAAAATCATCTATCCATTGGTATATAGATAAATTTAGGTAAATCCAATTTATATATAGATATAGAGCTACACGGAAAGGCCTAACCAATGCAAAGTGGATTTCTCCAAACATTGCACAATTTAAACTTAATCTGATTCGAGCCCAGCTGCAATTCTTGTTAGAACAATTCTAGTTCAAACTCTGTACGATGCCGAAACTCTGTTCGTTTTGTCAGCCGTATTCTGGGATCACTGTGCCAACAAAACAGACCTCTAACAGCCTATTCTCTGCGATCTCTTTTACGTGATACTCATCCATCATGCACAGATGTTTTGGCAACCACCCACCAACAGATCACGCTACATTTTAAGTAAGTGGCAGGCAAGACAAAGCCCCTTGGACGAATTCAGTATTCTTTCTAGACGTCGGAACTTTATAGTCCTTAGGTAGGTGGGAACGTGAGCAAACAAGTGTAGAACGCATTTGGTGGCTTGCATCTTTAAAGATCTCTCTTCCCACCGCACTCGAGTAAGTCGCAGGTCTGCTATTAGAATCTAGATACATATTTGCAAGGTATCCATCATTTTTAACTGCTGTTATATATGTAGTAGCCAGCATGTTCGGCACGTACCACGAACCACTGTACATTCAACGTGACTTGATGTTACTTGAGCCCATCACTAGCCTCGCGGCGTCCGCGCCGTCCACTTACCACTACCCGTTTCTTCCTTACTCTGCCCCTTCTGGAAGCGTTTCTCTAGCCACCTTATGTTCGATTCATACTACACGTGTCGTCGGCACTTGCCATGGCAGCAACGTGTCCTACCAATGATGTACACCCCTCCCTCACAGCGATTGTCGAACGCCCCTATAGACAGATCGCGCTGGGATATCATCTCCAACGGGCACTGGACGTCCTGTGACAGGACGACGTAGGTGGACACGGGCTAGTGTGAACCGAGCTTAACCCGCCGTCACATCGAGTGCTTTCACATCATATGTCTCCTCGCCGACAAAGTAGCAATGTTGCAGTCGGCCTTCTTCCTTGCCATTCGTCTTCCTTGGAGCTAAACTCTCCATTCAAGATTATAGTTGGACGAAGATATCGGCCAATGGCGTAGACACTTGATAAATTCCTGCGGTTTCCAGCCGCTGCGTGACACGTTCGCTTTTTCTTCCGTTTCTCGTCTACGAAAGTGGAAGAAAACGGTGTATCTGTGCTCGTGTTCGCGTTAGAATTCGTGAAAATGACAATTGATAAATGAAGTAGTCTGCGGATGCTGGTTTCAATTTCCATTACTTTCTACAGTTTCTACTGGTGAGCACGTTATAGGTATCGATGAATCTGTTACTGAGTTGACAGTGAATAATCTTAGAGCATATAAACATGGAGAAAGCATGCAATTGGCGAAAATGTAGACGGCGGTAGAAAAAGAAAAATATACATGAGGGACACCCTCTCTCTTTCTAACATCATAGAGAAAAAAAACGTTGACGCCCCTGGCGTTAGATAGAGAGAGAGCGTGTCCCTCATGTGTATTTTTCTCAATTTACCGCCGTCTACATTTTTGCCCATTGCATGCTTTCTCCATGTTTATATGCTGTAAGGTGAATAATGATGAAGAAGTAATGCAACACTTGTATTTCGTCGTTTACTGTGAGTTCAAACGTCTGCTAATATGCTTACGAAAAGCTAGAGCCTGAAAATGAAACGAACAGTAATCGAACACTATTTTAATCAGACAACACGAAGTACATGTACATATCTTCACTTTTTAAAATTTCAAATTGTTTTTGTTTCCCGAAGAGTGATGATAAATGCAACTGGAGTTCCACGAGTGTCGATCTTGCATCCACTACCATCCCCCCCTCTCGGCTTTAAACATACATACATACGTGCTCGATAACCAAACCATCCGAATGAAACGCCTAATTCTTCGGTGCTAGTAGAACTAGTGCACACCAATTTACGCATTGCTCTAAATAGAAAATCGCCAGTTCAAACGAGTTTATTGCCCATGATGTTCAACGCTTTCTAACCTCCCAGATATTATATCATTTGAAATATTTGGCAAAAAATATACTGTACATGGAGGAAAAATAAAAACAGAAACTTTTTCCAACCCTGGTACACGTTTCAATGGGAAATGCTGACGCAAAGCTCAGGGTTGTTGGTTTCAAAATTAATATGACAACAAAAGGAGAAAATTATAAAATACATATTATAAAATGTTTGAAGAATCTTTATGCAAAAGTTGACTTCTAATATCTCCTTTTTCTTTTACCAGGTTTAACGTCTTTATAACCTAAAGGATGCAAAATTATTTTTTATATCTGCATAATTTCTAATAGCTAATAATAATAATAATAACAATAATAATTATAGATACTTATTATAGAAATAGAGATTAAGAAGTTAAATAAGATAATTTAAATACACCTAAAACACCGATGACAAGTGGCACGTGTGCCAGTGGTGTCACGGATGGGAACAAGTTGCAGTCAGCTCCCCCATTACTTCCAAATTGTCTGACAATTTTGAGCAATGGTGGATCACGTTCCACTCCAAGTAACTTAGAATCTTCGACAGTGTTATAAACGGGCGCCCCACTTCAGCATTGCCTGCAGTCGAATGGGAGAATGATGTTGGGGGGCAGGCGTGTTGCAGGTAGCAAGAATGTCGTGGTGAAATTTCATCTGGCCGTAATAAGCTGTCGACAATGACCGACAATGTGCGGCGTGGTTTGCTGTGACGTCGGATCCACCATGACATCTGATGAAAACGAGGCTACGCGGAGGAATTCCTATTCTTCAGGTGTCTACAAAAACGGAGGATGCAATTGCGGTTTTATTCATTGCGCTGTGTGTTTTAGAAAGGGCAATCATCCCTACTTTAACGGCCATCAGGCTTCGGATGAGCTGCCGACTATCCCGAACGGATAAAACAACGATGATCCAATCATTTTTTAGTCCAAATTATGTAGGTGTAACTGCGGATTTTTCAAATAGAAACGGTAAATAAATTCGTATGCTGGAATTTTAACATTTTGGTCTTGATTTAGAAAAAAGATTTTGCATCCATCAGAATTGTGAATAGATCGTTACTTTGGGAAGCCAAAATGCTGAAGTCGAAATGAGAGAATACAATTTACTCGAATTTTGTGGGAAGGCTGAGGACCATTGACGATTGTTATAAATTCTAGATTGATTGCGATAATAATAGTGATACATTTACCGAATATCTAATTTCTGTGGTAGGCCGAAGCGTACCGCAAATTACCCACCACTACGAGCAATCACGTCGCACCACTAGATGACTATTTTCACGTAATAAATTACGCGGACAGTTCATTAATAATATAATATAATATAATTGCGATGCTACATTCGTAACGAAAGGTGGTTTCGATTGCATAAGAATGAAAACTTGGGAATTATTCATGCAAGATAACGCGAAACGTCCAGTGCCTTTCGTGTGTAGAAAATAGAACGTTGCATAACATGCTGCTACATAGTACGTGCTTGTATACTTTGTTTACAATGACCTACGGAATAAATCGCAGAGCTAAGACACCGTAGGAATTCTTCGGACGAATGCGTGGCATGCCGTTCTTGAAACCTCAGTTTCTTACGTGTCACTTTGTAAAACATCGTGACGCTCGAGCTTCACGGTTGACAAAACACGCGCTGATTGGCTCTGAAGACGCTATTAAGGAATATCGATGGGATGGCGAACTGTCAATAATGTCGTCGGGATATCGATAATACAACTAAAAATGAGGGAAACTAAATGCGATGCATCGATAGTGCATAGTGTAACAAGCTTTGACGGTTCTGTAACTGGAAATAAACTATCCCAGCTTTTGAATATAGGTGTCGATTTTGGGAAACATTTAAAAGTATACCTATAACGGTGGTTGTTTGATGGAAATGAGTGGTAAATTCTTTGAAAATAAATAACCAAAGGCTAGTATTAAAAATACTCATTTTCATATACAGAAATATAATCTCAGATTTGTATTTTGACCACAAATTATTGAAGTGCTAAAAATCAAATTCTATACTACAGTATTATCACGTATTGGCACGTAAAACATTTACGGATAAAATATTTTTGTTAATTTTACCACTTACAGTGTTTTCTACAACGACATTTCAATTGTATCACAGATTTTGAAAATAGTGTTGTGCCTCTTCTACATACATACTCGAATTCAGGTAATCAGTCCAGAAGTATCCAAGGAGCATTGAACACACCACTGCCTCACCTGAAACACACTTTGCCCACCACATCATCCCGCGCCAAGTCTCCAAATAGTCTTATTCATCTATGTTCCGCATCGCTAGAAGATCGGCATTTTGGACTCGACTGTACGCGCAACATTGTAACCACAATTTGCCTCTTTATCTCGGCCGCAATCGGTTAGCCGGGATTATGCACCGGTTTCTCCTTTTCTGGCTCCACCGCACCACACGATAATCTTCGGTCGCTCGACCGGTAGGATGGCTCGGTTGCAGCCTTATTGGCGATTCGCGAAAGAATCTTTATTGCGGTGCCTCTCTTATGCGAGCATTTCATACTCGCCAAGATTTCCTTCCCCTTGGTCGTTTTTCCAATGGCCGCCGCATCCCCGCGCACAATAATCGAGCGGATTTTTGTTTGAAAACCCGATTGTAGGCAAAAGCTTTTTACGCAGCGAGAACCAGAACCTGTTTCTTACGCCGCGATCGTATTTTTCGCTTTGTCCGAGCTGCAACGCGAGTCCCCCACCTTTTTCCAGCTGCTCACTTTGGAAATGGTTTTTCGGTGGTTCGCAGTGTTCGCACCAGCAGCTTGGTATAATTTATCGGCGTCGAAGACCTTCGGCGGCTCCAGCTCGCGATGCTGGATGAAATTGACGATTAAAGTGTCCACAAAGCTGGAGTTACGTAATAATTGATGATAGGGTGTGCAACTATTTCAGAGACGATATCACCTTTGGATCACAATTACTTTTGGGTAATGGTATAGATAGAGGGCAACCTCACGGATTTTGACGACCTTGAAATATGTTGTCAAGGACGTCATTCTGAACAACTTTTTCCTCTAAACTTTTTGGCGGTCGACCTTAGTTTCCGAGATAATTGCAAAAATCTTTGGTAAATATTCACACTAGAGGAACCACCCCAATTTCAATGGCCTTGAAATATGGTGCCAAGGACGTCATTTTCAACAACTTTTCTCTATATATGTTACTGTCGCCTAGCCGTAGGTTTCGAGATATTTGCAAAAAAAGTAGATAAATGTTGATTTTAGGGTCCTTTGAATCCATGGTGGACTCGAGGTGGTCGGTCGCCGGGGGGATTTGTTATAGATTTGGCCGTCTCACGGCGCGTCTCAAGTTCAATTATTAAGAAAGAAATATTCTTTTAAGTGATAAACTCGAATGCGCCGTGAGACGGCCAAAACTATAACAAATCCCCCCGGCGACCGACCACCTCGAGTCTACCGTGGAATTGGTTAACTCGAACCTTTCAGTTTACCCGGTATATACATTGCCTGCCTATGGTGTCGTGTTGACGCATACGCTGCCGCATCATGCACGTACAGATCGGATTTAATGTAGTGGTAGCAACATAATTTTGCGAATATCTCGAAAACGAAGGTCGACCGCCAAAAAGTTTAGAGGAAAAAGTTGTTCGGAATGACGTCCTTGACAACATATTTCACGGTCGTCAAAATCCGTGAGGTTGCCCTCTATCTATACCATTACCTACTTTTGTTTATTCTTAATCATTTGAGGACCTTTTTTCGTTATCGAAAATTATTCGCGATTCGATAGTCCCGCGTTGAAACTAGCATTCCGTGCATACTGAAACATTTCCCACGCTTTACTACCTCCGCTAAACCACCGTCCTGCCTCTGAGCACCCAAATATATTGGAAATATCACTCAGCGCGTCTGGACTGGAAGATTCCCCAGTTTATTACACGCGCGTTCAACACCGCACGCACCGAAATTATCGGACACAACACTATCATTGCCAGAAATGAAACGTCCGCCATGATTTTTCCTGGACAGCAACGGAACCTCTGTGAAACCTTAAACCTTCCTCGCCTAACTCTCGTCACTCGAATGACAAACGTCCAATCCGTGCGAAAGCAAATTCGCGCCGCTGCACCGGGAAGCGGGTACCAGCCAAATAAACCAGACGTCTGGCGTCGAAGCGGAATTATCGCCCCCTCTAAAATCGACCTTCCGCGGCCGTGGTTCCCTCGGAGCACCAGCGGCCAACATTCTATTTAGTAATTCCGCGTGCACGTAACACGCGATATGCCCGCGGTCGCGCGCGAGGGGTCAGCCACACGGCTGGTTATTTTCAGCCCTCTCACGGGCACAAGTGACTTCTTACTGACACGCGTGTCTTCTCTGACACGTTTATGCCGCCGCGATGGAAATGTTTAACCAGCCCCGGTGGCGTAACATAAGCAAACGTGGATCTACGACCCCGGGGTCATGCAATATGCATGTGCACAATGCGTATCGACGGACATTAATGCCCGTGGTTGATATCCACGTCAGCTTCGGCTACTTCCACTTTGCTGTAGTGATTACGTCTTCGAACGACCACCCTTGTTGAGGAAACGTGAATAGAATAAGCCGGTTCTAGTGTTGCGTTGAGGTCCGAGCTTTTAGTATGTAGCACACAGCGTGAGATGCATAACTCGTTACGCTGCCAGGGAAGCTGAATTTGCGTCTTGAAAGAACTGTGCTAGTCTAGGGACACAGTGGAGCTCCTACGATTGGAGGTAAAACGGACAGAAGGAGGTAGAGTTGTTAGGAATTAGGATTAAGGGTAAGACGTCTTTGAGAAATGAAGGCTTGTTCGTGAAAAGAACGTTTTGATTCGTTTCGAAATTTTTTCACTCATCTGGTATGCGTGTGCAAGTTTAGTGGGGAACTGTACCTACTGGGAAGTAGCGTGCTTCGCCGATTAGGTTCAAGATATTGGGCGAAAGGAAGCTGGTAATTATTGTAATTAAACCGGGCGAAAAATTAACTGCACGCTGTGCCCTTACTTCATTCTCTCTCGTTATTTACCTAATTATGTCTTGCATTGTTGCACAGGGAGACGCGAGAAGGTGGTGAAAAAGTGAAGCTCGAAGAAGTGAAGCTTGAATGTTTCTTAATTTCTCAGATTGTGGGTTTCCGAAAATCGAATTCTTGCTCATCTAAATTACCATACTCGCTTATGGCTTTTGCCATGGAAACCCCGCATGGGCATTTCAACGTACACGTGTCAGGCAAGTAAACCACGTAATGTGTGCAGTTGCTGTCGCAATTTGCTTAATTAGCATTGTCTTTGTAACGAGACTACTCCACTTTTTTCCAGATGTCCAACAGCTCGTAACTGCATTTTCCAGTTTTTTATTGTAATTACCTACCACATTTGGAATGAACGAGTGATATAATTTACTCGCGCACGCCTTTCACTGTTTCTTCCGTTCCCCCTTATTCTACTCACGATCTTTTATCCTCGGCGTTCCTTCTTACCATCGCGTCGCAACTGCCACGCTTGAGTTACTTTTCCCTTCCCCGCGGCCCTATCATTCTCCTTCTCCCGCGTCTACACACTTTATACACCAAGAATAACTTAAAAGGAAGATACGATTCTCCGTGATCTTAGCCTACGAGTGGCGGACCCGGACGCAGGAAGGAACTCAATTTCTCCAACACTTGATGGATTCTCTTCACCTAGCCGGGTATTAGGGGTTATCTTAAATCCTTTTAACCCAGGGCCAGTCCTATACAGTGTGCTTCAGAGTTATAGGTGAATGCTGAACCGACTAATAAAGCTCGAAGGAAGGAAAAAAGCAAGTACTGTGGAATGATTGATATCTCAAAGAGTATCACCACTTTCACAATTCAAAAGAAGAAATAATAGGCGACTTAAAGCAGATGTGTAAAATCTAGGCTGTTCCTTGCTATTCATGCTTCATTTGCATTCAGAGATCCCTAGAATTTCTTACACTGCTCAGCAGTGTAAACTAAAACATATTAAAAGCTGTTGATACTCTCATTTCTCACAATACCAGTAACTGTTCCACTTACAAGGAGAGGTTCCCAGGTGTCCGCCTCCGATTGTTTTGAATTTTGGATATGTTTTAGAGTACCGAAAAATAAGATGCGTGTTTTTATATAGCGGCCCGTTTTCATATTTAGGGGGTGAAACTAACCCTCAAAGTTATAAAATTTTCAGGTGTTCAAATTGCGGAGGCGGGTGCCAACTATTCTTATGAACTTTGAAGGGTTGTTTCACCCCCTAAACATTTAACCAGACCAAAATAAAAAGACACGTATTTCTTATTTTTCGGTCCTCTAAAACATATCCAAAATTCAAAGTAATCGGAGATGAACACCTGAATATCTTATAACTTTAGGGGTTGGTTTCACCCCTTAAATATGAAATCGGGCCGCTATAAAAAAACACGTATATCTTATTTTCTGGTCCTCTAAAACATATCCAAAATTCAAAGCAATCGGAGGCGGATACCTGGGAACCTCTCCTTGTTAGCTACAAGATCTGATTGCATATCGAAGGTGCTTTGTTGATCTACATAATATGTTTAAGAGCTTTTCCGTTGTTTCTGCGAGTTTTATTAGCCAGATAAGTATTTACCTATAATTACAAAGCGCCCAGTGTAATTAAAGAGCTTCGTTGAAAATGTGTCTCGCGATCAAGAGCTGCATATGTGTTTCTCTATTTATGTAAATGGAATGAATAAGCCGTATTCTTCGTCATATTGTGTAACACGTATGATTAATTCTTAACAGTCGTCGAGAAACAACTAATCGACAAGGCAAGTACTGTCGAAAAATTTTCATCCTTCGCTCCTTTCGTACGGTTACAACTACAATTCTGCCGTGTCTTTATACTTCCTTGTACGGGTCTGAATATCGTACCAATCACGTGTCGAAATTCTCGATTTTGTTCCTTCCTGGACCAACTTGCCCTACCGCACGGAATGCGCTGCGCCATAATTACAAGCACGAAGGAACTCCGTGCATAAGTCCGATGCTATAGATGAATCCTCTCATCGCGTTTTTGGCCACAGGCAATTTATAATTTCATGTCGAGATCAGCGACAACTCTGGATTTACTCCGACGTCTTGAAAATGCACGTCTCGAGCTATTTACTTATATCGATTAAATCTTGTATTGGGAATTACGCCATGGAAACTCAAGACACATTAATAGTTTTAATCTTGGTTTTATTCAGAACACTAGGAAGGAACGTCTTTATAGAACGAAACGATTCGTCAGAATGAATTCTCCAGGAGAGATCCGGCAAGCACACGGACTCTATCGGTTGGTCATGCTATCTCTATAAACATCCTGATATAAACATTACAGCCCTGTACTCTCATGCATTCCAGAGCAGTAATATAAAAGATAATTTTTGTATAAATAAACTTTCATTAGTTAAACAAATATAACATCTTGCACTGTGTGCACGGCGCGGCGGCCCACGTGATCCGGCAGTAGCTAATGGTTACGGTGAAAATTGGCAAGGAAAATATTATATGAATTCAGAGGTGGGTAGGGATGAAATGTATCTACTCGCAGAGCTGCGGTATATCGTTGGGTTAATAACACCGCTGAAGTAGGAGCGTTTGTGTCGTCGTTACCCTTAATCCCATGTTCGTTTAGTCGCCAATTCGGAACCGCGAGTTGCAAGAAACTCTGCCCTGGATTCCCAGTCACCTATTCCGACTCCGATCAGTCCGAGGAATTTACGGGCCACCTCGGAACAATTCGGTGCAGCTGTCCCGCGCAGAACACTCAGTTTCGGGCCGGGCATCTCGGGAACGCGTAAAATCCGTTTCCACCGCATAGTTGTCATGGTTCAATCAGTGAATTCAGCCGCAAATAAAGTACAGCCACGCCGCGCCGCGCCGCGCCGCCCCGCGGATATCCCGCGTGCACACTTAGGTATCTGTCGCTGACTATCGCGCGGTGAATCCACTCCCGAGGACGTTTTACGATCGTGCGGCCCACTCTGGCACTCCTAAACTCGGCAACCTCCTCTGCAACCCCCTGCTCCCCATCGTCAACGGCCCGCACTTGTTTCTGCTTTATTTGTATTATACGTGAGCAACGATTGCGTCCACGGTGGCCTCCTCGGCGGGAGGATTTTTCTGCGCAAAACTCCAAGTAACATTTCCATTCGCGGCGATTCGTTTGCACATACAGAGGACCGCGTGGACCTTGGAATGCGTCAGAGGATGCATCTGCACTAAAGTTCGGGGCGAACGGTTTCTTGTTTGAAAGAGCAGCGTCAAGGGCGCGCGTATTAATTACGCGGGTTTTAGGAGAGCGATAAGGAACGCGATTTATGCTGAAAATCGCGGCGGTATTTATCTGCCGGGCGGTATAAAACCATGGGGGATAAGAATGCTTTATCTCGCATGGGACGGTTACCATTAGCGTTTTGGTTATCTATAAAGCGGGGCACTAGCCGAGACGCGAGGCTTCGTTTCTGTAAAACCAAGGAAACGGGGATGTGGGATGGCTCGTATGCATGTATCAAAACGTTTTTGCGCGGCGACGTTTGTTTTACGACTCGCAGGCCGTTTGCACGCGTACTCATCTCGTTTAGTTGCGTTCTCCACTTAGCAGCTTCGACGGGGACCGTGCGAGATTGTGCGAACGACATCGTTGAAGTTTCGGATCCTTTCCAGTTTGACTGAATCTAACGTCTGGAAAGAGAAATTCGTTTGATGCACGGGTAGTAATGTCTGTTTTTTAAATTCATTTAAACATCGGTTTGTAATACACTTTTTAATGCAAACGATTTTTCTTTCCGTCGCGTCGTAACAGGTTTCAAATATATTGTAAGTCCGGGATAGTTGGACCACTTTTTGGAAAAGAAACTTTAGCATCGTTGTTTTTCACATTTTTGTCGTTTTGGACAAATTAAAGCAAACCCCGAGCAATTTAGAGTATACATAAATTATACTGTGCGATAAATTAAAATATTTATTTTCATTTTCAATCTACGCAGTACGCACACGGGGAAACACGGATCGCAAATATTGCTTAGGCGGCCGTGGCGTCGCGGGACCGCAATTACATTGGATTCGCTGAGAACGCGTCCATCAAACTCGCGATATGGAAGTCGGAGGAGCTACTACTTCTGAACTGCTTAAGCCTAACCCGTTGATTTATAACATTCTCGAGACTCCCGTCTCGTAATCGAGAACCCGATGAAACGTTCCTCGAGATCCCGGTCTAAATTCATGCCGGTGAGCAAGTTCAAGTGATCATCGAGGCCGTTCGCCAACGATAAATGATGCACCCGACGGCGTGCGACACTTCGCGAGGACAACGACGTCCACCATTCACGTATCTACTTATACGTATGCGTACATGCTTACAAGGCACAATCCGCGACATGTCCTACATTGATTCCAATGAAACCTTGCACGCTTTGTAAAGGCACTACCAATAAGGGATACGCATTTACATATTTCAGTTGTGGTAGCTGAAATTTAAGGGATGAAATTACTCTCCATGGAAGTCATCGTCTGATGGTGGTTGTGAAGTATTTTGTAAGAAGAGATTTTCAACAAGTAACAACCCTGCAAAGTTCTGTCAATGTGGGTGTCTAACACTTTGTAAATGTGTCACTTCTATTCATTTATTCTATGTGTGTTATTCTGTGTTACATTGTTCATTACATTATTTTTAATATTCTTTGTTAGTGCAAATGATCAAAATTACTTGTTAGTAAAAATTCAAAACTGGCAACATCTGCTGACTTCAGTAATGCTATTTAGTTAATTCAACCAGCAACGTTATCCCTCCTTAAACAATGATACTACAAGGTTCGCTCGAATAAATCAAGCTCAATTTATAACACTGATAGTTCTTTATTGTACAAAATAATAACATTGTGCTGCAGTAACATACACTTTCAAGCAGCATGAAAATCTCCAAAACTCATTTCATTGTGAAAATCGCTGCAGGTACCCTTTGCATGTCAAAATATACCTCTGTCCGATCATCCGAACCCAGCTATCTACTACTTACAATGAATTTTCATGCAGCTTTAGAAATAAAAATCGACGGGTCGCGCGTGTCTCGCATACTCAACAGGCGCGAAATAGCTTTACATTCAAACTCATTTTCCTTCTTAAAGGATGTACTGTAAATACGCTTTTCACTCGTTCATTCTTGAGGCATCACCTCGAGGCTGTCTGCGCTACAAGTTCCTGCACCAGCTTGGTGCTCAAAGTAATTCAATGTGTCTCGAGAGTATCGCTATAACTAAATAAGCGTAGGTAGATTCTACACGGCGGCGCGGCGGTCGGATGGATTCAATCGTAAAACCTCGACGTCCGTCTAAACCCGTGTGCCACCTCCACCCGTCCAACCACCACTCTTCAACAGACGGATCCCTCGCCCCCGCGACCGCCGCTCTCCTGACTGCACCGAGCGTGTCTCCTCCCCGCGCGAGAAACGTGCCCCTTCCCAGCCGGTGCCCGCAGGCCACCATGCAACTCGTCGGTGTGCCGTCGCTGCCAGCACTCTTAGTGAGTTACGAACCGTATGCAGGCACGCGTCGCTCGTATCGGTGGTACAGTCGCGTTCTCGTTTCAATCGCGCTTTTCCACGTTTCACCGTCTAGGCCCCCTCTGTATGACCATGGCAGTGGAACGGTACCGCTGCTGACCAAACGCAGCGCAGTGGCAGAGGTTCGCCTTCTACGGTTCTCCACGCTGTTGCACGGTCTACGACACCAGTGACGTTCGTGCGAGTTTTTCACCGAAAGAGAGAGCAGCGGATCGCTAACGTTACCTGTGGCAACGGATTCGCGTGACACCGTGTGTGTGGCCCAACGGGAAATATAGCCTGTGCTGGATAATTGGACGGGATTCAACGTGCACCGACCCACTCAAATGAAGGTAACTGTATTGACACGTCGCAAGGGGGGAAGTCGGTGCAGAAGCGTGTCAGAGTGACACGCGGGACATGCAGAACACGAGGAAGACGCGCGCGAATTGTAGGAGGCAATCCGAGTGCGCGTGTGCGAAAAGTGTGCGCAACGTGCGGCTCCAAGCTTGGTTAAGTTTTGTTGTGCTTCTCGCGGGACTGGCGAGCGCGATCGTGTTGCTTCACGGCCGATTTCTCGACCTCGTCGTTACGAGACGGTGCCGCGCGGGGCAGAGAGAACCGCGGCTTCCAGCCGAAACTTCACCCGCTGCCGTTCTATCGGCGTGACAAAGCACGACAGCCCCGGGAATAGGTGAATAGAAACATTCGACGATTGTTAGTTGCTTCTGGTCGTTTCCGAGTGTGGTAACCGTGACGACCGCGAGAGGGACAGATCGCGGGGAATGCGAAGACGTTGGGGCAATTGTGCGCGCGCACGTCAGTTCTCGCGCGTAAATGCGATATGAGGTTGGATCTCCTCGCGTGGTTCGGAGGAAATGTGCATCCCACTGCGAGCTACGTAATAACGGGGCGATTTTCTTGATTGGACTGTGCTGATCCTACGGATCGGGTATCGATACATTGAGATTCAGTGTTATCTTACCGGAATTGTGGTTTACGGCTCTGTTGGCGATCTATTGGAAAGGCCCATCGAACAGTGCTTGGGAAGAAACAAGACCCTTCTACCTCTCATATATCAGGTAAAACCATGATACTTTCTATGCTTCCGCGGAGGAATTTTTGCAGCAGTTATACCTCGAAACGATCATCACTTCCTGCCACTGTTACCTCCAGTATACATACGTGATCATACCTTGCGTACCTAACGTTTTAAAAGCATTCGCATCTGTAATGACTTCTCCGTGAATAATGTTGGTAACAGTGTTCCGACCTACTGCAAACTTGCGAGAACGAAGATGCCGTTGATCGCGGTCGTGTCGTAACTCGTAAGTACCAATTCCGCAATTCCTCCAGCAGTCTGTTCATCATCTGATCGAGACTTTCCGTCGCCGCCTAGATTTGCAACACTTTTTCTGCCGCTATCGACTTAATGCAGTTCTACAAATGGCCGTATGATACGGTCTTTTACGTAACGATAACGTTTACATCAAAACCGTTTTTACGACTGCTGCACGTCTGTTCATATTTGCGCAAAAATGCCGTGCAGCAACTTACTACATACATACATATACATATATGCTCGTGACTAGCGTTCGACACTTTGTCGCGATCACGCGACACAGCGCAACCGTTGCCACTATGAGAGCATTCCTTTGATCGCGAACACGTGCATATTGCAGTTCTCGCGAATCTCAGATACTACGTAGGTATGTGGATGCGTTTCCCCACCGGCCGGAGCCCAGTATACCCACAGTCATCGCGTGTCCGTAGGAATTAAATCGAACAATATTAGAAAATTCGGTCTGGTTGAAGTGTTTGCGTTCTTCATACTTAGTATTCGATGACTTGCATTCTGACCATTCGAAGAAAAATAGCGAGGTTCGAATAGGTGAAATATGTCAGTTGTTTCAAGTGAACACAAAAATATGAATCCTTGGTGTCTAAATATTACAAAGCGCAGATTATATTGTAGCTAGTAATTCAGTCGAACACATTTTTTATTCGTATGCGAATAGACTGTGAAATGTTGTGCAAATAATTCGATACGCGCCGAATGTGATTTAAATGACTGAGGGTAATTCGGAATATTTTCTTAGCTTTTGTCTACATATACGGTTTTAGCGTTCTTTCTGGTATTTGACATTAAATGTCAACCTTGTATAACGTATTCAAATTAATTTCCATCGCATTTCAATATGAAAAGTGCACTTCAAGAACGTTACATAATATTCAACTATGTCATTTCATGGTTTATAATCGTCGAATTACACAAAACTTGTATCTTTTTTTCTTACTTGATACCGATAAGTGTATACACACACACTGGGTAGAGTCCATAATTTAAATTGATAAAAATTGCAGAATACATTAAATATTTATTTAAAAGAGTATTCATTATGTAGAGTGTAGAGGGTATAAGATTACATAACATAAAGTATGTAAGTTTTGGTAAAATCAAACAACACATTCAGCGCGAAGATGTACAGATTTTCTATTAACGCGAAAAATATAGATTTGTTTTGAATCGATTACGTGTTGGGAACAAAAATCTTACATTTTACCTAAATTTGATGCGTTACCTCCATGTTTAATTGTCATTTTATATACATACAAAAAAAAATTTCATTATCATTATCCTTTTGTGTTATATGCAAATTTTTCTACTATGATTATCAGTTGATTTCCTTAATACAGACTCGCCTTTCAGAGAGAATTATCTTCGTTGATATACTGCTTGGCAAAACTTAAAGATCTTCATTTTCTCTGCTAAGATAACGCATTTTCCTTGGATCTTGTGCATAGAAACCATTGTTACTTGATGAGCCTCTTTCTCAAATTATAATTCATTACAACTACATACACTTAATTCTGTTTTACACAATCTTGAATTAACACGGTATAGAAAGGAATCAAATTCTCTTTTTGCACGTTTTTTTTTTCATGTGTGCGTACCGCTTTTACACGAATTTTTCGGGAACGTATCTATCGTGCAAAAACGGAATTAGGTCTCTTGATAGTCTTGCTATTAGTTTTGGGCCAAAAAAGAACGAATGTTTTTAACTCTTCCAGTTAACTCTTTCGATCAGATTCACAATGGGGAGTTACAATTGCATTCCTTAGAATATAATAGCTGGGTATTTACAATTTGATCAATTTTATTGCACTCATTGCCTTCCTCGTGCCAGCCCTCTATATTTTATCTTTCCCATTTGATAGTCTCTAATCAGAGTCTAAATAATTATATTAATAAGGCTAGTCATACGCACATCCTACAGGTTCGAAATAAATTGAGTAGGTACAGTAAGTCTCCGAGCACTATGATTTCTGAGCATCACTTGCTACATTGGTTTTGTACAAAGTCCAAGTATTTTTGCGATCATTAACACATCTTTCGCTGTACTAACAATAAGAAACTTGTACCTCGAATATGTTATATATTTACTCATTATAGACCCCTGATTCCCCTTGCAAACCGATTATGCCATCTCAAACTGCACATACATCGTCTATCCCAACACTTTCGTTCGGCTGTGCGCAAGTGCATAAAGATCTCTTCATACCAGACACATTTCAGACTGGTAATTGCTATTTCGCCATCTCCATTTGCCATTTCGAGCATATCCTAACATTTCCTTTCTTCCACATCTTTAATCAACGCCGCTTCTTCCACGCGAACGTGCCTGTTGCTACGGCCCCGTTGAACGTGCGAAAAGTCATTTCAGACAATGAATAGTCCGATTGCATCTTCGCGCGACACCTTTGCCACTCTGTTGCGGCGCGTGTAGCTTTAATGGAGACGTATGTTTAGCGTACATCTGCCAATAATTAATATGTATCGATCCCACGATAACGTCGTACGATCGAGAGACATCCCATGGATATCCGCGCATGGCGCGAATACTTTCTCGCGTTCTCCCCCGTAGCCCATAAACTTCTTATTCAGCGGCATCGAGGGCGTGTAACAAAAGAAAAACAGTCGCTCGACCACGGTCTTGTCGTCGAAACACGAGAACTTGCCGAACGATCATCAACGATCGTGCTACGTTATTTCTTGCCGGCGAGCACGATCTCCAATAAAGAGTTCGATCTTCACGGTGAACACTCGCCGCCCGGGAGAAAGAGAGAGAGGAAAAAAAAAGGAACGAAATGCAGCCCGGGAAGGCCTTGGACTCGCGTTTCGCTCGAAATTGCCCGATACGGTCTGATGTTGCAGAAAGGGCGGAGATGGAAAGGGGCTAGTGTGGGAAGACGGCAAAGTGGACACAGCGCGCAGGCGATAAGAAAAGCGCGTGCATTGTTCGGCTCGCTTTACTTGCAATTAAGTCAGGTCGTTTCTGCGACGCCTGATACATATATGTACATAGTTTACGATGCGCCGAGACGTGACGTTAAACGACGGCAGCGAGTTGCAACGATTTCGCGAAATATGCTGGTTCCCCTCGAAACGCGATGCTCACGCGAAACAAAAATGGCACATTGTTGCGGGCTAAGATTGTTGCGCTCTTTGTTTGTGAACCAACTGGTGCTCGACCGTGAAAACGGTTGCCCGTTTGCTGTCGTTTGTGGCTTCACAGTTTCGTCGGCTTCTTTGATGTCGGTAAAGTAATTACGCTTCATTTCTATGAAAATGAAGCGGCTATAACCGCGGCGACTGAGAGGCGAGGGAGGATGAACCGGCGCGGCGGTTACGAGGGTATTCTATGCCCGCGAAGAACGGGACAATGGTGGTTCCCTGTGAACACGCGATCGCTTTCCGAGGATTTTTTTAAATTTATAAATGCGTGCGTCGTCTGCGTTTAATGGCACTCGATAATCCGACCTATCATTCAATGATGCCCTCATCGGTGGAGAACTTCATGTGAACTGGCCAGAAGTTTCTCTTGTATCTTTTTCTTTCTTCTTCCCGCTCTCTTTAGTTTTGCTGCGCTTCTGTTTAGTTTCGCTTCATTCTGTTTCGTTCCTTTCGATCGATTGGCGTCAGTGCACTTTCCGTCATCGTTGTTATTTACACCCCCGCCGTAACCGTGATGCATTGCGTGCACGGCATGTAAAAACTTTGCTTCAAGTATGGACCATTGAAAAAGAACAAACGGACGAAAAAAATGTTGCACACACGAACTGCAATAAAATCGAGCGGCAAGCCTCGAAGCAATCGATGCGAATTGCGAACAAATCCCCTCGTGATTTGTTCACGCGTTATATCGGATGTAAAATCAGGTTTCCGTTGCGATACGCGTTTCTGGAAATCACGTTTGAAAATCAAAGTGGATATACGAAACACAAAAAAGCTATGCTTCACTTGTGAAACTGCTACGATGGTGTGCATTGCGTCTCGATATTATTATTCCTATTGTACATGAAGCCACGTTTTCCTTTCTCTGCGCGATTCCAGGGCGTTGCGTTTAAAATGCAATTGTGTGAATGGGCACAGGAGAAATTAAAATGGAGTATGTTTGAATTGCGTAAAGCAGAGAATTAATATTGTTCGTATATTTCTTAAGCATGTAATATGCATTAGCAAATGAAAACTAGTATTTATGCAAAACTATAGATTAAATACTAATTACGCGGAATGCAAGCTCTGAAAGTAGCCACGACGTTCGTAAGAATTCTGTAAACTTTCATAATGCAATTCACGTGTTAACTGAAGTCAGTGAATTGTCATTTTGATGTATTAAATATGTATATTAGGCTTCCACTTTTCTGTATACGAGCTGCAAGTAGTTATTGATCCATACATCTCGTAAGCCGTGACTAGCACGCGTTTTGTTACTTTGTTCATAGCGCGATAAGCTATCATGCTTCGTTTTTTAAAGCGTGATTCAGCCGACGATAAGGATTTTATAATGGGTATTATTTATATTCAAGGGTCACTATCGAGAAAAACTTCCACTTGGGACTCGTGCATCGCAATATTTCAACGTTTTCTAAGCAAACGTTGTACTATTTTGTCGATACAACAGAAATTTAGATGCTTAATAAATATTACGTTGAATAAGTTCAACAAAACGGGATTTAAGGAGACAAATCAATTTCTATCTGATTTATATAAATTTGTGTTTCGCCTACAATATATTTCAGCATTCGCGACATTTTCCGTAGATCCATTAATATGTCTCTAAGTTCTGTTATATTTTCTATAACTTACCCTAAATTCTTTATTCATCCAAATGTACAATTATTAACATCAATTCAAAACCAATCCTTTCGAAAATCACGATTCGTATAGCACGGGTGTTTTAACACTTTATTCTCTATTTTTCACCTTTCTTTTCCAAGGAATCGTTAATTTTTCTATTATAAAACAATATGTAGATGATCTAGCTGACCAGATAGGAGAATTGATATCTCGGCAGCTACTTGTACCACAGGACGAAATATTACTGTAAACGTGCTAGGGAGTCAGATATACATATTCGGTTCGTTCTCCAGGATCTGATATCCACGTCATTTGTCAGAGATCTTTAACGATTCGGAGCAGTGCAAGCGTAATTGTGGCGCGGTCGAGCCTTTTCCCGAGTTTTCCGCTGGAATTATCGCACGATAGATCAACCGTGGCAGCACACTTAGAAACTGCTGCTTTGTAAATACATAGAACAACAAAAGTTGTCTACGATCTAAAGATACCAGCTTATCTCCTACTCGCATCGAGGATAGAAGCGAGGGCTGCGAGGCCTGCGTTTAACATGCAGGAAGATCTCAGATTTCAACCGCAGATCCTGTCATGCTCACACTGGTTTATTCTATACTTAGCAACACTTTTGTTTAATAGGATGACTTTAGTGCTAGTTTAATTTCCTACCGAATTCTCCTGAATTACTGTCTCTGCTTCCCCACCAACCGGTTACAAATTCTGTAAACAGGTTTCTTGTTAATTATGTAACCATTCGCCTTCGTTTTAGCTAGATATGGGGCCCATTTAGATCATCCTCTTCACTTTTCGGTTCAATTCATTTTCTCTCGATAGATAGTCAGAAGGAATCTGACGCGATAGACTTCGATCAAACGAGATCTGTAAAATTGATCCGAAAATAGCATTCCAACAGCAATAAACTACGTGATCAGTTATTAGATTGGGGTTATAATTACGGGCCCCTGCCTATCTAATGAAGAAATATTTATAAATTTTAATAATGTACGAGTACGCTTATTTGTATGGACTTAATTAAACGGACGTATATGAAACGATACGTTGGAGCCGATATTCGTTACCCGCTGTTCCGAAATCGATTCCCACATGGTTTACGCGAAAGTGTAAATTATAAAGGTGAGGTTAAATCGATTTTACATGAATCACTTACTTGGAGAAGGTACTGTTTTTGTCGGTGCACTGGGCATCGATTACATTGGTCACGCAACTCGAGCAGTTTTTAGGGCGCCTTGGTTTTGCTTCGTGTAGGGTGTGAAAAAGAATTTGAGAGCATGAAAGTTTTTGTTGAATTTCACGGAATATTGTCTTTAAAAGCATCTGTTCATGCAGAAAATCCTAAATTGATGAGTCCTTGTAGAAAACATTAAGTGCCAAATTAAAAAAAAAATTATCGGAAAATATTTTACTTATAGTATATAGTATAGAATTTGATTTTTGACACTTATTTACAATTAGTGTTTTTTACAAGGACTCTTCACATTTAGTTTCAACAGAAAAATCGATTTTAGTGTTACTTCGGATTGTCTTATATTGGGACTCATCAATCAACATTTTGTTCACGTTGTTATTTCGAGGAATTAATGTATTAGGCTAAAGGACTACTAGGGAACTGATTCCTACTTCTTTGCGATCCGCAATATTACTCTTCTGATATTCGCAAAGCTTCTATTCCGATCAATGCAAGTTCCCGAGTCTAATTAAACAGAACACAAATTTTTAAGGACAAAGAAAATTGAAAGAAAAAAGAATAAGTGCACTGTAGCAACATTTTTGTTAAACGTCTAACTTCATTACTTCACTGAGGGATAAATACGTCAAATTATTTTGTGTAATGCACTTGGATCTGTTGAAAACTATCTCTCGATATACTTTTACTATGTTCTCGTTTCGCAGTTCAGTCGATAAGATCATAAGTGGATGTGACACCGCGAGTCACTAACTGAATACCTCTTCTGTAGATCTAATGCAATCCGACAGCAGCAGTTTGATGAATGAATTTCAGATACAGGTATCGCGGTGTGGATTGAACGAGATTGCGCCGATTAAGCGGCCGTGCGCCATTACCAATATGTATAATCTCCTCTATTTGTATGAATCCAGTCGTGAACTCGAACTAATTTGTACCACTTATCATTCATTGAAAACACGTTATGTCAACATTGTTTCGGTGCTGCATCAAACGTTGGACGGCAATTATTACTACATATTGTTGTGGGCTCTTCGCTTTGGGGAACGTGGTTTCTATGTTGAATTGCTTTGTTTAGCCAACAAGCGGTAGGTTAAATAAAAGAAGAGTGATTAATCGTTCTCATCTGAAGACTGAAGTCAATATTGTAGTATTTTGAATATTGCGCAAGTTTATAGGTATAATAATGGTAGTTTTAATGGTAATCAAATTGTGAAAAGTGTAAGTATTTCTGTAGTGGTTTAATAATTAATTAGAGAAGCAGAATTACTCAGATGAGTTTATCATTTGGTAGGAATGCGTAGCTATATACCTGATATATGAAAAATTGGGTTAGTTTATTTTCTTCAACTTAGAAAATTGCTGTTTAATTTCCACTAGGTTTCAACTAGTAAATAGCTCTTCTCTAAATTGTAGCACAAGTTACTAAGTAGGTACCTGCATAGGTCAGAAAACAGAGCTGCTACTTTGAATACCTAGTCTTTCATTCTTAATATCCTGTTATTCCTCCATTATCGACCAGTGCTGTCATTCCCTAACTGTTCGCATCGTATAATCAAGCCCCGTCTAACACTCCAATTTTCTATTACCGCTACCGCAAACTAACCCTCCTTGTCGACTCTTGTGTTTCAGAGTGCAAGCAAGACCCGGCGCACGGTGGGGCAGTGATGCCCGGAATGGGCCCCGCGCATCGAAACAATCCATGTGACCTACCCCGTTTCAACAATCATATAGTGGAAGGATAAAGACAACCCGCCAAGGATCTGCTCCTCCGAACAGGTGGAAAAGGTTTCCCGAAGTTGTAACGATTAAAAGGCCCTGGATCGCCGGGGATGTTCGACTGCTGTGAGGAGAAAGACTATTTACTAGCGTAATCGACTCCCCGGGCAATCGTTTCGTGGTAGCGTGTTGGGGCACCGATAGGGAAGCATGGAAAACGGGGACAAGACTCCTTCTCCACGGATGGAAACGAACAAAAGGAACTGCAGCTACCGCACTTGCTCCTGCACAAAGTGCAGGCTCACCGCGGAGCGGCAAGCACTGATGGCCAAGCAGACGGCGATGAGGAGGGCCCTGGCCCAGGACGAGCTCATAGGCAGACAGCCGGAAGAGGTTAGTCCATTCTTTGTTCCTTTCGGGTGCTTCTCACGAACCTTGATACGCCTAACGGCTGCGAGCCGCTGTTATCATTGCGGATAGGTATTTCCATTTGCTCGGTTTTTCGTGAATGTTAGCTGATATCGAGTACTGGATCTTGTTGATCATTAGTCAGTGGTTCTGCAGTTTTAGGTTTCTTACACTTGGAATATACGCAATGTATGAATTCGAGCTTATACTAATCGTTTGGGTGTTTTAGGTGACTTGTTCATGGATATGGGAAAATTGTGGGTGGTTTTTACACATAACAGAGTTACATGCGACCTCAGGCTATTTGCAAAGGGTCTTTATTAAACTTTTACATAACATTTGTAACTTACGGTGTTATTTTTATTGCACATCATTTCAAATTTTCTGTAATACCTATATTGCTAAAAGTACGCATAGGGTAAATCCGGGAGACGCGGTCGATCTAATATAAAATGGCTATTAAAACTAATATAGATATTACTTATTTTACGAGAACAAACCTATATGTTCAGAATTTTATGCAGATTCGGCAAAACTGGTCGATATTTGTTTGAAGACAATATTTACTGTAAATCGGGTTGAAAACCGAAGTCATGTCATCTGACCACCTCCCCCAAGGTGCCGGGAGAATGTCGGGAAAATACAAGAATACAGAGTATGTTTGTATTTTCTACCTAAACCGTGCCAGCAAGTTCTACGAGAAAATATGATTCAATTTAAGAAGCCGGTCATTATATAACTTCATTACTTCACTGAGGGATAAAGACGTCAAATTATTTTGTGTAAAGCACTTGGATCTGTTGAAAAATATCTCTCGATATACTTTTACTATGTTCTCGTTTCGCAGTTCAGTCGATAACATCATAAGTGTGAGTTTGACTCCGCGAGTCACTAACTGAATACCTCTTCTGTAGATCTAATGCAATCCGACAGCAGCAGTTTGATGAATGAATTTCAGATACAGATATTGCGGTGTGGATTGAACGAGATTGCGCCGATTAAGCGGCCGTGCGCCATTACCAATATGTATAATCTCCTCTATTTGTATAAATCCAGCCGTGAACTCGAACTAATTTGTACCACTTATCATTCACTGAAAACACGTTATATCAACATTGTTTCGACGCTGCATCAATCGTTGGACGGCAATTATTACTACATATTGTTGTGGGCTCTTCGCTTTGGGGAACGTGGTTTCTATGTTGAATTGCTTTGTTTAGCCTACAAGCGGTAGGTTAAATAAAAGAAGAGTGATTAATCGTTCTCATTTGAAGACTGAAGTCAATATTGTAGTATTTTGAATATTGCGCGAGTTTATAGGTATAATAATGGTAGTTTTAATGGTAATCAAATTGTGAAAAGTGCAAGTATTTCTGTAGTGGTTTAATAATTAATTAGAGAAGCAGAATTACTCAGATGAGTTTATCATTTGGTAGGATTGTGTAGCTATATAGCTAATATATGAAAAATTGGGTTAGTTTATTTTCTTCAACTTAGAAAATTGCTGTTTAATGTTGGGAATTCAGGATATAAAATCTGATATTTGCTTTAGAAATAACGAGGCAAGGCTGTTGCGTGTGGATTTTTGCGGAAGCCCTAAATTCCTTTTAAAATTGTAGTCATTGTATATAAATTCGTTCGTAATTCGAAAGATGTATCATGAGATCGATCATGTGTGGTAAATGTAATTTTCGCAATCCTAGTTCTCACGTTGTATTCAATGTTGATGTCACATGCCTGTTGAGATTATACAAGCAACCTATATTCAGAGTCGATGTGATACTATACCTACTAGATAGGTCCAAATGACACTATACATCTTCATGATATACTTTTAAATAAAAAGACATATTGAATGACGCAGCAGAATGTGTCCTCGCAATGATGAGTAACGTCTATCCGCAATATTATATCACTTACATCCAACGAAACATCATATAATTATCAAAGCTTCTCACAGCTATCATATCCTAGAATTTCCACTAGGTTCCAACTAATAAATAACTCTTCTCTAAATTGTAGCACAAGTTACTAAGTAGGTACCTGCATACGTCAGAAAACAGAGCTGCTACTTTGAATACCTAGTCTTTCATTCTTAATATCCTGTTATTCCTCCATTATCGACCAGTGCTGTCATTCCCTAACTGTTCAAACCACTATATTTCGTCTTTCGCATCGTATAATCAAGCCCCGTCTAACACTCCAACTTTCTATTACCGCTACCGCAAACTAACCCTCCTTGTCGACTCTTGTGTTTCAGAGTGCAAGCAAGGCCCGGCGCACGGTGGGGCAGTGATGCCCGGAATGGGCCCCGCGCATCGAAACAATCCATGTGACTTACCCCGTTTCAACAATCATATAGTGGAAGGATAAAGACAACCCGCCAAGGATCTGCTCCTCCGAACAGGTGGAAAAGGTTTCCCGAAGTTGTAACGATTAAAAGGCCCTGGATCGCCGGGGATGTTCGAGTGCTGTGAGGCGAAAGACTATTTACTAGCGTAATCGACTCCCCGGGCAATCGTTTCGTGGTAGCGTGTTGGGGCACCGATAGGGAAGCATGGAAAACGGGGACAAGACTCCTTCTCCACGGATGGAAACGAACGCGTCCTCGTCCTCGAATAGCTCGCTGAGCCCGCGCACGCCGCCCAATTGCGCGCGGTGTCGCAACCACCACTTGAAGATTGCTCTCAAGGGCCACAAAAGGTACTGCAGCTACCGCACTTGCTACTGCGCAAAGTGCAGGCTCACCGCGGAGCGGCAAGTAGTGATGGCCAAGCAGACGGCGATGAGGAGGGCCCTGGCCCAGGACGAGGTCAGAGGCAGACAGCCGGAAGAGGTTAGTCCATTCTTTGTTCCTTTCGGGTGCTTCTCACGAACCCTGATACGCCTAACGGCTGCGAGCCGCTGTTATCATTGCGGATAGGTATTTCCATTTGCTCGGTTTTTCGTGAATGTTAGCTGATATCGAGTACTGGATCTTGTTGATCATTAGTCAGTGGTTCTGCAGTTTTAGGTTTCTTACACTTGGAATATACGCAATGTATGAATTCGAGCTTATACTAATCGTTTGGGTGTTTTAGGTGACTTGTTCATGGATATGGGAAAATTGTGGGTGGTTTTTACACATAACAGAGTTACATGCGACCTCAGGCTATTTTCAAAGGGTCTTTATTAAACTTTTACATAACATTTGTAACTTACGGTATTATTTTTATTGCACATGATTTCAAATTATCTGTAATACCTATATTGCTAAAAGTACGCATAGGGTAAATCCGGGAGACGCGATCGACCTAATATAAAATGGCTATTAAAACTAATATAGATATTACTTATTTTACGAGAACAAACCTATATGCATTTGTTCAGAATTTTATGCAGATTCGGCAAAACTGGTCGATATTTGTTTTAAGACAATATTTACTGTAAATCGGGTTGAAAACCGAAGTCATGTCATCTGACCACCTCCCCCAAGGTGCCGGGAGAATGCCGGGAAAATACAAGAATACAGAGTATGTTTGTATTTTCTACCTAAACCGTGCCAGCATGTTCTACGAGAAAATATGATTCAATTTACGAAGCCGGTCATTATATCAATTTACCGTACAGAAATCTTACGTCTCGCCAATTCTACCGTGTCTCACGCTTGTAGATTTGACAAATGGTGTATACCTAGAGCGTGTGGGACGCGTGTTCCCCTGAAATAAATCGTTCCATTACCAACTTGTGCATCATTGATTACCAAGCCGTCGAAACTTTGATTTGAATTCGTAGATACGGTAATTGCCTGAAAAGAATCGCGTCGAGCTATGATTATTATCGTGTACCCCGTGCTTTTAACGCCGCGCCGTCTTGAGCTGCACGTAATGCGAGGCAAATTACCGGTATGTGTTTCCTGTGCGGCTCGCAGCCGGGGTAATTTTAAACGAGCCCCTTATCTCGCCAGCCGCCGATCGTAATTCATCTTTTCTTAGCAGAAGGATCCACCGCCATTTGGGGTGGAAGGCGATCGACTTTCCTCAGTTCCTCAACCGGCCAGAAGTCTCGAGGGTAGCTACGAGGGTAGTAGCAGCGGCTCGCCTAGCAGCAATCACGAGAGCAACGGTATGCCCACTGCCGTCAGCAATATCATCAGTATTCCTCCTCCTTCCAGAAAACTACTCTCGTTGCACCCCCACACTAACTCGACGACCCAGATTTCGCTGTTGCAAGCCGGTAAGTGATCGCAGCTGTGATGTTCTATATTTCTTTTATTTGTTTACCTACGGAAATTTGAATTTCACTGAGCAAACTACTCTTCTCGCGACGTTCTTTTAACCCTTTGCACTCTACCTTAATCGAACAGTCCGTTGACTAACCAGAATAGGGAACAATGTAGCAGAATAATTTCGACATCAGTGCTTTGTTTAGTCCAACGGATTACGTATATGGATATTTATTCTAATACTCTTGTCAATTTTATTGAAATCAAATTATTCATTTAAAAATTGATATTCACCGTTCATTTAAATGTTGATATTCACCACTCTGTTTCCTTGAGACGCTAAATTATTCTAATAAATATGTCTAATAATCAATATAAAATTAATATTATATGTATGTGATCGGTATAAGATAAGCCACTAATTAAATGGCACAATGTACAATTTATTCGTAAATTTTTTCAAACATTGTAAGCTTTTACGGAGCAGCATAAAACAGGATGCCCATAATTTCCAAAGGCCGTGCATTTAATTATTACGTTCGATTTTTCCATCGTTATGGCGTTGAATTTGCATTGTGGTTCGATTATCGTGCATTCACGTTTCCCGGCTCACAAAATATAACTTGCCAATAAAAATTAAACGCGCCCATTAGCGTGATGGGCGCGACATTGAATCGCCGCCTACTTAATATGCATACTCATCGCCCATCGCAGTCCGGTGCAGGTGCACCTGCTTCTTGATGAATATATACATGTAACATGTAACGCATATACATGTACACCTTGAAAACCGAGATTGCCTACCTGTTGCTTGTTTCGATTTCTGGTCTGGGTTAGGTCACCCCCCCCCCTTCTGTCTCGCCTACAAAACCTACCCCTCTATACGAGCAACAGCATCACCCTCTACTGTCACGGTGGAACGTGGTACTTTCGAGCTTAATAATGCAAACAAATGTAGTGGAACGTTCGTATTACATTCCTTTGGCATTATTCTCACTTTTCATAATAGATATCTATTTCACATTTGACTAGTAATCTGTTCATCGCTCGCCTGACGGATGCATCCTATATGCTACATGTGTCACTTATTATCGTTATTACCTTTTGAGGAAGCCGAGAATTTTAGATTATGACAAGATGGGAATCTAATGTAGAATCCTGGTCGAACAAGGGCTAATTCGGATGATTATATTTGCTTGTGCAGATAAAAATCATAGGCTTCAGGTTTGGAAACGTTTTGTGAGTTTAAAAGCAGTGTGGAATCCATTAAGCGACTAACTTAATTATGAATGTTTAGAGATTAGCAATACATCTAAGTAGGTGCACTGCAGCATATCCTTGTTTATCTGGATTAGTTGATGGACAACGTTAGATAAATAATATAGGAGTTATATAAAAGTATAATTTCCTCTATCGTACAATGTATGTACAGAGGTCCTTATCCCTCGTGCGTCACTAAATCATGTACCCCTATTTAAAATACTGTTTCATTTCAAATCTTATATGAGGCTACCCTGATCGAGATAACTTGTAATTAGAGACCTCGGAAAGTCAAGAAATAGAAAGAACGTAATATTGTAACGCTAAAGTACGACCAGTCTGAATTCTGAAGCATGTAATCTAGTCCGTGAGTCCGTCAGTCTGTCCATCTGTATAGGAAAGTAAAGCAGCGTGACTTAATTAGCGACTCAGCTCGTTCTTTAATTATCCTTGTAGTTGCATGAGGTTTAAGCGCGTTTAACTTGTCCCGTTAAAATTGTACGAGTTATACCGGCTATATCGAGATTACCGAGCCCGTGATTTCATTGTACGCACAGCTATTATTTATCTTCCATTGACATAGAACCTGATAGTCGAGCATTCTGCGCCCGAGGTGAGAGCTAGACACTTAACAGAGTTCTCTGATCTATGCATTCCGGTACTCCGCAGTCTTCGAGGCAATTTCGTAACGGTATGATGGTTTGTCTTAACTTACGGTATCACGAGATTAACGAAACATCGGCGTCGCTCCTCACTCCGCGAAAACCAAGCCAGACTATCGTTCCATTCTAACAGATATTTGACGCCGTGTTCAAAATTCTACGCGAACGAGACTTTCTAGGCTGCTTAAATTACTGCTAATTGTGCACGCGTGCCCGTTAGTCGCTCGACTGTACCTTCATTTGATGTCTTAACTATCAGACGTGGGTATTCGAAATCCTCGTTTAATAATTAAAATTCATGTTGGGGCAACGGGTGAAAAGAAAGCCAATCATTATCTTATGCTTGAATTTTGGTTTACCGTATTTGTGTTTCCGAAGTTGCCCGACCCCTTCTTCGGTCTTACTTTCGCCTTACTTTGATATCCTCGGCAAGAGCGCAAGCTACTTCACAAATTTATTAAATTTACGAATAACGCTACTGTATTTCTCATCTTGTTCTATGTAATTTTCCAAATTCAAGCACCTTTGCTGTAAACGCTGCAACTTCTTCCTGCAGCACGTTCTTATCTTATGGTGTCGAATAACCGAAGTCACGCGATCCTTTTTCTTTCTAAGCAATTCACTTGTAATCTTAGTATGCAGACTATTCTCTATTCTCCAGTAAAGCGAAATAATTGTAGGAGATAGTATTAATTAGCAGATAAGGGGACCACCCTTGTCGCGCAATGGCTAAGGACAGAGGCCAGTATTCAGTGACTCGTATCAGAAGACTATTATTTAGACAGTGTACGCTCACACAAGCTGCAGTTGCCATGCAAAATGGACGAAGTTCAGTTAATGAGAGACCGTTATTATCCTGGGAGGACAAGTCGAGCATTGTCCGCCGAGTTTCTCGGATCAAACGTTCGGTAACCGTTACCTACTTACAGTTTACGCGATTTACGACTTCGACCGACGCCATATCGATGGCACCGGGCGTAAAACGAAGTTCCCGAAGGGGGGACAATTTATCTTGGTTCGAATCGGGAACGAGTTTCACCAAAGGAGACCTATATGTATTGTAACTGCGCCTTGAAAATCAGCAGGATTTTAGATCGTGAAATTAGGTTGATACAGACACTGGTGTACTTATCTTACCGTGTGAAATATTCATCACGACAAATTCTTCAGGGTTTCCGATTTTTTAAAAAAAAAAAAATATGTGTATTACATCGACTATTTTACTTCACTGTTTCTGAAATCCACTTTCGACTTTATCCATTGTCATATGAGGTGTAAGATAGTTTGAAAATAAACTTTAGTTGAACTGAAGTTGAACGATTCAAGTGTATAGTATAAACGAACACACACACGTTCAGGAACGCGGCGGACTTTATAACATATAATTTTAATTTTTTTTCTTTAAATATTGCTTTCATAATGGAAAATATTTTAACGCTCGGTATAACCAAGCGAGAGCGCACTTATAACGTCGTTCACAGTGATCCTAACGAAATTCAAGCCACTCTTTCACTTGACAACCCGACCGAATGTTAACCCTGGTTTTACGAGCGCCCCTATTGGCTGGCCAGTCGTTCGAACCAGGCTAATATAATACGAACTTATAACCAAAGCCGAAACCTAGGAGCTCGTTCTTGCTTTTACGATCCGGCTCGTTTTTAAAAGTTATCGTTATTTTGCTCGCTTTCGGATGAAATAGTTTGTTCACGGACGTAAACGGTTCTGAAGAAGGCCGAAGTCTGCGCGGCCCGCTGCAGCCCGACCACTAAAAGTTGAATTGACGCGCGCTCCCTTCAGTCCAATACTTTGCCAGCGTACCCTGTCACAATGTCCCACACGAGATTGCTCGCGAACGATGGCGACACGTTTTACGATCGCCGAACGAAAAGGACTAAAGGCTGTACACTTATAATCGAATCGTTTCCTTTTGTCATTGGGGATGCTCGTTCATCCGCGAAGACGAAAGTTCTTAGGTTAGGGTTGAGAGCATCCAAGCTGAGGCCAGCGTTTAGAGCACCCTGCTCTTTTTTTCTGACATGGTCTGATAAATACACGAAATAATGAAAGGGAATCATGAGCGATCTTCCTACACGCGTGGATTACATTTTGCCCGTGTGCACGTTGCCACTGTTGTCTCATTTCCTTCAATGGAAACACGAACCCCTTTACCTTATTAAGAGGAAATCTGATGAAATCAGAGAATCGAAATAGTGTGCTCGAGATAGAAGTGAATGGAATGGGGGAACAGAAGATGTAAGATGGAGATTCTTTGTTATTAGAGACAGGGAAAAGTCATCTATCTTCTTTGCTAGTTTGAAGTAGTGTTTTCGAAATTGAAGAAATTGGCGAATATTTCTTTAACTTTAACTTTAACTTTAATTCATATATTTCTGTGCTCTGAAGAACTGCTATTTACATACTCGTATAACTCATCATCACTATATAATTTTAAACGTTGATATATCACTCAAATTTCCTAAACAAACGTCAAGAACCACGTGCATGCACTCTTACCATTGGCAGGCGCTCCCACCCTTCTTATCTCGCTGCCCCAAACTTTCGGCGTACTCGGAGTTTCAAAACAAACACCGATATCCCTCCGAAGTCCAGCATAGATTCGAGTTCGCAGTATTGTTTTATCAGTGACCACCGGAAGCTAATTATCGAAGGGTATTTCTTGCAATCGGTAGCAAAGTTCATTTGCCATTAAAATTATTCAATAACGAAATATGTAATGAAAAATTGTACAGTTTATTTGAAAAAGTATTATTACACTTGTATGTAGCAAAAGGGCACGTAATCGTACATTTAACATCACTTCAATAAACAACATATGCTGTGCATATGGGGTGGGCGGGTACGTTTGCGAGTAACTACATGTTCCAAGCAGTCCCACAATTTTCCCACACCCCGCACATCTCTGCAATTGATTTCACCCAGAAGAACACAGAAAAGCAACAGTAATAACCATCGATAATCTACAAAGCACACTAATGCTTTGTAAACGGGAAAATGCCACTGCTCCGGTTGCTACCTCGTTAGTCAACCGACTACTGAGACATCTTTGCAGCTACGCACACAGCAAACGTCGCTGCATTGCGCCAATAAAAAAAAAAAACAGTGATTAAATACTTAGCTCGATCTAATAATCGCTAATAACGAACTTGCCCGATCTTTAACCGCGGGGACGTTGCCCATCCGGGGTTTACGATAGTCGTTCCCATAAAGAGTCGTCAACTCGCTAATTGATTTACAACCAGCGCGTTTCCACGGTTCCGGGATGACGAAATTAACACGACGGCATCTCTGTGTCATCGGTGGGTAATGGAAAAGTGGCGTGGCCAGTGACAAACCGGGAGCGAAGCCTGTGGCGGAAGTGCACGGGAACGCAGGGAATCGTTGGTGAACCCCTCGAGGGTGATTATGGCACAGTATATGGGGCTGTAAAGTTTGTCTTTACGAGCTTGCATTTCGAGGCATCGAGCACAAGGCTTTTAATAACGCGTGGCTTGTTGTTATGCCGACGGCGCGACGACGGGCATGCCTGGTGAGAAACGCAACGCCGCGCCGCGCCGCCCATTCTTTCTGCGTACGTTTTCCGTACGCTCCTATGTAACGGATGTTCCGGTGTCGCCATTTTGGACACTGCGCGCGTGGCCGCGCGACACCACCATTTGACGCGTGGCCCTTACAACTGCTCCTTCTCTTCTCTCCTCTCCTGCGTAAAGGTAATATTTTGCGATACACACGGTCGTTACGCGGGTATTTGGATGCGTTTTGGTAAAAGCTACAAGGGTGTTCTCGTTTCAATGATACATTAATGCTCACCAACCATAACTTTTAGGCCACTCGCCGCTACGTTCTTGGGACACAATAAACCGGCGGCTGTAATCTTTTTCGGCCTTATGCGCCAGTTAGTTATCAATTACTCGCTTGTAAAGTAATGCTTCGTTTACTTTATGGTGCCGCCAAAACCCGTGACTACTGTTTTAGAAATGAATGACTCGATAAATACCTGAGTAATATATTCTAACTTTAATTTTCCAATCATTTTATTCATACATTTGTCACATTTAATTGGAAAGTACATAGAAGGAGGTAGCCACGAAAGGGTACGTAGTTTCTGTAATAAATTAATTAACGAAAAGAGTTATAGTTCCTAGAAGCAAAACTGGAAGGGTTGGGAATTCTCTCTTCTTTCACAACCCCTCAATTTTGCTCACAAGAAATTTACTCCAGTAGTTACTTCGACAGTAATCAAATGCGAGATAGATTAAAACAATATTTGCGGTCGAAAATAAATATTTAAACCAGTAGGTAAGACCCCTCGAATTTCCATAAAACAATACATTTCCGGTTTACTGGCTCTACTAGAGCGACTCTTAAACTCACGATCGCCATGCCTCATACACGAACTATAAACATTTCTGAACGGGCAGCAGGGGCTCAGCTTATACTTGCTTAGAATGATGTTACATTTGTTCAGCGTTTTATTACGAGGATAAGTAATATGTTTTTTCATTCCCCGAGTAATTGGTGGCACGCGTGAGCCTACAAGAGAAAAGCGTCGAACGGGCTAAAAGAAGCGGTCGTACGAGTTTCGCAGGGAGCTAAGACGACGTTTATTCTTTCAATAAAACGAAAACACGCTTTTTACCGAACAGCAGGCGTTTGATTGGTAGTAAAGATTAATTTTGATCGCGCGAGATCTGGCTGGTAGCCCGGGCAAAAAATATTAATTCCCCCCGGATAACATGCACGACCTTACAGAGATAGCACCCGCGATAACAGAACAGATTTAGTGCTTTCTTTTAGTGCTTCCTCCCTTATGCGGGCGCTTTTTTTTTTGTCGCGGCAGAACTTGCAATTACGCGATTCTGTCGATCGTTGCACAGTAGAATGATGCAATTCACCGTGAATTTATGTATACGATCGTTAACACCAAAAGAAGTTACGGCGCACAAGGTTCGGCTGGTGCGTGTCAAAGGACGGAAACACTGCCTTAAAGCCCCGGCGAAGGAGCGCAATCCGCGATCTTCCGCGTGTAGGGACTTGAAGTAAGGCACTTGTTTACACCAGAGGGAACGGTTTTGTGGCCTGGTCGAAACTGATTTTTCTATTCCGTCACGAATCCACGAGCCTTTTACGACTCTGCGGCCCATGTAACTCGACCCTTCTTGAAATTCCGACTCGTAAATCTTCCAAAGACCTGGCCGGCTTTCCTTTTTCTCACCCTCGGCTACCGCAATCGATGACAGTCACGCTGATACCGTAGTCCACTTACAAAATCTCATCAGTTACCTTTTTATAGACCCTTCGCGCTTGGGACTAAACGTGAGGCGGCCAACCTCTCCTGTTACACGATACCTACAGCTGGTGGCACTGTTTTTCGGGGGTCGCGTGGCGTTATGGGGTGGCATTTACGACTTTCTTGGGTTACAGTTTCTGTGTCGCGCCGCGATAGAAGTAGACGCAACTGAGGGTAGGTCGGGACCCGGTAATTGACCTGGGGAACTTTGTTTCTCTCGTTTCACTTGCCTGGAAAATCAGTCTTTGTAGCATAACAGTTTTGCTTTCACGATGGTTTTATCGTCTGGAAATAGAGTTTACACGACAAGAATTTAAATCTCCTGAAGGGTGGTGTTTGTAGCAATTTAGATTTTGAATTCCAGTCCATGTTTCTTAGGTATTGTTTAGAGAAAATTCAAGACATATGCTGCACTTGCGTCAGTATAATTTTCTTTCTAGCGTCTCCTATATAGGGCATTACATACTATACTATTCACATAATTGTTCTATCAATAATGAATTAGATTTTTCTTCATTTACAATACCGCATTTTTCTTTTAGTACATTGAAAATTGGGAAATATAATAACATGGAGCAGGGTAACATAGTAAAAATTAAGTAGGTACAATTTAATTAATACTTTTATATTCAAACTCCTCATTGATCCCACTACATTTTATCCTTCTTTTATCATCAGAAAAATATTTGCGCACGCTTGTTTTTTTTTTTTTTTAAATATTCCTATACCTGACAAATATAAAACCAACACGTAGAATTTTAATTTATTGAATTACGAGACGGTTCGTTAATCACTTACCTAACGATAGGTATTACGCGATCGTTTCTGTGTACGTACAACAAGAATACACACGAGGTTCTGGTTGATTTATAGCTTTATTGTAAACACAGTATTAACTGGTAATGAGTTAGCGATTAGGTCAGGGCGGGTGATGGCGACTCCCCCACGCTAGAGTGAATCGAAGTGCAAGATGAGTGCAATTTGCGATTAACACTTCTGTAACTCGATCAGCTTGTGTTACGTGTTGCATCGACTCTTGTACAACGAGTAGTCGAGATCGATGCAGCCTTTACAGCGACATTTACATACGACTGTCGGTGCGACACACGTTTCTTCAGCAATCAGACAGAATATTCTTGTTTTTCGCTTAGAATTCCACGAATTACAAATCTTATTTGCGAGTAAACTGCGGTGATCGTAGATTTTAGAGGACGCTTAATTGCAACGAGTCGTATTGACCGCCTTGACTGGTAGCACAATGTTCTTATATCATTTTGTAATATGATAATATGTTAACATTAGTGGTTTCCTTAGTATGAAAAGAAAATGATTCAAACGAACTATTGCAAACATTCATTATACGTCGAGGGAATTAGAAATTCATTGCGCCGACATGGTTGCAAATATTGAATACCCAAGGTATTTCTGAGTTGTTTATTATGAAAGACGTTTTGAATTTGATTTTCTTCGTTAGGAAACCTTCCGTGCAAAAGTCTAGTTCGATACTTCCCACCCCTTTTTTCAATCATCTTTTCATCGTGCATGAGTTTTTCACACAACATATCGAGCTTCCCAGCAAAGTGACCTCTGGTTTATCGAATTTCCTCTGTGCACTGTTTCATGTAATCATTTCAGTAGTCCAGCCTTATTTGTGTAGTGCTTTTTTTCTCCAACGTGTGCATGTTTATTATCTCTAAATCGAAAACATAAAAGTGTAAAACCAAGGGGGAAAGGATTGTTTAACCGCATGTGGCACGCTCTTACCTACTATGTTGTTTTGTCATTTCATGCTTATCCTTCAGACTAATCGAACCTTGATTGTTGAACGTGCCGGAGTGTGTGCCCTGAATCGATCGACTAGCATGCTGTATATTAATGATTATGAAATCAGCGAGGATCTCCCACAAAAGGATTAATTTATTGTGTCTAGGGAGACGTACGCCTAAAGAAATGCAAATACGAAAGGATAAAGAATCTGTCACGTATATTTAAGAAAAACGTGTGTCGAAACTTTTAAGAATTTAATGAAATTTTCCTTACAAAATTATTCTGTTAATGAAAAATCCAATAAATTCCAAATAATACAGCTCACTTGACGAAATTCATACCCACAGCTATATCAGCTATGAAATAATAATGAAAAATGAGATTTCCAGTTTTGAGGTTAAAAATTACAGAAAACACTACTACCAAACGACCGATATTTATGAATAGCTTTGATATTGCCACCGTCACCACTCGAATGGATGTCGAGTAGCCTAGGAAGTGTATCCATTTTTAAAAAATATACAGTGACCCGAGAAGCCAACCAAGGCACTCTCCTGTCTGTACTTCTATGATTGTTTCCTTCACTTTGGCTTGGGAAACATAGACAGTATTGTAGAACAGATTCCCCCTGGCACACTAGTCCCCGTTTTACTTAAACACATCATCTGGTAGACGGATATAAGTAGAGTGTAGAGGTTGAAATGAAAGTGTCTAACTTTTTCCTGTGCTCCGACATTCCTCGTTAATATCGCACTACCCGTATAACTTACCATAAGAGGGGAGGAAATTGTGTTGTGTGGTATGCCTGTGACACGTACATACATATGTTCGATGGAAACATTCTTCTGGCGTTCGACGGTGCTCGGCGATGAGTTTGATGTTTCAACTACGGTCACTTTTCTTTGCTACCGTTTCGACCGATTTTATTCCACGCGGAGGAGAGAAAGTTCCAGCTTCTAGCCGAAACTGTCCGAGGAATTCGGCCGAGTCCACAGAGTTTTATTGCACCTTTCCTCCCCATTTTTCTGGCCGTCGCGTTTATTTCCCGTCATTCTTCAGTACAGATAATTAATGACACCATCGGTTGGCAATCTCCGTCAGGAAGTTAAAATATCGACCGTAATCATGTTTATCAGCGATGTTCCCACGGCTCGATCACTGGCCACTGGTTGATAAATATTTAGGTGTAACAGCTGGCAAGTGAAGAATAGGTATATGCACGAACAACTGAAACTACTTAAATGCGAATAAAAAAGTGAAGCAGGTCGATATTAATCGTGGTAGACATGGAATTTTTTTGCTTACTCTTGCCCGTCACGTAGTGTGATCGAATGCTTTCTACTGAATACTTATCGTTTGTGTTTCAACGGTCGAGTAGCATTGTGGGTGGTTTGACGAAAGCACGCGGATCAATTACGCGAGGTGTCGTGGTTTTCTGAGAAATTCTCTGAGTGTCTTCCGTTCGTTTGTCGTGACTCACACCACTTCCAAGTTCCATTCAGAATTTCCAGTCGTACGCATATATGTGAACAGATTTCAAAACTGGCGTTGTGGCATTTGCATATTGAATCTCGAAGCGAAGGAAATCCTAAATTAAACTTCCATGTAAGAGATCACATAGTGTAAGAGATAATATAAATATATAAAGAAACTGTTACAAGAGAAACGATTGCTTGAATGCTAATCTCAAGAATGCGGACTCGTCTGCGGCTGTCGTTTGACTGTCTTCCTGAGCCGTCCAGGGTACCCTCCTTCACCCTGGGCCCAATGTCTTCGCAGAATCTCTATCAACGCAACAATTGCCAGATTGCCCTCTCATATCTCACCAGCTTTTCCTATCGCGAAACACAAGGCGCGGCCCGTCAATATTCTACAGTCCCCTGTTGTCCTCTAGAAAACTCCTAAGGACCTCGATGCTAATTTACGATGTCTTTGGCGTTGCGCTAGTCGGGCCCATCGTCGCTGCATACATCACGCTGGCCACATCTTTTTAGACTCACCCTTGCAGCCCCTTTTATGAAGCGTTGCCTCAATATTTCTAACGATGGGTAGGTACATAATTTGAAAAGCGTAAGCATTTGCAGTAATGGTCAGAATTTGTTGGAGTAGAACTTAAATATAGGTTCTATCGTATTTGGGATTTGCACGCCAATTTCATTCCATGCTCGCACAACGATACCTCCTCCAACCATTTATCCACAAATCAAATGGCACTAATTGCAGTCATCCAGACCATTCATCTTAAATTCCTGCTCATCAGTAATAGTACTTTTCTTCCTGTTTCTCTTAAACTCTCCAATCTCCTTCCCTCGTTTCCCCATCTTCTAGCAAGGAATTCGCTGTTAATGGGGAAGAGTGCTTGATAGGGAAGAAGCACAGCAGCGTCTATCGCGATTCATAGCGATTCGTTACGCTACCTGTCGCAGCACGTCGCGTCGTTGTCCTCGGTATTGCGTGCCCAGCCAGTAGAATCGATCGAGTTCACCGAACGTACTGGGAAATCATCAGAGCTTAAGTGTTCCGAGTTCTGAGACTTTCACGCTCTACGAATGTTGCACGGAGGAGGAGGTTTAATAATGCGCGCGCGAATAAGAAACTTGGACACGGGTCTACGTTTCTATCAACTTCTTCCCGCAGCCTCCATAACTTCTAAATTAATCGAGCGAGATGTTCTGCAATTAATCACGCGTGACTACTCCGAGCACCGCGTTAGACAGCGTTGCGCGTGTGTGGCAAGACGTTTTCACCGGAATTCGTCCAAGCTACCCTCGGATCGATCGGCCGATCGATCCCTATTTGCGTTGATGGATGTTCATCGGCTGATTATACGCTTACTTCACCTGTGCTATCGTGGCGAGCGATTTTGCGAAACGCGATCCCGATCGCGCCTCGATTATCTTTAAGAATACACGATTGACTGTTTAATACGGTTTCGCGATTCAGCTCGTAATCCAGTGATGGATGAGGGGAAATTAGCGGGTAATTATCGAGCGACGTGAACGCGGGATCCCTAACGGTGCGTCCCCTAGGGAGGGGGGTGGTTATTATTGCTCCATTTTTTTCTAATCAGATAGGACTGTCAAGGAACCGTTCCCGATCCGAAAATTCTGCTTTTAATAAAACTTCCTGCGAATGTAGAGCGCATTGGAGTAGACAAGGAGCAATTTCTTTTTCTACGGAAATTCAATCTGAACGGGTGAAATCAGCCCTTAAAGTTATCGTGCTTTCTCGTTGTTTTAAAACAACTCTGTAACTCTGAATTCTCTATCCCACTATTGCAAGAAAAATGAAATTAGATTACTTGAACGCTTTCTATAAGCTTTTGGTAACAAGAACATTACTTTTAATCTCCCCTGCATTTTCCAATGAAATCAATGAAAACAGCACATTATCGCATGGAAGTCGCGCCACATTGAAACGCTGTTCCCAGAACAGGTACGCCTTCCGCTGTTGCATGTGTAAACGAGAAAACAGAGTAGGTACATATGTAACTTCCATCGTTGTATTGAGAACTGTGTTAAACGGAACGTGCCGTGGTGGGAAATACGATCGATCCTGGTAACCGCGAGGATCACTGACTGAGGGAAACGAGAGCCGATGTTGTGTTTTACTCATGCATTATCGCGTAACCGTGCCACGGAGACACTTCGAAGTTATTTAACACTTTAGAGTGTTCAGCTTATAAGTGAGAAACGGTATCTAGATACAGTCCTACCACGCAGCCTGGCGAAAAATAAATGAAAATTGGTTAAAACATCGAGAATTAACTGCGGGATTTATGTAGATAATAATCGTGTCTGTGTTCTGTAATTCCATTCGTACGAACGGAGAAAATGTACCTACCATTACATCGTACATAGCGATTGTCGTAAGTATGCTCAGCCAATTCGCCGTCAATCATTTCCAAATACAGGGGTGCGTTCGTGGTCGAGGAATGTCTCAATTAACTGACATTGACTTTCCCATTATTATGGAAATTAATCTGCCAGGCTTTTTATGTTATACCGTATTCATTTTTAAGTAGCTAATACTAAAGTAATTTCGAAGCAATAATGCAGAGAAATTGAGTTAAAAAATGAACAAACCTCTGTTTACAATTGGAATTTCCCAGCATACCTGTGTGTGTTTCACGCTATTAAGCCCCCATCACTTAAGACCATAAAATCCACTGCTCGTTAATTTCGCGGAAGCTCCCCAATAACTTGAAAAACTCGCGGTTTTCTTCAATCTCTTATTCGATTTTCCCAAGTAACGTGCAAATCTTATCCCCGTCTACACCCTGCAACGGTTACATTGCGACCTTCGTTTCGAGAATTATCCTGTCATTCGGAGGAAGAACGTTTAATCCTTGAATCAATCTGCTTCTATCCAGATATCTCCTGGACAGTTTGAAGGGCGAATTGTCAGCAGATCGCAGGGGTTTCGCTCGCCCTATCTCGAGCGTGGATGGATAGTAAAGTTGGTCACAGTCTAGTGACTCAAGCCGGGTCTCTTTTACGAGGCAACGGGGTTAAATGATCTGTCACTTTCACCCCCTGCCGTATCTCCTTGGCTCGGAGCCTACCACTATTACAAGAATGTCATAAAATATTATAGCGGACGTCCGCGTCGGTGATGACGGCCACGGCCCACGCTTGCACATAAAGCAGAAGTCCGTAATTCTTCTGTCCATTCTTTCGTCTGTGTCTACGTTTCTCATTTATCCATTCATTTGCCTTCCTCTGTTTTCGTATTTTTTCCCCCTTTGCTTACTATTCCCATGCTTCCTTACCACGCATCAATTTGGCGCACAGAGGATCGAGGGTGTGTCCGTTTCTCTGCTTTATAAAAGCAACATTAAATTTCATTCGATAAAAGTATGTAGGGGAGGTTTTTAAAAATAATTTCTAAGTGAGTTTTACAAATTGTTTTAATACGAAAAGCGGGATCATTTATGAAGTCGTTACAACATTTTTTTCTTGGAGCCCAGGTGTTAAGAAATATCCACCATTAAAACACATTTCGTGGTACATGGGCGACCGTTGGCCCGCGAAATTTGTCTGAAACGAAATTATCATTCAAACGAAGAAGATATTTCCGAAGTCAGCGTAGAGATTAGAATACGACAGAAAAAGCTGAAATCATGAAGAATATCGCACACCCACTATTGTTCTATTATTGAATATCACAATCTGTTTTTCTCATCGCTTTTTACAACCCTATCAAAGCCTCCGAATTTCCAGCGTGTCGTAAAGAAACCCTTGTACCCACTAGAAAAGCAAAAGTCCACGGGTTTCCCCGTGGAAAATTCCATCGAATTACGATGAAAATCCATCTCTTTGGCCTTTGCTGCTTCGTGTTCGCGTTACAACCACCATTCCCATGCCCCCTCGGCTCAGTGACTCGCGTCAGGCTGCAGTCGTTGCAGAGGAATTCGCGGCCAAGCAGGATGCTTCATTTTCATTCCCGCGAAGCGCTTCACCAGCACAGCATCGCGTGTCCACGGAGCCTTAAAATCTTTTACGGCCTTCTACTTGCGCTCTGTGCTTTCCGCGAGGGCAACGATCTTCGCAGCATCCCGAGCAGCCTCCTTCGAGAGGGTGTTTATGGTCCCTCGCTCGGCCTCTTCTGCCTGTATAGTGTATGCGGCGTCTCTTCGCCGTGGCTGACGGTGTTCTGGAGCGTTCAGTGTCGGGGAAGCGGCGTCCGTCGCGACGCGACGGCTCGGCCTGCGTCGCGTGACGTCATTGTTTTCGCTGCGCGAGACCGTTGATCCGGTCGTGAAGGTGTACGGTTACTCATTGTTAAGCGTTCTGTCGCGCGTGAATTATTTGATGGAAGCCAGCGGAATGATGCTGGCTGGGCACCTATGCAGCATGCACTCTGGAAACGTCGCACGGCTTTGGTATGCGCGTTTTAATAACATTGTAAGCGGTGGACGTAAGCCTGGGTTACAGGGGTACCGTTTAAACCCTTTTACGCGTGGCTGGCTTCCAGCGCCGCTCACTCGCTGTACTCTGAATGCTGAAGAGGTTAATGCCGAATCTGATGTCGGTTGGGGAGCGATGTAACACTTGAATATTTCACATGTTGTCAATTATCTATACCTCATTTAGCGTCAGCATTTGGAGAACACTGTTGGGTGATATTGGGCTAGGTATTTAGTGATCGATATAGTTATGGAATTCGTTCATACTACGTGGGCGTATCAGATTGTTATTGCTAGAATTCGTATCACATTGTTGTTTAGACTGGTCTTTTCTGCTGCGAAAAGCTGTGGACCACTGTTGTGAAACCCGTAGAGGGTTATATGCAGGCACAGTAAGTGTCCTTCACTATCCGAACAGTGTTAAACAACACTTGGACGTTTCGGAAGATTAAAGATTAAACTCTAGACTGTTCACCCGTGGAAGCTACGGGGCCATAAATATCTGCGAGTATTATCGATAATTTTATTGATCGTTCCATGGCTACGGATGTTGTTTACGAGTTCTTGGAACGGATCGAGATTCAGCTTTAAATTTTGAACGATTGGTTGCACCGAGCAGAGAAAAGGGGGGGACGTTAAGTTAAACGGAAACTATTTTACGACCTTTGTTATGCGTCCGCTAACGAAAGAACATCGGATCGTTCGAAAGGTCCTCCTACTTGGAAGGGAGTCTGTGGTCCAATTATTGCACGCGCATGCGTCGGCGTACGCGCTTATATACGGGCTTTTCACGAACGCTGCGAAGTGGGGTACGTCTGTCTCTGCGAACAGCGGCCCAGCCGGGGCCGGAGCGAGCAAGGATTTTATGCGAACGCTTGACAGGATAGAATTTTACTGCTTCCGAAATGTCATGTCTCGTAAAAGCTGCCGCGTTCACGACCGTTCCTTCATTCGGTTCCTTCCGCTGGAGCTTATTGCGATTTCACGTTGACTATTTTTATAGGCGGAGAAGAACTGTTGCAAAAGGGTTTCGGTTATACCGTTTTTATTGAAATAGACGTAAAACGTCGTCGAGCGAGACGAGCGGGCGAAGAGCGCGTAGACGAAACGTCTGCAATTTTTCTACGCTGCCGTTCCTTCCCGCCCATAAAACCACGGGCATATACGTACATTGACACGGGTATGGTGGAAGCTTCTGTGCGCAGAAGTCATCCGTTATAAACTAAAGGAATTTTCAATTCCTGTCCACGCTAATTAGCGATCGCTGCTCGACACACTCGCAGGAGTTTCTGCAGAGCTGTGCTTTCCATCCAATACTATCGACTTGGTGCCAGAGCTGTCTACCATAAGATCACATCAGGCAGCTATGTAGAAGTGGCGTTATGTACATCGAATGGGATAGAGTAGCTCGGATAAAGTTCATCTATTCCAAAGAGAGACAACAAAGTGAATTATCGTTTTGGGTTTTTAAATTATTTGAGCAGGTGGAATTTTATTGTAGTGCTCGAGGAATGCGATGAATTGCATCCTTTAAACTCTAGTGATTTAATCTCCAAATTGTTTTTCGCCAGCGCACCCTATACACTCTACAATCTACAGTTTTGTCTCGTTATAAGTACAACGCTTGGAGGACAAACCGTGCATTTACTCGAGTAAATAAAATAACCAAATCTCTCTAAAATAATTAAGTCACCCCAAACGCCTGTCCTATGTATCAAGTGGAATCGCCGTGGTCTCGTATCATTAGCATGGAAAAAGCCTTAAAGTTTTCTGAAACAAGGGAAAACCTCTGGCGTGGATGCACCGAGAGTCCCGTAGCTTTTATTGCATCTGAGCAAGAGCAGCTCTGTGAGGGATACCGTGCCTCCTCTAGTGATCCAAACGACCCCTCGGCCAGCATCACGGTCGGGGTTTCGATTACGCAGCGACACAACGGTATCATTGCTACAAAGCCCGGTCTCCATCCCCTGCGAAAGTATTGGTGTCGCACGGGGTATGTCCATCGAGGCTGGCCAGCGGTCGAAACGTGAGCGGGGGTGGGTTCTGCATTTCCCTATGTAACCTGAGACCCCTCGCCGGGCATGCTGGAGCTGTGAATTCGCGAGCCCGCCGTGGCCGCGTTCGCAAGTAAAATCGCTTCCCTCGATGTTGGTGGGATGTCTTTGACGAGGGAACAGGGAGCATGAGCTCAGATGTTCGTTGGCGGTTTCAACGATATTCGCTGGTAATCTTTGAGCCCTCGTGACGGAGAGAAGTGTGTCTGGAAGAAAGGCATCAGTTTTGCTAGAGAAATGTTGCGTTGTGAGATCTGTGGTAATAATTGAAGATTTTAGGTTGAAATATTTCATATCGGTGGGTGATGGGCATAGTTACCGAGACGATGTTGATTGGAATAAAATGTAACATTAAATAGATACTGATCGAGTAGAGTCTTTCGTGATTCAGGGGTGACAGCCAGGTTATCCACCTGCTTAGCTACTTTCTGCACATTATATCGGAATTCGTCAAGGTACATTGAAATTCTAGCTCAGCACTTGGTCATTGAGTAATATTTCGAGGGCTTCGGTAGAATTTTAGTAAAATTTAGTCACATTGCTCGTAACTACACTAAACACTCAACATATATGTATATCTACTTTCTCTTCGTACTGGAACAGATCTGGCACCGTAACGTTTACAGCACTGAAAAGGGGTTAGATTACGTTCCGTTGGATAATTTCCTTAATTGTAACCACGGTCGTCGTCTCAAACTGGCTTCCTAAAAAACCATTTCGCTTCAATAGCCGTGGACAGAAAACAATATTATCAGGCATGGGCAATTCTAGGTTGTCTGCATTTTGCGCCGCGGCGGACGTTGCAGAATTCGCGGGGCTCGTATCAGAGTTTTTGTTATCAGATATCGTTACGGCGGTCGTTCTTTTTCTTCTTCTACGCTTCGTTCGTTCCTTGCGCACGATCCGTTTGCACTCGGTTGAATGATAACTACATATGCTTGCGTCTACGATGCACGGTAATAAAATCCCTCGATGGATGAAGTCGAACAGAAACGAAGGAAGGCGGAACATTTTGCGAAGGGAACAGCCAATTTGCGGCATAAAATAAACACGATTACAGAATTCGGTTAAATGTTTTGCCTTTCTAGTTTCGGTTCCCATTGACAAGATGGGGAATCTCTTTTAAAATGTATTTTAATTCCTCCACTCAAGTAAAAAGCGCTCCAAAATATTTTGGAACGTAGAGTTGACTGATTTTTTTTGCATTTTTTTGCACTGTCATTCTTTTCTGCAAACGGAGGATCACTTCCATTCGAAATTCCTTTGGAAAGGAATGACTTCGCGTCGAGTCACTGCTACAGACGACACAATTCGTTATAAATACCAATGGTTTTGCATATCGCGCGATGCTTGAGTCCATTTAGAGCTAAAAGAGGGGTTAATCAGTTTCTAAGTAAGCTTATCGATGTTTGCGTTATTCAACGCCTCCACGCTCGCCTTTCACCAATCTCGGCTGTTCTAGGAACACACGCTTGCATGTATCTTTTATCGTCTCCGGCTACGCGCGCTTTCCGCATGTAACGCGCCTCGTGGGCTACTTGCGTTTATTGAAACGAGTTTTAGAGAGGTGCTTGACATTGCTCCAGATTTGTGCCGTTTACGAGTAAAGAATCTCTCAAGACACGGCCCCACGTGTGCAATGCATAGCGAAACTCATAGTTGAGAAGCTTCTTATGATGCTTGCAACTTAAAAAAATGCAAATGAAAAAATATGTTTCACGATCCTGCTTTTCACTTCGAGTCTATTTATCCCCAAGTGATTTTTATTTACTTATAATACTTACACACGAGAGAAGTAATGAAGGAAACATAGAAGAAGAATTATCTCTTCTTTAGATTTCCTCTTTTTGTCCCTGTCAATGTATTTACAAGTAAATGAACGCTATTTTAACTCAGTTAAGCTGACAAATAACAAATGTGATAATAGTAGATACATGCAAGAACGTGGCTGCATTTTGCTTTCATAAAGTGATTATGAACTTACCTACTACCTACTTACCTACTACTACATCCTTACCACGTGTTTATAATTAAGGTGAGAGGCGATGAATAGAAAGAAACTGTTTGCACAGTTCAGGTTCTAAACACGATTACAATTTGACTTGTAGGCTGATGTATTGGTTCGTTTATCGACGCAAAAATAATTACCCGAAGTTGCAATCTACCTTGAAGTTCCTTTTCAAGATCGTTATCACGGTTATCGTGGTCACAGTAGCTGCGCATGGCCTTTTTGGAATGCGTACACGTGGATGGTGCATCGTATCGCATCGCGTCGCGTTATCTATGATTCGCGAGACTATGCATCAGGTCTATTTAGAATGACTATGCCATTTCCTTTTCATCAACGAGGAGAAAGAATTCCTGCCCCTCGAACGTGCCCGTCGTTTCTCTTGTGCAGCGAACTACAGTGGCGGACGAAAGAGAGTTTACAACTATTAAAATCGTATAACTTTTTTAGAATTGGTTCAAACGACATGAGTTTTTTTTGAGAAGCTAGAAGGGGGGACGTTTCGTCGTTTTGAAAAAAAAAATGCAATTGGTTTGGAATGGCAGAGAAAATAGTAAATGTCGTTTCTTAAACGTTTTTTTCTGAGCCTGTAATGAAAATTCAAAAAAACCGTTTGTAGATTGAAATAAGTTGTATACATGCCTAAAATTTCATCAAAATCGGTAAACGTTGCTCTGAGCTATAAACGATTAAAGATCGTAGAATAAGGTCGAAAATCCCGGATTTCGGGAATTTCGCGAACAATTGCATTTTTTTTTCAATAACGACGAAACACGCCACTCAGCAAACTAATCATTCTAGCTTCTAAAAAAAAAATCTAACGTTGTTCAGACCAATTCTAAAAAAACGTTATGCGATTTTAAAAGTTGTAAAATTCTTCTGTTACGAAACTGAATGAGTAACAAATAACTAAACACTTTGGTATGCATGTAACACGGGTCAAAGTGGACCCCCTCCCCCCTCGCCAGCGGAGGATTAAAGGTTGCTCCAACCTTCTAGCAATTTAGTGGAAATTACTTTAAACTCATTGGCTCGGTCGCAGCGTCTAAAGCGACGAAATGTGGAATCTGTTGACCCGGCCCGGATATTCGATTTGCCGAACACGAGATATCCTGAAGTCGGTACGCAGTGTGTATACACTGCTCGACGATTGACACGATCCAATCTTATAAACCGCCGTCCCCGGCCGTCAACAGTACCTATTTACTGGGCCCCTCGAGTTCATGGTACTGATTTCAATGTGAAAGCTTCGTTGATATCTCGCTCCTCGCTCCTCTTCCGCAAGTATTTGTTTATCATTCGGTTAAGGGGTTCGTTTATAATCAACAGACTGTGTGAAGTGACTTGAATTCTTTTGCACGAAGGCTCATGCCCCCGGCGCCCGGTACTTTACTGTCTCTTGTGTGTAGGTTTCTGGAACGCTCGTGTCCTTTTCCTCCTATTCTTTTACAAGCACGTTATTGGATAGTATGCAGCAAAGCAGAGTTAACGCTCTGGGTAACGCAAGGCTTTGTAAAAACACTTGGACTTTTAACAGCACTATCGCCTTTTTTGAAATTCGGTTCGACAGCTCTGAAGACCCATTTTAATCAGATCATCCATTTAAGACGTGCCCTATATTGTCGCCTTCTGCACGATTAATAGAATATTCAGATAACGGAGGTCCCGTGGTACATAAATGGCAATTGTGTGAAAAAGCAAGCCGTTTATAATATGGCGATCGTAATTGTGACTGGCAATTACTCGCACTATTTATCGTACACGAAATTATATCACCATTGTATACATGTGCACAAACGTTGAAACGTGTCTTATTGCAGCATATACGCACATCCACTCACGAAAGTACGCACACAGATTCATGCGGTCGCGTATCGTATCATTCACGAACCAAACTAAGAACCACGCGATAGTTCCTATCTCTGCTATTATATAATTAATCGTATTTCGCGATAATGCGCTTGGTATGCAACACTCGCCGTTGGCAATCGCTTGGTTACAGTTAAACCGTATCGTCACAGTATATGCGCATTTATTGAACGTTTCGAAATCGTAGTTGATAAAAGAAACAACCGGAAATTGTTGACGGGAGAGGTAGAATACATCTGTCCCAAAAGAAAAAAAAAACATTAAACTTGAAAGTTTAATTTTCGAAGGCCATGGCGACGGCCATGCTACTGCGGTCGTAGCATGTTGTAACGAAAGGGACAGTAGTTGCAAGATATCCTTGTGGATCTGAAAAGGAATCGCGTGTTTGCGGTGCACTGAATTATCGCAGAATTTTTGGCCTCAATTTGCTTTTAAAACTTTTGTCACAATTCTCAATCTCTCTGATTATGTACTGGACAAGAACTGTTTTCCGCTTCGGAGAGACTTGAATCCACATCGCAAGTAAAAAGGGCGTTAGTAAACACCGGTTGCGGATTACTGCAACCGACGATAAATGCTGCAATTTTATTACGATAGGTACCTATATCAAACTGCTGCAGGTAATGAAATATAAATTCAGAGTCTATTTCTAGTGATGCTCTTTTAATTATTACTTGTAAAAAAACGACGTTTCTCCTCGTATAGCGTTCGAAGCGTACTTCTTATGGATACATATTTATGGATTCCGAATTAAGCCATGAACGGAACACGCCTCCCCGCCAAGTAGTCATTTCTCAGCCTTCGAGTTACACGATAAACAGCTGTCTGGCATGCCACCATGTCGAATTTCTCTACGAAATTATAATAATTTCCGACACGGAGCGGTCCAGCGAGCTCGAGGATCGGACGGGGAGGCCACGATGGTGGATGCATCGTGTTATCTTCACCTGCTTGCATGCGAAGATGCGATCGAATCTGTATATACGATCTTCTTGCTCTCGTTTCACTGGAACTTAATTACATCCTTGGAATAGCGTTGAAATCTGTCATTTGGCCGTTATTATTTTAAAATCGTCAAGTTCCAGTCGCTCGTGAAAGAATGCTTCCATTCTTTCCTCGATTTACGTGGCATTGGTCAATAAACCATGTATCCATGGATCGTATAGTTTCCCAGCATGATTCGTGCTTACGTTGAAAGGTCCAAACACAAGCTGGCGACGCGCGACGGTCGACTGAATAGTGAACCCTTTGTGGTGTGCTTTGTTTATTAATTTCGAAGAGATACTCAATTCCGAGTGTGATATACATTACGTCCATAAGTCACCGGAGTGAAGCATCTTAGTAAAGTTTGTAAGAGGGACGACTTTACAGTATGAAATGATCTAAATTACGACATATGGTTAACATTTATTAAATGTTGTTTTACACAATTGTAACCGGATTACCATTGTAAATGAGTGCGGTATAGTCTCCAGGGTGTTTCGATAAATTGAGCGCGTAACGAGTCATTACCCACTAATAGCCCAGTTCGGTTTGTTTCTATGTTATTTATCGATGTCTGTGACGTCGAGTTCTTAGCAGGCTATGCAAAAATAGATGTAAAGCAAAGTCTGAGGATTCAGTCTGTAAGTATAGATTTTACGACCCACATGCGCTACTAAATTAATTAATCATTAGAGTAACGTCACTTCTACTTAGATCCTCTCTGTAAAAGCTGAAGTGGCGGGAATACAGAGAATGTATGAAATTATTTTATATAAATTTTGACAAACAGATCGTAGACAACACTTTTTTAAAGTCGCGTTCGTAAAAATTACATTTGCAAATTAAAGTTCTGATGTTTCCATAGAAGAAGTAAATAAGTAAAAATTGTAGAATTTTATCAATATACCGGAAGCATAGTATTTTTACGTACTGTTTCTTTTTCTAGCAGTGTATAGGGGAAACTTTACTAATGCTGGCACTGCACTAATCATTGGCACTCCTGATTAAAATGTCAAATATTAAGGTGTACAAGCTTGGAAAGTACTTTTTTTACAATTTCTTATTTTTCTTTCACTACACACTGCAAATCCCAGTAGTTGTTGAGCTACACATTTTACATCTGGCAACACCACAAAGTAGGACAAAGGGTTGAATTTTAGGTATGGTATATGAATTTTAGGGCTGAGTTTTAAGTATGTTTTGTCGCTTTATAACTAAGTAATGGATTGAAATGCAGATTTATTAAGTGTTGTAGGTATTTAATAGTGAATGAAATAGTCTGTTTAAACACTTTAAAGTTCGTTTTCAACTACATATGATTTTCTATATAACCTCAAATTTTAGGGTGCCAATGATTGTACTTTTATGCCCATTTTTGTTTTTCATTGAATATTTTTAAAATAAAAGACTTAGTAAGTACTCAAGATTTTTTATTTTAATGACAAATTCGGAATCATTGATAATAACTTAAATGTCAAACCATATAAAAACTTCAAAAAAAGAATATAGGTAGAAATTCCAATTGGGATTTCGGCTTAGGGTGCCAATCATTGTACAGTTTACCCTAAGTAGTAGGGTAGACGGGGAGGGGGATATTAACAGGGGGGGGGGGGATTGTAACACGTTAAATATCTCAAAACATATGATAGATATTAATCAAAATTTTGGATATATGATGAAGAATGACATTTGGAATACACACATCCATGTTCTACCAGTATAAATACACAATAGACATGTATAGCGAAGAAAATAACTTTTCGATACCCTAAAGTAACTTTTTCTAACTGATTCAAAATTGTAATATAAATACTACACTAGACAAAAATATAGTACAATACTATATATTATAGTACGGTTGACATGGCACTACTACTTAGCATGGCACCCAACGATTGGGGTGCTTTATATCAGAGGACAGTGTCTTCGTCTGCTTCGATTACAATTACCAACTGCTACCGTCGATGGTTCACACAAACTTGACTTTACATGATGGAAGCCAGCACTCGGTGTCACTGAACGAACAAAGAAACATGGCTGAAGAATGCGTCTTCTTTCCACTCGCGCCTGTTGCGGTGTCGACCTCTCCTTGCCCGTAGCTTCATTTACAATCGACCATTTAGCTCCCCAGTTGCATATTGCTATCGAACCATACGGTTTTCTTTAGCGACAATTCTATCATAATTATATACATACGTGGAGCTGTCGTATAAAGCTCTTCCCTAAATATCTATCGTTCCATCTGCTTCACAGACACATAAATTGCAATGTGTGTGTATCTGTGTGTATTTGACGACCGGCAAGAGGAGAATTTTAAAATCGGACAGTAATTGTCGCTCTGTAGGTCATCCCAGTTCCGACAAACTGTCGCACAAGCCCCTTCGATCGGCTCCTCAAACTTCGCACATATCGAACGGAAAATTGTGTCGCTAGTGGGTCGTTTTTACAGCCGTGGGAGCTCACCCTTGCGACCGCGAACATGGACAACAATTCCCCGACCGTGATATATTAGACATTAAGGACAGCCAATAGTGGCGCGTTCTGCAGGGCGCAGCTCCGCCTATAAAGGGGGCCTTCTGGATGGTTTTTAAAAGGCGGAAATAGCTTTCCCCTCCATCCTCCCTTGGCGGGCTCGAGCGTTCTCTGTTCTCCGTTTTTCCCTTCCCCACCTCCACCCTCTGTCCCTCTTTTTCCGGTGCTACACCATTACAGTCACTCCGGCTCTCCCTCTTCCTCTCGTCCTTCTTCCTCTCTCTCCGGCCATCAGCCACCCCTCTACCGTTCTATCGAATAGACAACGGGACGCGGAGCGTGCAGGTGCCCGCGGTGTGCCGCCGCCGGGACGCCAGGCGTTGGTTCCCTCCTTTTCCACGTGCAGGTGAACCCGGCCAACCACGTGCTCCGTACACGCGCGTGTGCGTGCTCTATCCAGAAGCGCGGTGGCGGCGGCGGCGGCGGTGGCGGAGGAGTAGTGGAGAACAGCGGACCCTCCACCTTGGAGTGGGAGCGAGCGAGATATTCACGGGGAAAGAGGAGCATTCGGAGGGACTGCCCTCTGGACGGGAGAGGGCTGCTCCGACGGCACGGAGAAGGAGAGACAGACAGACCCAAGACACCCAGGTGGGTTGTTTCGATGCCATCCTCTCGGCTGGCCGACGATGCTGGCTTACCTGGCTCTTCCAGTCTCTCTCCTCTCTCTTTTGAACCCCCTCCCTGCCCCTCCGTGCTGTTATATAGTCCTTTCTCCCCATTTGACGCGGATCCCCGGTCGCGCCGTTGTTCCCTCTTCTTCAGGGTCTACGGCGAACCTTTCACCGTTCGCCCATCTGTCCGCCATTTTGTCCGTGACGTCGATGACGCGCTGTTTCAATGAGGCTGACGCCGCGCACAGGGGAACTGGTCACTGCCACGGAGGGGAAACGCGCGGAAATTTACACGTATGTAGTCTCATGGGAGTGGAGAACGCTTAGAAATATGGCTAAGCTATAGGCTGAACAGCGTGGCGTGCCGATCGATTCCATTGGCGAAAACACCGCCTCGGGGTGGGATTTCTAGCTGGCGAGGATTGTCTGTTATTTCACATGATCTTGCGCCAAACTGGCATGGGTATCGTTTGCCTGCAGGTTCCGGTCGTTCGCTTTCGCACGTGAGCCGCGCAGAACCTGCGGAATTACCAATTTCATGCCTACGCGAAGATTCTTAAGAATTTTCGGGACCATGAGTTGAAAAGTTCTTGCCAACACACCCTAAGCTACATAAGTGTCCACGGTTTTCTGTACACTGATGCCCAACGCACATTCTTAACGCGCGAATCGAAAGATCAAGTAGCGCCCCGATTTGTAATTGATTTTTATGCTTGGATAATGTTCGTTGGGTGGAAAAATATGGAACAAGGGTTGTTAACTGTTAAGAGCTTATTGTCACAGAGAAATGCACAAGGGTTATTTCAGTCGAAGCTTGTGCTTTTGTGTTGGTGCCAGAACGCGGTTCGAATTCATGCAAATCTTCGATGTTGCCCAAAATTGGGGGATGATTATTTTATACAGTTTCTTTTACGTGTATCATTATTGCAAGTTGGAGAAGTGTTTTTAGACATGTTTGGCTGGAATGGATATTGAAATTGATTGCCCCCTTTTAAATAGTACACGTCAGTAAATCAAATTAAATTCAGCTGTCAAAAGAAGTGTTTGGGGAAGAAAGCAATGGAAAATTAATGTCACACGTCATCATCCCTAAGGAAGTGGGGCACGTAAATGATAAAATTGTAAGTTGTTCTTATTGAACTCATTTGTGGCAGTTTATAACATTATTTCCCTATTTCAGTACTCAATTAATCTTTGCTACCGACGAACCGGAAAATGCGGGAAAAGAATTATTGTATAAATAGATCTAATGGTTTGAAACAAAAAAGTATTTGTAGATACAGCTCATGTAGTCTTTTCATTTTAAATTCAGGAAACAGATTAGCTGCCATCTCTCTGTTACTGACACCAGATTTATTTTTTCGGTATATTCACTGGATAGAGATAGCGCTGTTTTAAAAAAGATAGAACCACAAGAAGTGAATGTACTGTGTGAAGAGGCCATAAGTTTCTTAAATCCTGTAATGTAATGTATCTAACTTTTGCCATAGTTTTTGCGAATAAAACTGAATGCGCTGCGTGATATAAACTATATTTTAATACTTTTCTCGCGGACCACTGGCGTTTACGATTTTCGCAGTAGAATTATTTTCTTGAGTTATAAATAATTAAAATTAGGATAATACTGCGTTATTCTATTCGCCCATCATCGTGTTTTGCCGTTCTTTTCATTCAGCAGTTGGTCAGTAGACGAGTCCATTTGCGGTTGGCGACAGTGCCTTGCTGGTCAATGCAATTTCCACCTTCACTGGCTGCTCTCGATTCAGTTCTTCTCCGCCATCGACTGTAACAGGTGTTAGAAAGTCGCGAGAAAGTCCGATTCGGTTACAGATAACGGGACAGATGTATCGTTAAATCACTAAAAACGGGTCATTATCGGTCCTTCTTTTCTCACTTTTGTGGCCGCACGAGAAGTCATCTTCATTCAGAACGTCGGCGTCGCCACGCATTGCATCCCATGAGTTTCCTGTTGAAGAAGTGTGATGGCGTGTTGAACTCTGCGAATTATGTGCCTGTTTCCACTACGGCTACTTTCTAGATGGACACTTGGGATACATACTTTCTATTCTCCTGCATACTTTTGTCCGACTTACTTTTCGTTCAAAGTGGTTTTACAGGTAAATGTACTTGATCAATTGAGGAAACACTGGGATCTGTATATGAACGGAGGAGGGAGAAATAAATTTTAAAAATAGGGATGAGTTCTTCAGCTTGGGTAAGGTGTTAAAAAAGGGTTCAGGCTTTAGATAGTCTATAGTATTCTCGAAATTGCGGAAAAATTCTTAGTCAAATAGGTAGAAAGTTTAATTTTCTTTATGTTAGAATCCATACGTTGCATTTGATAATGCAAGTCGCTTGCTTTCTTCTCTTCATCGCACAAAATCGGAAAAGTAACTGATTACTTCATAATATTTTCACTTTCACGTGCACAGAGATAATTTTTAGTATTTTTCCAGCAATTCCATTCACGCATCACATCTTCAGAATTGCGTGTTCTTTTTACAAATTCCTGGTCTGTGCGTGGCAGGCATTTTCTACTTAGCGATGCAAGAAAATACTACTGATAATAGTATGAAATTATAATTCAATAATGGTTGATGTGTATGTGTATTATTATGTCATTCTTTTCCGTAACTCGCATTGCTGGAAAAGTAAACAATTCTATATACCTACACAACTTGGAGAAAATGAATTTTTTGTAGACTCTTATTAACTCTCTCTGTAAAAAGAGTGAAATTTAACATTAAATATAACATCAAGAAAGCTTTATTCACTTTCACAAGGAATTTCTAGTTCTTACGCAATTATTTCTGCTACTCTATCTGATTTGTAGTAAAATTCGGATAAAATTAATAGCAAAATATTCATAATCGTAACGCGCACACAATACCACATTCAATTGCTTGAAGTTTATTCCGTTCATTACTGATGTTAGCCGAAAATGATCGAAAGTCGAAAGACGATCGACTGTCAAATCGAAATTCTCAACTATCTCATCACATCTCATTTACTCGGGTATCTCATGGATACCCGGATAGCCGGGTAATTTTAGTCTACCCGGGGTCTCACCCAGGGTTGCCACCTCTCCGGTTTTGGCCCGGAGACTCCAGGTTTTGAAGCAAATCTCTGGGCTCCGGTTTTACTGGAAAAATCTCCGGGTTGTAGAAAAAAAAATGAGATAATAAGAAATTGTGGTATTATATAATGGTATCAATTTTATATATATTAAAAGTTATTAATTAAAAAAACAGATACTTTTAAATATTTGAATTGTTTGAACTTAAAAGAATTGCACATCTGTTTTCCGGATATTCGAGAACAAAACTTTTTTTTTGCTTTTTCCATCTCCGGGTTTATATTTGAATCTCCGGGTTGGAATGTGTGGCACTCCGGGATTTATATGGTGATAAGGTGGCAAACCTGGTCTCACCGGGTACCCGGATACCCGGGCCAAAACAATAGCTCTAATTCTGACGGTATGCCTTTCAAATCAGTTCCAAAATAAATGTGCCTTCGCCGTGTCGCTCGCGTGAAAGCTGCATCTGCAGTTACAAATTTTGAATCGAAAATATTTTGGCAACTTTCGGGCTATAATTTGAGTTTGGAACCTTTTCAAATGAAGCGTTGCGCGCAAGCAGCCTTTGTTTACAAGCATATGGTGTCTAGACAGATTTATAATTGAACATCTGAAACCCTCAAACTTCCCCTTGACAAATAACAGGAAATCTTTTCAGTGTTCTTCTTCAATGCACTTCCTTTGTGACAACAGAATATTTCGGAAAGTTTGAAGTAGCGAAATGCCCATTTGGCGCGGCGGCGACGGCGTGTTCCTTCGCTTTGATAGTTGGCACCAATAGGTACTAACGATTGTTTTATTTCCGCCATGTTGCAGCTGCCAGTAATGAAATTCTATTGGAATACAGTACCCTGCTCCTAGAATTCTACAACTATTCCTGGAATATGTTACCACTGATGTACACCATTCTAAAGAACGCCGGGGGAAACCTCAGTGAGGCTATGAAGCACATAACAGCAGGTAATGTGCATTATTTTTCATATCTTACTCTTAAAATTTTTACTCAATATTTTTACCCGACGCCTGATAAAACTCTATATATTAATTTCGAAACGAATCACGATTACTTCACTGTTGATTGTTGTATCAGTTTGCAATACTATATCCTTATTTAACACTTCGTGTGGATGGAAAGTAACGAGAATTTTTCTTTCACCAGCTGCGATAGTTTTACACCCGAAAATTTCCCGTTGGTGTACCATTTTGGACAACATTCGTTCGTTCATTGTACATTTGCTACCCACTTGAAGAGTTGACAAACTTTTAAACAATTTTTCAAAGTCTTTTCTCGGTGACATTTTTTCGCCCATGATTCTCACTTGAAATGAATGCAGTTACGTCACTGTAGATTCTAGATGATCTCTTTGCAAGTCTGCGCTGTAAAAGTAACAAACTTCCGCTTCGTTCGGGTTGGAGCAACAACGGAGATATATGTATTTGATTCTGGCAATTCCACGGTCGGAAGACAATTTTCTTTTCTCGCGGGCACTTGAATTCAGTGGCGAACGCGGAAATCGCGCCTCGACGAAATTGGCAACGCGTTTGGTGCAATTTATAGCTTTTCGTCACTTTCTGCGATGCGGATTCACGATACAACTGAAGGACTTTGCACGATGGTCTGTTGAAATGGTCTGTTGAAATATTTTTTAACATCCAGTCGAAAATTATCAGGATTGTCTTTACGTTTAACTTGCAATATTCGTACGTGATAGCTAATATTTTGCATTCTCACATATTCCACATTTGCATTTTATATTTCATTTACACATTTCCCTTAGCCTTAAAGAGTCTTGCAATTTTTTGTGCAGTTAATTGTAACGTCTCCTTCAACCATCCAATTATTTGCACAGAACCAGAACGTAGGAATATTGTAGACCGGTCAAACTGTCTTAAATATAAAAAAATCGTTTAAGAAAATCCAACTCGTGGATTTTTTTTCTATGTATTCAGAATTCAAGTCGAGAACTGAGAGCGTCCATTAATTCTGAAATTAATGGATATGCATATACGTAAGACAATCAAACTGATAAATCGATAAATTAACGTCATTCAGACCACGAATTTCCAATGTAAATTAGCCTTATCGCTCTCTTTATTGGTAAAGTACTGCCAGCCTCAATTCTCCAATTATTTAGAGAATTTTTCTTCCATCAATCCTTCCGAGACAACAAAAAGTCCCTCCGCTTATTCCAAGCACATTAACTAAGGAATTTTGTTTAAAAATTACACGCGTTGGTAGACAGGCGAGTTTCAGTCCCGTTACGCGCTGCCGACCACAGGAGCGAGGCGACCAAACGAGGAGACCAAACTGGGCGATTCGAAAGTTATCAGTATCGCAGGAACCGTCCAACAGAATGGATGTGCAGGAGATAGCTATAATTATTAAGTGGCTTGAATTCTTTGAAAAGGGGAAATGGGAATATTGGGTGCATCCTGTATTGCAGGAACACCATAAGAAAGGAAATCGGGAATGCCCCGAAGTCCTTCAACCCCAAATAAGTCGATTCAGTGGTGCACTCAGGATTTAATCTTAGGGGGGAGCTGAGTTGAACGGATAAATAATTTTTAATGCAAATTCAATATAATTCACGAGGTGATAGTACAAACTTATTTAAAGAATAAAATCCAGTTTTCTTTTCATTTTACAAAGCACTTGAATTACTTCAGTCGTGGTTACATTAATCTTTTAGTCCCCCTCTGGGTGCGCCGCTGTTTTTTAATGCCATAATTGGAATAGTCGCTACACGACAAGTCCCAAATTACTCTTGAAGATTCAATTTCCAAAATAAATTTCTCCGCATCGAAGCTCGTCGCATTTGGTCTCCAGCAAAGTTGCTCGCAGTCTGAACACGTGCGTTGCAATCAAGGCACGTGGTTGGTCTAAAGGCGGGAGATCTCCTAGCTGCGAATGGTTGACAGCGCGTAAAGGCTCTGGAATCGTTACACCGAGGAAAGGAGAAACTTCCGGTTGAAGCAGTCCGAATAATCATTCCACTTTGCCGTCGCTCTTGACGATTAACTGTGGCCTCCATCTTCTCCTCGTGCGTGCCATTCTGCCCAAATTTCCACCGTGATCCCCGGATTCTTGCCAATTTCGTCGCGTCCGCGATTTCGTACTCACGCTGAAAGGAAGTGCCCGCAATGTCGCGTCTTGCCACGGCTGCGCCACGAAATCGTCGTGCTCGAAGATCGTACAGGAGGAGGCTTTCGACGGTCCGCAGGGATGTTTGTCTCGACTCGCGAAGAACTGTTGGCTGGTCCATAGACAAGCCGGCTACAGGTGTCATCATCAGGAAGATAAACCGGAAGATATTGCGTTTTCGCCATGCTTGTTACCCGTAAAGTCGAGCGCAGCAGCGAGTTTGTTTTCACAAAAGTAACGCGTCGGCGGCAGCCAGGTTGTGTCGTTCGTTGAACGAAATTATTTTTATTCATAATTGTGTCCGCGAAAGTCACGGCTGTCGCGTGAATCGCGCTGAATACTCTGCATTTGAAGATCGAATCTAATTCGCGGCTGACTAGGAGTCGGGATGCAGCCTCCGCCGGACATCAAGGTAGGATCCCATCTTGCTGCTTTATTTTTGGAATTTTACTCGCGCGCCTCGTCGATAACGGCCAAAGGAGGCGTGAAAGGGGGACATGTATCGGAGAAAGTAATGCGCTCGAACGACGTGCACAGGAAACAGCCTGTTGATATCGATGTGTTCCGTTCGGGCAAATGAAGGCGATACGTCCGAATAGATCATCGATATCGATGTTTCTCGCCTGAGAACGTATTAACGCCGAGGATTTCGACGTGAACATGAGTCGAGGTCGTCTAAACGCCTGCAGACGTCTCTCTTTTCACCGCCTATATGTATAATACACTGGTTCCCAATCTGTGGCTTGCGGCCCCCAAGGAAGTTGCAGTGTTCTCTGGCGGCGCGGGCGGGGGGTTAGTTCTGGCTGCAATTATTTTTATAGACAATAGAATATTTCGTCGCTAAGATTTTTCGCATCGAAAATATTCACTTTTAATGCCTCTTCTTTACCCTATTGAAAATTACTTTTATACAACTGCGAGGGAGGAGGGGTGCAGGTTGTTTGGCTATTATAAAAGGGGATCGCGACTCGAAAAAGGTTGGGGAACACTGTTTAAACCAATCATTTCCGAATGGAGCGTTTTCATGGCCACTGAATACAGTAGAATTGTTTTTCCGGCTTGGCAACGTATTGCACCACTTCCCGAAGTGCCAAAACTAGAGGGGCTGCGAGTTATTTCCGTGAGTTGTGGTTTAGTGTATACATGTGTAGATGAGGGTGTATTTGCTAGAGACTTTTGTCGCGTCCGAGGTGTATAATTATTTAGTGACGGTCTTAAATAGTTATGAACTGTGCTACGATAACCTGGAATATTATGATACAGATTCATTAGGATGGTTAGAATTATAAATTTTGATCACTGGTATGTGTACTAATAATTTCATTTTCAAACATGTAAATCGTCGTTTATACAAAGGATCTTTTTACTCGAGACACTTCTGTGGCTGACTAGTGTTTTGTATATATTCAATTGGGAGGGGAATGTTGAGGGGTTGTCGATAAATGCACATACAGGAAATGAATTGGTACAAAAAGAAGACTGAGGCGCCACTGACTGCACGCGTGTTCGCTCAACGGAGACAGAAAAACAAAAGAATGCATCGGCAACGTGTGACAGCCCAGTGACGGAAGAGTCAGTCAGGCCGGTGCTGACGCACGCGGGGCGCGCTTAATAAATTAGACACATATAGAGCTTTCCCTTTAGCAGGACAAAAAATTACAAAAATCGTAGTTCGAAGTTATCTATAAAAGTTTATAGCTAACATTATAGCATTGACATTTAAAAGTCCTTGTTAAATGTCAATGTTTTAAAGGAATTTCGAAGAAGTGAAATGCGCACTTATCAATAGGCGCAGTTGAAATCATCTACTCCGATCAAGCGGAACAAATGATAATTAGGTTGCTCTACTAATGTAAAGTGAACGATTAGTAAGCCGCTCTAACAAAGTGACAAAAACGTCAGGTAGGCAACACGAGCGAAGGAAAACAAACGGTCCGTAGCATGTTCTAATGCAATAGGGCAAACGAGTAGTTTCCTTCAGCCAATGAAATCGTGAAGCTAACAGTTTGTTGGATGAAATTAAATTCAAATGACCAGCAATTTGCTTAAAGAGTTACATAAATTCTCGGCGCCTAATAATTGGTCACTTTTGGGATTTTTTTTCTCGAGAGGTGTGAAATAAATCGAAAGTTTTATAATTGGTGCTTGTTCTTGGGACCTTAATTCATATAAAAAAATTTATTTCACACACTTTTGTCATATATTGCCGTTCGTTGTCTGCGGTTGCAGCAACCTCTGCATCAAGCAGGGAGCCATCTTATAGCTATTGCATATAAATTAGCAAATAAATTTCATTTAACAAGTATTTTATTACAATAAAGCTTAGAAATATACAATGGAACATTCATACACCAGTACGTGCAATATCAAACACAGAAGTATGGTATGAACTTCAAACTTAAGTATACGGGATGATTGGGGGTTGACAGAGTAGAATAATTTTCCAAGTATTATTAATTCTAACAAAGCAAAAGAACCCTTAGACGGAAAATACTTTTCTGTAGTAAAATATAAAAACTTTAGCCGTGTAAAGCAAAAAACGCCTTCATTAATCAGTTTAAGGGAAAAAATCAACCATTTAGTAGCCCACTTTGTTCTAAGCAAAGAAAATTGTGGTCCACTCTATCATCGTTGGTGTAAAAGATATAGTGAGTCTTGGAAATTCAAAAGAAAAGATAACCCACCCCATGGAGATTGTTTTACCGTCTTTCTTCATACTTAGTAGTCGAAGCAGAGATATAAGACACGACGACAATTGTCAGGTTTACTATGTCCACCTCCACTGACTATGCAGACACAAATTCGCAAGGGGGTTATAAATTCTCAGGTGTGTTCGTCCACTTAATCATTCTGTTCGGCTCGCCTCGCCTATCGCTGTTCCTGGGCCCCGTTAAAATCTGTGACATTCGTACAAAGTAGAGCGGCGATCATTGTAGCGATCACACGCGCAAGACTACCAGCTATAATGAATTCGCGCCAGTTGCCAAGCAGGAATCATTATAGGATATTTTTGCAGTTATTATGTAGCCGTTATTACGATTTTGTGTCAACTTGCCGACAACCACTAAATGCGTCCAATGGAAGGCTGCCAATCCTGTTAAAAATGTACGCAATTCGCTCTTGCTGCCTTCCCGTTTCGCGCGACTTGCAAGCGACGAAGCTTAACACGATATTAATACCCCTTGGGACTGTTCGCTTCATTTTGTTCCTCTTCATTGGATAACAGAACTGGAGCTTAATTTATTCCCAGGAAGTGGCAGCTTAGAGTCAGGTGCACGATAAATTGAATGCATTTGTATGCACAGCGTGTTCTATTATTACCTCGTCCCAAGCTGCGTGCAATTACACTGCACAGAATTTCTTTGTTAGGTTGCATCTTCCTTGGTAAACATTTCGGTGGCGTTAGCAGTTAACAATAGAATATAAAGTAAGTACCTAATAAGAAACAACCTTTACGCGATTTATTTTAAGTTTTAGAAACGTTTATCTACATCGAATTTCTCAGCTTTTTTGGAGTGCTTGTAATTGTCCCTGTTAGATGATTTGGTGGGAATATTTTAGTGCGTACAATTCGTCGGTTCGAGTTGTATCTGCTTCATCGGTGATAGAGCCTCTTGTTCCAGGACAAGGCAATGTTATCCGCGAGCAAAAGCGCGCAGAGCTGGCTAGTTAAACAGTTATATTTCGCAAAGCCTCGCCACCTATGTGTTAGGTCTACAAGGATCAACACTGAGTCCACGTGAACAGACTATAAATGTTTTACGGTAAACATTCTACCTCACAAATGTTGTGTTAAGTTTCAACTAATATAATGGAATGCTTGTTGCATAACGGTTAAGATGGAATTGGGTCAGTCATGATTACAGAAGTGTCGACTTTGTCCAACTAAAAATATAGATTTATCTGCATCAGTGGCAGATTAGCTCGTCGTGGAGAGATAAGCTGCAACATCCATATGTGTAAATAATTAGGAAACAAAAAGTCAACTGCTCTAACTAATTATACAAGTCACTTTGGAGGAACAGCTCGAGTGAATCTATCGGCCTGTCGCGTCACCCGAGAGCTAAGGTCGTCGATATTTTTTTAAACAGGACGGTATACTTTCATTAGCATAATGTGCAGTTGACATATAGATAAATTCACTAATACGCAATACGCTCTTACACAATACTGTAAAAAGTTGTGAAATCACGATCCAATACATCGAGGCGATGCGCGTGTTTATCTAACATCTAACAATTAAGTTCGAGGCACTGCAGATTTTAGAACCTTAACAGGAATTTAATTATCACAGCGAAGCGGTTAGATAATTGATTATTTAAACGTAACCTAACCCAATATGGCGGTGATCGCTAATGATGAATGGATGATAGTTAAACTAAAAGGACCGTATACAGGAAAATATAACTGAAAATTTTGATGTTTGATAAGATGGCAAGGGGTGATTAGGAGCGAATAGGGTAGATATGAGAAGAATGGAAGAAGTGGTTCGTGCATAACGAATCGAAAATGTGAGAAAAATAGCGAGTATATAGGTAATATTCTTAATTCCCTCTATAAACTAGGGAACAGTTGCGGAAGATCCACTGCTACTTCACGCTTAACCATTTAAAATTATAACCAGAACGGCGTAATATGTTTCCGTTTATGAATAAAATAGGGGAAAACGGAGGCACTTTGTGCATAACCCACCCCCATTTTTCTCTCCTCGTGGAAACTACAGACACACATACACACACACACTCGTATCTTCTCGCCGCACATTTTTCCCACAACTCGTACCCTGCCATTTCTAAGCCCTAAGTGGTATCGACTTTACAACTCGCTGTTTCTACAACCCCACACTGCAGAGTACAGTAAAGGGTCTAGCAAGGTAAACATGGGCTCCCGTGCCGATTCTTGAGGTTGTTATTTTTTAAACAATGCTCCTCGCCTGAAACCCCACTATGTAAAGTTTCAGATCGCTACCCCCCCCCCCCCCCCCCCCCCCTTATGTAAGGGTAATACGGGGCTAAACGGCTTTAACGTTATTTTTTCTCAGTTGCTATTTAAAATATTTAAATGAAAAAAAAGGGGAAACATAGCTACATACTAACTGTACCTCATATATTTTTCTCTAAATTGTAAATCAATTATTAAGGGTAGAAAAAAAAATATTTTTTGGGGTTGATTTTTGGAAACATCCCTTTGAGTAACAACCTCCAAAAAAATAAAGAATACCGCTCTGTTATCGAACTATTATATATAAAATCCTGAAGTTAATCGAGATGGTGGAACATAGGTAAATAATTTAAAAAAGATTATCTATACATATATTTTCTATATTATCTATATATATAACGTTAAAGGTGTTTACCCCTGTATTACCCTTAAACGGGAGGGGGTGGGGGTAGAGATCTCAAACTTTACATAATGGTGTTTCAGGCAAGGAGCATTGTTTTAAAAATAACAACCCCAAGAATCGGCGTGGGGGCCGTTTGCCCATGTTTACTCTGCTAGACCCTTTATATCTTTCCGCGTGGGGCATACAATACTGTCATCCCCCATACATGTACCGTGGCAAATACAGCGTTATAGAGGTGGTATAATGACAGAGAAGCGGAATCCTCGTGGATTTTCTTCGTGCTCGAAGGGAGCGAGATGTACGAAGGCGCGGGGCGGCCAAGTAGGCGTGAAAAAGGAGGAAGCGTAATTTGTTAAACAGCCTGTCTACTTAGCTACTGTGTTTGCACGGGTTGATCATTATAAATCGCTTAGCAGGGCTATGGTCCGTTCGTCGGAACGCTTACTCCACCGCTAGCGCCTCCAGGCGCGTATCGTCTCGATCGCAATAGCCGTCCTCCTACAGGCCTTAATGAGCTGCAAACGAACGGGTCAAACTGCTGCTTTATTATTTAGTAAGGTATCGCCTACCTTGAGAGCGATGTTAGGTCATTCTACTTCTGTCAATGCCGACAGTCTTACACTGCGTTGCGGAAAGATTTTCCACAGGGTGTACAACGCGCGATTTTGGTTGTTGAATAGGGGGGATGACATGGGCCGTGCTGGTGTCTGTGGGATAGGCGAATGAAACTGTATAAAATCATACAATGGAATTGTTTCAAAACTGTAACGAAGACACGCTTTTTCTTTAAACTACAAATTGTTAACATTATGATTACGTAGTTCTATAGAGTATAAAAAAACCATTCAATTTTCATTGTAACAATTCTTTTTATGTCGGCTATAGTTTTCAAATACATGTTTAAGGGATGTTTTCGTCCTGAAGAAATAAAGAGTAGCAGAAAAGAATTGTCTGATACTTCCATCGAGGTCCCCTGCAAACCCGCAAAGTTAAAAAAAATCAGATTTTTCGGGTTAGGCCATGCGTCGACGCGGTCGCTTTGCTGTGTGCGTTTTGAGCGCCGCGGTGTAGTGCCCCGAATCTTTGAATACAAGTATTTCTTAAGTCTTCACGAGAATATTTGAGATATTGAGACCAAAACGGACTAACCCACATTGGAAAAAACCATTAATTATTCCTATTTTATATGATTAGTAAAGCCTATTGGAATACATTATTGCTACTAACTGAATTTCGCAAAAAATGTGGGTTAGTCAATTTTTGCTCTGAATGCCTCATTTCATCCACTCTCCTCGACCCTTTACTAACCAATCCCACACACTTCTATCCCCCACAATCACCAATTTAGTCAACATATTCCCTCAGCTTTACTGCTGCAAAGTTTGCCTGCGCTTCTTACACAGATTCATCTCATTAATTATCAAGGATCCCATTAAACGATAGTGAAGTAACGATGCGCAGACTCGTTGCTAAAATATTCGTAGTCAGCTTTCGATGTAGGCTAGAAGAAAACACCAGCGAGAGTCCGCGTGAGTAAGATCTTTGAGTGCGGAGCCTAGTTCTACATGGAAATGGAAGAAATAGCAGCGTTCTCGCGGCGGCGAGGATTGTTGGCCTAGCTGGGGTCGCGATCGGTGGCTAGTAATTACGGTGAAGACGTCGTGTTTCACGCGTGCCAACACCATTTCGGGATAAATGCCCTCGCTGGCGGGTAACCGAGCCTGTCCGCCCGGTTGGATACTTTTAAGCCCATGTGGAAAGTCGCATTCCTGCTGGTCTCTCCAGGCGAACAGGTAGACGATTAACAGCCTCGCCTTGGACTGCGAATGGATACACTGTTGGGAACACGATCGAAACATACGGTTACGTTCACATCTGTCCTGTTTGGTGACCGCGAATCGATCTACACGCGAGATTAAAGTTAAAGCTCGGTATTCCGACACGTGTAAACACGTGGAAACGGAAATGAGATTATCAGCTTGCCCTGGAGTATTTTAAAGTTTGTATCACGGTGTCAGAAAACTGCTGTACCAGGTGTACCGGGGTAGTACAGTTGGCGGGGAAAAATTTTACTCGCTTTTGTTTTGTCGTTGGTAAGGGACGGACGTAGGAAAAGTAAATTGTAAAAGAGGTCCTTTGAATGCTTCTGAAACGGCTTCAAACAAGTATTTTGAAGAAATTTCGGTCCTAAAAAGAATCATTTGGCGGCCTAGGCACAGCACATCAGAATACTGTGCATTTAGCTCAACACTTTCATGAATCTCGAATCATGCAGATCTTAAATTTTTAAGACTCCGGAGTATAAATAAATCCTCAACTATTAGCCACTACATCGAGTAATGCTGCATCACTATAAAACATCCGAAAAAATTTCGAGATTATTGAATCAACCTCCATTTGAATAAAACAGTCTTAAACAATATTACTTCAAAATCACCGATTTCACAAGAAATTGGAGTTTCCTGTCGCAACATAAACGAGTAATAACTAATACGCCTGGCAAGCTTATTCGTTATTCTTATCCCTCATTTATCATCCAAACGGAATTATTGGGTCCGGTTCTGGCTGCAAATACAGTCTAGAAAGCGCGAGCTGAATGGCGAACATTTGCACCTAGCCACTCGTGGCGGAGATTAATGGTGTTTGAGGGAAGTAAAAATGTCTTGCCAGTAAAAACAGCATGCTGCGGCTGCACGGTGGCCGTCAACGCTCACAGAGTCGCAGCCGCGTTCAAATAATAACGAGCTTGTTATGTTAGAGCAAACAGGTTACATTTTAATTATCGTCTGACGTTACAGTGATTAATGTTCGAAAGAAGCAGCTGCAGACACAATAACTGTCACTTGCACCTACAGGTGTACTTAGCAATAGTGATACCTATGTATTTATACGAGGATCTAAGAGGATAATTTTGGAAGTCTGCCTCGACACTAGATCGCCTGGCAAAATTGTAATCTAATAATCGGTGTTTGTACAGGGTGGGCAATGTGGAATGGATTGGGACGATGGTTCCATCCACTTTCCTGTTTTCTTTTTGTTTCTTCAGGCATGCGCATTGGAGACGTTACTATTACTGGGTGTGGAATAATCTGTAAATGGATTTCGAAGACATAGTACCTAATGCATTCACAACTGTCGGAATAATATACGCGTTACTATTCGCTTGTGCGCTTTGGATATTTTAAGGTAAACGTAGGGTGTATTTGTGGTTTATTTAAGAATTTAGCAAATCACGTGAGATAATGCAGGCTTTGAATGTCGAGATCTTGTTTTGCAGCAAAATGATTTAAAACGTTTGCCAGGTACACGTGCGCTTCACTATGTATGTACGTCAGCCGATTAGCTCGTGTTATGTAAGTAGATGTTACATCAGTCGCGTTAGTCAGTGCACGTGTATTCGACGAATATTCAAAGTCGTTTCCCTTAATGCTTTGTACCTCTTAATGCTTTGTTCCTCTTCGCCTTCCAAACCACGCCGCATTGAGGTGGGACATTCTTGATTGATGTTAAAAAGACACGGAGTCTTTCTATTTCCAAATTTCTTGTGTTACATCAACACAAACATAATGTTTGCCCTACCTCACAAAAGATGACGACTTCCACATTTCTAAATATTTCTTAAGGAACTTTTCGCAACTACAATAACGACGTTGCATACATTCTGCTCATTTTATAAAGCTCTGCGGGAGACTTATCTCATACAGCACCCATACTGGCAATTTTCAAACAATTTCGGCAAGTTATATGCGAAACGAGAGCTCCAATCCACACCCACGGCGGAGCAGCACTATTCCTTTGCACTCCAAGCATCCCTCTTAGGCACACCAAAGCGATAACGAACACTACATTCTGGCATCTTTAAACTATGCCACACTTCTCTATCTAAATTTGTCTATTTGACAAGCGCGGCCTTGAGCAAGAACCCCCGCGGTCCAATCATCCCGCGTATAACTTGCAGCGCGAAGGATTGCAGCGAACGCGTTGAACACCTCGCCGTAGAACATGATCATTCGATTAAGCGATAGCTCCAGCTATTTCCGGCAAAGTATTCAAACCGACCCTGGATATATTCTGGTTTTCGACGTCGTCATCGTCTTCTCGATAAGGGGGGCACTTTTCTTCATTTGCCACCGCTATCCGTCACGGTGTATCGTCCGATCTTTCGTCTCGCACTGGATGCATGGGCAAAGGAAAATGAGCGTGTAGGGCCGTTCTACGGGCGTAATTGCACATCGCCGCCGATGAAAGTGTTCTATAGCACGACGCAGCGGGGAAGGGGCTGTGTCTCAGCCATTTTCGCTGCGGCATACACGATCCGGCGATCTCCTTGCCGGCTATTATACTCGCAAGGTCTAAAAATACGAGGCGACGTGACGCGAGCGATTAACGGCCCCGAAGCCGACTCTTACGGCCGGCTACATTGTTACAAATGTCAGCCCTCCTCGCTCTCTGTTATGCATGTCGAGATCTCGCCCCGGAGAATGTACGGCCTTGTAAGTGCGGAGTGCAGCGATTCCCTCTCCTTCTCTCTACCCAGACGCTCGGCGTGCAGCATGCACCTGCAACGTGAATGCCTCCTGCGACGCTACAAGCCGCGCCGCGTGCGCGCGAGCGGCCGTTGCACGTTTGTCAAATTTCTTGCACTTGGATTTCTTGACTAATTGTTCCGCGCGAAATGTACAGCACCGCGCCCCCCTTTCCCTCGGTGGCTCGCAGTGAACATCGTCCAGCACCTTTGGCTCGCTACGTTCGCTCCTAAAGTGGTGTATGGGAGATGTCAAATCAGAGAGGTTGGAAGGTGATGTTTTTGAAAGTGCGTAAGAAACTTTTGGGTTGGAGTGTTTCCTGGTGAAGTTCAGTTGCTTTTAGGTGGTTGCGGGATTTTATTGATGGCTTCATTTTTAAGTGGTAACACTGTTCGTTGACGAGTAATTTGACGTCGCTGAGCAAAGATTGTAAGGGTGTGAGTGAAGGGTGCGAGAAAATTCTGTTTCGGTTCTAATCGCGGAGTGTTTCCAAAGCAGACTATAGGAGCAAGTAGAAACCCCCTGTGTGCGATCAGACACGCATCAATAGCTCACGTTGTGGACGCGTCTCGACGATAAGCGTTAAACTGTGTTACAAATGGCAATCATAGTAAACAAATGGATCATTAATATTGAACATGGTATCTGGTACTGTTATGTTTTTATAAGATGGAGTGGAAATTAGAACAGAAACTAACATGTACGAGTACCTATAAGTCTTTTACCTCAAGCTTAAACAGTTTCTTTCTTGTTCTTTTTTCTGAATCAAAGTTAAAAATAAAAGTTTCTTTTAACATATGTGTTATCAACTTCCACGTTAAATAGTTAACACCTGATCCTACACTGCACTTTAAATATTCTAACAATAAGTGTCTTCCTGCAAAACTAATAATTCTGACTTACTATACCTACTCGTTTGCCCGCCTACCAGAGATATCGCAGTGTTCTAGAAAGATTGCAATACTTGAGTATGCAAAATACAAAGTTTCGAGTTTTTAAATATATTCATATACCTACCAATATGCTTAACAGATGAACACAGTGACGCGAGAGAGAACTAATGGCACTAATGACTACGTAAGTAAAGGAAAGGAGAATGTCATTGGTAAGAGTCTCTTCGCAAACCAATATACATGAAATTATTTATGCATATTCAATTTAACGACGTTACGGGAATTTTGAGAATGTGTAACGATTTTGCACCCGCTCCAATTAAAATTCCTAGCTCACGACCCTGTTCACTTGTTTAGAAGGAACACAGTTCTCTTTTATACATGTAGATATTCCAAATGGCTTCTTCATTCCATAACAGCGTAACAGAGCTGAATGTTTTTAATTTATATTTAAAATACGATCTCTAAAGCTCGAAATACCAATTGCTGTAAGTAAAGAATCATGTTCCTAAGTGACACAAAGAGAAAGCCTTCTAATTTCTTATGTTCAGTCCTATCGGATCATATTTATTATTGTTGAAAATAGATCGCGTATCAGCGGTTTATCTGGTATCAGACATTATGAAAAGATCCTACGATGCGAGTTTCATTATGCTTGGTATATCGTAATGAATTACACGACCTGTTCCGGCAACTCGGAAAAAAATTATATTTCTCGGGAAATGGCGCCGACCTCGCGTGTTTGTCAAAGTGCGATGCACGTTGCACACGTGTGCACACAATTGCGGCCGTGTGTACGTTCGCGGCTACGCGCCACTGACAATAAGTAGTGTTAATGCAACTTAAGAAAGATTAATAACGTGTCCGCTACTTGACGACTCGCCTTCAAACGATCACGATTAGTGTCCTTTTTAGTACGAACAGACATGTTCAACGATAACGCATCGCGCCTATTTAACTTCATTCCCATTGATGCTAACTTTGAAACATATAGGTACCTATTATTCCGCGGCAAATGAACGCGCGTGCTAACGCTGCGATGAGTCATATTTGCCCCATGCCAAAGGAGAGAGAAGAGGTAACATGTACGGGTCCCGTTATTATTTTTCATTGATTAATGGCAACAATGAAATCATCGTTATTGATATTTATTAATATCCATAGTAATCAGTATTTCATTATTAGTTTCGATTTTTAAATTAGTTATATAAAATTGATCGTGAAATTATTACCAAGGGATTTTAGTTTTACTAACGTTCAGAATTAACTGATAAGGAGAATTTCGAAGGTAATTAATTTTATCGTAGGTCATGTGACGTCCCACTATTTTTCGCGCGGTATTATTTAAAGTCTCCCTCATAAATCACTCCACTATTGCTTCATATTATTATTCTTTACTAATTCTTATTGATTCATATTATTATTCTTTACTAATTCTTATTGATTCATATTATTATTCTTTACAAATTCTTATTGATTCATAATATTATTATTGCTAATTCACATTGCTTTTCATATTATTATCATTGGCTTATACTCATGTATTTCATGTTTATACATACATATTGTTAAAATAACCGTTTATATATATGTTTATATTATATTTATATTAACTAACGCCTACCGTATTAACAGTGCATGGCCTATTTTCGAACTTCTTATTTCAAATCACGCTCTAAATTATTGTGTCAGTCCTTTGGTTACGAAGATCCCAAATCATAACAGGCTACTGCAACAGATGATCTCGGTTCTCGAACGCCGGGAGTTCTTATAGCGTTTACGAGTCTTACTCACGCATAGGTCTTGTACGACCGTATGGCTAGACATATTTCACGGAAAGGTTACGTTTGGCTTGTTGTATAAATGCAGCAGTAAATCCAATTACCAAGCCTAAACAAAAAGCTACAAGTGCTCTAACGGGTGTCACCCAAGTGCGCGATTACCAATTAAACCCTCCCTGGTCGGTCGGTGCTACGAATCTCGCATTCGCGCCTGACATCCACTTACAATCAGTGCTACGAATCACGGATTCGCGCCTGTTTTCCAACTAACCCTCAGTGCTACGAATCTCGCATTCGCGCCTGACTCCCACTCACCCTCAGCGCTACGAAGCTCGCCTTCGTACCAAAAGCCCTTCCAACACAACCCCACTATGCCACCGTCCTAAAGACCTCCACGTGAGACGTGACAGTCACCTAAGTAGGTGAAATTTCAAATGTACAAGCAGTATTTAATTTATCGTATTCGTTTGTCTGGACCCAGTACACAGATTCTATACGTAGGTTGAATCGTGTAATATGTTTGTGAGAAAGGAAAAAAGGGTATCAGTACCATTTTGTATCCTTCCAATATACATGTGTTAGATTTTTTCATTGCCAGAAAAACATTCAGAAATTTCATATTTTCAAGGCGTATAATTGTAGAATAATTGGAAAAGCTGTTTAAACGAGATAAACAATATACTATGCAAACTAAATATTCATCAAAGATTTCACAACATACTTCTAATTTATTTGATACATTCTGTTTTATTGCTAATGTTAAACTAGTCATATTTTTATGTGAAAGAATATTTATATTAAAAATGTGTGCGCATTAGTGGACGTGAGGGTGATATTATTTATTTTTCATCTGTGAATAGAGAACTTTTTTATTGCCTTTATCTATGTTAGTGCTTTTGGGATGTCCTTCAAACAAAACTTCCCCCTTTTTTATGCAGCATCCCAAAAATAATGTTTGCCGCATTCTCAAGTCAGGATCTTCATTATACAAACCGTCAAGATCGTTGAAACAGAGACAGTTATTGATGCAGCAATTCAGTAATTGCTGCATCATACTGAACCATCTGTATGATCCACAAGTGGACAATCAAAGAATAAACGAGGACAATGTGCTTGCTGCTCGCGCAAAGAACGGGAAAGTAGCATTTTACGAACGTATTGCAAAACAACATTACATGTTAACCAATGTATCGGCGAACTATGATCCTAAGTTTCTAATTTTTATGATTCACTACTGCTCGTCACGAAACGAACGATCCCAATATTCCCCCTGAATACCATTATCTTCCTTCCATTTCCACTACCAATTCTCCTCATTGGAACCTAATGAAATTGAAGTCCAATGAAAACCTCAAATAATCCCACACGCCATCCTTAACTTAACAAGCGGTCGAGAGTTTTGGAGAACGCAATAAGTGAAGAGCATAAAGAATGCTCAGATATGAAAAAAAAAACAAAAAAAAAGTGCAGCACTTAAGAAACCGGAGGCACATTGGTTACCTGATTATAAGTAACGGAAGGGGGGGACTCGGTAGAATCTTAAATGCTCGAAAAGCGTTAACGAAGCCGCTGACCATCGATGTAAAGAGCAGTTTTACCTACGGTTAACGTTTCCATCACCGGCCGTATATATAGGGTTATTCTTATAAGGTGCCCGATGGAATTATCTCGATACTAAACGAGATACGAGAAATTCCTTGGGAGGAAAAATGTGTTCTGTTCGGAGAAGGATATCTTATGCTCTGCATGGTCAATTGTTAGGTGGGGGCGCCAAAGACATTTTAAGTTCAATTTAATTTTTGATACCTTGCATCATAGATCATTGAACTCGTCTTAAAAGGCTCTATTATTAAGAATAAACTACAGAGAAAAGAATACGTGATCCCTTTGAAAAAATTTAGTCGGCCAGAGGATCCGAACAGAGGAATTTTTCGTATCTCGTTTAGCATTGGAGATAATTCCATCATTTCCATCGGTCACCTTACAAGAATCACCCTGTACACGTTCGCGGTGCATGATAATGACCATGGGGCCTCATTACACGCGGGGAACACCGTGCCATATCTGGAGCCCCGCTCGTCCGGTAAATGTTACCCTTAAACACGACGGCGTATATGTATACGGTCTCGTTGCCCCGTTCAGAAGTTTTACGCATAACTCACTGTTGCAAAGCCTGTAATTACGATGGACTATAAAACGTGACTGCGGGACGGGTGTTTCGCGATGGGACGTTCGCGTAAATGGGCTTTACGGGATGGAAGCTCGGGCCAAAGGCGGAGAAGAAAACGAAGGAGGAGCGAGACACAAAACGTGGAGCGAATTCGAAACAGTGATCTGAGGGAGCCAGATTCTCACGTTTCATTCATAATGCTGCGGCTACACTGTGAATTGGCTTTAATAATCGGTTGTTGCCCTCGATAGGGCGCTTTTAACCTGTAAAACGCGAGACATGCGCTTGTCCGCGGTACCGACAATTATATTGTCAGCGTGGCGACGGTGATGCTTAGCTGCAGGAACGTTTACTGTCCCGATCATATCCAGCGGATAAAGCCTCGCGAGCCTGGCCCCGTTCCAACGATCAAGTATTTCAAATTCTCAGCCACAAAGTATGCGACCATATAATTAAAGCCGTTGTTTCGCGTGATTTCTGGGCTGCCTCGTCCGCGAAATTACGGGCGTGGATCGCGCGTCGCGGCGCGTCCCGGTGCGTCCCGGCGCGCCCCGGCCCGCGGCTAATTTTCACCCCATCGGTAGGACGAGCCGGAGAAAACAGGATTCTTCCTGCGTGGCGGTGCACGTTGGGTGGAAATGGGTATGAAATCCCTGTATCGGTGTAGCCCGCGACCGGAGGAACCAGTTCCCTGGGCGACAGGTGTCCAGATTTATGATTTATCGGGAGGCCCCTCTTCTCCGTCACGATGTGCATTAATCGTGCTGCCTTTTACGTTCCCAGCGATCGACGCAAACTTGTTGCCCTGCTTTAATTAATCGACATACCGCTCGTGGTGCAATTAATTAAGCGGTCCGGCGGTCGGCTATGGTCGCGACATCCGACCGGTTATGGAACCATGTTTCTCTAGATTTTCTGTGCTTTTCCGCGTACCTAGCATCGCGCGCCGCCGAAATTCAATCTAAGAGAGAGACTGGACACTCTCTGCTATGGAATAAGATTCCCAAATAACTTTAATTCATTGTGCCAGTAATGAGTACAGTAGACCACGGTGACAATTCCGTCCGTGAAATCTGGCAGAGGAATTCGAAATTAATGACTCCTGCATATGCATGTAAATAACTGTAATGCGAGGCTTTACTCATCAGGTTGGCATCACTGATCTATTTCGAGTCCTCCCACTGCACGTGACATAGGTTCCGAGATACAGCTTCTTATTAAACTATGATTCTGTCACTGTTATGGGTTGCGCTGAGCAGGCTGGGGCGTGTTGCGATATTCTATTATTTAATCATCGCTGTATGTACATATAGGTATAATAAGAGCCGCACGAAATTGCTTCGTACGTATTTAAAGAATAAAGGCGTCGACAATGATTAGCATTTTCTCGCCTCTCCTCTTCTGCAATTCCGTTGGTGCAAGCTCCTCTGCCCAGCTAAGCACGTTTGGCGGCCGCCTGCTGCGAGAATCATAATCCATTTTCATGCTTATCAAGCTGCTATTGCCCCGCGCCGTTGCAAAACTCGCGGTTATCGAGCGCTTGAATTTTTCAAATATACTTTTCGTCAAGATCGACGAAACTGATCGGTCAGCAATCGTTAAGTCATGGTGATTGCTCCTCAACGTCGAACGCTTACACTGGGCGTGTAGGTACATATTACAATTTCAATGCGTAATTCTGTTTCTACATCCGCGGCTTTTTTGCCTTCGTTTTATTGCGAAATAGTATTAATGATATACCACGTGTCTATTCGGAATACTAGATCGAGCAAAGTGTTCCGACCGAAGACGTGGTGTAAAATCATTTTTCTCTGCTGTGGTCGGGGCAGATACAAATGGTCGCTAGATCCTACAGGGAAGCTATTTTAGCGATAGCATTTACTTTTCTACCTTTTCAACAGGGAAACGAGTTGGCGTGGTGTAAGTAAGAGCCCTGTCTAACGTGATTCACAGTCTGAGAAGCGATCTTGAGCGGTCGCGGTCGTTGGATTTTATTCGGACTTTAAAGTTTACAGTCCGCTTAAAATGATAGAAACATTGCGGTAACATCTCTTATCATTCGCATATATCAATTTTCATGCCTGTTATAGGTACTGTGTAATTATCGTGACTTAAAAGTGGATGAGAAACAGGTTACCTATAATTCCCTCTGACCAGCTTCGATGCTTTATATGCTGTGCGTCGATCGGTAATGGACAAAACAACAGGCCAATTCTCGTTACCCCCGTGTTGCCGATTCAACAACACCTTCTCGATCGACCAGCAAAAAAAAAGTTCTATTAAAACACCGACCACGGCCATCTTCTTCGTTTCAGATGCAGTAAATATTACGCGCCCTTTATAAGCTTTATCGTTTACGACCGAAAATTAGCACACCGATCACTCATTATGTTTTATTACCGACACAGGTTGTTCAATCATGCAACACGACGCTTCACTTTAAACGACGCTCTTTGCATATACGGGCTGTCCCATCAAAAGAGAAAAAGAGCGTAATGTAATGTCAACAAGGAATTGCACGACGAGCGGCCTGTTTTCGTGTTTTCTCAGAGGGGAAAAGCTTACCGCTTATCACTTGCTTATTCGCTTGATAATTATCCTCCCCACTTAATTGCAATGGCTGCGTATTCTGTTCTTTGTCTCGTACAGTAATTCGTGTTGAGTTCTATTTATAAACTAAACGGGGACACCCTGAATGCTTAATTATTATTATAAGAAGGAACAATGATTGAGTGCGCCGCATAGATAGTGTCGTACAGTAGCCACGGTAAAACAGGTAATTTCGTTCCTTCGTTCTTCTTCTTTCCTCCAAGTTACGCGGTTAATCTTCGCTGGTGCACGATTAATGTCCGACGGTGTCCTAATTGGCGGCCGTAATAACGCCTCTCCGCAGTGCGGGTACTTGCTATCGATACAAGGCTGGATTTTCAAGCTACGGAAATAGATGGATTGTCTTGACTGGGACTATTTTCCCTTGAAACTCTCCCGATGTTTTGCCGAGTTCATTAATATCTCAATTAGGTATTCGATCTTGGGACACGTTAAGGCCGTCGCCCATTACGCCGAAGCGAAGCGCGGTGACCAAAGCGAAATGTTCGTCCCCGCTGTTCCGTCATATGGGCGAAGCGTCGCCGCTGCTGTTCTATTATATGAGCGATGCGTGGTCGCCGCGCTTCGGCCTAGTGGGCGAAGACCTTTAGGGTTGTCGATGGGAAACGAACGTTTGAAATATACAACAGTTCGTTCAGACGTGTCGTAAGGTAAAATTACTGAAATTGAAGATTTACATTGAGCGATTGATATTCAGACTCACTCGAGCACTCAAACTTTTTCGGCATTATTTACTCCACAAGCAGATTTTTTACTTTCGAAAAATTAATTGTGAATTTTCAGATTATAGGTTAAATGGAATTTTTTGATACTTTGCAACTGGACGCGAGAAATGTTTTGAAACTAAATAATTCTGAAGTGCAGTTATCAATATTTTAGAGTGCAAATCTGGATCACAGAGTAATAGAAAATGTTTTATGTACCTACACACGTTATTTCTGTGCTTTTCAAAATCATCTAAGCCCATTGCCACTTTTCTGCTTTAATGCAACATTATATTCCTGTGAAGTAGTACCTAGCCTTCATTATGTCAGTAACCAAAAGCAGCAAACAGAGGCAATCTTTAAGGTTTATTAAAAAAAGGGAGTTTTAATCGTAAGGTAATTAAATAATTGATTACAAGTTTTGCAACTATCGATATATTATCATCCCAGTGATAACATAAGTGTATCAAAGCAAAGAAAGATTTGCACTATCATACAGTTCCAGGAACCGAATGTGCAAGTCTTTCGAACTTTTTGTTCGTCGAATGAGTACTTTTATAGCATCGAAATGAAAATATAGCACGTCATTTAGAATACACAAAGTAACCTCGAGAAACACACGTCCAAAATAATTAAACCCCACAAACAGTTGTAATTGTTCCCGTCTCCATTCGACATCCTATTCAAATTTCTCATGGCGATCTACCATTCAGTGGGCTTTCGCGTTACCTTCAAATTAAGCAGCTTAAAGTCTAATAAACCATGTAACCTAGCATCATCGCGGATCCACCATCCGTTCGCGATAACTTATATTAATCACCCGAAGCACACACCCCGCCTAGCCTCTCAATCAGGATCGAGCCGATCGCGCCAATTATATCATCCACTCCGTACCTCGGCCTGTCAATTAAGGGTTAATATTTCGCCGGAGCGCATGCGCGGAAAGTAAGAGGGCAACGCGTGCAGCGGGCCGAACGACGGAGCAATTAACGTTACCATAAGGATTAACAACCGATTCCCCAGAGCGAGCGCGCACGATAAAAGCCGACAGAGAGAAATCCACGAGGGGTCTAAAATACGAGCCGGTGGTGTATACCCGGGGCAGCCTGTAACCGGAAAGTGGGCAAGAAAAAAAATGAACGACGGCCGGTCAATTTCACTGTGCAGATTAAACGGAAGATTAAATCCATTGAATGGATGCAGATTACCGCGGTGTCTGGATGGAAATTCGAACGTAAAGGGAACAATCGCCGCGCCGCGGCGAGTTCGATCACACAACGCCCTTGAAGCGACCTTAAGGATGACCAGTACTTCTCTCTTGCACTCCCCTTCTCCTTCCTCGCCTTTTCGCTTTTTTTCCCCCGAGCGTTTGCTTGTTTCCTCTTCTCGGTAACTGGAATGCACTGGCAACAGGCATAGCGCGCATGACGTTTCCATTAAACTTAAGCTTTCTAGCGCCGGATTCCCCGCTCGCGCAGGACGTTGAAGGCCGATTAAACATTCACCCAAGTTCAGATGTATCTTTATAGCGACTGGAACGCCACGCCGGGCCCTTTAACCCGAGACCACGGGATTTTACCACCGTCGGGGAGAGATCAGATTTGTTGCGTTACGTTTACTTGAACTCTTAATTGCCAATTATACGCGTAACCGGCGTGTTTCGTCGTGCCGGTGCGCCGCGATTAACTAATTTGTGACGAGCATTATAGCTTCGTAAGGGCGGGGGCGGATGGATTAATAGTTGCGCGCAGAGTATCACACTGCCTTGCCGCTTGTTGCCTGACCTGCTAAGGAATTACGGAAACGGTCGGCTTTTATTTAATCGTAATAACTAACGAATAGTTCGCTCTAGTTTCTGGTCGAATTAAGTGATGCGTACTTAGTTCTTATGCTGTAGGAATATTTGAACGCTTTTGTGCGTTTCTTTTAAATCAAAAGTAGTTTCTGTACTTTTGCAGGACAATGTGACTTTATTTTTCTTACGGTAGTGTGATAGAGAAAAAAAACTGAACAGTTCTTATATTTAAAGTTTTGCTTTAGCTCACACCGTTATAAAGTTAGATAAAAAAAAAAACACTGGTGCTTGCATTCTGCAATATGCGTTCTACACTCACACTAAGTTTCATTAGATCTGAGCTGTCGGGTTGGGAACGTTTCCTTCCGAGATACATAACTTTGTCTAATGTGAAAGAATTGATCTATCGTTTTGATAACCTGTGCTAATGAAACAACACGTGTACGAGTAGTGATGTTTGTGTATTAGTGGTAGAAAGACGTTCGTAAGTGTGGAACACATATGTGGTATTGTTTCTAAGAATTTTAAACAGTCTATAGATTCTTTTGTAGCGGACGTATATTATGAGCGTATGAATATTATGTCCAAGTTCACTACATGTCATGTTTTACAGTTGGTAATTTTGCAATATTTCTTGTACAGTCGCTTGCACGAAGACGAAGTACTTCTTTCCAAGTTTCCATTCAACCAATTTTTATGTTTCTAAATGTATCGACTGTCTGACCCAACCACTGACCCTTATCATTACCTAACGGCCACTTTAAAATTAGTTTGACTTTCGATACATGACAAAACCTCGTAACTTCTATCATTAGATATTATTCAAACACTTTATTAGTTTCTTTTCTTTACTCATTGCACACTAATTCATCAAATCGTAGTTCAAATTAACAGTTCATCAAAGCAGACAAAAAAAAAACATTAACAATTGAGGATATCGGAACCAATAGTTTTCCAGTTACAGGGTACGCATGTTGCGTCTTCTTTGTTAGTTAATCATATACAGAAATATGATATACCAAATCTTCTTTCGTACCTAAAATGATTTCAAAAATAAATTCACAGTGTTGCCTACAAGCGAAGATAAATAGTTCATGCGAACCTTAATAAAACTGCGTATTAAATTGTCCATCCAAGAATAGAGAAAAGTCAAATAAAATTTTCCCTTCACTGGGTACTCCACTTCATAAAATCTATTTCATAAAATTCTTTCTGCCGCGAACGCCATAGCCACGTCTCGTCGTGAGTCCCGACTGAGATGGCAAGTTCAAGCAATTTCTAAAACACGATCGCGATTATTTCGCCGGTACTGCTTGCGCACTGACAGCTACGCCCTATCCAATAAATCGGCCAGCGGGCCAATAAATTCAACGTAAGCCGCTTCGTTGCAAATGCGTCGTTAATCGTCGGACGAGTTTCTTTGAATAAAACCGTGTGGTCATATGTTGCACGCGCGGCGCGGCCGCGCGCATCGTGTTCCGCGTGCGATTGCCACAAGTTAATGCAAAGTCAAGAAGTGACGTATCTTCTATCGCTTGAAATTTACTTACGTAACAGAGCGTCAAACCGCTTTTTGCGTCCAAGCGTTTGCTGGCCGCCAGCGAGCGCCGACACGCACGTGTCGTTACTCGCGCACGTGCACGCGCTAATAGCGATAGTCTCGAGGCATATCGAGCCACATTTAAACATACCGCGTAACTTCTAGTGCACACTACCGACTTTCCGTCGACTGCACTGTTCTGGATAATAAAATCCAGCTGTGCTTGCTATTCGAAACTGCTATTGTCTTCGTTCACTCCGTTCAAAATATACAGTCTTCACTATTATCGAGTCGATGAGCTGCAAACAAATATGCACGCGCTCATTATCCCGCTCATTATTAATTGCCCAGAAATTCTTAGAACTCTGAAAACTATCGATAGTCTAATCTCAGGAATATTAATTTTTCCACTACCGCTTTGTCGCATATCGAGTTGAGAAGCGAAGGCTCAAGATCCATGGAGGCCTCTAAAATGTTAGAAATACAAATAATATTCGGAGGCACTAGAACTTTGTCTGATGATCCAAGTGATTCGAAGGTCTTTTATAAGTTTAAATAAGACTTCCTTGTTACATAAGCAGTAGACGGAAGAATACTCTCATTTCGTAAAACTTTACGCTACCACTTCGAAGCTATCCTCAGTCATACATAGACAGTACTTTCACTTGACAATTAATAATTCTATTTGGCTCCAGAACTTTTTAAGCGTTCAAAATTCCCAATATTTTCCAAATATCTTACCTACCTACTTCAACTGCTGACTTCGAACAACTTTCGAAGCGACGAGAATTCCCGTCCCATTCAATTATTCGAAGATTTCCAAGCCGAGGATCGATCGTTCATCGCTGTGCACGCCACATTCAAAGAACCGCGGTCACGCGCTTTCCACACCATCGCATCGGTGCAGTCCATCTCTCTCTCGTCATTTTTTCTTCCAACACGCTGTCCCTTCAATGCATTTCTGTTTGTCATTGCCATTACTCGTTTCCTTTCCCGGCTGTTTGCCTCGCGCATGTTTAATTTCCATGCAAAATTACGAGCGCGTCGCGTGTATTACCGGGGAGACTTATGTGTCTTTTTGCAACGCACAAAGTAACCAGCGTTGCGTGACTCTACTGTCGATGTCGTCATTAGAAAATATACCAGTGTCACAAGTCGTGGCAAGGAGTGGAAGAGAACGATTTCTTCAAAAACACTTTATCTCGCGATATTATCCAAACTACCTACACTTATTAACGCGAATGTGGTCGTCAAAGAAAAAGAAAAAAAAATATTAAGTCGTCGCGAGCGTGCGGGCTCAGTCACATGGTCCCGGCAGGAGTAACAGAGGGAACAGGAGTTTAAGGAAATGTCACGTTCCCGCTACCTTTTCGCAGGAGTGGGTGTCCCGAGTAGGGATTGCGCATTCCTCTGGGGTGTATACGTAGGAAGGATACTGCTACCGCTACCCCTACCCCTACGAGTACCAACAGTTGGCGGCGCTAGGGCACGTTTTTACCCTACCAGGGAACAAGGAGTGTCGATCGCCACTTCTTCTCCTTACGATTAGTAAAATTACTGGTTAACAGCTAAGACTGACTTTTGCCAAAAAAAAGCGGGCCGCGTTTCTACAGGTCAGCGAAGCGGAGCCCGACGTTTTTTTTCTCTGTCGCCTCTCCAGTCTACCGAGCACTTACCTACGATCTTATCGCTTAAAATTACACGTCACGCTGCGCCAGGCATTAACGATCGCAGGATCATTCTTCCATTCCGCGATTTGTATTCGTGATGGACGCGGGGCTTTTTACATGATTTATACAGGATGATCCGTAATTGCGCGTCGATACTTGAATGGGCGAACCCAGAGAATAAATTAGATACCTACTAGATGTTCCGTGAACATTTTTGATGGGACTGATTGTGAGTATATCTCAGGTAGGATGGCAACCTGTTTGGATATTCAAAATCTGATACGTCTGTGCTACGAATCTGATATCTTAACCCTCGCTTAGGAGATGCAGAAATTCATTTGGATTTAGTCTAGATATCAAGCTATTTATGTTATTTGTTACGTGTTAGTGTTATTTATTTTTAAAAATGAGAATTACAGAAAGCGATAGTGTAAAATTAATATAAATTATTTAAAATAAAATTATTCTGGGGTATGCTCATATGAAATTATATTGTGCGTGAAAATGGAGTTCGAATCCGCCATGGGTTTCATTGACGAGGATTGAAGATGTCCGATGCTTACGAAAATTACAGTGTGTATGTAGAAGTACGTTATTGGACCTTCCATGTACTAATAGCAGGCCACGAACACAACTGTATGATACCAAGTACACAGCTGTGCGAAATACTTGACGACCCTACTTCTGCTTTCCGAGACACGATATGGAAAACGGCATTCCGTTATCAGCAAATACTTGACAGTATTTCGTACGGCAGTGTACTTACACTGCAAATATGTAAAAAATGGGGACAATTATTTAGGAGTCCCACTTGGTTATAACAAGAGCAATGTTTTCTATCTGCTGCACATTTAGAAGCAGGCTTGCGCTCGCTGTTAACCTTTCTCAGATTTCCGAATTATTCATTAACTCTTGAAAACATCCATAACTATATTTTATAAATAAAGTAGAGACCTATAAATGGTACAGGTTTAGGTATAGATTATATGCATTGCAAATGATATCGAATTCATTCCACTCATGCGTGATAATAAATTGAATTTGTTAATTCATAAATACGAGGTGCCAGATAAAAGGTTAAATATTGCAATGATTAGAATTCACGAGTCGATTATGAACTTTAATATATCGATTATGAGATTTAATATCAGAAATCTAATTTGACGCGTAAAGGGTGTGAACATTGCGATACCTATGATTTTTTCCCTCGCAGGAAAATTGTCTGGCATTTGCGCCTGTCGTCCTTGGTGACCCTTGTCGACACTCACTGGCGCTATTTTAATCTGACAACTTAATGCATGCTTATGTCTATATATCTTATACACTTTGGCCAAAGTTGATGTTTCAATATAAGCAATACGTCGTGTGGTCCGTTCATCCGGAGTGATTAGCGGAGCCGAAGGGTATAGCGATTTGTAACTCTAATCGGTAGCAAAGAAATAAGGGCGCGAGATATGATCGCGTCGCAATTAATTAGAGCGGTTCCAGCCGTATAAATAATTACCCAGAGTGCCGGGGGACAAGTACCGAGGCAGCAAACAAGTGCGAATTACATGCGTGTGTGGACGAATAGAATGTGGTTGATTTGGGACCTCGTGGAGAACAAATGATTATACTAGCGCTCCAAAATTATCAAAGGATCCATCGGAATTTGATATTTGGATGCTTAAGGGGGGAATCCTATTCTTTGGGCTAAAAACATACCGAAATTTTAGATTTTTTTTTAGGAAACTAGCGATTCGAATAATCTGAAATATTGACCATATTTTTATGCATCTTTGAAGAAGTTGTAGTTTTTTTTATATTAATTTTTTATATTAAATATACAAGCTATGCATCAAAATATGATCCAAATTTCAGATGAATCAAATCGCTAGTTTCTTAAAAAAAATAATAAAAAGAAATGAATTTTTGCATATTTTTAGCCTAAAGAATGTGATTCCCTCTTTAACAGACCAAGGTGTTGCAATTAAAAATTCGAAATCACACTTTTGTTTTATGTGCTCGTCATCGTAGCCACAAACCTGAGGAAAGATCGGTACCCCTAATCAAGAAAATAACTCCATTCCACCATCTTCAATTCATCGAAGTTGCAATGTTCTTTTGACACCCAGAAACGTATTTCTTGATAATGTCACTTTCTTAGGACATACTCGCACGACACTGACAGCATTCATACAAATTCAGAAGAATAATTAGATTGGCATCACTTGAATTCAGAATTTTAATACCAAAATAATTGGTGGAATAAACGTGATACTCGAAGGTTACAAATGTGTGAGTGATTGTACCTACCTAAATTTGTCAGAAATACCAATCACGAACTGTACAAGCCACAAAACTGTTTCCCGTGAAAACCCCACCGTCTACTCTCTCAAACGCGTCCCCAATGTTTTGCTTGCGCCAGTTCAGATCGAGCTAGCCAGGTTGCTGGGCGACGAGGAAGGTGAAACGCATCGTGCCTGGTGCCGGCGTAAAAGGTCGAAGATAAAGCGACCTGTCAGAGGAGGCGCCAAGAGCCAGCAATGCCGACACCCATGATTTCTCGCGATCTTCATCGGTGTGTCTGCCTATCTAGTCCCTTTATCACGTGCACGCGCGCATCGCGTGCAGGCGCCGCGTCGCGCCGCCGCGGGCTTTTGAAACAGTGTGCAAAAGTTGTGAGTGCCACTCGTCGGTGGTCACCAACGGAGGTGGAAAGCTGGGGAATCCGGATAGGTGAACGCGATCCTGTACAGTCCGGCGAGAAACTCGCGTGGAGGTCTAATTCCGTCAATGACGCGCGAAGACATCCGCGAGTAGACTCGTAACGACGCGCAATTACACGAGGAAATCGCGTTGGGAATTCTCGTTTCACCTGGGTCGCGACCGTCGCTGGTCTCCTCTGCAACCTAGAGGTCAGTGGCGAATGTTGGGTGACAGTAGGGTATGTCGTGGCAGAGGAAAGTAAAGGCACGATTCAGGCTTCTGTAATAATTCTTCAATTCGTTGATCGGGGACACCTCATATGGCCGCGAAGCCCTGGAATATTTGTCATTATATTCGACGCTCTATCTGTCGCATACTTTAGAGTAGGTACACCTAAACTTATTCATACTTATCATTTTTTTTTATTGAATTATTCATTCGTTCCTCATTAGCAAGTGTATTATATTACTAATGACTAATGGTGGCCTGATACGAAAAATTGGCGTGTGAGAAGTAATTAGAAGCGCAGCAGCGAATATTCCGTATTACCCAGAGATCCAAAACACAGTTATTTTAAAAATTTTTGGAAAAAAGTCATTAAGTAAAAATAATTTTTATTTAAATGCAAGCCAGTTGTTATTAAATCTCAAAGAAATTTCTCAAGAAAAAGAAATGATTAAGAAATACTAATTTTTAATAGCCATTAATCATTATCGATGACGGAAATTTAATTTTGGTTACTAGCAATTTCTTTCGATGGTGAAATTTTTTCTGGTTACATTCGATCATTGTAAATTATTCTTATTAATGTCACTAATAATTAATATTCATTGGCAACACGAGAAATAATTAAATACAAAACTTATATATTTTATGCAGCAAAGTAAAAATAGAATGAAAATATATGAAACAAAGAATAGGAAAAGTTGACTAAAAAAATTTACTAAAATTTACCGTTTTTTGCTTAATAAAGTATTTTGCTTAGTAAAGTTTTTTTCATGGTTTGGCCATCGATAATCGTTAGGTACTGATAGCCAAAAAATTTGAATTATTCATTATGGTTATTCGCAAGCAAAATCATTTAATTAAAGATATTAAGTAAAGATATTATTACACCATGACTTTTAAAATTTCTCCTATAACAGTTACGATGTCGGGAATTACCGAATATTACCGTTAAGGTCTCTATAGCGAGCGTGGCGCTCGTGTCGCGCAGCTTTGGCCCTGGCGAACCAGGCCGCGTAATGGGGAGTCATGTCTTCGTTACTCCGTCTGACTGGCTATCTTCAATCTCGCGGCAATTTGAATTCTCCACCGACACCGTCCGCGCCTACCCACCGCGAGGTAAACGAACAGAGTCAAGCGAAATGGAAAGAGAGAAAATCGGACGCGCGTCTCCGAAAGAGAAACAGTGAGGAATGTGGTCGTGTGGATGCATAAATAGACATGTGGACGAACAGGAATACGGGCGGAGGCAGGGCAACGATACCGGCAGAAACGGAGAACTGTTCCATCGTGGAAACGTGGCCTGGGCTGACGAGCCCCGATGGGAAGATACGCCGGTGCACCCGATTCACCGATACTCACAGAAATAAACAGATAAGCGCACCACGCCGCGCAAAGCCACTTGCCAGCCTTGGAGCCGCACTCTTATCGATAAACCATTATTAATCCCCGCCGTTGGGGCATCCAGAATTTTGCTGGCCGTAAGTACTGCTGCTGCCAGTGGTGCAGTTTGATCGGACGTTAAGATTGAGAGAACCGACGGTATTTTTGCGTTAAAAGCACTTTTAGAAAGCAGTTTTGTCCTGTGGGTGACCGTGGCTGGTTGAGTTTGAAATGTTGCTCACATGGGATGGGTAAGCTTATTACCAGTGTCTTTGACCGAGTATGTACCTACATTCGAATGGTTCGTGATCATTACTTGGGGTACTCGTTTTGCTTCTCGAATTGTAGCATTCCGTTTTCGTGTTACTTCGAAATTTACAGTGATGAGCTGTTTAGTGAGAGCTCACAGTCAGTTAGGAGTGTCCCATTGATTTTGTACGAAGTACTTTTGAAAGGAATCCTGTTTAAATGGGTAGGAAGTTGCTCCACATGGGAACGTGGCTTTGTGAGTGGTATTTGTGAGTGGTAGCATCACGTTTGCAGCGCGCGCGAGACAGAGCTCGTGGCGTATAATCTGATTCATTGATAACGAGGAACGGGTCAGATCGATCAGGACGTCGACGTAAGGTGCATGTGATACCGCGATGATGAAGATCGCACGAGCTGAGTAAGAGAAGAAGTCCGCCCGCCCCATAGAAGAAGATGGATAGAATGCAATCTCGTTACAGGGCTGTCTTCCCGCGTTCGATTATTCGATTACTTCGTTCCCTTCCTCAGTATTTTATGCTAGTAAAAAGTATCTCCATTGATTGCGACTCAAAAAGATGTCTTACGATTTTTAGCGAGCAACTTTATGCAACTCTATGCAATATTTATTCAGGACACTTTTACAACTCTGTGCAATACTTATTTTGCAATCATACAACTGTATGCAGTTCTTATTTACGACATTTCTGCAACTTTATGCATTATGTATCTACCCGTTTATGTAGAAATCTTATGCAAACCCATGAAATTCTTATCTATCACATTTTCACGACTCTGCGTAATTCATATTTAGGAATCCTAGGCAACTCTGTGCAATTCATACATACAAACCTGATGTTTTTTATACTATTTAGTCAACGAATCTTATACACCTCTACCAAAACGAAATCGATTAATTTCTGCAATTCAGTAGAATTCTATCTGAAAGTTGCAATATCATCCCCCATACTACATCAAATCCACCTCCGCGAATTCCTTCTGAACTTTCTATGTACTCTACAATTCTGCGCGATCCCGTCCATAATTTCCACCAATTCTCCATCGCGGTTCCACTGACAGAATCGCATGCAAGCCCCCGCCGAGAAATTCAGGCGCAGTTTCGTCGCGGCTTTCTATCGCGCAGAGGTACGCGGCAATCGTCTTCCTGCAGTTTATTAAAATGTATTCAGTGTTGCGTAAATGTCGCCCGCGCACAGTCGATTTCCCTGCGTTAGCAAAGGTTGGAGGCATGACCGTTGGCATCCGCACGCGCCAACTAACAGTCGGTTTGTTATTACACACCAACACGGTCGACTTGAATTTTCACTTATGCAATATGACTTGCGGACTGACAACACGCGAATACCCTGCAGTTTGATCCGCTAACGTCCACCGCGGCAACGGTGGCGGGCGGGGTCGCGCATCGCTTTATACAGTTTCTATTTTAGAAACGTTGTATGCAACGCTCTCGGTAGGTACATAGTTACCATCGCGCGCTATCGAGCGGCGAGCGGCCGATTATTTTCACGGTCACGTAATCGACTTAATAACCGTGCTCCTGGGAGATAGAGCAAGGGCCTTCCACGGAATCACTATGATTCCACGTCCGTCTAGATCAGAATTAGACGTGGAAAACGAGTTCACTCGTCGTTGTTGCTACTCGAGCTTCGTTTCGATTCCCCTGACCAGCTACCGTTAAATATCCAGCCAATTTCCATCCATCTGCCTCGATAGAGTGGGAAGTTAGGGGCATTTTCTCGCCCGGATTCTCTCTTTCCGGTTTTCTTCTTCACGAGTCTCGACGAGGCCGCGCACGGGCTTCGTGTTCGTGCAACATGGCAAGAAGTCGGTCGTTGCTAAGCTTTCGCAAAGTGACAAGTCACAATGGTTACTCCATCCGGTGCATTTGTTGCGCCCCCGGCGATTCTATTTGCGATTCTGGCCGGGTCAGGCAATTTTGGGAAATCTTTTAGGAAGCAAGCATCGGGGAAGCGTTACATAGTTGCCTGGTACGTGAGAAATGGCAAGTGTGCATTTTAATTAGCTTTCTCTTTGTCGAAAATGTGTTATATTTGAAATTGAAACGAACGAACGTGTATTGCTCACTTTTTGCGCGTTGCTTTCTGCGCGTTGTGGATGGTGGGGATAAAGTGGCGGTAATTTTTTTTTTTTTTTGAAGGAATAGAGTACCTAATTGCATTTTTTTTTCAAACGGCGAAATACGTCGCATAGTAAACTAATCATCTTAGTTTCTAAAAAAAGTCGTTTGAACCAATTTTAAAAAAAGTTATTCAGTTTTATAGGGTGTCCGAATACTTTTGTCCCCCACTATACTATATGTATAGAAGATGTTATGTTTTTATACCAGGATTTGTGTAACATTTGGTAATTGCTACAAGCAAAAGTTGGTGAAATTTCAATGCATGTAACACGGGCTGGAACAGAAATAGGACGGGCCGAAAGCGACTGCTAACTAGCGACGGTAATTGATCCACGTTGGCAGATGAGAATTCTAAATCTCCCCAAGTAATTGGAATAGTCCGTGAACAGAATTACAAATTGAACCAGCGTCGTGTCACGTCGGAGAATAGATTTCTGTCAACGAGACGTTTATGATGCTGCCTTTCTTCCATTTATACCATACCAGTTCAACGGTCAGACCTGATTCGAACAATTCCATTGCGGAGCGTTTTGAAACATTGCTATATAGTGTATAGTAACAATGGTCCATCCAATTCGACTCATTGCAGATTTTTCGATCGCTATAGTTATTGTCCTTATTCGAGCCACTTTGATTTTTGCTTGAATCTCAACAATTCGGGGAGTCTTGATGGGTCTTAAAGGTTTCCACCTATCTTGAGCGATGACATAGAATCCTTAAAATCCTAGTCGTCCTTTGAACGAGCTGCCCATGGTTCCTTCGTTCCACATTTCATGCTGTTTTACTGATTTCGCTTGATTCTGCAATTAATTAAATTAAAAATTTCCTCTGTTAAGAATAGGCTTTACCGTGACCTATACCTCCGACTTTCATTCATATTATTAATACGTCAAATTCCTGTCAAACATTCGATATTCCATATCGTCGAAAATACCTACTTTTTTTCTGGACATACGTAACTCTCTAATATAAAAAATGGAGGCATCGTTCAAAGTGCTAAACTACAGCGACTATCTCCCTATTTAACTCGCACAGAATTTTGCAAGAAAAAAAAGAAAAGAATAGGAAATGTAAATAAGCTTTGTCCTAATCAACAAGAAAATGTTATTCTTTCATTTTCCAGTGACTAGAAGCAGTTAAACTTAAATAAAAAAATTGCAAATGTATCAGCTTCGTCTAATTTTAAGGGAGCAGCTGTATAATAATATAGTTTCTCAGTCCCTTATCGCATAACATAAATGCAACATGAATCTGGCACTCAAGTTTCAAAGGATTCCAGGAGCAAAAGAACAACGCCTCATTCTTAGCCTGGCTGACATAAATTTAAAGCGTTCTCGCTTCGAGGATAGCCGCTAAGATAACCGTGCACGATGTAAGTATAATCCGAGCGGAACAGGGGAGGGGGGGAGAGGATGGGAGCATAAAAGTATAATGTATTTCATGGACGAGCATCCTTTTTTCTGTTAGTTTTACATCGCCACGCCTTACTTGCATCCCACCGAAAATGCAATACTCAGTTTACACCAGGTTAGACTTGTTCGAGGCGTTCCGACGATTTTCTGATTACACAGGATCGTTCCTTTAAAGACAGCTTGTATTACAAATACCTGGATATCAGCGCATAATTGGACTGGTACCTCCTCCCCCCTGTACTTTTTTCAAGTTAATTGCGAACACGGCGCTGCAGAAACCGGATATCGTCTGTTGAATGATTGAAAGTATTGATGCACTTAGCGGTCGAGGAACAGTTGCAGAAACTTTTGAGCGGGCAAAATAATACAGGAGAATGTCAGATAAGAGATTGTTAATTATATTTGAATATAGGTCATTTTTCCAAGGAATTGTTAGGTTAGTGGGTGAATAGTTGCCATTTAATAGATTGATCTTTCAGCGGCAAGCGTAGGAGACTTGAACATTTTTTGGTCCAGGGTTTATATCCCGTTGCGGGAACTTTTCTTTTCCAGAAACACAATTGCGTCTAATGTTACAGTTACGGAAATGTGTTCTTCTTGTACTCTTTATTTACTCATTATTAATATACTGCTCGACACTATTTTTTGCCAAGTATACCTATGATTATGTACACATTAATTTAAACATGAATGCCCAAGAAATGGCACATACAATTTTCTAATTGATTGCGACACATTTTTTGGACGATAAAATTTGTCGCTTTGAATAGTCCACTTGTTTATTAATTCTTAAATTTGAAACAACGCCATCTTCTTCTAAATAATAATTGATAATTTGAAATAATGCCGTCACATTACACGCTTCCTATTTTATAATTTTGATTTTTGGAATAGTACTGGATACTACACATTGCTCATGTTTTAGAAATGTTACATGTTCTGGAAGTTTATGGTTTATCGAAATTTCAAGAAAATATTTTCGCGAATATACGAAAATGCGTTCAAAAAATTCACTCGAATGAAACAAAATGGAATTTCAAATCATCAGTCGCTATAATGATCCAGAAAATTTATTCATTCATTCATTTTTAGTCCCACCTAGCACAAAGATCAAAAATAAAAGTTATTGGCCGAACGAAATTGCTGTGCCTCCAGAAGAACTCAATTCTATTATCCCATCGAAAAAAAAAAAAACACCATTACACTTGAAATTCAAAAGCCATCTAACTTTTTTCCCCATTAAATTGCCGACTTCATCGGAATTTCGACACGCCGCGCTGATCAGTCTAAACCTCACGTGACCAGCGTGAAGACCACAAAGTCGTTCGGTGTTGAACACGAATCGTTCACGACACCGCACCGCGATTCGTGGGAACCGTTTCGCTCCAGACACGCGAATTTCGCGGCCCTTTGATCCTTGCCGAGGATCCCCATGCCGCTTAAATCGCGATGAACTTAACTATCCCGTTTATTACTTTGTGTATCCGCGCGCCCGCGTCACGGTAGCTGGATCGAGCCAGGGATCCATTATTGGCCGTTCAGCGAGCAGGACTGATCGCGAATGCAAATAGCTCGGTAACACGGAATCATGGAGCCGCGGGTAGTAGGCGATCCTGAGTGCTCCACCGAGCGGTCGAATATTGATGACGACGATTGGCTAGAGAAATCAGCCAGCGAAGGCGAAACGAAGGAAAAAGTCTTCCGATTCCCGTAGTCGAGTAATAAATATCCACGATGATCGTGAGCAATAGATACCTATACCGAGTAATAGTTAGGTTTATAAGAGTAGTTCGTGACTCGTGTATCCGTAACCGAAGAGTTTGGAAATATAGGAGTCTATGGAAAGCTTTTGGTAGAGCCAGCCGTCTGAAAGTAATGATTCAACGACAAATGCTCCGCAAAATCCTCCACTGTGAGCATCGCATGTCCACGGAATTCGCGGTGTGGAGCTTCTCTCTGTCTGCTCGGTTGCGCCTATGCACCGGTCACCGAAGTATGGTATCGTGACGGGAAAGAGGGCAGGAAAGGAAGAAACACGTGGCGAGAAAGGGAACGTGAAGAAGAGGAAACCAGCATGCGATGTAGGTAGAACGATCGATGTGGTGCGGTCGGAGGAACGGAAGCAGCGTCGGGATCGCGTGTCTACGCAGCATGCACGGGCGAGTTAATATGTGTAACTAAGGCAGGGATCTGCTTCAGCGAGAAAAAAAATGCTTTTTATTGGATGATGATTAATGAGGGTGGTGTGGGGGGGGGGAGGGGGAGGTGGGAAGGTGGCAGCGGTCTTGGGGATGGCAAGAGATAATCTGAACGAGAATTGGCGATGCTCGCTGGGAACTTGCATAACAACGAACCTGCTGGCTCAAGCTGGCCATTGCACTGTGGACAACATGCACTTCTTGCATACGCGGCCGAAAAGGTCGGGAAGTGATGGTCGTTCGCTCGTGACGCTAGTGATGGGGTCAAGTTCAGTGCACGTGTTTGATGCACCTTGATGTATGCACCTGAATAATTCTCTCTTCTTCTTTTCTCTTTTGGCTTACGTAAGGAGGGCAAGAAATAGAAAATAACACAATAGAAAGATTCTCAGATTCGAGATAATGGTTTTCAAAGCTTAGGATTATCGGTTTTCTTATTTTGAATAGAACTATTTAGGGGTGGGTAATGCATGCCTGTTGCTATAATTGTAATGGCATACAATATATTTTTATACACTTTTTCAACTACATAATAAGATTTGAGTCCAGTTCAGTGGTTCTTTTTCACACACATTTCATATTAATTCCATACTTTCAAGTAAGTAGATATCCTATCCCAGACACTCAGAAGTACAAACCAATTCGATGACATCCTCAGGCTTGTGTCCATTTGAAAAATTACTTGAAACCGTGTCAATTAATATTTTAGCTTCGCTATAAATCCTTCACAACAATTCCATTAAGACTGAAACAAAACCTTAAATAACAGTAAAAAGGGATATGAGCTAAAAAAATATCCACTTCGCGAAAACTTTTATGATACCTCGTAAATAAGATTTACGTGTTGAGATTTAAGTGTTTGCAAGGTACAAGCACGCATAAAAATTCGCCACTCTTCGTCGTGCGTGTGTTGTAGTCGTAGCGATTGATTTTGGATCACAAATCATGCCTGTACAGTGTAGGTATGCATGCACAACGTAACGGCGTGGAGCGTGGAAGAGCAGCTTTTAGGATTCGACACATCACCGCAACAAGAAAAATTCAAATGCCGAATATGTAGTGGAACAGTTCTGGTTTCAGATGCCCGGATCGGCACTGATAAAATTCCGGTTTTACGCCTCTGAATCGAAGTAATACCGGTTCCAGAGTTTCTGGATCGTGACCGTCTCGTTGCCATTGCTGCTGCACTGCATCCCCCAGGGTGATCGCGGCAGGTACACGCTCCTCGCAAGCGTGTGCAGGCGTGTGCAGCACGTGGGAGGCGCCGGTTAGTTTCCCTTGACATTAGCCGCTACAATGTACCTACGTCACAGCCGTTTATCTCGAATGCGTTAGCAGCTGCCTCTCGCGGGCGTGCACGGGCGTACTTATTTGGCAAAAGGTTCGATCGTTCTGTCCGATTCATCGCGAGGAATGTTTTATCTCACACGCATATCGACACTCCCCTGCGACCCGTGCATTCTAACCGATGCAAATGAACGTTTTAACCGTTGCCGGTACTAGCAGGGACACTTGGTGTCCAACAAATTTCTCCTGACATCTTACTCGCCATCGACGATCTCGATTGCAATTGTCCAGTTAGAATGCTTCCTTCTTCGAGCTCTCTGCTCGGTATTCTGCAGTCTGAAGTCTCGCCTGCGCGACGCAACGGATTCTGACTTTCGGCGATGGGTGGCAGATGGAATATACAGGTGCGACTGAGAGGACGGTACAGGCGGGCGGGAGATGATACCTTATGCAAAAATAAATAAAAAATTGTCAAATAAAATTTTATTCATCCAAGGCTTACAATTAATTAGTTTTCGGGACAATCGATTTCGGTATTGAAGAGTCCTTGTAGAGAACACTGTAAGTGCCAAAATTAAAAAAAAAACAAAAATTAGCGGGAATGTCTTATGTGCCAATGGTAATACTACTAGTATAGAATTTCACAGTTACAATGTTTTCTACAAGGGCTACAGTTTGAAATTCTGAAGTTACCGATATGCATATGGTCTTGGGCGTAGATGGTTAATAGTTTACGTGAAATTAACCGCACCTGCTGCATCGCGACATCTCCTTCCAGTTGTTTCTGTGTTCGTCTGCCAAATCACGGTCATTTTTTGCGCGCGAGTCGAGCCTCGCAGTGATTTAACCAACAATATTCTTTCTCCATTTTTTCCCCTAAAGTGTCCGAGGGGACACTGTATTACGAAGTATCAGAAATAAACATTGAAATGTCTGTTTCGTTGCACTGTTGTTCCGTCCCGATTATCGCGATTCCAACTCACGAGTTCGTAAATCCCGTTTGTTAATTACCGGGAACGGATGTTCTACTGAACACTATTCTAATAGAAGTAATTAGGAGATGAAATGAACTGTGGGATACACTTAAACACAAAAATATATATTCTTAAACAATAACTGAATTAAAAACACTACAAAATTAAGATTACTGTTCAGACGTGTTGTAGTTGGTGGTTGTTAGAAGACTGACTGCTCGATTCCCAAAAAGCCTTCAGGTCGCAAGAAGGGATGTACTCGTGGGAAGGGGCGTGTATTGTTGACCTGAGTGCAGGCATAAGCCCGAGTCAAGACTCGCTAGATTCAGGGTCGGTACTCGAAACGCCGAAACCGAAAGACCGGCAACCGGCCGGATGACAGCAATAAACCCCTAAACGGCGCAACGCAGCTACGTGGCTATACATTTTCTCTACCTGATTAGCAGAACGCCTCGGTAGGTGGTAAACCTCTTCGAGAGGGAACGGTTTGATATGAAACAGACAAACAGAGACTGAACAACTGTTCCGTTTAAAAGTGTGGGGAAATAAGGGAAATATTTATTAGGGAATTGAACTTCATAACAGCTGTTTGCCCTTACGTCGTCATAAATTCGTAAGCATGTGGCCGAAGCCATGCACTTAATCGCTTACCATTTATCGACTCTCCCAACTCCACTTAACTAGGGCTGCCATCCGCCTGGGTTTCCCCGGATTTGTCCTTTTTTAACGGCCCGTCCGAGGGGATTTTCTTTAGTGATCCGGGTTTTTCGACGCTGCTCGCTCAAAAAGTCATAAATATTTTATCTTTATTTCTTGATTGCGGGCATAGTCTATAATTTACAGAAATTTTTGTCTTGAGATATCGTACCTAATATAAGAAATAGTTAGAAGTGTCCGGGTTTCAAGTGCAAATGTCCGGGTTTTTAATTCTCTCTGTTCTAGATTAGTGATTTTACGGATGGCAGCCCTCCACTTAACTATCTGCCGCAAACTTTCTGAGCACTCCGATTAATCTGCACACTTATTCGTAAAATTACCCACTTTTTTGCAATATTTCGTTCAAATGTCCACCAATCATCGTAGTTTTGGCGTTTTTAAGAAATCCTGTGAGTAAAGTTCATGGTACCGCTTTGGCATCTCTTTTTGGCAGCGCTGCACTAAGCGCCACCTAGAAATTGCATAAAGACCGAAAGCACGAAACAAAAATTTTATTTTTGTATCTTTACGAGTGTATTAATAAAAGCCAAAAACATTTTTTAGGATATGTTATAACCTGTTCTTGTAAAAAATTCATAAGAAACACCTATTTTCAAGGTTTTGACCGGAAGGTCAAATAATCTCCTTAGTTTTCACTTCAACTTCCGTTGCATTGTTGTGGGGGTAAGGATTCATTCCACCACGACATGCCAAGCAATTAATTAAGCTCCCAGTCTAAAAAATGACTCGACTTATTAAACCGTGCAAGAAACACGTCCGTTCTCGTGGTTTCCGGAACGCCTCTCTATAGTTTCTGTTTATTCCCAACAAATCAACGTGCACGTATCGTGATCTATAACTGTTGTATTATATTATGGAGATACATACGCCGGATGCTTGTTATATGCAGCAAAAAAAAACAGCTTTTCTTGTTGTTAGCTTAGAATATTAGGTTTTATAAGTAGTTCACTTCGGTATTCATGCAAACGTATTCATTACTAACACCAAAATAATTTTAAAGTGCTGGTAATCCTCGATAAAATTACTATAAATTTTATATGTCCACTTAGTAATTAATTCTAGCTTCCAATCGATAATTCAGCAGTATGAAATGTGCGTAATTCTATTTTCATTGAACATGAAACTTTTCTGGTAGTTGACAAAACTCCAATAATAGCAATAATACTTTTGAAATGTTATTATTAAAGTATTATATAAAACTTTTAAGCTAACCATGTCTTCCAAGCATCGGTTGTTTTAACCTTTCTAAATTTGATGGTACGATATGAAAATTAAACTGCTGGTGTCCATGGTTTAGTTTGCATTAGCGTGAAGCAGCTTTTATTGTGCCCGCCCTGTTGAATTATATCGCGCGTAAATCGGAGTGGTGACCATTTTTCAGCAATTCCGATTTCTCTTGCTTATTCGCACAAGATTATTAAAGGGCGCCTTAATAAATTTTATGCATACACCGCGTTACTTATACAGTCACAAAAAAAAGGAAGATTTACGCTCCGCGCGATGCATACAGTTTAATTGTGGGGGTTTTAATCCAGCTCCGAGAACATATTATAATAATCATAAGTTGTAATAATCGTAAGTTACGAGACTGTTCTTCGTTACGGGTGATTTTAATCAAATCATGCAAGGCTACGTGGCCATGGTGGGGATCAGCGTATGCTTCCTTTTAATTACTTTTAATAATTTATCTCGTTTATGCGAACGGTTGTAAATAGATGGATAAAATATTCCAACGTTACTGCATGCCCAGTAAGCAGATAAAAGTAATGCATATTTTGAAGTCAAAGGAGTCGTGTAATATACATATTCCTATATGTATAATAGTCTTATAAAATAATCCTATAATTCTTAGACATCTGGGCCTGAAACACTCCTATTGGATATAAGTTTGAGTATCAGATACGAAGGAAATGCAGTGATGCCAATATTATATAGTATTTCGCTAATATTTGTGTAGTTACGTAAGGCAGTCTGGAAATCTTCTCTAAGAATATCGTAGTTCAGTACCTTGCCAACTAAAACGTAGCGATTTATTTGAACTAAAGTGAGGCAATGGTTAAAATCTCCATTGCGTAAACTGTGCGCGCAGGCTCTAATATGAATTTTCTAAACGGACAAAGTGAAATTATTATTTCCTTGTCCAGCATTGTAATCGAGCCAAAATCATTTATAGGTACCTATTTCGTTTTCTGTAGCAAGATTATTAGCTGATCGTCGGTGGTCCAATTAATATTCACCCCTCTTCTCGCTGAATGCTTTCGACGCACTCTCGAATATCCTTAAAACGTGTTCGCGTTCGTTTGATTCGGCTAGATATGAAAAGAAAGCAATGGTCGTAGTCATTAGCAGTGCGAATAATTAAACAGGCTTTCATGACTTCCAATTAATGAGGTTATTTCCCCGCTCATTATAACATTTTCTCTTAATTGGCACGTGCACCGTGACTGGACACTTATTATATATTTCTAGCCGATATTAATATGCAGCATATATCCCGTTTCGATAGAAGAATAAGTTGCCTGCAATTAGATAGATGTTTACAGTGAAACTAATCTAGAATTTTCCTCTTTCCTTCGACACTTTGTCGTCCTGCCACTTTGCCAATAAAAATATTCGGTGCAGTTTCTGCATTTTCAAACCTAACACCACTTCAAAACCTAACACCACTTCTTTGAGTTTACTGCCAACGTAATTTTTCTTTGAACGGAGTGAAGCCTGCATGCAACGTTCTGCGGCACAGCATTAAATAAGTTCAGTGAAATACGTTCATACCTGTATTTGTTCAAAGAAGCTGCTTTCTTCCCATTGGGGTGGTGTTTCTCTAATCATCGATGCATCAGACCATTCCTCAGGAAGCGGCACTAATTAATCGATAATATGCTTCCTTATGGCTTCATACGGTTGTATCCTTTCCTAGGCTCCGTAACGCTTCGTGTTATTCGCCTTCCGGCTTAGAACAATGTACGATGCATCGGGAAATAATGATTGCCGGTACCGATCCACTCATACTCATTGGTAATGATCTTCGTTCAATGTGAATTACGGTAGACTCTCCATTATCGAGACTATTATAGTCAGACGCGATTGCTCGGTTCAGAGAATCTTCAGATAATAGAATCCTTCCTTTTCCAACGTCGGTCATTTCATTTGCTGTTTTAAGTAAACTAATATTGATATCGGATAGTGAGACAGGAAGATCACGAACTTGGAGATTTAAACAAATGGGTATTATTATTGGCGGCGTGAGAAAATAGTACAGTGAGAAAATAGTACAGGGAGATTAAGTAACCACGACTGACATAATTCAAGAGCTTTGTGAAAAGAAAAGAAAAGAAAACTGGATTTTATTCTTTAAATAAATTTTTATACTCACCTATTGAATTTTATTGAATTTGCATTGAAAATATTTTTATCCCTCCCACTCGTCCCCCCCTTTAAATCTTGAATTAGAGTTAGAAGAAGCAGAATATCTGGATATCAATGCTGTATAGAAGAGAATTCAAATGATTTATTTTCTCTTGGCACCATTTTTTTTTGTAGTATAAAAATCCGTTCTATAATTCTTGTTTCTACATCTATCAAAGAACTGGAATCACATGCAATAAATAGGTGATTATATGATCGAACGATACGATACCACTTCCATGCTTATCGTTAGGCATACCTACCTATGTATACTTACTTATGATCCGCAACTTCGGACTTGCCAACGAAGCAAACTGTAGTAACCCTGCACTCAGCAACTTGCACCCTTGCAACCTTGCATGCACACTCAAGTTGATATTTATTGTACCTACTTAGTCCCACGAGATTTAATTACTTCACTGTCTTCGAAACCGTTTTAGCCAGATACTACTTACTTTGCCAGTAGTTAAAGCTACCTCTATTTTGGAGTATTTCCGACTCGATCCGGTCCTCAGGATGAAGATGCCGCCGTTGAATCCGTCTTAACGATAGCTTCTACTAGACGATAGCCACCCATTTCTAAATCACTCCGCATCATATTACGTCAGAACAAGCAATCATTGTATGTAGTCAGATTGTCAGGGATATTCCTCCTCCAGAAATTGGTCGAATTCAGTGAGAATGTCGCTTCAAGGATTCGATCGTGACTTTTGATGGCGAAGTCTTCTTGGGACCCTGGAATCTGTGCCCGCGTTTCGTGGCAAGGAACAGTGCAAAAAAAAAGTAGCAAGAGAAAGGGGGCGACAAGGGGAAAGCTTAAACGGCCTGGGGGCATAAAATGGTAAACGGCGTCTGCGGACGGAAGACATAACAGCAGGCGAGCCGATTTATATGCGCTCCTTAGCCCGTGCAAGCACTTTACGATATGTAAAACCATCGGAGCTGCCATTGTGCTGACGTCGTAAAAGCGACCGTTTTAACTGCCTCAACTTTGAAAAACTTTCGAATAATAATATTGCGCTGTAGCACCGCGCGTTCGGCGATCCCTCCATAGTTACTTTAATTTTCCATAAACTTCGACAAGTTCCTTAGACTGCATGCGTTTGCTCTGCCACCCCTGCGCATTGCAATTATCCATTTTTTTTTTTTAATAGCAATTAACGTCGGACTGAGCAGAAAAGAATCGTGTAATGCGAGGGGAAGTGCAGAGAATTGAATAAAGTTTGTACGACTTTGATGTGTCATGCCGACGTTGGACTCACAAATCTAACAAATTGAATTTTAAGTTAGGAATTGTATTAGAGGAGATGTAAGCTTCGGTATCTTCGTGTTTCAAGGTGCATATCCAGGATGAGACAAAAGTATCGTGTCTCACGCGAGAGTTTAATCTCATGAGGCAATTATTTAATTATTTAATTATTTTTTCAATTATTTTTTAATTAATTTCATGAGACAATTGTCATGATATATTATCAAAAATTCATTTCTCGCGACTATTTCCATCATTTACATTTAGTTGTTGCTGAGATTTTTGTCGCGTAATTAAAGGGTCTTATGTAAAATTTCATCGTGGATTCGCACTTTTAGAATGCACCTATATCCATAGCTCCAGTCGTGAGTCACAGAAGTGTATACCGTGAAACTGGAACCCATTTTGTTAAATTACATTATTAGATAACTGGCGTGGCTCGCTCCTCTTCCTTTCTCGTTTGATGTAGAAACTTTCTATCCCTGAAAGAATATAAGTTCGCGTGTGTTCCACCGTGGAATGACGCGAAGCTATAGAATCCATTGCCAGTCAACAAATATCGTACGGGCACAGAGAAAAATTGAAAGTAACATATGGTAGTTTCCACGCTGTGCGTTTCGCTGTTATAAATTATGGAACTCGTTCGCTGAGTTTGAAAATAGAAATAATCTTTCTGTGGCGTGCACTTCGTGGATACGCGCTGTCTCCGGGTGCATTGGGCGTCGATATAGTAGCCAGGGGTTGTATGAGTTGCCACTAACACTTTGTAACAGAAGGTAGAGGAAAGAAGATGGGAGGTGCTACTTTTATTTCGGCTGTCTCGCGGTTAAGGGTTAATTAATTAAGCTGTTGGCTGTGTGGTGTATAATCAGGCAGAGCCAGTGGAACAAATAACTTTACATAAGAACTCGATCGATCGAAGATTGAAGGGTTACTATACAATAAAATTTTGTAGCTACTGAATGGTAGTGCCATTGAACTGGTGGTGCAAATTTGAATCTTCGGACAAGCCATAAATCGAAATTGTAGAATAACTCTTCTTTGAACGAGGCATTTTCGAAATGGATTACGTTGCGTGTGAATTTAAATGTAGTGATCACGTTCCAAATAAAATTGAATTTCCCAGATAACGTTGAAAATAAATTGTAGTTATGTATATGAGTAGGGGTAAGGTAGTATCATTATTTCATTTTTCTATTCAAGGAAGCTACAATGTCAACTATCCTACATATTTTTATTTATTTTTTATTCATATTCCAACGACCAATGAAAGACTACGCAGAACCACGCACTGGCAACTTTATATTTCAAGCCCACCACTGTCGAGGGGTTAAAATCTTTGTATTATTCCTGTTCCACTAACTCGAAGCATCGAGAAGGATCAGCAACAATTACCGTAGTTTCGCCCAGCACCCCCTTCTGTTTGCGCAAATGGTAAGGCGGTGGAGAGATGCAACTGATACAACAGAATTGACGCGAGACGAATGATTAATCATCGTACTGGTGATTGCTCAGCATTCGGCACCATAGTCGCGCTGCCCTTATTAATGACACGTGAAGTGCGTCCGGACACGCGTAAATTTATTTCCGTCTGGCCAGCAGCTGGTTCCATTACGAATAATGTCGACACTGGTGACATCAATGCGGGCACGGTGCGATCGCTCCAAGGCGCCATTTAGAAAACGCGCAATCGCCATCGCTGGGGACTGTTATAAAACGGCAGACGAGCGAGAGGGCCAGCAGAAGGCGAAGGAAAAATTCGAGGAGTCGCATGTGGTTTCTTAAATGCGCCAGTGGTGAACATAGTTCTGTATAATTCACTTAAGATATCGTAAGAAGGGGGTAGATATCGAAGTTCTTGGTAGGAGGCTCTTTATCGTGGGGCCATTTTCACGGGAAACGCTTTTGCGACTGCTCGGGACTGGTGTTTTATAGACATGTATAGACACCTACACGTCGCACAGTGGCCCGTGTCATAGGGAAGGTTGGTCCAAAGTAATATTTTCAAATCTAAGATAAATTTTTGGAATAAATTGCAATACTATGGCTCTAAAATGATAATAATGTACTTTTTTAATGTTAGATATTGAATATAAAAATAATGATAATCTTAATGTATAAAGCAGAAAGCTTCTACATGTTTGTGTGTTTGTCTGTCGCCTGAAAACTTTCGAACGATAAGCTCTAGGATCACGCAATGTGCCTCAGCTCATTATGCCTGACTAATGCAGATGAATGTGGCCATTTTCACAAGAAAAAAATAAAAATTTTTTTTGCAAATTTCGAGCGAAGCCGAGTAGTAAAAAGCTAGTTAACTATAAGTATACAAATTTAAAATACACGAAGATATCACATGGAGAAGAATATTATAATTAAGAGTATTAATAAACAAATTTCAAATTGCTTTCTTGAAAAGTACACTCGATAAGAATGATGGTTACTTACATATATGGAAAATATTGCTAGAATCGGCCACGGTCACTTCCATCCGTTTACGAATCGTCGATACACGATTCGCGCAGCTTTTCCCATTAACGCACGTGACGATAGGAAATACACCGGATGGCGGTAAGAAGTGCCAATGGAGAAAGAAGGGGAAAGCGTGCTGTTTACCGATACTTTATATTTAGAGTCGCTACGCCGCGCCATTAATGAAATCGTGCAAATGACGTCACGCGATTGTTAGCCACGCCGGAAGTTATGGCAATTAGGGCGACCAGCGGCGACCGCGGCTGCAGCTGCGAATCCTATTTTCGCGTGCACCTCGCGATATTTCCACCCTTTTTCGGTCATGCTGGACCACGTTCGCAGAGAGGAAGGGAAATATATCTGACTCTCTCCATGTGCCTAATATGTAGATTACGAAGGTCACTTTAGTTACCTAATATTTTAGTTATATTATGACCATTGTCGTTTTGCAACATATACCTGAAAGGTAAATTACACGAAGTGTTTTTAAGTTTGGACCGAAACAAAGAAATTTCAATTGTATTTATGGTATAATTTAGGTATTCAGTCACGATCGAAGTACTTGCCAATTAGTGTGTCAATACTTTCACATATAAATTCCTGCCTTTGCACGCTTATCTATATTTAATGGCCTTGTAATGCAGACTGTTTTCCTGAAAGAGGTTTACAACAGAAATAGAAACGCCGTTATCATACAGAGATACGTATACCATATATACCATAGTTGCTCTTATCAATCAAAGAATGCTTATATACTTTAATAGATACAAATTTTATGCTTCCACATAAGTTTCCACGACCCTCGTGATATTTAGATACAAAGTATATAATAAAACGTGTAAACCTAATCAACGTCCCCTGCACGATTATCTTCGCCCAAATTTCAGACGATACTTATTTACGAAACGTTAAATAAGCAGCGTTAAATAACAAAAAAAAAAATATCCTTAATTGCTGGGCTGCCAGACTGCACTCGCGCAAGCGCACTGGAGGCTCCCCCTTGCCCCGCGCAGAATCCGATGGCACGAAATAGGGGCGGTCTCCGCGTTCGATCATTGAGCGATGCACAGGGAAGGGCGGCAGATCTCCGCGATCTCTTCGATAACGTATGAAATCGTTAGCGAGCATAATCGCGTCAGCATAATTACGACAGCGATAAAACAGAAGGACCTCTCGAAGGTCCGGGCGTATAATCAGAGACCGGGCCGCGCCGTTGGAATTACGATTCCTCCTGGTGACACTCAATCACGAGCGTCTCGGACGGGCACGATAATTTCTCGGTGCGATCTAGATTAGTATGAATAATCTCGAGCCGCGCGGCAATTGCGTGTCCCTCGAATCGGATTACTTATTACACCAACGATAAATACGATCGCCGCGCCGCTCGGCACACAGGAGCCGGCCAATCGGCCGGGGCACCGTGCATGCGCAACCATCAGCCGGACGCGACGGGGCTGCCTGAACGCGAAGCCACGCCGTAAAATATAATTTACGAGTCGCGGAGCGTTTTTACGCCCGGTTTTCGAGTGCGATCCGCTCAACCCGGATTCATCTGCCCGATCCGAGAGTCCGCGTCGAATGAATCTTGCCGGAGAACGGAGATCGACCGTTACCGCGCGGTACAACCGAAAGAACGATGCACGCGTGGAGAGAACGACCCTTTGTTTCCGCTTCTCCGAATGCACTGCTTTTAGGCTGGCAGGGATTGGAAATACGATACGATACTGCGCTTTGTGTTCGCTATTTAAGGGAGGTTTGGCAGGAGTGCTGTCTATTGGGATAAGAACGTCCGATGCTGCAGTCTTTTGTGGAAGGTGCTGCTTTTATTTCATCGTACCCTTCTAGGACAGTTTCGCCAGCTTTCTACGGTACCCGCAAAGACTGATCCTTTCTGCTTTTTCTCCTCTTAGTAGTTAATAAGGGTTGATGACAGCTGAAGTGTGAATTCTGTACTTTTTAATTCTGCCAGGATCATTGCGAATGAGTACGGAGAAAGGCTAACGGAATTTTTCATTCACATATGCATATTTTTCATCTTCTTGACTAATATCCATTAAACTAGAAGCAATAGAAACATGAATGTAGATGCAAAAATATTTTACTTCATTACTTGAACGGTATTGAAGTGAAATATAACGTTGGCAATTGAGTGTGACCACCTTTGCTTTCTCCTGAGACGGGAACTTCGAGGTAACATTTAATTACTATCGCATTTGTCAAATTGTCTTCTGAGAACGCCTACGGACACATCTTGGTGCGCACGTCAATTATTGAACCATCGAAACCGCGCAGCCTCTCTGCCTTTGCAGGAATAATTGCTGGTTGCTTTCGAAGTAGGAACTTTATTTTCGAACGCGATCTGTTATGCTTGATCGCACCCAGTAAGCTATCGAGCGTGCAAATACCCTTCGAATATCAGAGTTACAGATCGAAATTCACGACAGTTCGCAGTAGTTTCGTAAATGCATTACAGCTCCGGGGAAAAACGATTATCATGTACCAAGCTTTCCAGCGTGGAATGCGACCTGCAAGAGCTAGTGACTTGCATAGTAAATTATTTTTATCTTGTTTTAAGGATACGTCGTAATTTCTGCCATTATTTATGGCTAATTTGCAAACGAAAGTAGAACGACACCGCAGAGATAAAAATTGTGGGGATCGTAAGTGTCATATGGAATAAGTTTATTTCCCTTGTGAAATAAAGAAATTTGTAAGTAGTACGCGCTGGTGTGGAGTCAGGCGTAGCGTAATACAATTCGAAATTGCTTGGTGTCTTAATGAGTAATAAATTGATTACCAAAAGTAAGACCTCCCTGTTCAATATCCCAGGCTGCATTCGAAAATTGTAAAATTCTGATGGCGAGAAACAGGTAGATATGTATTAAGAAAGCTCATGGGAAAATTATCAAGATAGACCTTTTATACATATACCTACCTACTCCGAATAGTTTCATGCTATTATTCTTTCTGCGACAACAGTGCGCGCACTGGTGAGAGATTATGAGGACACCGGGCGTCCCGCAATTAAACTCGGAAGTCGCAGAGTTAGCCAACGCGCGACGAAGGGACTAATCGGTTTCTCCGAAGCACCAAGTATTAAAGTATGGCAGGATGTGCGTCCTCCGAGGTGTACCGCCGCGCCGACCGCTAAACGTCCGTGGAATGGCACGAGAGGGTCCCTATTACCCTTGCGTCGAGCACCAAGTGTTCACGCAGGCGCTGTAAATTGGCCCCAAGTCGCGATGGCCAAATCCCCGCAATCAATGGGACGGGGCTAATTGCGATCTTGATGGCCCGTTCCGCGACGGAAACAATAAAAGAAAAATAGGATTCCTCGATTGGCAGCGTGCGCCCGTCAGCCATTACTTCACTCTGTTAACGCGGAAATGGCTACTGCTAAAGACACTTGGTATCGATTGAACGGCCGGTGAGGGCTCGAAGGGGTAGGTTCTTTAGTGTTTCACGTTTGTGTACGGATTCTAGTGAAAACCACGCCTGGAGGGATCGGCCATCTTGATGTATGAATGGGTGAATTCCTATTGGCCATGAAGTCCATGTGCACCGTTCCTCGGCTTCCCCCTCGAGATGATGCTCGTCCCAAAGAGGTCGAATTCCCCACTGTTAGAAGGAATCGTGGCCCCCGCTGTTAATAATACCAACGTAGGGTGGTCCGGGTGAACACCGTCCACACCTATCCCTCCGCGATCTATACAGAGCCGTTTGGCCATTGTGTCGGTAGACTTGGGCGCTCTGCTTGGCCCACTGTGTGTGGTGAAGGCTTCTGAGAAAGGGGGGCCTCAGGTTTGATATGGTCCTGGGTATACGAGCCTGAGGAGGAGGCGATCATTTTAGGGGGGTCTATGTTCAGAATTAAAGCTTTATAGTTTCAGGTCCTACTTATTGTTAGTTCTACTGCTTAACTGTGGTTCACATTTAGATGTTTAGTGGTTAAGAGTCACGTTAAACAACGTATGCTCGAATATACCTGCGTGTATGTTCTGTTTGGAATTCAAGGGGTTCAACCCAGATGTCTTTTAAACTCTGCTAAATTATTTATATTTATTTAAGAGTTTCGTAGAGAATTGAACAACTTGAATCCTATTTCCATCTGGAGTGCAATGTGATTGCTCTTTTATTTGTGTCGCTCAAAACTGTTTGGCAAAATATCTCCAAGTCGTAGTGTTCGGAAAGGCAGGGTAGCATTCTTCTTTAGGTTTGCCAGTGTTCTGTTTTTCAGTTTCACAAACTGGAGAAATTGAAATTAAATTTATGAATACACCTACTATGTACGGACATACCAGTTTGTGTGTATACCTACTTATCTTCCCCGAAGTAGATTTTTCATCATATGCATATTGTTTACAAAATCCTTATAGAAACAGGAGAAACTTTTAACTTCCTATTCTGAATAATATAGTGTATGTAAATGTAAAAAATAAGTAGCTGATTTATTTATTTCAACGCTTTATTAGAAATAAATGATATGTATAAATGTTTCTCCTTTTGTCTAGAAGGATAGTGTAAAAAATATGCACATATTCAGTATGCTGCAGCTACAATAATTAATGAAATCAATTAGGGAAAAGTCGATACAAGAATTGATTCTGGAACCGTTTCGGAACCGGTATAGAACCGAAAAAATAACGGTTATGGAACCGATATAAGGAGGGAAATAGAAACCGTAACCGAAGCAGATAATAGTTGGAAGTTTCGGTTCTTGATAACAGGTATTTTGAATATAAAGGTTCTGCATAACCGTTTGGAGAACCGAAATCGATATTATAACAGCATTCAAGCTCAGCTGCCAAGTGTCAAATAAGGTAAGTTGTCAAAATTTTTGAAATGTCACGAGTTTTTAAACCATATAGGACACTGAATTATTGTCTCAATTAACAAGGTAAGTCGCCAAATTTTTTTAATAGACTTTTTATGTAGGGTTTATAGAAACGAAGGGAACGCAGAGGCTTGGAAGTTGTCCGGAGAAGGTTCGACAGAGAAGCATCTTGTTTCGCATAAGTTTCTGGAAATTTATCAAATAAGGTAAATCGACAAAAATTGTCAAAAGATATAGTATTAAGAATTAAGAAAATTATGTCGGACTGCTTGCAATGTAGAGCAAGTCACATTAGTGAAGAAAGTACGCTGAAAACATCTCCCTTGATACTTTCCAATCTATGTATTGTGATAGACATTCGTAATACTTTAAAATCCACAACAGGTGCCACGCTATTCATTAATTTTATTAGTTTCCCATTAACAATATTCCAATTCACCAATAAACATACTAAATTAATTTTATCCCAACAACAATAAATTGTGCGCTAAAAATATTCAATTTCTTCGTTCATTTTCGCTGAATTACCATTAGCATTTAAATATCCTGCAACAAGACTTTCTGCCATACGCTTTCACCTCCTTCGGACACATTTTGTAGTCTCTATACTCACTATAGCAAATGGTCACTCTATTTCTACATATACAAGTTCTACGTGTTAAGTTTGAACTAAAATGTGTGTTTTATATATTTACAGATAATCGAAGCAGAAGACGATGCAGTGTGATCTACGTCAGAGAAAAACAAATATTGGGACACAGTATTATATTAATTAAACGATTTTAATAAACGATATTTTATTCAGCGTCTAGCATCTGTTTGCCCCTTGTATGTTTGGTCCAGTTAGAAAGACCGAGCAAGAAATTAAAAAAATATTTTTGCGAATTTCTCGGGAACTAAGACCGAGCGGCGGTAACGTGTATAGGAAAAAGTTGTTGAAAATGTGGAGTTTTACAACATATCGAAATTTCATGAAAATCGGCGAAGAATCGCTAAAGTAAATAATTACTGAAAGTGTCGAGGATCCAGTGTGTAACGTGTTGTTTCTTTTTCCGCCAACAGCCCACAACGATATCCGCAGGATGTCATTCTGGACTGACTTCAGAATGCTCTCATCTGATCAGACGTACTGCTCCACCGGGTACTCCCCCTGCACGGAAGCACCGACTTACGAAGGGGCGGCACCCTACATAGGGGTTGCACCACCACCGAGTGCTGTCGACCTCAGTGTACTCCCACGCCACCTGAATGCTGATATACCGGATGCCAGAGTACCGACCAATCCTGACAGCCCCCCAGAACATTCTGCTACGTAGCCTAAGTGAGTACCATTTAATGTAGATAGGTACATTGCAGCGTTAGCTGTCCATTTGGTAATGGACGGGACCGGACGGGACGGGACCCAAATATGCAAACATGAAGGAAAGAACACAGGTCATTGTGACCGGAGAAATAAATGAACGCGTTATGATTATTCACACCGTAATAGATTCCATTGGAACGTTAGGACGTACCTTTGAGCTCTAAACCAACTGGGGAGTGAACAGAGGCGACAGCGCGCAGCGGTCCGATGGAAATAGAAGATAACCGGTGAACCTATCCTTCTTCTTCCTATTATCCCTCTCTATCTGTACTATCATGTAGTAAATTATAGACACCATGCCGTGATCTGTGTTATGCTTTACGCACTATAAATCTATAGCCATTCAGTTATATGTATACAGCTCAATATACATATGTATAGTCTGTTTGTAAGACAGAGATCGGTTCACCACTTATCTTCCCTCTTTCTCGGACCGCCATTGCTCTGTTCACTTTTCAGTTGGTTTAGAGCTCGATGGTACGTACTACATGTGTTACTTGCCAATAAATTGGCACATCAGAAAATACGATTAATAGTTTCGCTATGACGACACTGGCAATGGGTGTGCAAAAGGTTCAGCTCCAGCCATTTGGTTTAACTTTGCATGTATAATCAAGATGCTCTTGATTAAATGTAATTTGTATAGTAATTCTAGGCACTTGTATACATACATGTCCATTAATTTCTTTATTCCAAGGATTGGTTATTTAAATCGGCATTATTCATGCATGCCGATTCGTACACAGCACCTGCAAGAGGTGAAATACTGAATTTGCTTTTTATATAAAATGTTGGGTAGTGCGTTCTATGCGTTAAACGCGTCATTCTACGTAGCATCAACTATTTAACGGTATGCAAGATTGTAACCAAAGTGGTAATTCTAATCTCGTGCAGTCCCTTTAATAACATTATAAGTAATTTTGCGAAGAATTGGCTTTTCCATGAAATATCTACAAGGAACTTCTTAAAAATTAATGAATTGCAATAAGAATGCCAGCCCACAGATTCTCCTGTTTCTATCTCTAAAATTATTCTCAATGAGAAGGATTTCAAATCAACCAAGCCTTGAAAACGCAGTACTGTAGGAATAGGTGACGTAATTCCTACGGAGCCACGGAAAAGAGAGTCACAGGGCGTCGGGGATCGAACCCGAGCCGCCCGCGTACTGATCAGTCGCGTTAACCACCACGGCTACGCCGACTCTCCATGGTCTCTCTAGTCCGGGCTCCCTTTTGTTCTATGGGGGTTCCTGATCCCACAGTACTTTCAGAGATTACAAGATATATCGTCGTAAGATATTTCTGCCCGAGACACAGGATTTTTAATGGGCACATGGACGTAATTGTTGGTTACTGCCGCAAATTTACGTATTAATTATCGAAGTTCTTATGTGAGAACGCGCGCGATACCCTTGGTCGTCGTTACTTTGTCCGGGCACTTAAAAACCAAGACCATTAGAAATTTAAATGAATGCGAGCGAATATGCTTAAGCATGATATTGAGAAAACCAAGATATGCCGCGAGGAGATCCCACGTTAGCATTAACGAAAGGTCGAGAGTATATTACGCGGATATTTTAAAGTCTTAATAAATTCAATTCTTGTACTGCAATTTTCTAAAAATTCCACTGTCTTAGGACACTGAAAATGGAAGATTTGTGGAAAGATAGATTTCTGGGTGAATTGGACAGGGCACAGACCTTGAAATAATATTGCACAGTGCAGTAGTAAGTGTGCTGTATTTTACGTATTCAAAAGGTGATGGTAATAAATATTTTGCCAGTTGATTTGCAGTACTTGAATTTTTTTACAAATTGTTAGCTACCTCAACAGTGCATGAACTCCTGAACATATAATCTAAGCAAAGAATTCAAGTAGTTTTGTTAGAACTACGAAGCAATCGTATTTAGAATAAGGTCATTTCAGGAGAATCCAGGCGTTCGTCTTTTGTCTGAAACGTTCAAAGTCCGGGTCGTAAACGCAAATCCAGCGCACATAAAACTGATTCCAACCTATAAAATGCCCTTTCAGGAGCTAGCTAGATCGCACATCCCTCAGTCGAGGGAACTGCTCCACTTCCCTCTGCTTCCCTCTTCCGTCTCTTTCTTCTGTTGCACGCATTTACATTTTCTTTCTTCGTAAACTGACACAAAACCGACTCTACATTGCAATAGAACATACGAGAAAAAGAAAAGAAAAATAAAACCAAAACAATCACATTCTTCTTGCCCACATTAATGATAACTAAACATTCCAAGGTTCCACTGGTTGATACGCGAGCCACAGCTATTTTTCGCTCCACTTCCGACGGAAATAACTAAATTTTCGCGCAGAGGTTAAACATCTTGCCAGGGCGAACCTGTGCATACCTGAAGTACGTATGCATCTCCCTCAACGTTCGACAAAGCGTCTTGTCGTAAGTGGGCAAATTTACCGAGGCACGTTTGTCGCCAGTGTCCCCCGACGGAGGAGTTGAACCGCGAAACAAAACGGAACAGACGCGGCTATGTCTGTCGACGTTTGCCTGTATACCGTGGCATTTGGAACCGCAACGATTCTCGCGACTAACTTCATCAAAGCAGCCGCTGCTGATGATGCCTGGTGCACGCAGGAGCTTGAAGGTCCTCCGGGTTTTAACGATGACAACACCATAAAGAATCGAATTTACGAGTCGTCTGGCCACCGTTCGTTCTGGCTTTGTTCAGTTCCATAGACGATTGCCCTCTTAGCCGAGCGTTTCGGCTGGGTACCGCAGCCTTGGGAAAGCGAATTCCACTGACTTCGCTGTCAATTATTCCGGCAACGATTATTTATCATGCGCCGGATACTCGAGAGGATTTCACACTTTAACCGCCGCTCTCACGTGTGCGTGACGCCGGCATCTCAGTGGTCAGCGTGCGCAAGCCTAGAAGTTCCATCTTATTTTCGTATTTACTGTTGCTAGGGTCGTATTTACTGTTGCTACCGTTTCGAAGATGCAGTTGTGAAGCTTTTGATGAATGTGCGAATAGGGAATTTGGAATAATGAGTAGCAGCTGCGAGTGCTCCGAACGCGTGGCAGATGAAGTGTTTCGAGAATTTTACTCAGGATACATCCTACATATACTTGTCCGTTATGGTGAACTCGGACGGCGCGTGGCTCGGCTCGCCCAGGTTCCCGAGTCGGCAAGCCAGAAATGGGCAAAAAATTATTTAAAATAAAAATTTCGTACACAAACTTGTTTTTCAAATGATTTTTTTTTTTTTGAGTCCCGTACCAAGCTCCCCGAGCCACGCGCCGTCTGAATTTACCTGTAAATTAATGACACAAAACTGAAAATGATAAAACAGTCAAGTCATTGACTGCGATCTCTTATCTCCTGTAAAGTTAGGCATATTCAATCTTGCTTGCCATGTTAAACAATAACAAAAAGCATACGTACATTATATTCTAAAATGCATTTTCCAATGTCTTGAGGAGTCAATGGATACTCAACAAGTGAGAAAGGAACCCACAAGTGGCGTAATTTTTTTTTCCAAAATACTCAATGATTTACTTTACATTAAATCTTCAAGGCGCCATGTGCGCCGGTCTAACAGACGCAACGGCGACGATCCCAATTCAGCCGGGCTTCGACTTTGGCGAATCGTTGCACCATATTATCGGAAATGGAAGGCGGTAATCGCACGGGAAAGATCACGTCCTGGCCGCATCCGGTTTGGAGACGATGGATCATGTACGAGGGAACCTCGTTGGACAGTGGCCAAAGTTTAAGGCTTCAACAGCGATACTCTAACGAAAGATTCCGTGGAGAGATACGATAGGTCAATCTCGTCTCGTTTATAGACGACATTGATGCTCTGTTTAAAGAGGGAAAAGAGTCAATAAATCTGCGGCCGTAAAGGATGTTGCCGCGTTGGCATTTTTCCGTCGTAGGAAAGCTAGGGGAATTGGAGTGGTAGACGAGTCGTGGCTTGAGGCTTGCAGAAACGTGAGGGTGGTCTCTTCGAGTGGACAGGAACACACTCCCCTGTGAATTGTGAAATTTCACGTTGAGTCAATTCGGTGCATTCTTCCCTCATTTTCTGTTTTGATTTACTTTCTGTCAGAGATTTCCATGAAATTGGAATATGATATAATCCATGCGAAATTAGGGGATGTTTGAGTCATCAGTGCAGTCTTTTCGAATTTGTTTAAAAAATATAGGTCGTGTCGAGGCTTGCAACTTTTGCTCGTTTACACGAACACTCTGTTCATAAATGGCTTGAAAAGAAGAGGCAACGGATTTTTGATTTCCCAATCGGTGACTGTGAGTGGGCTCGAAATCAAGATTTATCGGCCATATTCGTTTTAGGTCACGTCGTTCTCAGCCTGGGAGGTATCAGCGTGCCCCAACGGCGCGGCGCGGCGCTCGTAAAACCGTCTAAAGATGCGAGAACGACAGAAGGGTGGTGAAGGGCAGCGAACGAAAGCGGAAGATGATTAAAGGATTCGTGATGTTGACTCGGTGTCCGGTTATAAATTCCACACACTTGTGCAATCAGAGTCGCTCGGCCATTCCGACGTTATCGGTTATTTACTACCGCGATGCCGTCCCGACATGTGTTGCGCCTGCGCTTCGTTTGTCCCCCGCGGATTTTATTATTAACACGTCGATGTTTCCATCGTAAAAGCCAAATTTGGCTTCATTTTATGGGACATAGAAAAAGAATCGCGGGGCAGGAGACCGGATCTCCGCGATACTTGAAGAAACGTTGAGGTATTATATTGACTTTTTGCAGATATTTATAGGTAAGTAGATACAGTTGCGCTTTGTGTAATTGAAGTACACAAATCACCAAGTTATAATGTTTGACGTATCCCAATTCACAGGCTATGGGTGTTAAGTTCCATTCCTCTAATTCGGTATGTTTCGCGATGATCAGCATGGAAAAATTGCACGGCTAAAAGTCGAGGGGGTATGAATATACTACTCGTCAAAGCTAACAAAGAAGCTTCAACGAACGTCCACAAGTATCCCGTTTCAGATTTGTCGATCACGTTCAGATTTTCAGGTTTGATAAGTACCCCAGCGACTTTCAAACCGCGCGCGAGTAGAAATGTCATGTGCCCCGTCAGACAACTCATGCAAGATATAAGTCAGAAGACCAGCGAGTGTGAAGCAACCCTTGGCGCTCTTCTCCCTTCCTCCACACGCCATCCAAGACAGACTAACCTTCAGGTATAATGAAACTGCACAAAAAGTCTCGATAAACCAGTAAGACCCGGTTTTTTCAAATACATCACGCGTTATTGGAGCGCGAAGACGTCACTATCCAATTATCAGGCATCTCGAAAAATCCCCCTTCACTCCAGCCATTGAGTGCATAGTATGTATTCCCACTCGGAGTTCGATACGGTGACGGCGAGTTCCTCAGAAATCTGCCACTGTTTATTACACCTGGCGTCGGTAACCACGGCAATCCGCGTTTGAGACGCGTCTTCCTCTGTCCACGTCGCCCCCCGGTGCATGCCGTCCGTCGGGATGAAGGAGGTCGACAGACCACAAAGCAACGAGACTGGCCGATCGAGGTATTCACTCAAACTGGCAAGGGCACATGGCCGCGGGGAGAGGATTAGTTTTCTCTGCTGCAGCGTGGAGCAGCATCAATGTAATCAGACAGGTCGCTCAGAGCGGACTTAACGACGGTCGTAAACGCGGTTCGCTTTACGGCTCGCGGTATTTTTCCCCCTGCCCCTGCCCCTGGTTGCCCCGTGATCCCCCTGTTCCTATCGTGCTTTGCTTCTCTCCGCTTTGTTTTTCTTCTTCTGCCTCCTCCTCCTCCTCCTCCTCCTCCTCCTCCTCCTCCTCCTCCTCCTCCTCCTCCTCCTCTTCTTCTTCTTCTTCTTCTTCTTTTCGGTCTCCTTACCAAGCCAGGGCTTCCACGTCGACATCGTTCGCTGGCAACCGTCATCGCAAAGTCGTAAGTGAGGCACACCCCGTCTCCTCTCCTAGCTTATTTTACTCCTGTCGTAGTAAAACGGCGGAGTTTATGTGACAGACACCGGCGAAGTCGAAATCGCCTCTCGCGGCTCACGGTGCTAGCCACGAAGCCGCGAGGGAACCCGCGGGTTCCGTCTCTTTGTCGACGCTCGTAAACGCTTCAAACGTCCTCGAAGGGGAGGATCGACTCGGGAATCAAAAGGTCAGGGGGGACGTTGTCCATCGGGCTGGATCGAGGTTACCTGGATTGTTCGCGCGACGCGACGTGTCGTTGATCGGCCAGCATTGTCCGCGCATTGTGCGCAGATTGTATTAGGCTGCGGGCGACGAGGTAAATAGTCGTAGGTAATATTCGATAATCCCGTTGTATTGGACGGAACGAGATACACTCGCCGTTATGCGATAGGATGCTTATCAAGTATTACATTTAAGAAATTTTTAAGGCAGCGTTTAATCAATTTCGCTTATTTATGTTGATGTGTATCGTATCTTTCGTTTCTGGATACTTTTTAGTATAGTATCCACTGTATGTGAAAGGGTTAGTTTCTCCATAATCATTCTGAATAATATTTTCAAATACACTGACGGCCTTTGTGGTCGAGGAATAAGACAGTTAACCCTCTGTACTTCAATTTATTGCCTTATTAACACGTTCCGTGTCACGACGGAAGTTCAGATTTTTGGTAGAATTTTAATTAAAAAGTGACAAGAAATTGTGGATCGCGATATTCAATTATAGCAAAATTTCAGCTGCGCTTGTTCTATTTTGACCGCGACGTCGAATTGAGAAATATACCTTCTGAATTTGAAGGCAAGCTTCAATTCTGTCATACATATATCGTGCGCCACTGGTGGCCCGCGTGACAAGGAACGCGTTAATAGATGAGCGATTTTTTACTTACTGCTGCAGTTAATCGGTACGAAAATTTGGATCTAGGAAAAGGTGTAGTAGTTTCAACGTGAACAATTCATTTCATCTTAGATACCACATATTTTTCTATTTTTACAAGGTTCAATAATGTTAATAAGTGTGCAATAGAAATTTAATCTTTATTATTGTGACAGATCGTTGTCACATATGCATATGTGTAGTTTTTCTGGGAAACACTGGAGAGTATTGTTCGAGGTTACTTTCAAAGCAAAAGAAGTTGAAAAGTCTGACCAACAGAAAGGGGCATTTTTCAAAACATTGCGCCGCCCAACAGCATGATGTTGGTCAGTTTAATGAAAATATTTAAAATCATGGGGAGCACAGGCTAGAAAATGGAAAGCCGCGATACTAACGTTGGCTTCGGCGAAGGATAATTTTATTGGTGGCATAAATCCTCTGCTATAATTTACACACGCGTGCATAGCATTTACAGCTGCAAGTGTAAAGAATATCCTGTAAACACGTTAAGGGGGTACCTACTGCGATCGACAAGGCAGGCTCACATATTTTACGAGTAAAAGTATGCGACAGTAAAGATCTAATCATTCTCCTTAACGTTACGAGATAACGCTTTGCCATGGGCGCGTGGTTTTCCGAACGTAACTCGTAAAAACTCGGTAAATTTATATCCCAATTCCTCGACGAATGCGCGCCATGTTAGAAACTATTTCCTGAGAAGGAACATGGTTGATCTTCTGTCCAACGAACGCACTTGAGTTAATAGACCTTCCAGTTTTATCAGATCGCTATGCTAGAAGTTACCTACGGATCTTCTGAATATTCAATGTTTTTATATTGATAGTGTGTTAAAAAAATGCTCTCGTTTCAGCGAATGAAAAAAAGGATTAAATAATGATGGAATAAAATTGTTAGAAACGAATCTTTATTTTTCAGAAGAATGACTGAAAATTCATTAAATTTGCTTTGGAAATCGAAGAAATCTCGTTACCAAGGTTAATCTCAAACTACTGTAACTTACTTAGAATACATTTTCATAAAAACTTACATTCAATTTTCATGAAGATTGATGAATGTAGGTAACGATAGTTGAAAACGGCATTCGTGTCATTCCATACACAAGTATACTTTATAAATTGAATTATCACGCACGAATTATCTTCCACTTTTCATTCACAAACACAAACAAACAACCTCCGATCTCTACCAACATTTGCAGCAATCACTTTCAGCACAGTGCACCAGTCCAACTATTTAACAAACCAACACTTTCTACTGAATCTCCCATAAAGAATCAGCCTTCTCTCGATTACACCGAGATAACACCGACAACGAAACCACCCTATAGAACAGTCATTACTCGAAGGTTCCATCGAATTCAGCTGAAAGCAATTACATAGAGCGTAGGGGGAGAAGTTGTGCGAAAGTGGGTACAGTCGACCTTGATGGCGATCGTCGGCCCTATTTCCTAAGAATGGAGGCGCAATTCCCAAGACAAAGCAATAATTAACAGCAGCGAAATGCGTGAGTCCCAGACGCCGCGCCGGTTCTTCTTCATCCTCGCCTCCTCATCATGGTGTCTTCCACGCGTACACGTAGCGAAGAAACCGGCGCGGCGGGCGTTAAGCACTGTAACAGGCGCGGCTCTCCGGGTAAAAGGAGTTTTACTACTTTCTAACCACAGTCGCGGGCTACAATTAAACCTCCATAAAACCTCGTCGTAACTTTTTTAAAAGCGGTCGACCGCTCTCCTCGCGCGCTTACCCGAGACCCCTTCGTTTGCCTGGCAAAAACCACGCCATACTGCATCCTTAATGAAGCCCCGAGACGTTGCGGGCACCGACGTCTTCCGGTCGGCCCCAAGCCGTGTCCAGCCCTGATACCGCGGCGCCTGTACAATTCGATAGAAACGAAATTTCGTGGGAACGCTTACATTCGGTGCCTTTTGTGGCTTGGAGGCCTTCTCGTCACTACTTGCCTGTTAGGCGAAGAAAGGCCCTTCAGATTTTAATTACGAACTTGCTAGAAACGAATTTGAAAGAAATATTTGCGTGACATTTAGTGACCGGCATTTGCTGCGATGTTCCTACTTACAAGGAGAGTATTTTAGGTGTCCGCCTCCGATCATTTTGATTTTTGGATATGTTATAGAGGACCGAAAAATAAGAAATACGTGTTTTTTTATTTTTCCCCGTTTTCATATTTGGGGGGGTGAAAACTGCGTTCAAAGTTAGGGTTGAAAAATCATTTTTGTGGAAAAAATGGACTTTTTGAAAATCTGGTGAGTCAGTCATATTTCGCATTCAAAGACACAAAATTCGTCCATTCACACTATTCCCCTATCTCTAATAGTTCTCGAGATATTTCACAAAAATGAATTTTCAACCCTAACTTTGAACGCGGTTTTCACCCCCCCAAATATGAAAACGGGGAAAAATAAAAAAACACGTATTTCTTATTTTTCGGTCCTCTATAACATATCCAAAAATCGAAATGATCGGAGGCGGACACCTAAAATACTCTCCTTGTTAGTAGGGTCGCGCTTCGGAAAGCGAACTGCGGTCGTAGGAAGCGGGTAAGTGAAGTAGAATGCCGATAGGAGAATTCTAGTGTTTCATTTTGAAAACGTTCTACTGATTTCTATTCGTTACAAGCATACCCCATTTCCCCATCACTTTAAAGCTACCATCGTCTTTGCAAATTGAATACATCTGATGTACCAATTGTCAAGCGCGCAGTTGCGTCCCCACTGGCTCGCCAAACCTATCAGACTTACAATCTAAATAGAACAACTGCCCGACACGATCGGCCAGACACTTCCAACTGTATGTACATATTTCGTAGTCCGCGTGAAACTCAATATCCCCAGGTAAGGGGTCACCATTGATCAACATCAAGAAACAAAGAAGCACGTAGCCAAGATTGGCCGCGCGCAGTCAGCTCGCGCGTGATGTACCTAAGTACCAGCAGGGAGAATCGTGCCGCTCCACGACCCCCGATCGCAGGCTGAACCGACGGACGGGGACGGTCCTCCGCGTCGGTCGACGTTCCCGAAGTAGACACCACGGCGATGCCGGCGCGAGGGGTGGCGGAGCAGGCGAAGGAGAAGGTTGAGGAAGGGACCTGACAAGCGGGCGTTGCAGGGCTTTAGCAGGGGACTGACGTTTACGGTTCGGAGCGGTTGACCTAGCGCCAGTAAAACTTGAGAAGAAATACAAGCGAAGTCCGCATCGACAGTTAAAGTCATACGCGCGAAAATAAAGCCGGGCTTCTATGAAATACGACATCTGTTGGCCACTTACCTCGTCCCGAGCTAAGCCGCCGCGGTCCACCCAGGATACCCAGCGTTCCGTTAATCAAAAGAACTCCGCCTCCCTACTGATTTCTCGAAAGAATGGCCCACCGGCGTTTCGACGAATCGCCTGGATTTCGTTGGACGTTTGGATAGGGTGTACCCGTTTGGCTCACGGTGGCCTGCTGATAGAACGCGAGCTAGAATGTTGGCTGTAGGGGACATAAATCGGAGGGAATATATGTGCCTTGGTTGATCGGTCGTTTCGGGCTTCTTTGTTTCGTTCGTCTGTGTTCATGGGTGAGATGAAACGTGATGATAACTGGACTTTCTTCAGCGTGTTTTGCTGTAGGTATTTGATCTTCTTCTTTTATACCCTATTCTTTTAAGTGAAATGGCACAGTGTAGTGGATGTTTTCCACCTTGATTCTGCAATCTGAGCTAACGCTGCGTAACGTGAAAAGCAAATTTGTTACATTCGGGGTAGTGCCATATTCGGACTACCAACAAGTCAAATCCATTCCGCTGTTCAACGTTCATAAGGCGGCCTCGACCTGCATCAACTCTTTCACCATCAACTGATAAATACCAAAAATGAAATGCTTCTATCCACCTTAAGATTCCCATATAATGAAATTCGAAAAACTGTGACGGTTAAACTGAAGCTCCATCGGCGAACGAAGTCCTCCGTTTCCTAAAAGGTGCATTAACTTCACGCCACAGGAAATACACGACGTCGACTGTTTCAAGTCTAAACCATCGCCCTGACTGACCTATCCTCACTCCCCGCGTTCGAAGGATAGATATTATTTGAAGTATTCGCAGTGATTTTATGGCCCCGTGCACCCCCAACCCCTTTGACGATGGGAAACGCGAGCGGGATGAAAGTGACAAGCTGCGAAGCACTTACCAGCCGGCGATAAACCTCCACCCACTCACCTCCGCAACCACCGCGAGCAGTTTCCATTTTAGCTACGTGCTTGGATGTGTCTTCCTCTCCTTAGACCTCGTTTACGACCTCTCGAGCACTCGTCTCGGAATCTGTCTAGATCATTCGTTGGACGAAAGTCCTCTGTCGAGGAGACGATCGACCGAGCCGCACGTACGGACCGCACAAATGCTCTGATTCTGCTTCCTTTCTGGATCGAGGACCAGGGGATCGTTTCAAAGTGCGTGCACGTGTGTCTAAGCTGTTCGCAAAAGCAATTGACTTTTTCTTTAAAGTGGCAAAGGGGGAGGGAAGCACCGCAACGTGGACGTCTGATTAGATGTCTTACAGTAGGATGCCGCGACCGGTTGGCTTCCCTGTACAGTACACGCGATACGTGCGTCTTCCTGAATGGCTGACTGCTGGAAGACAGGCATTAGTTGTTTGGAGAAAAAGTTCGACGGCTGGATATAAAGTGTCGAGTATGGGTTTGAAACCGTTCTGCAGCGGCATGACGAATCCTGATGGATACATAGTCACAAGAAATGCAATACATGCAGGTGCTACTTCACGCGTCGAGAACAGGTTCGCTAAAATATCGAGAACCTAGGCAAACGAGAATAGGGACCGTGTGACGGGGCTCCCATGCGTCCAAGAAAATTGTCTGCTACCATATAGTTATAAATCATAGCTTTATGTGACGGCACCTGGCCAATCAGGAAATGCTGCTTCGAAAGAATGGGAGATGAACTGCGAATCGATGTATCCTCGCATCATCGCAATATCCTCGACACTTTTTTTTTCGCAAAGAATACGCCTTTTTCTGGCGGACTAGTTATTTCTTAACTCGTAGACATCGATCGGGCTTTTACGACTTTGTAATTATGGCGTGCTTCGAGGTTATGTCTCACTAGATGGCCGAGGTAGTTTCGTGTAGTACTTTTTACTTGAGGTCGTGCACTTCCTTTGGATTCACTCGAGCATCCTTTGAAGTTTTTCTTTCTATTCGTACATAGGTGAAAGCTAGTATACGACACTATGTAGTCATATTTAAACTCGTCTGTTCTTTCAAGGTGCAGCAGTAGTTACATAGTTTATCATCAGCTGTGCCTTATGTTTGTTAAGTACTTGTATGAATTTGAAGATGATATTTCACCGTGTTCATGTATGCATGCAATAGCAATTATCGATAATTGCTAGGCTGGAAAACGAGATAAACCGGCGCAGGAACGACACTTGATGCATATTAATCGAACTGCTCCTCGTAATTATATAATTCCGTGTAAGGCGATGTTGAACATTTTATTTGAAACAGCCACGCACGCGCGCCTTCTTCTTACCAACAAAGCGTCCCATATCAAATACCTCCACAATCTTGTTCAATTCGTTCAAATCTATTGTAACGAATCCTTGGATTACTTTCTGCGTGCTCCATATTAAGGTGAAAAAATATGATTCCATTTGAAAAAAAAAAACATGATTCGTGCTATGAACACTTTTAGTTGCGTATGGTTTTGAGAAATGGCCATTGAAATTTGGTGGCTTCTACCCTTTCGAAACCACAATTTCTTTTCAAAGGATCGACTTTGGGAGTATCGGGAAAAAATAAATAAAACAGAACGGGAGTTCTGAAGGAAAGTTCAGGAGGAAAGACTCATTGTCACGCCGTGCGTTGGAAACAAGGAGACGGAGAGTTTCGCATCTCTGGAAAGTTGTATGAAAACAAGAAGAATCGTAAAACCGTGGGGCAAGGCGGTAGAACGGGACACGAAGAATAGGTTGATACTATATACGCCAGCGTGTATATCTCAGGAGGAATGATAATGATCCTGGTAGGAAATTCTCTCTTGCTAGAAAATGGCATCAAAGTAACAGTCGATTTTGTCCAGGCGGTTCCCTTTATGAGCGCGAATGATATTTCTCGTCTGCGAGCCAATGCGAGGTAAATATGTGTAACATTTGATGGGATCGTCTCGCGTAAGCGTTACGAGTCTCGTTACGACTCCTATTAACGGTCCATCTTTTACACCCCCGTTCCACTGCCCTCCATAACTCCCCATCTATCTCACCTCGCGATCCTAAATTATTGAACGATTTCCTCGGATTTATATACATAGCATATCTTCAATTCTAACTTCCCTAATGTAGACATTTATTTTAGACCCGAGTTAAATAATTCCTACATCCTATCCATTGTCTCTCGAACCCTTCCTACAAGTCCGATTAACTCTTCTCAGAGCGTTTCAACTTATTTAGCACGATGCAAGACTCCTCGAAGACCTAGTAAACGACTATCGATGCTCTGTACTTAATTTTTTTTTAAGGATGCTTGAAACAGTGAGAGCAACAACGGACTAACCAACTTTTTTTTTTCGAAATTGAGTTAGTAGCAATAACTTATTCCAATAGGGTCTACTAATTATATAAAATAGGAAAAAAATGTTATTAATGTGGATTAGTTCGTTGCCGCTTTCATTGCCTCATATATGCACTACGGCTCACCAATATTTCGTCTCTTATTGCATTTCATATAACAAAATAGGATGGAACGATTGTTATAAGCTAAGAACTATTCAAGTTGGACGGCAGATACTTGGCGAAACGTTTCCTTTTCTCTTTTATTAAACGTATCTATAAGAAATCATAAAATATTTATGATCGGTATTGTAGTAGTTTCTCACGAAGTCAGCCGGCGTTCATCTTCCTTTTCGTGTGATAACGTACTATTTTTAATTGGACGGTCCCCTCGCCCCGTCTTTTTCTTGGAAGGACTGTAAATTGTGAATCGGAAACCGTTAATCGGTATACCTCGGTCCGCGTTTCCATTTCGGCGCGTTTATGTGTGATCACGGTTCGGTTTCGGGGATCACCGTTTAGTCACGGCCATGGTATCGACGGGCACGAACGACGATTAAAAGAGCTCCCCTGAAGCGAGACTCGAAACGTCCAGGAAACCCTCTGCAGGTCTATCCCACGTAGATGCGGATTCGGTCATTATCGCCGCGAGGCTGTCGAGACGTATGTCTACGAGGGCACGTTTTACGACGCGGCCGAGTTTTAGTGCCCAGCCGAGCTAGCTTTAGCTTCGCCAGGAGTTTCAGGCATCCAAGGGGAGCGTGCAAGGTCCAGGTTACCGACTTGACTAAAATCTTACGTACAGCTGCATCGTCTAACGTATAGTAATGCGTCAAATAGACCCCGGGTGCACTGTTCGCAATTTCTGAAGGAGATCGGGCGCAAAGTCTTGGCTTTTCCTAATCTTGTACGCGGATCTGTGCGGAACAGCGAGATCGCTTTGAATAATTAATGCCAGGAAGTTAAGTTATTTTTCTGATGTTATATCGAGCATATGTCGAGGGAATGAAGGCAAAACCTTTGAACCCCATTTTCTTTCAAGTATTTCAATTGTGTGATTAAGTGTATGCAAAATGTGTAGCAAATCGATGACCTGAACCCCTCGCACCCCCTTGGGAACGTATGACCCTTGTTATTAGGGCTCTAATATTATTTAATTACCCGAGCTGTACAGTCAGAAGTAATTAATATTCTGAATAATTAGCTCATTCCACCACGATGTGAAGACCCTATAACGGCCGACTAACGAGAAGAAGCTGCGTTTGCTGTTATTAAACCAATTAGGTACGCCCCTATTGTAACACGAGCATTCCAATCAAGCCACGTACAATCTCCAAGTAAATTCATCGTTCACTATCAGACCTACCATCCGCGCACCATCCACGCTATCGCAGCGGCCTAAATTCACCAAGAGACGAAACAAAATTCAATTTCACGCCAGTCTCGTCACGCTCCAAAATTCCGCCGAAATACCGCGCGAGTGGTCGTCTCGTTGGCCGCCAATCCGCGATGGTTCCACGACCAAAACGAGAAGAGGTGAGAAGAAAAAAGGGGCCATCGATCGAGTGGACGAAACCGCCCGCAAGGATCACCGAAGGCAGGGAAGAAGCGCGCGCCCGTGGAGAGGAGAGAATCGGCGCGTCTAGACTCTCGAAGACGTCAGCGACGACCCTCGGCGGGGCAGAGGAAACCGCGTCTGGTCTTGGGTGAACGGGGGCGGATGGGTGCACGTATGAAAACTAAGTCTGGGTTTCATTTGACTGGCTTTACGAGGTAGACATAAAATGGATTTTACTGTCGGCTAGTTCGCCAGTTCTCGAGTTGGTAACATTGCTTTAGCGAGCATAATATAGCTTTCCCCCCCCCCCCCCCCCCCCCCCCCCCGCGCCCCTTCTCTATACCCGCACGTCAACGGGGGACGCGGTTTCCTTCGTAACCCTCGTCAACTTCCTGCCGCCGACTTCCTCTTTCCCCTTTTCTTTTCCCTCGCCACTCGCCCGTTTTCTCTTTCCCCAACCCCCTTCCGCGTCGATCCGCGCCCCCGCGCTTTAAGCCCCGGCTTCGCGGCGCGACACCGTCCGCCCTGGCCGCGGAAACTTTTCGCATAGGAAAACGTCTCGCTCCCCAGATTTAATATCCGCTGGATAAGCCGGCACGATGATCGTTAACTTAACTTCGAATTCGTTTCCTGCGCCTGCATCGACAGCCTCACCCCCCCACCCCCCACCCCCTCCGATTTAATGGGTGGCATTGCCGATCGTTTCGGTCCCACGTAACCGTTTAACGATTGCGTTTCAGTCGGCTTGTCTATTTGGTTTTTCTACTTCTTCCCATTTTGTAGGCGGTGCTTTTTGTTTCGTTTCTTTGAAGTTAGATTGCGACAGTGATAGTTTAAGGTGGCATTATCCTGGGAGGAACGACCTGTGTGCGGGTTTCTGGAATTTTTATGAAAAATCCGATATCGTTGGAAGATACGGTAGGTTGGTTGTTGTAGAGAGTCTTGTGGCTAGAAGAGCGCAGATATGTTTGTGGGACTATCTCCGATTTTGCTGGTATATGGTTAAATTATCTATTTAAAATTTGAATTGTTCGGTTCAGTTGTTTTAAGCTGGCACTATCGACCTGCTATGTGTCTGGGTGGGGACACAGTTGTTTAAACTTGAAAAATTCATTAAGTTACGTAGAACGTCGAGGGTGTGGTCCTCCAACATTTTCATTTGTAAGATGCAGGTTCTTGTAGGTACCTACAAGAGTGAACCTTCCTTGGTAGAACCGACTATTGTTAAATGAATTAAGAATTAAGTTCGTCCCATTGTGAAGATTTTCACAGATTTACTAATTAAAGAGTTCTAACGACTTCGTCTCCCTTCATATTATACCTCGGTCACGTTTGAACAGTGCAACAGTGCAAATAATCGCAGAGCGCACTACTCGATAGGAGCCGAATTGGAAGAGTATAATTATGCATAGGGAACGAACGGACAAAGTAAACGGTGCCCTAAAAATTGGCAGGCGAGCGTACGAGCCCGCGAACTTCCCATCTTACCTCCGAATGTATCACATCGGTAACCGCAGGCGAACCTTCTTTCTGATTTCAGATCGATTACCGACCAGTCGGTGAAATAAAGCGGCTGGAAGAACAGGTCGAATCCAAAGAGAAACGACGCCCTGCTGAAGCCAGAAGAGAAGAGGAGGAGGATGAAAACCTTGGAGAGGGGACCAGCTTCTCCAGCGTTCTTCCTTCATCTTCGTCCTGGTCATCGTTCCCGGAATGCTCCCCAATCGGCAGTGCACCACTCCGGTGGCACGAAATGACGAACATTTTGCGATTAACTGGAACGTTATTCTTCTCCGAATTAGCCTCGGGATATGTTGACCCGGTTCTCTCCGGCAATTCCCGAAGATGTTCGATCCCTCGAACGGTCAAGCGGAATCAAAGGGTGCACGGAAAGAGACTGGTCGCCGCTGCCGGCTTCCTCGGTGAAAGTACCTTGGTCCCCGTCGCCCACGGACAATCAACGAGGGACACGCTGCTCCGATGTTCCCTTGCGGACGCCTCGATTCGGTCTACCGTTCGAGACACAATGGGGGGACCCAGCCGCCAAATAAATGGAGAAGTGTGCCCCTCGGGCCTCGTTCTTCCCCGCTCGCCGAGGAAACTATGAAAAGGAAGAAGAAAAGTGAGAGAAATTCGTGAACGCTTTTGCGAGTGACTGGTTCGCGGGATGTCGAGGTTCATCGGACAAAATACATTTGGAGGCAACCCTTGCCTCGCTGTTCCTTACGCGCACTTCGAGAGCCCCGGACCGAACAGCCGTCACTTTCGCGTCCCTTTCGTCTCCCTCCCCTTCGCATCTTTGTTTCTGAGTAGACACACGTCTCGAGTGGAGTGCAACGTTCAACGTCGAGACGAGAACGGGGTCAGGTGAGCAGCCGTTAGCGGGTCACGAACCCCAAAATGGGCGAGCGTCTTCTGCCGTTCGGCGCTGTGCCCAGCCGCCCGTGAACGCCCGTCGCCGGACGGCCGCGTCGACGATCAAGCGTTGCCGCTTGCGGTATAAGCGTTGTCGCATGCATGCTCGCGCACCGTGCTTTTTCACTTATGTACATTGTAAATCGACAAATCGCTCTCGTGGCTTCGCTCCCTCCCACAGAGAAATCGCGATTCCGAACGGTGAGGCGTCGAACCGAGGGATCCCTACCGTGGCCGACGAAAGGCGGTTCCAAGGCGGTCGTGACTCCGCTCCTCGAAAGGAGGGCAAGAAACGTGTAACGCGGCATTCCGTCGATGACGATGATAATCTCGGCGCGCGTGACGTCGCGCAATGAATCGGCCCGCGACGTTCGAGTGATGTCGGCAGCCATCGACTGAAGGACGGAACGGAAGGCAAAAGGGCGAGCCGGTGTCGTCGGCGGGGCGCAAATCAGCGCGTTATTATCGTATTAACCAAAAGATGAAATTCGGACAATTCGGACGATTGAGAAACGGCGGCGGCTCACCGAGGAACTTGTTTTCGGCCGTCAAGTCGCGAGAGCAGTATGCCGATGCGTGGCCCGACCGGGGTGGACACATGGGGATTATCGCGGTCTACTTCTCGCGAGAGCTCGCCGTATCGGCGCTTGAATTCGCTCAACGAATGGCGATTATTGGTGGATTAAGGCGATCATGCGGTCGGGTGAGCCGAGCCCTTTCGAATGCAGCCAAACCGAGGCTGAAAACGGCTCAGACTTTTCAGGAGATACGTGACAGCCTCTTAATTCGAATGTGGACATGCTGCTGCCTTGTAGAATGCAGTCAGCTGTGTTCAGTTCTGCTGGCGGTTCTCGTTTTCGGGTTGATCTTGGAAATATTTAGCTAATTCCGCTGGGAATGAAAGTGTTCCCAGTGTGTTCGTTCCCGCTCAAATCCTTTTTAAGCATGTAACTGGTAACGAGGGGTGAACATGTTTAGTGCTACGCAGAATTTTAAGCTTTGTTGGTGTAATTTTAATCAGTAATCGAAAGGGTGAACTGAAAATTTAACCCCCGTCTGGGGGATGGAGGGTACATTTCAACAGCATCAAATTATATAATACATGAAAATGGACCGTCCATTCGCCGTCTGTTAAATGACTCGCCATTGATGGCTTAACTACCCGTATAACGATTGTCCAAGACTCTCCATAATTTCATCTGCAGCATCTCTTCTATCACCTCATCAGTGAACCAAAGAATACGCTATTCCAGTTGAAAAAAAAAAACTATTCCTTTCGACAAATATCGTGGGTCACCAGTGATGCAACATGGTCAGCCACGTTGCAACCACAACACCATTCGAACAAACACGTATTTTGCTTAGAAACGTGTCTCGCATTACACGTCCTAGCATCTACTTTTGCGCGTCCCCATCAAAATAATGTTCGATAGAAGATCTGAACGTTGGCAGAAACTCCTGAAGCAACGATCCATGCCCGCGCGCGCGCTATCAAGGAATTGGCGGATGTGTCAGTTGCACGATACGGTGCAATGAAATGCCCGCTCAAAAACTGGTTGTTCCATCTCGCGGCAAATTAATTTTCAAATAAGAACACCGCGGAGCTGTCTCCTGGATATGCTGTATCATTCTTACGTCCTTTTCTCCTCTCCCTGCGTCCACTCCACCTCCCTTTTTCTGCTCCAACGGGAACTCCCCTTGACCCCCTTTCGCCTCTCCTCTTCCCTTCCACCACGCCGTTTTTTCGTCGTTTTTCGCAACGATTGAACGGGCTACGTGTAACAATCTGATGCGAAGCTGGATTGCTTATTACCGTACTCCAGAAGCTTTAATGACTCTGTCCCGTTTAAATGGATTTACGTTTCGGTAACGAGCATGGGCGCGTCGAATATTTATCGTTCGTACGGCCACGGTTTCCGGCGCGCGGCGGTCCAATTTTCCATCTTTGGTGACGTAGCTCCGACCGCGGAGCCACCGCGCGATGTGATAAACCACAGAGGGTGTTTCCTGCGTGGAGGATGCAAAGGCATCCAAAAATCGTTTAAGAATACAAAACAGAAGAGATAAATATCGGTCTTTATCTGGCTATGCTTTCAAGTGAATTTCACATTCTTTCAAGAAAAGTGGTCAGGGTAATTATCTGGAAGTTGAGCGCGGGACTTTTAGTTTTTTCATTTAGTCTAGTAGAAGTCTGGGGTGGTTTTTATTCTGAGACTCAGTGACGTTAAATTACTTGCGTATTTTCATTGGCGCATCGGTTGAAAATTCGAATAGTATTAACAGCTGCAAATTTGTAAGACGAAGGAAAGATTTGAATATACAAGGGAGAAGTTTCGCTGGATCAGAACCACTTGAATCTGTCGATTCTTCCAAATATTGTGTTCCCATTGTATCTATAAACAAGTGGCCATATAGTCCTCGTTTAAGAAATACCTTGGAATGCACTACGCCAACAAACTATCTCAAAATCTCTTGTTTAACGCGTGAAAATATCGTGCCTGCACCTCAGAAACAAACCAATGTCGAACCTACGTTTACTACATGTGTTACTTATTACTTAGTATTACTTCACGGAGGATATATGGAGTTTAGATTATAATTAGTTTAAAAATTAGATTATAATAAGTTTCAAAATGGACCCTACATGTGACGCGGGATCAACCTATCCGCCATTAAAATTTAAGGATTAACCTTGTCTACCTAAATCGGAAACACCCAGAGCTTGCTTTTACTGCGTGAGAAGATGGTGAACCGGGAGTTGATGGCAGAAAGCATTAGGAAAAGCATTAGAATCAGAAGCTGGGGAAGATTCGCGATATTCGGTCGTTCGGAAAGGAATATTCATCGCGGATCTTCTACTGCAGCGTGTAAATTTCGCGAGGAAAATAAGCTCCGTTCTCTTGGCGGAGCCATGCGCAGTAAAAATGTCACGCTGGTTCCCAGACAAAAACGGGACCGCCCAGCGCAAAGAACTTTTTCATTCGAAGATGCTTTACGACGTTGGCAACAAACGTTTATCATTTCACGATGTTTTCCCCATCGGTGCCGTTAAACCCTTCGTCAGGAAGTTTTGTATTAGAATGCCGAGCCTGTTTCCGCGCGAGCTTGTAAAGACTCAGACGAGCTACGAAGGTGGGAAAGTATATTGTAACTGAACGTTTTAATCTAAATACTTTTCTAATACACTCTTTTGGAACATCGTTTCTGGGAAGTGACGCAAGGTGCTGTGATAGCTTTAAAATTTTATAAATAATTTAAAGGAATAACGATGAGCGGGCAGATAGGAATAGAAAATACAGTTCTTGTCAGTGGGGAGAAATGATAGATGATGATGATGATTATGTTAGACTAAAGCCACGTGTCTATTACTTGGCCCTAGCGTTTCGCGTGCCAGGTTGTGAAGGAGGACCCCGTATGGCGGAGTCTGAATTTTGTAAAGGGGCATAAATCTCTCCGTTCATTTCCAAGCGAATTTCTGCCCGGAAGCGGGTCCAGTAATGACGCCTCTGCGCGACAGGGTTCGCACGACCCTGCTATTTTGTCGCCCACGAGACCCCTTTGTGTTTAAAAAGCGTGTCAGGTGTTCCAGCAGCGCGCGATAATGTAGAATGCAAACGATCAACACACGACCGGGACCTTAATGCCTCGCCTTTCGCTGTTTGTCGCCGTTCGTTTCGTAAACCGTCAATTTTAACGGGGAACCATCGCCTTGGACGTGGTTGCAGATGGCGAGGGGCACAAGTATGACGAACGAAAGGTGTTCGTTGTTTGTTGAACGATTCGGCTGAGCGTGGTCTGTCGCCGGATCCGGAAACGCGCGAATGGCTGGCATTTCGGTTTCCTTGAAAATTTCTGACGAACTTTGACCATAAGTTTGTTAGTACAGCACTTCTATATTTATTGCTTTGCCTGGTGGAAACGCCGTTGAAATTGAATGTGATTTTGGATTAAGTAGAATATCTTGAATATAAGCGTGAACGTTGTATATTGTGGCATGTTCAAGGGAAATGTGGTGGAAAGGGGTTCGAAGAGATTAAAAGGAATCGAGGAGATAAACTGCCTTTGGTCTGAAGAGAAATGGAAACGATTATTTTGGCAATACGAAGTCTATGTGTTGTTTTGTTTGAAACCTCTCTTGAAATAAAGTACCTACTGTAATTGAGAGAACGTTATGTGTAGAGGTCTGCGAAGTAGAATAAGTGACTTAATATAATATAAAAAGAATTCATCCATTGTTTTGATGGTTCATTGATGTGCAAAGCAACAAGTGTAAAAGTACTATAATGTACAAGTATTAACGAATTTAACTATGTAATGTGATTTTGTGATAATGTTCATTCTTTCATAGAGGCAGAAAATCTACATTTTTGTGAGAGACTTCGATATGCATTATGGTTAAGAGCAATGCCTTCGCAGGAATTTAATTAATCATTAAGTAATAGAATTTCGTTAACACGCGACAAGAGAAAAGTCGCGCAGAACGTGTTTCTCTTTCGTTTCGTCAAATAACAAAGAATATCCAGCTTTGTGAATACGTAATTTATGTAATTAAAATTATTCAAGTCTATTAACACTTGTCTTCCACCATTTCTCTGGTGTTCAGTTTCCACTTCTCTGCTCTCCTTATAATTTCTCTTTAAGTCCATCGTACTTGGAGAACGTTCGGGAACGTTTTATTATCATAAAATCATTAAAAAAATATTGACGCAAAGATAAAATTAACCGATGGTCACGAGAACGACTGCGAAATTGTGCTACGCAATTTTTGCTCGCACTCGATTTTCTCACCAATAGAACCGCTGTTAATAGGACAATATTTATGAGCGCTCGTAATTGTCAGCGTAAATCAATATGCACCGTCGCAGCAAGACAGCAGTGTGTCTACTTTCAGATATGAATTACATATGTGTCCGCTGCGCGCCGCCCATGGTCGTGCGTGCCCGTTTACGCGTCAAAACACGCGCATTATCGAGTGCCTCCCGAGACGGAACTCGGTTTGGGGCTGTTTCCCTTTTTCTCACGGGAGCGATTAATGAGAATTTCTTTTGGCAACCAACGCTCCAGCACGCGATACATAAAAAATGCTACAATTCGCGCATGGTCACGAAACAGCCGTATATTCAAATTCGTCTCTGCAGCTACCAGACATTTGCATAAGAATATATCCTGCTGACCTCGCAGATTGACTTATCGCCGCCATATGGGTGTTTCCCTTTTCCCTCGTTTCCTTTAAATCATTTTTATTTGTATTGTACTCTGTTGTGTTTAAGATATATAGGTTGAAGGGGATCGGGTGGTCTCAACGCATTAAACGACGAGCCGTCGATCTATGCCTGGGGATTCGAGCTATAATTGATTTCCATGTTTGTAAAGTGTTAGCAAAGTGTGATAAATCCGACGACGTTATCTCTGTCGAAAATGTTCCTAACGTCGTGCAGTAGTGTCAGGAAAATATTGTCGAATGTATGGGATCCTTCGAGGAAGCCTTCGGTGGGGGAGATCGATCAATCAGAATTGTGTCGCACACAGGCGATTTCACACGAGCCGCTGATCGATGTTGGAATACCGTACAAACTGCATTCCAAAGTCGCTTAATTAATTCCAAAGGATGATCATATAGCGGCAAGGATAAATTTTTACTTCGATGTTATTTTCGAAATTATTGACAGATGTATAAAAAAAAATATCAATTTTAAAGATTCCTTCGACTTGTGATTCAGACATTGCCGTGTTCATTATTAAGCCCATCGATCTCCCTTCCGTCGGACGAAGGAGAAGGACACCAGCGATTCCACCGAAAGTAACGCTGCACGACGAAACGACTAGATGAACGAGGAGCAATGGCATTGGCCAAGAGTCACGTTATTTTTTTTATACAGCGCGTTCTCTCTGAGAGTATCCTTCCCTAACGGAACGGAAGTAATCGCGCCCCGTTAGGTATCTCCCTCCGTTTAACGGTGGCCTATGATTAGTTGTGTAAGGGTTGTGTAAATAAACTCTGTCTCTGTACATTCTTTGCTTATTGTAACACACGTAACCAGGGTGTGCAATTTAAATGGACCCGCGGGGGTATCTTTAGAACTGTTGGTGGTATCGAAAAAAATTTCAAAAAATAATTGAATGCTTCCGAGGGCGCTCAATTTGATGGATATAGCTTCTTTCGGGATTGGAATATAGCTGGATGAGATGCGAAGGTTAACTTTCTTCTTCTTTAATGGAACCGTGGAGCTATTCAGCCGCTATAAGAAATTATTTGAAATTCCTACTAAATTAAATATCTCCTGAAAATTATGCAGTTTTATTAAAATAAGGCAAGCCGATATTCACATATCTTCTCTACGTCTCCACCTACAAAGAAACTTTCATGTCGCCAACGCCAACGGTTTCGGAGATATCCGCGTGTATCTATTCAAATGGGACACCCTATATCCTCGATTATACAGTTTATACGCTTGCACGTTGCTGGCTATGAACGAGGAGAAGGTAACGATACCCTTTCTTTCCTACGCCCCTCGTAAGATACTATGAGCAGTGTGTAGATCTCGTGATCACACGAACGAGATCGCGAGGTGGTAGAAAAGGAACGATTGTCCTCTGTAAGGGTTAAGTCGATTCTTCAGTGTGCTGCGCCGTGAGACGTGTAAAGCTGTATTCCCACGTGTACAACACGCGGCTTAAAACTTTAATCACGTTGGTAGGTATAGGTGTATCAAGAATTAATGGGATTTGTATGAGTTACAGAAGGGTAAACGCTCTGTGGGGGGATTGATTACCAACTACCAACAGTGGTAATAATCAAACCTCAAATCTAATGATAGTCACGTCAATCAAGTTGATTGTTTGAAGTCGAAGGGGCTGTGTCCATTTCCCCATATCTTAGACACCTCGGTATATCCCTTTGTATATCCATAGAATTTCTAACGAATTTTTAAGGCTATATAATTCCATGCTTCGGAATCGGATAGTATTCTACTGGATTATATATACTGATCCATATTTCCAATTCACCTGGACATATTGAAATTGGGCACATATTTGGTCCATTCTGCGGTCTACCACTCCACAGAAGTATCTCCCTCAAGCTTCGCACATTACGGAATTATTACTAAACTTTGCTTTAGGTTCTATTCAATCTGAGGATACGATAAAGTGCTAAGTCAGCCGATTGCTCCGATTGTACCAGAAATTGTAGTATCCAATTACAGGAAAGTAAAAATTTCATCTTCTTTCCTCTGCTTCAACATCGAGTCGAAGGACATGACTGTGTGATGAAAGCTTTGCTCGCCACAAGCATAGCCACCAATAACTTAAAAAATTCAGACCAATCAAGTATAGATGTTTATATCACTGTGCATAATAAGCTGTAATCTCCCCCTGTAATTTCACTCATCTAAACCTGTTACATGAATCCCACTTGTCAAACAACCGCAGTGGATTAAGACGTTTCTTCGTCAGGCATCGTCTCTCGATCATCAAAGATTGACCGTGTTTGATATTTCTTAACACAGCAATTCTTAGTGACAGACGCCCAATGTCACACCCCCATTCATATAATTTTCCATTTGACGTTGAACTCGGTAAGCTAATCTAGAGACCGTCCAACTCCAGAGCGCGTCGTTGACCCCTCTGTTATAGTACTCCACTGATTGAGGCAACCAAAAATGTAGCATGGTCAGTAACGATTCCCAAAATGCAGAATCGTACTGAACTTGTCGAGCGTTTTAAACTTACCCAGGCCGCGTGGTGCACACGGGCGAATGTGGCATATTGTTAACATTGTGATGTTGATAGCGGGACACGAGCTTAATACACGTCTCCCCGTATATATTCCAATATTTAGAGAGGGGTATCGTAATTGTATCCGTGGTCGAACGAGCGCCGTTTGGCAATCATACCGTGGTTCCTTCTCCGCCATCGCCTCTTTGCCGCGGATGTTTACGAGGACGTGCACGCGCGGACGAGCATAACGAGGATTTTACAACGTCCATGTCCAGCGACAGTTCCGTTTTTTACAGCTTGTAACGTCTCGCGTAAAAGCGTCCCGAACGACGCGACGGTCGAAATGCAGCCTCGGGGCAAAACGAGCGCGCCGCGGACACGAAGGGGAAGGAGGAAGGAGGATATGGGAGAGAGAAAGAACCATACGGGACCGTATTGCATACGTTGGACGCGATTTATCTACAAGCGACGATCAATCCGGCCGTTGCGATTATTTATTTGGCGGCCGAGGAAAGGAGCCGAAGGAATCGCGAGGGCGGAAGAATCGAATGCTGGATACGAGGCGTTTTTTGTGAAATTCGGAAGTATGCACGTATTGTTGTTCGTAGACTTAGTGTATTTGGCGTACTTTTAACTGTTACATTGTAATGCATAAATAAATAATGATACACTGGCTGATGATCCTACTGCTCCTAATTCCCATTACTATGGAGTCGTGGTTAAGTTACGAGGGACGAGTTCACCTCGTTATCCTGACCGAATGGCTGAACTTTTCAGTCTTAAGTGAAATCCATTCTGCGTGTACTTGATTACAAACAAAATGGCCATCCAAGTGGTCAAATAAATGTATTATAAATAAAGAGCGCAATTTTTGCAATTTCGCAGTTTCGCCTGAATTACAAAAAAGCCCATGCCGGGCCTGCACACAAGTGCACGTCTATATAAAAAGAATTACATGGGTAAAAGCACGCGAACACAGCGGCTTGTATGTGCAACAATGCCCTGTGTGGTGGCCTTTTTCAGAAAATCGCCTCGACAACTTCGGAGCAAGGAGCTGGTATATCCAAAATTCAATTGCTTCCTTAGGACAGAGACTGACTACTTGACTACTCATCTGTTCTCGTGCGCGCGTGTTCTGAGTTAAAAGTAACTCTGTAAATGCCAGCAAGAATTTCTTACACAGTAACATTCGTATGTACGTGTATACAAGCGAATTCGAGTTGAAATAAACTGAGAATAAAGTGCAGGTACAATTATCCGTGTATCAAGAGCACGGAACATTTTGTTCATTGTTGCACTTCCAAGCTCGTGTTAACTTTACGAATCATGCAGGTATGTAAGCTTAAATTTCGCTGTACCTGACATACTAGGCGTGCAAATGGTTAAATTGCCTGCAGAGTCGCCCTCTCTATCTCATTAACTCGTTAACTGACACAATTTTCTATCAGAAACCTCTCCTACACATCCTGTAAACCTATACTTTTCTCCAAAGTATTAACTCGTTTCACTGAAAGCAGAAGTAATTTCAGAGGACGAATTAACACGTAAGGTAAGGTGTTCGTGCCTCGCGTTCCCCACGTGAGCGTGCCCCCCTAAGTTTCTAGTAAGTCGTCGCACCGCGTTCTCCCAGGTTGAACAACATAATTCCCCCGTGAGTATCGATGTTACCAAAGGCCAGTTATTCCAGTTTTACAGGCGGAATCTGCAGACTCAAAGCTTCCCCGACTTGTGTTCCCCAAGCCCGAGGATCACACCCCTTATTAGTAGCAAACGTGGACATTCAGTGTTGTGGAAGGGATTCGTGCACGCGATCGGTTCTTGTCGGTTCGTTTTCTCGAAAACAAAGGACCATTCCTCAAAGGACCGGGCCCCGCCTTTCGCGTGCACGAGAGTACAGATCGCGGTTCTCGACTCTCGGGGCCCCCTTGCGTGTGGCGATTTGTTTAAATGTAACAAAGATGGCGAAACAAAAGATCCCCGCCGGCCAATTAGCTACGTACAAAGTACATACCTACTTAAGTTGTTTTTCTATGTCGAGCGAGAAACCTCCAACGTTTACGGATACAGTCGATGCAATTTTCCATTCAACTCTACGTCCCTCGACCCTTTGCGTTTTCATGTACCTATATGTATAGTTGAAATTGTTTGTAAGAACAAAATATATGACCAAGTGTTTAATGTTGCTTCTGAGGTGATTTTCAATAATTGTTTTATATGTACAGATTCTCCTGGAAATTATTCTTTGGATTTTTTTTTAATGTATGTTCAAAGTAAACTGATACTACGTTTACAGTGTTAGTGTTTTCGGTACGAATTTCGATATCAAAATTTGTACAACTACCCCAACATTTCAAGTTTCAGATATCAACAGTCTATTTTCAATTCAAATTTGAATTGAGAGTCAACCACTATTTGAAATATGCTTACTTTATCTTCAAATTCAGAATAAAATATTCTTCCACCGCAGAATATAAATCTACCGAAAAGGGACATTCAATATCCTCAATAATTTCCGTATTCACCCTCGACTTCCACGTTCTTTTTCCTGCAGCGCGCGGTACGATTACGCGAGCCCAAAAGTGTGAGTCTGCCGCCGTTTTGCAATGGAAAATCAAATCCCACCACGGCCCGACGTGTCTCTGCAAAAGAAACAAGAGCGGACAGAGAAAAAGACGCGTCGATAATGACGAGATGTGAAAAAAGAGCAGATAGGAATCAATCGGAGATCACCGATCGGAGATTACAAATACGCAATGAGGAGCAGTTCGAACGGTTGCAGGATGGGCCGAAAAAACCGGTTTCACCTGATGATGGAGTACCTACTTTACAGCCGAGCCCGGTAGATTGTAATGCAGTTTTCTGGTTTCAATAACCCCGCAACAGATTTTTCGCTGTGGCTTTTTCAGACAGGCAGAGAGATTGGAGTCGAGGCTACTTTAATCACGGTGAGTATGCTCTTCCGAGTGACGAGTGTCTTTCCTGTAAAAATCGAGCATTCGGAGGACGGGTTGGGGATCGACGCCGAGATATCGGGCCTTGAGCCTTGGCTAACGGATACGTATGCATACATATATATTCGACGACTCTTCTCGTGAAATCGTCCATGCGAATCGCTTCGTATTATCGCGTATTCGATTAACAGGAGGACGACTAAACTCGGGATCGTAAAATTCCCTGATCGTCCCGTTCCCCCCCGCCGTCTAGGAGGTGATTCGATTTTATTTGGCGATGTTCATTTACCGGGAGATCTGATTAGAGGGCACAGTTCGTGTCTCGATTAACATTGATGCCGGCCACGGTCCCGAGCTTTGTAATCTTAATAAATTTCGCGACATTATATTTGGTCCGGTCGTAAAACGTGGAATGTAAACGAGGGCGGGTGGCGTTTAGGGCGCAGGGGAAGCCGAATCGGGCAAACATTGTGATATTATTCGCCGGCCGATCGTAAAGAGCGGAATGTAAAGAAAAGACTTGTCCTCAAGTGACCTGAGAACATCGCCAAGAAGCTGTGGCGGGGCGTGCTCGCGGAGGCAACTGGGAATCGATGCTCCCGCACCTCGGGGGACACGATTTTACTTACGTTGAAGCTGCTCGGCGTGGCGGGTGCACGCGAGGCGAGGCATCGCAGCTTCTCCGACCGAGCCAATGTTCAGAGAACTGTGGTTGCTTTTAATACAGTTCGGGCATGTATTCTTTATTGCGAGGTATAGCACTATTATCTGTGATCAGAAAAAATGAAAAGCATGCAGCTACTTTAGAAAATTAACAGTTATGGATGCAAGATGTTGCGATCGCTGTGGGAGGCGGAAAGACGCATAGAAAATAAATCATTGGGTGCTAAAGCGGTTGAAATGATACTTCCTAAATTTTATTTCAAGATTTTATTAGTGGAGCATTCGTAGAAACTCTTTACTATTGCCTACAGTGTTTAATAATTTTGACGACTTTGTGTTAACTACTAATTAATGGACTGTGGCATTATTATGTATTATCGTTATCTACAATCTAGCGTATTAGACGTTTTAAAAAAGTACTGTGTGGTCAAATGTTATTGCAAGAAATACTTTTTAAGTCTCACAGTATTAACATTACATGTAATTTTGGTGAAAACATCTACTCATTTTCCACGACGTATTTCTATGGTAAGAAAAATATTGCTTGCTGAACAATAAAGTAATTCCCCTCCAAATTGCATTCTTCAATCTGCAATATCTTTGTTGTTACTAAACTACATGTTTCGCATTTTTTAACTTTCGGATGCGAGCAGTATCCAAGCGCGCTCTACATGTCTTTTATTTGAACAGAGAGTTAAAATCAGTCGATACAACTACAGCCAATATTTGCCACTTGAATGTTTCATTGCAATTGGTGTTAGCACAGTTGATAATGTAGACCGCGATAGGAAATTCAAGATTGGAGCACCGACAAAGTATAGACATCGACGAAGTATAGGATAGACCTATCACACAATGTAATTTTGTGTCACACGCTCGGGGGGCTCGCGAGCCCCCTTACCATTTTCGTGTCACACCCAACGTTATCGATTCAGTCTAAAATAAGATTGTAACGCTAAGCGTGGTAGGAATTAGAAATTAAAAATAGGACATTCGAAACCCGTGATTTACAAATGATTCTCATAAAGTAACAATGTAAAGATCGTTTTACAAACGTATTCCGTGCAACGCAGAGAAAAAAGTGTCACAACAAGAATACATACGCCTTTTAACCTTGCTGTCCTATTCGAGTGTATTTAACTTCCAGGCCGCGGACATATTTTCTTATCTTTTCTAGTAACGACGTTTGTTATGACTGAACGATGCCCTAGCTTTAGAAGTCACCTCTGCTCAGACGGTTCGGCCACGAGACGCGATATATACGTCACTCGGCGTGCAATACCCGACCGATATTCCAACACTTCGGAAATACGTACGTGTGTATTCTCTCGCGAGGCCTGCTTGCTCTCCCCCCACCAAAGCCCATATTCGCCGCGGTACATTGGCGGGGCGCGGGGGTCATTCGTTCTGTGGACATCGTTGAGTTAAGACGTTTCAATAGCTGCGTACATAAATGGTACGCCTACATTATCTATAGTCACCTAATTACTTCTATTCATTATTAGTCTTCTTCTTGACAGTCTACCGTCACTTGCTGCTACTATTAATACACTTTCGTCCCGAAATTTATTAAATATCGCGAGAAAACCGTTAGACGTTCGTCGCGTATTCCCTTCGTTGCCTTCGTACCGATATTTCTGCACATTTAGTGCACACATATCGTGTCTCTGTATTCAATTACATCCCTTTTCGGGCATATTTCAAGTTTATTTCTTGTTTAATTGCCTTACGAATGTTTTAATGCTTTTGTTTCAATCTCCTGTTGCATCGTTCGGTTACAGACGTTGAGGCGGGAATCGAAACCAAAGGGCAGGCAACGCCATGACACTTGGCGGTTAATTTGAACGGTGCTTGGATGGCGACTGGTCATTCCTTGGGAAAAGAAGGTGGCAATACGTGTGGTATACTTTTTTTTATCGTTATTTTATTGAATCATTGTTGGCTGTGAGGGTGATGGGTAACTTTGCAGTCGGATAATATCGGGATGAAATGGGAAAAGATTGAATTATGATAAATTCAATAATTCTAGTCGAATTTGTTTAAACATTTCAAAATGGCGTCAGTAGATGTTTACGAAATATTGGAATGATCGAATTCTATTACATTTCGGTCGCGTTTACGTAGAATTCAATAATATTTCAATGATTTTTAAGAATCTATCTCTATGAAGCTAGTGTAATTGCATTTACGTTCGGTTTTGGATGCAAGTTTTGTTCTTTATGTACAGAAACTGCGTAGTTGATCGAGGACATGCTATTCAAGCATGAATAATGAACGAATTTTGATTCTTGCAATGAATTTTGGATATTTATAAAGATCGTGATATATTTTAAAGTATTATTCGAATAACTCGAACGTGCTTACAACTTTAATGACGAAAGCCACTGCTACGGTTCATTTAAATGTAATAATTATTTCTGATGTAGTATATTCTGGATAATATCGTGTTACTGAAATGTTAAGCTGCTCCTATCGAGCGAGTATTCTGTATTTTCGCATCACACCTTGTATTCTAAATAACAAGGAGTGAAAGTTCCTTGGCTGGTTCCAAGAAAAACAATATTTCCTCGTGACAAACACTCGATCAAACCACATCCACTCCACCCTCCTATCCTACTTATTTTTCAGAGATTGTGACCGCGTGCAATGCGGCCAAATAGAGTCAGTGTTTATGTCGTACGAAGTTTTTCATTTTGAAGAGCACAGTTGCTCATAGTAGAGTGTCGTTAACAATTTTGGGATACGCGAGGGTAGAGTCAGTGTTTTCTACGCAATTTATATTCTTTTGCGAGCATCGGGGCTCTGACTTTCGAATCGCGAGAATAGATTCAGCGGTTTGTTCGACAATTATGATCTTTGGGGCGCGTTGATAGTCTATTTCTTTATTTTTTTTACTTTTGAAAGCGAAACTCGTTATCGGAAATTAGAGTCAGTGCGTCAGCTGAAGAGGAGATTTATGCGCAGAATATTATTGGAAAGATGTAAGTATCTATGTATTTCATTTAATTCCTCTAAAGTAGAGTTCATTCTTCAAAATTCCAGAAACAAAAAATAAAAAATTAAAAGAAAATTAATTTCTAGAATAGAATCACCAAGATATTCAAAACTAACGAAACTTTTTACAATTTAGACATTTTAAGAAAAAAAATTTGTTAATTTTATTTTTTAATATTTAATTTTTTCTTAAAATGTCTGAATGATAAAAAATTTCGTTAGTTTTGAATTGTTTCGTGGTTCATTATTAGAGTTCGAACAATCGTAAGTTTAGAAAGAAATTATAATCGTGTTTTGTTCTTTCGTTACAGTCTAGGGGCAGCTGAGCAACCTGATGACTTTATCTAGCAGCTTGATGACTTCCCCTGAGCAGTTGCAGAGGTGTTGGCGCCTTCGTCACCGGGGCACAGCGAAATGTGAGTGCGCATGCATTATGGTTCCTCTGGTCACTCAGTCATGTCGTAGGACGTTTGGTCCAAATCGACACGAGTGACCGGTTGTATACTTTGGCGAGCATAATGACCGCGGGTATGGTAACCATGCCCGTGAATTGTAACATTTTGTCTGTGTATGTATTTCTTAGACGAGGGCTAGGGTCTTCTTGTGCACCGCGCCTTTTCAATAGAATCAAATTATAATCATAATTTCCAAGATAAACGTTTCCTAACGCGAATGTTTATCATTGATCATACATTGATGTAGATATTTATTAAATAATGCACCTAAAGATGCATAGCAGCTCAGAAGGTATTGATATTTGATATGAATATCAATACGGCTGAATGCTAATTTTTATGTAGCGAAGAAGTCTGATACTCTCAGACTCCACAGCTACGATCATTTTTATCTAATATGTAGTCGAAAAATCGGATGCCCTCCGATTCCGTCATTGCGACGATTATAATGACTTGAATTTCTTTTATTTTTCTGATACTACTTACGTGTTCAAAAGTAACTTGATGTCTAAATGATGATAATAGACATACAAGTGTAATTCCTTTCTTATAAAGGTCACTCGTTTGCGTACACAAAGAATAATTAATTTCCATGTGCAAGAAGACAATTGAGGGTGGGCAAATTTCAGATTCAAAGTAATTAGCATGAGAACATACATTCTTATTACCTATATGAAATTTACTTTGACGATGGAATCGCCCGTTTTAAATTCTTAAATTAAATTCTTCATGTTTTAGAGTCATTTTCTTAAATAATTCAATTTTATAGTCTTTTTTCTCACTAATTGAATGTCGAGTAGAGTCCTTTTTCTTGATCTAAAGTAGAGTCCTTTCTTATTTATCAAACTTTAAACTATTGACAAGTTGAAAGTCGAGTAATTTTGCTTTATAATGTAAAATGAAAGAATACTAGCGTGCTAGACACTATACAGACTAATCATATTTTCTAGTTGAGGATTTTCAGGATATCTTTCCGTACCCATTGCCTTTTAACTCATCCACGTGCCCATGCGTTACTTGGGTGGGTGAAGGCAATGCGGCACGATGACTTTCTTTACTAAATAATTACATGTCGGCGGCTGGCATTGCGTTAGTGTATCGTGCACGCCGCATTTTCCACCTGTGTGTGTTTGTGTGGTTAGGCGGTGGAATTTGCGTCGGTGAAAGATTTTTATCAAAGACCATGTTAACAAAACTATAACATTATATTATTATTCATTGCAATAACGATACCAATGTATCATATTCCTTGTTGCACACGATGATCATTCTAATAAATTATCTTGGAATATGAAAGTTAATCAATCTCGTACAATCAAACGAGAAAGTAAAGTAATAACGCTTGATGTATGTACCTAATACGTACAATGCACATTATCAAGTAATCCATTCTTTGAAATTGAAAATAATTAATTGCTATGTAAATCATACTTATACGCAATGGTCACTGCCTTTGCCAGCCGATTTCAGTGAAAACTGGTACGTACTTATTAGAGTGTGATTGTGGCCAAGCTCGGGTGACGGAGTCGTCCCGGGACGGTCTCTCTAGTGTAGGCTTTGCACCCGGGCGGTGATGCTTGAGAATCGTGGAGTGGGTTGACTGATGATTGTGTTTGAGAGACTGTTTTGATATTTTTTAAATATAGGTTTTGTGTAGGATAGGTAACTTACCTTCTGGTACGAATGTGTGACTTAAATATAAGTAGGTAGGGCCGGGGCAGGTCGTCGTATTCTCTGATCGCATGTTCCCCCGCGCGATGACCTGCTTTCAGGAAATTTGTGAGAAAAGTCGACGGCCAGACTAGTGCGAGTGGGGTTTGCCCTCGCTTCTGGACTCGCTATGTCGACTTTTTGACGCCAGTGGGACATTGCACATTGTCGCTGGTCGCGGTCGGCAGGACGGGCTTGGGCACGCTATTCATTTTCAGAAGGGCGGACCGCCCGAAGCAAGAAGTGGCCAAAGAGCCGAAGATAGCCCGGCCAGAGAAAAGGCCACATCGTGTGGGCTACCAAGAATGGCCCTGCATCCTCGGGTGCAGGGTCATTCTTACGTATTATATTGCCATTATGCTCGCCGGTAGTTGTAGTAGTAGTAGTAGTTTGGTTGGCCATAGGCTGACCCATCGAGACAAGGGTGGAACGAAGTATAAGGGTAAAATATTTGTTTTATTATTCATGACTTCTAATAGTGGGCAAAAGTTCCCTTTTATAATGGAATTTAAGCTGCCAAGTTTGAACATGATCATCAAAAATTTTCAGGTGTCGCAAGCCCTTCAAATATTAATATTTACTGAAATATTAATTTTTGAAAGGCTTGCGGCACTTGAAAAAATTTGTTGATCACGTTCAAACTTTGGTAGCTTAAATACCATTATAAAAGGCAACTTTTGCCCACTATTAGAAGCAATGAATAATAAAAAAATATTTTGCCCCTATATTTCGATCCACCCTAATCGATACCCCCTCCCCTGAAATTGAGCCCACCGCGTTTTCAATTAGAGTTGCGAAGAAGATTACGGGGCCAGTTAGTGTTGCGACTAAATGTTGATCACGGTTTGAATTAGCGTTGCGAATCAAGCATTCCCCGCGTCTGGTTCTAGCATAGCGTTGCGAATAAATATCGATCGTGGTTGCTTGTAGTGTTCCGAAAAAAAAATCGCGATTGTTTTTGAGATTATTCTTGTATTTTTAATTGCAGTTACTAGAGTTTGATTCATTGCATTACTTATGATTCATGGTATTCTTTTTATTAGAGTTGCGATGCGACCGATCGCGTTTTTTTAATAACTCGTCCTAGTTTGATTCTTAATATTTTTTTGAATTAGTGTTGCGATGATGACTGATCGCGTTTGTAATTAGAGTTGCGACCCCCACCCCCCAATGCCCCAAAACTATCCTGGGACATGTCCAGAGACATGTTCCTGGGAAAAAAGAGTCCCGAGCAGCTGGATCTGCTGCACATGGGACTCTACACAGCCTTCAGGAAGGCTGCAACGAATTAAAGTTAGAGTTGCGTATTACGAGATACAGGTGCACTGAATTTTTATTAGTGTTGCGAAAAATGAAACCACCCACGTGGTGGTTCTCGGTAGCTTTTTCGTTTGCTATTCGGGATTTGTATTGAGTATAGTAGAATTTTCAGTAATGAAGCACCATCCGGGAATTTTGAATTTGTTTGAGAAATTAGTGCTGCGGGTAGTCCAAAGTCCTAGTGACTATGCTCGGGAGTTGATTTTAGTCTGTAGTGAGTTAGCGTTGCGAAAGAAAGAAACGGTTCACTCACGGTTTTTTTGCATTAATGAGTGGACAATGATCAGCTGCCCTTATGACTACTGATCATTTTTTCTAGCAGCCCTAAGTGGCTGCACCATCCTCCTTCTCCTACCACCACCTCCCCACCCTTGAATCGAGTGTTTGTCACTGGAAATATTGTTTTAAAAGTATATTCATATCTTACAGATAAATGTTTTCTATTTTTTTAGAATATTTTTAAATTTGAAATTCCAATTTTTATGGAATAGCATTCCAAAATTTTATTTTGTGACTGAAAGAATGGCGATGAAAGGTGTGATTCTCACCTTCTGACACACCTCCATTCAATTGAAGTTCTAATTAGAGTCTTTGAAAAGTAGCAGTAGCTATTCCTCATTAACGTTGCTGATTTTTGCATAGTAACTTCGTCAATCGTTGTATTTCCTATCAGATTGATAAGAAATGTAGTTTTTTATTTTTATAAATTTTCAACATTCCTTTGCATTAATCAAAATTCACCCGCGATTGTTGCTTCATTTGATGATATTAAAAGGAAATTTGCACTGAAAAAGTAGGTAAATGCAATTCATCACTTTATATTGATAGTAAATTTTCAATATTAACGCGTGCTCGTTGTTGCTACTTTCTGTATGAAAGTAATTTCGATTACTGTGCAGTAAAGTGCAATTATTCCAATTTTCAACATTTGCATAAATGTTTCTGATTACCCATTGTATATTATGATTGATTGTCGAGTCATTGATACATAAACTTTGAAGATGCCAATTAATGAGAAACTACAAGGAAATTATTAATTTGATGTAACAGAGCACCCAATGTGCTTAATATTATGAATATCAATTGCTTCGGAATGAAATGTAATATGATTAGTAGCTTCTTTTTCATGAATTGCTAAAGTATTGCTAAAGGTTAATTGCCTACTTTGTCTGCTGATACTGAAGCAGTATTTTTTAATCTTTTCCTTCTTTCATTTTATTACCGAATCGATATTCCATATTGAGTTTTAAACTGTAGCTTCAAATGTGATATTTCAATATTTGGGCAATAGCGATTCAATGAAAAGATTATATCTGTTGAAATTACATTACTTAATCGAGATAGATTGTAAGTACTAATTCATTGAGAAAGATTCTGTTGCAGAGTATTATGTGTGAAGAATATTGCAAAAATAGGATTTCAGGCTCATCATCCTTGAGAAACGAAACCTCAAGGAATTTTTATTAATACTTTTAAAAATGTTTCAGGTAACATCGTAGGTCCATCGAGGGAAGTAAGAAACACATGACAATTTCAGATTTTTATTCGGCAGGTCATTATTTAAATTTAAGTAGATATGTGTATGGTTAGGTAAGGTGTTTAGTGGCCACATAGAATTAAGTAGTTTTTAAGGAATAAAATAAACACTGCAGTGTTTAACTAAATATAAGTAGCAATTATTAAATACGAGCGCTCGTATCCGTAGGAATTATTAGTATTTAAGTAGCCATAGGAAATATGCACTGGCATATTTCCTATTAATGAGTAGAAAATTTGAATTATTCACTAATTGGCAAATATTCCCCCTTTTTTCTTTGTTTCATTCCCAATTAATGAATAATTATTATGGTAGAAATATACCAGAAAATTCTTCCAATATTAAATGAAAGAAACAAAGAAATGTTTTAAATTCTGCTTTAGTTTCATCGCGGTAGGTTTTTACAGAAGGACTCCTTCTGTTGCCCGGTTGTGGAGCGATCGAGGATCGTTTTGCAACCGTGCATCAGGGGGATCTATGGAAATGAAAATAAAATTTTGCATAAAAGGAGGGTGGATGGGCCGCGGTTAGGGCGGGTCTCCACTCGCAGCGCCTCCACGTGGTGAGACCTGGGCAATCTGTATTATTTGAAGTATAATTACTAATCGTATCGCAAGTAACATTGTAATACAATTATTAATTACGTGACAAGTAATACGAGCCGATTGGCTGCGATCATCTATCTTCGTCAATCTCTATTCCATCCTCAAACACAAGTTAAGTTGCCGAAATTTGAATTGCGACATGTTTAAATATCATCAAACTGTTTTTTATTTGTAACTAAACTCAGGATTTTATTTATTTATATATAGATAACCGAAGCGTAAAATGATGCTGGGATTGAATTTATCCTGAATTCTGTCCCGTGATAATTTGTTAATATAAATCACAAAAAATAGAAAATAATCATATAATATTAAAAATTATCTGAAGTTATTCCCTATGCAAATTATCTTTGCAAAGAGAAATGAGATCCCGATAAAAACTTTAAAAAGGTAAAAAATTACGCCAAGTACATGAAATAAAAAAAATACAGAAAATAATTACAAAGTAAAAAAGATGTGAAATCAAAATGAGCTGCAAGCACATAAAGGTGCTTTCCTGCAGCATGCAACGGCGACACTGTGTAACACAATAAAAGACAAGAAAGTATGTCCGCGGCAAAATCACATGTATACAAGCACGCACACACCTTTCAGCATCTCAACACATTTCAGTGTAGTTGCTGAGCTGGACGCTGTTCATAAGCAGATGCCACTACATTCAGTTCTGAAATTATGGGTCGTAACACAGTTTGGGTGGCGACACGAACTTCGATAAGGTGATAGGTCTATCCTATACCTCGTCTGTGGTTAAAGTGAATGGTTACTGAATGATTTTTAAGACGTTAATGGTCCAACCAGGTATGTATCTAATTAGGTAAAACTTATGAGTCACGAAACTCTTACAGTGTGTAAATTCTTTTTCGAAAATGTCAGCCGAGTAGAAATTTATAAAGTTCCAGTAATACTTTAATGTGAACCGAGATAGAATTTCGAATACTTCGCCAAGGAATTGGAACTTGGGATATATCAGTAAGAGGAAATAACAGAAAACACGCAGAAAATTTTCAAAATCACATCTTTTCGAGTACCTCACTGAAATATTCCAAGTTCCACTTACCCTTCTATCTTAACACTATAATCGTATACTTACAACCTATAAAAGTATTACGATTTAAAAAAAATCTTATATATAATTAGAATATTTGACAATCACAGCTATCAGCTCGGTTCCCACCGATTACCAGGTCTCACCCCGAGGAGGTTGCTGCGTTTCGAGACCCGTAGAGAGATAGATGGAATCAAAGTTCCATCGATCTCCCTGTACATGAAACCCTTAGCCTACTAAACCAAAGAGATGGATGGAAACAAAGTTCCATCGATCCCTTCGGTTTAGATATCGAATCTACGGAACTGCCAAGCAATCACGCGATTGAAATAAACTCAGCAAAGAAGGAAAGACTACGGGTGAGCATGAAACGAGTATTGGATGGCGCAGTTCCTACCACCCTAATGTCCGAGTCGAAAGGGAAAAGCGCTCGGCGTCTCTCAGACGATTCCTCTTGCTCGGATGCAACTCGTCAGGAGCAACACTAGGTGTGACCTGACTCAAGCCGTCTAACACGGAGACTGGGAATCGAACCGGGTGACTTACGCAGGCAGTGTACCAAAAGGTACACTCCCTACGCCCGAAACTTTTCCCTTTCGACAAGAACACCAGGGGATGAAACTGATCCACCCATACCGATTCCATGTTCAGTCGCTTGCTTCCGGAAACGGAAGCAGCGGCGACCTCCTCATCGAGGATGAGGAGCCAACAAAAGAGCGACAAAGCTAATTCAGCAACTACTGGGCAATCCGCCAGGTCTCACCGCGAGGAGGTTGCTGCGCTTGGAGACCCGTAGAGAGATAGATGGAATCATAGTTCCGTCGATCTCCCTGTACATGAAACCCTTAGCCTACTAAACCAAAGAGATGGAGGGAAACAAAGTTCCATCGATCCCTTCGGTTTAGATATTGAATCTAGGGAACTGCCAAGCAATCACTCGATTGAAATAAATTCAGCAAGGAAGGAAAGACTACGGGTGAGCATGAAACGAGTATTGGATGGCGCAGTTCCTACCACCCTAATGTCCGAGTCGAAAGGGAAAAGCGCTCGGCGTCTCTCAGACGATTCCTCTTGCTCGGATGCAACTCGTCAGGAGCAACACTAGGTGTGACCTGACTCAAGCCGTCTAACACGGAGACTGGGAATCGAACCGGGTGACTTACGCAGGCAGTGTACCAAAAGGTACACCCCCTACGCCCGAAACTTTTCCCATTCGACAAGAACACCAGGGGATGAAACTGATCCACCCATACCGATTCCATGCTCAGTCGCTTGCTTCCGAAAACGGAAGCAGCGGCGACCTCCTCATCGGAGATGAGGAGCCAACAAAAGAGCAACAAAGCTAATGATTCAGTGACTACTTGGCAATTTTACATGGGGCCTTAAATACTTCATGGTATAATAAATTAACCTAGGCTTCCTTAGATGTCTTCTTTCACTACCACTGTTCACTATCACTTTTCACGATTTTCTTTAAAATATATTATTTTATTAACCTCCTTCCCCGCGAGAGCATGGACCTGAAATGCTGAAACAATCAACTACATTATGTAAGTAATGGAGTGGTGGGCTTCAGAGGAAATTAAGAAAATACTTATTGGGTTGGTGCCGATCGAGATGATTTGGAATGTCAAAAGAGCACGCACGAGCATGCAGAACCATCGTAGAGATACCTACATGAAGAAGAGCAGGAAATATAAATTCATCAATGAGATTCATGAGAGGGAACAAATCATGCACAACCATCAAAGGAATGCATCAAACAAAATAAATCATGTAAACCCATCGAAGAAATGCATCGAATAAAATAAATCATGTAAACTCATCGAAGAAATGCATCAAATAAAATAAATCATGTAAACCGATCGAAGAAATGCATAAAATAAAATAAATCATGGAAACACATGGAAGAAATGCATCAAATAAAATAAATCGTGTAAACCCATCGAAGAAATGCATCAAATAAAATAAATCATGTAAACACATCGAAGAAATGCATCAAATAAAATAAATCATGTAAACACATAGAAGAAATGTATCAAATAAAATACATTATGTAAACACATCGAAGAAATGCATCGAATAAATTAAATCATTTAAACACATCGAAGAAATGCATGAAATAGTACAGATCATGCAAACCCATCGAATAAATACACGAAATAGAACGACTCATGCAAAAATCCACGAAGGAATGTATGAAATAGGACAGATGATGAAAAGCAATCGAAGAAATCAGTTAAAAAGGAAGAGAAATCGGTTTTGGCCTTGGCAGAATAATAACATTTTGAATGGTTTTTAACGAACCCAAAAATTTAATCGGCACCAACCCAATAAGCTAACCTAGGACAGGGGGCCGAGGGGGTGAAGGAAGGACCAAGGTTTGGAATCCTGACCAGGTCCCCCCACGAAGTCCAGGTTGTCCAGTAGGTCCGAATGGTCCAGGTGGCTCGGGAGCTCCATTCCAGGGGGCCGAGGGGGTGCAGGAAGGACCAGGGCTGAAACCCCGACTAGGTCCCCAGGAATTCCAGGTTGTCCAGTAGGTCCGAATGGTCCAGGTGGCGCGGGAACTCCATTCCAGGGGGCCGAGGGGGTGCAGGAAGGACCACGGCTGAAACCTTGACCAGGTCCCCAGGAAGTCCAGATGGTCCAGTTGGTCCAGTAGGTCCAGTAGGTCCAGTAGGTCCAGTAGGTCCAGGTGGCTCGGTGGCTCGGTGGCTCGGCAGCTTCCGGGTCCCCGGAGGTCCTCCAGGCCTGGAGGCCCGACGACGACTGAGGAGATGGAGCTCCGTGAGCTACTCATATAGCCTTTGGGAAAACATGTCCTCCGATCAAAACAAGGTCGACGGTTAATTACAATTGCGAAATCCAACTAATTCTTCGGCAAAAATGGATTTTCCGCTTAAATATCCATTCCAGTGGCTATTGCTATGACAAATAATGTTAACAACATTTGCACTAACCGGCCAGTATAAATTATTATTAACTATGATCGATACAACTCGAGATATCAAGCAATTAGTAACATTTTGCCTTGGATTTGCAAATGATTTTCTACGCCGAATGAATTCTCTTTTATTCTCAATGTTTAAATGTTCAATAAATGTTAATACTTATATATATTACAAATTAGGATCCAGATAACAATAGAGTAACTATTATTAATTTACTAAAATATTTAAACAGTGTATTAGAAACTGTATGCAATGTTTCTGGACTTTAACTCCCAGTTAAATTTAATTCTGACAAATTTTAACAATGTTTTAATTCTCGTTCCCCAGTTCTGAGGTGCCCTCCTTATTCGGTTGGTGCCGATAAAATTTTTATGTTCATTGAAAGGCATGACTACTTTTTCATTATAATTAACTAGCAAAATACCCCTGCTTCGCTACGGTATTGATTGGTAGTGCAGTTAATTTTGATTAGTACTGCAGTTACATAATTTTAACTATTCTACCAGGGCGGGTCTCCACTCGCAGCGCCTCCACGTGGTGAGACCTGGGCAATCTGTATTATTTGAAATATAATTACTAATCGTATCGTAAGTAACATTGTAATACAATTATTAATTACGCGACAAGTAATACGAGCCGATTGGCTGCGATCATCTATCTTCGTCAATCTCTATTCCATCCTCAAACACATGTTAAGTTGCCGAAATTTGGATTGTGACATGTTTAAATATCATCAAACTGTTTTTTATTTGTAACTAAAAACTGAAATTTCTCAGGGCTAGACTAAATCTTATTTCGCAACGCGGGTTTCGAACGTAACGCGATTTGCAGTTGCATCCATGCACCCCACGCCACTCATGCATCATGCAACGTTCTGCGAGGCTTTTATGAATTAGGTTTTACTGTAAATATCAATGTCGGCGGTAAACTAATACTCGGAGCAAGTAGAATCAAATTATCATTACTTCACTGGAATGATTAAACAGTGCATTAGAAACTTGCGGGAATGTCAGTAGCGGCGTGAATTTTTAATACTTTTCGGCGTACGATACGCGAAAGAGTTCTACCACACGCAAAGTACTGAGGACACGTCCCAATACCTGGACACCAATGACATTTATATTTTTACTAAGCTTCATAGAAACTTTAGAACAATATTGTTGGGAACATATGTTATTTTGTAACTTGATCTCTTATATAAAAAATTAAGAAAGCCCTAGATGTAAAGTTTAATATATAAAACAGTCTTTAAATATCGGAGGTGCATGCACTCGAATTCTGCGTAGATTTCTTAAGTAATTCTTAAGAAAAATACAGTTAGTTGTTAAGGTGATAATAATCGTTATGTAACATTTTTCTGAGAAAAAAACGTATGTACAGAATCTTAAGAAGTTTCTTGTTACATACAAAACAAAACATTGATCAGTTAATGTTGATTTTAATTAAACATATACGTGTTCATGTACCGGTACATAATAATCTTGTCCTCTGCACGCTGTCCCAATAACTGACCAGCCGTCCAGTTGGTCGGCTTGTCAGCATTTTGAACGCTTAGGTGAAGTCTCAATACCTGACCGCATTGTCGAACCGGTAAGGTGTCTGTGTTTTCTCAAATTTTTGTATATCAAAAGTGTAAGTGTACATAAATTAACAGTTTTTTATTTTCAATTCATATTTTTAGTCAATTGCATGCTACATTTTCAACATAACCAAAATTGAAAAATGAAAAATTCGCGCGCAAACCATTCACACAAACACTAGTGGCGCCCTCTGCGCCAAGCATTGCGTTATCATCCTTATTGGCCAGGTATTGGGACATCAAAAGTGGGACGCTGGGACAAATCAGAATTCTATTGTCCATGTACTGGTTTTAACTATTTGCGTTTTTACTCAATTTAATTAAAATAACGCACTGAAAACAAGTTTTTAGTAGCTCATTTGATAGAAAGAAGTAACATTTATCTGAATATTGACACTTTTGTTAAAAAGGACATTTATTTTTAGTCCATTTTTAAGATATACAACTTTGATATCCTTAAGTGTCCAGTTATTGGTACTTTTACCTTACTTAATAACCAATGTCGTCTTGCAATTTATAGCTTACACGGGCTTTGAAGAAATACCATTCTTGAGTGCCATAGTCTCTTGATCCCCGAAATGGATTTTCGGAAAGAAATCCGCGTGAGTCGTAGACAAGCTGTGCCAAAGCATAGCGTAGCAAAAGCCCTGCCTTCTATGTCAAACTCTCGCACTGAACAAATCACACGTATACAAGCACGCACACACCTTTCAGCATCTCAACACATTTCAGTGTAGTTGCTGAGCTGGACGCTGTTCATAAGCATATGCCACTACATTCAGTTCTGAAATTATGGGTCGGTAAGACAGTTTGGGTGGCGACACAAACTTCCATAAGGTGATAGGTCTATCCTATACCTCGTCTGTGGTGGCATCTGCCTCTGAACAGCGTCCAGCTCAGCAACTACACTGAAATGCGTCCGCTTGTCTGCATGGGTAGCACAATGAGACTGTTGCAACGAACGGTGAGTGATACTTTTTCATTCTTTCAACCTTTCTGCATGCCATCGAACATAATGATTGCTGTAGCGAGCGCAGACACCACGAACACATACTTAGTACTCGCGAAAAGTAACATTAATGGGTTTGTGCTTCCAGATGTTTAATACGCGTAGAAACATACAATAAATAAATTTTAAATTCGCCATTGATGGTTTACTATCGCGTTTCAAACATTCTAAACTACTTTTCTTTAATTTCACAATCTTTAATTTCGCAGTCGATAATTTATCGACTATTCGGCATGTGCCACTCAGGCGCATGCGCGAGTTTTCTTCGACTTTTCGGAAATTTTTTTTTTCCCGCGGTCGGATCCCTGCGCACACGTCCCCCGGGCGTCGCCCAGGCGCATGCGCGAGTATTTTTTGACTTTTCGGAAATTTTTTTTTTTTTCGAAACTTTTCCATCTTCCGCGGTCTGGGCCCTGCGCGCACGTCCCCCCGGCGCCCCTCGTGCGCATGCGCGAGTATTTTTCGACTTTTCGGAAAAAAAATTTTTTTCGAAACTTTTCCATCTTCCGCGGTCTGGGCTCTGCGCGCACGTCCCCCCGGCGCCGCTCGTGCGCATGCGCGAGTTTTTTTCGACTTTTCGAAAAAAAAAATTTTTCGAAACTTTTCCATCTTCCATGGTCTGCGCCCTGCGCGCACGTCCCCCCGGCGCCCCTCGTGCGCATGCGCGAGTATTTTTCGACTTTTCGGAAATTTTTTTTTTTCGAAACTTTTCCATCTTCCGCGGTCTGGGCCCTGCGCGCACGTCCCCCCGGCGCCGCTCGTGCGCATGCGCGAGTATTTTTCGACTTTTCGGAAAAAAAAATTTTTTCGAAACTTTTCCATCTTCCGCGGTCTGGGCTCTGCGCGCACGCCCCCGGGCGCCGCCCAGGCGCATGCGTGAGTATTTTTCGACTTTTCGGAAAAATTTTTTTCGAAAGTTTTCCATCTTCCGTATCACACCTTGTATTCTAAATAACAAGGAGCGAAAGTTCCTTGGTTGGTTCCAAGAAAAACAATATTTCCTCGTGACAAACACTCGATCAAACCACATCCACTCCATCCTCCTATCCTACTTATTTTTCAGAGATTGTGACCGCGTGCAATGCGGCCAAATAGAGTCAGTGTTTATGTCGTACGAAGTTTTTCGTTTTGAAGAGCACAGTTGCTCATAGTAGACAACAATTAGACAACAGTAGTCGTTAACAATTTTGGGATACGCGAGGGTAGAGTCTCTGTTTTCTACGCAATTTATATTCTTTTGCGAGCATCGGGGCTCTGAGACCTGGGCAATCTGTATTATTTGAAGTATAATTACTAATCGTATCAGAAGTAACATTGTAATACAATTATTAATTACGTGACAAGTAATACGAGCCGATTGGCTGCGATCATCTATCTTCGTCAATCTCTATTCCATCCTCAAACACATGTTAAGTTGGCGAAATTTGAATTGCGACATGTTTAAATATCATCAAACTGTTTTTTATTTGTAACTAAACTCAGGATTTTATTTATTTATATATAGACAATCGAAGTGTAAAATGATGCTGGGATTGAATTTATCCTGAATTCTGTCCCGTGATAATTTGTTAATATAAATCACAAAAAATAGAAAATAATCTTATAATATTAAAACTTATTTGAAGTCATTCCCTATGCAAATTATCTTTGCAAAAAGAAGGGAGACCCCGATAAAAACTTTAAAAATGTAAAAAATTACGCTAAATACATGAAATAAAAAAAAATACAAAAAATAGAAAATAATTACAAAGTAAAAAGATGTGGAATCAAAATGAGCTGCAAGCACATAAAGGTGCTTTCCTGCAGCGTGCAACGACGACACTGTGTAACACAATAAAAGACAAGAAAATATGTCCGCGGCAAAATCACACGTATACAAGCACGCTCACACCTTTTAGCATCTCAACACATTTCAGTGTAGTTGCTGAGCTGAACGCTGTTCATAAGCAGATGCCACTACATTCAGTTCTGAAATTATGTGTCGGTAACACAGTTTGGGTCGCGACACGAAATTCCATAAGGTGATAGGTCTATCCTGTACATCGTCTGTGCCTATACCTCGTCTGTGGAAAGAGGAACTGCAGACGAGGATCGGTGGCGGAACATTACCCGCCGCTGGTCAAACCAAATACAGCAGAATGGCCACGGCAATATAGCCCTTGAAGAAATGCAAACTGCAAAAAGTTCCTAGGAAGCCCTCTGCTCCATCGATCCTGTAGAATTGACATTTATCGACGCGACAGTGGCTGGCATGGAGTTTCGAGCACTCGACCCCAGGTTCGCTTTGAGAAAATACGAGGCACACTCGAGTATTTTTCCGAGGGGGAATGCCATCCCTGTTTTCCTTTCGTGGAAGGGTGGCAGAGGAGCTCGAAGGACCCCGAGGCCGCCGTCGGCGAAGATGCGAGGCGGTCTGGCGTGAAAACGAGTTCATTGGTTATATATTTGCCGGGTCGTCGGGGCGTTAAAGTGTTGAAATTTCATTAGGGGTCTAATGAAGCGGACCGCGTAAGGTCTCGCTGCCTCTCTCTTCGTCTCACCGGCCGTCTCTGCCCCGGCCGGATGTTTGTTCGAGGGTGGATGGCCCTTAGAGATGCGTAAGCGAATTTACATGCTTCAGGGTGGTTCTTCTGTACGCCATCACACGGAAAATCGGAGCTGCCGCGCTCTCCCCGTGGGGGGTTTTCAGCCGGGATCGTCCTTTTCGCCCCCGTCGCGCCGGCTGCAAGCCGAGAAGGAGACCCTATTCATGTCCGTTTCATTTAACTTCGCGCCATTAACATATTCTCAAAATAACGATCTAAGATGTACTGCCGCTCTAATTACACTTTCACAAGTTTTCGTATTGAGCCTCACGCGCCGTTGCCCGTGTAAAAGGGTGTCGAGCGTGCGCGAAAACACGTCCAATGGGGTGGCGTTTCTCCATGCTCCCTAGACGCGCTCGGGGCGTCGATTTAGCGGACTTAGCGACCGTTCTAAGCGTATTCCACCCCCGCGTTGAGTCGCGTCGCGTCGCGTGCCCTCTCTCGCCGCCTACACACACCTGGAGCGAGAGTAAAAAATGGAAATTTAATTTCCGTCGAATTAATGCGACGTCGAATGAGCGCGGTGGAACTTAAGAATACCGCCGGCTACGGTGAATGGAAGAATATGGACTTCAACGCTAATGAACATTAATTGCTGCCGAGACCTGAATAAGATTGTAACGCGATCGTAGCGAATAAACAGCATTCCCTTTTCGAGGCTCGTCCCGCGAAACGTTGTCGAGGGTTTCCGTGGTTCCGCGGCTTATACGTACCTACCTACTAACGATTCGTTCAGTTGTTCCACCCCGTGTTTCTGAAAAAATCGCCATTTCCCTCGCCAGGGATTTTTCAGTGTTCCATGCAGTTTTCAGCAGAGTGAATTAAAATGATTAGCAGACAATGGAGCTCGGTTGTCGGAAAATTTTTAATTTTCCCGTCCGTCCGATTTCGGAGGGCTAACGTTGCGAAGGGGACTACTACGTGGCTTAAAATTTATCGAAAAATGTAATTAAATACTTACCTTCGGAACGTAGTTATTTTTAAATAAAAGAATGAAATTGTGAAATTGCAAACTTTGAGGGATTGTATTTTTAAATAAATTCGAAACCTACAAAATGATGACTTAAGCCTTAAGTTCTCCTTAATTTCACGCAGACTATATCATATTCCAAATTCATTAAAATCGAGGGTACCAACAACGTTCAATTGGCCATGCGCCACTTAAATAAATAATTTAAAAAATACGAGGAGGAAGCAAGACTTGTTGTACACATGCAAACTCTAGGAAATAATCAATTCAATTAAAAAAAATTACTTAATTCTGTATGTATGAATGCCAAGAACTTTTTCCATATCTCCTTATGTTCGAAAAAATTAGTCACACTTCTAGTTCCCCGTAAATGAAAATAAATACATGTCGAGTGTCATAAGATTAAAGGAAGGAATCGTTGGGATTCGACGAAGGGGAACAGACATATACCACATGATGTATTTTTTTATTAAGTTTATTTTATATATCGACAACAACACGTCATACATTAGAAAACAGAAGGTTTCTTGAAGCAAACTCGAATGAAAAGTTTTGTGGAACAATCCGAGAGACACTATGTGAGTGTGCCGCGCCATCATCTATGGAGTCGTATATATATAATATTGCGTGTCCCTGTGTGTCGTAATATGTCCATGTGGATGTACGTTTTGGGGTGTCCGTGTCCCTGTGTATGTAATGTGTGTATGCATGTCATGTTACTTCCGAGTGTATGCAAACGCGTGTGTATGTATTGTATGTACTACGATACTCTTGTGTCTCCTCTTTCGTTATTCTTTCTTTCTCTCGTTCGCTCCCTTCTTCCTTACAATCTTTCTCTCCTCTCTTTTGCTCCACATCTTTCACTCTATCACTCTCTGTCGCCCTTTCTCGCCGCTTTCTCTCGTATCCCCAGACATCCCGCACGCCTCTCTCCCTCCGACCGATGTGAAACATTCCAACCCGCCCGGAGGAGGTTCATTCCCCCCTCGATCACCATGGATCTCCAGGACGCGACGGATCGCCAGGAGGGCGACTCGTCGCGTGGAGATTTTCGAAAAGCCCGCCGAGGGTTCGAGGCGGCGCGAAGTCGAACGGAACGCGACCGGCTGGGTCGCGTTCCGTTCGAATCGAGACGCTCGCCCCCTATCCATGATCACGCGTTCCCCTTCCACTCGCGTCCTCCTCTTCGCACGTTCTCTCTTGCATTCGCTCTGCCGTTCTCTCCTCGTCCCAGACGCTCCCACATGCGCTCCCACCTTTGACTCTCTTGTCGTGAATCGCCTCCGGAAATACGTCACGGTGAAGCCGTGGTCGTTAAAACGGGAAAATCAACAATACATGCCTGTGTCGCGTAATCTCTGGATTTCTTATCCATCCCTCTCGAGAAATCTCGCGGCGCCAGTCGCTCCGGACCGAACCGAAGAAGAAGAATAGAAATCAATGAAAATGGAAGGCGTAAAGAGAATGGAAGGCAGTCGCGTGCTTCCGGCGAAAATGATAAAATCTTTTCGAGAGTAAACGAAAGCGATACACGCACGAAGGCGCCCTCCGCGATTCAGCCAGCCGCGCGGCGGAATTTCGCACGATTTCCGTTCTGCCATTTTTGGTGCCTCTATCTATCTATCTATCTATATATATATAATATATTTATATATTTATATATATTATTTTGTTTCTTTTTTTTTTACTTCAAAAAGCGGCAGTGCATCGTCGTCGAATTCACTCTCGGGCTACGAGCAGGGAGGGCGATCGTTTTCGTTACGTTTATTAAAATTTTTCTCTCTTTTTGTTGTCTTCTTCCTTCTGTATTTTCTCTTTGTTCTCCTTCGTTTCGCGACGAGACAGCCTAAATGCACTCTCTGATTCTCTTTAAAATTTCTGAATTTCACACACACTCTCTCCCTCTTTCTCTCTCTCTCTCTCTCTCTCTCTCTCTCTCTCTCTCTCTCTCTCTCTTTCACTCTTTTTCTCATCGTTTTCTCGTTCCCCTATCTCTCGTTCTCTCTTTCAATCTCTAGCTCCCGTTTCTCTTATCTTCTGTTTTGCGGTGCCGTGACACATCGTTAGGAACGTGCGAGGCCCTGGATCGGCGATGGCGCGCGCGACGGCGTGAAAGGGACGGGGGGCTGACGCGAATTTTGACTCCCGGTGCCGAAAGAGCTGTGCCTCTTAAACTAACCGTTCCCTCGCCCCCTTCTATTTTCTGTTACGTTTGTTATCCCGTCATCGATTTTCTATACAGCGCCAAAGATATACATACATACATACAATACATACATATATATGAGGAAAACTAGCCACGTGCCGCGGTGCCAGCGATGCGACCCCTCCGCGCCTCCTCTTGCAATAATTTATGTACAATTTTACAACCTACCACGCCGCCGACGATATAATTCTTCTTTTTTTTATTCCCTTAATAGTTCGCCTTTAAATACACGAATAGGACCTAGACATCGTTAATTTTTTTATTTTCTTCATCATCATCATCATCTTTACATACTATACTAACGAAATCTAAACGTTCAATTTTCATTTTCACCACACTAGGAATAATAAATTTTGCCGTATCGTTAGTATACCTTTATAGAAATATGCTTACAAAAATAGAATTTCGCGAGGCGCCGAAAGCGCGTCGCTGCCGGGTGCGGGCGAGTTTATTTAGGAATTTTTCGTCACTTTTCAGCGTGTGTCCGTTTGACTTTTATTTTTCTCCCCCGTTTTGTTCTGTTTGTCTCGCGTCTCGTCTTATACATACATATACAATACAGCGTGTCCGAACGATACCGAAAGAATGTGTCTAAAAGCCCCCAACGGCGCGGCCCACCCCCTTGTCATTTTGCGTTTGGCCGAAAACGTGTCGCCGCGCCGCGCCGTTTCATACCGGAATATCTCGATCTCGTCCCAACCTCCAACGCCCCCCCGTCCAACATTGCTCGCGGAGGATCGCGAATTTCTACCCCCGGTCCGCCGTCGCGCCGATCGCCTCTCGTTCTGTCCTCGCGCAAGTAAATTTAGAGTGTGAATTTCCTCCTCTGCTAATCCTAGTCTCCTCACTCATCCCCTCCAACGGACTACAACCCTTTCGCGTTTCTTTCGTTCACGTTTTACCTACTTTCACGATAAACTCTTTCTTCTTTCGTTCACCCTCGTTCGCTCTTACTTACCTCTCAATCTCCTTTCGCTCGTTTGTCCCTTCAGATTCACACCAGCCACCCCCCCACACACAGTCGTGCAATAAAATGTTCACCACCTTTAAACTCTCCAGTCAATCTCTCCCTTTCTCTCTGTTCGTTTTCCCTTTCCTCTTCCACCTTTTCTCCTTGTAGAGTTTTCCCAAGAACGTATATATATATACAGATGTGTCTCAAAATTGTGAACAACTGATTCGGTTCCCGCTGCCGTTTACAATGCACGTACAATGGTAACGATAATAACGACAATCAGAATACCATTAATCGCCGTAGTTAGTAATTAATCGTAATGACAATAACAATAATGGTTAATGGTAATCATAATGATAACGGTCACAATCGTCGCAGAATTCTCCGTGCGTTCCATTCGTGGGGATGGATGAATGATAAGACGCGAATCGTTATTAAGGTGGAGGACAAATATACCGTTCCGCGGAACGGTCTCTCTCTCTTTCTCTCTCTCTCTTTCTTTTTCAGCAATAAGGACAAGTGACGGGTGACTGACAATCGTTAATCGCAATAATAATAGTAATCGTACCGATAATCGTTATAAAGATGCATTTTGTAATTCTTCATCTTCGTTATCGTTTTTTCTCTTTTGTTTTTCGTATGCACAATAACCTCTTTTGTATTTTTTTTGTCCTCTCTCTCGTTCTCTCTCTCTCTCTCTCTCTCTCTGTCGCTCTCTCTTTCTTTCTTTCTTTCTCTCTCTCTCTCTCTCTCTCTCTCTCTCTCTCTCTCTCTCTCTCTCTCTCTCTCTCTCTCCCTGTCGCTCTCACCCTCGCACACGCACTCTCCCTTTCTTACTCGTCTTTGTCTTTTTGTTTCATATTCTTTCCACCTCTTAAATCATCCACGTGCACAATCTCTCAAGCGCGCTCCTAAAACTTCAAGTTAACATCATCATTTAGACTCGTCATTACAATATTACATTATTAGATATTACATTATATCATAATACGCTAGCGTTTATTCGATAAATTTTACATACTTTGATACGCAGTATGATGGCTTCCAAAAAACGGTCATCGGCCAACCAAATTTTTCTTCACACATCAATACACCTACGCTCAGTAGTCGAAGTTAATTTGTACTTGTAGCCATATATTATAAATATTTTTTTTAGTAGTTTCCGGCCTCTATCATTTTTTTTTCTCTCTCTCTCTCTCTTTCTCTCCCTCTCTTTCTCTCTTCCCCGCCATTATCGTCGCCTAAGTATTTCCTCCCATTTTCGTTTCTCGTCTTTTTAGTTTCTTTTCGCGCACAACTTCCTCCCGTCTCCCTTGTCCCGTTTCGGTCGCCAGTGTATTTTCGAGGCCCTACAATACATTTTTTTTGTCTTCCTTTTGATACGAATATTTAAATATTACTTTACCACCGCGTTTCTCCTCCCCGTTGCGCTAGCATTCTCTCGCTATTCTCTTTCTTCGTCTGACTTTCCCTAACACGCGCGCACGAAAACCTCCGTTTTCCGTCTTCCCATGCACTCATACACGCTCTCCGTCTCACTCTTACATTGCATCTTTGTCCTCTTCCGAAAAGTCTTTACAAAACACGACAGCGATGCGCCTTCGCTGTTCCTTCGTCGTCGCCAATCCCCTCGTCGCCTTTCCCCGCTCTTTCGTTAAGCTTAAACCCTTAAATAGTATCGAGATATCGTTGCCAAAAATATATAAAAAACCCATAATCGATTTTTCGAAATCGAAAGAAGCGTGCTCCAGTTCGAAATAGGCAAGGACGCCGAATCCCGTGATCTTGGAAACGATTTCTCTTTTCTCTCTAAAAAACATTCATCTTTTTTACTTCCCGTTGCTCTAGAGTCGTCTCCATTCGTTTCGTCTGTCTCTTTTAGTATCATTTTTCGTGTGTTTAGCCGAAACCGGTCGAAAATATATCTCTTCTCTTCTCAACATACACATGTTGGCTCCCCCTCTCTGTCAGGCGCATCTCGTTCGGGCCAGGGAGAAGAAGGAAACGCGGCACGGAGAAGGATATTTAGCTACAAAGAAAACTCTCTTCGTACGAGACAGGCCAGGCCGACCGATCCATTTCCCTCGGGTTCGCGTGGATATCCCTCTCCGTGCGGCTCGCGTCCGGCGCCCATGAAATTTCGAGCTCGCATCGAGATCGAGGCGCGGTCACCGGGCGACCGAATCACCCCCAAGAATTTACAATAAAATTTTGTCCTTCTCTCACGACTCTCACTCAAGCGCATTTACTTCGTCTTAGAGGAGTCTTAACATACATTCTACATCTCAAGTGCACGTAATTCGCTTCTCACACAGGCTGCATGTCTCCGCGACGCCGACGAGTCGACCTCGATACTTGTCATCCCTATACAATAGATCTTTCGGCTCACTCACCTCTCATTCTGCCTTTGCCTCTCTCTTTTTTACAATAATTTCTTTAGAACATCCTAAAAACCACGAGAGGTTAAGGTAAAATTTGTATCTGTCCTCTTTCTTTTTCTCTTTATACACCTAAAGTAACTTGCACCCGTTTCGGACGGGGCCGCCGGTGACCGAGCCGCCAATCGCGACACCGAGGGTCCAACCTCGATTTGGCGTTTTTTATTTTCCTTTCCATCGCTACTCCCGTCCCACTCTTTCTCTTCCTCTCGCTCTTTCCACGTACTATCATTCCTCGTCTCGCGCACACTTATAACTTATTGTTCTCGCACGTTCACTCATACCGATCGCCCATCTGACGCATACTCTGTCGCACCCTTTAAACTCTCTGACGTCTTCTCGTTCACACACGCCTTTCCTCGTTCTCGTTTGTATCGAATTTATCATTATTATTATTATCGTGATTCCTCGCTAAAAATCTGCCGCCCCAAATATCGTTATCTTTCCATTTCATTTGCTCGTTTCATTTTCGTTAAAGTTTTCTATTTCTTTCTCCATTTTTTTTTTTGCTCGCCGCATCGAACGTCTCCTCATCGAAATGCAAACAGCGACCTTACATTTTTCTCGCGTTCTTTTTTGTTCACCATAATGCTTATAAAAATGTACACTGACTACGCTTAAATTCCCGTCAATTGTTTTCCGTTCGTTTCGTTTTTGTTTGCTCATTTTAAGATACAACAACATACTATACGTATATGGCTCTACAGATGTTCGCTTGCACTGCAACTCAAACGTGTGTCATGAATGTCTCTTGGCCCGTCAGTGGCGGCGCAGGCGGATCGGTCCGTCATCGATTTAGTTCGCGTCGTTTTAGGCCCACTCGTCTGCCCGCGTTCTTCTCCGCCACCGTCACGATCAAGTAAGTAGAGTTGTAGACGGACGCCACTGGCTCCCGATCGATCTGCCCGCGGGCCGCGACCAACGGGTCCAGAGTGCGGATTTAGCGTTTATTATTATTAATTTTTTTTATTTTCGAAAAATTAGGACCTTCCCGCGCGACCCGAGTCGCAGGGCCACTCGAGCGCCACGGGAATTCTTGTTTAGAAACTCCTACCCGCGTTATGCTTCTGTCGGGGTACCCGCAAGCAACACGTCCCCCTGCGATCGTTCTCGCTGATCGCAGATCGACGACGGATCTGGGTGTTGTCACTCATCCTTTCTCGCTCACTTTCGTCCTTCGCTTTCCATTCGTTTTTCGGTTCGCCTTTTTGGACACGAGTTTTAATGAAGCTCGATGGGCATAACGGCCTAATGTGAAACACAGGATGTGAATTTTCACGGTGTTTAAAATGTACGGGTTCGTTCGCGAATTCGGTTGGCCAATTCATTTCGCCAGCATCGTCGGCCTCTACGGCCTGCTCTACTACCCATTTCTCTGGTCGATACGAGAGACGTCTTCGATCCCCCGCGCGACTGTCTGGCCCCGACCGTTCAACGCGTCGAGCATCTTCATCGGCCGCGGCCGCGGGGCCGTCCAGTCGCGTGGGCCATCGAACATCGACCTCCCGAGGCTCGTACACCGACCGATAATCCGCGTCGTTGCGAGCGGGCAGCCCCGGTCTCGTTTTTCTTTTGACCATGGCGTGGTTCGTTTTAAAACCCCCCGTGTTGTGGTACCAGGCGGTATTACTGTATACAAATATCATTAAGTTTTACATTACAATATATCGGTCATTTGTTTCCTTTCATCATCATCTTCTTCTTTCATTCGGTTAAAGTTTATGTGGCATGTATATACGCATTGTATTCACTGTGGGAAATGAGAACCAGTCTTATGGCGCCTGACTGTAGCGCAGGCATATTCTGTAACGTAAAAATATATACATCATCTGTGTGGTATGTATAGTGCTGCTCTGTAACTCAAGATTTTACATTCAGTTTATGCATTCATCGTTAATCCTGTACAAAAAACGTTTAGCTACGCTTGAGGCAGATTCAGCCCCCTGCGGCGAGGGCCGAGCCGCGGCCTGGTACCCTCGCTCTAATCGTCGCCGGGTGTCGTCGAGCCCGTTCGCGACGTTCACGAGATGGCACGTCACGAGGGAACGGCGCGGACGGTGTGCCCGTCAGCGAAGATTAAGAGGGGGCCAGGTGGGTGACCGTGGCCCCGCTCTTGCGGTTTTCTTTATTATTTATTTTTTTTTATTCATCCTCCGCGGTCGCGCGCAGGCGAGGGACGCGCGGCTCAGCCTCGGCGGGGCAAGAACGAAGCGGACCCGCGGGTAGGTCGGTTGGTTTTTATCATTACTGCATGTTTACGTTTCTTTTATTTTATCTGCTTACTTATTTTCTTCACAAACTGCACGGCAACTAGTGTTTCTGTTATCGTTTTTTTCATAATTTCTGTTTTTTTTTTTTATTCAGTTATTCCTGTTACGTCTGTCTATTACTGCTGGTATCTGTAGATGTGCGTGGCCGTATGCGCGTTGTGTATACTGCGTGTACGTGGCGTATCCCTTGTCACCTGTGTGTACCGCGCGTGGCTTCGTAATATGGTCCTGTGTTGTGCGTGTCGATGTCATCTGTACGTCTCTCTCTCTCTCTTCCTGTGTGTGAGTGTGCGTGTTCGTGACCGTGTTGGGAGTTTCGTGTCGTTGCGTGTGTGGTTACCGGAATAATTACGAGTTTCGTCGCTGTGTCGATCAAAATAGTCGTGTGAGGATGGCGTAATCCGTGTAGTGTCCTACTTTTTTTTTTCTGTTGTTCTTTCTATGTGTGACCAAACGTCTCCCGTACCTTATCGTCGTCGTATTATCATTAAATATCATTAGTATACTATATATAATATTATATCGAAAATAACGGATAATACAACACGTAGGGAATCGAGGGTTGCGGAGGCGTGGATATAGGGGTGAGTGGGTACGGCATTAGTGTCTTCTTCTCTTCTCTCGGGGGTTAATTGGGTGGTGGTTGGGGGGGGGGGTGAGGGGGTTACAGAATGGAGAGGATGTCGAGGGACACTGGTTACGGGGAATCGAAAAGGGCGCTAGCTGCTAATATCAGCTGTGTTTGGTTGTTTCGGGGCGTTTCGCTCGTTCGCGTCCCCGATCGCTCGGCCAGAGGGGGAGGGGGTTGGCGAGGTCGGCGCGCGACAACGCTCCCGATCGCGGTATCGCTCTCGATCCTCGATCCCTCGACTGGGACCAGGAGCCGCGCTGGGTCACCGTGACCGGGACGCGGCCGGCGTCCGACCCGCGTTCCGACCGACGCCGATCGAGACGCGCGAACGGCTCGAATGAGCGGCGGAGCTAAAGTTACATGGTCTCCCCACACGTGTGCGTATAATCGTAAAACGAAGTCTTTGTTTCCACTCTTTAATTACGTCTGTCTACGGAAAAAACACTAATGGGTATATATCGTGACTGTTTTTACGTTTTTTTTTTCCTCCTGCTTAACATCCGGCGGATCATTGTTTTATTACTGGCTGGGATATACTTGCACGGTACTTCTGCTCGGAGGATTACCGTGCAAGTGACGGGGGAGTTTGGTTGGGTTGGCTCGAGGGGTGTAGGGGGGAGGATCGAAAGGAAGCTGGGGAGGAATGTCGTTGAAGGGGGACACCCTAGGGGTTACGTTCTGCCGGTTACTTACGTCGAAGGAGACGGATAGATTGGTAATTAGGTCGGGACGATTATCGGTGGAACGGGGTTAAGTAATTGGTTGATCCAGTGAAGGGTGTAAAAGGGATACAGAATCAGGTGTCGGGGTGGGGGTTGTCGGGGGGACAGGATGGTGGATGAAGGCCGGGGGGTGTGGGATCATTAAAACCGGGCGTTGGGTTACTTTTAATCGCTTGCTTATTAGAACTGGACTGGCTGATACAACTGGTAGAATACAAGTTTTTTTTTTCATTCGTTTTACATACGGCTATTACTTCGATATACGGTAGGTAGTTAGTATGTAGTTGTCGACACACAATTCAATGGTTACTGGGCGTTTACTGTTTATACTGCTTTACTGCTTGTTTAATTGTTAATAATTAAGTAAGTTTAATTGTAGTTAGTTAGTTAGTTAGCTCTTACGTAGCTTCTCGTCATTCATAGTTAATGTGGTTAAATTCTACGCTTGTATTTTGGGGCTTGTAGGACGGTGGGGTGTGGGTGGTGGGGGTCGGGTGTCAGGGTTCACGTCGGAGGGATTTCGGGGTGGGGCGACGCGCGCCGATCCATGGTGTCGACAAACGATCGCGCGGAGCAGCGCTATTCTCGCGCCGATCCGTGCTGCTGGCCCCCTCTCGCGGCTCCGTCGATCGGGGGCCGCGGGCGCGTTCGCCTGCCAACGGATCGGCCCGCGCGTATCGGCGCGGGACTTACTTCGGGGGTAATATGACTTGGGGAGTGGGAGAGACCATAGTACACATATATATTATGTAAGTATACTTATCGCATAGTAATTGCATTTAATCAATATACGTGTGTGTTATCGGTGCATAGCAGCGTTCCGAACTCCTTGCATCAACCAAAATTGTATTTTCTTGGGGCGTGGATGGATATATCTGCGAGCGTGCGTGTGTGTGTGCGTGCCTGTTTCACTCCCTGCGCACGGATGACCGTGTGTATGTGTGCGTGTGTGTTGCGCGCGATCCCGCGTACGCGTGCGCCAGGGTGTCCCTTCGTTCACCAGAGACCGTGAGTGGCCCCAAGGAAGACGCGTATTCGGACCTGCGTTCTCAGCGACGTCGATATCTCGTCCAGATAGGCGTGCGACGTAAGGTCCTTGGTCGTCGACGAAGAGGTCTTGGTCTCGGGGGCTGGCTTGTTAAGCGTACGCGCGCGGAACAAGGTGGAAAGCACCCCTCAGGGATATCAGTAACCGTGCTTGTAATCGCACCAAGACGGGGGTGTCCCTTCTCGCACCCCATCGTTCTCGCGCGTATACTCGACAACATGACCCCGTAAACGATAAATCTACAGCTAGGGGAATATATAACGTCTTTTTGAACGTGGTCCCAGAATGCGAGTGTGCTGATCGTAGATCATTCGAAACGTGGAAAGGAATGGAATAGAAGTGTACGAAGGCCTCCGTCTAGGATGGTCCGAGATCGTATCTCCGAGGCAGTCGACCCGAATCCCGAAACAATGATCCCTTTGGCCAAACGAACGCGATCCTCCAGCTCGGAGTGTCATTAGGAAAGCAACGACCAAGACCGTTACACAGCGCAGCGCAACGTCCGCCGAGACACCAACGTCAGCCAACACGCAGATCCCGCCGACGACTTCTTCGAGGCTCTTATTCGTGTACGGTGTGCCTGTTCCTGTAAATGTATGCTTCAGACCAGTGACGGGTGAGATAAACGGGCAGCAGGCGAGCATCAGTCTGGCTTTGGGTGGGCGTTCGGTCTATGTCGGGCCCCTTTGTATAATTTTAGTATTTTTTTCGTATAAAATCAACACTGAAGGCACATTCTATCGGACGAGTCGGCCCAGTGTGTGCTGTGAGTGAGATTGGGCGCGGGACCCGATTCCACGCGTCCACGTTGCCGCGGCAAGCCTGGCGATTCCTTTTCGTTTTCATCCTTTCTTTTCTTTTATCGCGGGCCCGAAGGGTGGCCTTATGCACCGCCCCCTCTAAACTAACGGGCTACCGCGCCTAATAAAATTATCTGGATATCCTCTCTGGGGTTCTCTGGAGAATCTGGGGCGAGAATCTCGGGGAGCAGGAGACAGGCAAGGGAGCAGGAATCGCGGGGCAAGGATAACCTTAATTTCCCATCCTTCTAAAGCGGAAATATCTGGCGGCAGCCGCGGCCGGGCCCCGCGCGAGAAACTGTTGATTCGTGTGGCGGTTATTTTGATCCGGTTGCCTTCCTCTATTGCGTCGGGTTTTGGGGGTCTGTTCACTTTTTTCGCTTTTCGTCGAAATGGCTATTTCAAAATTGAGAGCCGGCCCGACGCTCGCCTGACCTTGCCCAGGGGCGAACTCAAACTCTCTTCGGGGCACGTTCGTGCTCCGAGTCACATGCGGTACGGCCTAGTTCCGCGATTCAGCCGAAGACGACGCGTTGTCGGTCGTAGGGAGGGTCCTTGCGTTTTGTCGAAATGAAAACCGGTCGCCGGGCACGCCCGACTTATTGCCAGTCACCGAGGATCGGCAGGCAGAAATAATGATCGTAACGGAACGAGTATGTACGCTGAATCGATCATAAAGCTGGTAAATCATTGAGTTCCGTTGCAAAACGCGAGGAACAAAGGATATCCTGCGGGCTTTAGAGGGTTGGCACGATCGATCGGAGTATCAACGACGATCGCGAGGTGATCGGTGAAGAAGCGAAGCTGTTCCCCGCGCGATCCTCGGTGCAGAGTGATTGAAAAATTAAAGTCGGATGGAATCGTTTAACGGCCCCGCGTCGATTATCGGGGAACTAGTGAATGGAGCTGATCGCCCGGCGTGGTCTTCGTCGAATAGCGGGGACAGGCCATTCTAACATGGACTCGGAGCTCAGGGATCATAACGAGAAGAGTCTGCGTGTTAATCTCGTGTTGCTCGAGCCTGTGGTGCGCTCGCGTGTGTTTACGTGTGTATTCCATCGTTCTCTGAACTTGGCAGAATTTCGTCGGAGAGGGAAACATTGCTCACTAGTGCGGAAGCACATAGAACCGACAGGAACCCTTCGATCGGTCTGGAATCGAGTTTACGTTACACCCGGTAACGTAAGGCACGGGATATCACCGTGATCAGGTATCGTTACCGCGGCTCCGAGCGTCGTCCGTTCGCCACGGATCGATCGAGGGACGATCGATCGCCGAGAGGCGTAGCGCTCGCGAGACGCTCCCACGGATAACCTAGCGCGGCTCCTGGAGCTCCCTAACTTCAATTAATCCCCGAACTGTACGCGATCACCCTCTGATAACGGCAAAAATCTACATATAACATCCGGGTGGAGATCTCCGTGCGATGTCGGATTATTCCAAGCGGTGATCAGGCGCCATCTACGCCTCCCCCGATCTTCCCGTTCCCCGCGAGCGCGACGCGCCGAGATCCAGCGAAAAGACCGGCTGGATCCGATCGTCGGGATCGAGCCTCGTCCCCATATCTGCTCAACGAGTCAACAGTCGAAATAATCAATCGAGGTAAACAGCGGAAAGTAACTATTTTATCACATACATAACCGAGGCTCGCCACGACGTCAGCGCGCCACTTTCGTCGGGGAACGAAGAGAGGGCGCGCGATGATGCACCGTCAAAAAGACTTACTAGCAATAAAACGTTGTCAATAAGAAAAAACACGTGGCCGCTCGATCGGCCGTGAAGCGACGACGAACGTGCCTGCGAATGTACAAAGAGTCGTGGCGACCGATCGACGACTCGAGCGCCGCGCACTGCAACGCGAACGATTCCTTCATTTGGCACCAGAGGCGCTAGAGATCGTTCGCGCGGGCCAAGAGGGCGCTCGAGTTCCGCGCCACGGTCGCCGTTGCACCAAGAAATTACTTGCTAGGGAAAAACGTAAACACAACAATATCGTATGATTTGTGGACGTCGATCGAAGAGAATCGCTCGTTACGAACTGAACGCTCGCAATTTCGTTACCGAAATTTCGGTTCTCGTCGACGGACGTCGCGTGGCACACTTACAAAACAGAGGCAGAGGGCTCGGAGGAGTGTTCTTCTCTTTTCTCACGCGGAACTTGTCCATTTTCTCATCTAGGCCTCGGTTCCTTTCCTATTCTGCCCGCTAGTGGACGATACGTGATCGCGCTGGAGGACATCCGCCTCGTGTATTAATTCTACTAATTCGCGCTAGCTGCTTCGTTTCCGCTTCGCTTTCACTGTACGCCGAAAATTTACTAGAATGCCTTCCCGTTATCGCGCCAAAATGTTCTCGCGTTCTTCGATTCGATCGTTTCACTGTCGGGTGTCAATCTGTCGTTTCCACGTGGAATGTGCTCTGTTCGAAGGCTTATCGGGGAGAGGGTGCTGGCCGCGACCCTCTCGATTTCTATTGCTTGTCCGTGAACTATTTGCGTCATCCTGTTCGATTCGAAACTTAAAACCAGTTGTCCTCGAGTAATGCTGCTTCATCGTGGATCCTCGCGTGGCTCGAGCCACGCGCGGTGGGTGAAAAAAACTAGGTGTCAGAACTGAAAGCCGGTTTGTAAAGAGCAAGAGCGCCTTCTGCGCATCCCTCCATGAAACATTCGCACCCTCAACGTGATCAATTCGAAAATGGTTGAACCGTTCCTGGAACTGTCAAAGGGTTCGTGTGCCGTTTCTTTTCCGTCGACGACAATTTGGTAGCCGGGAGCTCTACCTTCTGCGCGACAGGTAACTCCCCAGGTAACTTCTGTGGTGTCGTAGACGAAGGGGGGGGGGGGATTAGATTCATCGTTAGCTCCCGAGATTTTAGATTCCACGTTTTGCTTCCTCTTTGTTTTAATTTTATCTCTTTCTTTTTGCTTTAGAAAAATTTCGCGGTTCAATTGGATTCCATGGTAGCGTCCAATGGTACGTTTATTCCCGGGGTACAATGGGTACGAATCGGTCGACGATTGTTTCAAGTGATACGCGGTTTTCTTTCTTTCCTCTTTCTCTCCCTCTTTTGTCGTGATTTGCGTGGCGTTGGGACTGGGGGCCGGGAGGGGGGTGGGGGTGGATAGGTGGTTTAGGTAACACGGGATGGGTGGTTCGGGTGGGGGGGGGGGGGGAAGGAGATGGACAGCAAGCAGGGTCGTACGGGGGTGTTCGTCGGGTAGCATAGAGTTCCAAACGCTCCGTGATCTACAGACATTCAATATTAAACAGATCAATCAACTATGTCGTCATATAATACCACTAGGATAGTTCATAATCGTAAGTTATATCAATAATATAATTATATCATTAGGTATCATTAATGCTTGTATGTGTGTTGTTTGTGTGTTTTCTTGAGTGTCTATCTCGCGAGTGTATATCCCTTCCTTCTCTCTCTTCTCTTTTCCTCGTCTTCTTCCTCCTATCTCGCTCTCGTTCTCACGCAGCTTTCTCTCCCTCTCTCTCACTCTTTCACTCTCTCTTTCTCTTTCTCTCGCGCTCTATCGCTTTCTCACTTTCTATTTCTCTTCATTAATTACTTAAGTCTCAAGTTACAAGCTAGCGTATAAATGACGGGTAAGAAACGACCACCTCGACGAGAGGGAGTCCGACGATTGGGAGGACGCGGTGCCCGACGTCGGGGAATGCTGAGGGCGTCGCGGTATCGGCCTTGCCCCGAGTCAGAAATAAAAGAGAAACGAGTTGAACACTCGAACGAGGGAAGTCGAGCGCGATCGTGTCGTAGGAAAAAGAAAAAATGAAAAATTACCCAACGTCACGCTCGATCGGCACCGCCCCTTACTTCTCGGGCGGCCGATCTCTAGGCCGGACCGCTTCGTCTCGGTGGACAGTTTGTTAGCCGCCATATTTCACTTTCTCTCTACCACTCTCTCTCTCTCTCTTTCTTTCTTCCTTTCTCTCTTTCTCTCTCTCGCTTCCCGTCTCACTTTATCGTGGGCTGTCCTCGTTTCACCGTATTCTTTTTATACTATATATCATTATAATCGTATTATCGTTATAAGTTATTATTAGTCATTAATTACGTTTTAATTATCGTTAGGTATAATTCAATTAATCAATACTCTTAACCCTTTTATCGTTTAATAATTATTGTTAGGTAGTTTATAGTTTTTTTTATTTAATTAATCCTTATTAGGTTTTCGATAACGCGTACGGATTATTATTATTAGTATTATCATTATTCTTTATCATTATTCATTCTCTTTCTTTTCTTGGAAGCAAGCCTTAATTCCTTGTCTTTTTGGGAAGGATTTTACCGAGGGGGTGGAAGGTGGTTGGTGGTAGTGGTGGTGGCGGCTCTCGTCTCTTATCCCGTTACAGCGGCGGTTACGAAGGAGGAGTGGGGGTGGAAGGGGGTCTGGGATGGGATCTCGGAGGGGACGCACCTGTTGTCCCGCGCGAAAATCTGCGAAAAATCAGAAAGTCGAATAGCGAATCTCCAACGATTCCGTGAATTTTCTTTTCGTTCCGTTTGTTTTTCTTCCATTTTGCTCGTTTTAATTTTTCATTCCTTTCGTGTATTTTTTTTTATCTCTCCTCTTCCTTTCAGAAATCACACATTCCGTTCTCAGCCTTTCTCTCGCACCCTTTCTGTCTACCACCTCGCTCTCTATCCACCTATCAAAAACAGCTCTCCTTCCCGTACACACAATCGTTCTCCTCTCCTTTCCTGTGTTTCCAAATTTTTCGCATTCTCTCTTTTTTCCCCTTACACGCACTCTCTCTCTCTCTCTCTCTCTCTCTCTCTCTCTCTCTCTCTCTCTCTCTTTCTCTCCCTCTCTCGCTCTCTTTCTTTCTTTCTAAAACACACATGCTCTGTGGTAGCATCGCGTCATTTCCCTACGCGATGCGAATTGCTCGGAACGCGACGCGTTTTCAACGAATTGCAAGCGTCAATGTATTATTCCTCGTTATAACATTATAGTTCCTGATCAACGGAGGAGGAGGTGGAGGAGGAGAGGCGCGCCCCTCCTCGTCCAATCCGCGTCGTTGGACACTTCTCCCCTGCCTTGTCGGCTCTCGAGTCTGTCGTTTAGTGTGCTTATTTCCTGTAAATCGTTTCCGGTGTATATGCGCTGCTTTCATTGTGAGAATTCGATCGTGTCGGTCGGCTTCGGCCGTGTCACTGGCCGTGTGTCATCCTCCACGTGGCTCCACTCTTGGGCTCGATGATGATCCTGCTCCGCACAGGCGTCTCGTTCAGGCCTGCCCGGCTTCGCGATCGCGGATCGATCGCCGGAAGTACGATGCTCTCTCGCCGCTTCGATTCGTAATGCTGTCCCGTCAGCGAGTCGTGAGACATACCTTACATATCTTTCTATCTGTGCATTTGCGTATTTACCTAGAGTTCTATTGGGGGAGGTGTCTGTGCTTGAATGATCAAGATCGTTCCAGCCGCGGCATACCGGCCGCCGGCCGTGCGGATCCTGATCCCTGTCTGTGCTAGATTCACCGATCGAACTTGTTGCCGCGCCTAATCCCGCGAAGAAGCTCGCCAGCGATATCCCAGAAAGCGACGGTCGCAAGAACTGTCCAGTGAAATTATAACTGCTAAGGGCCGAGCACCTCTGCTCCCCCTAACGAGAGACAGAGGTGGCGGCGTTTGAGGTAGAAAAGTAAAACCGTGGCCGAGTCGCCTGTTGGTGCCCGTACTGTAAACGAGCCTGCAGCTTCAGCGAGCCGAAGAATGCTCGTCAACGATCAAGCGGCTAATACTGATCGTAACCGCCCCTCGCCGCCCGATCAGGCGTCTATATTACTACGGAGAGGAGCAGTGCCTCGAAACGAAAACCTGGCGCCGACATCTGCTCGGCGCGTCTGCCTGTAAACTATCGGTAAGAACTCTGCGCGGAACGCTGTCGAACTGAAACAAGTCCTCGATGAATCGTCCTGGTTAAGGTACCGGCGAAAATGTTAATCTTCCTTCCTATCATCGATCGGCGTCGGGGTACGCCGTTATTATCGCTCCTCCGAACGACGACTCCCCGTCCACCATTATCGACGAATCGGACGAACGAGCAACAATTGTCTCTGCGATTATTGCCTGGCTGAATTATTATATCTATCGGCGTTATCGTTACTTATATGTACACTGAAGACTAATCGGAGAGTTACTCGGCCAAAGTTACCGGCTCCCGTCTCTATTTCCGTCTCTCTCATCTCATTCCCTCTCCTCGTCCCGGTGTTCCTCTGCTGTTCGTCGGAACTCGGAAGGGAGATCCCGAGACGTTGCACGTTTCCGGGGCATTACGCCTCGCCGAGGCTGATCGCATTTTCCTACAACGTTCTCCATTGTCACGGCTGTCTGCTCGCGGGGGCGTTTCTGTGTCTGCTGTATGTGTGGTCGAGCCGCGGTGCGTCGCTTTCCGCGGTCGTTGCTGCGCTATATTGTCTCTTGTGTCCAGTCGTCGGATCTTTTGAACGGGTGCTGTTCGCTTCTAACTGTCGGATTGGACCTGGTCAGTTGGATCGTCGCGTGCTGATACTCATAGGGCCTTGGGGCGGATTTCCATTGGGATTCTGTTTCAGATTGCTGCGTACGCGTGCGTACCTGTTCCGCATCCGTGACGAATTCGAAACGTCGTTGACCGGAAGGCTGCCGAAACGATCGCTTCTTTGACAAATGTTTTTCTCTGCCCATTGGCGATTTCTCGCGAACAAGTCGGGTGTGCGAGGCTGGGCGAGCTGGCCCAATCGCGCGGATACTAGCAACGGGATCGGCTGAGAGGATTGGAAACGAACATGGGGGAACTCTTTGGATTGTTCTAGGTTTACTGTGAATGGCAATGACGTATTAATAGTTCGTCAGTTTTACGTATTCTACTTGGTAATAGTGGACATTTCGTAATTTCGAAGAATAACTCAGGATATTTTTTTCCTCAGCTTTTTAAGATACGTTTAGGTAAACAAAGGGACGTTTTGCCAAGCGGCTCAGCCATCCGTCGATTGCGCGAATGATCCTCGCCCTCTTCGCCTGAGTCGTGAGTCGAGTCACACCGCGATACATCGCACGTTCGGTAAAAAGAAACGGATGGCAAAGAATACCGCGGATCTACGCGACGAGATAATACGTGGTCGATCCCTCCTCGACACCTGAACTCGCCTCCTTTCGCTCGATACTCTCTTGTCCTTACTCCTTGGTCTCCGTCCTCTACGGCAAGCTTTTCGATTTTCTCGGATTTTCGGCGAATTTTCCGCCGCCCCGGCCGCGGGAAACAGCGAGTCGACAGTCGAGCCCTGATCGTCTACGTTTCACTCCGAATTACTCCACGTCGCCCGTCCGCGTTCCATGCCTGCCCACTTGCTGTCAACAAGCGTCCTCGTCGAATCCACCCGCTTTCTCCCGCCCGAAGGCGAGCGTCCTTCGATCAATTCCGTGCGACCCGTCCACTCGCGTCCTCGCCTCAGCTTCTACTAAATGCAGGAAGTGTTTTTCTTCTTCGTCGTCGTTTACCTCTTCACCGACGCGAGAAAGGAAACGCCATCTCTGCCGTTCGCTTTCTCCCTCGCCTTGACGGATTGGCTGTTTTTCTTTTAACGTATGTGCGCACGGTATACCACTTGAGAATTTCTTCTGCTGCTCTTCGTTCTGGAGCGGACTAAGGGTTCGTTTCTTTTTTTTTGGGGGGGGGGGGAGGGTAGGTATGGGTGGGTGATGGGCTTGGAGGGACAAATCGCGGGGGGATATTGCGGGAGCGGGGGCGCTCGGGCCGCGCGACCATCGACTGGCGACCTTCCAGCGATTCGAAAAACGGGGTGGCGGAGCAAGGGTGGGGGGGGGTGAAGGGTTTTGAAAGACAGGCCCCGCGTCCAAGTCAGACACGGTCGCGGCGACTCCCGCGCACACTTCCGGTGCGACCCGCTTCCCTCGTCCAACATGGACGCGCACCGTAAGAATTTCGAATCCTGCCAGACGCGGCGGGAACTGAGAAGACTATTTTTCCATTCTCCATCTTCACTAAACGTCGACACCCTCCTCTTCCCATCACTCCCGTTCATCTTAGTTGCCCATTCCCCTAAATCGTTCGATGGTTCGGTGGTTTGCTGAATTAGCTGCGAGGTTTCGAAACTCCCCGCCGCCGGCGGATATAATTCTATATGTATACATATATTTATAATATATCATTTATACAATCTAGAGAAAGAGATTTGGGGCGGGGGACGTGGCAGAGGGTGTAGATAAGGGGGTTCGAAGCGGGAAAGGTCGCGCGTCGTCTGTCGGCGTGCCTGGAAAAAGTATATACTAAGGCCGATTTTGGTTAAGAATACGCGTTCGCATTATCATCTTTTTTTTTTCTCTTTCTCTCCCTCTCTTTCTCTCGCTCGCTCGCTCTCTTTCTCTCTCTCCCTATCTCTCTTTCGTCTTCCACTCTTTTGATCAACTTTTAATTTTAACATTAAGGCGCAACGTGATAAACTTGTACTTTTTTTCCTTGATGTGTCTTTTTAGATTCTGGCCGAAACTGCGTGTACGTGTGGCGGGTGTCCGTGTGTATATCTGTGCCCGGGTGTACATTGGCCCGTCCGACCATGTTGCGTATGTTGTGTGTGTCCCTCTACGTCCCGTGTGTCGTTGTACGCGTGTGTGTGGGGTGTGCTGCTAGGCGATTGATGGGACCCTCGCCTTGCCGAGCACTTAACTGTTGTGTGGTTCGCTGGCGAACGGAAACGACGCCGCGCGCCGGATGTCGCGCGCCCACGTTCCCGTCCGCCACTCGAGCTGAGTTTTATCCTTTACTTTTTGGTGTCTGCCGAAAAATTGAATTTTCTTTTCGCTCTACGTCGCGAGGGGGGACGCCCGGCTCCCGTCCACCTTCGAGCCAACTCGGGAACGTTCCCTGAATGAGTTTCCCCGCTCGGCGAAAACGATCGGCGGGCCTGCCCCCGCGCCACGTCTCTGTGTGTTGTCTTGTGCGCAACCTAGGACAGCAATGAATCGTATCCGAAACTTGTGTCGAAAGCTAACTGAGAAAAACGCCGGTAAAACGTACGAAAGGAATGTCCTCGTGTCGAAAGTGGTATAGTCGTTAAATATCGTAATGCGTGAAAAGTAGGCAGGTTGGCGGGCTGGGACACCACTGCCTCCGTGATGGGTTCGGGGGGTTTGCTGTGATCGAGCAAGGTCGGTGTGTGCACGACCGGCTTGTCTATTGCGACGAGAAAACTGTTGCGGCGTTGTCGAGCGACGCGATCGGGAAATATTGTGTGCGCGAAGCGAACGCCTGGCTTCCTGGACTTTCCGTGCTCGTCTATTGTAGAGATTCTAGTTATCCCGCGATTGCGTCGCTCGAGGTTCATTAAACGTCCTGTGAAGTACTGCGTAACTGGATGAGGGTGAACGGAGGCAGAGGTTCCGAGCCGAAAATGTACATGCTTGTGGAGGTTGCCCCGACTCGGCTGGAAGAATCGAGCCGACCAGGGCGCAGAAAAACAATTCCCACAATATTCTTAAAAGACGTTCCAGCTGACCGGCGCATAACGGCCGTCCATCTGTCGCCGACCCCGTGTCGCTCGCGACACCCCTTTGTCGGCTTTCCTCGGTGCACCTTTCGAAAAAAATATTTCCGCCCGAAACTTTGTTTCCCGCATTTAACGACGCGACAGTTTAATGACTAACATTTAGCTTTATCAAAGTATTGTCTGGCTTTGGCGTGATACTTTCTTTTTAAACATTATATAAACCCCCGACGCTCTGTCCACGGGGCCGACAAAGATGGCCGACGCTATTGCGCCCAGGGTCGCGTCTCATTTTTTTTACTTTTTATTTATTCTATAGCACCCCAATCAGCGGAGGGTCTGCGCTTCTATATTATCTCTGAGGACTTGATTGGACTCAACGCGGCGATCTAGCTCACATCCTCACACATCAACGTAGGTTTTTTTTTTATTTTTTATTATTTTGGTTGTTTTATTTTTGTCTGTTGCATGCTGCTTTACTGCTTGTCCTCGCTTCTTCGTTTACTAAATAAGTTATCTCTCTTTCTCTATCTTCTCATCGCTTCTTCTTCGCGGTTCTTTTTGTTTTTTTTTTCTTCGTCTCTCTTCCTCATCTTTGTATGTACCGTTAACCTTAATACACCTACGATTCCCTACACACGATAATACGTATTAACCTAACGCGACTTGCCGGCTGAGACGTATGCGCAAGTAAAACACACTCCAGGTATACACAGACATTTTTAACGTAAATCGCATTCTCATCATCACGTTGTGTGCTCTCCTCGGGGTACACGCACGTATGTATGTACATTCACCACCCCCCTACTTCCGGCTCCTCGACTCATTTAATGACGCAGGGATCGCAACGGCAGAACAGAAGGATTCCCGGTTCACCTGTTGTCGCGAGATCGCTAGATGAGAGTGATGAAAATTGGGGGAGCAAATCAACGGCGGAGATGAAGGAAGAATTGCAACCGGACTGATCACCCAGGTAAGATTCATTCTCCCCTATAAAATCTAACAATGGATGAGAACGAAGGGATGGCATCGTGACTATCGATGCAGAGGAGACACGAGATCCATATCTACTTATCAGACAGCAGAACGTTATTCTTCGCATCGCGTGGATACCGATGGTAGAATTAATTGACGTCCAGCCGAGAAGTGCTCCTTCTTGCTTCAAAAGGACGAACGACAGACGAATCATCGTAAAATAGAAAATAGAGTGGTAGGAATACCAGGATCTGGTCAAGATTCACGCTTCTCCGCTAATCATTCGTTGCTCTCACACTCGGTGGCTGAAGGGTTGGATGGATAGCGACACATTTTAGTACCTGCCGTTCTTGGTGCTCTGTGTGTATTGCCTGCCCCTTTGCAATCGATTATATCCTCCTCGATAGCGCTACTGAGTCGGCCGACGGACCTGTAATGGGCCACTTAATCCCGTCCTATCTCTATCCATTTCTTTAATTTGCCTTCTACGTCTCTGTTCCCGAAAACGGATCACTCTATCCCTCTCACAGTCTCTCACTTTCTATCACGCAAAACATATGATCGCACGTAACCGTCACGTATACACCACGCATATGTACTCGTATCATCGTTTTCTCTAGTGGACTCACGCTCGCGAAAGAATTGCCAAAAGTATCGTGCACGAAAAGGGTGTGGGGTGGGGAGAAAATTCCTCGTTAACTTACACTTACAACTGGTCTAATAATTTCTCCTCTCTCTTACTCTCGCCTCTTCCTCCTAATTTTCTCTCTTTTTTATCATTTACTAGCCTCGTCTCTTTACAATACATATATGCGGACCTCCCGGTAGGCAAGGAGGTCGGCGCTCTCTGTATAATTTTTTCACATTTTTTTTTCTTTTCAATTTTTCTTCAACGCACTCGCTCCGTCGTCCCGTTCGCCCCGCGCACTCGCTCGATTTCACTTTCACCCTTGTCCCCTGTCGCTCGTCGCCTATCACTCCCATTCGCTCCGGTCTTCATTCATCCTCAACTAGGATCGGTTTGCGCCGAACGTCTTTCGCCCGTGGCTCCGAACTCAGTTCCGAAATCGCGATTCGCCTGGATTTCATCTCGGCCGTGACTTCTTCCCTGGATCTTCCCTTCCTTCCGTGGCCGCTGACACTTTCTCGAACACGTATGTTTCTAACTTTCGCCTCTCATAGAGAATAATGTGAGTTCAAAATTCTGTATTCATATATCAGATTATGTGTTTTGAATATTCCTTTCTTAAACAAGCCGAATGTTTCAGATTATTATTCCCATACTTTGTTAAATAAACAGTCGGTTCTGTTTCCCTTGAGTAAGATTGACGCACGAATGAATCTATCGATGAATAAGTATAGAAGATAATCATAATAAATAAGTTGTCAAGATTCAGAAGGTGAATAGAATGAAGAAATTAATTAATACGCGGGCAAATAATTACTTGTACTGTTATCGAAAAGTTTAGAGATATACTGACACATCGCGCACGAAAAGTAAAAGAGACACGTCGCAACCAACGTCCCTCGCTACTACCCTAAAAACTGCAAATTCCAATCCCCTTGAAGGATCAATATTAAATTTGAAAACTTTCGTCCCCAAGGTGCCTCGCGTCGGCAGTAATGTCCGACAAAGTGCCAACATCCATACCGTCCCCGGACCGAGAGAAATCACCTGTTGAGATCGCGAGATTTCGTGGCTACAACGACGGTCGCATCAAGGACACTTGGCTCCCTACACGCTTCTACACCATTCCCGATTTCGACGGTCTCTATCCTCTTGTAACCCCCGTTCCCAGCATCCCTGCCCAAACATCCAACCCCGACTCGAACGAGTCCTCGTGGTCGCGGCTGACGGACTTCGAGAGGTATACCGTTTCTTCGAGACTACTCCCAACCCCTCGTGGATTGTCGGCGGAGCTCGAGGAAACCATTCGTCCATCGACATCGCTGGATTCGAGACACCGGGACCTGGGATTAATCTTGGGAGCATTCAGTGTTACGAGAGCTGGAGTATCGACAGCCTCTCGTTTCGTGGCCTGCAGAACGAAAGATTCGTTGGGAAGGTAGGGCGAATCGACCCGGTGCAGGCCGTTTTACGTTGTTCAAGGGTAGTGCCGTTAGTGGTTTCTTTTTTTTTTTCTAATTTCGAGGTAGTTGAACGGCGCTCGATGGGGTCGTGTCTGAATGAAAGGGGGTTTGTCCGTTTAAAGGCTGCCCGTCAAATGTTTCATTTAGAAGGCGAAGCGATAGGAACTTTAATTTAGAATTTTTGCTACCTCTATTAACTTTTCTCATCACTCTCGCTCGCTCAATCGCTCGTTCACACACGCACTCTTTCTCTCTTTCTCTCTCTCCCTTTCTCCCCGCGGAATAGACCTCGAAAATGCTGCCAAAGATATTATACTTCAACTAATTCTCACGATCTTAGTCCCTTCATTTTGCGATATTACTGACTGAATAGTTTCGCACTCGCCTTTGAAACGAACAACCCCGGTGGAATGAAACGGAACATTTTCGCGGTGAACGTAATCTATCGTACGATTAATTTAAACCCATAAACGAAGGAAGTTAAATGATGTTGGCGACGGAAACGAATGTTCCATTATAACATGGCGGCCTGCCCAGGGATCGAGTCTATGATCGAGGCAGGAGTAATCGACTGCCCCGTTTCCTGTCACGGAAAGCACAGAAAGGTGTCTCGAATGTCGCGGTCGTGGACGAAGTTACATTCCAAGAATAACACTACACCCCGGAAAGCAAAGAATTAATTCGCCTACGTTTAATCGACGGGCCGGAGTAATCGACAGCTCCGTCGAGTTCCCTGCAACGCAATTATAACACACGAATCGATATTTAAGATACACGCTCGTTGATATGTCGACTGTCGGTGGATGAACGGCTGACCCCCCTCATCGCCACCGACGAATTTCCCAAAGGGTTCGTAAACTATACACGCACACGCGACACCTCTCGAAATCCTCGACCAGAGGGTTCCGCGCTCTCGTCTCCCCCCCCCCCCCCCACGCAAATGAATCTCTCTCCCGTCATTTAAAAGTGCTTTTAATCGCTCTCACCTAAAAATCCCCTAACCGAAACGTATTGTAGACTTAACGCGCTACGTGTACTACGAGATTATCACACAGAAAGTTTCTTTTTTTTTTTATGCTCACTCGGTGTCAACAATCAGTAATTTACTTCTCCCCACTATTTCATCTCCTGCCCCCCGTTAATTTTCTTTCTCTATCTTCTTCCCTTTCTTTTTAATCTTCCCCTTAATATTCCTCGCATACGCACGCGCGCCGTCACGCATAAAAACATAGGCTTCCTCGGTCCGTTTTTTTCCTTCTCATTTGCACGATCCTTCCCGTCCCTTTCTCCCTGCCTCGTCTCACAGTCACACAACGAATCCGCGGAATCACTCGAATTTCTTCCCCCTTTTACACGTCCTAGACTATAAAGTTCGAACGTCGCGTGCGCCCGAAAAACCGATGCCCGCGAACGGTCTCCCTGTGGAGAAAACGGAAAACAGAAAACGTCTTATATATAATTTCTCATCTCTCTCTTTGTCGCTCCCCTGTCTCTGTACCGCGCGCGTCGCGACATTAATCGCCACGTTGTCCCCCGTAAACGCGTGCTTCGCCATAATAAATATACCCTAATTACGTCTCTAATAGTTTGAGGAATGATTATTTTCGATGAACATACTTCGAAGTATTTTCAGCCTCCGTTCACTATCTCTCCCACTCTCTCGCTCTCTATTCCCTTTCTCTCGCATTCACGCCCTCCAGCTTTCTCTCCTCTACTACTTTTTTTAAATTTTTTACTCGAATTTCCCCATACATTCCGTGTATCACTTATTCGTACGGTTTATTAATTCTCCTTCCCTCTTTTATCACGACGATTCTCGAACTCGATAGTAATAATCGTAATAATAATATATAATCATACAATAATAATTAGTTTATTAGTGTGTGTGTGTGTTCTGTTTACTTTTTTGCTTTTTTTGGTATCCCCCACCAGTCGAGTGGGTAAGTCCTCTCTCATCTTCCGTTTACTGCAGCGTGATACGACCTTCCGCTCGGTTTTCTTTTAGCATTATCGTTATTATTATTATTATTATTATTATTATTATTATTATTATTTGGTTTTAATTACCTTGAGTTAATCGTTTATATAATAATTAATAGCTTGCAAGTGTTAACGTTAAATACTATTACTTAATTCTGCTTACACGTGGTTTCCTTAACTGTTACGCGTTTAGGTATGTACGTATGCTTATTATTCCCCGTTCTGTTGCCGTCTCTGTCAGCACACTCTATCCTTTACCGTATATTTCTCCCTCCTCTCTGCTCGGACAAAACAAAAATTGGAACGTCGTCGTCTCGTCCATCCTAACGGCGAGTCGATCGGCCTTCGTTCGTTCACCCTTTCTGTCGCGGTTCCATCGTCATCCACTTCCTCCGTATCGTCTTCTTCGTAGTCGTCGAGATACATACATCGTCGGCGCAGGAAATTATCCCTCTCGTTCCGTACAGTCTCATCCCCCTGCGCCCGTCCCTTCGGTCACCCTCCTCGCTCCCTCGCCGCGCAGCGTGCCCCCCGTTGGAACATCCGCGGCCAGGAAGGACCGCGCGTTCTTCGATACAGGGCGCACGGTGCCCTCGTCTCGACCACCGAGACCGCCCTGGTCTCGGTCGTCGACACCGCAGCAGGTCCGTTCGCCACTCGAGGTGGAGGAAAGGGGTGCGGGACGCGAGGGCTTTCTCGGCTACGTTCGCTCTGGTCGGGGTCTCGAGCGCGTGTTCGCGATTCGTTACCGTGATCCGTGGCGGTTCGTCCTCGTAGAACCTCGGTCGACGCAGAATGAAATCGAGAAGCCTTCCGCCACCGTCTGCCTCGGGGCTGTGATTGGCTCTCCGACGAAATGCCTTTGCCAAGGCTAACGGCGTGGTTCTGCTCTGTGGCGCGCCTCCCTCGCGAAGACGCTCGCCGAGCGATGCAGGCGAGCCTCTCCTGTCTCTGCGATGAGAAGGACGACTCGGGATTTCGCGGAACTATCGTGCTCGAATCGATTCGTCCGCGTCGGGTCTCGACAAACTGTCGGTCAAATGTTTGGCGTGCTCCTGCTATCGGGTTGTGCTCCAGCTGCGCGATTCAATCGAGTTTCGGTTCGGCTTGAGGTTGTACGGATCGGTGGCTATTGGTACTATTGTCGAGCGGCTTCCTTATTCCCAGCGATATCGCTGTGCTTCCGCCTGTTTGGTCGGCTCTTTTATGCTGCTCTGTTTCTGTGATTCTGTTCTTCTTTGTCGCATGTACGGCGGAGCAAGAGGGTGGCTGCTGTTCCGTGGTTCGTAATCGAATGTGAAATTGAGAGCTTTGCCTGTCTATCTTTGATGCTTGTGGAATTGAAGTTTGTGTAACGGGTTGCGAAGAGGATGCTTCGTTCTGAGAAAGATGTTGACGCGTGAAGTGGTTCGAAATCAGTTTAATCCACGAATGCGTTCGCGAGTGTCTTGCGTGAAATCAGAGAAAGTGTAGCTTGATTCGTTGATCCGAGCACGCATAATAAAGGACGTGTTTAACGGCACGTAATGTTCGAAACTGTCAAACGAATTCGCGAAAAATAATTTCATTATCCTATTTATACTAATTTCGTCCACCGTTTAAATAAGTCATCAGTTACGCGGGTTCGTAACGATCAATTCACCTAACATTAATAAATCTAATTTCCGTCTAATTAAATGGTACTTTCATGTTTCTGTCCATCTGTTGTTCCAAGTGCTCGATAAGGTAAATGTCCCCATTACCCTTTAATTTTCCTCGTATCGTTAAAGATCAGAATTCGTATTTAATTCCTCTATTATTTAAGACGTTTTATCCAATATCAGAAAGCTCTCAAGTAATTAACCAGAATCAAGAGGACGAAATCTTCGTATATAAAAATCACAAATGTCCCGTTCAATTTATCTCGCACATAAATAAAGACAGATGAATTTCCCAAACACCAGCAATGGGGTCATTTACCTTAAACAAATCAGAAAGTAGCCAGAATTCTTTCCCCAGCAGCAGATTTCCGTGGGAAACGACAATCTGTGCCGATCGTTTCGCGCATTGGTAGATTAAATCTCCCACCAGATTAACTAACTAAATCATCCTCCTTACGAGCGGTGTTGTCACTGATTGTAGGTTTGCGAAGTAACGTAGGAACTGAAACCGAATTGATTACGAGGAATCGGGCGGAAACGACCCTCTTACCGCCGGAAATCGCGATCTCGAATCGTCGAGGCTCGACGCGACCGCAGGTACTTTATAATATACTTATCATCGTTTTCGAAATTTTCTTCCCCTCTAGCTTCCCGCAACCAAATCTCTTTCCCTTTCCCCCTGCTCCTCCCCGTAAACGTTTTAGACCAAAATCTTAGGCCAGCGCCGAAGGAGATACTAATTTTAGGCCACTTCTTTCTAGTCGTCTAAGAATCGAAATATACGAATTTTCCCACCCCCCAGATATATCGTTTCCTTTTTTGCCTCTACCGTTTGAACGAAACGCGAGGGCTCTCTGTTCGTGCCCATTCCGTCGCGATTCGATTCGAGGATCGCAGGTTTCCGGCCAGCCAGCGGAAGTCGTCGCCCCGTTCCTCGCGAGGAGAGCTTCGTTCGCTCGGACACAAGAAGAAGGTAGGCCGGGTCGGCAGTCGATAGTTGGAAAACGTCTCAGCCCGAGACTTCTCGTTCCTTTTATTCTTTTAATGCAATTTTGAAGTCAGGGAGTGGTGGACGGCTGGGGGTTGGGAGTGAAGGTGGGCTGGGGGCTCGATGAACACGAGAAACAGAAGGCAGAACGAAAAAAATGAAGGACAACCTCGGGTCCGATGTCTCGCTTTTATTTGTCGTAAATAATAAATAAAATAATAATCAATAAATCGATCGTTAAAATTAAAAAATAGTGACTCGTGACTAGGTTAAGACTCACCGCTTACAAAAAAACGTGTGTGTACGTGTGGTATAGTCGTGTGGGTATTACTCTTTTTTACTTTTCTCTTTACTGTGTACACTGCATAATGCATGCTTAATAATAATAATAATAATAATAATAATAATACAATAACTAAATACAATGATTAACTAAATGTCAGAACATAGACGAAACGTCGTTGGAGGGGTTCGAGGGGATATATACGGGGTGGATTAACCCTTAAAAATAAAAGGGAAATAGAAACGCAAAGTACAGGGTGTGGGATAGGACAGGGCAATCTAGAACAGGGAACAAGCGAGTTGCTCTTGCTCTCGCGACGCAAAAGGGACGTAGCTAAATAATATTTCGCGATCAACTGGAACCGAGTGACAACCAGCAATTACCACTGGCCACCGATGATAATTCTTGAAATGAAATTGTCACATATCCACATTATATTCATAACATAACTAATAATAATAGTACTAATAATCGTAATAATAATGGTAATGATCATCGTAGCAATAATAATAATAGTTATAATAATAGTGCACGTAATAGCGAGAATAATAGTGGTAGTAACAGTGGTGAAAATAATATTGGCGGTAAAGTTAGTTGGTTAAGTTACAAAGGACTCGCTACCACCCGAGATATACATATATATAAATATATATATATGTATATATATATATATATATTCGTAATTGTAATTATTATACCGTCCGATTGAATTATCTACAAACCGTCTAGCGGGAAAGAAAGAAAAGAACTGCGGTAAGAACACATAGCCTGCCTCGGCACTGATTTCTCGCGACTTATCAGCGTTTGCTTCGTGTGCTTGTCACACCGTGTACGTGTACATGTATGTACGTGTGTGTGTGTGTGTGTGTGCTTGTGTAATGGGTGTAGGGTAGAAGAGGAATAAGGGGAGGCGTAGAGGCGTCTAACCCTCTGTAGCGCATCCTTCACGCAATTTAAATCGCGCCAACATCCGTCTTTCGTTCTCGTAAGTCTAATATATATACATATAATTTGATGCCAATTATATATATACATATACGTTTTTTTCTCTTTTCTTTTTAATAGAATCTACTCTGTTATATAGTTACGCACCGGCATCGCGATTTAATCATTAATTTTTTCTCTCCTTTAACGCGTGGATTTTTAATTTATCTTCTCGGCCCACCGTATCCCCCATTTTACCACAATAACGCTTAAGAAAAACAGCCGGCGCTGGCTCATTTCTAAATTATCGTTTACGCCCCCTTCCCTTTTTGTCGTCCCTGCTACTCGTACGCCCGTCGCTGCGACTAGCCTAACCTCGTTTAATATATCAATTAACCATTAATTAAAAAACATCTCTACGTAATGTTAGACGCGTAATATGATCGGTGCACCGTTATTTTTCGTTCGTTCGACGCAACGCGGTTCACTTATCTGTGCTCGTCTCCGTTCTCCGTTCTCCGTTCTCCGTTCTCCGTTCTCCGTTTCGCCCCGTTCTCCCGTCGACGAGCGAATTTCGAGTGAAGAAACAGATGAAAAAAAGAACTCGCACAACGTACCGGGCGTTCATACACTTGGCGGGAAAGCACGCGTTCCGTCGATCACCGTGTCACGCTCGCCCGAGCGGTGAAATTCCAGGCTTACCAGCCTCCCCTCCCCGTCTCTCGAGGTGGGGAGGCGTTCTAGGAATCGTTTCTATCGAATTACCGTTCGATCGGGCCAAGCATCTTCGCGTACCGATCTCGAACCCGCCCGTTTCGACATTGCACGGTGCGATCATTGAAATAATTCTATGTACAACTTAAGAGAAAGGATCGAGATCCCGGTGGCGATGATTATCCATCGAACGATGCTTGCTTCCGCTCAAAGGGGAAAAAGAATCGTGTCTTGTGGTCTGTCAGGGGCTCCGATTCCTGTCGATTCGGGCACGAACCGCTCATCGTTGGGCTCGTTCGAAAACTAGAAGGCCCGCGCTCGAGACCGCGTCTCCGAGCGGGCGACGTTGCAGCGATATAGATCGTGCATAGAAAAGGTGGCCGCCACGCCACGCCGCTCCGCGCCGGGGCGACGATCGGCGGGCTGCGGGGGGTGGGGGGGGGGGAGGGGTGCTGGGCCCGGCTCGAGCGAACACGAGGGGGAAAATAGGAAAAAGAAAAAGAAAGCCGACGAGGTACAGCGTGACGAATGCCGTGTGAAAACTGGCCATCGTTGTCATCCTCTGAGCGCGCGGAACGGCCCCGAACGGAGGCCAAGCGCGTTCGTTCCGGGCCGTTCCTGAAGATCCACCGAGAAGGGCTCCTCTTCTGCCTCTCAGCCGGAAGCTGCGGAGGATCCGTCCAGCGGATCTCTCGCTCCACCAACGGACAATAGTAGTTATTTTATCGGCTCCTCTAAAATATGGACAAAATTGTACCCGTACACCTCGCCTCTTTCCCCCTCGCTCGAACGATTAAAAACAGCCGGGCGCCACGCCGCGCCGCGCCGCGCCGCCGCGGTGCGACCGTAGTCGTTCCTTAATTTTTATATCTCTCTAACCCCTGCGGAAACGAGTGTTCCTTACAAATTAGGCGGTAAATCCGTGAACAGTTACGCAACAAATCGAAACAATACTCGACGCTCGAAGCTGTTGTCCGTTGTCCGTTGTCCGTGTCTCTGTGTGTCGGTGCATCCTTGCCGTCCGTTGACCACGCTTCTCGTCCTCGGTTTCATCTTCGCTGCCTCCGAAGACCGTCGACTTCGATATCGGTGCCGGCCGTCGCGGCCGCGGCGGGTGGACACGGATGGGGCCGGTTCGTTGCCTCGCCAGAAGTAAACACGAGGGCTCCGTGGTTCGGGGCGCTCGGTCGAAGGAATTTGAAAGGCACGAAGGCGCCGACCTGGTGTCGCGCGTATCCTCCACCCCCGTCACCCGCGACGACCCCGTTGTCTCGTGATTAGGTCACAGCCTGATCCTCTGTCGGCACTCCTCATCGTCCCCATTGGTGATGATCGATGCCTCCGTACGTCGCCGTTGTTCGTTCGTTCCTCGACGCGCGCAGTATCACGCATCCGAACATTTCTCTCGTGATCCCCCTCTTCATCCTTTACAATCTCCCCCTAACATTCTTTCCTATCCCTATCTATCGTTCACATCGTCTCCCCCCTAGCTATCTGTCTCTCTCCCCCCCTCTCTCTCTCTCTCTCTCTTTCTCTCCCTCACGCTCGTTCTGCGATATGTTAGTTTTTAAGGATACCTGAACGCGCTTTACGCGAAGGACGTGTACCTCCTGGCGGATGCGATCCTTCCTCGCTGGCCGTTCCTTCGATCTCTTGTCTTTTCTTCCGTTTCCATGGTTTTGTTTCTTTACCGGGAGCCGACGAGCGCTGACGAGCCCGCGCACCACGAAGAGCAAGAGCCACACGACCTCCTGATTCATTCGAGCTGTTCCAGGAAGTTCGGGGTCTTGAAGTACTCAGGCACCGGGTCGTCCAGCCTCGAGATCACCTTGTAGATGGACTTCTTCCAGCTCTGCTCGGTGTCTTTGCCGCCCTGAATCGCCTTGAAGAACTCTTTCAGCGTCTGCTCGACCACGTACCTGAAGTTGCTCGGTACCTGAAAACGTATTACCCTCGTTAGATTAAGCCTCTCAGCTGAAGGGAGTAGCTCTATACTAGGGAACAACTGGTAACTCGATAATTCAGATTTTAATGACTCTATGCTGTTTCGCAAAGGGGGTGGGGGGTGGTCTGATGCGTATGCAAACTCATTGCTTCGTTTTGGCTAAAAAGCGGCTCACATAAAGTTTTTCTATCCCAGCTATTTGAAATGGTTGCTACTATTACTTTTGAAAGCTGAGAACGTTGTTGAGATTCTTTCTATTGCATTCTTATAGCCTGATTATCAAAAAGCCGCTATTTAGTCAGAACGGGTAGCAACATTGCTGAGATGGAATTAAGAGCGTCTGAGGCTAATACGCCTAAAACTAAACGGGATATGAAGCTTGGCGTAAAGGGAAATATCACGTGACCAAATTAATTCTTTTGTCTGCAAGCCCTACCAAAGTCCTCTAGATTTCTTTTAGGTGACAACATATGTTTTTAAATACCTGAATTTGCAGCCCATTTCTTGAGAAGTAAAGTGACCATACACCGTTAAGATCACACTGCAATCATAATAGAAAAATAGTGGAATTCGAAAAGCGTTCAATTCTTTTTACGAAAAGGAAGAAACAAGCTTTCAAGAATAGTAACGTTCTAGCATCAATATTAAAATCATCTATTTCACTTGTATTACATTCGTAACACCGGCGGTAAAAACGCGATGAGCAAGTCTCAGGCGCGTCCACGGCGCGAGCTACTGACGCGGGTCTGACCACATACTGTCCCCCTCTACTTGCCCCTGTCGCGCGTTTAAGATACCACAGCGCGAGGGCCGAGGAAACAATCTCCCCCACATTCTACCCATTTATTTCCCATTATGACCTTGGTGTGACCTTGAACGTGTGTATTCGAAAACACATATTACCAGAAAAAGGATTCTACATGGCTGTTTCATGATCTACAATGCCACCACCTAAGAAAAGCCTCAACTCGATCACACGATCGTCCCCTCGCGACAAAGTGCTCTCTAGAAACGAAACAAAGCTCTCCTATCCCGTGGAATTTTCAAAACACTAGCCTCCGATGCTCACAATTTTACCTCCCTTAAAACAGAGAGAAGAGAAAACAAAAGGGAAAGAGAAACGAGAGCTCGCCAATAGAGTAAATTCGCGTTTCACGCGTAGCGGAACGTGAAAAGAGTCAATCGACGTGTCGGTTTGCCTGACGCGAAACCCGCAGGAATCCCGACCGCGGGGAGGGAGGGAGGAGGGGGAGGGGGCGGGGGATAGAGGATCCGCGTCGCGCCCGAGCCCAGAAAGATAATTTCCCGCGCGTTCATTACCGCCCGAAGGAGCCCGCGAATCCGAAGAATTAAAACGATGTTACGTATCGCTTAACGAGCGCGGCGTTGCGCGGCCGCGCCAAGAGTTTCCCACTTATAATTAGTACGTTTGGGTTATTAACGAACACGAGTAATTAATTACGCGTCAAGCGGGCGCCCCGCGATTGTAAACGGGGCCGGGAAGAATGGCGCCTCGAGGTTTCGCCGGAGAACTCGTTAAATAATTATTAAATAGCTGCTTTAAGCGCGTGCACACGCGGCTGCGTCGCGCGGACGTTTCGAAATACAATCGGCCAGTCGTTACCCGCCGGCGAATGTAAATTGCCGGCGCACAATGGCAGCGCGCGGGGGATGCAAGGAGCGATTCGCAGAGGAGCACGCGTAAACGGCCACCGACGCTCGTGAACGTCACAGTCTCGGATCTCGCGTCCCTCGAAAAGGCTTCGCCCTGTGGAAAGACGCGGTCGGTTGACGCGGGCGGTCGCGTCTGACCCCATAATAATTACACGGTTTTGCTATCTTCTCCTCCCCTCCCCTCCCCTGCCCCCTGCCCCCCCCCCCTTCCCTGTCGCCGTCGCCATTCTCTGTAAACGAGCGAACCTTGCGATTTTGTAAAGTTTATCGGAACGCGACAGATTTGATTGGTGTAGAGTGGGGTGCGGAGGGTGATTCTTAGGTGCATGTCAGTACTTTGATCTTATTGTTTTACCGATGTTTCGTCTTATCCAGAAGGGGGAAGAGGATTCGTTGAAATTCCCAATCCGTTTTGAAAAGGCTATGATAGGGTTAAGTAGGACTTTTTACATTTGACAGCATTATTCTAGTTTCTGTTCAAGTTGCTTAAAAATTCGAATCTAGGATTTGATTTGAAAGTCCATCTATGAGCAGTCGGAGAACTGACATGCAATTCGGAATCACCTCGCATAGTTTGTTGAAAGCGTGCGATCTAGACGTAGATGCTCTGGACGCTGTCGTTAATCATTGATCGTTCGTGTCGAAATGGAAGAAAGAGACATTGGCACAGTAGCTACGAGGTACACTTAGGACGTAAATACAGAGCGTTCCTTACCTCAATGTGGTTATTCCGATTGTAGTGGAGGTTGAGAACCCGATAGATTTCCGAGTCACCCCCGACTCGAAGCTCATCCACGTTCTTCACACCCTCCGAAACCGCTTGCCTCGCGTATTTCTCCATTTGGATGTAGTAGAACTCCCTGGAAAACAAACATCAGGTTATCAGACCACATACAGAAACTAATTATATTAATACATCGCGTGACATTTTTCCAGGAACATTTTGGCTCTTAAAAAGATTTCCTACATGTTAGGAATTCTACTTGCTCCATCTAAATACCAACAAATCACTGTCAACGCAGATTATTTATAGAATTTACAATCGCGCGCAGACGTTAACTGGTACCAACAAACAGGGGAACGAAGGATCATCCAAGGGAAGCACCCCTTATCGAAACCTTGAAGCACAGTTCCACGGTCCCTGTGAACGATAGGAAGAGGCATTCACCGCCGCGTAGTCCAAAAGAACAAGCACAATATTTCCTTGGAGGACCGACCGACGTCACTTCTCGACGTTAATGCTCACGTAACGGCGAATGCTAATGCGCTACCGATAATTAATTAAGGAGTGGGGAGAGGGGGTGGGGGTCGATACCAAAAGTGGTCTGACGCAAGCGTGAGACGAAGGAAGAAGGGGAGAGAGTCGCGAAGAGGTGTGTACAACTCCTCGTCGGCTGGCAAGCGACGCGGTTCAAAGAGACTATTAAGAACGTGTTACAGTGTATCGTCCAAGAAGATCTCGACACCCTCGTCGAGGCAGCCCGCCAACTTTCACAGACGCAGCAGCCCCCCGCGTACGCGCGCGCGCGCGCGCGCGCTCTAGTTCAGGCTCGAACGTAGCGGGATCGCGTGATACGCTTTTTCTTCGTTCCTTGCAGCGGCAAAGGAAAAAATCGAGCCAACGGCAAGTTTCCCGTTTACGTTCATTAATTAACGCAGTTCAAACAGGCACCAGCCACTAATTGGCGGGTAATTTGTATAGTAATAGTGACCTGCGACTTGGGCGCAGAGAGTAGAAAGGGGGCAGCGCGAAGGGGTGGCTCCCGCTTCGGTGGATCTAACCGAAAAAAAAAAAACGGGGAAAGGAACGCGTCGTGCCGCCAGAGAAACGAATATGTACTTTGAACGACACGCGCTCGCCCTCCCTCTTCCCCCCCCCCCCCCTTTGTGCCAAAGTCTTTGCGCGCATGCCTTCAATGCGACCTTCCACTGATTAAGAAATTAATTATTTTCTTTCAACTGAAACGCCTGGCGGATTTCGCTTCCGCGCAGAGAGCTCGCTCGTCTCGTTCCAGTGAGGGCGAGGGGGGGGGGGGGGCGAGACCAACTGCATTTTTGCGTTTCTCGATTTTTATGGAACTGAAGGTGGCTCGACTACTTTGGCTTGATATTGCTCGAAATTGTTTCGCGAGACATTGGAAGTAGGTATTTGATCATTTGGTGGAGCCTGAGGGTGAAGGGTGGGAGGTTTGTTGGACTCGTTTACAATCTGACTGCCGAATTTCAAATATTACCCACTTCCGGAAGAATCTTCGCCTCAACTTGGATACCCCGGAATTGAAACGAATTTTTCAAGAGGAAAAACCTCGGTTCTCCCGAGCCGGAAATGCGGAAGGAAAGGTGGACGGGGAAGAAAACGGTCCTTCGTATTCTGCCAGTATCGCAATACGAGCAAGTCGAGCGAGGCAAACGCGCGAATGACTTGAGAGGTCGGTGAACGGGCGAGCAGGGGTAGGTCGCTGCTACTTGCCCGGATATTTTTCCATTCTTCTCCCGATCTTTCTTTCCGAGAGGGCGGCAGGAGGAGTAGGGGAGGAGTGTCCCTATCCTCCTCACCCTTAAACGCACACAGAAGTCAGCCGCCCCAGCGGTGGAAGTATCCTAGAGTAGCAGGCCAGAATGGCAGCGAGAATGGCAGTCAGGTTGATCTTGCACTTTGGATCCCGAGAGGATGCAAAGAAGTACGGTTGAGCGGGAAACCAACGAGTCGTCGTCGCCGCCGCTGCCGCGGCTTGTATAACTCGAGGCCCCTGAATGCTTGTGACAATGTGAGCCAACCGGTTTCAACCTTCGGCTGTTGCTTGGGTCTTCGCTCGGTGCCGTTGGGAGCAATTTTTAAGATTGCTTCCGGCTGGCGGGCTCGCGCGCGACTCGTCAAACAGAAAATCGACGAACGTTTTCCATATCCGTCGCGGTAGCCCCAGTGAATCCAGCCGCACCGCGGACGTAGGAACATCCCCGTTCAGCTGCTCTACCTCTCTGCTTCGAAAGATGTCCCCCCTCTTTGAGCCTCTCTACTTGAACCTCGCCTCTTTGTGGATTAATCTTGCTGAAAATTTATACTAGCTTCGCACGCAATTGTGAATGGCCCGAGAGGGTGTTCGTCGAGGGATCATTGGTAATAAAAGTAGATGTTATCGGGGGACACTATTAGACGCGAATCCCGAGCAAGCCGGACGATTCTACATGACCGACGATTCTACATGACTCTAGGAGTCACTTGGCGCAGCAGATAACGAACAAGATCGCGGCGATCCAGAGCCAGGGGGGAGGGGTGAAGAAGATCACCGGCGGGACGGCACTCGTCGATCGAATCCCACTCGACGCAAACGGAAGGAAACACAATGGGATCTTTCGTGCGTCACGTCGCGATCTATAGGCAGCGAGCAGAAGAAAGGGCGATAGGAGGAGTCAGGTGGCAGAGACGCGAGAGGCTCTTCTCATTCGATCACTCCAGATTGGCTCTCTCGCCAATTAAGACAATTTCGCGTGCTCTTATCAGCAGTCAGTCAGAGAAGGTTGTGCACACGAGAGGAGAATTGAAAGAGGAGTGTGTCTCTGCAGAATCCCGCGTGTCCCGCGCCCTTTCTCCCTCCCTCCCTCCCACTCTCTCTCTCTCTCTCTCTCTCTCTTCTCCCTTGCACGATCGCGTTCACTTTCTCTCCTCCCGGCTGCTCTCCCTTTTGCTCGCGCCCGATGCCCTCTCCCTCCCTCTTCCGCCCTTTCTCTCTTCGTCTCTCTATTTGAACCGTCTCCTTGAACCGTCACCGGCACCCACCCATCAGGGCCGAGCCACCCCCGACTTCAGGCTCTCGGAGGTAACGTGTATGTGTCACCTGCGTCTATAATCCTTACTCAACCACCCATCAACCGCATTCAAGCTCGTCGGATCGCCGAGTATAGGCGGAATATGGTAGGCAGAGACTGGGCTAGGTCTCGGCTGGGCTGGGCTCTCGGTATGGCTTATGTACCTACGTAATACCGCATGGTAGATACGTATATATATCCGCGAAGTGCCTAATTAAAACAGACACCAGGAGACAGAGAGAAAACGGGACGAGAGACGCGGCTGGTCGCATAATAGGGTGTAAGGGCGCGAGGGAGACGGCGCTAGTTCCGTAGCCGGTTTGACAAAAAGCCCGAGTGCTAGAATTGCCACTCTTCGACCACCAAGTGCAGAGGAGAAGAGCAACCGCGAGCGAGAAGAAAGAAGGAGGAGGGAGAGGGTAGGAATCGGGAACGTGGGCGGGATAGAGGGAGAGAGAGTGAGGGACCAGGAGGAAGATAGTGAGAGTAAGGGCTAGAGGGTGAGCCACGGAGTCATTCATTATAGTATTGTATAATTAGGATAATAATAAGCTCTTCAGGGGGCCTCGGTTTTCTTGCGCCCCGTTGCAACGGGGTGACGTCGACGGAAAGAGAAAGAGAAAGAGACAGAGAAAGAGGAAAAGAGAGAGAGAGAGAGAGAGGGGAGGAGAGGGTGGGCTGGGGGAGGGAAAGGAACGCGAGAGACAGAGGGAGAGAGCGTGATCCTCCTGGAGGGTGCCGATTATTAGCATCTAATTATGAGTTGCCTTTGCCACCGAAAAAAAAAGAGAGACAAAGAGAGAGGTGATGGTTAGAAAGGAGACGAAGATGGGGGGGGGGGGTGTCTTCGAGGAGGGAATAATTAGCCCTTGCCGCGAACGGAAATCGTTACCTCGCGTTATTCGCGATCCTTAGCTCCGCGAGAGATCTTTCTCTCTCTTGAAACAGAGAGAGACGGAGATAGATGAAGGGGCAGAGGAGGTTTAGAAGTATCCTTCATTCCCACGATTTGTTTCGCCTCGGCAGGGGTTCCAGTCCACGATTTAATGGACTTCGAAGTTGAAACATTCAGTATTCCTTTGCATACAGTGGAGAACGAAAGTATTCTTGCTGATGAAGAAGTTCTAGTTAAAAAAGTTTACTTCGGAATGTTTCAGGAGAACAGGATACCGAGGCTAGCGAGTTTCGATAAGAATTCACGTTGAAGTAACGATGCGCGATGAATTTCTTGCTATTTCTGTGACATTAGTGATACTGCGCGTTTTGGAAATCCTGTTAGAAATCTTTCTAACTTCTGATGACTTGATACTTTTACATTAAACGCATAAGACTTTTTTGAAAGTGCAGTAGGTAGATATTTCTCGCAAGCAATTTGATTACACTTTTCTTTAAATCCACTCACCGAATTCTGAGGTATATCAATCACTATATTCATTATCCAACTTTACATACACGTCCTTCGCCAATTCTATTCCAATTCCATTTGTCATAATTCAATCCAGACTTTATTGCTTTATATCGTTATCCGATTTAAAAAAATCTCACAAACAGAAAACCCATAACTCGTAGCAGTCCAGCCTCCTTACTATACAAATACCTAGATACTTATATTTTCCATTTCGTTTCATTCGATCACCAATCCGAAATTTCAACACCTCTCCTCGATACTCGTCCATTATCCACAAAACACGTGTCATGTTGAGTAGAACGGTTTCAAGGCACTCTCTAATCTCAGCCAATTCTCCCACCTGCCCTCCTCAGCAGAAAGAGCTGCGCATTGTCACGCGACAGCCACGGATTCGTGAATTCCTTCTTCGTGACGGCGGGTCCGCATTGTGGCGCGGGCGATGCGACAATGCGAGCTTTAGAGGTGCCGTGTATTGAAGCGTTTAATGGCGATGATGGTTGTCGAGGTGACGCCTCCTTCATACGTGATCTTTATCGTCGCGGGTTGCTGTTTCGACGCGTCGCTTTTGTAACCGGTCGCACGCCGCGGCCGTATAGGCGAGAGTACCAATTAAAAGGGGGAACGTCAGCACTTGGCAGCATTTTTTTTTTTCAATTTTGCGCCACTTCGTGCCCACTCCCTGGTCGATTCGTGGAAAAAAGAAAACCGCGCGCGCGTACGATCTTCGCGGAATGCAATCGACCCCATCGAGACGTCTTCTGGGTGCAACCAACGTACGTAAATCAAAAATACATTAATATCTAACTTCTTGTCTCTACTCAAGACAGTGAAATGGATTCTAAAGTCTCTGGAACAGAAGCCATTCGGATTTTGACTCCGCAAACAAGGGACGAGGTCTACAGGGGTGGCTTAAAAGAAGCCAAGAGAAATCTAGTTTTCGTCAGAGACGTTTTCTGGATGCAACTAATCTACACAGGCTAAATATATAATATATCAACCCCCCAACTGTGTGTCTCTATTCAAAGTTTAACCTGTCAGTGTCTTCGGGAGAAAAGCCATTTGCATTCTGACTCCTCAAACAAGGGGTATGAAATGCAGAGGGTGAGGAAAAGCGCGCGCGTTTTTCATACTGCAAAGTGACTCTGGGGCGTAACGACGACTAGCGTCTTCTCGCCTTACGCTCCCCCCGTTCCCTGCCCCTATTCAAAGATCCACGATCGTGCTTCTTAAGCTAACCAGCCGGCTACCTTTTAACGGTTATGCCAAGTCGGCCGACCTTCGACAATGCTGAACACCTCAGCTCCCCAAGACCGGAGCTGACCCTTAAAGTCTCAACCCCTCGCGCGCGAGCGGCTTTCTTGGCGGAACTTTCCCACGGACGACTCCCTCGAAGGGGAGAAGACAGCTTCAAGGAACGTACCCGACAATCTGCCAAGATTCGCAAAGTGTCGATCACCTTGAAAGCCTCGTCCCCCTCCTGGAGAAACAGCTGTGCGCGAACGAACCTCCGCATCCTTCAAACGTGCCCCTCTGGGGTGGGTAGGCATCGATCCTTCGGAATTACAAGCGATTTACGAGATCGTTTCGAGCGTAGATTTGCTAACGGCAAGGACGCGCGATGGGCGAAGCTCATCTGTTGCACGCGGTTATGTTCCGAACACTTTATTTTCAACTGTTCTTTGATTTTAGAAGCAGTCAAAATTGTAGGCCTTGGGGGTTAGCGAGAAATTTGACAGAGATTTTGATACTTGGAGAAATTGAATATCGTAACGATTTTGTAAAGAAGATATTTTAGAGTCCAGTGTTAAGGATGTTCCACTCTGTGGAACTAGTTTTTCAAATTCATGGGGACTGCAGATATAGTTTTCGATACTTCTAATGAGGACTGCTGTATGTATGATATGTATGAAGAGGAATCTGCTGAATTCAAGAAACTTAAAACTGCTCTTCCTATCTGATGTGAAGATGATCCTTTGATCACGGATCCAACAAACATCAGTTTGTAGGATATAAAAGAACACAAGTCTAAAATCGGAATCTACGTGTCTTAAATAGGGAGCGCGTGGGTCCAGAGTATCCTACCCCGGAGTGTTAAAAGGGGCATTTAATTTGCACTAGAAGGAAGGCTAACAACGGGAGGCCGGGCGATTCCTTATTACCACGGCAGCCTCCTTTCACCTTGTAATTATCAGCGGGCAGAAGCGAGTCCATTTACAGAACGCCGAGCGCGTTCAGCACAATTAACAGAGAGACATCGCGGGCGACGCTTACTGGCGCATTCAGCCGCCATCAGCGGAGATAAATTCACGCGTAGCCGCTTTGTGCAGCCGTCGGTGGCGGCCGATGCTGTCACAGCCAGCTGGAAAAACCGTCGGCGGCCGCGGCGAGGGTGCGGAAGAAGAAGCTCGCAAAGAATTCGAGAGGAACGTCGTGCCACGCTCTACTTTATCCTCACGGGTAACGGGCACGAGGCGTGAAAGTGCATATAACGAGAGAACATTAAGCATCTGTGGTCGCGCGCGCGCGCTAGCGCACGGCGTGGGCGCGTCTGGTCCTCCTCGCGTCTCGTCTGGCCGCGTCGCATCGCACCGTCTCTCGCGTCTCGCGCGCGTGCAACCGAGCCGCAGACGCTTCCACAGACACGTCTCCTCTCTCTTTTCACTGCGGCCAGATCGCGGCGTTCCCGTGTGTGCGTGGCCACGCGGGTGTGCGTGGCTGCGTGGCTCATGAGCGCGCGGATGGATGGGTGAGTACACGCGTTTGCCCGTCAGGGCGTAAACGTCCATTCAGAGGGCGCGTTCAAAAAGGTGTCGCGCAGGGTCTTGATGCTGCACCCTGTGCACCCTTCTTAATTAGTAATTAACACTTTAACGCCATCTGCACTCAGACTTGCAGCGGCAAACGCGACGACGCCCGCGGCTGCCATCGGCTGGTCCACCCAGCTATGCACTGTCGCCGTTGCCGACAACGGCAACGCCTGGCGCGACTGTCGCCCGGAAAATCAAGTAATTAAAATACAAGTTAGCAAGTGATTACTCCATTCTGTCCCGCCACGGCCACTCAGCCAAGCACGGATGCTGTACCGCGTGCCGTAACGTTCCCCGGGCGGGCTTAAGGGTCGCCGCGCCGACGGTGTTGTTGATTGCGACCGTCGAAGCGATGGGCGGACTCACCCAAGGGTGCCGGGGGGACGAACATCGGCGATACATCCGGTATACTGGCTGTCGGAAGGGGTCGACTTGCGGAACGATCAACTTTTTCGCGGAACCCGCCGCGCCGGGGCCGTTCAGAGAACGCGAATCAGAGCGTTCCCCAGGGGCTGCGCGTGCAGCGTTTAAATTACCGCCGAGCAACGTAATTGCAGTTTCTTTCAGGCAACTGAGGAACTTGGAGGACAGCTGCGACACGATGTGCAGCTTTTGTCGCGGCACCGAGACCGTTGACGGGATTTAGAGATTCCCCGAGTTTTCGGCGTGGAGCAGAATGGGACGCTCTGGTTTTAGTTGCGGGGGGTTAAACCAGAGTTTTCAACTCGGCAAACTTGCAATTAGATGAATTCTACTTTGGTCCTTTCTCGTCGCTAGCGTCTAGGCTCAAGCGTCCGCCTCTGATTCGTAGAATTTCCTGCCCGCCGATGACGCGACTGAACAATGGTGCAGATAAAGTAACTCCATGAAAGATCCACCGTAGCGGTTATAATCAAAGCTCCGCTGATATCTTGCCAAGGTAGCCAGGGTCCGAATAATCAGCACAGAGATATGCATCGCGCAGAAGTTACGCGCTCTCGTTCGAAAACACCCGTCCCCTTGGTCATCCCTACAAAAGGGGGGGGGGGGCACACGCCCGTCCGTGTCTCGACCGCGTGCTTGGTCGCCCCGCCGCTAAGCCACCTTTTTTCCAACGAGCAAGTTTCCTAAGCTTGCGAGACAATCGTTGGACGATCGCGCAGCAGATGTGCCCCCGACAATGAGCTCCTGGGCCCTCGCCCTTCATAAAGGAGGGAACTCGAGGAACGGTGGCACGAAAAGGCAGAAGGGCGAGGGGGGGCCCCATCGCCTGAAACACGAGGGGGGTTCCACGCTCAGGGCACAGACTTAGCTCGAGCGAAGGCTCCGCGTGCCGCACGCGCCGATCTTACAATACCAGCGCACTCTTCGTATGCCCCTTGCTTTTCGACTCCCCTTCCCCTCCCTTCTCCCTCTCTCTCTCTCTCTCTCTCATTTTTTTTTGTCTCTCCTACATCTGGCTGCCTTAGACCCGCGTCCCCCTTATTCTACCCCTGGCCGGTCCTCTCTTTCTCTCCCCGCTAACTCGTTTTCATTCACTTGGCCATTGGACGGGTAGCATCCCGGTGCCGGTAGACAGATAGGCGAATAATTTCGCCACACGCTCGACTGATGCAAATCACTTTGAATTTATTATGCAAAGAGTATTAGCACCGGGACACGACGCTGGAAGAACTTGTCCGCGCTCGAGCTGGTGCTTATTGAAATCGAGCAGCATTTGCATATTTGCCCGGCGCGGTGTTCTCGTAACCGATAGCGAGCGCGTGTGCTTCTTTTTATGCCGTTCACCCTTTCCAGCTCAAGAAAAGCGCCCTGTGAAAGCGAGTCGCTTCGGATACGTCAAATATGGACGCTGCCGCGCGCACTTTATTTCAGTATCAATTGTTCCGTCATCGATTATTAAGGGTAAAGAGTCGAATCAGCTATCGATGGACGCGAGTGATCATTGGTTTTCCCTGTTCCCAGGGGGGGGGGGGGGGTAAGGGGCACATAAAGAGAAGACTAATAGAAGGAACTGTTCACAGAATTTAGAATCTACTCTCCCGGATTCTTCGCCTAATATTGAAAAAAGAACTTGGAATCTTTAATGCTCAACCTAATATATCATAAAAACGGATCACCCATCAAAGCGGAGCGCTCATCAATTACTACATCTCACTAGCAGTTCGAACTAGGAGGAGGTCCAAGAAGCTCCCATCTCAATCATCGCGATCCTAATCCAAACTACCACTTCCACCGACTACCCCTAAGGGCAAGCGATCACCGCGGACATCGTCGTTTCCACACGGGACGGAGCATGAATCCGCGGATACATAACCCGGTTTCTTGCGCGCCGCATGGAAAACTCTTGCCGCGCGGTTTTCGGGCTCCCTTAAGGGTGATGGCGAGCGAGAAGGAGCGAAAGAAAGCCGAGAGGGGGCCAGTGCAGGGCTGCACGATCCGTCCAAGCGGAGAGGGGTGGTTTTCAAAGCTACGAGAGGAGCAAGAGCGAGTGGAGGTTCTGGGGTCGGTGGGCGCACAGCCCGAAGCGAGCCGAGGATCAGGGGCGAGGAGGTGGCTGAAAGGTTGGACGAGAGACAGAGAAATGGGGGGCGAGCGAGAAGGAGAGTGATAGGGGAGGTGGGGGCAGCTGCTTTGAGCGGTTTCACTCTTCAATGGTCCCGGACTATCCCTCCTTCTGCCAGCGTACTAAGCCCCCGTCCGCCTTCCACCCCTCCTTTAACCCCCCTACCTCCCCCCCCCCTGTACACCCCTCTCCCCAACACACGCCGTCATCATCCTCGTCCTCCTCCGCCTCCGCCTATCGGCCGCGATTCGCGTCCTCGTCACACGTCGACATCGGCCAAGCATTTTTTTATCCGATCGATTTTCCCTGACGGCCGTGCCACCGCCACCGGTGCACCGGCCGTTGTTGCACTATGCATGTGCAGCCTCGTGTGCATAAGGTGCGAAAGCCGGACTAGACTATTCGGGTGTGCGCCGCACCAAAAAGACCGAGGCTCTAACGTGGATGCACTTTCAGCGGGGAACGCCGGCAGGCGGGCTCTGCCGCTGCTGCAACGCCGGCGGGGGGATGTCAGACGCGGGGCCAAAGTGCCCCCACGGGTCACTTTGCCTTTAAAAGTATTCTTTGATTACGGCCGGAGCCGCTGGATCGAGCGAATTTTTAATGGTTCAATTAACGGATTCCGCTACGGTGAATCCACGAGCGTCTTACTTGACCGTGGCACCGGGCTTTACGTATTTGGCCGGCGTTTCGAGGCCTCGGGGATCAGCACGTTGCTCGGTTGGATGAGCTGGGAAATGCTGCGAGAAGTATGGTAATTGTGTGTTGGGTTGCAGTGCTTCTGGAGTACGCTCTCAGTTCGACGAATTGGGAAACGACGAACGAAGACAGATAAAATCGGCAATGATTTTAGTGAAGGGCCGGAGGTGCACCTTTTGAACGACGTTATCACCGGTTATCAGTGGTGGGATGAAAGATTTGAATTGGATGTGTCTTTGTTACACGCTTTCCCAGGGAATATGTCCCACGGAACCTGAGATAACGCGAAGATCTTGAACACGCGATTACTTGTCACAACGTCAGTTGACTAAGTAAGTACCCTAGGCATATGTTAAACTGTCCAAGCTATTCGATCGTAGAGGCGGTATAGCATAGACATAGACAGATCCTCCACCTTCGTTTCCCTTTTACCAGACCGTCTAGCGTCTCGTTCTCTTTGCACCACGTATCCCCAAGGTGCCCGAGAGTTGCCCCAGCGGCAGGGTGGCGCGAAAGACGCAGCTGACAAACACCTCAGCGTGTTTGCGAATCGAGACCGAGGAGACGCGTCGGTCATCGGCCCCCGATTCACTCGTGGAGCAAGTGGGGGGAGGGGGAGAGAACGTCACCGCGAGAATCATGAAAGAGGTTGAACGAACGAGCGTGGCCGGGGTCCCGACGTCACCGACGATTTCTCTGGTATTCTAACCTTAAATTTTGCACATCTGTCCCGAAGCTCCGATGCCTGCTGGGACGACAATGAGGCAGTTAAGTCCTCGGTGCATCGGCTGAGTACACACGGCGTGCGGGCAGCGAGAGACGAAAAAGAGGGGAAGAGGACAAGCGGAAAAGGGAGCAGGGAAGACAGAGAGAGTAGGATGAACCCCTGGCACACACACGCACACGCGCCCGCGCGCACGCACCCACACGTACCACGCATACAGAAGCGTCGGCTCAGGGGCAAGTACGCCCACGGTGTAGGGGCACCACATGGAGACACGTACACATACTCGAGAGAAGCGTAGGAGAAGGGTTACCTAGGTTAGGGACTCGGAAAACATCCTTTGTCGAATACCCTACCGGGACCGCTCAACCGCCCAGCAACTCGTTCAACCCGCTCAGAAAAAAATCAATAATTCTTTGTCGTCAAGTTTACCTCCTGTCATGCCACGCTAAACCACATTACGAGCGCGGCTCCGCAGCCTGAAAGAGCTGCAAGGCGGAATAGAGACGCAGGTCTAGGTCGCGTTTTTCGACGGGTACCCCTGTCAGGTCTACCGCTTCTCCCATGATACTTCCTGGCTCGCGGTTTCTCTTTCACCGACGTTCCCAGAGACAGCATTGACAGAAGTCCCTTGGTGACGTTAAAATTGGGTAGCTTTCTTCGCTACGTGGCTGGAAAATCTGCCATTGCCACTGGGGGCTTAGAAAGGCCGAAAATCGAGGACGAATTTTAATACTATATTTTCTTCTCTAGCTTGGCGGGTGCCTCGGGTCCGTGGGAAGCGAGGGAAAGCTTCGGTACCTCGACACTTAACGAATTAGATAACTCGTGCTCGCAGGCGTTCAAGAGGGAAGGCCGATCGATGCTTCCTATTCGTTGCCGTCGTGTTCGGGCCGATTACCAGCAGAATCGAAATGGGGGTGCGTCGGAAAGAGGCGACAGCAGGGGGACGGTTTCCGTGGCACGAGAAACCTCGAAAAACATAATCGCCCTTCGTCGGTCCCACAGAGCGCGGAGGGTATCGTGAGATCGTCGCGTGATCCGATCTATGAAGGACCGTTACGCGTGCGATGAAAGATGGCGACAGAACAGAATGATGCTGGGGGAAGGGTGCAAGGGGGGGGGGGGGTTAAGGGAAAAAAAGGAAGAGACCGTGTGTGGCTGGAGAGAGCAGGAGGGAGACGGAGAACGTGCGAATGCCCTGGCGAAAGAAAGGAAAGATACGAGAGACTCTTTCAGGGGGTGAGACTCATGGCAGTGGGGCAGTAGGTTAGCTAGGGGCGATAGGCACCCTCCCAGCATCTCTAGTGCGCATAGGCCGTTGGGTAACAGTAAATAGGATTTGCTAGACAACTGTCGACCACCAGGGATGGGGGCTGAAGCTACCGTAAATATTCGACCGGCTTACGTTTATGGCTCTTAAGTGATCCCCGTTCTGTCGAGACCAGGTACACGGGGCCCCTTGCCGCGACCGAGAAAAGAACGCTCGAACGGAATTGTTCCGAGGCTGTATGCATCACACGGCTGTATTCGATTTCACGCATTCCGAACTCTCGATTAATTGGCCTTGAATGATTTCGCGCGCCACTCTCTGCGATTGGAAATTCAAAACCACCGAGATGCCTACGACATATTCACTGAATAATAGGAGGAACTACATACTGGCTTCTGATGGGGAATATCTTTGTTTCTTTACGTGAATAGATACTACAACCCACCCGTATAGATTTATAGAAACTAAATTCCTAAAGCAATAATGCTACTTACATTCCTCAGCATTCACCGATTCCTTTCAATCATGATTCTTCGAGCATCATAGTCACCCAACTGGATCAAGTACACCCAAAATAATTTCTACCAAAGCCACGCGCATTTCCTCCATTCACCCACATGATCGAGTCCCTATCGGGCCAAGACGCGGCCCCCAGCGCGGCCTGCAACGTTTTTCTCCGCAGACACGTTCGAGGTTGCTACTCCTTTAACGATGTCGGCCTACTTGTCGCCCGTATGCCGTGTCGTAAGATAGTCGTGCTTTGCGTACTTCGTTCGCCCGCATGCTTGCGGTGTGCTTAAGAGTCGACTCGGCATATGGGCGATTTACATACGACGCTAACAAGAGTCCCGTTCGACGGCCATTGCCCAGGGTCCGCGGCCTCTGTCGTCCCGCTCGGCTCTTGTGCAGGGCCACCGAATTAAAAGTGCCTACAGACCCGCGCCGAACCCACCACGCGGGTTTCCTAGCAGCTCCTATGCAACTGGTTGTATGGAAATTCTTAGAATGCCCAATAGTAGAGGACGATCTTCGTCGCGTCAGGAAGGGTGTAGCTACGCGGAGTCTGACTGCTGGGAGGCATGAATCGGACGGTTTCGAATGCGAAAACGAAATGGATCATTCGATAAATCCTATCCCCCGAGCGCCTCTAAATTTATACCCCGCTCAGCAGCGCCGTTTCTAGCGTCGAAAGGCACTCGATCGACGCCCGACTGGCTGATAGGAACGAGAAAGCGCAGCGTGGTAGCAGACGACGCTGAGGGAAGAGTAATATCCAGGGACGAATACCGTTTGATCTGGCTCGGAGCCACGGTGTAAAGGACAGATGCAATTTGCCTGATATCGTTTTACTGACAAAAATATCGAATGACGTAGCGCCGGGGGCCAGTGATATCAGCCCTCTCTGGCCACGTCTTTGAATGGACAAGGGATATTATCGGGCCGGGGGACCGATCGTTGTTGGATTTCCTATAAATTCTCCTTCCCTTTCTTTCTCGTCTTTTTTTCACCACCCGGCCCTTTCATTTAACCTCTCGCCCGTGCTCGACGATCGCCCCATTTTATTTTGCTCCTGGGCGGCATCATCGAGTCATTCGCGTTGATTGATCTCTTTGGCTCGCTCAAGGTTCATTGATCAACCGGAGCCTATCGGCGGGGCTCGTTGAATTTTGAACTAACCGCGTTGCTCAATTATTCTGCAATTCCCTCTTTTGATGCACCGCGAGCCGTAACGTTTCGCGTTCTATCGCTGACCGACGGCTTCTCACTTCTCGATGGAATCTTTGGCTGGATGCATCACGGGGTGCATCTCTGCGCTTCGTGATAAAGCTCCGCGTACCGGGGCAATTATGCAGAGTTTCCGTGGGAGGTAATTCAGAAACGAGTGATTAATCTGTAGAGTAGGGTTGCTTCTACTGGACTTAAGGGGTTAGGACTCAGTAACGGGCCAAGAAAGTAGACGATTTTTAAACGACGATAATAAGAAAAGTAACCAATCGGTTAATATAAGGTTTTCTGTTTTAGTTCACTATATTATGAACTATAAGAAAATCATATAATATTTTAAAAAATAGCAATTGTACGCCGTGCAATGTCTCCATTTAAAATGTCCATTTTTTTCGGATGGCCAACTGGTGGGCCGGATTCCGGCAAATCGGATGAACTGTAACAAAAACCCCAAAAATGTCGTAAACTATAATATATTTCCTAGGCACTGACGATCCAACATTTCAATTTTTGCGAAAATTTACAAAATAATGATCAAATTTCGACAAAAGTGTGATCTTTTTGTTTATATTTTGTACTATAATTAAAAAATTTAAAATGTTGGATCGTCAATGCCTTGGAAATATATTATAGTTTATGACATTTTTGGGGTTTTTGTTACAGTTCATCCGATTTGCCGGAATCCGGCCCACCAGTTGGCCATCCGAAAAAAAATGGACATTTTAAATGGAGACATTGCACGGCGTACAAATGTTATTTTGTAAATATTATATGCTTTTCTTATAGTTCATAATATAGTGAACTAAAACACAAAACCTTATAGGTATTAATCGACTGTTTATTTTTCTTATGATCGTCGTCTAAAAATCGTCTGCTTTCTTGGTTCTTTACTGTGTCCTAACCCCTGAAGAAATTCCAAAGTGCTGTTCGATCATATCACATTCCAATAACGAGGCATCTTGTACTTTGATGAATTATCTTGACAGTTCATTATATGCGTATCTGTTGTCTAGGATTATTAAAACTACCGTGTACTCTGCAATATTACAAATGCCTTATAGACTTTCACGAATCATAGCAATTCGAGAAGCAAGCATGGGGCTAGAGCCCCACGGCTTCCCCGAACTTTCTTGTTTCTTTCGCGCATAAAATTCATGCCCAAAGCTTCCAACCGAGCTGCCCGAAGCACCCTCATTCACCAGCTGGTAATTTCGAAACGGCGTCGCCGAAAGGAACCACCATCGCCTCGAATTCAGTGGGCATTCCGTGCCGACAATATTCCAGACGCGTGGGCAGAATCGTTTCGCGATCGCCCGTCGAAATTGCAGAAATTTCGAAAGGGGCGCTCACGGTGTCGCCCGTTATTGATTGCAGGTATCACTTTCTCCGCTCGTGTGTCGGGTTGCCCCGACTAATGAGTCTCCTTCCTCTCCTCGTTTTTTCGTCGCCGTTCCGGAGCACGGACACGCAGATGCGACCGATAGAAAGTAGCGCGGATCGAAATGCATTTTGCCCGGCCTGTACGTAGGCGTCGCGGACCCCCGAACGAGATTTCAGCGCGGAGAGAGGGCGAGAACGGGTGGCGGGGGTGGCGGCTGAGCGGCGGGAGGGAGAGAAAGCGCGAGAGTGGGACACGCAGGTAGGGCAAACGGGAGGAGAGTGGACAGGGAACGTTGATGCAGAAGGGAGAAAGGGAAAGAGGAGAAAATCGAGGGTGGCGAACAACGATCCGCTGAGAGAGCGAAACGGGGGGGGGGGAGGGTGTCGGGGAGGTGGGAGGCAGGAGGGCGGTGGGTGAGCGACGGACGCAGAAAAGGTAGGAGGCGGGAGGGCGGCGGGTGGGAGGGGGGGGGGGATGGGATTTCAAACGAAATCAATTCAGAGTCGCTGTCCAGTCGAACGTTACCCCCGCGAGCCACGGGGTAAATTTTGGCCGAAACAGTAATTTTACGCTCGGTCCCCGCCGATTTCGAATCCCGACGCATTGCCGCGAAACGTCACAAGAGGCATCGGACCGATTCCCCGCGGGATTAGCGGGAAATTTAAAGTCACGCTCGGCGAGCAGCCCCTGTGAGTGAGAGGCGTTTCACGCGTCGGGGGTCACGAGCGTGACCGTCTCTCCTCTTTCGTCCGAGCCTTCCATCCTCCCCCCCCCCCCCCGATAATTCGTTGAAACGTGAGCCGCAATGGCGGTCCGTCGCTCCGGAGGCACGCCAAGCTTGAGAAGGGAGGATGATGTTCGCCGATCGCGCGATCTTCGACGCAGGCAACGAGGACGTTTCGAGGACGTCGCCAGAGAAACGGAGAGTAAATGGGGGGTCGTCGGACAGCGGGGGTACATGGAACGAAGTCTGTGTTTATGGGGGGCAGGGGGGGGGGCCTAGTAAAGATAACCGACAAAGGGTGGGGGGAATTCGTGGCGCGATAAATGGCAGAGATATGAAGTACTCGCACGAGCTAAGAGGTTTTATTAAAAAATACTTAAGCACCGTTTTAGGAGCGGTGAATAAATGATGCGCCGCCCGATAGGAAGGTGAAAGAATGGACATGCAGAGCCGAGGGAAAGAGGGCGGCTGGCGGGCGAAGGGGAGAGACTAATTCGAGGGTATAACGAAGTCGACGGTAATCCATGCACGGACAATTTCATTTCTGCCGTCGTGAACCCTCTTTCTATCCCGCACCCCCTTTTCCTCCAGCATCTCTGCCTCCTCCGCCTCTCGCACCCCCGCCGACCTCCCCCCCCCCCCCCTCCCGACCGTACTCTACGCTTCTCTCTCGCTTTTAGCTGCCTCTCCGCCGTCGGAGCCTGCGCGGTAACTTTTTTGATAAACTGTTTTCCGCGTTTTTCGCCGGTGGATGTAAATTAAATCCTCCATGGAGGCCGTAGGAGGCTTGCATCTCCCAGCTGCCCCCAGGATCCCACCGCCACCCCCGTCATCCACCCGCCCTGCTTGCAGTCTCGCCTGGTCCACCAGCCATCACGGCGGATACAAAGCCGATTAGGCCGGGATACGGGGTACATTATCATTTCACAGTTTCTTTTTTTTTTTCCCTCACTTTTTTTCCTCTTCCCGTGCAGAGGCTGCAGGGCGCCCGGTATTTCGCCTGGCGACGATCGCCGGGTCGCTCCTGGATGCGCGGATGCACGGGATCCTGCGCACCTGTCGGCGGGGAGGGTGGGAAAAGGGTTTGGTGGATGGATGCGCTCGGTTAGGCGCACGCTTTTCCACGGATATCCTTACGAACGGCGTGGATGGAAAATGATGCTCGGCGGCTGGACCGTGGCTGCTGGGAGAGACACGGCGGAATAATGGATTGCCCGACGCGATTATAGGATTCATTTAGAGCTCCTTTGACTATTTCGCTGTGTGCGTGCGCGTATTCCGGCTGCGCTGCGAGCAAAAATCCAGGGAATGCTGAACGAAGCGCCAGCCGTGCACGGAGGTGGCTGATTCCCAGCTCTTGGTTGGATGATTAGGGGTATGGCTGGGAGGATTTGATGAACGAGGGTGAACGTGTTATTAGAAACCTGCGGGAAACTACCGATTTGTAAATTCAGTTGTCAGACGTGACTGTGGGTTGTTTTGGAGGGTTCAAGCGAGGCTAGTCAGCCTCGATGTAATTCGTCAGTTAATTTCAGGAGATGATAGATAATCGAAGAACAGAGATTCTATGCTTTCGTTGAACTGGGAAATTTTATTGACAGAACAACCTGACGTTGTGCACTGTTCAAGTGCTGTAGCTTAAGCCCCTTTCCGCGATATAAATTATTCGAAGATTAATTATCTGCATCGGATCACTTATCACTTATCGGAAACACTTTGATTGAACGTAAATAACAAAAATAAATGCTTTACAAGTTCCAAGTTCCCTCCGACAACACTATCGCAACTAGACTAAATAACGTACACCCCATTTTGCAAGATATCCATTCTGCGTGTTGTATCTAGCCCACTACGACACGTCTCAAACAATTCCCCCGCTTTAATAACTAAATGCTACAGCGATGACGCGGCAACGTCCCCGTGGCTCGAGTTAATTTGCTTAAAACGCACGTCGCTAAGACCTCCTATCCAGAGAACTAGTCTACGGTCTTATAGTTGCGGAACTTTCTCTGCCTGCTGCGCCTGAAAAAAAAAGAGCGCCCGTCTCCCTGTGCCGCGGAAAACAATTACGGAAGCAGAGCCGACGAGTCCGCGTGTACTTAACGACGAGGAAAGGGGTTCAAGGAGTGGAATCAGTGTCGCGGGAAAACCGAGCCCGTCCCGTTAATAACCCGCTCGGGTCTCTCGTCTTAAGGCAGCAAAGAAGATATTCGTGTCAGTTGGCCTCTCCCGTTGCAGATGAAACAAAAGGGATCGCAAAGGAGAACGATCAATATTTAGTTACTCCGAGACGCGGTCAATATCGCATTTTAATACCCCCGCGGCGGAACAGCGTTCCTTTTGTGCCCGCGGCGAAGGCGATCGCGTTGCACGGGGTTGCAAAAAAAAAAAAGAAAAAGAAGAGAAAAGGAAAGAGGGGCAAAAAGAAAATGGAGAGGAAAAAATGGAGGGAAGAAAAGAGGGAAAGCGCCGAGCTGGAGACGGGTGCATTCATCGGACGATGAATTTTCCGGGTCTACTTGGTGCTTGCACTTGCCCGCTAAGTAATGCATCGCAAGTAGCGCGCATCCAGGGCATAGCCGCCGAGAGGGAACTAGGCAGCGTGCCAAGTGTTTCCTTCGCGGATCGGCCAACTATTTCCAATATTTCTTAGGGGCCACCTGATACCGTGCTACCGGCCGGGAGATGTTTCGGAGTAATTTGCGCCCGGCAGGAATGCATTCGTCGAACAATAGGGGGACGGATAACGAGCCCTCGGACTCCGTTGCGACGTGCAACGGAGCCTGGGACAATGAAATTCTGTATAACCAGTCACCAGCATTTTTCTCGAGATATTAAATACCCGCGGAAATGACGAGGAACGCGGAGGCTTCCGCGTAATCAGGCCACTGTGCAATATCCGTAGCCCTGTCGCGATCTAATCTATCAGTCCCGCTAGCCTTCTTGGGTACGCGTAATCGGCTCTGCCGATTTCATTCCGTCCAAGAGAATCTAATTGGCTTGCCGAGATATCGTGCAACGGGTAAGTTCGTATTTTCGTGAGCGCATCGGGCGTTGACATCATTCACTCTTCATCCTCACCGATATCACTTACGATCCTTAGGTCCAGTCTGACGTACCAATCTCTGATAAGCAAATATGTGTCTCTAGCACGATCTTCAAGTGTTCCTAGTGAAAAGAGTTTTCTGATTCTTTTTCCAAATCTGTTATCTTCGCTCCTACTTAGTCGGTTGCATTTGTCGATTATTGTGTTAAAGAAGATATAGAATTATATACATTCTCTTCGGAAGCTGCCTTCGGCGTTACCCATCCATTCTTAATCCTTCTTATCCATCGCTAGAGAAGCAAAGAGGAAGCAATATCGTCTTTCGTCCTTCGACGTGCTTCTCTCCTGGCAGGGTCAACGAACCGTTCCGTTCGACCATCAGGAAGAACCGGAAAGAAGATTCTCTCCGAGGGCCGGGGAGAGAGGGACTGGGGGCGGCTGAGGGGGTGGGCAGGGAGAAGAGTCTTTGGCAGGGAGTGTACCGTACTCATGCTGCAAGTAGCAGCTCATAGTGGCGGATTAGCCTTGCAGTGGCGATGCTTACATCCCCTATAAAGTCCCCTGGCATCACCCTCCGCCGCCCCCTTCTCCCACCCGCACCCTATGGCACTCCTTTTCTCTCCCCGCGCGCTGAGGCTCGCTCCCATCGAAACCCTGTCAGCCAGCCCCCGCCTCCTTCGTTGTTTCTCCCGCGATAACCCTGCGGCCACCGCATTGTCTGCCGCCCAGCCAATACCCTTCGTGTTTCTCCTACTTGTGTTCATTATCAAAAAATTCGAAAAGGAACGATGCTGCTGCTGCTGCTGCTGCTGCTGCCTGGCTGCCTGCTGCAACGCCAGCATAAACCCCTTATGTTGCGGCACTGACATTTCGCGAGGGTTGGTAAGCTCGTTCGCTCTCTTACTCGTCTGCCTGATCAGGTCTCCTATTCTTTCCGATCGTTCGCGGGGCGAATTGCACGGCGGAGGTGTTGCACGAGTTTCATGAGGGGATCGTTCGAGTTTCCCTACCGAAGTCACCTTGCGACCGAGCAGCTCCACGATCGGCCGCGGAGGCGCTTGATCGATGGGGACAACCGGTGCAAGGATGAGGGATTCGTGGTAGATCGTTTTTAATCACGAAGACGATGATGAAAATGGAAGTCTAATACGAGATGCAGCTCGATTCGATACGGTAAATGGCCCGAGTCACCCCCCTCGAGCTATCTCTGAAGGGGGTAGAGAGAACGGAGGCAACCACCTCGCGAGCAGAGGTATTCCGAGATTCTCAAAGATGACTCCGCGGTTCGTGTGCCCGTCGACAAAAGGGTAATCCCGGCGGAAGCCGGGTCACGGGGGAACGCAGAGGCGGGGGGGGTGGGTCGCCGTTGCGTGAAAACCGGGGAAGAAAACCGAATAAAAAAGAGGAATAACGTTAACCGGAAGTTTACGGCGCTTCGGGTAACTCGTTGCTAGTCTGACTTCCGGCGTGCAACGGAAAGAAAAAGGGGAGAAGAGGGAGCAGCGGCGGCGGTTGGATTGTTGGTCGGTGGTGAGAGGAGAAGGAGGAGGAGGAAGAGGAGGAGGAGGAGGAGGTGGAAGAGGAGGCGAAGGCCTGGGGGTTGCTGGTTGCGGCGGAAGAGAGAAGAAGAATGCGAACCAAGACAGAGATTTCGCTGCCGGCTGGCTGTGAACGGAGTGCAGAAGCGAAGGAGGGTGTAAGAGGAGATGGAGGAGGCAGCTAACGGACGAGAGGAGGAAGGGCGAGAGAGAGAGAGAGAGAGAGAGAGGGTTGAAGGAGGCCGTGGTGTGGGCGGACCGAGAGAGAAAGAGGGAGGTGGCAGCGGTGCCTAGGCAGCCGCGGTGCACGAGCGAGAAAGAGCCAAGCGCCACTAATTAGTGCCAAGAACGTAATTAAGTAATTTTTAATTAAGTGACTGCCGTTTACGCGCACAACCACCACGCACGGGGGTAAGCTGGCTCGATGCAGGGTGCTTCATCCCGACTGCACCGCCGTAAGCCGGATTACCCTTCTTCCGAAAAACTCGCTTTCTCGCCACACTCTTTCGAGTCGCTCCAAGATATTCCCGTCTGACGCGAGCCGACGTGGAAAATGCTCCATGAGCCGCGGGTGTGTGTGTGTGTGTGGGGGGGGGGGGATGGTATCGATTCAGCGTCCAACGTGCAATATTGACAATTGATACGCTGGAGTCTTAAAAGTGAACCACCACTGGCGAGCGAATCGCTCCGGATGCCAGCCGGTCCAGGTGCCTAGAACCAGGGTGTGCGCTTGGTGCATGCGTTACGTGCATGGGATAGCATTCTCTAGTGCAGCTCGGAAGAAGTCTCCGGTCTTGTGGGTATATCAATGGAAGTCGGATGAAACTTCAAATATCGCGGGTTCACCTCGAGCGGCTTGTCTAGAATGACGCACCCTGACTACCCTCGAAGAGGCGGCAGAGGTCTGCCGGCGCGGGGTAGGTCGGTACTGCAGGCACCTGTCTACAGAAGGCCATCGTCAGCAACGACGGTGGTAGCAGCGGTAACAGCGAGTTGCGGTGCCCAAAGAGTTGCCACTCCATTGTGCCGTGCACTGAGTTTTTAATTAAGGAGCTGGCGCGAATTCCTCGAGATCTCGCTCGGCTGCCTATACAGAGCTTCGACTCTCGCCGTTTACGTCCACGCTTGTGCAAGTCTTTGCACGCAGACACGCGCCCGTGCAGGACAACCCCCCGCACGCGCGCTTATATACAGACACGGGAGAGGAATACGAGGATCGTTAGGGGGTGTGGTGGTGGTGGGGGGGGAGGGAGGGCTATCCTTTGTGAACTTCAAGGGCCTCGCGGCGGCTGAAGAGATCACCGGCGTCTTCTTCTTTTCCATTCCTTCTCGTTCCCTTCGAGAGGCAGGTATAGCCGTCAGCAAGGCCGCGGCCCGAAAGTCAAAGACCAAAGTTTCTTTCTTTCTATCAGAGGGTCCTGGCTACGGGAGCCATACCCGCTGTATACCCGTGTCTCTCTACCCCTTTCTTTTCCTACTGCCCACCCCCTCAACGTCATCGTCTTCTCCTTTCCGCCCCTCTTCCGCTCTCTCCGCTTCTTGCTACCGTATTCCTGCCGTCCCCGACTCTCCTCCATGTTCGATGTATTACCTCTGCCCTGCCACCGCCTCCTCCCTCCACCCCCTATCTCTCTCTCTCTCTCTTTCTCTCTCTCATTCTCTGGCGGCTTTTGTTTCAAAGAACTCGTACTTGCTCATTTTGCCCAGGATCCTTTCTTTCCTTCGGGGGCCGGACTGATCCGCGCAGCAGGAGAAGAAAATCGAAAACGAGAACTTTTCTCAGACACGGGCACGGATTCTCGGGGGAGAGAGGACGCCGCTGGTACACGATGTCAACGATCCCGAGAGGACGTGCCACCGTCCCTCCCGCCTTTCCTTGCGGGACGAGCATCGGCTGGGACGCGGGTTGGGGAGAGAATTGCAATCTCGAAAAGAAAAATAAGAGGCAACTATCCGAAAGTCGCCGTATCGAGTTCCCAGAGAAAATATCCCCTCCGAAATGTCGGAGCTTCATAAAGTTCCCTGGACATCCCCAAGTTTCTGAAGAACCACCCCACCACGCCCAGCAGCCGCATGTTTAGCAAAACGAGCTCAATTACAGTTGCACGGGCGCGTCATCCGAAAAAAGCGCAGCGACGCGCACCGGGAAGACGAGCCGGAGGGCCGAAAGGCCCGCGAAACAACGGAACAGGGACCGGGGAACCGGGGAACCGGGCGGTAAAGCTGAAAGAGGAACACGCCGGAAGAACCGAAGCGCGGGGCGGTGGGTGGGCCGGCCGAGGGCGGCGGTAGAAAAGATTACGAGGAGCATAGTAATTACAAGGCTCGCGTTCTTCCGGCTCTACCCCCGGAAGCTCACATACTCGACGGGGGAACGGTCCGCTACCTGCGAACGTAAGCACGCGTTCACGTCTCCTCCAGCTAGCTGCCGAGCGTCTGCATACGAGCGCGAGACGCGTGGTAAACGCGGCCGTGTGCGCTACCTCAAGGCTCGAATTTTCTCCTGGCTACCCTCCCCCTTTTCTTTTCCCTCGGTTCGCGAGCCAGCTTATTCCTCACAATAAGAGGAAACCGCGGGCGCGGGCACGGCCGTCATCGTTACGCGTATGTGGTGGCACGCGACGTGTACACCCGTATACGCGTGCATGGGGGGCACGCGTGATGCGTGCGAGCGAGTAGGTAGGAGAGACTCTCTAGCCTTAGCGGTCTCTCTAGCCTTTCTCGCTAAATGGTCCTCGCCGGCACGCTGTTTACCACGCAGCCGCCCACGCACGCCTTCCACTGCCAACCTGTTCCCCGTCTCCCTCGCCCCCCCCCCCCCGTCCGCGAGGCATGCACAATCTTGTGGGATTAAAACGCGAGCCGCCCCGTCGTCGAGGAGCGAACACACGCGGCGCGGCGGTCCCGTGCGTGGAGATTGCCTCCAGGCCTCCACGGCCCGTTTGCAGTCAAGATTTTCGGTGAACTCGGGCGACCGGCTCTCTGCACCTCTAATTTCACTTTTCGATTCCGCGCTGCTTTTTTTTCTTCACTTATTTCGGCTCTTCCTTTTCATGACTAGTATTGCGTTGGCTCTGAGTCGTTGGATCGGACTCGACTGACGCGGGGTGGCTGATATAGGCTTTCCCATTTCTTCAGAAGTTAAAGTACCCCATGAGAGACTATAGAGAATTTCCGTTCAATCGCGTGGAATGTGTCGGGGAATTGAAGATCAACCCCGTGCAAGTATACCAATTCATTAATAAACTACCTCGATGAAATTTTACGTTTGCCGCAAACATTCAATCATCGCGGTTAGAATTCTTTCGTTTAGTACGTATTTTCCCGGAGTCGATACGTGTGAGTGTATGTTCCATGAAATCGTCCCCGATAGCAGCGGAGTGGTCAAGGACTTCGAAGGAAGCCAGTACACTGGACACGGCAAGGAGACGAAGAAAAGTGGACGCTAACGACTAGTCACGTGCTCGACCGGGCAGCCAGGGGTTGGAAAAGGAAATTCCAGTTTAGAAAATTGCCGCGTCATTACCCTAACCAGCGAGGGGCCGGGGCGACGAGCCGCCTGGTAATGTCCAGCGCGATACAGATCGTGGACTGATAGGGGCGAAGGCGAAGAAGGAATTAGAAAGAGAGACGACGTGCCCCCGTTGGAGAATTATCGGGGATCCCGAGACGATAAGCAACCCCTCGAAAGCGTGACTGGGTAAATTCATCGCCGACTTCATTATTCGACCGCTCGAGAGCTTTCGATTCTTCGTTTATATCGCGCACCTCCTCTTATTATTACTTCGCCCGCGCTCTAGACACACTCCAGGCGCAGCCGTTAACACGCGTTTACTTTTTTCCCATCGAGCCACGCTCCTCGACCTTTTCTCGCCGAGCACGCCGCTGCCCTTTTCCACGTCTTTGTTTCTTTGGGTTACGGGGTTTCGGCGGAATAGCCGGAGAGGGTGAAATACACACCGCGTTATCAAGTGTCCGTTTAAGCAATCTCGAGCGAGAACAATTGAATGTGATAACAGCGCGTTGTGGAATTACGCGGCGGTGCCATAAAATCGGACATTAATATCGTACCGGTTTATCGATGGCACTGTCGCAGTGAAAAGGAAGTTTAGAAGGCCGATGATAACGAAAATATCAAGCTGTCGAGACGGATTTCTAGTCTCCAGAGAAGCCTAGCGATAGAGCATGATTAATGGCTACTATAACACTATTTAAATTCTCTTTCAATTACTACTATTGAAACTACTCTTTCAATTGCTACGTATTACTACTTAGCTTCCTGTTATCTAGCTGAATACCTTCTCCCAAACTAAATTAACAAATCATCTCCACGGTATGTCCAGAGTAATTTCGAACCGTTCCCGATCTTCTAGCAACGAGGCACGAGGAAAACTGGGAAAGAATCGCGGCTGGATCTTCGTTCGCCATCGGGGAACCGTGGCGGCTAGGCGCGAATCCATCGTCTAGCCAGGTCTGTGTCGTGCACAGCCGCTGTCCATTATACGACATAAAATTCCTTCCATCCGGAGAGATAAGATCGCTCGCTCCGTGTCGCGTGTCCTACCGTAGGATCTGATAACGCCGTAGTCCGCGCGGATCTCACCCTTTCCTTCTATCCGTGTCTCCCTTTCCCACCCTCCCCTTATTTCGCGCACAAACAGACAGACGGAGGTGGAGATGCAGGCAGATAGAGAGACGACACGTACTGCCGCGGGAACGTTGAAGAGTGCGGCGCACGGACGCACACAGGCGCGCGGAGGCGTCGTCGCAACCCTGTCATCGACGACCCCAATCATCCCCCCCGGGCAAGCTTCATCGAACGAAGGCTGTCAATATCGTCGTCGGTATAAGCAGATCCGATGATGTACGCTCGACGTCAACGAGTCTCCGTAAGATATCGGACGCGCTTTCGATTCGACGTGCGCGTGAGAAAATAGGGTGCGAAGAATCGCTTTGTGAAACCTCGCCACACTCCCCTCCCTTCTGCTGCGCGTTCCCCGCTCGCACCCCCTGCTGTCGCGCCTTTTCGCTTCGGGACCGATTTCCCCGACGCGGAGGAAACTCGCGATGGATAACGTCGAATGGATTCCTCGCGTGACTTTTTGGGGGTGAATGTTGCTGTTTCTTTGGGGGGGGGGGCGGGGGTTATTTTAAGAGAGGCGAAATGAAAAGTGAGGGGTAGTATTTACGAGGACATTTTGAGTAATGTGATTGGTAATCGAATGGTAACATTTTTTTGTTTTCTGAAAATGAGATCTTTATCTGCCAAGCTTGAAGGTGGATTTAAAGTGGTTAGAATATGGGAAAGTTGCATCTGAGTGGAAGGGGTATTATGAAGGTGAGATAATAAATAATTAGGGGCACGATTTTGGAATTTATAATTTCAGTAGCGATAGTAGTATTGTCAAAGGTGATACTTCCGTTTTACTACTGAATGCGAAAGATAAATATCAGTTCCTAAAAGCTCAATAGATTAGAAGGACTTGGAAAAATTCCAGAGGGAAATAACGCGGGTAACGCGTCTTGGCAGGCTTTGCATCAACCATCGATATTTACCCAATCAATCCAGAAATTCAGTTCACTGACAGTTCCTTATCTGAATCTTGACTATAATTCACTTCGTTGGAGGCGATTTGACGGTTAAAATGCGAGGGAGGAGGCTGAAGATCGATCGATCGAACAAGGGCGTATTTGCATTACTGATTAATAGCTCGACTAGGTGTATATACATACAGTGTCTGATTATCGAACTGTACAAAGAAAAAGAAGAATCTCTTCTCCCATTACAATCACCTACTGATAACATCCAAAGCCACAATAACGTCATACGTAACTAAGTATAACTCATAAACGGAGGCCAGAGAGCCTTACCAAATATTCAAAGAGACTTGGCCGTAACACGCATTATTAAGTTAGCAGAACATATTAAAAGTGTCACTGATGAGGATGTTCTTCAACAACCCTTTCTCACCCTAACAAGCACCCCTCGTTACTTGTACCCACCCCGGCACAACAAAATCTGTCAATTCCTGTCGAATTATACACGACCCCGAAACACCCTTCGCCAGTTTAGGAACCGACGCAAAGTTAATACACCATTCCCCGCCTAAAACCGACAAACGCCACGGAGGATCGGAAAAGAGCGCGGCGGACGCGGCCGCACGACCGTTCTCGTGACAAAAGTACAACGTCGGCGCAGGGAGTCGGGAAGAAGGGTGAAGGGTGGCTGGTACAACGTAGAATAATGTGGCGAGGCATTTCCGCATAGGAAGCCGTGCATTAGGCTATCAGATCGGGCACGCTCGGTAACGACTGCCAGCGCCGAGCCACGAGGAAAAAGTGTCCGGCGTCGGGGGTAAACCCTTACGTGATTAGTCGTCAAAGGAGAGGGTCCGTGGGGTGAAAGTGTGGCTAATGAGCCGCGAGATTGGCACCTTCGTGGCGTCCTTTAATCGCCGTTTCACGGGAAAACTTGTACGAAACTAATAATGCAAGGATTATCAAGAGGAAAGTTTCAATTTCTCCCTCTCAACGGCCGTTAGGGGTGTCCGCGCGGCCGGGGTTAGACGTACGGGAATTATTTATGGAGGCTGCGGCTAGAAACATTGAGATTATAACCGGCACGGTTCGAAGGGAGATCTCCTCTTTTTTTTTCCCCTCCTCGCCGGTTAATTCTCCTCGAACAACGACGGTTTATCTGTTCGCGAACGGTCGAACGTGGTAATTATATCTCTCGGTCACGCCCGGTTACATTGCTCCGCTTCGTTTCAAGGAGCGATCCGATCCTTCTCCCGGCGTACAAGGGAACGTTCGCGAATAGAGACGAACCGCTACTGGTCACCGCAGGAGGGAGGAGAACCGATCGTACGTTCCCGTTCGTTGCTCGATTTACTTTGATTCCGCGGGACGAAATTCGAGGAACGCCAAGGGCGGGCAGGGGTGCTCTCGGCTCTCGGTTTCGATCGTCGTTGAAAAGAGATTACCGGAGAACCCTCGACGTGTTTCGTTCGTTCCGTCTGGTTCGTCATCGGGAGCACCGGGAGCACGGGCAGAAGGAAAAGAGAAGAATGAGGGGGTTGGGGGTAGGTCGAGGGAGACAGAGAGAGAGAGAGAGAGAGAGAGAGAAGGAGAGAGAGACCAAAGACCCCTCCGGCCGACATGACAAAATGTAGCGAAATGTATATATATATTCCAGCCGGTAATTAGCTTTGTGCTTAACGCCGGAAGCCGGCCCCCGATGCAATTTTCGCTGGACGTTTGAAACTTTCGGTAACACAATCCGTGCCCTCTCTTGTCAACCACTCTAACCGATTCTCTTTCTCGCTGGCTGCCGTGGAAATGTTTCGGGCGAATGACGCGGAGGGGGGCGGACGGGGGTGGACGGGGTCGAGGGGCGGAACACGAGGAACAAGTTCCACGAAACTGGCTCGCGTACCCTTTGCTTTCCAGCCGGGGACACGCATCCCCAGATTTTTTTCCTCCTTAAGCCACGCACAGTTTCGTGCGAGTCAAAATCTCGGTTCAAATTGTTGGGAGAGGGAGAGGGGGTTGTGCGCGCACGGGGCCAACTCGATGTCGTCACGTCGGGTGGAACGAAATTTTTTGACCGGCGCTTACTGCTCATTTCTCGCTGGCGGAATTTTATGTGTGCCCCTTCCCCGGTTCCCATGGGATCGTTTTTAATGGACCTTTTTCTGCGTTAATTAAATTTCGTGGCCAATGTACCTGGGTTCGCTCGAGTGCCTCGAATATTTCGTATGAGATCGGTTGAACGGCCCGCTGTGACGGAGCGTATCGAAAGTCGATGATACAGGGAATGTAACACGGTATATCCGGGTGTCAAGTTTGCGGGTGATTCTGCTGCTCCTAACGTGCTCGTTTTCAATGGGTGAAGCGATTAACGCGAACCCGCGACGTGTGCTTTAGCGATCGTTCGGAGAAACTTCTTTTCTGGATGGAATCGGGCTTGGAAAATAGGGATGAACTTTGATATTTGTTGATAATTGTTGACGTCTATTGTAAGAAAACAAAGTTTATATTTACAAGTCGTCCAAAGGATTTTGATGGAATAATGCGGAGCACTTTCTTGTCCACATTTATTTTTCTGCTATTTTGCAATGATTTCATGAACTGTTAAATCAGATAACCGACTCTCTTTCTTATAAGAACACTTAATTATTAATATTCTTCGACTCCCGCGTTTCAACCCCAATTTCACCCACAACTTGGCCCTTCAATACTTCAAACACCCAGGTCTCATAAGAAACCTATTTTAAACACACTCCACACCCCAATTTTATTCCAAAGTACCTTCCGATTACCCATCTCCCTTTAGATCATCTTACAAAAATTAAACTTTCAATTAATCAAAGCTTTCCTCCCCTCGCCGCGACCGATGCGTTTATCCGAAATTTCCCCTCTGCGCGCGAATGAATAAAGTGCAACCCGAGGCGAGAATGGAGACGTCGACGTGGCGAATGCCGGGGGCCCCAGGTGAAAACTTATGGTCTCGAGGAGCACGGGGCGATAAGAAACCGGCAATATCGTAGCGAAGCGTGGCCACGCGTGCCCTCTTCGACCGCCTTATATCTCGGATCTGTACTGTACTCAGGCTAATTATAATCAGGCTAATGCCTCCTGGTCGGTACGTGTCGGTACCTATGGCCTCCTACGCTCTCCACCTGCCGCAATGTAGCCACGTTACTTATCCCCCGGCCTGAAGAGCGGGTAATTAAGATTCGGACACACCCATCGTGACTCTCGTCTCTTGGGCTCTGACCATTTCTACGTAGGGAGTGGTCGATCCCTTGGAAAGCTCGTTCTCGTTTGCATACACGGAAAGGGATCGCTGGTACCAGAAACCAGAAACGTCTTCCACAATCGCGCCACTTTTCTTTTTACCGTTTCCACGGGGAACCGTATTCAAGGGAGTGGCGACACGTCGATCGATGGGGACGTAACAATTGGAAAATTTACAAATTCCACCACGATCTCTCTCGTATCTTGGAGTTTGGACACGAGCCCTTCGATTCTCGTTCGGAATCAGAATCGCGAGGGATGTTATGCAAATCGTCGTGCATTTACACGCCGGGACAATTGCTTTTCTAGCGGGCATGCAGATGAAAGAAGACCAAGGGCTGTTTCGGTTCTCAGCGATCGAGTTACTGAATCTTCTGACCGGAGACAGCAAAGTGCTGGGCCATTTCTTGGGGCCACAGGGGAGTTTGAAAGTTCGGAACATCCCTTGGTCGACTTGGTAGTCGTCAATAGTCGTTGTATCGTGCTACTCACCGGAAGTTGGAGAACCACTTGACCAGCTGCGCTGTGTTGTTCTTATTGAACTTGATGTCGGGGAAGTACATCTTGAGGATGGACGAGGACGGGTACCTGACCCAGAAGAACATTAGCTTCGCCTTCCTCAGATGCATCGGCGTCAGCGTCGACGAGTTCACCGTGGTTAAGGAAATACTCTTTTGCTAGATGATGGTTAATAAGTGTTAAAAGTACATTTCACGGGCCAACTTTCCGCAGACTGCCCTTCTATCGGCGTGCGGCGCGGCCTGGAATAAGTGAACAGCGGCCGTCTAGAAGAAGGGCGTTTCGTATCGCGATCGGTTTCGGTCTGTACGCAAATATCTCAAACTTAATCGTGTTTCCGTCGTATCAAATTGGATTAGAAATCGTACAAGCTGTGGATGTCGCGAGGGTAGTAGGGGTCTAACGATCTCGCCGAGGTTGACCCACGATTGGCCGTATCCTCAGCGGAAGCCTTACCGACTCCTTATCGGTAATAGGATCTCTTCATGTGGTTTCATCGCATTCTTATTCGGTGGATTCGTGTGTTCAATCTCTGGGGGATCGTCCGTGCCTTCCACCGGCTCTCAAGTAACCCCGTGCCATCCCTAAGAATCCCACCCCTTCCTGCACGAAGAAGCAACTTTCTAACATCTTTCTACAGATAGTTTCGTCACCAAACGTCTAGTCCCTAATTCAACACATTATCAATCACCCTTGCCTATGTATAATTCCTTTCATCGCATTCAAATCTAGTTATTCAACCTTATCTAGGTCGAAAATGTCTATATAAGAACCAACAGATACCTCTACTTTGCAAGATATGAACATTAGACAGTTCCTCCATAACCTGCCACTGATAAAGTCTTAGAAAATTGATGCCAGAAGCTACGGCAAAGAGACGATTAAATCCACTGCGCTATTCGAGTCGATTACGGTGATTTAACCGGCAGGGCGGCGAACGATGGGGGAAAATCGGCGCGCAGCGTTTCACGCGGACACTCGATCCGCTGAAAGCCATCTAATTCCGTCGGGGCAAAGAGAAAAACGCGGGCCGTTTGCAATTTTCACGAACGCCTGTCGCCATGTCGGCGTTACTGCCGGCGCGAGAACTCTCTGAGGCAAGTCGTCGTTCACGAGCGAGCGGATCGACGAGTGTAGATCGTTCCCGTCAAACACGTGCGCGTCGCGTTTTGCGTTCGCGGGCAACGTCGATGGGCGATAACGAGATGCCAGACTACTGTAATAAGGGTTATTCCGTCCCCGTAGTCGCCCCTCGCATTATCGAGCCGTGGTCCTTCCTCGTACCCTCTTGATGCCACGGCCCACGCGTCTCGAGCTTATTATGGCGCGCAAGCGGCGTGCAGGTTAAAAAAGAAGCAATGCTCTTTAGGGGCTGTCGTGATCATTATATCTCGTGACAATTAACGTGCGACGATTTTTTAAGAAAGGCAGCGAGAAGATTTTCTGTCGCTGAGAATGAATTCTTAGTGTAACGACGAAAGGGGTGGTTTCTTGTACAGAAATAAGCCGAAGGTGAAGAATAAATGGGGCTTGATTGAACAGCGTGTATAGCATGTATCGGATTTCTCTTATTTTAGTAGAGCGGTAAGAAAGTTGTCGAACGTCGGTGCTGAATTAATTACGATGGAGAGATAAATGAAGCTGGAGCATCAGGAGATTACGAATTATTGAATTTCGAAAAATAACATTAAGTAGTCCATAGCAATTGCCCAACATTGACCTATGCATCGAAATTATTTCCTGTCTCCTCGCGCAGTTACCGACCCCTGCTAAAGCGTCCGTGGTGAGCGCAGAGCCGGGAAGGAAACTCGGACAGCGTGAAAAGCATATTCGGATACGTCGAAGGCACGACGAGTGACAGGCAAGGGTGAATCCAGAGGAGAGCGGTGAACAGCAGCAGGTTGTGCCACGGCCATGCGCTCGACCTATCCCAAGAGGGAGGGAGTGAAAAAATGCGCCATTGATTTTACATCAAAGGCCGGCTAAAAAGGTGGCAAAGAACGCCGCGCTGCCGATCGAACGACCCGAACCAACACACCACCGGTGCAGTTTCCGACGTTCTATCGTTGTCCACGCGTTTGCACACCCCCGCGCAGACACACGTCCCTTAACCCGAGCTCGATACCTTTTACGAGTGCTTTCGATTTTGATAAGTGAGAACAACGACGTCGCGAGGTGCTGGGGTTTACGTGTGATAAAATCGAGCTACTCGGCTTTCTATGTTCACTGATTACATATGAAGATAATTGACAAGGGGTGTTATAATTTAGTTGAGAAACTAAAGGATATTATAAGAACGAAGATACTGCTGTTTCTTTCTCTAGAACTTGTGAGACGAGGCGATGCTGCCTTGAGAATATTTGATCAACACTGTTCTCTGAAGAATCCCTCCAAGGGGATAGAGGCAGCGGATGGAAGTGGAGAGCGAGGAGTTACGAGAAGTGCAACATCGATATGGACCGTGAACTATAAGGAATCCAGTTGGCGGGAAGTTAACCCCCGTAGAAACGGAGTTCCGTGGATTCTCATACGGCTGGAGAAGTAGTAGAAGTGGCTTATCTACGATAAGTCGAGGAGACGCTCGTGATGGAAAGTTCACGGGCTGCCTGCACTCCCTTTCTATCTCCCTCCCTCTTGTTTCCGCGGTTGAATTCCGAAATTGCGGGACAGATTATTGGCTTCCGAAGTTGGGTGAGACTCGAAGCTGAGGGTGGGCACCGAGTAGGCAAAGAACTTTCGACCTCGCGCGTTGTTGCCGGACAAACTCTACTCGTAGGTGCAGCCAACATTAGCCTAACTCCCGTAGCAAACTAATCTAACATTCGTCCGAGCTTCCCGCCCTCCCCATTTCCCACCCACCTGCCACCCTGCCACCCTCCCTCGTAGGATTCGCCCGCTGCCATTCTCTCGACTTCCTTCTTCTTGCTGGCGGGTCGGCCTTTTTCTCCCGCGAAACTCGCCGTTGTTTTTTCGAAGTTTCACGGGTCTCGCGCTCCCCTGCGGGAGCTCCGCGGAGGGGAAAAAAACATTCCTAAGCATCGTTCGTTTTTCGCCCGTCGCTTCTACCAACCCCTCTCCATAGTCCAGACTTCTCCGCTTTAATACCGAAAGTTGGCCGTGGCACTTTCTTTCGGAGAACGTTCAGACGCGTGTCCACCGTCGCGATATTACCCTCCACCTCCGAAACGGTATCGAAGTCAACAGGCACCCGTTGCACTTTGCTCCGGCGGTAACAAAAATCACCGCCACCCCTCCCTGTCTCCCGGAGCTCGGGAAACTTGGACAATCCTAGGGCGGGCGCACGATTCTGGACGTTCTCCAACTATCCCGCTGAACGACGGTAGTTTTTCTACGCGCTAGCATTAGAAAAGGATATTGTAGGCTGAACTCCGTCGTAGCTGATGTCGCCAGAATTGCAATCGCTGACCCGGTCGTTGCTGTCCATCCTGAGGTGCCCGTAGTCAGGGCTGCCGTGCTGGGCAGCCGCCAATAAGGCGGGATGCAGCATGGCTGGCGGATGGGGCAGTGGAGGGGAATCCCTGAGTTCTACACCACCGCCCGGAGGACTGGCGGGCAGGTGATGCGGACCCGGGGGTGGCACCTGGCCTGGATGGCCCGTGTGAGGGTTGAAGAACGGCGAGTACGGCGAGAACACTTGACTCTCGTGGAGGCTTGGATTCGGTATCGCTACGCTGGTTGGCAGGGACACTGGCAGCATCGGTGGTGGCGCGTGATACGGTCTCGGCGGCGGCGGGGGCGGTGGACTCTCGCAGCCACCCTGGGAACCGCCACCCTCCTGGGCCAGGATTCTGGACACTGTCCTAGGCGTGATCCTCGTGTCCGTCACCTGCGAAGGGAAATACTAATTGATACCTTGACTTACGATTGTGAAATTCAGAGTTTTATTATATTAAATAGAGATACGCGCAACGATAGATATTTAATCGACGATCACAAGCGCGCCACTATTATTCGCGAATTGTCCCCCTCTGATTAATCATTGGACGAAAACTATCCGGAACGGATAGTGATCGAGAGAGTGAATTTTTCATGGCGCTTGCAACAGGTTTCGTCCCCATTTCACGAGTAAATATCTATGACTATTCGCGTTTATTATGCAGATCGGATAATTACCTTATGGCGTTTCTTCTTGGGGGTCATGACGAGCGAGAGGGCCTCGTTCTGCTCCGAGTCTCTGGCTTCCCTCTCGTCGTTCCTCATGTTGCAATATTGGTCGCGTTGCTGCTGTTCTCTCTGCTGGTGCTCGCGTTGCTGTTGGTGTTGCTGCTGTTGCTGTGCCTGCATAGAGGCCATGGCGTATATCGTCGGCGGTTTCGGCGTCTGAAATATACCGCCAACCGCCCTCACGTGCTGGGGCAGCTGGTTCATTTGATTAAGGTTGTTTTCCGTGGGGCCAGTATGTGGACCATGGGGCCCACCACCCATGGGCCCGATTTGAGGGTAACCCGTAGACTGTGGAGGAGGGGGCCCGCCATTGTGGGGCCCCCGTGGCCCGTTTGGGCCAACCGGTGGCTGTGGTGCTCCTCTGTCTACTACTTTCGTCCTCGGTGACTTCCTCTCCAGTATCTGATTCGCCAACAGAAGATCCTTGTTCAACTGTTCCGCAGCCGCCTGCGCGGCCTCGCTCTGTTTCCCAATAAACCTCCTCTGTTGCACGAACCTGGTCACTATACTGTCGATCAGATTCGTCAGCGACGAGGTGATCTCCGTTTTCAGGATATCGGCCAGGCCTTCCAGGTCCGCGCCAGTGATATGGGAGCCCGACGAGCCGACCGCGGCAGCGGCACCTCGAAACACATTTAACCTCTCTTGGAAGTCTTTATGCTGATGAGGCGTGCTCGCGGCCAGCATTTGTGGCGTTTGCGGTGTGGACGGGCCGGTGTTGCTTTGACTCTGTTGCTGAGCTTGGCTCGGAGGTGGTGGTGGTGGGGAAGTTTGTCGTTGGTGCTGCTGCTGTTGCTGCTGTTGTTGCTGTTGCTGTTGCTGTTGTTGCTGCTGCTGCTGCTGTTGCTGTTGCTGCTGCTGCTGCTGCTGTTGTTGCTGCTGCTGCTGCTGCTGTTGCTGCTGCTGTTGCTGTTGTTGCTGCTGCTGTTGCTGCTGCTGCTGCTGCTGTTGCCTCGCCGCGGCCTCCTGGTGTTGTTTCATTCTTCCGAGCGCAGCGTGTTGCTGCTCGAGGTAGGCTTTGTGTCCTATGTGGTATATAGCTGCCGTGGCATGCGTGTGTTCAGGAGGAATGGCCGGGAGGCCGTTGTACGGTGGTGGATGAGGTCGTGGTGGTCTGGGTGGCGGTGGTTGAGGTTGATGCTGAGGACTGGCGGGCGCGTCGCCGCTTTCGCTCGTGTCCGGCTCCATTCTGCTGGAAAGCTCCATGTACTTTTGCTGCATCACCGCCAGCTGTTCGTGCAGCAACTTCAGCTGACTCTTCAGGTTGTCCTTCTCCTCGCGTTTTTGCCTGATCGTGGAGGGATCCTCTTCTTCCTCGCTCTCCTCCTCGTCGTCCAGCATGGTGTCGTTGACACCGTGCTGGAGAATGTGATGCACGGTCTGCTGCTGCGGCTGGTAGAGCTTGCGTTTCTTGCAGCCGTTGACCGTGGTGGTCTGAAGGGCTGGACTACTGCGCATCGTGCTGACGATATTCTCGACACGGGCACGCTTGATCTCTGTGGTTGGCGAGCTGGTCTCGGTTTTGGGCACTATCGGGCAAGGCGAATGACTAGGGCTACGCTTGATATTCAACGAGTCCTGTATCTCCTCCTTGACGGACACGGACCCTGACCTTGGGTGCGTGGGACTGGGCGGCAAGCTCTGCTCGCAATCCGATCCGTCGAGATTGGCCCCAGGCTCCATACCAGCTTCGGCGAACGCCTCCTCCATGGCACGTGCAGCCGCGGCTGCGTCCTCGGCGCTATCCTCGGCGTCGCCCGGCATCACCGTATCACGATCACTGTGATTCGCGTTATTCACGACGTTATTCCCATCACCACTGTCTTCCTCGCCACTCTGCACTGTTCCACTACGCGCACTATCACTGTTCTGTTGCTGATGCTGCTGTGGGCTCTGTTGATGCTGCTGCTGTGACTTAAGTAAATCCGCTGTGGTGTTGTTGTTGTTGTTACTGTGTATGCTGTTGTTGTTGTTCGGCTGCTCCTGTACCGCGAGCGCCGAGAGCTTGCGCCCCTGAAGTATGTCGCGGAGCATGTGCTGCGTGAGCTCGGCGGTGGCGGGATCGTCGCAATTAACCACTGCGCCCGATTGCAAATTCGCGGCTGGGTCCATGCCGGCGCCAGTCATCCCGTGGCCGCCCTCTGGCGGTGAGCCACCGGCGTCACTGGCCTGTTTGACCTGTCGTCCGAGCAGCTCGTTCAACATCTTGGCGGGCCCGTAACCCGGTGCCCCGAAGAAGCCGAATGCCGCGTGGGCGGAATGCTGCTGAGCGGTAGGACCCGTCGTAGCTGTACCTATGTGACCTTGACTTCCTGTCGCTCCAGCCTGTTGTTGCTGGAGTTGTTGTTGCTGCTGCTGCGACTGCGGCTGCTGTTGCTGTTGCGGGAGCGTCGGCCCGTTTGCACCGAAGATCGAACCGTACAGACCGCCGCCGTGAAAGGATGGCCGGGAGGTGAAGTGCGGTATACTCGAGTAGTTGTTGCGCGGCTCGCCGGCGTCCACGCGCTGTCTGGTGCGCTTCTGCTTCTTCTGGAGTTGCTGTTGCTTGCTTTCCGTGGTTGCTCCGTAGGGGGCGAAATACTCGGTCTCCTCCCCCGATGACATCATCGGCCGTCTGGTTGGTCGGCCCCCCGAAGGCCTCCGCGTCCCCTCCCCGCCAGGTTTCCTTGTCACCCCTCCCCTTCTCGCTCAAATAGCCCCTCGTGGCTCAGCGGCGCTGCCGCTGCCGCTGCCGCTGCTTCTGTACTCGGTACTCTCACCGTTTCCCCTACCACAGCCGCCTTTTCTCCTCGTTCCTTCTACCTTGTCCTCCCCACTCTGACCGCCGGCACTCGCCCCACTCCACTTTCTTCGTCTTCGGCGTCACCGTCTCCTTCTCCTTCTCTTCCTTTTCCTCCTCCGCCTCCGTCGCCTTCTCCTCCTCCTACGCAGTGGCCTCCTCTTCTTCCTCTCCTTCTCCTTCTCCTTCTCCTCCGCTGCCGCCGCCGCCGCCTCTTCCTTCTCCTCTTCTTCCGCCTCCTCCTCCGCCGCCGCCGACGACGACGACAACGTCGGCACCCTTCTACTTCCCAACGAGCGCCTGCTTCCTCTTCTTCGCCTTCTTCGTCTTCTCGCGCGCCACCCACCACTTCCTATTTTCCCGTCGTCCCTCGACTTCTCTGCGCTTTCTTTTCACTATTCCTCGCCCCGATCCTTTCGCCGTGGAGCTGACGGCAACAGCTGGGGCTTCTCGATCACACGCTGGCGGCGGTTCGTCCTCGTCACGGGATCACGATTTCTCTTCGCGGGACGCGGCACGTTGTCGGGGCTGTTTCCGCTGCTACCACTTTTCCTTACGTTCCTGCTACGATGACAATCCGCGACGGCGCCGCCGCTTCCGTTACACTTTCTACCGTTGTTACGCTCGTTCGCGACAGTCGATGCGATGCTGCCCCCGTTAATGGTTACGAGATGTGAGGCCGGTGCTCTCGCGGGTGGAATTCTCGTGCTCCCGCCTGGGAGCTGCATCCTTCGAGCTCACCAAAGGGCTGGCTGCCCCTCGTTCCCTCGTCTCGATTCTCGTCGTCGCGATTCCTCTTATTTCCCTGCAACAGAAATATCGCCGTGCAACCCTTTAGTTGCAAATCGAAAACTGCCCACTCCAGGCTTCGAGACCGCGCACGGCCAACGAAGCGGAGATCGATATCTGCCGTAAAGTTAAACCGTCAGTACACCGTATTTTATTTTAGACGCGCCTATGTACACATATAGACTTGGCCGTACACTTCCGTATATAGAAACGTCTGCGGTCTTGTACGGCTGTCGTTGACTCCAATCTATGACATAACTATACGCGGGGTAATTTAATTATACCCCGGACAAACGGTTCGATTTCATATCAAGAATGAACACTTCTACCGCCAGGCACAAAGAACGAGTACCTATATTAAACCACAGTTCCTAGTCAGAGGAAATTATGCGACAGCATATTTTTACTGTCACCAATTTCCCTTCTCAAGTATCTACCTTTCCGAGAGAAAAATTTGAAATTTTCACCTCCCTCTGGTTTATACCTTCACGATCGTCGATCCTATAAAGTTTTGCGATCAAACATAGATGCTTCTTTCTTCGCGGGTTTCGCGTAAAAGTGGATCGAGGAAGTATATCGGTTCATTGCTCGATGGTGTGATAGGTACAATGCCAGGAAACGCGGAGAGAGATGGCACTTGTTATCGGTTAAAAATACAGTAATCGACCAACGGCGACAAGGCGAATGATAGACTACGGGGTTAACGCGGGCATGGTATTTCAACTTGGTCCGGGGTCTTGTCCGTGAGTTCAAGTGATGTGTACCTGAAAGTATAGTGAACTCCGCGACGGTGGGATTGGGTGGAAGACGGGAGGGGGTGGCCTGCTGTCGCATAGTGGCCATAAGAAAATTACTTGCGCTGAATTTCTTATTCAAAACGTAGCCAGAGCACCGCCAAGTCGACTCCTCGCCGAGGGATTACACGTCGTCATTGGTCGATAGTCGGGGGAGACGGAGGGGACACAAGAAAGTAATTGATAGAAATCCATGGTCACTAAGCGGCGCGCCATCTGGTCTCGTGAAACTCAGAGGGGTGAAATCTGTACAATATGGGGAATCATTAATTAATTCTGCAACTTCTCATCTTCCAAGCAAACTACTTTACCGATACTAAAAAAAAACGAGGTCAAGCCTGAGACCTTCCTTAAATAATTCTTTCACGTTATTGTGTTATTGAAGCCCGTTAATCTGTTATTGAAGCCCATCTGTGCACTCCCGGACTTAACTTTCGTCCCTTGAAAGCTCGTCTTCGCGACGTCGGCGTCGTTCCGCGCGAACGGACTCCAGGGCCATAGATCGCGATCAGCAGTCCTCGGGCGGACTTATTAAGCATCGGTAGGGCTCGATCGTTTCGTGATTCAATTGTCGGCGCGCGTAAGTGCACGGGGATACACGTGACTCCGCGTTTGCACGCAGCCAGGCCCGATACGCCGTTGCTTAGCCGTGCACCAACATAAACGGCTTGGGCTTCGTGTGTCTGCGTGAATGTGCACGGGATTCGAAGCAACAGCTGAGCAGCTTAAAGCACCTGCGCTCAATAGGCCGACATATTCCATAGTTTGCCTACGCACGAGCCTGCATGCGTTCGGGGACACGAGTAGTACTCGTCCCTATATATCGGCGGAGCGACTAGACGCGCGTATGTATACGGCTCATGAAGCAACAAGGAGGCTCAAAGAGAAACGGCGTATATAGCAACACGTGGCAAAAGCAGCGAATTGGCGGAAGCACAGGGATCGTTGTACACCCCCTTCTTTTTTTATCTCTCTTTCTCGCTCTCTTTCCTCCAGCTTACCGGTTCCCGCTGTTCACCCGTCGTCGCGATCGAGCAAGGAACACACTGGAACGAGGACGAAAAGATCCTCTATAGGATGCAGCTAATGGAGTCTCGATCACACTTCTGTTCACAGATCCAAGTGAGCTGTGAAGTTTAGCGACAGCGGGGCGAAGTTCGGTGGGAGATTCGATTCTATCAGTTTTCTGTGAAGGTAGTGTTAAATTATCTGACAATGTTGAGTTGCTTTATTTCAGTCGAATTTGTCTGTTCCTTGGATCATGGTGAGGTATTCTTGTTCGAGGTGAATATCGAATAATATTTTTTGAAGGTTTTGTCTAAAAAGGAAGATTTCGTTCCGAGATACTGCCCCGTTCCCCCCACCCTGGCAATTATTTGAGTTGAGGGGGATGTACTCGTTTGCTGGAAAGGGTGACATATGGTCTCAGGCTCGATAACGTCTACGATCGTACCTGCCTCGAAGAGCGTGCGGTCTTCGAGGGGGGTCGGGGACTTCTATCTTTCCTACTATTCATCGGCACACACTTCCCTTCTGTGCCGTCATGCGTGGGACGGGGAGAATAAAAAGCAGCCCCACCGGAAATGGTTTTAGGAACTCTCCCACTGTTGCCTCGGAAGTAGACACACGTCGGGCTAATTACACACGGTAGGAACGCGTTCGAGAATGCTTCGTGGCTTTATCGTCGATGCCTCCCTGCCAGATGCATCGTCGAATTTTTTCACGGAACGACATTTCGTTGTTTTAGAATTGAATTTGAGAAATCTAACTCGGTAACGAAATTCAGATTTTCCTTATTGAAATATCCTGTTGGTTCTTCTTACCCTTTCACAGTGAAAATTTCGGGATAATTTTCCTCCACGTATTAAGCATTAATCAATTTATTTTGAGTAAAGTAACAGCGTGTGTTCGCATTAATTTCCTTTGGTGATGGAATTTCGAAGATTCTCCCCAATTATATTCCTATCCAATTCTCCTTAGTTGAATTTAGATTGAAAAGCTATTCGCAAAGTAAATGGTTGGAAAAGGTTTGATTAAAGGTTACAAGGCTCCGATGGAGAATGCAGCATAAGATTTGCACAGTTGAAGATTAAGTACATTGGTCTGGGAATAATAAACATAATAACTTGGGCGTTCACTGACGACACATTTCGTAGTGTAATGACATTCGCATCGATCACTTTCGAGCGAAGCGAAAACAGCCTGATGAACCACCAACAGCCATTTCCTGTGCGTCATACGATATTTACCGTTTAAGCAGGTGACTTGATTTGAGGGGGTGATTGCAGGTCACGTCGGTGGGGTTGCGTTACGAGATTAGAAAATCGCCGGTTGAAGCCGACTCGTGGAGCGTCGGCCGTTCAATATCATAATCAGGAATCCCGCAAAACCTAATGAAGACCTGGAAGAAAGGCAGCCTCGCGCTTGACGAACGTCGATGAAAGAGAAGCCAAGGGCGGCGCAGAGAAACGAAAGAAAGAGAATTAAGATCGAGGGGTGGGTGGTGCAGCCAGATAAATTAACTGTCGATTTACGAGTGGAAATGAAAACGGGAAGCTGGCTCGTAATTCCGTCGAGTTTCTCCCGAAGACTTGCGCCGTGAAGGGGTTAGGATCCAAGGTGGCCATTGTTTCGAGCTATCGACGCTGATAACTCCCACCTATAGTTTGGGTAATTAAGGAAGAGACCTGGCCGCGAAAGAGCCCTCGGGCGAGGAAGGCGTTCGTTAATCTCTTACCATCGATCGCGTTGCTTTCTATCGGTTGAACCGACCTTGCGTGATATTCCAAAGGGGCGAAACCGACGGGCGAGGTTTTTTAATGAACCCATGAGTGAAAAGAAGGAACCCTGTCCGCTGTCCTTCCGCGACTGGAGAGTATAAAAATCGATATAGAAGGGACAGAGTTACTATCGGTGCTATCTATAGCCAGGAAACTTTCTTACTTTCTAGTCTTCCCGGGAAGAGCCTCGACCCTTCGCAGCGATGTAAAACCACTCGCGCCGAAAACGGACGTCAGCGTGAAGAACTTATGAATTCCCTGCATTCGATCGCCAAGTTTCCCATCGACCGGCAAAGCAACCACCATCGCTAGCAGTCGCGGGCGAATACGAAACAATACTTCTACTTTGCGGGCCCTAATGACTTCCTTCCGGTGGCGAGGCGTACAAGTAGACAGGGCAGGTTTCTACGACGGACGTATCACATGGTGCGCGTACCCCACATGGCGTAATCGAGGTAACGGCATGTGCATCGGAATTCCACCCCCTGTAGGTGTCATGTGGCGGTAGTGTTCGCAGGGGGTTGCATGGGAACCCGAGTATGGTCATCAGCCCATGTCCATCGCCACGAGAGCTGCACGCATAGTTATGCGCCGTCCTCCCCTCGATATAAAATTATTCCAACATTCGTTTCCGTTATTATATCAGCGGACAGCCACGGGAGAAATGGGAGCTTGTGCGCGAGAGGGTTGTAGCTCTTTCTTACGCGAAGACAGAGGATATCGGTGGGTAGAAGCGTTGCGATCAGTGAGCTCTATACATATTTCCACGATCATTTCCCATCGAAGTCAGTTCAGTGCTACCGAGAAGTCTAAGAAACGTTATCGCTATAATAGCGTACCTACATTCGAACCCGTAATTTTCTCACATACATTACGAAATACTTCCCGATGTATTCATTTCTCCACATGACTCAATTTTCACGAAGAACCACGCGCAGCTCGATCGGTAAAGAATATCGCAACTGCACCGCTGCATCTTATAAAAGGCGCCGGTGCAACGCACCCTTCCATCGAATCGTCTCCGGCCCCGCGTGCTGCAGAGCTACAGGCCGTCCCAGTTTCTAGAATCAGCCTGTAAACACAATAGTACACGCACACACTAATGCAGAGGCACGGCGACCGGTGTGTGCAATACAAACACACACGGTTCACACGCGTTCCGCATATTACCGGGCCGCTGCGATGCAACAAGTTGACCGGGTGTCAATTGATGTGTTATTAATTGGAGGTTAATTGCGTTAATGCGCTCCCGACCCCGACACCCCCCCCCCCCCACACACACACACACCTCCTTCTTCCCACTCACCCCCACCCCCGCAACCCATCGTCGCCGCCGCCGCCCCCGCGGCAACGCCGACCCCGCGACCAGCCTCGCCGACTGTTTTATTATTATTTTGCATTCGAATCGTTTCGATTCACTGGCACGCGCCCAAACCAAACTTCGACGAGTGCAACAGAGCCGGGACGCGCGCGTCGGGCGCGGAGACGGGCGGGCCGCGGACGGGGGGGGGGGGGGGAGGTCATTTAAAAGCGGGCCGCCTGTCACCGATTTTCATAATTCACAGCTCGTTAAATTTGTTTCGCTTTTTACCTCGTTCCCCGCGATTACGCGAGCCAGGCCCCATTAATCTGCGTTCGGTCGTTTTCAATGAGCTTAATCGCGTTTCAAAAACAATGTGGGTCAACGCCACCGCGGCCGTGTTATTCATGGCACGCGAGCGCCATGACCTTTCCTCCCGGTTTTCATTTCGATTTCGGTCGCCATTCATGCCTCGGCGTTACAGATAACACGCGGCCCCGATATAATGAGCGACGTCACTTTTACGAGTCGCCCCCCCCCCCTCCCCTTCCCTCCCCGCGTCCTCCCCCTGTTTCCCGATCGTGTGTGTACCACACGCCGGGATTTTTCGGTCCGACGGGATGAATGGAGGTGGCCAGATCTGGCCGTGACACTGGCGAATTCTCCGGGCACCGTTGGAAAGTTTCGTAGAATTAAAAGGGGTTGGTACGTTGGACTCGAGATTGTTTGAGATACGGGACGCTCCTTCCCTCGGAGTGGAAATCGGCGGAGTCTTTGGGAATGTCTCCGAAATGTTCGACAGCGGGACGTTCTGGGGCGGCGTTTCGTGTGTGGCGGGAAGAAGGGGGCACGCGAGGTCGATCCTTTGGGGAAGAAAGAGGATTCCGACGTGGATGCTTTATACGGAAACGACGGCTGAACGGGAAACTTCCCAAGGTGCGATCGCAAATCTCCGAGGCGAGTTTTCACGGGACGCTTTTACTCTCTCTCTCTCTCTCTCTCTCCCTCTCGCTGAGGGCTGAATGTGTTCCCATGACTTCTCGCTGTGGGAAACGCTAACGTCTAATATTGAGGGCTACAAAAAATCCTGCGGCGCCCTTCGTCCTCCTTCTGGAAAGGAAGTAGGAACAACGGTCTTTGCCCTCAGCGGCGTAGAAGTCGCCTTGGCGAGGGGACTGTCGTTCGAGTCCCGTGGTGCATTTAAACCCGAGACTTTCATCGCGCTTTTGGGCGCCTCGCGAAGAGTTAGCGTGCAAAAACTTGTGTCCGACCCGCTATTCGTGGTATGTACATAGTATGTTATCTTCAAAGTTTCACTGTTCGAGGAAACTTTTAGAGTGCACGCGAACATACCTTATGGAAATTAATAATTTTAGGATATGTAATATTATGTGGAAAAATGTTACACTTTTTATGTATGATTTATATGATATATTCGGAAATATTGGATATCGTAATGTGAGTTGAAATTGTTTGAATGAGCAGCTGTCTAAGTTTCTTTGCAGCATACTATTTGTAAAATATTCGTCTACGATAGAATTCACGTGGTAAATATTTTTTCCCACATTTAGAAGCTTCATTAGCCATTCTTCATGAAGAAAACTCTCGTAACCTTTTTGTAATCTATATTAGCGAGCATGGATAAACGCAATTCGAATCACTCCAAGGCACTTCCCAGGATCTATCACGCATCCTTCATCCAGAAAGCTGGAAATCTAACGACATCCTGTGATCAGAATCGAACGTCAATGCGGTCCCCCGCGTTCGCCGCTGCTGGCAAGATCAAGAAGGCCCCCCTCGCTAGTATTCAGGTGGTTTTGCCGTGCGGTGTTCCCCGATTTAAATGTCCAGGTATCCCCCCGGCTAGGATTCAGGTAAGGTAACTTCTCGAGACTGGTTGTGCTCCCCCTAGCTGCCTCCTTCGCCCCCCTTTGGCGCAAGACGGCGGAGAAGGGCGAAGAAGGCAAAGGAAAGGTCTCCTCGGAGCCGTGAGGAGCGCGTGCCAGCTGCCGTTGGCAAGGCGTAACCGACGTTTCGGCTTCTTGTTGCCATTGTTGGCGGCCCCACCGAGGTCGCCCCAACGTCTTGGGGCACAAACGAACCCCTGCATTTCCAACGTCTTAAGAATGGCGCGAGACGGCTGGTTGACTCGTGCCACCGGCTGGAGTAACGGTCTTCGCGTTTCCTTCTCCGACGTGTGACGTTAGAAGTTACACTGGATCGCCCTGATCCGCTCTAGATAAGGGTGCCACAGGCCACTGTTGCGTATTTCGGGTTGACGGTATAATTGCGTAGCGTGGATCGAACGAGACGTTGGTGGGGGGAAGTTCTCGGGTAGAAAGGGAGAGATTTCGGGCGCGAAAGTGGATTTAAGTGCCCTGCGCAGAATGCCCCTTCTGCGATGGTGAAAATTCCTTGCTTCGAATGGTGTACGGATTAGAGGTTGTCTGTGCTTTTATCGAACAGCTTGTAATGTTTTATCTGTAGAATCATAGATAGTTTGGTGTATTACGGGCTATATAAAGCATAGATAGAGGGATGAAGGAAATGGAACTTACGATTAAAGAGCAACTTAGAATGAACTTGGAAGGTGCTGCAAAAGATTTCACTTAAAATTCACTGGTTCCCGAATCAGACACTCATTCTGCCTCGCAATTCAACAGAAATGAAAGCAACACGCGCCAATTTCCCAATCATCCCCCACTGGAAAAAACAGAATAAAATCGGAAGTAACAAACTTCTCTCGTACAAGCATACTTTCTATCTCATTCCGAGCGATGGATCCTGTGCGAACCATGCATTATTTATCCGGGAACACCTCAAAGTTTCTCCGCGGCTACCTAATATCAGGAAAGCAATAGGGAAACTAATTCCAATAGCCGCGACGAGTTTTAATTAAAATGTACAATAAATAATCGAACTCGCGCGTGGCGTCGCGAGGCTCCGGTAGCGTCACCCTATTTTTAACTTATCCACCGGTCGCGGAAGATCCTGCCTTCCCATCGATCACACCGCTGGCTGACGCTTCGACACTGCTGAGCATCCAGTTTTTAGTATAAGAGGCCACTCCTCCTTTATACCGTGCCAAGCAAGAGTCCCAGATTCGCGCAGTAATCAGCGGAGAAGCAGATCGAGGAGGCTCGACGACAGCCTCCCTTGGTCTTTCTCTGTTTGCTTTTTTATTGGCCGCCGTGGCGGGCTACTTTTCCGTGGCAGTTATGTAGATACGTCCGCAGCATATTGGCAGCCAGGAGCGGTCCAGAATTATCGGCATTATTGTCGCTGGCATTTCGAGGAGAGGTCTCCTTATGGCAGCCGGCCAACCTGCTCCCGACGCTTTTCTGCCGTGTTTTTTCCCCCCCTTTTCACCGGTGGCCAGGCTATCTGCGCGGTCGTACCGAGATTGCTTAATTATATTCAATTGCCAAAGTTCCCTTTGGTCGCGCGTTTTGGCACACGAGCGGCGCGGCGTCTGGAGTCCCGCGGCCCCGAGAAAGTATGCCAGAAGCCAGAGAGCGACACTTCCGGCTCCTACCAGCTAACATTATTTACGAATTTATCGTTCCGTGGCCGAAGTGTGCCCCGATCGCGGAAAGAGACATAAAGAGAAGACGCATTGCAACGCGGTTGACGCGGAAGCGTGGATATACGTGCCGCCATCGTTCAGGGCACATGGATATATAGGTATGCGTCGGGTCGCCGCATTGTCCATCGAGGAAAAACGTGGAAAACGAACGTCGCGGCGGACGGTTTCCACGTGATTAAGGTGGCCGTGTGTCGGTGAGCCTCGATCGCAGATACGAGTCACGAACGCGGGACCAACGTCGTTTCCTGATAATCTGCTTCGAATGGGCAGAATATAAAAAAAAAAAAGAGGAGAGATCCAGGCTGGAGATGGAAAGTCATCTTCTGGATCTGGCGGAACAGATGCGGGGATAGATAGACACGAAATGGGGTCTGCGTTGCGGAGGGCGCGCCCGTGGCTTTTGTTGCAGCTGGACCTTGGTCTACATTCGAGCTCCTGGAAACGGGATGCATGGGACACACCTTTGATCGTTCTCGAAGCTAGAGTCACACCTGGTTACCGCGAATTAATTCGGAGGCTGGCGATCCCGGAGATCCGTGCGCGGCGTTTGTCTTTGATTGATTGGATTGATTGGAATCTTAATTAGAGTAAGACTTTCTGTGGCGCAAGTATGAGTGCGTGGGAGTTTTGTGTTAGAGGGGTTTTTAGAAATTACTATTATTATCATTACTAGAATTTTATCGATGATGTGGAATCTGTAGGATAGGCGAAAGGTGAAGTTATTAATAAACTTTAACTGCTAAACTAGGTTCATTAAAAGTGGTACAGAAAGAAACGCGAGGTTCTTGGAGATATCGATAAAAAGCGTTGAATTTTAGATGTGACTATGTTTAGCCGCACATGGAGCAATGGCACGTACTTGTAGCCGGCAATAGCAGTACTATTTACATTTATCGCAAATGAAACCTAAGCTTCTCCCAACCGTTCGATACAAAGCGAACCCGGGGCATCCTGTACTCTCCTCCTAAGCAGCCCAGTAAGAAAACCCATGCAATCCCGGTCCGAAGCCAATGTCCAATTGGCCAGGTCTCGCAACCAGACCCAGATTTGCCAAAGGTGGCTCCAGGAAAGAGGAGATTCGTTTGCGAAGAAAAGCATCCCAGGGCAGAGCTGGATCTCTCCTTTCTTGACGCGACGAGGCCCCTACGCGGCACGTCCGCGGGCGAATCTCCGTGGAACGGCGCGCGGCGAGCGGTGGTCTGATCGTTTGAGCCAATCACGCCGTGATTGAGTATAATGGACTTGCGTCTTGTCCCCCAGGCCAGCGGTTCTCGCCTGCGTCGGAACGATCCCTGGCCGGCCGGGCCGACCGGCCGACAAGTCGAGTGGCCGGCACTTGGGTTGGCCACCCGCGATCCGTAAGTGACTAGGGCACAGGATGAAGGCTGTGCCCGAGTGAGCGAGCCAGCCTGTTGGTATGATAATGAGGAAGGTGACTTCCGACGATCCATATATCGCGGAGAGCGAACGCGACAGAGAGAAAGACAGCTCTGCCGGTCGGGTGCAACGAATAATAAGGGACGGGGATCGGCCATGGGGGCCAGGAGGAACAGAGACGCCGCTACGTGGATGGGAGGCTCGTAGCGCGATAGGATACGCGTGTACACGCGTGTGCGTGGTGTGCGCGTCATACAGATGCACGAGGGAGCACGGGTCAGCCAAGGAACGGACACTCCAATCCACGCAGCACTCCCCCGATCCTACGATTTAACGTAAGCCTCTCGGGGGCCACTCTCCTCTTCGGCTCGTTCCTCCTCGCGTCGCCCCCGCCGGCCCGCCTCCTCCTCCTCGCCCGCCGTCTCTTCCTTCCGCGGGCCCTCGGCCGCAAATTGACATGAGAGACAGGACAGAGGAGGACGATGTGCGTCATCCGCGTCACGTGTGCCCCGCGAAACTGGCTCGAGGAGCGGAAGACACTTCGTTCTCCGCGAATCATGGCGAAAGAGGCTGGACGCACGGGGGTCGGCGTGGGTGGAACGGCGACGCTCGACGGGTTATCGGAAAGAGATGGCCGGGGGGGGGGGGTGAGGGAGAAGACAAAAGAGGATTCTCCTTGTGAGAGCGGGCCTCTGATGGAGCCGTAGCGTTGAACGGGCTGGTGGACGAGGCAATTTTCCCAAACGCCGTCAATTTAGCTAACCAGCTAAATTCGCGAACGAGGCAACCGGGGCGCGGGCTGAGAATAGGAGGGAAAAAAAGGAGCAGGAAAGAAGGCGAGAGGGAGAGACGGGGCTGGAATAACGCGACTCGTATTTGCATGAGAAGCAAAGGACTGGCTCTCTCGCGGATACTGTGACGCCGCGCCGGAACAGGCCGGTTCCCAAGTGTCGGGTGAGCCACGGCGCGGTTAATCCAATTGAGTCAATTTGGGTTAACTTGAAGTCGTCTAAACAGCTTGTTTAGACGACCCATGATGCATGCGTAACCGCCGTGTATCCGGGCCCCTCTTCCTTCCTATTTTAAACGAGACCTCTACAGCCGCGAGACATCGACACCCCGAAACGCGCCTCCTGGAACGGGGAGGGCTCGCGCGAAGGAAAAACCGCTTTGCTGAATGCGAAATGGGAGCCTCGTCTACGTTCTTGAGTTCGTCGATTTTTCTGTGCTTGTTCTTTTTTGTTTGATATTGATGAAACGATAGGGTGTTATGGCACGATTACATATTTATAGCATTGATTGGAATGGATGTGTGTATTCAGGCAGAATAAATGTCGGGGCGATATTTAACGAAATGTTCGGTGTGTTAATTAAAAGGTTTAATAGAACGAAATACATACATCTATTGTAAGAAATACTCTTGAATCATTCTTAGATAAAAGAGGGATAAAATATAAAATTACCAAAAAGTATAGAAATTTACGTGATTTTAATGTACCAAATCATGATATTTCGTGAGTTTTATAAATGACGTGCATGACGATTCGAAGGCCCCACGTCTTTGCAGCATCCGCAGCTCATGATTTGAGGAAGAGCCGGTCGGGCGCGTATATTTACTACAATTCCGTCCAGTATTTGCAAGCCGGCCGTTTATTTCACGAGAAAGAATCGATTTCGATGACTGTCTGCCCGGATGGGGCAAAGGCGCGTCTAGCTAACCACCACCTTCGTGGATGATGTAGTCATTGAGCTCTATGCTGCTCTAGTGCCGAGCACGCGAGTATTTGCTCAGGGTACACACTAGACTCGCCTCCCCAGCTGACGTTGATTGAAGGAATAAGGGAAACGGTGAGCTCTCTCAAGTACCCCACCACTACCACCATCGTCATCACCACCACCGCCGCTCACCACCACACCATCGTCAACGTTACGACCACCGGTATTACCGTCCTCTCCCTGTTGCAACCCCTGCAGACCGACCTCTAACCATTTACTCCTCCGCCGCGCCGTCTCGACCGTGCGCCTCCCATCACCGACGCAGGATCATCGCAATGCGCGCTCGTACCTTATGCACCCGCCGCCCCGGTGCAATGCGCCGCTTACATCGAAAATTCCTCCTCTTTCAGTCCACGCGTTAATTAAACAGAGTTTACGTGGTTATAAAACGAAACCTTGCGGCAGGACATGAAAGAAAGGGAGCCACGGGGCGGACGGCGCGGCGGCGGCGGCGGCGGCCAAGGGGGGAGGGTTCGGGCGGAGGTGGGTGGTCGGAGCTGGTAGCGAAAGGGTGGACGCGCAGAAAAGAACAGGAAAAAGTTTCCGTACAACGTGGCGGATGCATGGCCAGGAGATATCGTCGCTCGTGTCTCAGGGGATCGTGTCCCAGGGAGCCGGGGCCGGGTCACGGGGGAGAGAGAAAAAAAAAGCGTAACGACTCGGCGCGGGCGTTGCGGCAGAGGAATCTGTCGAGTGTCGTCTAGACGGGATCCACGGCCGAACCCGCGGATGAGAAGGGAGGAGCGCGGTGCGCGTATCGAGTGGCGATGTTAATGAGGTTACAATGCGAACACCCCGGGCGTGAGAATAACAGGGAAATAAAAATATTATCAAACCGCGGATGTTAGCGCGATGACAAAGGGGCGTGCACGAGACAGCCTGGATAGAGAGATCCAGGGAGAGAAGGCCAGAGGGGTTGGCGGAGCGAAATGCAAGGAGTGGAGTGCAATAAACCTCATTAAGAAATTGAATGCACACGCTCGCCGTGCCGCTGGAAAATGAATTGATCGCGGACTCGCACGGCGCGGGCGGAGGCTCGACAAAAGAGCGCCGCTGTATCTACGACGGCGTGCAGGCGGGTATCTCAGATCCGGAACTTGTTGACAATGCTACGGAAGGCGATACACCTGGATGATCCCGTGAATCGGGCATTTATTGACCCGTCACACCTGCTGGACGCCGCTTACGCGCCGCGACTATACTTTCCCATGCGTGCGCGCGGGCGTGCGCGTGTGCCTCTGTGTGGTCAGTGAAGCTCGTCTCCTGAAAGAGACAGAGGGCCCAGCCATGGCTATTCGTGCCGTGATTGCCGTCCGGCCGTGATGGCGCGATTATTTACATTACTTCCGAATTGGTAAATAAGCAGACTCGGTGTCGGGGACTCGGAAACACGACGTGACCGCCTCTTTCCGCAGGCGTCCGCTCGCGCTACACCCTTTTGTGCTAGCCTCCTCTTCTTCTCCCTTTCCTTTCCTTTCCTTTCCTTTCCTTTCCTTTCCTTTTCTTTTTTCGAGGCCCGCGTATCCCCGCATACCGCGGCAGAGCTAAGGACTAGCCAGCGCAGGAGGAAAAGCCCTTTTTTTCAATGAGAATGCTAATTAGCGGGCTGCACGGCCGCGCTCGCACGTATATCATACGAGAAAGAGTATTTTTCGAGGCTTCCGCTCGCTACGCGAGGGTGCTGCGTTTGCTCCTTGGGTTTCAGCTGTAATTCCATGAATTTAGTAGCTGCTCTCTTCTGGAAGTGATAGGAGTGGTGGGCAATTCAGATTTCTTATCGATACGCGATATGCAGGCTGTTATTTTTGGTTTGTTGGGGAGAAACTTACTTCTGCAGATGCTTCGGAGCAGATCTAGGTATTTTAAAATACATTTAGAAATATTACTGGAAGATATGGCCCTCTGTCAAGGATTTACTGACGCAAGTACCTACAAATTCATGACCCTACTGTTTTTGCAAACGAGCAATAGATTACCACGAAACAGTTACTCTATCAACCCCAGAAATTCTAATCATTGTTTAGTCGAAGAAAATTATTACAAGTTTTGATCTGTTTTTCACGAAGAATAAAATTGTTTAAATAATCGACTCTCCTCTTCAATTGTTTTAGAAGTAATTTCCAACCAAACACTGTACACAATTTCACCATCGAATTCAAGTACCTACACTGAACCCATTAACGATCACTTTAGCGACACATGGTTGCCAGCAAAGTGTTTCCAAAATTCATACCATCGAGGGGAGTGGATTCAACACTTGCGCGGCTCCTCAAAAGGTTCCACCACGTCCGAAAGTTAGGTGGAATGCAGGATATCAAGCTAAAACGGGGGTGTTTAAATCTAAGGGCGTATAACAGCGGTGCCGTGATAATAGGCCAGCACGATTTGACAAGCAATGTGGCTACGAAGACAAATCGCTCCTTTAGTCCGTGCCCCCGCGGCCATCGATCGTCGTACGACCTTAAGCGATCCTCTCGATCCCCTCCCCCGTCGTCATCCCCTCAAACTGATACCTTCGACGTCATTAAGCGCCCCGGTGCACGGACTTACCGCCTGGCTCTCATTAAGGTTTAAGTCGCACATAAGTAAGATGCGGCAAATGGTGTTCGGTCGGTGTTAATGACACGACGTTTTTATAAATTCAAATTACGAGTCGAGCGAGTAAATGGAGGAGGGTGGCGCCCCCTCCGGACCGATATAAAATCGATTGAATAATGGTCATCGTGGGCAGATGAACTACATCTTCTACGTCTAAGAAATTTTCACCCATCCCATGTGAGTTTGCTTTGCAGGGCGTTAAAGTGGCCTGGGTAAGATACTGGTTGAAACACTGCGATGCTCATTGCCAGTGGGAAAACTTTGCAGAGTTCGTCACGGAGCGGCGCGTGCAGCAGAATTCTTACGGAAGCTGGTCACATGGCCAAGTTAATTATCTGGCGACGCCAAGGCTGCTAGGAGGCGTAGGAGGCGTTATATCATCACTTCGTGATTCGTCGTGTCGTGTAATTTTCCTGCTGTGCTTGCGCGTATGTCGACTGTGTACGCTTTTAATGAAATTCATGGGACACAAGAATCATCTGAACGAACTCTTTGGAGAATTAGATTACGACGGTTTGCACGCCTGTGCAGCTCGAGCATCGCGAGCTTCATGTTTACGATGAATTTCTTTGATTAACCGTGAAAGCCAAACCGCAACTGCGTTATTGCATCTGCGAGGGAAACTTATTTGAAGAATAACAGGCGTCATCCATTTCTACCAATTCCGTTTCTCTAACTCCTGACGCCACCCTTACTCACAGAAATCGGGCAAATGTGTCTCGCAAAAATTTCTGAAAAATAGCGAATGCAGCGTTGTACGGCAGAAAAATATGCCCGCAAGTAGCCTGGTTCAAGCCGCTTGACAGCAAAGGAATGCCAGAAATAAGTTGGCCCACACAGAGGCTAGATAGACGCCGCAGAGCTCCGCCGATCACACGGTCGCTGTGCACGGAACGAGGTTCCATTCGGTAACGGCATTCATCTTCCCATCCCTAATAGCCCCGGCCCTCGGCGATTCACCTCGTGACCACAACAGCCGAAACTCTTCGGCATCATGCAAACCGCTTATGCCGAATTGACCGCATACTGGCTCACCTATCGTCGCGCGTGCGTACCCCATTACGAATCTCCGATTTACGAAATAAGCCATTACGGGCGGCCACGGCCAGCCGAACGTAGCCCGGCCGGCGCGGGCGATGTTGTGACACGTCGAACGACGCTGCGTGTCTGTGTTCCCCACATATATGCGCAACACATATCCGGGGGTCGGGTCAGTTCTCAGGGCTATCATTGCCTGTCGGCCGGAAGACTCACTTAGACCCGTCTTGAGTTACCCCCCTTCGTCCCTGGCTATCGTCCCTCGGCAAACTCACGATCATAATCCCTCCTTCCCTTTCCCCCGTCTCTGGCCCGCGTCTCTGTCTATCCTCGCGTCCGCGTTTCGCCTTCCCTTGTCCCGCTCTGGCCCCGTCGCGTCGCTCTCGATCGCCGCTCTCTCACCCCTATATCGTTCCTCTCCTCCCGGTCGAGCCCGCTGGTCGGATACCTCGCTACCCCTCGCACCTTCTTTTCTTCTTTCGTCAAGACACTTGCCTTGTGGGGATATATTCTCGTTACCGCGAGAAAGGGGAGAAAGGGGGCTGCAGGGAGGAGTTTCCTCTGGCGCGTCTTCAGGTTGGATCGCCGAACGTTTGTAGCGGGGAAGCTGCTGCGGCAGACGGTGGGGGTGTGCGTGTGTTTTAGGCCTGATGGTAATTAGCAAGTACAAGTGTGCAACGATTAATTTGACGCGGTCTGTGCATCGGTCAGGCCCCCAAGAGGCTGCGCCAGAGGCTGCATCCGCTGAAAGGTCTTCTTGTTAACCGTCCTCCCCCTCGATCTTGATTGATTCAAATTCGATCCGCGCCCAGCTAGCCGCACCAGCGACTCTCCTAATTATTTTTATTCCCGTCTTGTCTCTGTAATTACGCTTCCAGGGATGATCAAGGGATACCCATCGCCTGTTTATTAATACGCGTGCTGCTCCTTGTTATTTAATTTCCCGCTGCCTGCGCCTCAACATTCATCTTAATTTGTATTTCATTAGCGGCCGCGTGACTTACGCTTCGATATCTTCATTATTATTACGCGGGCGATCAAACGATCGTTGCTGGTTCACGGATTTTTTCCTTTCTTTTTCTTTTTTTTTTTTGTTTGTTTTCATTACATCGGCGTAGCCAGCTGGTAACGTCGACTCGTTTCCTATTGATGCCCGCGAAACGCGTCGAACAATCGCGCGTCAACCGTTCCCCCCGACGCGATGTATCGATAATTGAACGATCCAAGGGCTGTCGTACATAGCACGGTTTTATCACACGCCTTTTGCGCCGTTCCTTTGATGACGTTGTCGCTTCCGCGGCTTATTTATGTTAAAAGCGTACGCCAGCTTAATTAGCGCGGCCGACGCGCGAATAATTGGTTTCGAGCCGATCCTGCGCGTGTCGCTGCTTCGTGATGCTGATGATAAAAAATATTTCCTGGACAACGACCAATGGAGCAACTTTTCGGCCATTTGACAAGTGCTGGAACGGCCGAAACATGGATCGTGGAATAGAAGGCGTTTTTTTATTTTCTTTTAAACATTCTGTATCGTATTTTCATGTATGCACCTCTTTTTATTTTGAGCTAAGCGTATCCGAGAATTCAATACGTGAAATTAACTTTCGCGAAATTCTCGCGAGAATAAAATAATGGTAACAAAAGATGTACCACAATTTTTTTTACTGCAATTTGCACTGCTACAGGTTGCAATGCTTATCGTCGGAAACGCGGTATGGGAATACGTTTTTAACTGAAACTTGCACGCCGGCCAACTATTACCAATGGGTTTAACAAACTTTCAGAGTATAGAATCGCCCATCAAACTTCGCTAAGTATTGCTTATACGTGTATCATATTTATAGAAAGTAAGCCCCAAAGGAAAATAAGCGCGGAGCGCACTTCCAAGAGCAATCTTCATCCCCCGCAACGCTTTCCCATGCTACCCGGAATTTCAAATTAATCCCCAATTTTTAATTAAAATCAGCAGTGAAAATCTCTCCTCCTCTGGCCATATTCTGCAGAATAGGGGTTGCAATGTTTTTTGAAAATTAGATTTGCTGCTGTGATCTTCGAGAGTTCTCTGTTATATAAAGGGAAAAGTTACGAATGGTTGAAACTCGGCGAGAATATATACCGAGACAAAGGACAGCCGAAAACTGCGGGGGCGGTCCTCGAAAAATTCGCGGCTCCCCCTTGACGAAGCGGAGAGAGAAAAACGAGCCGTGGTGCAGAAGATAATGCGAAGGAATCGACGACATTTTCACATGCTCCGCTCACATGTCGAGCGACGCGATGACTGTCCCAGAGAATTCTCCCGAGCGCTTTGTCGCTCTAAATACGTAATCACGATACATTAGACCCACCCAGTGAGCGATACGCGGAGCGTCCGTCGCGCAGCAAACTTGTTGCGGATTCATGCGACACGGCGGCGGCGACGGCGACGGCGACGACGGCGAAGGAGACGATGAACAGAGAAAAAGCGACGTGCAGCGTATGGGAGGCGTACGCGGGATCCGCGCCCGCAGCACGTACGCACACGCGTGACTCAGCCCAGCGCTGGCTGGTAATTGCACGAGCGGGACGCGTGTGCGCGTGAGCCATTGTGCGTTTCCGTCGCGGATACTGCTCCGTTTACCCTTTGTTGGGTATTCGCGCGGGTATCTGCCGCGCTGAGTACCGTACCGCGCGCGAATCCCGCGATCGAGACGCGGCAATTCGGCGCAGATTACGGAAATTACCGAGGACCGAGCGAATTAAAATGGGGGCGATAGAAAATTCGGGGAAATTAGGGAGAGCTGCGTTGAATAGGATGCTTGATAAATCATCTCACCAGGTCAAAGTGTAGTCACTTGGGAGAAGGATGGATTGTGGTACCTAGAGTATGATTAATGAAAGTGCTGTCGAAGAGGGTTTGTAAAATGTCAGTAGTGTAACTTTTCCCAATAAGCATATGAGCACAAATGGAAAATTTATTTTATCATTTAAATTCTTGTAATAGAGTGGAAAAAAGTATTCCTCTAATGAGTGAGTTAATCTTTTCCGGATAGAGGTTGACACTTAAGAAGAATAAAGTGGTTTTGTGATACCCTTCGTTTTGGAAAAAATCGTTAGCCTCGACTAAAGTCAATAAAATCCCCCCCCCCCCCTCGATTCATCTCAAACAGCAACAGTTAGGAGTTCCTCCAATTACAGTTCCCTTGTTGAAAATTTCAAACACGAAGTTTCGCATAACCATCTGACCAGTCGAGGAAGTAAAACGAACCGGTGTGTGTTAAAGCACAGTCGTACCCGACCGAACGATTCCTGTAAAAGGGGAAGAAAACAACATCCATGCGAGTCTGTTCAAGTATACTACAACCCCCTCCCCCCCCCCCCACGAGAGAAGCGTCGTCACGTCGACAGGGAACGCGTAAAAATTCGCTGGCTGACACGTTTTCCCGCGAACAATAAAATGCTTTTATAATACTTTGTTACGTAGCCGGCTCGTTATGTTTCTCGCGAGTATTACGACCGCCCTTTACTGCCTTCGAGTTTCACGGTGGACAGTTTACGTTCCGTGTTCTCGCGGTCTTCGAAGCGTGCGACCAGCTCCGGGGTGGTAAAAATTTTCGTCCGCGTCGTAAAAGCACGGCTTGAGAAGGAATCGGGCGCGAATTGTCGATGGAACGTAAAGCTCAGGGGTAATTAATTTCTGCCACGGAAAGCGGGGGATGTTTGTTTGGAAATCGATGGGCCACAGAGCATGGCGTTTCTTTTTTTTTTACTGTTGAACGATGTACCTAATACAATTCAATTTCGATGACAGTCCATCGCGGAATATCGAATTAAACCGCGACCAATTTGTTAATCGAAGCAAAGTGTACATTACACGAGCGATAAACTGAAACGAGGATTCACTTGGTCGTATGGTTGGTATCGGTTATTTATGGTAAACTCTTTCGAGCGCTCCTTTTTTTCCGCTGCTTACTGTGCTCGTCTGGCCCTTTCTCCCCAAGGAGAGAAGAACCGCGACCAAGAACGGGTTAATATTTCATCGACTCGCTACCCCTTTAACGTCCTCCGTCGCATCAATTAGATGAGGTAAACGCAAAGGTCGCTGGCGCTCGTTTGAAATAATAAACAGAATTGTACTTTATGGCGAGGGGACCGCGCAGCTCGCATAGTTTGTTGCAGACATTCTTTCCTTTGCACGCGTAATTGCTGTTCCGAACTTGATACAGTAATTTAGGAATTTACTGTTTAGTTTCAAGCGCGCATAGGGCTATGCAGAAAAGGGGCTGTAATGTTTTTTGAAAATTAGATTTGCTGCTGTGATCTTCGAGTGTTCTCTGTTATATAAAGGGAAAAGTTACGAATGGTTCGTAATTGTAAGAGAAAGTTTCTTGGATTTATCTGTGATCGAAGTTGTGTATCTCTAAATGTTTACAGTGACGATCGAAAGTGAGTTGGATACAGGCTATGTTTTATAGTTCCAAGTAATAGCACAACAGTCGCGTTACAAACATTAATTTAAAGTAGATTACTCCAAACAGTAGCACGCATCATAAAAATCCGCGGCAGGTATCGACAGTGATAATTTTTGGACTGGAATAATACGTCGAAACTAAGTAATCCAAAATAAACAGAAACATTCCATCTACCACGTAGTCCGATTTAAATCTACAAAGACGTCAAAGTTTGACCTTCCAACGTCATCAGGTGCACCCAGCCATTCACCCTCAATCTCCCTACAATCTTCCCGTCGCTTCCGTCTCGAAATCGCGACGCGGACCAAAAAGAGCAACGCGTGATTTTCCATTCCGAGCGCCCAGGCCTCTCTCGAAACTGGCTCCCCGTGTAATCTGATAACGAGGTCCCGATCAAGCCTGGACGATCGAGTCAATCTGCGATCGGGCCAATTCGAGGCGAAAGCGTCCCAGCGCTACCTCCGCCCCGTAGCGTCGCGTTGCGTCGCGTCCACGCCGAGGAGAGGGAACCGGCTCAATTAAGACATCATTTCCGGGGGCCCCCGTACAATGATGCGCCCACGGAGGCCGGAACACCGGGGTTCCGCACCTTTCGAGCGATCGCGAGGCTGCGTCCACTCGAGCCGAACTCCTATTCCACCCTCTCCCGCCGTCGCGCCGCGCCGCGCCGGTCACGACTCACATCCTGCATCGGTTCCTCCTCGTGTCGGTATGCCACGTTACAACGCGTGCCGATACGTGGCGACCGCGCAGAAGCCCACGGATACGTGATTGCAACAAAACAACGGACGTCCGGACGGCAGACAGTCGCACAGGTATCGTTCCACGTCCCCTTACGTACGGCACTCCTCTCACGGGGCCCGCTCGTTCCCTTTCCCTTCCTCTTTCCGGCTTTCTCCAGCCGTCCCTCCGTCTCTTTCGCTCGACCCGTGCCCCTCCCTTTGTCCGCCGATACCACCCTTCGACGTTCGTGGTCTTTCCACCGGTCACTGATCAGATCTCCCACTCTCTCTCTCTCTTCCTCTCACTCGACCCCCTTTGTCCCTCTGCGCGACGTTTTTCTATGCGCCTTCGACATCGGCGTCCCTCCTCCTCGCGCTGCCTGTTGCAGGGAACGACGCGCCACGGCCCCAGTTTCCTCTGGAAAAGTGGATGCTTCCAGGCTTGAACCGGGGCGGGAGGGGGTTACCTGGTCCAGCGCACACGGGCTTCCGGTCACGTTTCGTAATTTGCCGCGCCGCCAGCGTCTCGCTGGCCGGGCCCGGAGGGGCTGGTCGGGGGAGGGGGGGGGGGGGGGGGGATTTTCGGAGATGGCTCGTCGATAATTGGCGGCGGTTATAATTAGGCGCGGTTAGGGGCAAGGGGTTCCAAGGGTTACGATCGATTTTAATGAGAGCTCTGTCGTATTAGATCCGTGCACGGGCGGCGGCTTTTATTTGCTTAATTTTCCTTGGTCGCCGGCTCCTTTCCTCTTCTCGGCTCGCTGGCTCGCGAATTTCGCGATGAAATCCTTCCGATATTCCGTTATTATGCTCCGCCCCGCTATCAACATTCATTTGTTCGTGAACATTCTGTTTTGATTAATGGATATTTGAAGCCGCCACGCTTCCAGGGAGATAGAAACTATACCGGGGATATTCCTTTTTATTTTAGTGGATAATTGTGAATTTACGCGGAACCTTATAACGAGAAGGAAGTTTCTTCACCGGCTTGAGTTTTGGAGAGTGTAAAATTTATGTTTTCACTTTCACTGTACCATTTCGTCACTAGAGAAAAACAGTAGCTAAATTTTTCATCGCAAATGACCAACCTTTCACCTGCTCAGTAGTGGAAGAACAATTGCAACATTGGTAAATATTAGATCTTTCTTTCCTTCAATGCTCTGCATTTACCTCTCGAAATATTGACACGCAGTGTCCATCTCGTTCACCGAACCGAATAATTCTCCAAAGTTTTTCCCAAGTTTAAGATCATCTTTGCTAAAAGCTTTCAGACTCGCGAGCCACAAATCTGGACGTTCCGCGCCACTACGTTATTAAATTACCCCTCCCCCTAGTACTCGAGCAATGTTTTACAAACATTCGTGCGCTCGCTTTTGCCGCCGCCCGCGACTTCCAATATCATTTTTCGTCGTTTCTGCGCCGACAGAAATTACGGCATAAATATTTTTTCCCGCTACTCTACGCCCGCGGAACGTTTCCAGCGCGGCGCGGCGGCTTTGATTCTTTCAAAGTCCATTATCCAGTGTTTTCCAGTCGAATCCCCGAACCGCAGAAATTTGATCTAATGTAGCGTAATAAAAACTTACATGGCGGCTGAGAAATTGAACAGCCACGCGAGATAAAATTATTTCGCCGCGCGCGTTTTCGTGCAGCCCACCCTCTTGGAGGAGGGTGAAGTGGCCATCGTCCACTCGAGACCCTCCTCCCCAGTGGAGGTAATTATAAATATAGTAAAGAAAGAACAGGGGGGGGGGGGAGGGGGAGAAGGAGTGAATTATTTCGTACACGTCGATGCTCCCCGCCGGGCCGTGTTCATATCGAGACTTTATCGTGGCGAGAACGGAAGTAGCGAGAGGTCATTTCCTCCATGAAAGTGGAAGCTTCCAGTAAGGATACCTGGTCCAGTGGATACGCACTTCCTGCGCCTATTTGTCGCGCTTCGGGGGCTCGAAGTATCGCAGAAAATTATGTTGCCTTTTCGACGTTTCAACGCCGCGCCGTCGGCGTCGGTGACACACCTCGTAATATATAACAGCGGTCGGTTGTAATTAACCTTCGAATCACTTCCTTCCATGCCACGAACGCTTTTCACGCAGGAAGACGTTTGTCGCGGTGCTCTTTGTAAGCTGTCAGGGCTTTAACGCTGTTGTTGATGATTAGTTGAGGAGTTTTTATCTAACTTGTTGTTTTGTAAAGTGATAGCGGCAATGTCCGCTCTGAAATAATTCTTCTGGGAGGAAGAGCAGCGATTGTGAAGTCAAAGCTAATTATTCGCTTTCATTTGCTGTGCTACTAACGTTAGAGGTGCCTATGTAATGTTTATGTCAATGGAAAGTATTTTCAATCGTTTTCAATTTGCTTTCGCTGTTAGGAATCTCAGACCTCTATAGCCTTGATGTCTGTACTTGCTCCAACCAAAGTAAAAGGAATTCTAGTTATCAGCTACACATGTGTAATTCTTAGAACTACAAATTTCCCTATAAAGAAATATAATCTACCATTATTTGTAAAGGGACTGCTTATAAGTCCCATAAGGAACCATCATGGTACAAAAAGAACAAGACCAGTATTAACTGTATCAATTTCACTTAGAACACCAAATAGAAAGAGACAGAATGCATCCCCAGCAGCGACGGACTGCAGCCGTCTCCGTCGTCCTTCGTCGTGTCGCTCCAGAGTCATTCACTGTCCGACATGAAAGTCCGCCAGGTAATTGCCCCGAGCAGCCAGGACGACAGTTTCTTTAGGCCCGAAAAGACGTTTAAGTAATGACACCTGAGCGTCGGGCAAGAAGTTCTTGAGGACGAGGCGGCGAGTGGAGTGGTTAATAAGCTTGTCGGCCCTGGCGACAGGATGAAGGTGGTAGCGCGGAGAAGAAAGAGACAATCTTCACTTCGCGCCACTCGAGCATATTAAGCTTTTCTTTGACTGGTGTGTCTTCTCTCCCTCTCTCTCACTAACCACCTCCTTGTACTTGGTCCGCGCCGCCGTCGTCTCGGGACCCTCGGGCGACAGGCAAAGGGAAAAAAAAGGGAAGAAAAGAAAGACAGGGAAAATAAAGGAAAAAACGAAGGAAGAGGAAAGAAGCGGTAAAAAGCATGCCTTCTCGACGCATTCAGCGTCGCAGCTTTCTTGAATTCCTGAAGGCGGCGCCCGTGAGCCCCACCTCCCCCCTTTTCTTCCAGCCGCCTCGCGGCAAACGGGAACCGGAGGAACTTCCGCGAATGCCGCGTCTCTAACCGGCCTCGCGCTGCGTTACTTTTGTCCTTTCCGCGGGCGTTCCTCCTCCACCTACGCGTCTTTTCTTCCGCGTAGAAAAGGAGAAGGAGCCGCGGCGTAGGAAAGGAAGAAAGGCGAGAGTGGAGGACATTCAGGAGCCTCCTCTCTCCCGCGGGGTCCTCTCATCCTCCTCCTCCACTTTCTCCTCGTGTCATCGCGGAAGCCAACAGACGGAGTGGTAAAAGACCACTGAGGGGTTGCCGGAACGAGGAAACCCCGGCAGAGAGAGAGAGAGAGAGAGAGAGAGAGAGAGAGAGAGAGAGAGAGTGAGAGGGAAAGGAGCGGAGGGGGTAAAGAGCGAGAAGGTAGGAGAGTGTTTTTTCGCCATTGTCCAACGCGCATCAAGAACAAGAAAAGCTCTTCTGACGACGAGTAAGCGTGCACTCGACATTACCGTCGGAGTTCGAGGCTTCCAACGGGCTGCCTCCTTCCACCGGATACCTCTTTTCTCTTGGTCTTCTTCTATTTACGACGTAAGTAGCACGAGGATCCGTATACCGAGCCGCGCTCTGATTTCTCTAAGTAGCACTCTGCCGATGGAGAACGACAAAGCAGAGAAGAACCACCACGACGACGACCGCGACGGCGTAGACGTAGACGACGGTGGACTTCTCTGTAAGCCCCGTCGACCGGAAGTGGCCGCCCTTATAAGCAGGAGATGAAGAAAGACGGGGAACGACGCAGGAAAGTGTTTCGATAGGAAGTAGGTACCTGCTGCATTCGACCGTCTCTCGCGACTCTGTTCTTTGTACAGCACGGGGGGAGAGAGAGAAAGAGAGAGAGAGAGCTTGCACCGGAATTACTCGTATGCACGACGCCGAAGAAAAGCTTCTCTGCTCGGGGAAAGGCTATGAATGCGGTATTTTAGCTACCGACCGAACTAGACCCCGCGAAAGCATCAATTTGACGTTGCGATCAACTCGACGGACGAGAGGATGATGGAGAGGAGCTTTAATCGCGGGCTTCTTAGACTTGTGGAGGGCTTTGAAAAGAAGTCTCTCAATGAACTCTGCAAATGAAATCTGCTTATTTCTGTTGGAAATTTTCGAATGGGGACTTTCTTTTATTTCGTCAGCGGGACTTGACCCCTCGCGCACAGTAGAAGAGATCGCACAAATGGGCTGAAGAAACAAAGTGATCGGTGGGATTCAATATTACTATACGCGACACCTTGGAGCATCGTGCTCTGTTAAATCTAGGCAGGTAAAAGCTTTAATAGATCGGGCACGAAAAGAATTCGTAAATAAAAATCAGCCTCGATTCCTCTTCTAACCACAAGTGTACGTCTGACGAACGATTATTATATCGTCGTTTCCTCCGAAAACCCGATCCACATCCAGGGGAAGCACTTCCGCGGCTCGGGGCTTTATCAAGCCACTCGAAAGGAAGCAACCCGCCTCCCCGGTCTGGGGCACGGCTCTGTCCGCGTCGAGATGACCCAGTAAATCTTTGAAAATAATTCTCGACGACGGTGATCGCGCACCCGCCGGCCGCCGGATGTAGCCGAGGCGAACTGGGTCGGAGACGGCTGAGAAACTTTATGGCCAGCGAAGTTCTCACCGCGCCACGAGGCTTGAGCGTCTAGCTCTCGTCTGAACGGAGTCTCGATCAAAGAACCAACGGTCGGGGTGGGAAGGGAAGGGGCGGGGAAGACGCCGACGAAGAAGGATGGGAGGGACAGGGAATAATAACGCGATAAGGGAACGCGAGATGAGGGACCGTCCTCTCGAAAAGTTCGTCACCGTTACGGCGAAGGGATTCTACGTACACGCGGTACACGGTGCCTGGCGAGAGTGCCCCTTCCGTGACTAACATCTTGGTGGTAAAGTGGCGTAAGAATAAGGTTTACGCCGCTCTCGTTGTAGACGACGCCTCGATGCTCGAGGATACGCCGCCGAGTCTTCTCCCACGGAACGGAGGACGGAGGGACGGTGGATTGGAGGAAGATGGCAGAGATGGAGGAGGAGGATGACGTTGGGCTTGTAAGCACTCTCGCAAACGATGACTCCACTTCAGCTCGAACCGCCCAGCCCCGAGAACGCGCAAGGAATGCTGGAGTGTCGCCGGTGTATCCACCTTACAAGGGGTGCTCAAATATCCCCTCGCTAAGGAAACCGAGTTACACACGGGCCCACGTATCGCCCCCCCCCCCCGCAGGATGAAAAATCGGTCTGTACGATTGGCGGCGGAGTGGCCGGGTACAGACCCCGCAACGGCCGCGGCCGCAACGGTGGTGCTCTCCTTTGGGGCACGTGTTGCGTCGATATTAGACGGGACAGACGATTGGCTCGCTGTTATTTCGGCATCAATGGGAGATCCCGTTTACGTGGCGCGTCAATTACGCTCGTAACGTCGTAATTTCAAACGGTCAATTATGAGACGGAGAGACAGCCTGCCGGGGCCACCCCCGTGCGAGAGCGGGCGGAGGTGGGTGCGGCGGTCGCCGTGAATCGCGAAATGATCTATTAGAAACACAGTGGCCCTGTGGCCAAGCCACGGTAATTTAAACGGGCCGATAACGGGGAAACGAATCTACTTGCTAGGTAAAAGCAAACAGGCCACCGGGCTGGATGGTGACACGTCAAAGTCTTTCCCCCCTCCCTCCGTTCTCGGTTACGCCGGGTTCCTTAGAAGGGCCCATTAAACGCAATTACGCGCCCCGGTGTCGTCTCTGGCGATGCTCGATCGGGCTGGCTGCGCCGAGTTGCGGCCATAGACGCGATATTCGGGAGCGCGTATGGTGCAAGGGTGATCAAGGGAGACAGATAGACAGGCTGATGGGAAGGGACAGAGGGCGATGGAGCGAGGGAGATGCGGATAGAGAGCGTACGAGCGAGCGAGAGCGCGGAAGGAAAGACGCAGTAAAAGAGGAGCAGGAGGAAAGAAAATACGAGGGTGAGCCGAAGCACGGACGTATTGAGCGGCCGAGTTTTCGGAATCTTCCCTCCGTACCCTTCATCCCTTCACGGGCATTGCTTGAGGAGCCTCGAGTGCGCCGAGGGTGCGTGCATTGTACGTCGCCCATCTTATATGCACCACCCACCCGTGCCACCCCCCGGAGCTAACCCTCCCCCCTCAACCTCCTCCTGCACACCACCACCCCCTCCCCCCCCCCCTCCCCCCTCCCCCTGCCCGTCCACCTTATACTTGCACTCTTTGTTCTTCGCGGTTCCCCCTCGTCCTGGCCCTCGTCCTCCTCCAATTCCTACGCCGTGTACATGCTCATACGACTTCGCACCCCTTCGTGTATACGTCTACGATGGGAGAGACAAGCTTCAGAGGTCTGTCAGGGAGACGCTCGAAGGACAGGGAAGAAAGGAGTGCGCGTGGATTCTCGAGGACGAAGGGGGCTACCGTCTGCGCCAAGGGGGTAGAAGGATGTTTTTAAGGAAGGTGGATTCGGGGAGGGACACGTTATTCTTGCCGACGTCGCGCCCGCACGCTCGATTTACCTGCCCCCGCCGCGGCGTCACCCCGCCACCTCTTGGTTATTCAGAAGGCTCTGACCGAAGGGAGGATCGCAATCTGGGCGAACGCGCCCGCGCCTTTGGATGGACTTTGAAGATTGATTCTATGCAAAGAAACGCTTGTACAGAGTGCCCGCTTGTACTATGTCGCGTGCGAGTGAGATGTTATGTTGGTTAGCTAGGTTTAAAATAGTACAGAATTTCAGCGTCTATTAAATGTCTGCCATGTTCTATGCAATTCATACCGCGTGGAAATCAAGCGAAATAATAACGTACATTTACCAGCACAGTACCGTGACCTTATTCAGTCACCTCCGTAAGACAGCTGTAATCTATGTAATCTAACGTTCCTTCGGGTGATTCTCATCGTTTTACTAGACTCATCTCTAAATTCATACTCCCGTCCCTGAATAATACCTTCACCAGCATCCCCGCGTTCTCATCATCTCGTTAAAAGGAAGCGGAGCTCTCTGGCTACGGCAGAGCCGGGTAGAATATTGCGGGCTCGCGGAACGGATCGAGAATCCGACCTCGGGGGGATGATCTAAAAAAGCACCGAGTGGCGGGCGTTGTGGTGGGGAGGCATCTTAAAAGAATCTCATCCGGTGTCCTGATTTCAGCGCGTCAGAGCTCACGGGGAAGAACGGCGCAGTCAGCGCGGCGAGGCGTGATTAAGAGGAATAATGAAAGAAATCTGCAACGCAAGAAGCGTTCTCGTCCCCACCCGTTCCTGAGCCCGCCACCTTGGTCCCCGGCGCGGCGCGGCGCCTGGGCGCAAAAATGAAATCTTTGTTCTCCGGAGCCGGCGGCCCAGGCTGGATGGATGGAAAAACGGGGTAAAACTCGGGCTGATGCTCGTGTCCCGAGCGAGCAGGAGCCCCGAGACGGATGAGGGAGGAAAGGTTGGGGCTGCGCTGAGAGGGAGGGGGGCGGGGGGGGCGGTGGCGGAGCGGTAATCGGAATAGATAAAGACTTTCCTAGAGACAGGCCAAGGAGAATGGGCCATTCATGCACGGGAAACCGAGAGCGACTTGGTGGTTGGAGGAGCGCTGGATTGTAATACGTCTCCGGATCCGTCGTGGAGATTACGTCTCTGTGTGTCCCGCGGGGCTGCAATATCTTGCATCCCCGCCCCCCCACCCGCCTCGCCCCGCGTCTCCTCTTTCCGCTACGCCTTTTCCACCAACCTGTCCATTTCCACGTCCGTCTACGTCCTCCTACACCGCCTCGTCCTCGTCATCGACGGCGATGGTCGCGGCCGTCGAGGATAAAAAGAGACGGGGCGAGGGAAAATCCGGTGGTGCCGAGCTCGAAGGAGCCGGGGTTCCGGGCACGGGGGACAGCGGGGCGAGATGCAGGAAAAACTGCATCCGTTCGAGTCACATCCGCGAACCCCATCGGGTCTTAAGAAATCAATTAAACGAAGAGAGCCTGCTTGTGGCGGTGGAAGAGGGAGGAGGGACGGCCGCGGAGGACACGGGAGGGGAACCTGCTAAGGGACGGCGGAGAAGGATAGACGAAAGGGCGGAAGAGGGAAGGCAGAAGAAGTAGAAGAGAGCGTGAGAGAGAGGGAGAGAAGGAGAAGAAGCAAGGTAGTGGGGAGAGCAGGAGGCAGGCCGCTCTGTCAAGTGGATGAAGCGGGGAAAGACGAAAAGACAGACGGCGAAAGACGGAATTCGCAGTAATCAGGGGATCTCCAGATATATATGTATGTATACATATATACACACATATATATATATGTACACCCTTCTCTCCTCCCTCTACCACCCCCCTCGGTTTCTCCTCATCTATTCCGTCGCCTGCAATCCTATCCCTTCCACCCCTCGGTTCATCCGGTTTCTTTTAGCCCCCCGTCCCCGTCCCTCTCGTACTCTCTGCCCCTCTCTCTCTCTGTATTCGTTTCTCCTCTCTGGAGCATTCATCAAGCGGAGGTTCGCTAAGGAGGATAACCGAAGTTCAGGCCCCGTGGCAGCGAAAGAATAATAATATCGCGGCAAGAAAAACCGAACACGTTCAAGTGCAAAAGCGCCGGGAAAGTTCTGGGCGCAAAGTTAACCGCTTCCTGAATTAAATGGAAGGGAGGGGGGGTGGGGGAGCTCTGAGGCCGAAGCTGTGATACAGTTAATTCCAAGGCTCGTTGGAACGCGAGTCATTTAATCAACAAGCAGATCCGTGCACGGGTTTCATTGTTCCGCTGGCGGCGAGTTCCTCAGTTGCGGTCCAAGATTTATCGCGCGAGGGTTGTGCTTGCACTGGGTACTTACAACTAGGTCGCATGCTACAGTTCCTCTACAGATCATCAGTAGGAAGCGATCTTGTGACTGAAAGCTACGGAGAACCGTGAAATCGTGGCTTCCAACGACGATGCGTCGTGCACCCCGGAAAAAGAAGTCACGATTCATCCCCGTCAGCGCGCAATCAAAATTCAGTGCCGCGAAATCGAATCAGCTCGCTAACAAGCGGCATCATGAGTTCGACGATAACGCTTCATTAACCCCCGTCTCGGATCCCCCCTGACCCTGACTGACTGATCGACGAGAACGACTCCTCCAGCTTCTGGGTGACCGAAACGGATAGGGCGGAACCGGGAAGAGAATGGGAAGAATACCGTGGGAAAAGGAAGAAGGAGGGAGGTATAGCGGTGGGGAAAGGGGATGGAAGGAAGACTAGCAAAAATAACCGAGTAAAATATCGCGAGAGGATCGGAAGAGGGCTGGCGGGGGGCAAGGCGGGAGTGGGAAGGACGAGAACCATGGTCGAAGCGCGTGCAGGGAAGTGAGGCGGGGGAAAAGGGATAAAAAGTAAGGGGTTGCCCACCCTAACCAACCGCGTCTAGTAAGAAGCATTGGAATCGATATCATTGCAACGTGGGCTCCTCCATCCAGTCTACTCCACCTCCCGACTACGCCACCCGCCGCCACCTCCACCACCCCCGTCCGACCCCTCGCCCTCTCCTTCTACTCCTCCGTTACGCCCGTCATCAGGCCGACTCTTAACTCTTTCCTTCTCCGTCTCTCTTTAAAGGGTTCTCATCGTCGGTGGAGGTCGTCGAGTCGGTAGCCGACTCCTCAGACCTTCTCGCTTCTCTCCTCCACCTTCGTTTCTCCGATTCTCCCGTCTCTCTCCCTCTACCTCCCTCCCACCGTCGTTCGAATCCATTTCTTCTCCGTCTTCCACCGTTTCTTTCGCTTCTTCCACCCTCCGTCAACGGCTGCTTCTCCGGCTCTTCTTGCGGCTCGTTTTACTCGCATCTTCCACTCCTTCTCCATCAACTCCCCCTCCCCCTCCCCCCCCCCCTCTCCCTCATCTCCGGCTTTCTCGCCGCTTCGAGTCACCCCTTTCGAATCAGAGCTCGTTTTCGCTATTAAGAAAAATTCCACGTCGCGGACCGATTTAATGCCCGACGATGAATATCGGGGCGACGCGGCGCGGAGCCTCGTCATCCTCTTCGCCGATGCGTTCGCGGCGACCGCGATTGCGGGGTCGGTCGACGGGCGAGCACTGTTGATTTTCTTGGCTCCGCAAGTCGGGATAGGAAAGGCCGCGCCGCGGATTTTTGCTCGAACGAGAAACCGTGAAGTTTGAACGACCCTTATTAAAGTTCCCGCCGCATGACCCCGGTAGGGGGTTGGATTTCTCCTGGACGCCGATATTTGCGACGCGTACGTCGCTTTCCCTGCCGAATATCGAGCGGAATCGCGATATTCTGTTCAGACATCACGAGAACACGAGTGATCCTCGAGACTCTTCTTTTCTCTCCTGGGATCCGTAACAGCGTCGTCGTGCATTGCGTTTCAGCTTTTGCGTCCTGTTCGCTCGCGATCATCGGGATTAGACGGCGATTAGACCAGTTCTATTGTTAATGCATAGGAGCTACGATTTTCATGGACAGTTTCGTACAGTTAAAGTTGAAGCTGTTTGCCGAGAAGATTGCTGGTAGTGGCCGTCATTAAGGAATAGCAAAGAAAAGCCTGAATGGACCCTTTTCCGAATCTCACGAATACTCTACTGCAGACTTCGAATAAAGATATTTTAGTGCTAGTATATTAAGCTGCTAATTATAGACCAGTCTGGCAGTTACCAAAATTGTTCCATTAAGTTCAGAATACTCCATAAGAACACATTCTGTTCTAATAGCGGAACGTTCAAGCAGGAGAAACTATGAATACCACCAATTCCAATAACGAAGCTTCCCCTGTATTACGTCAAGACGCTAATACAGAAAACTTTCTCAGCTAGCATGAAACCTACTGCTTACATTCCACTCTTACCTGTATTCCTCGAGCTATCATAGACTGTATGCAAGAGCATCACGATGCACAACGGAAAGAAACAACGGGCGAATAATCGACGGATAATGCGCCGGGCTGTGCGCGTTTTAAAGCATTGAAGGGCCCCGATAAATTCGTCAGTCTAACGAGTTTCCAAGGAGGCGAGATCCCTTTCCCCAAAGCCGGGTAGCCACGGCTCGAGACGAAGTTAGAGGCTCGCTGGAAGTCGACGAGCGAATCGTCGAAATCGCCCACCCGCCCCCGCCACCCCCCTCATGCCCACCCATCGAAACCACCCCATTCGACTGAAGGACGGCGAGCTTTAAGTCATGTTCGCAAGGAGGGCAAAAGAGGGAGCCGGAAGGATTCGGTCGAGAGGGAAGAAAGACTGGAACCCTTCTTCTACTCCGGCTCACGAGGGCCGAACCAGCGTCGGAGCTAAGTAGGATAAAACTGAGTTTGAGCGAACGAAAAAGATTAAAGTGCGCATAAACGCGGGCGAGGTTAAGGTAGGTACGATTCCGCTTCGTCGGGGGACTCGAGGAATCGGTTCCCTCGCCCGCTTTCCAACTTCGATTTACATTCGCTAATTGAGGAGCGCCAGGTCAAATCCTCTCTATTAAGATTTTTTTTTTGTAAACAAACCCCTTCCGTTTATTATTTGATCCTCGCCTGATCAAAGAAGACCGGACCTCCGGCGACAGTTTTTTGTTATCGATGAGGGGCTAACGAGGCGCCGAGATACACGAAACGAGAGACTACGGACGAAGCATCGGAGTGCATTAAGTTAGCACACTTAACGGAGTCGTCGAGGTTTCTTTCGAACGAGGAGAGAAAAGGGGGACGAAAATGCGCAATGGGCATCCGAGTCAGTCGCTCGCCGAGGGTGCTCCTCCGAATGACGAAAACACCGAAATTGCAGCGTAGCATGGGGGCTGCATCAGCGATCGATAAACCCAACTTCGCGAGCGCTGAAGGGTCAGAAGGGTCCACGAAACTCCGAGGGCCGGCCGCGTATACGCGCGTTTAACCTAACATTCGGCAGATTGAGCGTGCCGTGTTAGCGCACGCGTTTTCTATGTCCGGGAAACGACTAGAGGCGCGGTGGGCGCGGAAGAGTGTGGCACGGTGGGGTGGGCAGGGGGTGGACGGGTCAGATAGACCCGGGACCCCGTTTAAAAAGGGAACTTTTTCTACACGGCAATTTGGCAAACCTACGTGCACGCGAACACCGGTTTCGAGGACCTTCGAAACTTATGTTTAATCCCCGCGGCGGTGGCTTTTTTCTCTCGCGAGTGACGCGTGTAAGCGGCCCCGCTGAACGTAATATGGCCATGTTAAAAAACTTATTCCCGAGTTAATACGGTATCGCTGGCTATCCGGGCGTTTTCGTCGCTCGCGAGAATTTTACTCGCCGCCCACTTCGTTTCCTTTTTCCGGGCATTGGGAATTTAGGGGGCGCAAGATTAGTCGAAAAGTCTCGGGGTACATTCAGAGGTTGAAGGACGCGAGAGGTATCGATGAAATTGTCGTAAAATGAGACAATGGCGTGTCGCAGACGCGAAAGTGGCAATCCATTATGGTATTCGAATTAACGCGCCGCTGAACTCGCGAGTTGCCCCCTCTGGAAAAGGAGCTTCTATGTGCTTGAGGCATGGGTGTGTCCTCCTTCAACGCGAGGAACAGAGCACCCCGAGGTTCTGGCGTCGTGTATGTAAGAACGAAGAAACGAACCGGGGCTCCGTAACGATGGAACAAGATAATAAAATTCAAATGGAGAAATAAATAAGCAGTAGGGACCCTCCTTGAAGCATCCTCTCCGGGAGGGAGTGCCGCCACCAGCCTCGGTTGGGGTGATATTCTGCCCTCTCTTGGTGCGCGCCTTACTTACCCGATGCAACCCTTATTTTCAGCGTCGGGGATCGGCCCTACGATACCTCGGCGGAGAAGAACAGAGACCCCCAGAGACACGATCGGATAAAAAGTACGTAAGACGTACACACCGAGGGAAAAGCTTGAGACTGTTTTCAGACTGGACGAAATTCTGACGATTGCAGTGACGCGATTTACGGTTAAAATTATTTCACGTTTTGTAACTTTTAATTTCACACCGCTGTTGTATAACTGCTGAATGTTGGGTTTTAATGAGTCAAAGGTAATATTCATGTATTTAGAAATATCATACTTATACTACATACATAACGCTATAATTATTCATTGCTAGGCGCAGACGAATTGAAGGAAGAAATAGCCAAGTGTTATAGATTATCTCATCACCAATAAATACGATACATTATTCGCCACCGCCTTTAAATGATTTAATTTCCCTTTAGAATATCAAATTACCCACCTAAACCGTCCGCGCCATCGAATTCCCACCCAGCTTCGGTACCGAGCTCGGTATCGCGTGCTCGTCATTAACGAGAGACTTTTTCTAGCAATAGTCTACGCACAGCCGCGCAAAGACCCCGTTCCTTAGAATTCAGCGACAGTCGAATTTCCCAGGCTGGCCAGCCGGTGCATCGCTATCGAAGCCCCTGCCAAACCATCAATGCGCACCCGCCGCAGAAGATCAGAGCCGGAACGTGGAAAACGGGTTCTTGCCGATCGCGCGAGCCAGACGCCGCGCATTATGTCCTTTTTCCGCAGGCTGAAGGGAGAGGTGGTCTTTCTCATAACGCGGCCCCGTGGCGCTAAAATGGAGCCCCGGTGAATCGCGCGCGCGTTCCGTAATATTATGCGAACCGCGAGGCGGGAGGCTCGAATGGCTCAGTACCATGTATATGTGCTTCCAAAGCTTATCAAAGCTTGCATGTGTTCCGTTCGGGGATTCGCACGCACGGCCCACCCCCGTTTCGACCCACGTGAGCCGTCGCTTGGTATATCTTCCGAACCGCCTAACCATCCCCTCCGCCTTCCTCATTCCATCGGAGCATCTCGTGTCCCACCACCCCCACATAGATCAATTTAAACTTCGCCTCTGTCCTGCGCGTGCAGTAAGATTCTTTTAAGGCTGCAATAGGACCCACCATCTTTTTACGCGTCGAGCTGAATTTCAATGCCCCTCCGGTCACGACCAGTGTCACTTGCCGGCGAAACGTTAAACCTGAGGCGATAGAAATCGCAGTTCGATTCGATGTGTTTCTCCGTTTTTGCTCTTACAATTAGTGATCGAAATTGGATCTCTTTTACGACTTCGTAGGAGATCTTTCGAGGGTTTCGGAGCATCGAGCGGAGTAGCATGGGAGCTTTTAATTCACTTGATGGCGAATGTACCTACCTACATTTTCCCTCGAGATACTTGATTTGGTATAACGAGAATTTTGAGTGGAATCCTCTCGACAGTAGTTGTGGCACGATTTTAGGCTCTGTCTATGCACCGGAGTCCCTCGCTTAGTGATAATTCTGGATGGGTGCTCGTGAAGGCGAAGAATATGGCCTGACGGAAGGATTCGGTTTGGAAAAGATTCTGAAAATGGATATCGAGTGGGAACGATAGAATTTTGTGGCCGATAAATATCGCGAGATGTGCTTAAAGCAGTACGCACGAATTCGTAATTCCCGTGGAGACGAAACTCGATTAACCAGAAACTCTCACCCTCGACCTGTGTTTTCCGTAGGAGAACCACCCTACCTCCCCCTCTACCCACCCCCCCACCCCCCGGCCTCCGCGCACCCTCTCACCGTCACGCCTTAACCCAACCTACCCCAAACCCGTACGAGGGAAGTTTCAACTCCAATTTGCCATTTCGTGACTGCAGCGAATCTTGCATTTTTCTTTCCCGAACAAACGTCTATCATTCTATCACGAACCGCGAAACTTTTGTTCCCCGTGTCCCGTCCCACCTTCCGCCTTGCAGCCCGCGCGGATCGGCCCCCGTATCATCCGATATTTCCTTCGGTCGAGATATATTCTTGCAGGGCCGAGAACCTAACCGTTTCAGCGCCCATCCTATGCGCACACCGATGGAACTTTGGCTTTTTCGCCGATCGTTCACCTGCGAATCGTATTCAGGCCTGCCTGGCGATATCATCGGGAAGAATTTAATCGATCGTATGCATGCTCTATTAGTCAAACGACAGCAAGTACGTTTAAATTCCTCGAGATGCGATGACGTGATTCATTAGTTTTCGTTCCGCTACGAAGTCTGCGTAACGTTACGGAATCGTTAAGAATAGGGTGTAAGACTTATTAAGCTTTCATTTGAACGTGACCAAGGCGACGGGCGATAAGCTCGAACCGTTTCGTCATCCGATTGAAGCCCCCCGGTTAATCTGGTGCCGCGAAATCGCCGGGGTAAGGACGATCGTGCCGCTGCCGGTGAGTTGGCGAAATAAAAACGCGAACATGGCCGACCGATCGAGCGACAGGGTGCACCGGGCACCGGCGGAGGGCGCAAATTCAAGGGAGAGTGAACGATCGACAGTGGGCGCCGCACGCGGGAGGGACAGAGACGGGGGTCTCGCGGCGATGGACGGGAGAAAGAAGCAGCGGGAGGAGGACAGGCAGAGATTCAGAGACAAGAGGCGGGAGAGGCAGAGGGGCGCGGAAGGGTGAAGGGAAAAGGCTCCTATTTGGTCGTTAGCCAGTTGGCTAATTTCCAGTAGAAATCATGAAAGCGGGGTCCACACGAGGGCGGCTGGGTAGAAGCAGGAAAGGGGTGGCCTCTGGTCATTCGATGATCCACTCTGCCAGCGTCGGGCCGCAGTCATCGCTTTTCAATGATTTTTACTCCCTTTTCCGTCCATTCAATGACCGCGCACCGGTAGCTCGTTCACCCTGCACCACCCAGCAAAGCGCCGGGCTTTTCGATGATTCTCCTGCCGTTCCCTACACCGCCCGCGCTGCCGTGCAAGCTTTCCAACGTAAGCCCTCGATTGGGGTAGGTTAGGCCGCGCTGGGAGTTCTTTCTCCTTCCCCCCACCCCACCCCACCCCCCCCCCTCTCGCTCATTCCTTCGCGAGCGCGAATTTCACCCTCTCTATCTCTAACGCCCGCACTCCAGCTGCTTTATATCTGTATACTCTTTCCCTTGTCCTCCCTTGCTCCTACGCTGCTTTCTGAATTGATTCGCCTCGGTTAGGGCTCCCGGCATGCCGACTAAACAGATCGGCGGCCGAACGTGCTAGGACACCGATTCGACTACTGATGTCTAGACCCAAAATTTCGGATGGGTTAATTACTGCGCGGAACGGGGCGCACTGTCGAGGAGTTTCTGTTCTCGCCTGCCCGCGAGATAAGCACTTGGATCAGCACGCCCGTGTGCATCGGAATTCCAGGCATTCCAAGAATACACACTTCAGTGGGAGTCAAGAGATACGAGAATATTGGGAATTTAAGGAGGGAGGTGATTTTGGAAAGGCATTTCGTGACTCGATTTTGCGAGGGGGTCGCCTTGCGTCTTATACATTCTTGCGTTATTTATAACTTATTTACCTTCCTGCTGAAGGGTATTAATTTTTAATCAGGGACGTTAGGAATTTCAAAATCAAACTCGGCGAAAGTTATCCTACAGTCGAGAGTACTGTTTTATTACACCCTTTTCTATAAGCTGCCCCTAACTCCAATTACCGTGAATTATCGATCTGTTAAAATTGGCTCAGCTGACATTAAAAATAATATCTGTCCGTCGGAGTCTCGGGAACCCTACGCGCTCTATTTACCTTGAAACCGAATAAATTCACGAATCCCCTGTAGAACGATCGAGCTCGACAGATTAGCTTCATTAAACAGTAAAATAGACAGGCCCCGTTCCAAGCGCTCCTAATTATTATATAATTCACGAGCGGTACCTGTTCATAAGATGCTGAGTAGTCCGGTATGCTCCGCGTGGCAAGCCGCCCTTTTCAAAACGCAACGCCCATTACTGAATACGCAGAATTGCAGCTTCGGGGGTTAAACGGCCAACGTGGACGGCTCTCCTTTCGCCGCAGACCTGCCGCGCGACGACTCGGAAACGATTGCACGCGCAACAGAATATCTTTGGGACGGTGGGCTGGGGTAGAAAAGGAAAAAGCGTGCGGCAGAAGACACCGTGCCTCTAAAGGCCGCCCGGGACAAAGAGAAAATATCAAACCAGTAACATCCTCTCGCGGCGCGAAGAACCGATGAACATCTCCGTTCTACCCTCCCGCATGGAAAACTCGGCGCATAATGCCTGGCAGCGGCCGCCCAACCCCCCTTTTCCGTCGAGTCGTCACCTGAGCATAGACACGGGACGCGCGTAACCATTGACGCCAGCCGGCGTTTCGCAGGGAGGAGGGAGGGGGGGGGGGGGGTGGCGGCGGCGCGGCGGGCGAGGGCGGAGAGAAAGCTCGCGGGCTCGAAGGAGAAGCGGCGGGAAAGGAGGAGGCCGCGAGGAAGCGGTGCCGCGGAAGAAAGAAGAGACAAGAAACCTGGCGGATCTGGAGCGCGAAGTGCGAGGAATTTTCACCAGTCGCGTTTACCGTTACTTCAATAGACACGGCGGATATATGTATACTACAGAGCTGGGTCGGCGGGGAGGGTGGGTGGGGGCGGGGGAGGGGGAGGGGGGAGGGGGATGAGCGCGGACCCGGTACTTTCGTCCTGAGGACGGGGAATGTTTTGTCGCCCGGCGACGAGCCGCGACGCGCTGCCGCGACCGGCGACATCCGGACGACAGTTGTTCGGCCGCGCTTAGAAACCCGTACACATTGTAAGGCTTTCTTAATGACGGAAGAAATTCTATCATACACACATCCGTTTAGGACGCCGACGGTGCAGGGGGAGCGTTTTGTCTCCCGGGGGGTGTGAAGCTAAGGATCGAGTCGAGTGTAGGCGGCGCTGACGCGCGGGGGGACCGGTGCATCATTAACGGCCGTGACGGCGTGTCATTGGCGTCGAACTTCGCCAGTTTGCGCGCGGAAAGCTCTTCGGGGTGTAAGGGGTTACCGGCGATCGGCTTTAGAGGGCTGGCTGCGCGGAGCATCGGCCGGGGATCGAAATTTCCAGAGGCTACGGGGGAGGGGGTGGCTTTGACCCCGTGCCTGCTTCCTTTTTTCCGTCTCTTCTGCCCGTAGCGCGGGGCTGCGTGTGAGTGAGGGGGTGGGGGGGGGTGGGGGGATGTCGACGGGTTCTTTAAGATGGAACGTCACGTTTCGGATTTTAAAGGATGTTGTCGAGGGGTGATAACTGTACTGTGTAATAGTTGAGATGGTATTGTGGTAAATGACAGGTTGTCTGGTGGATGTTGGTTTAACGTAATATTTCTGGAGATCATGGGTTGTGGCAAGGTGAGGTGTACGCCAGAGGGTTTGAAACGTAACGTGAACTTGGTGAAAGTTCAAGAAAGAGAAAAACGGATTTCTAATAAAACCTTGGGTTGGGAAATTTGGCTGCATCGATGTAGGAAAGTGGTAGGAATAAGTACAGGTAGCTGCATCACATCTCACAAGTTATACACAAGTGGTGTATTAAATAAATAATGGCGAATAGTTATGCAAAATCTATTCCTGCATTCTCGACAATCTAACACTATCATCTTCACCTGGTGCTTCTTCTACGACCTCGCTACATCTCTTCCACCACAACACATTTCCCTTAAATTTACCTATTCTTGTGACGCAACAGATGTTACCAGATAGAGGAAGTAGGGGCATGACGGGGTAGCGAGGTAAGATGGGGTATCTTCCTAAACCCTAATTAAAAGATGCTAGGCACGTGACAAATACGTCATTAGGAAGCCACTGTGCTATAATAGTGTGGTCGCTGGCAAAAGCGAGTGGGGGAGCACGCATTTTTTATTTATAGCTGTGAACCGTTTGCGTGCTGCGTCGATGTTATTTCGTGTGATAAAAGGGTTTGAAATAAATATATTTTTAAGAACGGTAAGTCTATTATTTTTCTTCTATGATAATCTCCATTTCATTTCTTTTAATGTGACATATTCAAAATTTCAATATTTCTTTATTTGTTGTACAAATATATTAATCTTTGGAAAACGATGCTTTCAGGCAAGATGGGGTCCTTGATACCTAACCCCATTAGGGGTTAGGTCGGAGTATCCCATCATTCCCCGTATCATGGTTGTTCATGTGAGATTAAGCAACGTCATCGTTCTCCATTATAATTTAATTCAAATAAATCCCGTTATTTTTAGTTCGAATTTATAAAATACTAAGGCAAATCATTTCGGTACCCCATTTTACCCCATTTTCGGTAACCTATTTTACTCCGTGGTAGGGGCAAGACAGTTTTTTTCCATCTGTTTTGTAAAGTTTAATAACTTAGACGCCTGACCTCAGATATTCCGAGGTGTGTAACAAATGTTAAATCATTAACATATAGTTGTATTTAGAGTAATAAAAACTTAATTAACAGGTACAATCAACACTTTATTTGCATTTTTCCTTAGCTTCCCCATCATGCCCCTACTTCCCCTACATAATTAGCAGACGCACAATTCGAGCAATCCCTCCTTACGACGTACAGATGAAGCGACCGGCAGTTTTCCAAAGTTCCAAGAGCAACGCCAGTAATCAGAAGCCTGAAATTCCCAGATACCTCATGGACCATCAGAACTTCATCCATCCGCGCAAAGGAGTCGCGTGCAAGCATACAGAGTGACGGATCAAACGAAGGAAAGTCCTCGAAGCTGCACCTGGCCGCCTTTACCTATGATCCTCCTCTGACAGATCGTGGCCCCGACAATCGCGTACGTCCTTCTGCAGAAGCACGTGAGCAAGAGTCGCGAGGAACGAAGCGTGGGGTAGAGCGTCGGCGTGGAACACGCGGAGGAAACGTCGGCTACCAATCGCGAGGCTACCGAACCCGCGAAAAGAGGGCAGAGCTGACCGGCGAACTAGTATACGTAAAATCATCCACCGTCATCGATTCCCTCCCGGCGTCCACCCTTTTGTAGGTGGACGAAAAGAGGGGTTGGGTCGGGGGTCGGTGTGCGTTGGGGGGTTATGGCGGGCGGAGGGTGTCGGTTTTCCGGCCGTTGGCCCTCGGGTGCACTACTCGTCCCCCTTCCCCCGCCGTCGGTTGCACCCTTCACCTCCCGGGCCTCTCTTGCCGCCCCGAGGTCATCAAACACCCGACGTCAGCCTGGGCAGAGGCGGATGGGCTTCGAACCGGCCATTTTTTGTCTGGCCAGTCAGTGAGTCCCAGGGATCAGTGAATGTGCGCGCGGGAGGACGGTGGGTTGGGTATGGGGGGTCGGAGGTGGTGTAGGGTAGCCGTCGGGGGTACGGGTACAGAGAGAGAGGTAGAGGGTAGTAGATGCAGGGGTGAGTGCAGCAACCATCGATCAGCCTCGAGGCTGGACCGCGCAATGATTTTTACCCCTTTGTCCCACCCCACCAACCCCCCCGGTTGCCCCACGGGCCACGTTGGCTATAGTTAAACGCACACAGCGTCGTTCGTTACGTGCGTGCCGGTGCATACGTGGCGTGGTGCACGTACGTATGTACGTATGCACGCGTCGCGTGTGCAACGGCACTGGCACATGCGAGGCCGTCTTGTCGGCCCACGTACGTGCACCACATGGATACGATGCATCTATAACTTTTTCTCGTCGTTCTCTCTCTCTCTCTCTCTCTCTCTCTCTCTCTCTCTCTCTCTCTCTCTCTCTCTCCCTCTTTCGCCGCCCTCCTCTGTCCCTCTTTCCCTTCATCCTCGTTACCTCTCTCCTGCGCCCACGTTCTCTTCGGCCTCTCCTTCTCCCCTGTCCCTCTGTCCCTCTTTCACCCCCGTAATCCGGCTTCTCTGTTTCACCTCGCCAGACCGTTCCTCTTTATCTGGCCTGCTCCCGCGAGTTCTGGTACCACGGAAACGAGCGGCTCCTCTTTCTCTTTCTCGTTCGAAAACCTGCCAGAGGCCGCCTGGCCACGCCCTCCACCCCCGACCCACCGGCAACACTCCCCCTTCCCCCTCACGTCGCCACCCGCCCCCGCTGCGCCTCCTGCCCTCCGTCCGTCACGAACCATCCTCGCCCATCCACCCCCTTTTTCCTCCACCTGCTTTTCTACTACGCAGCATCCGTACGAGCCAGCCCGGTCCGGCCAGCGCGCTTTTTTGCATTATCTCGTTTTTGCAAAAATATGCGGACACTAATTCGCTGCGGGCTAATTCGTCCTCCGCCGTCGTTCGGCCGTCCCTCGCCCCCGCCGCTGCCGCCGCCGCCGCCACCGACATCCCCCGGCACCCTCTGCTCCATCCGTCCATCCGGTCGCACTCCGTCGTTTTCCCGCTCGTCGCTGTCCTTGAGCGCGGCTCGTCTCTCTCATTAGAATACCGGGACTAGGATAAATCCCGCACGCCACTCGTCAAAGCTTTGAGGATGTTCGAGCGTGATCGAGGATGATGCGTGTTTACTACGAGATCGCTTGTTCCGCGGTGATTCTTTTCTTACCACCCCATCGCCGCGCCAGCCACGTATCCCGTTTCCGAAGGAAATTGGTTTCATTTGGGAGGGGCGAGGGGGCGCCGGTGCAGCCGTAACGGGTTTCTGCCTTTTCCGTAGTAAATAGAGCGTTTGCTCGGGATCGTTTCCTCATTAGTTCTCTCTCGACTCGGCCGAATCCAGATTCATCTTCCGGCATTCCTTTTTTTAATGCCTCCTTCTTCGTTCGGCCGGCTTTTATTTTTAAATATGAAATCGTCTGGCAGCGCGGGAAGATGCGTGGACACGTTGAATTTTTTAAACGAGCCAGTCGTAGCCGGGGTTTTTATGCACATTATGCGTGCATGTAACATACGGGGCTGCGGTTCAAGCATTCGCTACCCGTTATTTTTTTATTAATTTCTGGAAAATATGCGCTCGCCAGCGCATGGAGATAATTTGTCGGCCGTCGTTATATACAGACTGTCCACCGTTCTCCCTCCCTTTGGCCCTCTATCTGTCTCACTCTGTCTTTCTCTCAATGTCTCTCTTATACCTTGTTTGCTCGTAGTATCTTTCAGAATAGATATTTGATTTTTCTTGGGAACCTGTAATTCCACTTTTTTTTCGTATCACGAGGAGGCGACCTTTCGCGCTGTAATTTCTCTTTACGCAGGAGTATTTTTAATCCCACGGGGACTAAATTCACGGGGACTTATTTATTTCTGCGCTCTTCGTACTATTCAAATGAATCATAATCGTTTCTGACCGAACCCATCGCGTGAGTACCGATGGACTTCGTTAAATTTGAATAGCTTCCAAGTAACGCAACAGTTCTTTCGTCTGACAGATTTATTTCGTTGACTAATATGGCGTATAAAAGACTCCGGCCAAGGTCGTAATACCATCTCGCTGGCAGCCAAAAGCTACAATCTGATAAGATCTTATCGCACGCCACAACTATTATCCGAGTGATCCTCAGGGTGAAAAACAGCTCGATATTCGATGGTCGAATAACGAGCCGAGTTTCGTCGATTTTAATCACGAATTTCTGCATTTTTCACGGTGGCAACGTGTACCGAATATCGATAACATCAGGCGTGTCTTTGATCGGACGGGAAAAATCGTTGTTACCATGCAGCGAAATGTCAACCGTTTCTGGAATTACATCATCGCCCCGCGTCGTCCCATTAATCCTATCCGTGCTGCATGGCGTCTGTTGTGTCCCTGCGTGCAAACAACGCATCATCCGTGTTTCCACCGGTACGAAAGGACGCTGTGTCGCGCGCGCGTTGGTCAGACGTAACGAGTATTAATTAAAAAGCACCGCGCCACCCAGGCAACAAGGCATTAATGCCGACAGCCACCGGGCAAAAGTGATATCCGCTCCGCCCGTTCCTCTCGAGCGGCGGACAGGATCCACGGATTACACCTTCCCCCGAAGGCGGACCTGCAGCACCGTCCTTAATCTCTTAATATCCTTAGCCCAGCATCATCGAGCTGGCTGGTCGTTGCGGGTCCTTACGATCGCACCAGCCACTGCAGGCCCCGTCACTCCTCCCCCGCTCTTCTCAGCCGTTCCACTCATCTTCGACTAATAACGATAATAAACGTTGGTCCCGGAGCTTCCATGCCCCGCTCGAAATGATTTTTCATCGCCACTCACGAATTCTCTCTTCATCCTGGCGTAATCCAGCGCCCTGTCACGCACACGCACGCACATCCACGGCGCGCTGCCACGGCGACTGGCCCCCTGCAACCACCCCCTCTCACTCTCTCTCTGTCCCTCACCTTCTCTATCCTCGCCCCCCGCTCGCCCCGTCTACGTTCGTCGTCCCTACCCGATGACAACTGCGAAAAAGAGGGACGACGGATAGAAAATGCGGAGGGAGGAGGAAGAGGAGCAGGAGGAGGAAGGTTGTGGGGTGAGTGGCCACGGAGAAGAGATAGAGTGATAGAGGGCGGGAGGCAGGGTACGCGAAAAGGAGAGGGCAGGGGGGTCGGCGGAAGGGCGGATGGGTCGGTGAAAAATACGCGGCAACGTGACATCTGCCACTCTTTCACTTGGCCGGCTTGGGCCGCGAATCGCGATCGCGGAAAGAGATTATTTTATGCAGGAAGCTCGGCCGAGCGTGGCCCGTGCATTATGCAGAATTCACGACGGCATTTCTCGATTCGACGATGGGTAGAACGACGACGACGAGAGAAATTCCTGGCTGGATCCGCGGCCACGGGCTCGACGTGCACTCCGCGCACGCCTCTGTGTGGGAGCGCGCCCGCGCGCGGACCGTGCGCCAGCGCGCGAGCCTCGGCTCGGCTCGGCCTCGCGTACGCGTGCACACAGACGGGAGAGCCCACCGATGCGGTCGGTGGCACGCGTGTGGGTGGATATTCGGGCGAGGCGAGCGCGGTTCGGTGCGTGCGGATACGCGTTTCGGCGGGCGCTGCCTCGTCGAAAAAGTCTGCCGGACACGCATCAGCGGACGCGAAATCACGGAAAGAATGAGGCCTATGGTTCGCGGGAAAACGAAAGCGTTGCAGTTCAACTGGAGGCACTTTAAACGGTGCTACTTAATCATGGAGAATGCGCCACGGCTGGGTGAACTCCTTACGACTATGGGTGGGATAGGTCCTGGCAGATGATGAGTAACGGTGTAACTGTTATTTGGATATCGCCGTGCAAAGCACCGAGGATATCTGAGAGAGATCCGTGCCCCAACGCACATTTTGATTAACTCTTATAGGTTTAGAAAACTGCGTATAGTAAGGAACGTGGGTCTTGCTGCAACTGTGGCAACTCATATTTAAGACGGGGGGTATTAAGGGGACCTTTCGCTCTAGAGCCCAAAAAAATAGGTGATTTTTGGGAATTAATTAAAGGAAAACTACTATATATAATTTAATGCGACTTTTGCATTGTATTAAGGATGTCTTAAATTATAGAAATATATTTTTTGTTTTATGATTAATCATTGTACACGGCACTGGGGAGTCGTTAAAGTCAAGGCGTCAAAAAATTGATCCAAATCGGTGGGACCTGTATCTCCAAAAGTTATTATCCGATTCGACTGAAACTTTTTTATTTTGAAGAATATACTTCTGGCTAGGGGGGTTGGGGGAACCAGAAAAAATTCAAAAATGACATCTGTTTAGAAAATAACGACACTTGAATTTTGAAATCACTTTTCCCCTATATTTTTCATACCTTCAACGCCTTTGAAAATTATAAATTTTCAATTTTTCGTAATTTTTTCTGGTATCACCCCTAGCCAGAAGTATATTCTTCAAAATAAAAAAGTTTCAGTCGAATCCGATAATAACTTTTGGAGATACAGGTCCCACCGTTTTGAGAACACTGTTTCGAGAAAAACGGGTTTAAAGTTTTACGTGAGTGCCGAGTGGCCGGTTGTTACCCATACATTTGCCGGTACTCAAATGCCTATAACTTCAGGAATTTTACGAATTTCAACAAATCCTTTTAAACCCGTATTCCTAAAAGGTTGAACATTCGAAAAATGAAATAAAAAAAATCGACTTTTAAACCGGAAGGTCCCCTTAAGTAGAAAAAGACAACAACGACTGTTGAATCTTATTACAATGGAATTAGGCTTTGAATTGCAAGATGGTTAGGTTAGGTCTATGGGCATTAGAAAATTAAAATGAGATGAATGAAAAGTTGGTGTGATCGAAGAAATACATATCCTCTTTTAGAGGTACCCCAAACCTGCACTATGCCCACACGTTTCTAACTGAACCACAAATTACTAAATACTTTAAATGGATATAGAGAATAGAATAATCTTCTTTTCCTTTATAATATTCTTTGAAATTCGCGACACACCTATTACAAGTCCAAATGAAATAAAACCCCGATACAAATATTCTGGTGTTCGCAACAATCTTTATGTACGACCCTTTCTGCGTGCTAATTATGAAGATTCCGTAGTAAACCGTATCCGCGACAAAACATAAAGGGGGCGCCAGATTTGAAACGTTTGCAAAGCGATGGAAGTCACGGGGCAACGGTTGCGAGAAACTGATTACCAGGTGAAGGAAGCATTCGCGACGGGAGGAAAAACATTCGCTGCTCGCCGGGTGAAATATGAACGAGCACTTGACGGCGGATTCGATTTGCAAACGCGACAAAAGCTTTTTTTCGCCCGCCATAACGAAGAGAAGAGGAGACTTCCTGCGATGTGGCGCGGAGCGAGCGCGCACGGACCCCTCCGCATGTAAAATTCACGACTCGATTCCGGGATCCGGCCGGTGAGAAAGCGCGTCGACGCGCGTCGATCGTTTTTCGATCGAAACAAATGGAAAGAATCTGTCGGGCGCGTCTGGTGCGCGTCCGCCGTGCGCTGGATGAAAATCTGACAGAAATTAGGCGGCTGCCGCGAAGGGAAATGCATTACCGGCTTTTTGCATCATTCACGACGGCCTTGCGGCCACTCCATTGCTATTAAATCACTCCCGATTCCCCGCGGCAGTTGCACACCCCTTTTGCCCGTGCAAAATAAGTGTGTGCCCGGCTAATCGCGTAAGTTTCGATCCCGCGGACGACAGCGCCGTGCTAGTTACGCTGTCCACGGAAGAACGTAACATGTACGACGTGAAAGGGAATGGGGAAATAGATGGTGATAAATTTCAAACGAACTCTCTCGTAAATGAGGGCTGCTATAATTCCAGCTAAATTCACTCGAATAAATTACAGGAAACTTGTCTCTAATTATTCTCCATTATTCTACGATGTCGCTCCACTTGTCGAATACCAACGCAACACCTTCCATCTCCTGTTTTCCCTCCACCAACTGGTGCAGCTTGTAATTCACGGGATGAAAACTGTTCCTCTGGCGAACGTTCTGAGAACGCAGGCTCCTTCTTAAACGACGATGATCGTGGGGCTTGGCGCGAAACCACTACACTATAATTACTCCACATAGCACCTGTTATTATAGTTCCAGGAGGAAAGCGTGGCCCCTGCAGACCCTAACGGCGCGGCTCCATGGGGTGCGCGGAACGGGAGGCTCGCGTGGCGGCCACGTGCCAAATGGTCCAATTTCATGAACGACAGTTGCGTTTTCCAATTAAAAATTATAACAGTTTTTCCCTCTGTCTACCTCTCTCTCCCTCTACCTGCCGTCCCTCACGGCGGATAACGTAATTAGGACGTGCCTTCGAGTGTGCGGGAAGAGGGCAGACCGTTCGTTCTCTGCACCCGCCGCGGCACGATGCTTTTGATGTACACGCTCGGACGGGTTTTCGGGAAAAGGCATCTTTTTTCCATCCCTCCCGCGCCCCCCCCCCGCCCCCGTTCTGACTTTCCTTTTTTTCTTGCTCCTTTAACGCGACAGGCGGCAAGCGCCCCCTCCGATGGAAAACTGTCAGTTGACGAATACGATGCCTGGCGTTGCCGCATTGGCAGAAGTCAGGCTTTTAATTGGCGACGCACGGCCGCGGAGGAGGAAACGCGTAAGTAATCTATCTAAAAGCACGACACCCCGGGTGGTGGTTTCTTGTACTTTAATCTGCCGTTGAATAAAGCGCGCATGAAAAACACGTTGCCACCAACCTAGTTTCGTGTAATTTGAGGTTAATAAGTAAGGCCTGCCACTTCAGAAATGAGAACCTGACTTTCTAAGCTCTGTTAACGGGCCGAAGAATCGGCCGCAACGGGGTGGGATGGGTGTGCATTTAATTCCATTTCTCTCTCTCTCTCTTTCTCTCCGCGCACCCCTTTGAGCGCCGGTGTCCCGTGAATCGCGGCATAGAGGCGCGAACGACGCCGTTACTTGACAAATTTCTAACGCGCCGCGCAGCAACGAAACAGGACTATCACGCAAGACGTGAACGGAGACCGCAGTCCTCGTTAACTGGAATTCCACTTTTTATTATACCCGCGCGACTGATGAGCCTTCTAATTATGCTCGAGTCTTAAGCGAGAGGGAAGCGCCCTCCTCCCCCTCCCCCTGTCCCCGCCCACCGCCCCTTAAAACGGATTCGCGTTTGTCGGTGAACTGCAAATTCGATTTGAAGATCGGCTTCCGCGAGTTTGATGGGATGTCCGGCGCTCTCCATTGTCGTCGCAATTACTGAAAATTGCATTCACCGTCGAATTATATCGGAAAAGAGAGAGAATCCAGGGGCTAATCGAGTTATACGATGAAAACCACTGGCGGTCAGATAGCTTACCGCCGGGGTTTGCATCCTGCATCACGAAGCCAGCTCGGTCCACGGAAGGGTTGAAATAAATCGGGATGCCGCGTTCGCGGTAACTTCTACGGGCGCCGTCGCTGTGCTTTATTCCTACGATTTCCACGATCGTCCGTTTCTCTTAAAAGGGATGAACGGGGATTACTTCCACCGATGTTTCCTTCTGTCTCGGGCTTAAGATGTCACTGGCTCCTGCATTTAATCTCATAGCGCCTAATAATCGATGTTGCCCAACTATCGTACTTTCAAGAATTCCAAGCAACTCAAAATCACGTAGGGTAAACTCGGGTAAGTTCGTGGTATCGGTTACTCCGTCATACTTTTTCATTTATCTTTAAACTGCAGGTAAGTGATGGTAAAATGACACTTTAGCAAGTCTTACTCTTGAAATTATCATACAATAAGGGCATCAGTGTTATTTTTGCTTATGAAAAGTGACTAAATTCTTATTTTTCGTGCGCCTGAGCCTGCGTTTCTGATTGTGCTGTTCGAGAAATTCTGATGGCAAATACCATATGTAGAAAATAACAATAATATAAAATAATATGAAATAATAGAAAATAATATAAAATAATGTAAAATAATTAAAAATAATGTAAACTAATGTAAACTAATGTAAAATAATATAAAATAATATAAAAAAAGTAGAACTATCACGGAGTTACCAGAGTTATCACGGAGTAACCAGAGTAGGTATGTCATGACAACTTAATTTTGTATATTTTCAATTAAATATACTTATTAAATTTCTGTTAACCTATTATTTGTTTCTCTGATGTCCGACCTATCATTATATCCTAGACTCACTTTCAAAATATATAAATATTAGCAGTTAATAGACAAATTCTAAAACTATCACGGACTCACCCGAGTTTACCCTATTATCGATAATTTTCTAGAACACTGGCTCTTGTCAGCCCTCCAAGAAAAAAGCGTTCGATCTGCATTTCAACCTCGAGGTGTGTGGGGAGGCAAGACCCCTCCCCGTACGCGACACGAAGTTCCTGCTCAAAACTTTCTTCCAGCCATCCCGTATGTCTTTACCTCTATCCCACGCGTTCTAACATTCCCTCGAAAACTCCCTGTCCGCGCGAAGCCAACGATATCCCGCGAGTACCCAGTGCGATAAAAAGAAAGGGAAAACAGAAGGAAAACGCCCCCGAAAAAGAAGGACAATCGATGCGGTCCCCCGGGCAAACAATTTGGCGACGTAATATCGTGCGTAGAGCGGCCCGATATTTGCGCCGCGAAATAAACAGACAAATATGTTTGCGATCGGCGCGGCTCGCAATCACGACGAACATCGTGGCTTGGTAGTACGGGTGTTGGGGCGCGCGGAGACCTCGCGACTTTTTCGATCGTCACGCCTGGCCAGGACAGAGGACCGTCGACACGGGGGAGGGGTCGTGTCGCGCGAGAGGACCGGAAGTTAGCTCGCAGCTACTAAAGCACGGTACAAAAGTTTATGAGTTGTACACAGGATGGGGGTTGAGTGGGTGGTGGTCAGAAGGGCGGCGAAAGGGGGTAGTTGGGCAATGTGGCGGTTCGCGGGGGTTCACGGTGGGGATTCGAGCCGGGAAGGCCGGCGAGGGACGCGGGGGGGGGGGGGGGGCGGAGGAGCGGCGGCGGCAGCAGCAGCAACAGCAGCAACATTCGAGGAGGAAGATAGACGCAGGCGAGCTTTGATGTACGAGCTTGCGCCGCGGATAGAGAGGGGCCGAGAGGGAGCAAGGAGGAAAGAGAGACAAAATTTTCGCCAGCAAGGGGATGAAATACGATTTTATTTGCCGCTGGGGCTCCCGGGCTATCCACGATGGGGTTCGCAGTCCAATTGTCCAGTCCGGCTACTGTCCAGCGCTGTGCGTCCAGGATAATGAATAAACTTACGTCTTTTGCAGAGAGAAAGGAAGGCAGAGGAGAACGGGAGGCCGGCGACCGTGCACGGCCGGAGGTGGGGACGGGGAAAAAAAGATACGCAATTATCATTTTTTTTCGCCGCTCCCCCCGCCCCCCCCCCCCCCCCCCCGCCTCGTTCCGCGTGGGGCTTTTTTTCGTATGATAACCGGACGCAAGCGTGTCGCGGTATTCGCGAGCACGTAATACGTTATAAATTTTGCATTCGCCTGGCCGCTGCGACGGTTTCCAGGGGAACGCTTTTTACGGGACTGCCCCCCCCCCCCCCGGCCCTCCGTCCTCCCCCTCGTTGCGCCTGTGGCGGAGCGATATATACGATATGGAGATACGTAAAACAAAATTCTGAAGAATAACAGAGCAGGAATGCTGCGCGGAGATAAGTGAATCTCTGAAAATATTGAAACACCGATACACACCCCGCCCGGACGGCAATAATTTTTATGGAACTCGCGATATCCTTCCCGTGAATATTCTAATGCGGACTAACTGCGAATATCGTTTGAAACCGCTGCCGCCGCTGCGGAAGCGTTTACATCGGATAATCTGTCGAATATGAAAGATTAATGTTCCTCTTTATAGAGTGGACCCGTCATTAGCTTACGCCTTCGTTAGTTAAATGCTTCGCTCTGCAAATGTTCTGCTATTTCGACGGTCCGTTCTTGGAATATGTAGAGCGTGATCATATTTCCTTTGTGTTATTCAAACAGTCTCTGATGATTGAAAACAGTTTGTGAAAGTGGTAAGAGAACAGTAACGCGTGCAAAAATATATGCTATTGAAAGTCTTCAAAATGATGAACTGAAATTTATTTCTTTGTGATTATCTCCTTTCACTTTTATATTATATTAAGCTGGGATAATGCAAATTCTGTTGTACCTATATACTAGCACAGTTACTTTGTTGGCTTCCGATACCTGATTTTCAGTGAAACGAGACTGAAACTACCATTACACATCGCAACATATCGCTCTGACGAGAGCAGACAAAAAACGTTTAGTCTACATAGATCCACAAATCAGCATTGACAGAGGGACCAGGCAATTCAAATTGTTTGTGAAACCGACTGTACACGGAGTATGATGCGACCCGACACACAGTCCGATCTGCAATATCTACCTGTTTTATCAATATAATTCAACATCCACGCTCCTCAATTGCGTTGAAAAGAAAGAAAAACTCATAGAAATTTTTTTATAGAAAATTTCGTCATCATGGTTGATGTATAAATCACCAGCAACCAGACGTTCCCAGCCTACGTTCATTAGGCGTTCATTTATCTCCCCATTTATCTCCCCAAGTATTGCATAAACACGAGGCCTTAATTTATCGGACACTTTCATTTTTCCGCCCATTTCCTATCCACCAAACGAGCAATACTACAAACGATTCGTCCGCGATTTTCACCGGCTCCGAACAGTCCTCGCGGACGAATCAGCATCGATCGGCTCTCAAACGGCGATTCCGATGCTTCACCCCGAAAATTCCTCCCCCAGGAAGAGACGCCGTCGGCGGGAGGGGGTCGCGAGCCTGTCCTCCGCTTCCGGTTGTTTACGGCCACATGCTTCGCAGCGGGTCGCGATATTACTCGAAGGTGCGTCCGTCACTTTACGTGGAAATTCGCATTAGCCCCCGGGGCCTTTGTCGAAATAAAAGTGCAACGCGGAACAAAAAAAAAAAAAAGGGGGGGGGCGAAAGAGAGTGGCGGCTGGAGGGAGCGAGAGGAGAGGAGAGGAGAGCGAGCCACCTCTGGTGCATACACGGAAAGGCAACGCTCCGGGCACAGCGCATGCACCGACTCCGCTTCTCCCTCTTTCCTGCGCTCGCTCTCTCTCTCTCTCTCTCCCTCCCGCGCCCATAGTTTTTCCGCTCTGTCCCCCGCGCACGTAAGCGTCAGTGAGATTTATCTGACGATGCGAGATCGCGAAACGCGGAGGGTTGCACGCGTGCAGGTGCATGTGGGATGCACATGCATCGGCGGTGACCGGCGGCGCGGCCGTGTGGGTGAGGGCGGCGGGAGGGGGAGGGGGGAGGGGGCACGGACGGAGGGCGGGTGGGAAAGAGAGAATGGTTGAGGGGGAGTGGTGGGCCGCGTGTCCGGCCGGGTATCGAAACGAGACGGGAAGGATAGGGCCAGATAGGCCGTTGAAGGAACACGGAAGGAGAGAGGGTGCCGATCGGTGTGCGAGCGGGACACAGCTTCCAGTCCGTTTCTCTCGAGCGCGAAAGGGTGAGCCGGATCGAGGGACGAGAAGGACCGTTGCGCCGGACCGGCCGTCGGAGGTGGAGAAGGACGATAACGGGAGAGGAGAGACCGACCGGAGGGTACAGGGTGCGGAATGAGATATGCAGATAGAGAGAGGCCCCAGAACGAGCCAGGCACCGGCAACGGGGGTAGTTGGGTAGAGAGGTCGAGGAGAGGGCGGCAGAGGGACCAGAAGAGAAAGAGCGTGACGGACGGTGGAAGAAGAGAAGCAGAGGGTGCAGGAGAACCGGCGGGGCACGCGAGAGGGACAGAGGGAGGACGTCGGTGTCCGAGGGGGATCGAAGCGAGAGGAGGCGAGGCGCAAAGGAGACGGAGATGCAGGCGGCGGTGCGTCGAACGAGGAGGGGCAGGAGCTGACCAAAAAAAAAAAAGGAGAAAAAAGGAAAAAAAAGGACGGACGCTTCAATTCATTGATCGCCCGACGGTCCGAGCGGCGACGCGCGGGGTAAAATAAAAAACGCGGCTAGGCCAGGAGGGTGGGGGCGCGGGCTTGCACAGGTGGAGGTGGAGAACGAGCCGAAGGGCGTTGCGAAAAATCTCCGCGCAAAAAGTGCGCACACCGCCCGCCCGCCTCTCGTCCTCGCGTTCCAGGAGCACGATTGCCGTAAAATGGAATTTAGCCAGCGGAACCTACGTGAGGGGTTGGGGGGGGGGGGGGGAGGGGGGGACGAAGGCGACTGATGGGCAGAAGGTGTCGGTCGAAGGGAACTGGAGGCAGGCGAAGAATTTACGTACGTCAGAAAATCGGCGAACTTTTCCAGACATCTATGAACCTACGGGGCTGAAAATCTTTTTTGATCTCGATAATCGAAATACCAGATAGGCATTGTTACCGCGGATCTGCTTCCGCTACCCAATCCCCCACCCAGTTCCTTTTTTACTAACCCCTTTCCGTTCCCGCTACCTTCTCTTTTTCTCTGCGAAAACGCGAGATATCGTTTCCCCTGTTACTTTCTTCTAATCACCTCGCTCCCCCCCCCCCCCCCCCCTCCCCCAGCCCACCGACCCCGTCCCCGCCGCACACGGACGAACGTTAATCACGACTGCGGAACGGTAAACAACGTTTAACGCGAATCGACACTCGATGCAGAATATTTTAACGATGATAAACGCGACAACGATAATCGCGACGCCGTGCACGGCCGCCTGCCTGCTCTAACGACGGGAATTACACATTGGGAAGAGCTGGCCGAGTCGCGTAAATCGCGACGATGGTCGGGAGAAAATGATCAATCGACGAACTTGACGATCGGCAGGAAAGAAAAATTGCGTTGTAATCAGGAGGAAATCCCCTACATATTCACAAAGTTTCAGAATTTTTTGAATTTCCGGGTTCGGGATTTTCCCTCGTCAGACCTAAATCCTTACTTATCTAAATTTTTTCCCCATCCAAACCAGCGTCAACTGTACGCCAAGAGACAACGGGGGAAGTCGTGGGGGACGATTCGTGAAAAGTCCTCCATTTTGCCAATTTTATTTTCGTTCCATGAAGATCGCGGGGCCCGAAGAATTGCTCGATAAACGCGATTTCCCCCGTTGGGCTGGGCGAAAGCAGGTGACCCGCGGCTGCACCTGGCCAGGCGAGAGGGTTGAGATTCCGCGGTTCGAAGGAACCAGTCAAAGGTGAAAACCGAGAGTCTTGGAAGAGGCCGGAAAACGCACAATATCCTATTTTCCGTTCCACTCGAGCGGCTGGCGGGCCGCGGACGCCCGACCCGCCACAGAACATCTGTATTTTGGGAAAAGGCCTTTTTGCATTTTCGGAGACAGATGCAAATGAAAGGGTTCTTCCCGGATGGAAGGATGCAAAGGAATCGCGGCTTTGCGCCGCTGGGCCCTTTTGCGAATCCTTTTCATCGCAGCGGTTCACATTCTCCTCGTATATGATGCATCTGTCTTGCAAACAATATCCAGCGATTTCGCTCTCAAATTCACTCGTGATTCGCCGCGGTCATTGTACTCCCGTTCCTCTGTCTCCCACCCCTGCCTCTCGCCCACCCGCTCTCGTCACCCTCCTGGAGCTGTGTCTTGCAGAATAACCCCTTTGCTACCCCTTGTGCAACTCTTTCGGTTTGAAAACTCCGAGGCACGGGCGAAAATGCGCCGCGCGGATTGTTGCGATTAGGTGGTCGATGGTAATGAGTTCTTGGGGGGACGGGGACGCTGAGTGTCTTTGAATAGGATGATTTGTCAGAAAGAGCTGGGTTCAGGATTCGGCGAGGTTTGGTACGAAAGTTGATTCGAAGTGAAGCTTTTAGAAATAGAAAGGGGAGGAATTTTGATACTTTGTGGATATGTATTGGGGGTAGTTTTTAAATGTTGCGATCAATATGAAGAATTGACAGCTTAATTTTCCAATTAAGGGGTATCGCACAATTTTTATTGTTAGACATACTACTATATACTTTGTAAACAAAGGCTTAAGAAATCATGTTATCCCCACTACTTTTGACTTGTGGCAATGAATGAGTTTCCGGAAATGTACTTCGATCAACTCTACTGATATATTTATCATAGTTTACACTAATTTCCCATTTACACGATATTATCTTCCTATACTCTCTTATTTATAGACTATATCTTTAAAATATTCCTGTTATTTCAATACGGTAATAACGCCGTTATCGTTTCAAGATCTGAATGAAATATTTCCAGATCCATAAGTAGACACGTTATTACCACCTCAAAATAAAGGTATCCAATTAATGTCCGCTGAATTATTCAACTAACATCTAAAACGAGAAATGTAAATGTATGTCACAGCCATCCTGGAGATTGAAAATCCAAATGCCAATGAGACGAGCATCTTCGCGTTATCGTGTTCCGAATTTCAAGTCCGAAATTTTCGGAGCAAAGTGGGCAGGAATAATTGACGATCCGAAGATAGAGTCGCGCAGTTAAAATACGAGCCGCGACACATTTACACAGACGTTTAAATATTCAGCAGCCTCGGTAGGGGTGGAATAAGTTGACACTGTGCAGAAAATTTAATGTTAAGTCGTCGGGCGAGCACGGCTTTGATCCTCTCGCCTGTAGCCGAGGGATAAACGGACGGAAGGAGTGTCCAGAATTTAGGTTCTGTTTTGGGCAAATTAGTTTCGTCCAATTGAACCAGCAACGCTTTAATTGATCCCTTCCGAAGGGGAGGTGCAGCTTGTGGATGTGCTGTTTTTTCCCTTTCGGGGCCTCATCCTTCAAGTGCAAGGGCGATTCGCGTGCCCCGACAGATGCGAGGAGATGGGGAGCGGTAGAACGTGAAGCACCCTCAGTCAGGGGCGCAGAAGAACCGTCAGGTAATAATAAGGATCCCCGAGCCCGATTCTTCGGGCAGCGCGTGAATTTTCGCCTGGACGTGACTTATTCAAATGTTTGCCTACTCAAATACAATCGTCCAGCATGAGAATGAAAACGAGAATATGTATCAGAGAAATAGAACTGAACCTAACAGTTTCGCTTTAATGTTCAAAATATTTCAAGGGCTAAATATCTTATCCACCGTTCTCGATCGAGCGAACGACAATCGCGGGGCGAGCTGCTTATCGCGAACGTTCGAGCTTCTTCGCTGTAATCTCCGTTGAAAGCGGGACAAAAGGCGCGCGTAGCACGGCGAGCCTTGGACAAAAAAAAAAAAAAATTGGCAAAGACAGTGGCATCCGTGCTTTCATTAGCGTGTCTACTTGGGAGATTAGTGCGCTTTACCGCGTGCCTCTGTCTTTGTCTCCTTTCCTCGGTCGTTTTTTTTTTCTTTTGAGAAGAAAGGCATGCACTCGGCGCGGCGGCCTGCAGCTTTGAGGATGGACTCTCGGACTTTGCTTGCCAGGCCTCTGTGGAAACCGTGGAGGGCCGGCTGTCAGTGAAAAGGAAGCTGGATCGAGGCTTACATGGTATTCCCAAATGGAACGCGATATTTTCGCAAGTTATCAGCCGGTCAAGTGAAACTAGCTTCTAGATGCTTAAAAACGTCCTGTTCACCAGTTATCCGCCCACCAGAGGCCCCAATTCCTCCAGCACTGCAGGCTTTCGCAAAAAGATAGTCAGAGGAGCAACGAATGATCCCCAAGCTGAAGCTCGAAAGAAGTCAAACTCTCTGTCCCCTATTAGCGAGATGCCTGTACCGCAGAGAGTGCACCCCCCCCCCCTCCCCTCGAGTCCAACAACCCCATGTTCTTCGGGGACCCTGAACTCGAGTTGGACGCGAGCCTCGACTTCAATTAGCAGCTAGGGCCCCGTGCACGCGATCACGGATGATAAATCTTCGATTTTGGAGGGAGGAACTCACCTTAGGTGATCAACGGAAGGGGAGGGGGGGGGCTCTCTCCTGCGAGACGGAGGGGTGTGCCCTACGTCACCGTGAGCGGCAGCTGCCTGTACGTCATACTTTTTCTTTGTCTCAAAGGACCCTTCTCTTCAGTCGGTGTGCTCTTTGGGGCACGAACGGGGGCCACGCGCCCGCGGCAGATGTTCCGTGACGCATGCCCCCTTCGTTCCTGCGAGCATTACGTACTTATACTTGGAGCTCGGCCGTGCAAGGCGCGTAACACGCGACCGAACCAGCCCCGTGCGATCGATCGATGCATATGCACGATTCACGACCCGCGCCTCGAAGAATGCCAGGGACGATTGAAGGAGGGCACGGCCCTTGACTCTTTGACGTGTCGCGCACGCATGCCAGACTGTGATTCCGAGCGCTGGCCCGCGTTTACCGCGTGGGGATGTATGTAGGTGGAAGGCTTGTATTTCAACTTGGAAAGCTTGTGATCTGGATCAGTGTCCTTTTCGATGGAATCGGGTTTAAAGTGTCAGTGCTGATGATTTACAACGACTTGTAGAATGTTGGAGTTAATGATCAATTGGTTGTGTTAGAAAAATAGTTCGGAGGCACTTTTGAGGAAGGGTAATAGATTTATTGGTTAATTTTTTTAATCATTTTGTAAGCTGGGATTGGGGATAGATCCCAGTTGGAGGTTTGGATATTTTAAAATAGAGAATATTTTTTAGATATACGTGTGCAGAAATTGATTAGGTATGTACTAGGTTCCATGGAAATGAACGAAAACGTTTTACTAAGCGTACTGTGAATCATGAAATTCTACGTACATTCATCCATCTTCAGTAGAATTACTGATTTAATTTTGACGTTAAATATTTGTATGATATAGATTGAAGTTCGACCGTAAAAATTGTTCTAATTAGAAGAGGTGATATGATTTCGGCGCACTGGTTCGGTCTATTAAACAATTAAATAAAAGTTATTTTGCAATTTTAAGAATTTTTATCAAATTCCAACGTTTCGGTCAATGATTATGATCATTCTCAAGGAAAGTTAGATAAAAAGAAAAAATACTGCTAAAAAGTAGTTCACCATCTAAATGTTCTTGCCTTGTGTCTACTGTTTACCTCAGTCACCGGTTAACCGACTCGTGCGTCGCACGTTCCCAGCAATGAACGTGATGATTGTTTAAATATATAAAAGCACGCGCAGTATTTTTTCTTTTTTATCTAACTTTCCTTGAGAATGGTCATAATCATTTACCGAAACGTTGGAATTTGATAAAAATCCTTAAAATTTCAAAATAGCTTTTATTCAAATGTTTAATAGACCGAACCAGTGCGCCGAAATCATATCATCTCTTCTAGTTAAATATTTATACAAAAACTAATATTTGACCGCGAGCTTCGAAATACATTTTACTGGTGTTGCGTCGTTGATTGACTAGACACTTTCGGATGGATGTCGTCGCGAGAAAGCCTGGCTATCGTCTCTGCGGACGTGAATGTTCCTTGTAAACGATAGAAATGACGCGCAGGCTTTCTGGGCGTACCGAGGGACCAAGTAAGCGTGCACGCGTATATCTCCAGAAGCCGCCCAGCACGATAACACCGAGCCGTGCGATAAAGAACAATTTAACGGTCTTGTTAAAGATACGAAATACGCCTACTCCGATAGAAGTGAGTCGTAGTAGACTGGGGAATCGCTCGGGTATAATACGAAGAGAATCAAGCGTCCGATGAGAACAGTTTACGCCTCCAACGGATTCGTTGATGAATTACAGTAAGCAGAGGTGTGAAAACCACTTCAACGTAAGGAAACGACGAATCAGTCCGGAACATTACAATTAACCAATTGCATCTGTTTTCACGCTTTTAAAAAAATTAAATCGCAACGAATACAAATTTCGGTGCATACAAATTTCCCCAACCGAAAGCATCTCCTTCCGCAAGAAAGGGAATTATGGCCAGGAATGGCTTGCATAGTATTTCAGTATAATTTAGGAAACTCGACAATTACCCCTACCCCGTCGGAGTTCGTAACGTACCGAAGCCTTGAACGACCATAAGGTGCACGTGACTCGAAGCATTGGCCCTCGAAAATTCACCACTTCGTGTCCCTCGTTCGGCGCACAGACTCGCGGGTGAATAGCATCGGCGAGCGAGGCTCGATAACGGCCGATCTGCGAAATAATTTAATCGTATGTGCAGGAAGAATGCCTTTGCGCGGGTACGCTTCCCCATTTCGGGCCCGGGTCTCAGCGGTACGATACAAAGTTTCGGCGGGTCGGATCGATATGGGTAACCGTCGAGCGTGAACTTTCCAATCAATAGGGCTTGACGCGCGCGGCCGGCTCGCGCGGCCCGCAAAATTAATTTCGCGAATTGAAAAAGCGACCCTTCAGACGCCAATACAATTAACCGTGAAACCGAAACTTCATATTTTATACCCCCTCGCCTGGCGGACACGCCGGGCAAATTGAACGAGACAATTTTTGCGGCGATCGCAATCGCGGCAAATGGACGCCGCGGGTAAATGCGCGGCCGGCCCGGCTCGATGGATCGGCGTCATCGGCGCTTACTGGCGATCGCGCGTGCTGCCGGTAGACGGGGCTGGAGCCAGGGATCGAGGAGAGTAGGACGCGGAAGACACTTCTTGTTCGGGGCACACACGTCGTCACACCTGACGTCACACACTCGTTAGGGGGCAGATGGCCCCCCTCTGAAGCGTGACGTTGGGCCCACAGGGTACCTGGCGGCGTCTGCCCATGGGGCCTCCTTCCTCTCTCCTTCCTGCCGCCCCCCTTTCTTTCTCGCCCTTTCCTCCCTGCGTGGCCCATAAGGCGAGGCAAAATAAAATAAAACTTCTACGAAGGGAGCCCCCTTTCCCCTGGCGCGCGCGCTGCTCGTACACACGCGCGCAGCTGCTCAGGTAGCACGAGCTACGTCCACATTAGAGAGGACGGAACTGCTGTGGGGTGCCACGGCGTGCCCCATTGAAATTCCGTCTGGCCAGACGCCCGGCTGCTCCCTCGCGCGGTGTGTACGACACCGTGAACCTGAGGGGGGGACGGGAATCAATGGGGAAAAGAAAAAGATTATTAAGGTGACGAACTTTCGATCGATTTGTCGTGGCATTAGGATGCCCCCCTACCACCCGGTGGTCTCCCAGATGGATGGTAATAATTTATTTTTTGAAGGATCACGAGATACGGTGGGGAGAGTGGTATTGGGGTGACCGAGGAATGCCTATCGTTGATTCGAGCATTCGACTAGACGGTGAGGATTACTCGCACTGCCTATGATGCGCCAAAGCTTTCAAGATTTTCTAATTTTCAATATATACGTAAATGATCACTTTATTCTTCCCAGCTATGGTTCGCTTGAAGTCCACATTTCTGGTTTCATATATTCTTCTAGCTATTTCTGAAGAACTCATTTATACATAAATACCACCACCCCCTGATATAAATACAGCCTTTTACAGCCAGAGTTACGGAATTCGAGCGAGAATGTATTTCCTAATATAGAAAGTCGACAATGATCCCGCTGATCTGAACAATATCATTGTGCTTTCCCGATGAATCGGGCGAGCAGCCTTTTGCTCCACTAACGGGCGACAAAGGAGCCAGAGGAATATGAAGGAAAACTTCCTGTCCGCGACCCCCAGCGTCCGTTTCGACTCGAGAAAGGATCCTGACTAATTACGTCGGGGCCCGTAAAGATGGCACAAAGCGAGAAAACGAGACGGTGGCGAGCCGTCTCATTGTCCGCCGTATTTCCTGTAAAGTGGCTAAGGGCGTCTTAAACTGTTGCAAAGTGGTCAATAACGAGAAAGAGCCGGTCCCGCTTTAACGCCTCGTCTAAAAGAGAAGTGCTACGAGGCCGATTTGTCGTCGCTCGTAAACCCGTCTTGATAATTCTCAGCACGAGACATCCGGTCTAGCGGCGAGGCGTTGCGGGGGTGTTTCGTGTGGTAAACATAATGTCGAGACCGTGAAACCTTTTGTCTGCACGGTGTACCTTTACCTTTCTGCCGTGAACGCGTGCCGAACGTGTCCTTTTCGACCGTCTACACCTGGAAAGTTTGCCAAATTGTGCCTGGGCCCTGTCCCCAATTCGGGGGCTATTTATGAGAATTATTCCATTTCCTTTTTGTCCCTTTCACATTCTGTCTGATAAAGCTGAATCAGAATAGTAGATTAGGGAAGCGGACAACAAATATCTGTGCGATTTACGAGGGACACTACACTACCCACGTCTTCAAAATTAATTTCGTCCTCTGCCATCGTACTCGTTTCGAGGTGACAGGAGTTAACGAATTTCGACTATTCTACAATCGAGCAGGCTTTCACTCCATTCCTTGAAATATTCTGTCCTCGGCGTTGCGCCCAAAGAATCCTCATGCCTACTAATCATTTATACCGTTTAGAATCCAGATCGGTTCCCCCAGGTTCCTCCACCGCTATCGTTCGCGTATGCACGCCTCTCGCCGAACATCTGCCCGCAGAATTTATCCAAGGAACCATTCCAGACGCCGCTTCGCCTCTCGAAGTCATAGCCCCGTTACGCTTTCGATTCGAGGGTGGTCGCGTGCCCCTGGAAATTCATCATCGCGGAATCATGCCGGCGCAACGGGCCGCCGAATAAAGTGGCTCCGAGCCACCCTCGCGCGCACCACGGTTCAGGTGATCGCGACAGATTGGCCGGCCCTCTCCACGGCATCCGGCCCCAATTTCGTGGCGCTCCTCTCTAACGGGGCCCGAGCAGTGTTAAGAACGGAGCCGCATTAAGAGCGTTCCCGATCGAGGAGCCGTCTTTTTGCCCGTGCCGCGCACAATGACTTCGGAACATATGTCGAACGGCGGAGTTTCTCTCGGCCGCATCGAGATGCGTTATTAACGCGTGCTGGAGGATGGAAGAAGTGGCTCTTTCGCGGAGGAAACAGTGGCAGCCAGCGCAGAGGCGGAAAGAGACAGACACGGGAGGAAGGGGGATGGAAGGGAATTCATTTTTCTGTCGAGACCGGTTTCAAGCTTCTAGGCACGTGGGTGGAAGAGGCAGAAGGGCGAGAAAGGTGGGATAGGTCGAGCCATCTGGTTCTTTCCCTCGTGTATATACACGACCACCTTGAGGGCCTTTTAAATCCACCAGAGACATGCACCTTGAGACCTGTCTGGGCCAAGGACCCTCGAACGCTCGGCCCTTTAAAGATCGACCCTGAAACGAAGACACCCAGCCTGTACCCTTACTCTTGGCTCTCGCCTTAATAACCTCGAGGGTAACCGCACCATGAATGGTCCGGTTCCCTTTTATTACTCGATATGCTTACGCGCAGTCTTCTGTTCCGTCGATTTGGATCATGTTTCTGGGAGGTGGCCCAGTGTTTGCTTCGTCACGGGTTTAATGGACACTGTCGATCTCGGTGAACTGGGGCGTATACTGTTTTTAATTTCTCTGTTCAGTCTTATCGAATTGTATAGTTTTGTGAATGGCAATGTCCAATGTCCCTATAGAACTTTCAAAATTCATCGAAATATGCGACTGCAGGAGACAGTTGGAGTGCTAGATTCTTCGTAATTTTGTTCCCTATTTAGTATTTTCCCCCTACTTTTCTTCAACATTGAATCGAAGAAAGTCATTTTCCTCTCCCATTAGCTCCAAGTTCAATAATATAAAAAAATGTTCAAACCCAACAATGCTTACAAAAGCGAAGTATTTCTAAATATTTCCCACCCCCCATCTTCAGACTCCCTATTTCCACTCTACCAATACACGTTAATTCCCAATTCGCAACTATTTTTTAATACAAATCTGAAGAAGATCGTCCCAAATCCATCCTACCGTAAGAGACGAGAATCAGCCGGGCCAGATAGCAACGGCTACGAGTCGCGCACGAATGTGACCGGGGCGCGCGTAATCTTCCAGCAGGTATCGGTAAACTGCAACTCGAAATGCTGCTACGGCAAGCATTTCTGACCCGTATCTCGCAGTAGAATTCCCGTTGCCCCCGCCGCGCGCAACCCGCTACTTTTGTCTTCTTGCACAGCGGGCGTACGCTCGATCTCTGTCGCGGGACACGAGTGCGCGCAAGGGTGCATCGCGCGCGGACCCGGTTAGTACGCTTGCGGGGGCACACATGCACTTTTGTCTACGCGACGCGGGTGTGCGTTGACTTGCATGCGTGCAGAACCAGCCAGAGACGGTGAATCTCCGCGCGGGGGTGAACGGGGAGGAGTGTGTGGGGGGGGGGGGTGAGATACGACCCGTTGGGGATGGGCTGACAGTGAGACTTTTATTAGGGAAGGAATCAGCAAGCATGATTATGTACCTTAGAGCGTCTCCACCTCCGTTTACCAGTTCCATCCCGCCCCTCTCGCCCCTTCCCGGCTTTTCGCTCCCACCCCCCCCACCCCACTCCCACCCCCGTACGTCTAACCGCCATTCTTCCCACTTTCGTCTCCGCCACCGCGCTATCGCCACTGACATTGCACGACGACGACGACGACGACGACGACGAAGCTGCCACCCCGTCGCAGCTGCATTGTCAACCCCTTCCCTCCGTCAACCCGTTCCCTTGCGCTCATATATGCAAGCATTGGCGTAGAACGCTGAGAAATCGACGACGATGCACAATGGCCGATCGCTGCTCTCCCTGCAAGGTGAGCACCGCGCGCCGTTCGTGCGGGATCTACGTGGCGCGTGTGTGCGGCGGACCACTCGCGATTAACACGCCGGGGAATGGGTTGAACGGCGTTCTTATCGGTAGAGTGTATGTTTTGCGAGAGAATTGGGTACTTACGATGAACGTTGCCGTGGCAATGCGAAAGATGCTGCCCCCTGAAACAAACCAGAGAGGGAAATGAAAATGGTGAATGGGGCTGGTTGGTGAGTAAAAGGATAGTTCGCGTCAAAGTGAAATAGATTTTCAGGACGATTAATCTCCTGAATTCTTCGGGACTCGACTGTACAGTGAGATGTCGCGTTAAATCAAGATTTTGTGCTCATTCTATTTAGTTCGGCCTTGGAGCTGTAACTTGGAGATTCTTTCTCTGCTGGAGAGAAACATTAGGTGTGTTTAGATAGACCTCGATGAATCGAGTCGTTAGAATGCATCGTAATATTACCAAATTCGTCGTCCAGGAGTGAGATGAAAATACGCAGAGAACAGAGCCGTCCTCGACGAAATTTGCATTTCTGCCTCGCCAATGCCGCCCAAGGCGATATTGTCGTCACAATGAAACCACCCCCCAAAGCTCGCCACCACCCTCGATACACTCTCCGACACGGCGATGTCATGTGCGCGTGTCGCACTCGAACTTTTGCCTCGAACCAGATGCGCGAAACTTCGCGAATTCTGATCACGCATACATCGGCGGCCATGGTAAAAAATTTTATCAGCCTTTTTTAACCCCCTTCCATCCCTCTGGAGTTGTCCCACCCTGGGAACACTGAAATCCTTTTGAAACGCGCCGCGCTGCCCGAACTTGCGCCGTTGGAAAATTTGGATGCAGATGATCGCGCTCGCCACGTTGAACTTTTTAATTCGGGATTGCCGCTCTGACGCGAGTTCGGTCCCTCTTTTTTTGTATTACCGCATGAAATAGTCGTCCTCCACTCGGGTTACGTGTTAGACGAGATATAATGTCTGTGGCATTTGAAACGTGTGCTTCAAGTGTGCAGTAATATTAGCCTATTATAATATTACACCCGTGCCACAGAACTTGCTCCAATTTTAATAGAGAAATAATGAATCGTCTTCCCCTTAGGTACCTAAGTAACTATATAATAATCAGCCTTCTAGTGTAAATTGAGAAAAAAAAAGATTGCACATAGGGATCCACAGAAATTCATTTAGCATCCCCATTTATTATACTTATTCTAATTCACTCTAACCTCTCCACATGCAACGAAGTATACAGCTCGGTTCCACCGTACCATCAATTTGCCGAGGCAGAAACGAATTTCGCGAATCAGAATGCGTGTTTGTGGCCCCTATTCAGCGTCGTAGGCGAAGGATGCATCCAGACAAGGCGTCGGTGTAACGGTGTGTTAGGAAGGAAGAAGGATGAGACCAAGGAGGTCATAGGTGTGAGGCATAGTTCGACGCCAGTATCTGAGACAGTTTCGGCGGGCAAGACTTAACAAATAGGCAAAGTTTTGTCCCGAGGATACCGGGGCTGGCGGATTCTCCGGGGGTAGCCACGACATCCTCTCTCCTCTTTGTTCGCAAGTTTATGATGTATTAGACGCTACCCGCCGGCTCTACCGCGTTCCTTTCCTTCGTTCCCGTTCGCTTTTCGGCTGACCAATTTATACGGCACCGGGAGTTAAGACGAGACTTCCGCCCAAGGCGGAATTAACCACCCCCTCCGAGGGCGCTCCACGGAGATTTAGGGCCATCAAAGGATGTTTCGGTCGCGATCACAACAGTTGCATCGCCCCACTGCCCGTGGTAACAGGCGATCTCAGGTATTCGAGGCCTCTGTGCTCGTTGAAGGTGGATGGAAAGCACTGTCACGGGGACTCGCGCAGGGACCTTTCCTGTTTACAATACAGTTTCACATTCTTTTCTGTGTAAGCTTGAGACGTAAACCATCAGTGTACTCAAACGAGAGATACCATGAAAGTAGCTCGAAAACGAAATTCACCCCAAATAATTCCACCCCATTGGAGTCGACCGTGAGCATCAGTATGATCGCGGTGTCACCGATATTCACACTTTCTCTGCTCTTCGATCAGCAGTTAAAGCACCCACCCAGGGGATCTCCGTCCAAAAGAAGACGCACCTGTATCTGGTGGCGGCGAACAGGGCGAATTCACGCGTTCCGCCGCGCCGTGGCTGGGGCCACGCAGACGCGCGCGCGCTGCCCCCCTTCCCTCCCCCCTCCCCCCAGGATTAATAAACTTTGTCGCGTCTCGGCTTACCCCGTTGGCATGACTCCGTACGAGGAAAATCAATACCCGATACACATACGAATCCCCCGCGTCGGCCCGCTTCCACTCGCCGCGCTATCTCTCTTTTATCTCGATCGTATCTGATCGTATCACCGTCGCGCGTGGGAACACACGCGTACGCGCTGTCTGTCCAGACGAGGAGGAACGGAGAGAGATAAAGGGCGGCAGGGAGAACGAGGAGCAGTCCACAAACACAAGTAGGTCGTCTAAACGACGCTGCCGTAACGCCCACGCCGGTGTCCCTACACCCTCCCGATCAGAGGACGCCGACTCTTCAGGGTGACAGATGGCCCGATAGACAAAGAACTCTTGGCCGGCTGCCTTCCGTGGCGTTGCGTAACTCGATAAAAGGAGATCCAAAGTCGATCGGCCTGACGTCGAGCGGCCCACGAGCCTGGCCGCCCGTCAAAGGGACGATGGGGTTGAAAATCAAATAGTACGTGACGTCTCGATGGGAATCCTCCGCCAAGATTGGACACCCTCCCTCCCCCTCTCTCTCTCTTTCTGCCCCTTTTCTGTTGACCGCGCGTCGTACACTTCTTATCTTTATTCGTCCCCCTCGATTCGTCGATTAGACGCTCCCCACGGAGACAGCACCGGGAAACCGTCGTCGAGGGTGCTTTTCGCTGTGTTCCGACGACGATTAGACGATTAGGAGAGCCCCTTCCGCGGAACCTCGTTACGACACTCGGTATTGGGGCGGAGAATTAGCTTTCAGGGATTACGCGGTTGAATGCTCGGATGTTTTCCCGTGGATCGTCGTTGTGATTTTTCCCTGCGAGCGTTCCTGCTCAATGGGTATAGGATACTGCGTAACCATGATTGCCGTGTTTATACTTCTCGTTCGTGTGGGATGAGTATGTTCTCGTTAATGGTTTCTTTTATAGAGGAAGCTCATGTTGGATGGAGGTGTTGGACAAGTGGAGCAAGAAATTGTATATTGTGCGGGTAACATGAAGCGTTGCTTAGATTTTTTTCTAAGGGAATACGATTCTAAAAGTTACACTTAGAAACTTCGTTTTTATCAATGCAAATTTTGCTACGCAGAAGGGATTCGTTTTTTAGTAGTTTTAACATATGTGTAATTAATATTAAATAAGCAGACAACTGTGCCTATTTTTCTTCCCAAATTTAAATCCTTCTTTTCGTGCAATTAATAATTTCCGTTTTAATTGTGTAATAATTCGAATGTGAGGGGGTTCCTTTGCAGGTCTCGTTCTACCCCTAATACGCGATAGAATATTTCAAGAAACTGCTATTCAATTTGCGAAAGAAGAAATCAAGCATGAAATTACTGAGTACGGATGACAATAAATTTTCGTAAAATGCAAGTTCTGATTTGAACGACGCGATTCTATATTACAGTTCCGCGTCTTATGGTCCACGGCCGATTAAAGCACTGTCATGCATGAGCAACACGCACACGCGCACGCATATAAGAGGGGCGTTGCGTGGATGGGTGGCACAATGGGCACGTGGCAGAATCTAATCATCTCACAAGTCTCGGGGAGGGCATGTAATTTTTTTCTTCTCATTTTTTTTCTAAGCTCCGCCATTCATCGGGTTAACTCGGTGGAAATTCATTAATTCGTGCTGGTCGATGGACCGGCTACTTTTGCGTCGCGAAACCTGTACTTGTATAAACGTCTAGATTCTAGACGAATGATCGTGCTTGGCGGACTTGTGAATCTCTATATTTCTCAAGTACCATATTTGTATTTTTATAAATTATAGAGGCCTAGTAGAAAATGCAGACTTGAATACTTAGATCTTCTATTACTTTATATTCCTTGCAGAGGTTTATTAGAAATAAAAATGCCCATTTTACTTCTTCGCTGTGTACTGTAATTTGAGTATCTCAAGAAATATCAAAATGAAGTACTAAATTTATGTTTTTGTTCATTTATAAACGACCATACCAGTTAGCTACAAGAGGAAAGACTATCTTAAGTTTCAGTCTAACAATAAATCTTTCTTATAAGTCCATCAAAGCAGTCCCTTCGAGTCAATCAACAAGGGACGTTAAACAAATTTTATTATACATTGAATTAATTGTATTTTATCTTTGTCACGCAGCAAGCGTATTTCTCAAGACCACAAATAAATTCGTTTCCATCAATTACGTGTCCGTATCTGAAGTCAATGCTCGATATATCGCGCAATCGATTAAACCGGGTGCCGTGGGTGTTAAATTGTTCGTGTGTCTGGAACTGTGCTAGAAACACGTGGCCCCTGCCTCAGGAGACGCCCCTTTCATCTAATCGTTGCACTGATAATGGATTATTCCAATCAAAGAATGGAGGGATCAGTGGCGTCCTTAACACAGCCATAATTGCGTACCAGTAATTGTCACGTGCAAGTCCTAATAAAATATAATTTTCCATCTTACCCTCTCTCGTTTCGCCACCTTTATTTACGTTCTCGTTCAGATTTTCTAGTCGAACCAAGGAACCGTCCATTTAGATGCCCGCGTCATTTGAAGGACTTGGAGAAATTTATATCTCGGAGGAATTGGACGAGTTCACTCTTTCCCAACGTTCAACTACTGGGCAGGAGAGTTCAAGATCAAAGTTCCGCAGGATTTATCCGGCTACGATAAGTATCCTGAAACGGGACTCCGAGCTCCTTACTGGAAGGATGAAGCAACAAGTGGCTTCTTAGTTCGAGCAATCTTAGCTCGATGTTCAACAAGTGTTTTCCGAATGGATGCATGTCCTCGGAATTTCACACAGGAAATTTAGCAGAAGCACCCACTTGCCACGAAACGTCTCCTCCATTCTCGTGTATTCTATTTTCACAATGGATTCTATATTATTCTGTATATATTTCATCGAGATCTGCGCAACTTTCGCATAGACAGCTTGCACTGTACCTACTCTTCAAACTTTAAATACAATCACACATTCCCAACGAAAGATCGCGGTGACTCAGACTCTCAATTATTTTAACGAATTTAAGTTCACTGGCAGATACAGGAAGAAGTTGAAACGACGGGGGTTCGTCTTAAATAAAGAGTAAAAATATACCATCGATTTTTACGTTCAAGTTAACTGCACTATTCAGCTGGTACAAAATTATATTCCACTCTGGTGTCTCTTATCAGAGAAGTGTTCACGATATATTTATACGCGCGCAGTGTATCTGTTCCGGGAACTGCAGGAGCGCGGGAAGAAAAAGCTCGATAGTGCCGGAGTGACAGAGACGCCAAGAATAACATTCTTTTATCACGAAATCCAATATGCGTCAGTTATGTTTCCGATAACTACATATTTCGCCCGAGTAACGTGGTTGCGCTACAATTTCCACCCCCGTCCACCCCTCCCCGATCTTTTACGTAAGCGCGACAAGGGAAGAAAAATTGAGTTTCATGGGCGAATAACAACGGACATAAAACTCGTTAAACAATTTCTTTCGTTACGTGCGAGTCAATTCTCCATTAAAGAGGAGACGAAAGAGAACAGGGGTGTGTGGAGGGGGAAGAAAAGCGTTCTCCGCGGTGAAGTGTATCATGGTTTCCTCGTATTATCGCGGAACAAAGCGTTCCTAATCCACGAAGGTAGTGGAGAAAAAAGGGGGAAGAAAGGAACAACGACGAGAAAAAAGGGGGATCGTGGGTTTCGCGTGCCGTCTCTAAATAATAAAATAAAAACCTCGACCCTCTGGATCCTTGGCCCACGCTCAATCCCGACAGCAACAAGTTGATATCTTGTTCCCTCGAGGGCGCCTCGGGGGTAGGAGAACGTGGACTCGAGGCGGAGGGGGTCGGTCTGCTTCGGTACCGTCGTAAGAAAACGCTTTTCGTTTCTTTTTCCCACCCTCATCCCCCGGGGTTTGTCTCGTTCCATCAACAGGTTCCTTATCCGTACCCTCTAGCCCGGAAAATCTTCGAGGGAAGTTCCTTCGCCCGTGAAGGGGCTAAGAAAATTTGGTGGGTTGGGGGAGGGTGGGCTTCCTTGAGGCTCAGGAAGCGACTAAGATGTAAAGGGATGGTGTTTCCTTAGGGGTGGCAGCCGCGAAGACGATTCAACCTCTCGGCGTCTTGTAACCTGTTGGAGTCACCCCCGTGGAATAGGATAAAGCACTTTCTTAGCGGCGAGGGGGATGGGAGGCTGTTTTATGGTTAGTGAACGGGCGTTCAAGCTGTATTTACGAATCTGCTTCCTGTTTTCGGGAATGATGGGGCGACGCGCGTGTCGAAAATAATTGGCGAATTAGTTAATCGAGCGGTACTTAATTGTATATATTCAGGTAGATGATCGATGCTTTTAGGGTTGCCCGAACTGTATTACTTGCCATTTTTAATTAAAAATTTCTTTACCTAGATATGATTTTCTACTCTCGAATGCTAAGGAAATATTTTGAACTTCACTGTTATGTGACTCCTGGTGTATATCAGTATAATTTATTGAAAAACTAAAGAACTATTATCAAACATCTACTCGTTATCACACTGGGAAGAATAAGAGTGATGAAAATAAAATTTGCAAAAAATTTCTTTATAACCTTTATCAAAATTTGATAGAGTTTCAAAAGTTTGCTCTTCATGAAAGTGGCAATGACGAATTAATTAAATAAACGTGGCCACAGGAGTTGTTTTCTCTCATACATGTACTTAATTCAAAAAGTACCTATCTGAAATTACCATAAAGAATAACTTTGAGATTTGAATGAACAACTTTTTGCAAATAGGGCCAACACTTTTTGTAACATAAAGAACAGCCCAATCTCTCATAAGGTAAGTTTTACTATGCAAATGTTCATAAATATTCATAAGCACGCGTTTAAATGAAATTCACCGAAAGGAAACGCAAAGCCGTGAAAGAACTCGATAGATTACTTTCGCCGGCGCACTGTTTATCGGCCATGTAATGGTTAACAGGCCGAGAAAATCAGCACGGAGGGTGCTGTAATTAGCAGACACTTCCCGCAGGCTAAAGAAAACCCTCTGGAAGCAAGGGGATGAGTCCTCCTTAGGGGTGGGATGCCTCTAAGAAAAACCAAACTGCCGATGTCTTGTAACCTGTTGAAGCATCCCCCCAGGAGATAAAGTGCTTTCTTGGCAGAGTGAAGAGGGGAGGCGAAGTTTAGCCGGGCTTGAGTCTGAGAATCTTGAGATACTTGGGATAAAATCCATAGAGCGACATAGATAGAGCCCGGAGGAGGAAGGACCGAGAAAGAAGGGACACGAGCCGTGATCTTTCGGGGCGGAAAGACGCGATAGAGCGAATCCCCCAAGAGGGAAAGAGTGACGGAGGAGCTAAGAGCTCTTTGAAGAAGTGACACCTTTGTTTTCCCAAAGGAGGCTCGAACGTGTGACGAAGGGTTAAGCAGTCTCGAGGAAAATTGGCGTTACGAGGAAATTACGTGGAAACGAAGATAAAACCGCCCGACACCATGACGCTGCTGCTCGTGCTCGCACGAACTTATCGATTTCGTGCCTGTGGCCTGTCGGAGATTCACTCAACATCCGATTCTACAATATAGTTTCTACAATTCTGACAAAGACATATTACCCAGGAACTGTTGAAAACTCGAGGTTCTCGAACAACCCTTCTGCTTCCTCAATACAAAGTCTTATCTCCCAACTACACTGTCTATTTATACATCAAATCTCCTACGCGACTCATTCGCTCGTTCATCTTCCTCTTTCCCAAAGAACGCCCCTCCCCAACAAACTCGATTTCACCCGAATTCCCCGGCCCTGCCACAGAAATACGACGCCGATTAACAGCATCCGCGCCCCGAAAAAAAAAGGACATCACCTGGAGCTTCCGGGTCCTATCGTTCTTCCCAATAAAACGGACCACCTACGCCGGCGCTCGCGAATCCCAGCTTCTCAGCGGCGCGTGACTCTTAACCGGCTGCTGTTCTTTTTGTGCGCGACGATCCTCGAGGATCGGCCATTGTGCCATCCCCCCCCGGGTCGGGATAAATATTTAACAAGCCACCGGTGTGTCGTGCCGCTGCGCCGATATCCTCGAACAGCGTGCATCCCGACGCGTCCTTCCGGCCGAGGATGCACGCCGGGGGCACGCCGTGAGACGCGCTCGATCACGGTCGTTCCGCGGGGAGGAGAAGGGCCGCGCGGCGCCAGGTCGAGGAGCCGAGGGCCACGGCTCCTTTCGGATATATTCAAAATATGCAGAACACCGGCGTGTCGCTCGGGCGCACACCGACAAAAGGTCTACGCCAACCCGCGTACAGATAAAGGGAACTTTCGTTCGGGGCACGCTCGAGCGGCGGGGGTGTAGCAGGAGGATGGAGGGGGGGGGGAGGAGGGATGGCGAAAATAAGCAGCAGGAAAAGTGGAGATCGTCGATTCTGTTTGCCCACAAAACGCCGTAAACACGAGACGGGGACGGGGGCATTATGCGCCCTGGCCGCAGACAGACAGCCACCTACAAGCAGATGATGAACCGTCTTCTTTGGGAGTTTTCGGATTAGCGACAGGGCGGACATTATACCGCGGCCACCAGTCGATGGGGAGGGAAGAGAGGAGACGACGGTGGTGGCCGCCAGTAATTCGAGACGATGCTCCTCGCTCTCAGCTGCCATTCGGCAGATGTCGAAATTGCTGCGGCTCGCGGAGACAATACGGCGAAGATAATGGATTTAAGTCGAGAACAGGGCTTGGACATCTCCGGGAACGTATCTGTCGAGTCTCGAAGTAGGTCGAACGATATGGGGGCTGGGTGTTTGGGAATGGTGGTTAAGGGGAGGACGCGCGATTGATGGGATCGTTTGACAAGGCTGTTGGGTTGCTGAATGGGCTTGTGCGGGATCACGAGTCTTGATTCGTTCGTTCAGGATGAATGGTGCATGTATTGATGGTGCGTAAGATGACGTTTCTTGAAGCTAGCGGAAGGCATTAAATACTAGCTTCGTATTGGGTCATGGGTGGAGGTTCGATTTCGGTGTGCGGGGACATTTTGCGTCCATTGAAACGTCCTTGGTTTTTAAAAGAGCGATACTAGCAAGAGTAATGAGAATGGTTTAAATGGGCTCTACACTGTTTCCTTGACAAAGAGTGACCGCGGAACATTGAATAAATGATGAATGGTGGCTAATAAATTCTGTGAACATAATAGGCTAGGTGGACATTCAATACTCAATTCATTTAGCTTCGAGTAATTCCACAAAACCTCCTCTACATTAAATTAATTTCGCTGCTCCCGCACGGCCCGGATAGACACAGCTGTTTACATATCCAAACGGATCATTGTCGCCAGTTTTTAGCGCTGATGTACGTATCATTCGCATTGCTGTTGCACCGGCAGTTATCTATATTGGAAAGCATAATAAACGCTTTTAGATAACGTTATCAAAGTTTCAACAGCCTTATTCCTGTACACGTGCATTTGGGAATGAACAAGTACCAACGAGAAACCTTCATCCCCCTTGGCACGTTGGAAATTAAAAGAACACCGAGCCGAGGAAGAATCGCGACGTGAACAATAAAACAGAAGGAACGTCGGCTGTCGGTCGAAGGCCAACGAACCAGCCAGCGGAAGAGGAATCTAGTTCCGTTCCAGTGACACCGGGCGGTGAATTTTCAATATGCGCGGGGCTTTCTAAAAATCGAGGGTCTTTTGTGGCGTGCAAGCCAGCTCGAACGAGATTACTGAAGTGTGGTTATATGTTATATGAAAAGAAGCTCGCCGGGTCGGGGGGAGGGGGGGGGGGGGGTGCTGGCTCGGCTCCGCGGAGCGCACAATCGCAGGATAAACCGAAGACATAATGGCACGTATGACGCGGTGAAACTTCTGTGCCACTTCAGTTAACTTCTGAGGGAAGGCGGAACAAACAATCCTGAAATTAAAGTCACGGCGATCCCGCGGCGTGCTTGGAGCCAAGCTGTCAGGAGATAGAGTCAAAGGATCTCGTCCGGTACTGCGCGGATGTTGTGCCGTATACGTGTACGCGTGCGCGCGTATATCGGGGTCCGCGGCAGCAACCCTCGCCGGTGTTGTGTCGCCGGTTGTTTCTCTCTATTTACCATCGAGCGGAGAGTTAAGGGAAAGGAGGCGTACGGAGGTGGTCGGGGGAGGAAGAGGAGGAAGAAGCGGCACGCGGAGGCGCGCCATGGCGGGACGAAGACGAAGGGGCAGACGGAAACGCGAGGAGAAGAACCGCTGGATGATGGAGGGGGGGCGGGGGTGGGGGGCGGGGAGAGAAAAAGAGAGGCGACGACACGGCGGCCCCACTTCTACCTTCGGCTCTTTTCTCGAGCGCTCGTTTTTTCCCCTTTGTCCCGGAGCACGGAAATTAAGAGACTTCTCCCGGGGTAGTCCAACCCCTTCGAAGGATCCGCGTACGTGCACGACACCCACACAGGGGCCACGGGATCTCTGCGACGCGCACGCCCGCCCTACACGGGCACGGACACAGTGCCGGGATCGGCTCTATCCACGGGACCATGCATGTGCAGAGACGCACAACAGGGACGCGAGTCATTGTCCGCGGACACCTGTGGACTTACGTGCTATGCACGATGTAGCCACTTACTTGAGCGCCGCGCCGAGGAGAGAGAGAGAGAGAAAAAAAAAGAGAGCTCTCTTGCGCTTTTCTCCGCTTTTCACACCGGGCGGACTAAGCGCCCCCTAGCCCTATGTCTACAAGACTCGTCTCTCTGTCCCTCTTCAACCGGCCCGCGGGTCCTATCGCGGTGTCTTTCTCAGCCGCGGCACGCTCGGGGTTCTTAGCTCTTCTAGCATCGTGCTTCGTTTCCCACACCACCCCTCCCCGTCGGCCCGGCCCGTTGGGGCGAGAAAGTCGTTCAGGGCGTTAAATCGCCTCCGTCTCGCGCCATGCTTTGTAAACGGCCTCCACCCCCCTCTCGAGGATAAGATAATGCAAAGTGCCGCGGCGCTACCTACCTTACGTCACGTTAGCCGCGCCGTGTCGCCTAGATGTTCTCTCCACCGTCAGAGTGGTATCCTTTAATTAAAAAAGTTATTATCTTGGAAGAAAGGGGAGCGCGGGGCTGGGCATGGCCTGTTTATTCTTCTCAGTGTTTGCCGACTGTGGGAATGGGATACGCGAGGAAAAGAAAAGATAAAGTGGAGCCTCGCCTTCGAGCTTCGGGGAGGAATTGTGGTATTACGTTAGGAAAGGAATGGTGGATTTTTATACAGGCAGGCGATAATCGAGGGTAGCCGAATTTCACGTGTCTGATTTGATACCTGGTTTTGATAACGCTGCTGAATTATCGCGTATTAGTTAAATTGCGGATTTAGATGGAGCCATGGCAAGCTTGCCCCGTCTTTCAAGGGTAACCTCGCCACCCCAAGTAAACCGCACGGGTTATTACCGAGGGGGGTGACTACCATCTGCCTTCCACTACTTGCCAGTTCGTACACCTGGATGCATTGGCGCCAGTCCAGGGTTTAGGGTCCTTAACAGCGACCTGGACGCCAAGCTTCTGTTCGGATTACTTGGAATCGCGCCTAATAAGGAAGCTGCAAGTGCTGGAGGATGTGTCTAGCTGATCGAAGGTTTACTTTTAGCGAACTGATTCTAGTCCATCCACTGTAATTTTAGAGTCTGCCTCGTTAACTCCTCGAGTTAGACGATGTCTGAGTCTTAACTAAAATTAATTTCTTGACAATGCAACAACGCCTACTGTTAGCTGACCTTACCTTCCTATTCAAACTTCTCAATGGGCACATTAACTGTTCCCAATTACTGGGGTCAATTGGCTTTAATATTTTGCCTAGGCCGTTGCGTTATTGTCCACTGTTTCAGGTTAAATTTTACAGAACTAATCTTCACCTGAGAGACCCTATGTCTAGAGTATGTATCCGGGGGAGTGCAGACCGTATAAGCTTCTTTGGCACCTCTGTAGAGGCATTCAAACAATCAGTGATAACCACTTTTCGTACGCCGTCATAATCGTTGGGGGTAATCGCCTTCGGCCTTTCTTTTCGTTTTCGCTCCGTTTTTATATGAATTATCTCGTCTGTACACTATGATATTGTACTTTCTACTGTATATACTAGGCTTTGTCCCGTTAATAAATAAATAAATAAAATATTACAGAGCGCTACTAAAAGAATATTACGCTTCAGCATGTCGCGCAAGATGCGCATAATATTCAGGGCAGTTCTCATCAAGCTTGAGCACATAAACTATGAGCCGGATATAGCTCAGACAAATACTTCGAAACAGATCACACGAACGTATAGATAGAGCAAAGCAACAGTTGCACACGTTTCCTTGAAATCAGCGCCCTTACAAAATTCAAGAACCCAATTCGACAAGAAGGAAAGCTATTGATCACCACGTCTATCCATTTCCGAATCCTCCTCGAGAGGACAATGAACCACGTGGTTCCGCAACTAAATTTCGTAAACAGGAAATCAATATCGCCCAGAAGGAGCCGCAAGAGTCACTTCCGTGCCCGAAAAAAAACCGCTCAGGGGGGACCGACGTACAAAACCCTCTCGACGCTTTAAAAACAGGATTGTCCGTGGGCGAAGTATCTACGCCGTCGTCAGCGAGTGTATTTGATGAAATGCGAAAAACCATTGCTTAATTATTCGTAATACCCGTGGCAACGAGCACCATGGGCCGTTGAGTTCGCACGGTTTGAGAGAGCGATGAGTAGCGGAGAAAACAAAAAAAAATTCATACACACCGGTACGCACGCGCGTACGCGTGAATTTGTTCAGTTTTGTACACACGCGCATCGACGCATATTTCATACGTGCCTGCGTTCCGGGGGTTGGGGGTGCGGGGCAGGGATGAAATAGGAAGCGAAGGAGAGAGAGAGAGAGAGAGAAGTGGAGAGGCGAGAGGGGGAGAGGAACAGTAGGTGTCCAGTCGATCTGGTTGGCCAGGGAGTGAAAACAAAAATCGAGGCCGAACCCGCAGATACGCGGTTTTTGCAAAATTACGGGACCCGCCTCGTGCCTTCGCGCGCCCCCGTAAATCAATCGCCGCATCGACGTTTGTATATATTTTCCGTTAATTATTTTTATTCACGGTGCTGCGCGTAGGAACGCCCAGCACGGCCAGAAGGCTCGATATGCGTGCACCCACCATCGTGCTCGATTTTTCTCCCCTGGCGAACGCGCGCCCACGCACCCTCCCCCCCCCCCCGGCTCGCGTCCAGGAGAATTCCAGAAAACATGGACGCGTGTGCGTGCGTCGAGCGCGATGCCGTCTTCATCTCGCCCCCGCGTCTCCGACCGAAATATCCATCTCTCTTTTTTTTTATGCCGTCTCTCGACGCACGCTCGTCGCACTGGCCGCCGTGCGTGCACGAGCGCGTCTCCTGTTTTCCAGCGGAGAAAGGGTCCGCGCGAGGGGCAGGGTCTGGATTCGTGAAATTTGCACATTTATTCGTTTACCGGCATACAATCGAGCTTAAAACTCGGCTGAGTTTGTATGAATGCGTGGACACTGACGGCGTATGCGCGCCGCCACGCAGGAACTTCATCCCTTATTCATAACCCTTCGAAGGGCTTGATGGAGCTACGCGGCTCGCGCAACGCACGGACCGTCAATCTCTTTCTCTCGTTCTATCCTTTTTTCCCCAGCTCGCTCGCCGTTGTTTTCGCGCACGACGCGCGGCCAGGACCGCGTGTACTCCCTGAAACGCTTCATTTGTCGGCCAACATTGTGTAATATTCTTAACAATCTTTCCCGCGCGGCCCCAGCAACGGTGCGGGGATAATTCGGGGACGGGTGGTGAATCTCGTGCTCGGTTGACCGGGGTGTAATTTAAATCCGCGAGGGCTCGACTGTGGCCACCGGGGCCACGCCGAGTGTATGTAGAGTGAAGTTGAAAGGAATATTTTTCTTCAAGACACTTCGCTTGCACTTTCTGCTTTTTTTTTTCTTCATGCGACGATTATTACTTGTTGGCTTTGCCCCCTTTCGAGTGGGGGAAGTTGAGGTTACGTTAGTGATATGCACAACTTGCAGCATTGTTAGGGGGGTTTCTGATAGAAGAACACTGGTGGTTGTAGATGGTCTTTTCACATGTGAATAAAGTAGGAGGGTATAATACGTTAAGCAGAGGTAGAATAGATGGAAGTGGTATGAATATACTTGATCGACATTATTCTACCGAGGGAAGAAATTGTTTCATATAGGTACTTATGTATAGAGGTTGATCCTCTGTGCTTATTTTTAACGACGTATCATCTGCCTGCATCTGTGGTTTATTCGGTACAAAACTCATCAGGGAACTCTGAACTCCCTCTTCAAGTAATACTCTTAGTAGAAAGTTGCTCTCTCTACGATACTATCGCAATTATACATTTTATAGAGATATAAAAATTTAGTGGCGTGTTGGTTGATGCATCATATAACTGTTCTCTGAAGTGGTAGAAACGTCGGAAGAGTCAACACCGAATTTATAGCGACGAGTGTGGCCAGGTCGCCTTAATTCGCGAAGGGGGCCGAGGGACACGGAGGGCAGCTGCTAATTAACGATTCAATCGTTCGCACGGTCGCCCCGATAGTTTAATTGATTCCGAAATAGTTGCCAGCGCGGACGGGCCGAGGCACAGCTCGGAAATGAACCTCCGCGCCACCCTCGTCAGGCATCCTGTGGTCAGGAGATCCGGCAAGAAATAAATTACCGAACAGCTCACGGCTCCCAAGAATGTCCACCCTTCTTCACGACCGCCGTCGAAAATGCTCGCGAAACAATCTCGACGCAGATCGAACGACTCCTCGTTCTTCGTTTCCCTCCAATCACCCCTTAACCACTTTGATGGGGCGACGACGAAGACGAGCTTCGATTGTCACTTCCGTACGATAGGGGGAGGAAAACATGGAGGGGAAGAACCATGCCCCTGGGAAGAGTAATCGATTTAGTGCATATACAGAATTTCAAAGTCGATAACCAAGGGTTTTCGATGGGTTCCAGAGTCTTCAGCGAACATATTGTGGATGGAATGATCGCGATGAGTATCACGAAATTGGGGAGTTTTCCTTTTTCATCGTCTAATACTGCGCTTCATGCAGTATTCCATGGATATTCGCTAAAATAAAAAGGACCCTCGACCAAGAAAGTTTGAGGAGCGCCGCGAATTGTAATACCTATTAACGAATGCCAGGTTGCGTTAGATCCTCTCTAACTTATCATAACTAAAAAACTAGAGCCCGCACGGCGCATTCATTTTTCACGTTCCCTGCTCCAGATTTCGCCATTTGAAGTATCGATACAGAGCTACGGAGTCGCCACGCGCAGCCGAAAGGAGCGATCTCTCGGCTTCTCGGCGCGGACGATGATGTTAGCCGGAATATTTGGGAAATCTGACGAGCACTCGAACGATAGCCGGCGGTAACAAGGCCTCGGTCTGAAGGGGCGAAGTTGGTCATAACACACGTGTATCATTACACGCTGGCGGAGTTGCTCGAGCTTTTTCGACTTTTCCCCGGCATGCACGAGAGAGCACACCTTGCCCGCCCGATTCCTCCCGACTTTCCCTCATACGTGGCCTATCGCTCGGTGCGCGAAGCAATCGCGGCTCATAGAAACGTTCCGCCGCCCCGTTTTCTGTGTACACTTGGAGTCCACTTCGTGTACCTCGGGGCGGAGAAGTATCGCGGCCAGGCCCAGAGTTATCGCGTGCTGGGCTACACGATACTTGGACGTTCTCGGTCGAAAGGGTATTTCCACTGCACGGCAAGTAGACGAGGTTTAGGCTTTACAAGGGCGTTTTCAAAGTGAATTCCTCGAGGTACTCGCGATTCGGGCGAGGATCGACGATGCACCCTCTTTTCTGGATCTCTCTCGACTTCCATGCTGGTATACAGTTCTCTCCCTCTCTCTCCTGCTCCCTTCGCTCAGGCGGCCTCCTGTTCTCTCTGTTTCTCGGCAGTCCGCCATCTCTTCATCGCCTTCAGACTGTGTGCCCACGGTCCCGTCGCCGGCCGATCGCATCGGCCATCGTTGTTTAATAAAGCCGCAATAAAGGCGCTGCCCGAGACGAGTCATCTGATCTACCGAGCGTAATTGCGAATAATCCAAGTGTACACAACGCGTGTGTTTGCGAGTATCTGAAGAATGCCCGCGCGTACGTGTGTGAGTGGGAAGGAACGTATGCGCCGTGTTGCCGAGCCCAGGCCTTTGTCAAGCCGGCTCGGTGATATTAGTTCTCAAAGTTTCCGCATACCGTTTGACAGGCTGCACGGCCGGGAGCTTTAAATATTACTAAAGTTGTCCGACACTTTGTTTCGGGCGACATAAAATTGCCTCTGGCCTCTGCGCAGCCTGGGCCACCGACCAATGCAGAGGTCGTTAGGAACAGCGTAGGTTGAATTGTACATTATACCTGTGGTATAAGAATTTCTGGCGATGGCCGAAGGGAAACGACACCGAACATGGTCAGACATCAAGCTGTTTCCAATTATTCATTCATGTAAAGACACCTTTCTTCGATTCTACCACCAATACTTTCTTCTTCAAATCCTAAAATCCGTTGAAATCATCAACCACGCTCCCATCAGCCCCCGCGACGTCCATCGCCTTCGCTAACATCATTCCAGAATTCATTGAAATCACAAATACGAAGGCGAGCAGCTCTACGGTGCCTCGGATCGTTCGATCATGGAACGATAGAAAAGTTTTTGATCGCGCGACGCGGCCATCGGGAAGCATCGGGAGACCGGCGAAACGATTCGAGACGGTCTGCAATAATTATCGAGGGGGGGGTTGCGGGGGTGGACCGGGGAAGAAGAGAAAAAGGGAACGGCGAAGGGAGGACGAAAGGGCAACGGGAAAAGGGACAGAGAGGCTGGTGCGCGCGGACAGAAAAAGAGAGGAAGGCGGATAGAGAGAGGCTGCGAGGGATGATGAAAAGTTTGACCGGACGCAGCGAGCACAATGCACCGTGGTCCACCCTCCGCCACCCTGCCACCCCGCCACCCCCCCCCCCCCCCTCCCCTCGACCCATCCACCCCATAATCCCACCCGCATTGTACGACCAATCAATATTGTTTTATACCGCGAGTCATGAGACGAGCCGGCCCCGATGGCTCGACCGTTCGTTCGTTCGTTCGACGCTCCAACTCTTTCTCCTGCAACTGCCGATGCACTCGCTGGATCTCCCACCCACCCGCGCCCGATGCCCCTCGCCGCCGAACCCCGGCGAAATTCCTTCGTATTCGACGCTGGATTTTCCTTCCCGATCGAACGCCTCTGCGCTCCATGGTTCTTACTTTAGAATTTCAAGACTTCCCGTATCTGGACGAAGCGCCGTTTTGTTCCAGAGGGTGGGGTGGGATTGATCGGCGGATACACTTCAGTTCTGGATACTTGGGGCGCCCGGTGTTCCTTCCCCCATCAGTCTCCCCCCGCTTTTCCTTTCGATTCCCGTCGATCCTTCGTTCTCTTCCTTCTCCCATCATCGAGACGCCCCTTGACTCTCGTGCCCGTCTCGCCGCGGAATTACCGATTTTATCATCGCGGTATCGGCGGCGTTTCACGGAGCGAACAATATTCACGGGGCATTGAGCAAAGAGCCCCGCGAAAACAGGCGATTCCGTTCGATAATCCATCCAGATGGGTAATGCAATGCGCCGCGGGGCGATTGGACAGGCGCTCGATCGAGCGTCTTGTCCGCGGCGGCTGGATCGACGGGAGGACGAAAGAAAACGCCGACAGCCGCGCGCGGGGCCGGGCCCGATAGTAGCGGTGACATTGGGTTTTCTCCGTGGACGCGCCTGAACGCGAGCTGGCTGGTTTGTCTTTATGGCGATGACGAGAGGACGCGCAAGAACGGCGCACAATGTGCATCCGCTTGGCTCGCTCGACGAGGAGGATACGTTTCGCTCGCTCGATGACGCTGATTCAGGATTACCCTCCTCCCCCTCTTTTAATTATCTTGCCTCTTCTCCTTCCTTCGCCCGTCACGGCGTCCGCGCCGCCGCGCCGTCTTTTCTGCCGCCCTGACGACGGGGACGGACAGAATGGTCCGGTGCACGGGCGCGATAATGAATTATCTTCGAGAGCACGCTTCTTGGGGCAGGAACCGGAAATATCGTTCGACGATAGCGGCGATATCTCGCAAGAACCGTCCAGTTCTCCGCGGCGATATTCTTCTCGGGCCTTTTTTTTCCAACACCTACGACTCCCGGAATGCGGCGATCTTTGCCCGCGGTTCCTTGCCCGGTTTCGCGATGGAAACATTTAGTGCGATAGATGGGAAACGAATGCCCGAACTGGAATGACTTCCGTTTCAATTATAGAGGAATATTGCCAACGAAAAGTGCCATTGTAATTCGGAAGTGATCTTTCTAGAGGAACAGGCAGGCGAGTGCCGTTTGGCGATGACGGATTTCAATCGATCGATGAAGACGGTACGTGGAGGAGTCATCTTCACGTGTCCGACACTGACGACTCATAAGCCCACGACCACATGACACACGCGTCACGTAATCTCGGTTACGTGCTGAGTAATCGTCTATGTGTGAACGTATTTCTCCCTCATACCGACGCAATTCTCCGTTCCCTCCCTCCTAAACACACCCTCGGTGCCTACGTAAATAGATTCCCCGTCCAGGAACGGTGGTCATCATACGACATTCGTTGTTCCATCGTCTAAGTACTCTACTTAGTTTCACAAATTACCGCGGGTGTGTAAACCCTGACGCGCATTCCAACAATTCCATCCTATCCTTCTTGATTTCTAGTTTTTCGAATTTTATGTTAGGTGGGTTTGCAAGCTGGTTAATCCAACTAGTCGAGGACGAAGTAGATACCTTGAAATTAATTTTGAATTCTTCATTTGACTGTGAAAAATTTGACTTCCTTGTTATTCCCCAAAATATGGTAATAAATTTCTTGAGATGTTATTAGAGATCACATGAAATCTTCCTTCGCGAATGAAATCATATTAGCTTTCACGACTCACGTGGAGCAGTGCGATCACCTTCAAGAATATCAATGAAGACTATTCGGACTACGAATTCTCCAATCCTTTATCCCTTCTTAACTTAACTGTAACCCAGCAACACCTATCTTTTATCCTCCCCCCATCTGCTCATTAAAAGAAAAATACACTTACTATCCCGAAGGAGGCTTCTTGATTACAATTATATCGATTTACAATACCCTTTGCCCGCCAATCAGCTCCGAATCGCAACAAGTTAATCTGTCAGTCATCGAGGAGCGTCCCATCGGTAATCAATACAGAGGAAAATACCCATTAGCCAAGTAACCGTCTCCGAAATTGCCGATCAAGTTGCCCGTGCCTCATCTTCGGAAATAATGCACTCTGGAGTATCCAGCGGTAATATCATCGCGTGGGCGCAGTATTCGATTGCGCGTGACCGGGATCGATTCTTCGGCATCCATCTCGTAAAGGACTGGCCGCGCTCGGCGAGCGGCTCGCGTGCAGGCTGCGCCGCAATTATCCGGATCCTTTATACGTTGTTTCGAAAGTCGCGGCTGGAGGTGGAACGGGGACGACTCCAGGGCCCCGATCGACCATCTATGGAGGCCCAGGGACCGAAGATCCGGCCCCGTTCGTGGCAATGGGCGTACGAACGACGCGACGCGGATAACGGCGATCGCTCCGGAAGAACGGGCGCCGATCGCCCATTGTCGCGTTCACCATTCTCGACGGTCATTCAGCGTGCATTGGCTCGCCTTCGTTCCCGAAGCGATTTCCACGCACTTACACGCATTCGCCGTGTCACCGTTCCGTTCCCGTTCCCGTTCCTCGGCAATGCGAGTGATGTAAGCGCCCCACCTGTCTGGGATTCAACGCGTTGCCACGGGGCCGCTGGTACCCTGTCACTTCCGGCGGTTGTCTCCTCGCGGTCGGAATTGTTTAACGGCTTGTCGAAGGGGTTTGTTTTCTGACCTTTTTGGCTTGGACATGTCAATTCCGCTGGGTGATGGAATTACTATATTGATTATTCTTTGTGTTTAGGTTTCTTGTGTTAGTAAACATGATTTATGGGCGAAGATAGAGTTAAATTTGTAGATACATTGGGCTCAGAGTTACTGTGATTTTGTTGAGAGTAATGACTGTTGTGTCAAGCGTTTAGTTGAAGTTTAAGGATTAATTGCTGAAACATGTTGTGGCGAAGTAGAACTGCTATTAACATTTTTCAGATTCACTCTTTCGACTGACACAGATGGTCATTAGTAACTCTCTAACTACGCGTTCGTTATAAGGTGTTGAAACATCAGCATTCTGTACAACCCATTTCCATCATCCATCGTGCCTGATCGACTTTTCAGAACACTCCAGAGGTATGCTAGTTCGCTTGTAAATTTTAATCTTCCAGAAGATATTTTCCAACCACTTGTGCGTTGATTTCTTTCAGTGGGGCTTCAAAATGCCTTACAATTTGGGAACCAGTTTCGTTCTCGCTTAGACCCCAGTGGCAGTCGCAACCGCGAAAAACGTTCCGCCCTGTAATGGTTCCTCGAAACGCGCGGAAATTTCAGAAAGCCATTAACCCTGTCGAACCGGTGGAACGACACAAAACAGGGGACGCGTTGCAGGTATTCACTCGTCCCGCTGTTTTACGATACATTTCGGGTCGAGGAACAATAGAGGTGTAAATCGATGTATTTCGATATCAGAAATTGCGATCGGAGCAAGGTCGTGCGCCACTAGACGAATCTTCATATTCCCTTTCGGGGTCACTGTCAAACTCAACGAGCGGCATTTAGAATCCTCGATCATTCATCGCTCCTCCACATTCTCCGAGATATTAAATTTGAGAATAATTTTTTCCCGCCTCTCTCACCCCATTGCAAAAGAAAATCCTCGTTCGGAATGAAATATATGGACACAAAAAACAGATCAGACATCCCTTTTCCCTACATCGAAGCTCCCTCGAGACCAAATTATGGCGCACGTTAAAGCCACAATGACCACGCCACGTTCCACGCCCTCTTTTCACGATCCACCGATTTTCGTTGTTAAGCAAGAGACCAACTGGTATTTCCGCGATATCTCCGAGGACTCCCCGCGATCGTTGCCTATTTTGGCTCGTCGTAATAAAATTTACCACGGTCTCCGTGGCTCATATGCATAATCGACGCGAATCGCTTTTACTGAGCGCGCGCGCACACACGCCGCGTTAACGATGCTCGACGACGCGTAAAATCAGGGGCGATAATTTGGAATTAACCGAATTAGTATGTTATGGCTTTGTAATTGCGTTACAACGCTCTGGGCGTGCGCGTGCGCTGGCGGGCGGCCGTGTAAACTCGATAAAAGAAAGTGTTGTTGTGAACTCGCCCGTACAGCGGACTGTCGCTTTTGAAAACGTGTGCGGCTGTTCGAAATTCGCGGGACCACTTGGATGCGGTCAGCGTGTTATAAATTCGATTATTTCATTAACCTTGTTGGACTTCCACTTTAATTTACACACCTGCATCCTCGATACATGGGTTTTTTTAGCGGTATGTCAACCGCTATTACATTTATGCAAGCAATGTGGAGTGGAAGATGTAATTACAGACGTGTTCCGCAAGCTTTCGCCATCCTTGGCGTCATTTGCACATCTTACCCTGTGTTTTTGTTATTAGATATCGCAGATTATATACTTTTTACCGTGGACCAAGGAATCTTTCATTTAATGTTAATTTTGTAAAGTTTAATTCGGGTAAGCACAGTAAGTGGTTTAATAAATGTGTCCAGATAAATTATAGAGATTTTTGTTGGGTTGTTGAAAAAACGCCAAGATACACTGATTTTTTTTTCTTAATATTAATCGTGGTTCCTTCTTTGATTGCAACTTTCAATTAGTCTTATTCAGAGTTACCTAGGTACCTATATATTTCTACAGTTGTCTGATTTTCCAATAAGAACTCAGAATAAGGAGCACCTTATTATTTATCGAACTGCGAGCCACCGTTCGGAACGCTTGATGCTCGCTGGTTTCGATCAATACTTCCTGCTCAGGTAAACAATCCATATTTTATTCCCTGTTAGCAGTTACTTAAAAAAAGAAACCTCTCGTGCTGCTTCGATAAAGTATAACCTGTTGGAAGTCTGTTTAGTGAATACTGTTCGGTTAATTCGTGAAAAGGCCAGACATTCTACTTGTTTATAAGTAGTTAAAAATTTCTTTAAATTGATGGAATCTAATTGATATGAAGTGTCTATTATCCTGAATATCTTACGCCCCCTATTATGCATCATTTTCATATAATTAACCATCCCTATGAATTTTTCATCCTTTAGAATGAAATCACAGACCATAAGCTTCTTAAATTATTTTTAAATAGCGTGTTTGGTATTATTCGTTTGGGTCATAGAATGTTACTGAATGTATTCAGTCGCCTCAGACTTGAACCTTTGTAGCTTTCAAAATGAATGTACATTTAGAGAGGAATGCGTAAACAGGAGTAGGCAAGATTTATGTGATTCGCTTCTTTACTTTATTTAATATGATTTCTAAAGCAATTTTCTGATTCTACTTTATCGTGGAAATTATATCTCAATGAGCAATGTTTCAAGGCAAGGTTCCTACAAAACAAATAAAGCAATCACTCAGCGTAATGCATTCCTTAGTTTCATATAACCTAAGGAGATCGTAGAACTTAAGTACAATTGGAAGCTGGGAACGTAATCGAGTTTGAAAGCGACTTGTACGTCGATCTGTGAATCTCTGGGGCAGAACCCTTAACGAGAGTTTGAGAAATGTTACATACGTCGGGGTCAATCGAGGGTGAACCGTTTCATCTTAGGCAGATGTCGATGTGGGACACGAGAGTTGTAACGCTAATCCTTCGTCTCTGGGAACTTGCTGTGACTAATCGCGGGTTTCTGCGATCCTTGGGAAGTTCTATCGTGGGAACAGCGAAGTGTCATACACTTCGTGAATTTCCAATAAAATATTACTTTTTCGAGTGCACTGAAGCGAGTTGCATCGACTGGTTATTCATCTTCAATTTCCTCGAGCCGATTAAAATCAGAATATTAAAATGAGAAGCTTCTAATTCGTCAGTAGGTACGTGGCTTGTGATTAACTGGGGAAGTGTTTTGTGATCTAGAACCTCTCAGTTCTGCGATCTGGAGCTACTAAGAGGGTGGGTGCTAAAAGTTCATCAAGAAGAAAGATCTGCACGAGTAAACTGTTTAAGTAAATAGCCAAATGAAGGGTGCAAAATAAGCGTTAGGAATGCGATGAGATATTATTTCTCTAAAGGAAAACATTCAGGCTGTCCATAAAGCAGAGCCACATAAGTTTCAGAAATCAGCGTCAACCAAATTAAAAAGAATATTTCCTCGAATCTGTAAGAAAAATCTCAATGCACGCGTCGACTATGCGGCGAAAGAGTCGACCAATTAATACCAATCGCTCGTCACCGCGGAACGCGTACGCGCCAGAGGCGCCCGCGAATAGAAAATTGGCTGGGCAAACAACTCGCGAGGAAATTGTAACCAGCAACCGCGAATAATGCATTGGGGACAAAAAAAAAATAGAGAGGAACTGAAGGACACGAGCCGAGGGATTTAATATAACCAGTGTCGGTCGCATTGAGTAGGGAAACGAGCACCGATACTCGGCGAACACCTCTCCCTCGACGCGCTCCCGCGCAGACGAGAAGCTGGCACGATAATTGAAGCGCGAAAATCCTTCGACACCTCGACTCTCCTTTAATCAGAGACGCTCAAAAGGATCCCCGGTGCTCGACGGGGAGAGGAGCCGGCCCGATGAAATTCAGAAAACCGATTCTTATTCCTGGAGGAAGAGGCGAGAAAAGCCCGCCCCCGTCCACCCGTCCGGCTCTCAGGCCAGCCGTTGGCCCGGAGTTCCTCAGCCGCGGGTTTCAGGTGGCGCAAAAACCCCTTTGATCTGGAACAATCGGCATAGCCGCGGATGATCGCGCTCGTGGGCGTGGAATTCGGCGCCTGACGAGTGACCACTCGTGGATTCGCGACGAGTGTCTACCGAAAGCAAAGGGAAACACTCTTTCCGCGTCGTTTGGTCGTTTCAGCAGGTGATCGCTGCGCGTCGAGGGGTACACGGGCTCGGGGGATGGCGGCCAGAGCCGAGTTGCCGCGGCGGCCGGGAGGATGGGGCTGGCACGGCGGAGGGGCGGGTGCTGGGGGGAGGCTGAAAGGGGGACGAGAAAGAGAAAGGAGTGGAAAACAATTAAGGGAAGGCGAGGAGAGGGCGCCTTGTATGATAATGCGTTGTAACCTCCGGCAGAGGAGGAACGATACGATGAAGAAGGAGGTGGAGACGACGACGACGACGACGACGACGACGACGACCACCACCGCGGGAGGTGGAGGAGCAGGTTGTCGAGGATGAGGCCGGATGAAGCGCGGGAATGGAGGGGCGGCCGCGAGAAGGGGGTTGGCGGAGGTCGTGGTTCTTACTTTGCATTCCTTTGTGTGTCCTCCTGAGCCCTCCATCCACCCTCCTACCCAGCCGCGGTTCGTCCTCCTTCCTCTTCAAGCTTGAACTAACGCCCGAGGTTTTAATGCACTTGTCTACTCCACATACCGTTCATAAAGACATATATGCCGTCTGTTGAACGAGTGGGCCGGAGGACCGATTCTTGGAAAGAGGAGCGAGACAGAGGGAAAGAGATGGGGGATGGAAAGATAGAGGAACGGGCTGCACGTGGAAGAGGGGCGCGGAAAGGGGGTGGAAAAGGGAGACGGGCCGCGCGGTCGGTGCGCGAAGAAGAGGGTATACGGTGCCCGGCAAAAGAAGAGCCACGAGAAAGAGGACGGGTGAGCGTAACGATATGAAATGCATTTTAAATTCTAAGCATCCGCCCGCGTCATGGAAAGACCTCGGCTCTTTGCTCGCATAATCCTGCCGGCGATGTACAAAAGTCGAAAAAGAACGGCGGAGAGCGCCGAAGAATTAAAGTGTACTGGTCGAATCAGACCTTTGCCGGTTGCCATCGCGGCCTGGGGGCAAGAAACTTTCGTCCGGCATCCCCTGCCAATGAGATTTAACTCGCGACTCGTTGTTACATGCCAATTTTCATTGCAACGATATTTCCAATACACGTCAAGTGTTTGTTGTTCAGATGGAGATTCAACATTTAAGGGTTGACAGAGGGTGTTGACGGGTGGTAAGAACTTTCTCGAAGGGGCTCGCCAGAATTTTGGTTAAATGTTTCGTTAACATAAATAAAATTATCTGGGTCACCTAAAATATAGGGATATTGTATAATAATTAAAAAATGAATTATAAGAATTAAGATAAATCCTAAAATATCCTTAACTGTAAAGTATACATGGAATGGGATTTTATATTTATTTCTATTTGTTCCTAAGGGATTATTAGATCCTTTTAGGTGAAGAAAAAATAAGTGTATAATTACCTACTAGTACTATAATAATTAATGGTAGAATAAAATGAAATGAGTAAAATCGATTTAAAGTAGCATTATCAATAGAGAATCTACCTCAAATTCATTTAACTATTATTTGACAAATATAAGGAATAGCTGACAAAAGGTTAGTAATTATTGTAGCTCCTCAAAAAGACATTTAACCTCACGGTAAAACATATCCAAGGAATGCTGTTGCTATTGATATTAATATAATAATTACACCTATAATTTTGAAATTAATTTAAGGGGAAAATGAACTGAACGATGTTTATACATACTCTAAGGGTTGCACATGTCGGTGCAAGAGTAGGTAAAGTATTTGTTTGTTGGAAAGCTTTAATATTTTATTTTAGACGTTTTATAGGCATTATAGTATTGTCAATGAATACTATTGCTATGGATATGTATTTAATTGTTTATTGAGTTAAGATAAATCACTTGTGGCACTTCTCTAAACTAAACAGTTTCTCTCTAAGATCAATCGATCTTAAACTAAAACAGGGAATGCAAAGTTATTTGAAATATTATTACACAAGGAAATATAAATGTAGATGTCATAATGATCACGTAACACAAAACCTACACCCAAACAAAAACACGCATACGTGGCAGTGGATGTAAATTAATATCACATATATTTTAATATTAAAAATGTACCAGTTACGTATAAATAAGTATTAATGTACGAATTAAAAGGTGGAAAGAGTAAACCACAACATTTGCTGTTCCAGTCAACAAGTTTCATCAACCCTCAAAATTCGTGCCGGCAAGCTGTTTACATCCCCCAAAATAGGTCAATAAAAAATATTCAAGCGTCGAAGGGACAAGTGGAGCCAGAACATTCGCAACAGGAATTGCGAAACTTCACCGCGTGTCAGAAAAGTGGAGAGTCAAGCACGAAAGGAACAGAGGAGGCAAAAGTATCAAAACATCCAGACAGCTTTAACCAACGAATTCCTTTGTGCGCGTCAGATACATATACATTCCGCTCGTGTGTGTCAACGCGATACATATTTCATCGAATATAAATACTTGCACCCTCGTTTCTTCACAGTCACCGTAATCAATATGCATTCGCTTCTCGCGGATTTTTTTGGTCGCTTAATTTCATGTTTGCTACGCTCGCGATGATTTTCCGTCAATTTTCAAAGGACGAACTACCGTACCTCGACCATTCAGTTCCGGGACTGTACGAGTTTAAAGGAAACAAGCTTTTCAATATTCTCGTGATTGCTAATAAATTTATTGGAAACACATTTTGAACCGATTAACATATATTGTCAACTATTTCGAATCCTCAAATCTTGAAAAATAAAAAAATGTCTGACGAGAATAACGCTTGAGTGTATAATAGGGTAGGGGGTTGTTCGTGTTATCCTCGTTTTGCCAAATATTGCGTGTAGCTTTGCTTTGCGAAATTGGAACTGGCTATCTTCTCAATGAGGAAGGATAATAATGATAGAGCATACAGAAACACGATAGAAGAATTAGCTGACAGTTACATATTGAGGCATATTCTTGCATCCTTAATCCTCATAACTTGTTTGCCAATTCATATACGAATATCGAGGAAAGCCATTTTGTAAAATATTTTCACTGTTTAATTAAAGATCGACTCACCACTTGTGTCCCAGTATCCGCGCATCGGCCAGCACTCTGCTAGGGCGTCATTCGTCAATCTAGAAAAACATTAGAAAGAGGGTTTGAATAGGCGAGTGTCTGAGGGACGCGGTTTATTTCTACCGCGGCACGGTTGAAAATCCGTTAAACTGTTTAATTACGATGCAACAAGGTCAAGAGCAGCGGCATCGGAATTTATAATAATTTCGATTTTATCGAAAGCATCGCACATATTTCACCGAGCCGCATAAATTAATTTTGACGCCCGGCCGAGTCGGGTAGTTTTAATTAATTTCAAGTAATTTCTATTATTAAACCGTGTCACCTTCCGTATTATACAGTCGGTGACCCCCCGTTCCGGCCGGCCACTTCATTAAAGTCCGCGAATATTTATATGAAACAATAACAAAACGCTGAATGAATGGGGACGGGTACAATGACGCGATAACGAACGGGCCCCGATTATCGAGCCCCTATTACCGATTGTACGCGACACCGGCTTCTCGTTGCTCGTTCCGTGGTACATACGTGGTGCACACAACTGATTCGCGCTTCGAGCATTACCCGCGACTTATCCAAGGAGAAGAAGTAGGGACGTACGGGTGAGTAGTTTTTTTCATTTTTTTTTTTTCAGAAAGTACCGTCTCACACGCGCTTCGGAGTACAATGGCGAGGGGTAGGGCTACGAGGTTCATGTACGAACTGGTACACGCAGATTCAAAGGAGAGAGACGCGCGCTGGGGAAAGAAAGAGGACCGTGGAAATCCTTTTCATTCGGGGAAAAGAAAGCGGGCGCGAGATTCGCGCTTCATTCATGGGCCAAGTCTATGGGGCGAATAAGGGACTTCTTCTTCGAAATGTAATTAGCATGTCTTCGCACAACGGGCCAGACAATGCTGCCGTTTAATTAGTATGCGTCTCCGCGCCGAGTCCGTTCCTTCCCATCCCCCTTGCCGCATCCCTCCCCTCCTCGCCGCACGCTACCCCCGTCGTTGTGATACGGTGGTGTCCTTTACCCTCCCGCGGCGTAGACGACAAACGTACGTATAACGTGCTAGAACGTGCACACCCTCCTCGTGCAAATGCACCAACGAACCGTGCATGTGTGTGTTTACGCATCGCACGTTACCGCACACCGCACGCGTGTCAATGCGCGCGTAGTAGCGTGCGTAGCACGTACGCGGCGGTCGCGCGTGCGATCGCGTCGCTCTTATCGAAAGACAGAAGCACCCTACTCGCGCGTCCTGCCCGCGCCGATTTAAACCTAGTCTCATGTAGGGTAAATAGGGGAAAAGACGGGAAACAATTGCGTCTCGCCCGTTTTGGCAGGCCACTCGAATCTCCCGTTCACGGGTCTGCGTACGTCGGTGGGCTCGGCGTGAGTTGGGGGTGGAAGGTGGAAGTTCGTTTCCTCTGGCATCGCTGGGGCTGTTAGAGAATTGAAGAGTACGATGGTGCGTCAAGCAAGAGATGGTCATTTCGTTGGAGTGAATTTTTGGGGGCTCTTCCTGTGGCGATCCTCTTCCTGAGGATCTTTCGTTTCTTTAAGAATTTGCTCAATCAAGTACGGAGTCGCTCGAATTGGAGGCGCACTGTTGCTGAGTGTACGTATGAACGTTTCTCCGACGATAGTCGTGTGTATATGAGTTCGCAACGATGTAACGATTTCATAACAATCCAAGCTAATCGCAAGCTCGCTCCGTAATCGATAGACAGCAGACGATTATCTGCGAGTCACCCTTGCAGGAGCTAGAAAATGCAAAGCCCATTTTGCACGTCACGCGCAGCCTAGCGACGCTGAAATATTGTTACGTGTATACTATAATTAACACGATCTTGACGTAAACAGGCCGCTGTGACCGCGGTCCGCTGTTATTGAATCGTTATTTTTTGTTACGCCGAGAAGCGACCCCGCGGCCACGGTGTTCCCACGCTTCGAAGACTGCAGCTTAATGTCAGACACCGTGCAGCGAGCTGCTAGATGACGTGACGCGGGACTGTGACGCATTAACGCGACACGTCGATTCGCAATTACCGTGCGAGAATCCGTTCGCATCCTCGAGACAATTGCAGGGGCTGGCGAAGGACACCAATTGCTGTTGAGCCAACGACAGAAAGCTGCGCGACTTCCGGGACGGTAATATCTGGCGTTAGATCGAGCGGCGTGCACAATCATGCGTGATAAGCAGCATCGTTATCAAAGGAAAACATGAAAGCCTCTTTAGTGGGAGGCAGAGAGAGAGAGAGAGAGAGAGAGAGAGAGAGAGAGGGAGGGAGGGAGAGAGAGAGAGAGAGAGAGAGAGTGAATAGGAAAGGAGAGGAGGGGAACAGACGGAGAGGGAGAGATCGTAGCAATCGGTTTCTATCCGCAGTGAATACTAAGAAGCATAATTAGGCTACTCGCCACTTCCCTTGCAATTTAGACTACAAGTATCAATTTCTTGCTTTCGTCACAGTGCGTACAGTTTGCTTGGCCCCGCAGCACGGGCAACAGTCGAGGGGTTGTGAAAAAAACGAAATTGCCGACGAATGTGACAGGGCGAATCGATGGTGAGTGTTTACAGTCCACCAGCGTGTTACCCTCCGCTCTCAAATCACACATTAACATCCAAAGGAATTCTCAACGGCACAAAGCCTCTCGCGGCCTATTCACCCTAAGCTCAAACGTTTACACAGGCCATCTACGCCATCGCTTTTCAATCTCCGGCGATCGCCGGCGGGGGTGAAAGAAGGTCGCGGCATAATGCAATAACCCCAACAACGCGGCTGGAAATTTAATTGCGAGGAAAACGAGTGCCGGCACCGGGGGCAACGACACCCCGAAATCGCGCGATCTGGGTCAATGCCACGATTTAACGCCACCAGCCTTTCCGGGCGGGATCGAACGAATATTGAAATTGCGGGGACGCAACGAACTTTTGCATAATGAGTTCGCGGGTGGCGCGACCGCGGGGGCAACGCGTGCACGTATGTACACGCTGACGCACATCGGCCGCCCCCCCCCTCCTCCCCCGCGCCCCCTCCGAAGGCCAGCTACGCGCATGAATATTTTCATTTGATTGCGTTAATTAAACTGGCTGCCAGCCGATGACCTTTGAAGTTTACCGGCACGCGACACGCGCACACCAATTACCGATATTATTAATTGCAACGTGTTCCCCATTTTCGGACGGCGGCCGCCGCTGGTTGTTTTTCGTGGCCGCGGCAAGATAATTGAAGAAGCGCGGGAGCATCGAGCCCAGCGGCAATGAAGGGAGCTGTTTTTTCCCCACTCCCGAACCGAAACCTCTAATTTACTTGCAGTCGGAGTTCGGCCACCAATCAAATGCACTTCTACTTGGAATTTTCAGTTTTTTAATTAACTCCCGAGCCCTTCGATGGACAACCGGCCTCTGCGCGCGTCCCCGTACGGTGTGGCTCGAGATTTTCATAAGGAGGGGAAAGTATAAAGATTTCAGCTTTTAGTAGGATATAATAGGCGACTCACTATATGTTCCAAGTGCGATAACCTCGGCTTCATCCATTTTATAGTATCGCTTTTCTATACAAAAATGTGTATATTGCAATTGGCAATAATTAAGAAGACCAGTAATGGCACTGAATCCTAAAACTGCCCCAGCAGCACGGTAACCTTCCCTGGAAAAAGAAGTCCAATGAGTATCGTGCTTTCTCATGATCCGTACTCCATCGGAGAATTGATTTTCTTGCGATTAGTGGAGGGTAATTAGCGGCTGATAGCTGTCGCGTGTTGGTCGCGGTAAAAGTGATTTTTATCGAGGGAAGAATATTCTGCGGTCTGTTTTTAATTGTCAACGGAAGTGGAAGATTGCTGGGTGACTGATAAAGGCGATTTCTCAGCGCGTGACGCGCGTAAGGCGATTAGAGTGTCCTTACGCGATCGCGTTCCCTAATCAACGCTCCACAACTACACCGCTTGCCCGTGCACAGCGCTGCAGCCCGGCCATGCATTTCCGGTACGCGTCTATTTCAACATTATTCCTGCATTTCCGATGCAAATTTCATGCACAACGATATTAAAATAAAAGTACGTAGAACATTTCAACCGGGAATCCTTTCAACATTATTTTGCCCAATTAACTCGCGAAATTGTAAAAACGAGCGTGTAACTCTGATACCGAGCGCGGTAAGAATTTCTACGAATTCGGTGATTTTTTCCGCCCGGTATTCCATGTCAACGAATAATAAAATGATTCTCCCTTCGAAATAACATTTATTTGATAATCGAATATTTTCATCGGCGTGAAATAAATCTCCAACAATTCCGACGCAGTTTCGATCTCAGAGAGACGAAATAACGCGCATTAAAAACGGCTTGGGGGGGGGGGGGGGTGGTTTGGGGGAGGGAGAAAGGATAGTCTCACGGTGATAAATTCTTTCGACGCAGGGATTCCGTCGCTGCTTACACCCAATTTTCGTCTCGCTTTCGAGCTCTCACACCATTGCTTCCTGTTTCTCCATGCGACCAGCCAACCAGCGACGTTAGGGTGAAGCACTTACGGCACAATGAGTATGCAAATAGGCCGGCATTCGGCTACATTTGTTTCAACGAGCTTAGGAGGCCGCCCCTCCCCCTTCCCTTCCTCCATCGCGCGGCGGTTCCTTCGCGGAGGGTCATAAAAGTCTACCGCGTAGCCTCAAATCTTTCAAAAACAAGGGGAGCTGCCCTTTACCCTCCTCCACTTTTATTGTCACGATTTCATTTTCACGGCTATGCTGGGTGAATGGTGTTTGCGAGACGGCATCGCCTCTCGGCAGATATTTTGTTTAAATATCTTGGGCTCCGAGGACGAGCGAGAACAGTTTACGAGGGTTGTTCAGAAGTGGGGGTGAAAATGTGAAGAAAGTCACGGGGAATTTTCTTTTTGATGTTTTGTCAGCGTTATTGTGCTAATACGTTCATCTGGGTTTAGTTTTTTAGCGTGTTTTTATGTACTTGATTGCCAAGATGGCGGTTTCGATGTGAGAATGCAGTTTCACAGAAGTGTACGCTATCGCTGTTAAAATTCTTAAAGTGTTAGTACCACTGTTTTATTTAATGGGGAACTATTTGCTGAGAAATATATGCTCGGAAATTGATTGCTCAGAATGACGCAAGATATTCTGCTTCCATATAAAAGAAAGCTTCTGAAGCGAAGTAAGTTAATGAAACTGTAAAACATTAGTTTCATTAGCGAACAAATATTGTGTTTTTGGAGTTTTCTAGCAACGATGTCGTCAGTCACTGAACAACCCTCGTTTAATTTGTCCTTTCTGTACTTGACGTGAATCTAGCACTTGCCACCGGTGGTCAGTAAATTCAATTATTGGTATCGATCCTAGGTCTTAAACCAAAACCAGACTCAGCCTAACAGGATAAAATTGATTGGATTCCGTATAATCAAAATTCCACTCTGTGCGCCTACCTTTCAAACACCATTCCCGAAACTCTAGTTTCTACTGCAGTGAGACGTCTATTAGCAGAAACTCGATTCAATAATTTATCATGTCTTCTCGTTTCGTCTGAATAATACTAAAATTAACACATCAACATATTACATTTCCTAAACAGTTCACGTTTTCCGATCTCTAAAGATGATTTAATCACCTCTTCCCCCAAGAATTTCGAAACGATTGCAGCTCCCAGCGACAGATCGAAACGAGATTTTCCTCGGAACAAAAGCTGCCTCGCCCGAATCTACTCGATTCGTGTGCAATCTGCCTGACGAATTCTTTGCATCCCGCGAGATTAGGCTCGACAATCGCTTCCCGACGAAACTTTCGGCTCGCGTCGCGTATACCCCGATGACGAGGAGACGTTAAGATGCGTCACGGTGCGGCAGTCCAAAACTTAGCAAATCCTGACAACGGCCGCCATTTGGGAATGCCTACCAGGCTCGTTGTTCTCGACACTTGCCAAGGCATAACGCGGAATAGCGATTCTGAAAGCTTAGCAGCCCTCGATGCAACGAAACGCGTTTGGAAGCTTGCCTAATCGTTCGATCTTCGCCGCGTTGCCGTGAGTGGCAAGATATCGGCACGGGAGATCGGTGAGCTTGAATTTTAAGGCGAAACGTGCGCTTTCATATGCTACGTGTCGTATTTCTGTTCAATAAATTCTGCAAAATGTAAAAGAACTGGAGAATATTGTATTAGTAGAAGCCGATATGTAAATTTGCTTTGATTCGTTGCATAATGCTTTGGATTTTTATGCCTCCTCTATTTTAACCCGACTCAATTGAAATGAACTAAGAAAAGAATTAACTGGGGGGCTAATTGCTGATATAACGGTGTTGAAATGGATATGTCACGTTGGGGAGCGAATCAACAGCGCTGCCAGTTCCAGTGCTATCATAATGACAATCGCGCGGCTACAATGGATCTGCGAACTCGGAGTTTAAGTTGGATTTTCTCGCGGTGTGTCTCTTAATCAAGGCACAATACAAAAGTGTCGCCGCGAGTCACTTTGCGTCCGACGTTTCGCGGCACGTAGCAGAAAGTTAGCCCCGAAAACAGAGCCAAAGTTTCACGAGCGAAGTGAACGAGAACTTCGAGGAACGCGTCGCACCCCATGGGGATTCCTAATGGCGGAATTCTGAGATTTCATTAAGCAATGCTCGATCGCGGTTAAGCTCGCGATGCCTGCCTCGAAAAAGTTCCACCGTCCCCGTGTAACGGAGATTTGGAGTGATCCTCGTGGCAAATTAGTTTTAGAGAAATTAATTAAGAACCGAAGCACCACGGACGAGGAGAACCAAGATCACTGACGATGGAGACGCGGACCAAAACTCTGGAAAACCAAGTACCTGTCTTCTAGTAAACGAATGAAGAAACTGTTAATTTCTTCTTATTTTTTCAAACGATCGCTCAGTATTTAGCACCGAGATATCAGAGCTCTTATCTCTGAAAGAAATAACAGACGGGACAAATTAGAAGAACATCTGACAGCACCAACACAGGTCTCTTCATACCGCAAACACTTTAAAGACGAATTGTCTCGAAACTTTCACTAGTAAAATTAGCCTGCTACGAACAGACCAAATGGCATTTTCCATGTACTTTGCATTCGATGTCAATTAACTCCCTTTTAACCTCAAATCCACCTTATTTATCCTCCACTTAAAAGCTCAATCAACGAGAAATTATTTGAAACGACAGAAAACACCAAAAGCCACGTATTTCGGAGTCTCGCTGCTAAGGAATGTAGAAACGGCTTGGAAAACTGCGAAAGGTTTCCAAATAGGACAACGATATGAGCTGACGTGCCGCGGAGAAAGATTCGAATGAATTTATCGCTAAAACCGAACGGAAGCTTTCGCGTTTGCTAGCAGACGCCGAAGCACGGTTAACGAACCGGTGAACGATCGCGAGCGTTAAGGAGGCTGTGCCGTGTGGGAAAGCGTAGTCCATTCTCTCGCTGACAATACATCCATTTGATAAAAGTCACTCGATCCCCCTTTTCGACGGGGAACAAATATTGGAAGGAGTGCTCGCGATAAGCGTGAAACTCTGAATTCGAGGCTGTCGTAGATTATGCTGGCGTCGGCGTGGTGTGCACGCGTGCACGTACACGCACACGCGGATCGGTCCGCTTTACGAGGCAGATGTTGATAACGGGCGACAGCGACAGAGACGGGGACAGTGACAGCTGCCCCGTATTGTTCGACACGTTCGCTGATTATAGGTCAAAGGCCCCTTACGAATCGAAGAATTGTCGAAGGAGAGCTCGGAGCACTTTTTCTAACGCGCGAAACTCGCGACCGATCCTGAGCTGATCCTTGGAACAGTCGAAGCGGCGATAACGATCATTCACGTTGGAGAAGCCTAAAACATGTGGATCTTGAAATGACAGTCCCTAAGAGACAGTTTCGCGTAGAGAATCTTCGTTGACTTGAAAAGGAGACAAGCTACGAGGCAGCCTTCGTGGATATTCAACGTCCCACTTCCACCTACTTTCTTCCAAATATAACGAGTAGAAAGTATTGCTTGCAGATAATTTAACGGGGGCTTCCGTTCTCTGGTTCCCTGGTTAACGAACCTGTCGAAATGTGGCAAAGAGAAATAATTCTCGGTTGGAAACGGAGACAGCTGGCTAAATTATTGAAGACCGAAAAACAACTCGAGTTTTCGGTTCGCGATGAATAAACCAACAGCGGTGGTGGAATCAATTTAACAATGGTGGAATCGGGGATTGGATTTTCGATCACCGCAAATAATTTTCTTCACTGAAACTCTATGGCCATGCAAGGAATTGGTTCGAGTTGTCGGGCGCGAACCGTCCGGCTGCAACTGTCTGACTCGACACGTCTGTTACTACTAAGGTGAGGGAATTCGCCGCTGTTGTACGGCGTCTAGAACTGATCTTTCTGTGCGCGTTTCGCAATAAGTATCGATGATAAACGAGTGAAAGATGTGAAATTAAACTGTTCTTAGACTGGTATAATAGGAATTTCTGAGCTTCACGGACTGTAACAGAAATGATTGACGAATTCGAGGGAGAATCAGTTGTGACAGCAGAGGGGACAAAGAATACCGGTCTTTCTATTAGCTGGCACCACAATTTCGATGCGTAATCGGACGTTGAATGGGGCAGTTTGCGACGGACGAAAATCGAGCGGCGATAAACGCGATGCGCATCGGAGATCGAGACTGCAGCGAAAGACTCCCGACGGAGGGGACGTTGGAGTGACGAAATGGGGATGGAAATGATTACCGAAACGTCACGCGTACCTATTATTCCTGGGTGTGGCGGCACCGCGTTTGTTCCCGTGCTAATTAATCGTTGTTACGGTGCTCCCGTCCCTTTTTCTTTTTTTTTTATCATTTTGTGTCGAGCCGCGCGGAACGGTTTTTTGTCACACGGCACGTCTAGTTATTGAGATTCCAGCCCCGTGGAACTGTGGTCGCGTAACTAAATTCACTGTAACTTATTGTTAGTATAATAACATAAATTATTGGTAACTTAGGATATTAAGCTGTCGATCGTGCGAGTTCTTTTCTGTTTTGCTAGTGATTCTAGCGTTACACGAGAACAAAGAAATAATTTTTCAATGACACAGGTGTGGACAAGCAGGCAACTGAGAACTTGCACGATCAACGTGGCACGATAAGGAAACAAAAGGATGAAAAAGAAATAAATAAAAACGCAACAGAAATCATAAATTGTATTTCATAATAAGGATTTAGGGCAACGAAAGTGAAACACCGGTTGCACACACACACACACACACACACACATACCGTCATAAAGCGCTGCTCATTGACAATCGCGATGAATAATGGAGGGATCAATTAAATCTCAATTAAACACCGACCAATAATACGAGCCGCTGCTCTTTTCAGCCCTGCTCGATAAACGAACGCAATTTTTTTGCTCTCTGTTAAACACCGCGAGCGTGTTCATTCAGCTCGATAAACAGCACGCAATCACTCCCGAACAACGAATTCGTGCGCCAAGGCGGCTTCATTAAAATTACAATCCGCGGGCCCATTGCGGGCTTTCACTGTAACGATTCTTTCGCCGATGAGTTTCAGCGATGCTCTTTAAAAGACTCGGCGATACTGATGGTCCGATTCGTCGGGAGACGTACGAATTTCCAATGAATTGTTTCATTACGGCGCACTTAACGCATCGTCTGCGAAAGAGAGTGACTCCAACGATTCTCTCGCGAACGGCCCCCACATTCTAAGAGGGAGTCCGATGCTTGTAAAAATCTGTTCGACGAGGATCGACGAACTCGACGAATGGAAACTCAGTACAGCCGAGTCCTTAACGTTCTTGGGCCAGAGAGACGATCGACGATCGACGTCCCTCCTAAAGATACACACAGCTCGACCAAAGGTAATCCCAGGATCGTATTCAGATATATCACCTGAACCACTTGAACCCGCCTGATCGGTGAACACAATATCAACAGACGGTCACGGTGTATTACCTTATTCTCGACGCAGCCACGTTATCCGGATGATAAAAAGAAAATTACACGTGTCGCACTGTGCCACCGGGTAGAGTATAACACACGGGCTTGTGTACCGAACAGTCGGGGGTCGGACGAGATAGGGGGGTTACGTAGGAACACAGTCGAGCAACAGTCTCAGTCGAAGGTCGACGGAACACTGGACCGACGTGACGAAGAAGCAGAACGATCTGCCGCCTTCTACCGGGCGGCAGCCTCACAATGTCCTAGCACACTGTACTCGATCTTCGCGGTACTGTCCGGTCATCTTCGCTTCATACGATCCCGCGCATCGTTCATCCACGAGGAAAGAAAGAACCCGTTACGTGCTCGAGACTATCCACGAGCGTTCCCCCGTCATGATAACCGACATCGACGACGGCCACGATGAATGGCCAACGGCGACGACACACAGGCCCCTTCTCGTCCCGTTCCCCAAGGTTCACGCGTCCAGGCACTGGCAACAATCACCGTCCTTCACCGTTCAGCTGGCAAAGCACCACCGGCTCCGGGAGCACCTCTATCCGAACCCTCGTGCACCAACTCGTGTCCTTAGGGCGCGCGTACGTAAGAGCACCGGTGGCCGAGCGTGTCGTTCGCGGTCGTACGCTGCGGTGTACGCGTGCATGTATCCACCAATGTCCGCGTGTTCAGTAGCACGATCATGTGCAGGATCGGCGTGACTGCGGTACGGCCCGGTTAGCTCGGCTGAGTTGTGCGAATGCGAGTAGGAGTGTTGGTGCGTGTACGAGTTTTATATATACATATAGTATTTGGCCGTGCGCGTGCGTTCACATGTGTGTTTGTATGTACGTGTGTGTGTGTATGCGTCCGTGTACATGTGCAAATTCGGTGGGTTAAGTGTAAGCGGGTAAATGTGTGTAGGTGCAAGCGACGCGGGAGCGCGCGCGCGCGCCTCTACGGTGGTTATATTACAAGGTGTACGCGTCTTAAGTGATTTCGGCCTGGCTGGTCAGCCCCGGCAGCTCCGTATGATGAGGCCGCCGCTTTGCTACTGACAGACCTAAAGACCACCCTAACCCTGCAGTCGGGGGCGAGGGGTTCCCCACCCCCGTCGTGAGCGGGCGAGAGAGAGACCACCCCTCCGCCGCCAGGGACTGGGGCGAATAAGCAACCCTTAGCACCCGATGCCACCTCCACGGTGGCGGCGCAAACGCACTCCTGCCTCCGAGGGTAGTCTTATCCCCACCATTTCTTCCCGTAGGAGCGAGACTGCCATCCCCCCACCGACCCCCAGCCGGTCCAGCACTGCCACCACCATAAAACCCCTATACCCCGCCGTCCACGCCGCCGCTGTCGTTTCTACCCCTCCAGCCGGACTACGACGTCGAGAAGAGAACCCCTTCCAGACTCACCACCGACGGATCCCCTTCTTCTCGGTCTCCTACGCTAGGCTTCTAGCCGGAGAGTCGTCTTAAGATAAAAACACGGACGATCGGGTTTTGCAGTTAACCCACTCACCCTCGCGCTCCAATCCCTACCACCAGGCTGACCCCCTTCTCTCTCCGATACAAACCTACCCCTTCTTCCCAGCCTCCCCTCTCTCTCTCTCTTTCTCTCTCTCTACCTCGTTCTTCCCTTTTCTATGTACTAGCCCTTGCAAGCAACCACGACCCACCCCTCAACCCCTCGCTTTAGCCATCTCGGTGGTCTTTCTTGTTCCCTCGATCGCGCTTTCTCCACGACCCGACTCGGGATTTTCGATTCTTTCGCGGGCAACCTTCAACCCTCTACCCCCGCCCCTCCCCCGCCAACCCCTTTTTTCCACTCTTCGGTCGACCGATACATCGCGTGTCGACCTGCTCGACGTTATCATACCGTTCACCCTCGGAACACATATCCCCCACCTCAGCCTGCCAGACTCCCACCAACGGGAGACGACAACAACGGGAACGACCTCGTGCTTTTTCATAGGGTCGCTATATGTTATTGTCACTGTGCTGTTTGATTTTTTTGGGGGCAGACTTTTTTACGCCCATCGATCTTTGACGCGTACCTATCCTGCCCTGGGGTCATCGGTAAGAACACTTTCGCCCCCGTTCCTCTCGGACAGGACTTAGCGGCAGGAGGATTTCATGGTTCGGGAGATTTTTCTGGAGTCGATTTCTCGGGTAGCCGTGACATTTGTTCGAGTAGAGGTGAGGGATTTTCGACTGTTTGAAAGTGATTATACTGGACAAGATGAGGAGCGGTTGGAGTTGTAGGGCAGGTTTAGAAACCAGGGGCGAAGGTTTGCGAAGAGTGTTGCAAGCTGGTTCGAGGAGTGAACGAAGGGAGATGGAGAAAGTATCTGGCTTCGGTGGGAGCATTGTCATGCAGTTCATAGCGATGCGAAAGATGAAATTGACGTTGGGTGACAGAGAAACATGAAATGTCGACTACGATTTACATTCTACCGCTCGCTGGGGGATTTATATAAAGAAGAGAATTTTAGTTTTGACGTGGTATTGAAAGGTCTCTGAATCTTTGAAATATCCAAGTCCTTTCAACAAAATCAAGATGAGATGATTCAATGATTGTCGACACAACTTTGAAACATTTTATAACCGAAACGAGTTCGATGATAATATTTACGACATAGGGAAATAGACACAGCTAGCTGCTGCGTAGACAGAAGACAGACCCTGAAAGCGAACGAGTCAATATCGCCTCGTCGCAACGCGTAACTGCGCTACGAATTCGCACCCCGGTCAGAAAATAAGACGAACAAACGTCAGCTATCCAACTTCCCTCAGCGTAACACGCGTGCATTTTCGAGACGCGTGCAATCTCCTCCGCGATTTAATAGAAACAAGAACAAACGCCAGTGAGACCTTTCAGCACGGAAGTACCGTTCAGCTTTTCAAAGGAGCAGCACGAGACCTGATCAAATGCTCGTTGCGCAGTGCAACGACGCTTCAATGGGACCTACGTAAAATCTGCGTGCACCCAATGAATCGGAGAAATCGCGCCTCGGCGCCAAATTGATGCCAATTAATCGTAACGAACATCGCGATCCCATGACGCGGGGATGATCCATCGAAAATTTAGGCAGCGCACGGAATTAGAAAGGAGACGCGTGAACGCACATATTCACGTGCCGTTCGAAGTTAGAAACAGTTAGACGTTGACAACGTCGGAATAAAATTTCCATGCGTGTCCAGTTTTGCCTGCGCTTTTCGAAGAGAACCGCCCCCTCTACTCGTGACCGTGCCACCCCACTCCCGATCGAAACTCATTTATACTTTTACCACCACTACGCCGCCCCCACGGCCACCGCGGGATTGTTTATGACACGATTCGTTTGATTATTAGCTGTTTATATACGCGGTCATCGATCGAGTCGCGCTAACTGCCACGCGGCATTTCGACAACAAAACGCTTCCGAGCCGCGCGTTCCGCCACTGAACCCTTCCTGCGCGACTGCCTGGCCGTGTAATCTTTTTTTTCCCAACCCTTTCGGTAACGGACCGACGAAACTGGTTCTACTGGATTCTTGATCGAAGCCCGGGATACTCATTTTCGGACCCTCAGTTCCACGGGGACGCCGGTACGATCGGGGGTCTTTGTAGTATCGCGGAAGTGCCTAAATTTTCGCTTTCAATGGGATTCTCGGTGATTACGGCGAAGAGAATTGTGCGCTGCTTTTTTAAACGATTTTGTTGGTCCTCGAGCACAGAGCCGGCGAAAGTTCTCGACAGATTAATCGGGATACGATTTAAACAGTCCCGGGAAGCTAACACGCTTTGGATCGATTCGTAGTGCTTTGGATGTTCCCGTTGCACTCGCGGATTCGCATTGGAATTTTATCGTTTCATTATTTCGGAGAGGCGAGAGGTTGTTTTATTATTGACAATTGCAACGTGTTATTTTTGAATTGCTTTTGGAATTATTTTGAAATTTTTAATGAAAGATTGTCGCGTGTTATTTAGCAAGGATACGCAGACACGTTTACTGTTGGTATTATTCGCGATTCGAATAGTATTTGTAAGATAACTAAACATTCGACCCGTCTCAAGTTTCTAGTGGCAATTCTTTCTTCACTAATTCAAATTATTCATTTCCTTCGATATGCTCTAACCGTCTGCCGTCGGAAGGGAACCAAGCGGGAAGCCTCTTACTTACGTCTGATAAGATTGGACTGTTTCTACTTCGACGCAGAGAATTTACAGTTGCTCCACTGGCCACATGTTTCACGTGTCATTCGTTTTATAATCTGGATACTTTTTAATATTAATCTACGATTATTCTACTTGCGTATATTCCGGGTTAATAGCAATGTTCTAGTACACATTTAAATCTCAAAGTCGATTCAATTGCTACCTTATTTTCATTAAAAACGATTGGCCGTTCGTTCGTACCCTCCATCGAATGAAATTACGAAAAATTTAATGAAAAATTATCTTTACTTTTTTATAGAATTCGTCCGTCGTTCAATAACAAAGTTATTTCAGCATGCCATTAATATGCGCTCATTGTCATGGCGCGGAATGAAGTGTGAATAGATCGCGAATAAAACGTTCATATTTGCGATATTTTAATTAAGCGCGCACGTGACTTCGATTTTCATTTTATCTCCGCCACCGACTGCTTTCGACTCGATAATTTTATATTAATTTTGTAATTGTCACTTTATTAACGGTCATTATTTCGAACAGTTTCATCGCACTTATTTTACTGCATCTGTTTTGATACGAATTCTCGAAATCGAGCATCACTTCCACTGTTCCGAAGATCACCGGAACACCGCCCTCGGATTTATCGTCGTTTAAAACATGTTTTACGCGCTATACGGTCATTATGCTGGTTAATCGCGTCGTTTAACCCACAATTAGCACCACCATCACTTCACAGAATCACTGTAAACGTCGTCGCAGTAGAAGACGTGCCTTGAGAAGTACCTACGACAAGGGGAATGTATCCGTGGATGACAGACAAGGCGGACTGAGAGGGAATTGCTTAGTCGACGATGAAAAGTGTGCCCCTCACCTTAATAAAATGTACACCACATTCCCATTCCAAAAAAAAAAACGAAACAAGCATCCAGGAATAAACCAATACAGCACAAATTTTCGCGGCAATGTTTCCTGAGTGACTACAGGAGTTTCGTCTACCGATTCGAAAACTCCCAATTAGAATTCCCATTATTTGAGCAAATATTGTGAGATACGTTCACCGTATGACAGCCACTACACCTCTCTTGCGAACTATATTTGCAGTTTTACGTGAATAGAGATTTCACGAAATAAAAGAAACACTGAAAATACTGCCGATACTTTCCCCCGTTAATAATGCTCGAGAAAACCAAGTCCAGAATTACGTGAAACTCCTTTGGCTAATTCTCAAGAGCGAGGACACTCTGTGCCAAGACGATCGACAGGCCAACACGAGGAACGAATCGCGAGCAGAAAATGTAAAGGTTTTTAAAAAGCTCGAATGATGGACGATAGAGCAGTATTCCACTGTCACCGATACACTGCGCGCCAAGAGGATTTTCTTAGAGCCTCCCTCGCGATCCTGCTCGTTAACAACGAAGTGCGCGGAAACGATAAGTCGAAAGGAAGAAAGAATCCAGGAAACGGAGGAAATAATTCCCAGCTCGTAGACTCACCTGTTAAATCGCGTCGATCCCAATAAAGGCGAGTTCGAGGACGTGCGGGTAAACGGTGTTCACAGAAAAAACAAAAGAACGGTCACACTCGAAGGCGGTTCGTGAAATCCTTGTTTCGGTCACAGTCACTGCGTGGTCGTCGCGTTCATTCGGTTTCCTTTCCTCCCCCTTTGAGGAATTACTCGCGGGTCACCTTTTGGCCGAAGCGCGCGCGTTCGAGTGTTCGTCTTGCCGCGGAGCCAGCACCAGCGTCGCCGGGACGTTCCCCTTTTGAAAACACAGCGAACGTAAGAAAACGGAAATACTGGTGGTTGAAGTGTGCGGCTTCTCGCACCCCCCCCCGTCGCGGCCCCGGTTTCGTTTACGGTCGAAAAAGTTTAAATAACAAATCGCCTCCTGTACTTCTCTCGGCTCGCGCGCGGCCCCGTTGCCTTTTTGCGTGGGGCCCGGCTGACGAACGTGGCCGATCAGCGCGCGGGTAGAGAGAGCTTGGGCTGCGTGGCGGAGCGCGAACTTGCGGGCTTGCGGGCGCACTGGCGCACACCGGTACACTCGCACCGCGTAGGCGGAGAGAGGAGAAGCTCCGGCGGATGCTGTAAGCCGAAGGGAGAGAAACACGCGCGCCGGCCAGCAGCGGAGGCAAGCCGCCGGCCCCTCTTGGCCGCTGCCCCGTACGGTGGCTCCTCTGCCGTCCAGCCGGCAAAGCTCGCCGCCTGCCTCCGCGAAACGGCCTACGAAAGGCGGCCGCGGGTGCGACCGGACCCGACGCGGACGTCCCAAACAACAGTGACGGGGCGCGCGGACGCGCGGACGCACGAGAGAGAGTCACCTATGCGCCAAGACACGCGATAAAGAAGAGGCGAGAGCGGAACGAGAGAACATGACCGCCCCTTCGTTATGTAGGATCAGCCTGGCCCGGCAAAATTCAAGATTTATGCGAGACGGTGGCTAAGTAAATTAGGCCCTCTTCGAATCGCACCGCTAGGCGCTGTCAGTCCTGACTTTCGTTTTCGCGGATTAAAAGCGGATTGTGCTCAACTTATTAAGTGAGAAGATCGAGACGTCTGGATAATTATAATTGCATTCACACAGACAGAGTAAGTGTGGGCACACTTTGAGGATGCAGATGGCGCCTTTTTTGCCGGACAAACCACCCCTATTTGGCGGTATTAAGTGAGAGTAGGTGGAAAAGGACCAGTGATTAGGTGTACCTGTTTCTATGGGATTCGTCTCGCGACTGTTGGAGGCAGGCTAGCTCGGTCCGGTGGGGCAACCGGAGTCCAGCAGCCGGCCCTGAATGAATTCACAGGAAGACGATATCAACGGGGGAGTCGTTTGGTGCGACGAGGAGGATCTCGATCGTGGAAGCTTGCGACGGAATCGTCGGTGGTGGGTGAACAGGTTACGCCGCGTAGAAGGGGATAAATCGCCAGAGGAAGACGACGCGCCGCGACGGCGGCGGGCGCGCGACGAGGACGATTGCCAACGACACGAGTATCCCCGAACTGATCCGAGACGCACTCGACTGGCCGGCGTTCGGAAGACGGAGACGGAGCTGGCGAGGCGGCCGTCAGAGCGACGAGGACGCCCCGCAGCGCGGCTGATCTGGACGAAGACGAAGAGGGCGATAGAATAGACACTGTTCGAGAGACGGAGAGGATCCTCGCGAGCTGACCACGCGCTCGTGTATGCTTCACGACGGTAGAAAGGGACCGATAGATGGGCTGCAGCCGGCTCAGGAGGGACAGAGAGCTTTTCTACTTTATCACGCTGCTTTCGCCTGTGTGTGCGCAGGTCTGTGTGCAAGCACGCCGTGGTGTAACGGGGGGGGGGTATTCGAGGCGATGCTACACGCTGATATCGGGGAGACTGGACGCGTGCAAGCTTCGAACGAGTGCAGCGGAAATCGAGAAAGCTAAGGACGTCGGTGATGTTTAACCCCTCGCTGCATGAATTTCTTTTGGGGGATGAACAGGATTGATTATACGAGGGATGGAAAAAATTATTAATTAAACGCTGATGTACACTGTTAGAAAATTTTGACATTTCTGCCGTTATCTGTACGAACATGTAGGAATAAGATGAAGAATACTGTGTCATACATGGCACACTGTGCAATAGGGGGATGATAGTTTTGTAAGGGGCTTGTGGGTAGACGAATTTCGCTGACCAGTACCAATGGCAATGTTCTAGTAATCTCGTGTCTGTCGGAAAGAGTGGTCTATTAATTGATGTTGCTTGAATGAGAGCAGCGCGAGAAAGAGCGCAAGTGATTTCGGTCATGCGCGATTCCACGGAAAAGAGAGGGCAGATACGCAGCTACCCCTTCTGGTATGCGAAACGAGGATACGCGCAACCCCACTGATGCACGACTCGTATCGGGAGCGTGTCTGTGGTGGTGAGACTCGGAGACGGTGTGTTGGTGTTTCAAAGAAAAATCACCCCCTCCGTCTGTGGAGTCGTGTCCGCGTGTGCTAAGGGGTTAAAAGCTGCTTGTGGTAGTGAAAGGGTTGCTGGACAGTGGCGAGCTCTTGCTTAGACGGTTGATATTGGAACTAACCGTAGAAACGGGCTGCATCAAAGACCAGTGCCTCTTTGTGAGCGTTTCCGTTGCCGCGATCTTCAATTCGGGGTATTGCATCTTTTATACCTCGTAGAAACACTCATTTTGCTTATTGAACTCCTCACTCACGCAATCTGCGAAACACTATTGACAGTTCGTGGATTAAACGAAGGAGTTTTAAAAATTTCATTTTCCAAAAAGCACTACCTATAGAAAAATGGATATTGGGATAGTTTACTTGGCAGTCGGATGAAAATTAGGAAAGATTGGTTTGATCGTGATTCCGTTGTCTGTGCCTCTAATTTCGATGGAAACTTCGACACGTGTTCTACCCCCAAAGATATGCATCGTGTGTCACACGGTTTCTTTGCAATCGCCGATGACGTCAGAAATGGTGAATAAAGCAGGGTGACTTCTAATTTATCTATCTGCACTACCATCCACTGCGTCGACCATCAACCCGTTTTACCTCTAACCCCCCAGAGCTTCCTCTCCGAATGATCTCGCTCTTCTCTTTGAGTTCGACTGAGCCGCGTAAAACTCTCGATCAGCCGCTCGCATTTTTTCCTCTTCGCGCACATTGAGGTCACTTGTTGCTCTGTAAGTTGACACCACTCTAACCGAGTTTCGGTTATTCTTGCAAGAGAGTTGCTCTACTCTCGCTCTCCCTCGGAATTATTAAGAAGATACCATTTCGAAAGAGAACATAATTATTCCGACCAAAATTCCAAAATATTGCACCTCCCCACTTCGCTTCACTCTTCAAAAGATCACCAATCGATACCTCCGACACCCTTTAAATTCGATTAAATCAAAAACTCCTTAAGAAATCTCGGGGTAGCCTATCAGGCCTGACACCATTCCTCGCGAAAACTCTCGTGCGTCTAACACCCCAAACAACCCTCGCTGTCGTGGTACGTTTCAGTTTTACATATCGAATAGCCTGAAAAGGAAACAAGACGATACAGAGCCGTCCAATGGAACCACCACGTCAAGTTAGCCGCGTAAACGATTGGCAAAAATTTCCTTTCTATTGACAGGAACAACGAAACACCGCGGGGAGAATAAAACCGAGAGCGCAACTGACATTGCCAGGGGTACATCCCTGTTTCTTTTTCTTTTTTTGGTATTGTTGCCAAAACTACGTTCGCGGTGTTTACATGCAGCAACGGGGTTGCCGGTGGTTCCTTGGCACGGCGAAGTGCACAGGTTGCAACCCCTTCACCCCCGCGCGCCAGTACGTCCGTACGGTTGCAGCTGCGCACGATACCCGATCAGTGGCCGGTATTTTTATTCACAGATTTTAAGGTCACTTGTTGCTTGTTTAGTTATGTCGGTGTACACACGTTCAGTCAACACGCGCCCACACAATCGAGGGTGGCGGCGTGCGTGCACGTGCCTACGGGCATGTGTACGTGCCCGTTCCACGTATCGCGACACACGTGGAACAAAGCGCCGCTGCACGGTGTGGGGGTGGCGTTCCGTGTGTGATCGTGTGTTGTATACGTGCCATCGGACCGATAGGTGGACGCCCTGTCGATTTCATTTCCACCCCCGCCACGGCGGGCCGTCGTGGCTGGCAGGGAGAAGCGGTGGGGGACGGGTTCACTATTTTTTCCCGGGTTTTTTTTTCCGCTCGTCCTTTTTTACAGACCGTCCGGGTTTCTCGTTGCGGTTTTTTTGCCCAGCTTTCGCTAGTCGTGCGTTGTATGTATCGCTTTGCTCTCTTCGTCCCTTTCGATCTCTGACACACTGTCTCTCTCTAAACATACCCTCCCGGAGCTTTCTTTGGCCCCTTTTCCTTCGCGTTCCTGCTTCACGATATTGTCCTTCTATCGGTAACGACCGCTCCTCGAGAATTTGCCCAGAGAAAGCTGTTCATCTCATCAGTACCGATTATGGCGAGTGGGTTAATTGTAAACTATTCGTAAAGAATTCTTCTATAGATACAATGTATAGGTTTTGAATGTCGTACACCTATCTGTTCATTGGAACGTGGCACCTTGTGTGTATGTAGTTGGTACGTAGTATTTTTCAAAGTTGTGCGGAATATAGAGCAGACTTGTAAATTAAATCAGGCAAGAAAGTTTCTTTATTTTTATCAGCGTTTTCTAAAACAGATTCCATATGTATCATCGATTTTCATACGAGGACGATTTTTTACGATCCCATACTGCCCAAGGACACGCGAGTTCCTCGCGAAGCCAGAAACGCTCGAACCCTGCCGCGCTGCGGGCAAGGGTCGCATTGAAAAATTGCAAGTTGATGGGGCCGTACGGTTGCGGTATATTTATAAGGTCGTTCGCATTAATTAGGGTCGTTTTGCTTTTAATCGTGCAGGTAAACCGTGTAACAAGAGTTCCAGCTAATGCACGGGGCGGAAAAAATTTTTTTCATCGAGGAAACGTATCGCGGCTCCATTGAATAACTCGAAGCACAGTTTCGCATCGCGCTGGTAATTTTAGGCTGCTTGTACCTACATTAAACAGAGTTTCAATTAAAATCCTCTTCACCTGTAACATGAATATGTTATTTGCAGTTGCGTCCCCCGCTATTAGCCATAATTACGCGACATCAATAAGTACGAGGTACGAGCAATCATTGCTCGACACCTTTGCGTCCTCGGCGATGAATAAAGTAAACGGAGCCGAGCATGTTTAAGCAAAGGGGAAATAATAGTTATCGGCCAGTAACGTACACAGAATAAGTGGGAACGTGTGTGGTAGTTGATTTGTGGGCGTCCAAGTTTCATAGATCAATCGAATTGATAGCATCGGCTCCCTAGGGTCAGTCTTTTCCATCTTCCTACTCTATCAGCCTCGAATGTATACATATACATACGTGTCTACGGGCCATGGATGCACGATCATGCACGACAACTGGTGCACAAATTGATCTCACCTAACGTGTACATGTCAGGGAATGCAGGCATGCATTATCGACAGTGGAAATCTGATGGTGTAGTTGGAACAAGTATCGATACCTTCGAGATTTCAGGAATCGACGGGAACGTAATAAAATTCAAGATACGATTAATGGTCATTATGCTCTACTTAGTTCCTTTTTTTTTTGTTAAATTCTCATCCTTTAAGACCGCTTCTGTATAGCCTGAAAGCATAAATCGCAGAAATAAATTGTGCAACGGATAATCGATACAAGCGACAGGGATTCCCGCTGATTCCTCATCGGTGATAATCGAGAACTTTAATTGGAGGTGTCTGTATCAGCTCCATCTGCGATACTCGTGTAACAATAAGTACGGTCCCGCTCCATCTGATACCTTTAATCACCTCCGTGCAACTCGTTCTCTGATTACGTGAAACTTATCTCCTCGATACTCCACGATTACTCAATTAATCGTCCCATTTGAGCTCTGTGACTTCTTGCTTTGGCCAACGATTACTGACTTGTCTACGGCAAAATCGGGTTAATCCTGCTGCAATTTCCATCACGGAACAGAGTGCAGGATTCTGCTGCGAATTGTGCGAAGAGCAGGTTGCATTCAACTGATTGCAAATTGTCCAACTTGAGAAATCTATAGGAATATCTGGAATAATTTTCCTTATCTTTTATTCTGCGAGAGGATATTTACAATTCTGACTACAGTCATGAATGTTAAAACGACAATAAGCTTCCAAGTTTCAACTTTAGGATCACACATTTTCGTAATCGTTTTAAAGACTAAAGTCTCGTGGAATTTAAAAAATCATTCATTGTACTATTCTTAGATCAATACCTCCCTGTGTTAATATTATTCCATGCTCTTGCTCAATTCGTGTCTCAATTATATTCAGCTTTAGATTTACTTAGTTTATAAGGGTTAGGCATTTTACTCTAATTTGTTATACTCTATTACCAAACTTCACACGTATTTTCCCATCATAATGAGTGAGAAAGACAAATAATAATTATTTTCCTACTCTAGGTTTCTAAAAATTCTGGTTCCCATGAAGAATCACCTTTCTAAATAAATCCCAGAACTCCACATTCAACGTTCGTCGAAATATTGTATCCAACGAGCATCCCAGGTTCGATCAGAACTGATCGTCACAAATCTACGGACAAATTCTACTAGGCTGTCGCAGGCACGCATAAGAGGGCCATTTTTCCGCGCGGCTGGAAAATCACCAGTGAAATCTGTTTCCAAGCGTCAGCGTGCAGGATCGCAGGCGTTCGATTTTCACGCAGGGCTAGTCGTCGGAAAAGTCTGAAGCTGGTCGGACGGATTGGTGGTCCTGGTGCCCTGTCGGTGACAGCCACGGTATTAACATTCCTACTCCGAACGGTAACTACTCATACGCACCGAAACACGGACACGCACATCGCCGTGACCCCCGCACACACGGCAACCGGTGCGGTACATTTGAACGCCGACCGCCAACGGAGGATATCAGGGTGCTTTCGTACCCGTTTTACCATAATAATTCGCCGACGTACAAGTACACGCGTATCTACGTTTGCACGGAGGTCTGCTACGTCGGTTGAAAGGTACCGGTTCAACTTCGTCCTTCGCCCCCTGTCCCCCACGGCCCGACGTCATCGCCCGTTGCTCTTTTTCTCTTTCTCCTCCATCCAACCCCTCCGCTGGCTGGCGTTTCTCGCTTTCCCTCGGCTTGCAGGACCGCTGCAGTCAAACAGACTCGGCCCGCTCTCCACCTTTGACCAGCCGAATTAAACCTTTTAACTGTCGCATTGTTTTTGATGGCTCATTTTCTCCCGTGAAATTGTTATTTAAAGTCCACGCGACGGGGGTCTTCGCCCCCACCATCTTTGCCGCGTTTATCACATCTGGAGCCACGGGGTCTGTTTTCATCGCTTTCGAATCGATGTTGATCGAGGTACTTTGATGTTCGGCGGCGGTCATTTTTGAATTACACGATTGTTCCATTTCTGGTAACTACCTTGAATCCATACCTATGCTCCTTCGCGGTGGGAATAGTCGGCAGAGGTTTCGATATTACGAAGTTTTCTTTATAATTGGGCTTCTTTTAGAATAAAAAGACTTATTTACTGAGGATATATTTGAATTGTTAAAAGGTAGAGTGTCACAGCGAGCCCTGCGACGCAAAGGGCAGCAGGTAGAAGCGAATTTTCAACAAGAGGTGTAACAAATTGTCTCATATGAAGGAGCTTCGTAAGAAGAAAAGAAACCTTTAAATAAATTCTTATAATAGCTTAATGAATTTTATTGAATTTGCATTAAAAATAATTTTATCCGTTCAACTCGGCTCTCCCCAGGATTAAATCCCGAGTGCGGCACTGTCTGTGTAGGACTTGGCATAAAAATTTCCACCAATCACCGCAGCTTCCAGAATAAACATAATCTCTTGCAAACAGCTGATTCCTCCTTCCACGCCTGCCACAAATTCACTATAAAGTAGAGTTTACGTGGAATTCCCCGCAAAGAGAATTACAATCTAACGCAGCAATGCTCCTTCTGGACTCGTAATCACGGCCAGCATTGTATCCGTGTCCTTTCTGTCAACAATACAGCGAAACGTCCGTTGAAGCTTGTCATTCGACTTCCCGTCACCGTTCTTGCGGTCTGAACCGTGCCGAATCGGGGTTAGCATGAAAGCTTTCAGAATAGGCAGCCAGTTTACAATATTAGCCCTGTAGTTAGATTTTAGTTTAATGATTTCCGCTGGACAATGCACGTGGTAATGGCCTCCGAATCCTGTCTGCCCCGTTCTGCCCGGGCGCATTCTCCGAATGGTTCCGCGGCGCGAATCCGCAACACGTTCCTCTGTGCACTCACGATCAGACACCCATATACGCGTTTACCATTATCAATGGATTCGTAAGAGACACCACTTGTCTCTAACGGAACGTTTCGCACATTTTGCTATCGCGTGGCTCGTAAAAAAAGTCTCGCGAATTTCGCGCAGAGTGGTATTCGAGTGGAATTAACGCTCCGCCAATGTCGCGCCTTCTTCTGGAGGGAAGCGTCCAAGGCGTTCGCATGGAAAAACGATTTTTATCCGTATAAGAGTTATCGAGGCCGTTTCAGCCTGCTGAATGCACCCGCGTCATTATAATCCTGTCGTGACGCTCCTTTTTGTAACGAAGCCTGTCAAGTGGCGGGAGTAGGACCACCCATGGATTTTGGCGCTCGCAGCAGCGTCGTTCAATTCAAAGGCGTTTCGTATTTTTTAGCCGCTGTGAAAGGTTCTCCGCGAAAGTGCGAAAAGAAATTCTGCGCTTGATTCCCATTTCCCATTCACCGTACGCCTGGAATGAAACGCAAATGCACTCACAATCAGCGAAACTGCACAATCGTCGCATGCAGCGCGGGCCGGGCGTCGGTTGCACCCCTTTATGTTAAGACATTCGGTTTCTGAATTGTGCCCTGCCTCTTTCTACTCGATTACAGCACCCACAATGTAACATTCAGTGGAAGCGGCAAGAGGGGTGGCACTTAATGCGAACGTCAGGATGTAACTTCCACGAGGTTGCTGTCGGTTCATCAGTTTGTCAGCCAAAGTAACCACTGTTTATTGAAATCTATATTTACGGAGCGTTTGATTAGTATGGTACTACTAAATAAATAATTAACAATCAGTTCTCTTTTCCCTTTGTTTGTCGAACAACATGGGTATGCAAGGATTTCCATGGCATCACAGTAGTTTCTGTTCTTAGGTAAATTAAATTTGCTTATTGTCTGCTGGGATTGAAATACTATAGGCTGCTGCAGAGGTCAGTCGTTGCAGATTTATTTCCACACCAACTAATCTCGTTTTCGAGACTATGCCATTAACGGCACACCAAGGACAAGATTCATTCGATATCAGATAGCAACCCCAGAATACACTCCTGCGCCGTACTTTCTTTCAAAATTGTCGTTAATAACCAGCGCATCCGGCCTTTTAAAAAGTCTGTGGTGTAACGTCTTCGTCTCAGTGAGCGAGCAGAGCTCGAAAGCAGTAGGTTCTGGTACGGTACACCTTAAGGGGCCCCCCTACAGGTGCACCCCCTGACAGGACAGACACGGGTGGTGCTCACCCTGCGACTTTAACGCAGCCTTGCACTTTCTTAACGGTCTCTCCACGATTTCCTTCTCCTTGCTAACCGTTGGACGTTTTATCTACATCGTTCAGGGCATCGGCAAGTTTGTTTCTTGGTCGGTTGCAACGGTTTTCGATGCTTTTCCGTCGGACACTCGCTAAATATTGGCGCGATTACAAAGCACGCTGGAGAAGTTAGGAAAGTTTGACGTAGTAAATTTTACCGTTGGCTGTTTAGTAACTTTTACTAGCGTAACGTGACTCGAGAAGTTTGTCAGGTTTTAATACACGCGGCTATACCTACACGGTCGCGGAAACTATTAAACGTTTTAATTTTTGCCGAACGCAATGGACGAAGGTGAGATCGCATTGTTGTGCTTGTATAGTATTTTTCTCAACATTTTCTGCCAGGCTTCCTGAGTATCTTGCTCCTTTTTTTAATGCTTAATTTCGGTTCATGAGTTTCTGATTACCGCTTTTGTGTCGGAAGTTATAATACCGCTGTGGGCGTCCATCGCGCGGGCAGGCTGATAGCATATGAGAGTGATTAAACATTCCTTTTCTGAACGACTGATGGACGCGTGACTTTCTCTTTTTAGCTTGATGGATGCTGGAGGTGGAAATTGCTTCGAGTTCTAAAGACTAGGAGAATCGGAATTATGAGAAATAGGGTTATGATATGAATAGGGATAAGAATATGAATATTAATGTGAAAAGATGTTGCTTCGTTTCCTGTTTTGAGAATCGAAAATGGTAACTCTACTAATTCAAATAGAATTACTAGAAAACCATTCAAAGTGTTGAGTTTCTTATTACTAAAATTAATTTTATTATGCAATAAACATATCTCGCTTTACATACAGTTTCATTAATCGTTACATCTCGAAGCACAGTTTCTCTAAACTCCGTTAATATCCGTTAATCCTTAGAACCGTTACGAAATTTCTAAGGATTCGGGTGTTTGGCGGTAGATAGCCATTAAGAGTCACCCGTCTTCCCTTTCTCGATTGCATAACCGACGCCAGTGTTGCGTAACTAAAATGGAAATTCTGAAGTCTCCTATGTATATTAGTCTATGAAAATCTTATTCTCAACCCCATTAAATTGAGTGATAAGTATATCAATGCACAGGTATACATATACAACTCAACGTATTCTTACAATTAAACTTCATTTGTTAGGAAGTTATTTAAAAATTTCCATATATTCATAAATACCACGAATATTGTACCATACAATAATATTGTACGAAGAGCATACTAATTCTTACAAGTTCTCACACCAAATGGAAATTCTAATGTCTAGCAAGTCTACAATTTCAAGCACGTAAAATGTACTTGCACTCATCAAAGCCGATATTTACAACAGAGAACAAGCAGGTAGCTCTATTTTAGACGAACCATGCACGTGAATACGGCTAATTCCAACAATTCTGCCACTGCCCTTCGCAATTGAACTTTCGGGTAGTCAATTTAAGACTATTTTTCCGCGGCGATGAACGGCGATCGGTGCGAAGGTAACCGATTAATATTCAAACAAATAAATATTTATTTTGCAATCAGCCAGCAACAGGTAGCAATGTAATTAAAGCGTGCAGTTTAAACATTATTTTAACAACGGTCGCCCGACCGCTGACAGATACGCGATAATTATTGATGGCAATTAGAGGGCGGCGCGGTAATGTGGGATTATGCGGATTTATAATGTAATTAATACCGCGGCGCAGAAATATCAGTTTTTCTGTGTCGATCGGAGAGGCGAGAGGAAATTTTACTGAAATAACGCGCTCATTCCGACCCCGTAAATCGCGACTCCATCCAGCCCGTCCTCGTTGGCTTTTCGCTTGTTGACTAATTCATTGTTTCATCGGCGCTTCGATGACTCGGCGAGGCCAGTTGATTCGGCGCAAATAAAGACACGACCTTTGTGCGTCGGCTGTGTAATAAGCTGGTTAGGACGTTAAAGACGCGCGCGTTTTTAGAAGTCCCGTCTCTTATGTTCAACTTGCTCGCAGGCAGGATTAGAATTCTGTTAGAACCTGCGTTCCGTTTTGGAGAAGGTTGACAAAATTCTTATTGTTCGCAGTGATCCTTGAGCGTGTTGATCTGCGGCATGGGATAGTATACTTTATTATGGAGTATATAGAAAAATTAGAAGTTTGGGGGAAAAAGTGACTCGTCGCTCTGTTTGCTCGGACGCAGATTTATGTATTCTGTAGTAATTCTGTATCTTAATTTATACCGTAGTGTAATACAATGGAACACTATTATCAATGCTTAAAATTGTATAGATACCTGTGTGAGAAGACGGAAGTATCCACTACATACGGAAATTGTTACTATCATATTGAAAGAATATAAGAACATATCTTTTCACTAAAGCAATTCTATAAATTGTGTTTTAAGTAGTTTTTTAACGACATTCAACGCGAAGGTATCTACGAAGGACTTGTACTACGTATGTATGTCGTTAATTAAACGTACACCGTATGGGCGCAGTAGGATTTGAAATTCGGCCAAAGAATCCGAACAAAATCGTTACCCAGCGCGCCACTTATGCAGGTAAGTCTTCCATGGTCGACGATAAATTAGCCAGCGCTTCTATTTCGAGGAAACAACGAGCGCGGTTAATCTTGATGCCCGACATCTTCGCATGAATCTTGCGAGCAGGAACGATAGAGCAACTAAGTAATTGTATACGGAAGTGTAATGGCGTGATGGCCGGTATGATAATTAAAGGGCGTGACGGCGAGGGAGTACACACGCACGACACGAGCGCCGATGCGGGCAAGTTTTACATTTACAGAAACGGAAACGGAAACGGAATTTGTTCGCTAGCGCCGTGTCCTTCCATCGCGAAAGAGGGCGGAAGAAAGGGCAAGCGGACCAAGTGGTGTTCCTTTGGTGGTTGGCATCGTTAAGAATTATTGTTCGTCTGCAAATATATGCTACCGATAATTAACTGCAGTACACCTTGTTCAATTTGTCAAATTTTGCTACAATAATTGGTGTATGGTAGTATGAAATGTGAAAAGAATTCTTCGATCATGACTTTCGTCTGGACGAAGTGAACACACAGTAGAATCTATTGCACGTTTATATTAAGGGCCGGAACGACCCCTTAATATCAAGCCCCTGCATCAACTTTAGAACTATTTTAAATACAATACTATTCCTGTTTCAGTTAAAGGAAAGATGATCCTGAGATTATATAAAGAATATAATACTGAAAATTAAACTACTTCAATGAGAACAAGACAATGCTCTAGTAAAGTCGATACTAATATTGCATTTATTTCGAAATGAAAGAGACCCTTCGAGCTCCAGCAGAATCCTCATACAAGGGCCGTCGTAATTTTACGAGCCAATTCGTATCTAATTTATTAAGAAAGGTGGCATCGCGCTTAGGTATAATTGATAGCAAAGGCACTTCTCTATTCTCTCCCTTTTCCCTGCTCATTTTTTGGTTCCAAACTAACAACGCGAAAGCCCTACACTCCGTGGCCGATGTAGGGTCCTCTCATTTCCAAGTGGCTCGCCGCGTAAAAATATAAAGTAACGCGGGATGCGTCGCGCATTCTGCATGTGTCTTTTATGTTCTCATTACCGCTCCGAAATAAATGACACCGGGGGACAAAGTGAACGCAACTATTCCGCCCTTTTTGCGCGTAATTTGCGCGGTCCCGGCGCGGCGATAGAATAGGAAGGTAACGGGCGAAAGGCTCCATCCAAGTATCCCGAACCAATTAAAATGACGATTTATCCACGGCGCTCGATAAACGCAGCCGCCGCGCCGCTTTCGCCAGTCCGTTTAATGACGTCCCTCGAAATTATTTACGTATTATCCGTCATTAACGTATTCACGCGAGCATAATATTGTTAATTTACAACGCGCCGTTCAAAAATTGAAATTCACAGGTAATCAATGCGCGATTACCGTGCACGCAGCTCGGCCAAATTTCAACCAATTACTTGTTTATAGATTAAACTTCTATAAAAGAAGTGGAACAATAGAAGGGTTGAAGTAGGGAGACCAGGAGAAATCTAGGCAGTTTCAAACAAAGATCGGGCAGTTTTTTCAAACTATGCGTTGACGTTGCTGCTGAAACATTTCAGTAATTTAGGCTCTGTGACGGCAATCGTGCTCCATTCTGCTTCCCGCCAGGCTACAGTTTGATACGAGCAATCGATTCTTACGCACAATGCCAGAATCTTCTGTGCATCGCTTGCAAGGGTTGGATACAGCGAGGGTTGAAGATTCCAATCAAGATACGCCACTTGCTTCGAAGCTACGGTATCTTAGCGCAGCGTTATCGAGGAGGGACCATCTTTATACGCAATAACCTTCGAAACTCGCTGTGTTCACAGTCTAACGGACATTCTACAAACAACCACGGAGTCGGATAACAATTTCGTTTGAATTAAGCTACAGCTATTTATCTTCGGATATGTTAACGAATTACTTGGAGATTTGCTACGAATTCCTTTGCATGTATGTGTACCATCCGGAGTAACATCAGTTTTCACTTGGAAACAGAGGATACACTATGCCCTTTCTGAGTCCTCGCGGGCTATTTACGCGTAAAAGCTTGTAATCTAATTCCGCGCAACAGTTCGTGACGATCCTATTTTGGGATTGTAATTACCACCATGCGGGTTTAATCAAAATTGTATTATTTTCGAGCACCGTTTCAATGGTTAATTATCTATCAATATTATGACACGCTTCGAAACACTGTGCAGCATCGCGCGGCGAGTTTAAAGAGCGACGGTGTGGTATAAAAAAAAATCGAACGTTCGATAGATTCGTCGTCGCGTGGCTCGCTGAACGACCAACGAGCCCCGCGTCAAACGTTGGAAAATAAAGTCTCATTGCTATAAGCCAATTAACTTACAAACTCGTTCCGCCCGCGGAATTTCCTTTTCACGGCGTTGCCGATTTTCGCCGGTCATTTCGCGCTTATGCTAATTGCACGCAAACACTTGGTCATTATATTCATTGCCGCCGATACGATTTGATAATACGGGGGCAAACAACGCGTAATTGTTTCGACGATCGCGTATATTTTGCCGTTCCCGAAATGCGGCCGCGATTGATTCGGTGCACGTGGACGGCTGGCGGGCGTGCGGTAGCTCGTTTCAATACCCGCGGAAAAAAGGGGAGGGAAATAAACCCCGCGATGGAAAAGCGCGGCTGAACGCCGCGGAGAGTGTCGGCGACACGCGCCCGTACAATGAGATATTAATACCACCATTTGATTTCGATTTCCTGGAAAAACGTTCGATGGAGATAAAATTACCGGCAACAACGGTACCGCGTCACAATAAATCAGCCGCGCTGTACGCGTATCGACACCCGATCGAGCGGTACCTGGACAATCGTGTGGTTGACGAGGATCGGGATCATTCTCGAGTTTCGGTGCCGTTCCTCCTACTAGGTGTCCGATGTAGATCTTGATGGGAGGCGTTGTTCTTTCTAAGAAAAACATTGCTTGGCGATTTCTATGATTGTTATAATGGTGCGATGATTTCCAACGATATCTCTATATGATAAAAGTGATTTTTTAGCAATGAGTCTGACAAGGGAACATCCCGAACCCGGAAATTAAAAAAATTCTGAAACTTTGTGAATACGTAGCGAATTGCCTCCTGATTTACAACGCAATTTTTGTTTGCTGCCCAAATTCAGTCTAAGGGGGTGTAATTGACCCCTGAAAATCCGGTTACTTTCCTATTTTTGTGTTATAACTCGAGAACTGTAAAATAATATTTTTACCAAATGATAAATCTAATTAAAATAAGTAACTTTTGTCCTGAAACTATTTTCTATCTCCGACAGTTCGCGAGTTATAACACAAAATCAGAAATTACCCGACTTTTCAGGGGTTAATTTCAACCCCATCGAGTGAATTTGGGCATCAAACAAAAATTGCGTTGTAATGAGGAGGAAATCCCCTACATATTCACAATGTTTCAGAATTTTTGGAATTTTCGGGTTTGGGATCTTCCCTTGTGAGTAGTGATTAATTCTGATACTATAGTTTGAAGATGAAAAATTCTCTAGATCTAGATGAAACATGAAACTGAGAAAGTTTCTTCTTACGATAATCGACCGAATATGTCAGCATCGAATAAATCTTGTAGCTTAGTTTCTAGAGAACCTGCTGCCGATCTTCGTGTCTCAAGTAAACGTAGCTTCCGTCGCGACGGGACGAGAGAAATCGTGGCAAGTATCAAGAATCTCGAGGAGGACGCGCTGGAGGTATGTCCGAATCGTATCGAAATCGAAGCCTAACCGTAGGTTGTTTCACGCCGCAATATTGTATGCTCAACAGGGTCATCGTATCAGTGGGTCGTATACCACGATACATCGATACGGTGGTTCATCCCGTGGTCCACCCCTTGATAATAGTATTATGACTCGCCTGATTGTGGAAATAAACAGGGGATCGCACGGAGTGCGACGATACGTATATAATATATATTACATATATATATATGTATATATATATATATTGTATGGACATATGTAGAGGTGTCTATGACACGCATACGTTCAGGTGCATACACGTGTTCCCGTCAATGTGGACGAGCATCGTGAATCAGTCAGCCATTCTATCTATTAGGCTTGACAAACACAGGATAGCAACTAATTTGGCATCAACGATCGATCGGCACCGTGATCAAAATCTTCGACAATTGTCCGGTCCAGCGTTAATATCTATACGCATGCCATCCACTCCTACAGCTTCTCCCGAATTCAGGTTTCACTCGCGAAAGCTCTTAAATGTTCTATGCAAGCCAACTGCAAGCTTATTCTGTATATTTATAGCCTTCATTCCTCACGTTTTTTAGCACTCCATAGAGCGCAAGTTATCGTTAAGTAAGATATATGGACACACGCTAATAGCGGACACCTGTCAAGTGTAAAACAAGGTATGGTTTTGAAATGGTGTCGGGATATAAGCGATTGTCCATTTCGGGAAGTCTGATGACGTATCCTCAGCATTGCAGTTACATCGGATGTCTGTTGGCAAACTGGGACACGTACGATTGTCATCGCAGCCTGTTAATAAAATTGACCATTCGATCAATCCAGATCTTCGCCAGATCTAGTAGCTCCGCTAACGCTATCCGAATCCCGACACACCTGCGTTTATTCAAACCGTTACGCGGCACTCTCGGCGTCCCATCGTCACTCCGACCGATACCCCCCGCACATGGGCAGGCAAGCGCGCCAGAAATAATGAGGAAAAACCGGCGACGAGTCTTCGCGTTGGAGAGGGCACGCAGCGGGTGAACAACAGAATTGTGTAACCGTTCGATAAACGGTGTCATTCGGTGGATTCCAATTCTTCGTCGATCAACGAACCACGCACGGCCTTCACCCGGATCCGCGGCAGCGGGGGCCCGCGCTGGCATAACACGCGGGACGTTTCGCGCGTGGACGAGCGGCGATCGGAAGGCATCGGAAGCGCGAAATCCACGAATATTTCGTAGGAATAGGTTGACGAGCAACAGGCGTCTCGGTCGAAGGGCATGTGCGCTCGGGCTGCCTCAGAATCTTCGGTATTTGATCGGTATCGATGAGGACCAATACGTGCGTGCCCGTGTACACAGCAGACACGCGGGGGTTGAAAACGTGGCGTGGCCTGGGCCACGGTCGTGGCTACGCGCGCGCGTGTGTGTGTGTGTGTGTGTGGGTGCGTTTGTGTTTGGCGAGAATGTGCCGGCTTGTATACGGGTAACAGGGTCACTGTGCCAGCGGGACACACCGTTTAGGGGGATGGGGGGGGCTCTGCACCCCACGATCATACGGATACGTAATGGTAAACGGCTGATCATATCGTCAAGTTCGATCGATCGATCCCCGCTCGGTATTTCGCTTGTAGCCACGGTTTAGTGTCTATAAACGGCCCGCCACGATTTACTGTCGCTTCAGGGGCGCGTTTCTATAGCAATTAGCTGCGGGGACCGCGTAAGTTCGGCTGTTAATAACGAATCGTCGAATGGGCGAGTGGAGAAAATTGTGGCAGTCATAGGAAGATTTTTCATCCCGCGTGGTGGCGCGTAATTTTGGGGACGACGGTAGTGCGCCATTTCGTAAGGGTATGTGTGGTAAGAAATTGTGAATATGACGAATTAAATCAGGATTGAAGTTTCAGGGTGATATTTATTCCAAGAGGGAATACAGAATGTCAGAGGAATATCCGTAACTCGAACACGGATTATGAAAGTTTGCAGCAAAGATCGAGGATTTAGGTTTCTTTTTGAGTTTCTTGAAATATTTCCAGTAAATATAATATCGAATAACAATGTATCTCTCTTCTCATTTGAAGCCAGCGTGTAAAGCGATATCAATTGTAGGTAAATGGGTCTTAAGGGGTCAGTCCACTGTGAAGTCGTGAAAAATTGTTATTTTTTAGGTTTTATTTTTTAATAAACGGAATGTCCAGCGTAAATAATATTTCGTCTACTTAATAATACATTTATTGAGAGTAGAAAACATCTATTTTAAATTTTGAACAGTTTTTTTAAAATATATATCGCACTGATGTAAGCGCCTTCAGAAAGCGATGTAGTTGCTGGTGCATTTGAAACAAAAAATTGAAAGTCTGTTGTCATCAATATGAGTGTGGTTATCGCCGGAACAAGAATTATTTTTACTGATACAAAATTAACAAAATGGCGGAGGTTTGAAGTTTAAGTGTCGAAATACGGTAAATTTGTCAATCATTTTGCCTTGTCAAAAGTATGAAATGGTTAATCAAAAAAGGTTTCCGTGGTCCCGACCATAGCCACTGATGTGCTGAATAACTTGTAAAACTTTCAGACTGATTGGTAGAATAGTTTTTTGCAATCACCTGCACCAGTTGAAAAATGTTATTTTGAGATAATCGCGTTTAAAGTTTTAATACAAATTAAAAAATATTCTATTAATTTTTTTGTATAATATAAGAGTAGATTAATCAATACCAAAAAGATTTATTGCGTTATATGTTGTATCTACGGAGAAAAAAAATCTTTTAAAATAGCTGAATTTTTCAAACCGTCACAGTGGACTGACCCCTTAAGTCATTATTATTATTGTCTTTTATTTTTTTTCTGTTACTTCGCGTTTTTGTTTAGTGGTAACGCATGTTTTCTCCATTCTGTGCCTTTTTCACTTCCTTCTGTCACAAAATCAGTCTTACCGGTTTATGAGAAAATAAATAAAATAAATAATAACGCGCATGCATAAATGGAGAATCTCAGGCACAGCAGAAACGACTCTTTTGCATACTACACTAGTGAGCTTTTACGGTGAGGTGCAGTGTCAGACGAGTTGGAATGATCCAGAAGCTTCGGGGCCTTCGGTCGTTAAAATGCTTACACTTTCCACTCCCTTGTGTTTCATTAATTATGGCTGCTTGAGGTGTCTTTGAAAAGTCGCCTGTCGCGTGACCAAGAGAGGGTGTGGCTGTCATCCGGCTTGTCGGCGGATATCTGATATTAAGACGTCACGCTCCCGTCGCGTCGCGTCGGTTACGTGAAAGCTCCGACGAGCCGCTATTTCATTTACCGAACAAACGCGGTAATCTGTTTGATTAGTTTCTAAGTTTTCAGCCACGTCACTGTGCAATTAAAATATAAACACCAGGGGCGTAATCCAAACCCATACTTAACAATTCTTATACCACCATATACTCCATGTACATTTATTTATTCCCTCAAAAGAAGCATACCTCAGAATTTAAAGCATTCAAAGCGAGTTCTCAGAGTGTCTGGCATTAAACCAGCCAATTTTACTTGATTAATCCCCCAAAGCAGATCCAAATGCCCATGCCACTTAACATTATAACGTAGATGGCCAGTAATTCGAAAATTTCGAGCATCGCGCAAACGTTTCTCGATTCTTCCGCGGCGCAGGACGAGAGGGGGGTGTTCCGAGGGGAGTGCAACATCTTGAAGGGACGTTGCACACAGGGGTTGAAAATCAAGTTGAACCAGGCTGTAATGGAGTCGCAGAGTGAAAGGCGAACGAGACCGAACGGGGTCGGAGGGAAGACAATTCACGGGCTTTGCCGCGTAATAAGAGACCAGTGTTTTTGGTTCGGCATGGGACGATGTTGTCCGGCCGCTGGATCACCGTGCACAGGGGGGTTGAACGTAGGTGGAACGTGGTATGAGGGTGTCCAGTGACGATGGGTCGCTATGGCAACCGACTGCACCACCTCGCCACCCCGTGCATCCCTCACGGCTGCAGTTTGAGTTTGCGAGCGGAACTGCATCCTGCAGAATGGGGTGGGTGGGGTAACGTCGGAGGGACCCTGAATTTCGGTGGATAAGTGCAGTGCTAGCTGGCCGTCAGAGGGGCGGGACGGGGCGAGGGTGCGGGCGGTCACCCCTGCGAATCTATGTCTAATGATTATCGCGTATCCTCAGACCGTCGGGAACCCCATGGAAATTCAAACTTTCGCGTTCATTAAAAATGTCAGTGCTCCGCGGATTTCTGCCATGGTGTAGGGAGGGAGGGGGTGGTTGTTAAAGATCGACCGAAGAGCCGCTGCGCTCGCAGCGTGCAGTTGAGGATTCCTGGAAAGCTAAAATATTTTTCGACGCCGCGATCTTTTTGCCAAATTTCTATGATAATCGGAGGGAAATGGGGCAATGCCGCTGATCTGTATGGATTAGATTTTTTCCGGGCCGCTAAATCTACTTTGCTTTTTAAAGTATTGATTTTTTCTGTAATATTTGATAAAGTTCTTGTTTATCCTGGGTTAATATCATCGGCGATGCTCGATACAGAAAACGTAGTTTATATTGAATGCAAAAATGGATTTATATAAAGAAGGGCGTTACCGCTTTGTATTCAAAGTATTTTTTAAAATCAATATTAATTTTATTATTAGCAGTATTAGAACTTCTGATGTTCAACATTGGCACCACCTATTAGCCCTTTCCTGTTTTCTTTCCCCAGAAATCGTCTCGCCACTGTATTATTTCGATACAGCAGTTTTTGTCGAACATTGAAAGGTGGTTACCGAATCCTTTCAATTTATCATGCCCCCGATTTCCGTTAATAAGAAAGCTTTCACAGAACTACAATTTTCTTTTTATATATCGCGACGATTTCGGTAACCCACCCCCGTTCGATTTCCCTACACTTCCATTACCATTTCCATTTCTCCCAATAAAGGTTATACATGATTATACAAATCACACGCAGAGAATTATAAAACACTGGATGTAAAGTGTCCCGACCACGACGCGATTAACTTTTTGACAGTTTGGAAATAATTAAAGCAGAAAGTCACTTTCGGTGTATATATTGACCAGCCTAATGGATATCGAAGGGGGTGTGTATCGCGACACGGTGCCATTAGACCTAAAGTATTGCAATCGTCCAAGTTTACGGGCACGAAGGGAACTAGACCAACGGCAATTTTCGCAGCCGATCGGGATGATAGACGGATAACGAGTTTTACTCCATCGGCGAAAGCAGCCTGATAATGGTCGTCGCGTTCCAGAGCGAATCTTCTTGAACGAGGCCAATCGTGGCCGTTTTAACGGGAAACACGGCATTAGGGCTCGGCACTGATGGACGTGCACGCGACTTTCTAAGTTTTTCGCGGGAATGGGCCGTCCTGTACGGAAGGCGCGTTACATTATTTATCTTATTTATCGGAGTTTGCGCCATTTTCTGATCTGATTCCGCGATAGCGGTCACGTACGGCCCGCGGCGGCGGAGACAACACACAAGGTGGCGTGTCAGAAAATTATTATATGCCTTACTTTGCCGTCTGTCCGCCCGAGTGAATATTTTATTAATTCCATTAAAGAGCTACATAGTACACGGGCAACGTCCACCCGCGCATACACCGGAAGCTTCGTTGCACGAAACCTGTGTAGAACTTTGATCTTTCTTCTAGCATGAAATGCCTTACACAACAGCGAACACTCCATGGAGTATCGGGAGAGGACAAATTGTTATTTCGAAGGGTATCGAATACCTTCGCAAAGGCTCTCATATTGTGTGATGTAAGTACCTAATTCAAATGGGCGGGGGAAATGTGATAGAGGGCGAAAAAGTCTGTATTATCTCCGAGCCATTCATTGCAACGTCAGGCTGAACTGTAGAGTATTAAACAGATATAAAAAATGTGTAAGCACTCCGATTTTGTGTTCCAATATTTATAGGTAGTATTTAACATTATCCGAGTTAAACTTTTTCGTTGAAACCCTCAGTTGGAATGAAACACCACCTATGCAAGCCACACTCGAGACTTCTTCTCCAGTCGTTCTGTGTAACCTCCCTTTATCATTCACAGATACCTTGATCAAAGAAACGAGGAAGTCGAGTCTATGAAATCCAACTGTAATTAACGAAATGAAGCGAGAGTTTGTCCCAGAGCCAAAGTCCCAAGCCGCGCCTTGGTCACGGGCATCGAGGTTAATACGAAAGGAGGAGGAACTTTGCAGGCTGGAACGAGGTCCTTCTGGTGTCCTTACGTCCAAGGAACTAAGCCGCTAACTATGAATTTATGCAAATCAAGATAAGACTGGCAAGTCTCCATGACCTCGGTCGACCCTCTCGACCATCCGGATGGAGCGTGGCTTACAGTTCGGACTTCATTGCACCCCCTCCCCCGACTAAACGGACTAGTTAAACGGCCCTGTACTAGCATCAGACTTAACCGACTGTTAAGTTCGATTTGAGTTACTCCCAAGAACGAGCCTGTGTAATACAACGGAGATCCTAGGAAAATGCAGCAGACCGACGCAGGTCGACTGTGAGGGAGTCACGCAGCGGTTCTGGAGGAATCTGGGAATGGATTCCGATCGAAACCTTGGGATATGACAGATGCTGACGCGGCGGATTCAAGGGGTATGAAATGCCATGGAGGATAACAGGCATTTCTTACGTATCGAATCAACACGTGTCGCGAAGCCTCAAGAGCTTTCGGATGAGTGCAATGAACGTATAATAAAAACGAATAATAAGAACAATGAAAACGTATATTTTTTTATTTAATCCCAAGCTACAATTTACAATTTGTTTATTCTGTAGGTTGGTCCACACATCTTCTTGGGCTAAATGGTCTGCACAAGGTATTTTTTTAATTATTTGGGTGGCTTTTTAGTCTCTGTTTATATCTCTTAGCGAAGTGTGCCATCACTTTTTTAATGGATTCGACTTCGAGATCATTTCTGAGATCCTCGTTTCTGATATACCCTCCATAGGGCGTTGACTACTGTACGAAGAATTATTCAGTTTTTGATATGACTGGTGACTGCTGTTACCCAAAGTTCGACACCATATGTTCAAATTGGTTTAATGAAAGTTTTGTATAAGTATTAATACTTTATTTTTCGCATTTAGTTGCGAGTTTCTTCATGCTAAGTGAGCCCATGCTTCTTCTTTTGGTTTTTATTTAGTAGAGGAAAGCACGAGTTCACTTACTTTGAATGTTACTTGGAGGCGATGATGACAAATGATATCCAAAATAAGATTGTAGATGTTGAAGCTGTTTTGTGAAGAGGGGCTGAAGGGGATAGGTTACACGGAATACGTGATATTTTAAATGTTTATAATTCTCCGTTCTACTCATTCATTCGCTGGAAAAATTCGCGAGGAAATGCATAACGTTTCAAAATAATACGCAGTCATCACACGATCGAATGGAATCGATATACAATTAATAAAACTCGCGAATATATCGAAATACATTGCGCACAGTTATTTCTACCAGAAAAATTAAAGATACGGGGGGATATAAATATCGCGGTGAATTTAAGACGAGCCTAGAAGAATTCTCAAACAGTTGCAAGGGATGAACGTGTTCACAGTCGAAAATAGAAATCTTTCATAAATACATATCTTCTCCGCAGCAAATCTAAACATAACAATGTTTTTTTACATTTTGCCCTGTTACACGAGGAAATCCCCAATTTCTAAAAATGCCTTGTATTTCCAAAAGTTCTTGCACCTGCACACCCACTCTTCCCATCAACCCCACATTACTAAAAATTTATCCAAGTTTCCCCGTGCAAAGCAAAGTTCCTTCATCCCCTACCGAGCACCCTGTATCCCCTACGTAGAACTCGAAAATTCTAAATGGGTTACATCAGTTTTGCAACGTTTCTTATGCTCGTCCCCAAGCCGAACAAAGCCGCATGATAATCCACAGCAAAAAGATCGAGTTTCACGTATAGTTTGCAAACGAGCCCCACGCACGTACAGCCTCGGCTCGTCTTGATTTCAAATAGTTTTTTTTTTCCCGTTGCACGACACCCAGATAGGATCTCCGCGAATATTCCACTACACGCTTAATTGTCGCGATCGGTAGAAAGAGGCCGTCCTACACCGGCCCGGGTCTCAGGGAAATAACGAATGCAAGAAATCAATTCTCTGCAACCGAGATAGCCACCCTGCTACCCCCCCCCCCCCCCCCCCTCCCCCTCTACCACTCCCCCTGTGCACGTACGTGCACGCGTGTTCGTGCACGTAGACGCATATCCCAGCCGGGAGGCGACTTGGCGAGCGATAAGATCGGTCGCGTGAGCCAACTCAGGGGTAGTTTGCCCCAAATGGCTAGTCCCATTTCCCTCTTCTCTGAGTAGCTCGGTATTTGTATTGTCGGCCGTGTAGCCGCTTTCGCCGCGCTATCGCCACTCTCTCACCAACGCAACCCTCACACCCATCGGTCAGGCCTACGAGCGCCTCCTGGATTCCCCTCTTTTATTCGTGCCCAACAGATCTAAACCTGATAGGGAAGACCCCTAACGTCCGTTGGTGGCTGTCGCTGATCGTTCGAAATATTCTGTCGACCAAGACGGCACGAGGTTCTTCAGATGCGGCTTCTTGGCCCCTGGGACGGCAGAGCTACGGAGACTTGGTTTCGCGTGGGTTTGCACGACGGATGAGATTTTTCTTACCGTAGACTGTAGTGTATGATTGTTTATGCATTCTTACGTCTGGAATTCGCCCATCGCTCAATCGCATGTGTTTACATGCTTTTAAGATCATTTTATAAACGCCGTCGGAATAACCGCGCCTGCTCGCGATCTCTGCGCGAATAGGCCGCGACTTGCGGCGTTTCAATTCCGGGGCGGCGCAAACACGCGAATCCTCGATTATCCCCGCATTTCCCGCGAATCCGTCGCCGAGTTTAAGGAACAATCGTCCCGCAAAAAAAAAAAAAAAGAAATGGAGAAAAAAAAGCGCGCGTGTCAGTTTCATCAACCGGATTGAGCGGGTCGCGCGGCGCACGCCGAGCCCGCCGAAAATTCCGCGTCCCCGCTCCTTCAGGGGCGTCGGCCCCTGTCCTTCCACCTCCTGCCCGCGGCAGGAGTGCCTTTCCGACCACGCGGATCCGACGGGGACGAGAGTGCACCAGCGCCAGAAATCCTGACGTCCTGACGTGGCACTGCACCAGCCGACTGAGAGGTGGCCGCCGCTGCAGCGCAGCCTCCCGAGCTAAGCTCAGCACATTGCTGTGTGCCTTCCGGCTTACCGCCGATAATGTTTTCATATTGTGCCCGCGAATGTTTACGGCCTGGCCCCCAGCGGCATTATCCACTGCTCCTTCCTCTCCCGCTCTCGGTTCGCTCTCGGTTCTTCGCGGATGCCGGAGCGGCGGACATAAGTCCATTCGACGTTTTCCCAGAACCCCCTCGCGCCGGCCCCCTTCCGCCATCAAAATCCCCCGTCGCCTATCCGCGCCACTGTTCTTGGCGCATCCGGTAACCACCTCCGCGGCATTGTGCCGAAACGTGTCTGTTGGCATCCAAGCTGCCGCCCGCTTCTCGCTCTTCGGGCCGAACGAGAACGAGCTTAAAAGCAGTGGAGGGCCACGGCTTGCCTCCCGGAATAGAACTTGAAAGGAACCACGAAAAGGGACACTCGACTCGGCTCGAGTGCTTTCCTCGTGCTTACCCGCTTGTCTCCAGCTCCGTACGCCTCTGTCGCGCCACCGCTCGCACAGTACCTCCGTCCTTTACCGCAGCCACGATTTCGGCTGCCGAGTTCTCGCGCCGATTCGCGGCCAGGACGACTCTTTCCCCGAGGTGTCGCCGGCGCGGTGTGTACGCGCGGAGAACGGCATTGGGGGGCCGTGGATCAATGAGCTGCGGTGTTATTAGAATACGCGCGAATGTTTTTTTTCTACATGAGCTGTGGTAAGAGCATCATTCCGCACTCGCTTGCTCGAGTTTCCGCAGGCAATTGTTGTGTGCATTTCAAATTATTGGGGTGGTATGGTTTTGTGGCTTAAGTGGCGCGGCTTGTGGTCGATGGAAATTTCTAAAGTACAGTCGGTATTCTAGACGAATCGATACATTAGTTAGTGCAGGTGTAGGTAAGCGTTTATAAATATCTTACGATTAAATAAAGTGACTTGTTCAACGCGATATGTTAATCTTTGAACCTTGCTGTAAATTGCACCTTATTAACGATACCCCTTATCATACTATTTAGTGTGACGGTGCATGGATGATAAAATAAATTGCTTCAAATGAATGTTGTTGCTCTTTACGCGTTTCAAATGCTTCGAACATTTCAGTGGACGTGACTTTAATTCTTTCATTTTAAAGTGTAATGAGAAATTCGGGTACGCAAGTCTTGCACACTTCGGAAATTAAACTTCAAGATGTATCTACACTGAATGTTTTACTAAAAATGGTTTGAAAATCAATTAATGGTTAAACTGACAATGAGCTGTTTATCGAGATGTAGACACTTAATTTCAAGGGGGAGGGCTGATTAATTACAAAGTGTAATGGAAGAGAGCTTAGAATTAATATATACCGTTAAATCTATCTAGAAATTCAACATTTTGTAAGACAGAAGGTGTACCATAAAGTATGAGAGTACAACATATGGCAATTAAGCTGGAGCATGATAAGGTATATCGAGCAAATATTTGTACGGTCACACCTTTACCTTCGATCCGGCATGGCAGATAGGACTTTTTCCACCTTATCAACATTGCGCGAATCGAGATTCGAGAGAATTAAAATGAAAATGCCGTTGATAAAGAAAGTACGCATTTCAATACGCAGCTTATTAGGAAACTCTATGACACATAAAGTGTCAAGTTAATACGCAAGATTGCTATACGTCGGTACCTATGAGCTTTTTGATAACCAGGAAGATTTGTGATAGTTGCAAACATATTTAAATCCTTTTTCTCTGTTACATAGTCTTCTCCTCGTTATCTATGCAATCCAAAAAGAATATCTTGTATTTTTATAGAACTATCATTCTCAGTTCTGAATATTTCCTTTCAGAATTAAAAGAAATCCATAAACATGTATACATATTATACTCTTGCTATTGGTGTAAATTTTCATTGTTTGCGTAAATTATTCATTTAACTTTTTTCCGTAATGACTACTTATTTTTGTTCTTTACTATTATTTTTGAGTTTCATGTACAATAAAAATTATTATTATTTTTTTCGCCTGACTCTCGTCAAAATGACTTAAAGTGGAATTTGCTGGACACAAGAAAGTATTGGTATTTTCACGTCGGCAAACTTGATATTAAGTACTTGATCCTTTTTCCGTTTACCCTTTTTTTCGAGTAGTAGCTACATCTTTTACAGGCAAACTTTGTGAGCAAACCCCGCGATGGTCAGAGAACAGAGACAGCGTGGAGTGAAAGAGTCGAAGCGCTTAACTTTAAGCTGGAGCTAATGAGATTGAAACGCCACAGAAATATCGTCTAACGAACGCAAGGAGCTTTCGGTCTTTGAATCAAAGTCCATCTACTTTTCGAAAGTAGCAGCGCTCTTAACGGTCGACAGAGTAAGGGTTTCGGTAGTTGAGCAACGACAACAAGATTTTCGCGAACTTCCTCCAGGTGACGGACTTATTTTCTGTTATCCTGTGTTATCCAGAGAAGACTCTGGAATTTGATGACTGTCGGCAAAATAGCAAGGAGGGTGATCTATTTTCATTTGAATCATCATTCTAATTCTGATTTTAACTCTACTCTAAATTTCAATTCCAATTTCAATTCTGATACCGATTTCAATTTACAGTTTAATTTTGGTTTTCCTGAATGAACAGTAGATCGTCAAGTTACAGCAACGTAAATGTACCATTATCCTGGGAATTTTCTAATCTACTGAATCGAGTGAATCATTCAAAGCCTCTTGCATAACGAATGATTTAGGTAAAAATCTAACATACGGCGTTGATTGGTCACCTACTCTAGAAACTTAATTACGCTGCTAAAGAAACACGCGAAAACTATTTAAAAAATAATCTTGTTCACAACCAGTATCCCGATCCTTTTACGCTGCATAGGTAGCAATGAAAAGACGAAAGCTGGAAGATTGAAAATAGTGCGCTGGGACAGAAAAATATTCAGGAAACCGTGGATCTCCGCTGGATATTAGCATCGCCATCTCGATTGCATGAGTTTCCCCGGGCAGCGGGGAGAAACCAGAGGCACTTAGGATACCATTAACCTATCTGGCAGGGAAATCTCGAAACGGAAAGAAATACATGGCGAGCGAGCAGTTCCAATCGAACCGCGCATATGGTCGATCCAGTCACGAGTTTATCGGAAGATAAGTCGAGACGATTAAAAGCGCCGCGCGGGTCCCTTTCTCCACTCGTCCACGTGTCCTTCGCACGCCAGTTTTATTTAACAGCCTGCTGGATCCTCGCCGCCGCCAACCGTGACGAAGGTGGACAGTTTTTATCGCGGCAAGGCCTCGCGTTTCACCGGAACGCCGGCAACGCTTGTCCAAGATAGCGAATTTAAAGGAGATAGAGAATTCGAAACGCGACACGCGACCATGCGACACGGCATGTAAACGCAATCGAACGTCGCTTAATTTTCCACCGAGCACCGCGCAATTACATGGTCGATCGCGTATGATTTTTCCCCCCAAATGTTTATCCCCTAAGCAGCAACGCGGCCGCCGTGGCCCCGTCCATTTCGACTGGGCTTCGTTTCATAACCACCCAGCATCGCTGAAGCTGACCAGCCAGGCGATGCTATCGCGCGCGGCGACGGCGCTCCAGAAACGAAGCGCAATAATCTCGTACGAGCTGATAATAATAATCGTGACCTCTTCGACCAGTGGAAATACCGGGCGCGCTGTGCCGCGTGCACGCCGACCAGCTATTTCGCGTCGAAAAGAAAAGAACGGGGCTATCACTCTGGATAAAACACTTCGGGGTCACTACTTGCTGTTGCTTTCGTTTATTTTCCGCTTACAACGCATGCATACATCCATGAAAGGAGGGTTCAGCCCGTGTTACCGCGTACGTGGCCACCTCCGCGATCCATGGTCACGTATTTCTTTTCCTTCTCGCGATTAGAATTCCGTTGTGGGCGCGTGTTGCTAGAGAACTTCGTCATCGGGGCGAACATTGATTGCGCGTGGGCTGAAATTAATAATCCTTCCCCTTCCGGCCTAAGATCTTCTCGCGCTGCGCCATCAGCTCCTCCTCGGTAATCTGTACTTGACACCTGTTCGCGTACCTGTGACACTTTATGCCCGCGCAGCATTGGCTGTCGCTGACACACTGAAACGAAGAAGCAGAGTCACGTTACTGACTTACCATATTATTACGGTTGCTTTAAAATTCCAGTTCAGTCAATCTTATCATTCCCCTTCGACCCTACTGTTCGATTTATTGCCACGGTGTTTGAATGCTGATTGGGAGAATAAAAGCAATCCTGCTTACCGGGTCACCGTGTCGGCCACAGGAGGTAGAAGCAGCCGAGGTAACAGTGGCGATCAGCAAGCAGGCGAAGACAAAGACCATGAGTTTCGCCATTTTGGTGGATTGATAGCGGGCACTGAAAAAAATAAGCCGTCAATGTCGTATTTATTTCCCCACCGTGTCGACTGCTCCCGAACGGTTAAAAATCGTGTCTCCTGTCGTCGAGCAAGTCATCGTGCCGTGCCGTGCCGTGCCGTGCCGTCTCTGCGCGAGCTTCAATGACAAATCTGCTCTCCATAAAATTTCACGAGGGCATCTGGCAAAGAGTCGTAAAACGCGGCGTACGGGGGGAGACGCTTCTTGATGCAATTATATCTCATCTGAACTCCATGGAAGCCGCGAGTCTACAAAGGTCACCCGTGGATTCATGAAATTCCAGCTCATTACGCAACCAGACGAACACACGCGGCCACAGATCTGCACACGGACGCGGGGGTTTTGCATGGGTGCAGCCGGCAGCGTGCACACAGGTGCCCGTGAATGAGTCATTAACTACTGACCTGACTCGTTCTTGAATAGCCGACAGAGTGACTAAAGTGTACGGTCACGGCCGTACATGTACGGCATCAATCTACTTCGCGGAGTGGTTGTCACGTAGTTAGCGCGGGCAGAATTTTTTAGCGTTGCGAATCTGTAGTGATGAATAAACACGTTGTGTCACTGGTTCACTCGCAGGCCATTATACCAATTATACCAAGGCCAACAACGACTTGTACGTCAATTACATTCACTTGGCTGTATATTGTGCTCCGATTAATGATGCGTTCTTATGCCTCCTCAAGAAATGCAGTATAAATGTCTCGTGTTTTCGAAACTAGGTGAAGACGATGGATCACGTAATGTGTACACGGTTTTTTTGTGCTTGAATAATATGTGCCGAGGTAGTGATTCAACTGTGCTCTGACGCGAGAACGTAGCATACAGACGGGAGCGTAACGATTAGTTAAATTTGAAGTATGTTAAATGAAGTTTCGAGCACAATGAGCTGATGGCAGTGTACGAGAACGGGCGTTCAAAGTTCACTGAACGTATGAGTCACCGTATTGTTCACTCGTGCATTTCCTTATTTATCGTCGGGCACAAATTTTATTCACATATATGCGCACTGGGCTAACAATAAAAATCGGAATGCTCGTCGAAACGACTAGAATGTTATACTTCACAACAATTCGGTAAATTGCCTTTCGATTTTAGAAGGGAATTAAAGCAGTTCCTTTGTGTCGAGAAGAAAGAAGGGGGAAACTGCGCGTGATTTCTACTCACCAAGAGTGACTGTTTAAAAGACACGGAGCTACGTCTTTGAAGCGATGGTACCAAGAGTTCGACCTTAACTGATTCGTCGCCTTCGTGTGTACTACGCTTTTATACCATGACCTCGCGTCAGTCCTACAAGTTTTTAAGACGTGTATCGCACATGTGTGTGTGTGTGTGTGTGTGATGTGGCTGCAAGAAGGAATAGCAAGAAAATATATACTTCTGGGAAATGTGACTTATATATGAATATATATATTTTTCATTTACCAACTGCTCCCACGTATTTCTATCTAATTATGAGGAAAGATTGTGTTAGCATTTTATCTGTCAAAGATCAATTGTGTGTCGATTTTTTGCTAATTAATTTAACAGTATCGTATTTAGATTTCATTAGGTGACGCACCAAAGCATTCATGTTGGCCGATTTCCCACAATTTTGAATAATTACCAATCGTTTTAAAATTCGTACTGTTTGTAAAAGAGCATTGTTATAAAATATTGGACTCTTGTATTTTAATCTTGGTTTTTGGGGTGATAAATGTGAGAACATTTAAAAATGGAGAAAAAAAGCACAATGGTCGATATGCTTCAGCATCAATGTACTTCTCAAATATAATTTAGAATTTGTTGGATTATATTTTAGGATGCTGCGATAGAAAATCCAATAAAATTACGAATCAAATGCCTTAAAGTTTTTTTTGTTCGGTTTCGAATAGTTTCGAAATATCGTGTTTCGAGAAAAACACGAGACAAACTGCCTTCGGAGTTTGAATTGCTCATATGACTGTAGAATCTATACCGTCACGAATTTTGGTGTGAAACTTTCACCAGGGTATTCTCGGAATGTTATACTACGAAAATATATAAAAAAGAAAATCGATTTTCTGAAAATTTTTAACAATTTAATTTAATTGGAAGGCGCGTAAAGAGAGAGGTTCCAGTCCACACCAACAGGTTTGAAAAAGTTTTAAGGACCATACGACGGTAAAGCGACTAGCTTCTCTCTTGAAATGTTAAAGCGACTAGCTTTCCATTTGACACGGAAAATACGTGATACTAGTCATTCTTGGAAGCTTGACACATTCGCTATGCGACACAATTTTTTCTCTGCCTCGCTATTCCTTGTAAACACGCATACGAGTCTGCGTTGATACCCCATTCTGTATTCCTTTCACGACTGCAAAGCAGCCTTGCAGCCTTGCAATTTCGCTGTAAAACAAAAGATCCGAATATCATTCTTCAATTTCCTAACAGGCAGATAAAAAGTACCCGCGTCGATAATGAAAATTACAAATCGCTTACAATTCGTATTCACGATTTTCCATGTGTAGGTACCACAGCTACGCGTTCAATCTTCATTTCCCGTTTGATGTACCAACGTTTGACCGTTTCATAATTTTACAATTTTCACGTGGCTATTTTTTTTTTAAAACCGAACTTGCTGCGTTCGTTGAATTACAGTAGCTACGGGTTACTAATGGCTTTGGCATTGAATTCGACGGAATAATACATTTGCGACGCGTATCTACGATAACCCGGAGATTGCGGAAACCTAACTTCCCTTTACCACGATAATTACAATTTGTTCTAATTGTACTCTAACCTGAGTAGGTGCCTACAACACTTTAAATGAGGCAACCACCGCGAATATTCTCTTGCCATTGATCGGCACGAAAAGGCCGGTGCACTTTTTGCCTTTCGCCGCCGATATTCCATTGAGTGCATATTGCGGGCTTTATACATTCCATTGATCTCCTGACAAAGCCCGCTTGTTCTTTAATTCGTTTAATAGGAAACAACAGGAAAGGAAACCGAATCATCCCGTAATATTGTCCTTTTATCCGCAGACGGTAGTCGAAGTGAAAACGCCGGTTATTCCACTTTTATCCCCTTTCTTTCTCCTTAGCTTTTTCATGGGTGAATGTCACCGTACCGGGAACCATTCGACGATCTAATCGCTCTATTTCGGGCAATGCGGTGGAGGAACGCCGCAATTTCGGAATTCATTTGGAAATGTTCAATTCGACGGATTGGTACCTATGTACATATTATCACAATGTTTATTTATGAAGGGGGAAGGGGGTATTGAATATCGACGCTGCATTTACGCAGTTTAAAAAATTGTTGGGTGATTTTTAATATACCTAGATGGAAGTGTTTCGGACACTTTAGGGTTTACCTATATTATTTCTCTTTTTTTTTGTGAGTAGTATACACGTTTCTGAAATCGAAAGATTTCTTGTCAATTGGGGTGTCTGGAAATTATTTTATGGAGAGAGGGTTGTTTGTTACTGATGCTATATCGTATTGAAACGATACTTTGGTAGATTCCCTTTTATTGTATTCAAATAACCTGCGACCGCCCCCGCCCCTTCCCATATAAGGTAAGGTAAGTTAACAGTAAAGGTAAAAACACCTTAAAAATAGATATTTCAGATTATAATTCTAAATTAATAATATATTAAAAAGAAAAGACACGAAACCGTGACGACCCCGTGTGAATATAAGTTTTTATTTCATTATAACATTATTGCTGTTCTCAGTGCTGTTGGTCACCTCGATTTTAGCGACGACAGCTATTTGGATTTGCTGAAGGATATGGTCCCTCTCCGATGGGTCTTGTACTCTGACCTGGGCCAGTAGCTTCTACAGCGGGTATGCATTTAGCAATATACATATGTCAAGCGCACACGATAACGGCAACAATCATCGGTCGTTTGACATTAAAACGATACATAAATAATCAACATACTATATTGAACATATTCGAAAACACTGTACCTACAGCATTTATTTATTTGCGAATTTCAGTTCTTTTATGTTATCGAAATTAAACACTTGCTAATGAGAAATGTGACTCTATTACCGATTATTTATTTAATAGCAAACAAAAGTTACATATAGGAAAGGACTGTGTCAGTGGTGCGATGGAAATGGAAAATATTTATTCACACGGATAGTTATTAATATTGTGTTTTATTGGAAAATATGTTTTTCCGCAGACGTTTCTCCGCTTTCTCGTCCGTTAATGTGAATGTTTATTTTGCATAAATTTCAGCTCATACAATATCATTTAAATATATATCCGACCGTGTGTATTTACTCGTTCGAAATAGGCTTCGCAATTACTGATGAACTGATGGCAAATCAGAATTGAGCACGATCAATTTTCAAAACACCGATCTGTGCTCACTATCCAAATTATAGGGATAATTAGGATAAGGATATGTGGAATAGGTAATCATCGTGGAACAATGCATCGGATTTCCGAAATTTGAAGTCTCTATTTGAAAAATCACGGAAATTCATTTCACGACTTACGATTTATAATATTAATTACATACAGAAGTTTTTTCCACATTTTATATGTTTCATTTAATAAAATTATTTTACAATTATTACTAGGTATTAATGTTTGCTTTTCTTCGAAATCTGGATCACTGATGAAAAATACCTTTTAGATGGAAAAAAAAGGAGGATGGGTAAAATTTAAAGTAAGAATTTAAAGTATACAGATGGATAAGATTTTCGAACATAACATCACGTCACAGCAATCGTTATCCACTTTGCACTGCAAAGGCAAATGTTTCAAATCATGCCACAGCTACAATTGAAATAGAATTGAAAATATATCACAGCTGGTTAACATGCACTTACTTTTCGATGCCATCTACTACACCTTTGCTCTAAATCTGTTTCTAAAACTTCCATTTGTTTACCAGTATTTAATATCGCAGGCGATGCAACGGCGATTGTGACAGCGATTAAAACAATCAAAGCCGGGAACAATATTTTCCTCATTTTTGTTCAGTGTACTTCGTTAAAAGAATCGTACAAAGAGGAAGAAAAATATGAAAGGCACTGTAACAATATGACCTGAAATATGATGTTGGAAAATTTAGTTCCCTCTACATTTTCATCACTTTCATATGGTAGAATGAGATAGAAAAAATTGTGCGCGAAAGAATCGATATAAAATGTGTAGTAACAATTTTTCCAACGGCTCTTCATTCTCGAGAACAATTAAATTTGAAAATACGCGAATTACATGTTCATTTAAATTTAAATAAACCTTAACTTCATGGAATCCTATTTCTACATATACTATGTAGTGTGCCAAATTAAAAGGAAGAAATACTGCAAACTTTTTCTTTCCAATTCAGAATTATATCTCACTTGGAGTGATTGTTATAGCCTCAATTGTTATAGTTATAGTCTGCACTATTCCAAGCACCTTTATTAATTCTATAACTTTACATCTGCTGGTATGTCGTGATTTTATCTTTCTTGTGTCATGAAGCTATTGGATTCTCGCAAATAAGTACTTAATCGAAACAAAGGACACCTGAGAAATTATTGAAACACTCCACAAACAGCAACTATTTATAAATAAATACGTCTGAGCTCAAAATACAGCTCTTTATTTATTCGCAGCATCGCGAAATATTCCAATGATGAAGATATTCTCGAATTTATGTCCATTCGCATGTACATAGTATTATGTGCAAGATAAAATCAAACTCTATAGTTACAGTCAATTCACCAATTGAACTGTAGGTATGTAAACAAACTAAAATTCTGGACTCAGTAGCAAGTGTTACAGACCGGCAGCTTTTTTATAATTATCACTCACCAGTAGCTTCACAGACTTAATTGGCCTATCTTCTTGATGCCTACCGACTGATATGTGAACCCGAGTCTCTTCATTTATTTATAGCGTGGTTGGCTCAAGTGTTACGTTAATAATCGTTCACATAAAATTCATACGTAAAGGTTACGTAAGTGACACTTGTCCTTTGGAAAAAAGCAAACAGAAAGCTTGAAAAAAAGATGGTAATGAAACAGAAATTAAAACTTCTACTTGTTCCGTCTATATTGCGAAGGAATGCCGAGTATCTTCAACGATTATGCGCTACCGAAATTGTTTCTCAAATCAAAGAAGTTCAAAGAATGGTCATGATTAGGAAAAATAAATCGCTGGATAAAATTCATTTCTTGAATGATGTATTGTCCATACTACGGTCATGTTACAAGTATAATATGTAGAGATTATGTATAGTGGATTGTAAGGTCAATTCGTAGGCCTACGAAGTAATATCGGTACAGTGAGTTATTCACGGCTGGCCATCAGAAGGTGGTGCAGCCGGGTCTTTGGGTGGATTTCCAGCGACGGGTCCTGACGTTGTTGTAACTGGTGGTGGTGATGGTGTTGGTGGTGTTGATGGTGTTGGTGGTTTTGTGCATCTTCCAGCCCATGGATTGCATACCAATGGTCCGCAGCAGTCTTTGTCGTCCGAGCACTATGACAAAATGCAGTTAAATAATTAGTCATTGGAATTTGGATGAAACGCCTGCATGGTTAAAGTACCGTTATAAATGCTGGTTGATGAGCATTCGAATTTAATAATGCCAATAATTAATACGAACTTTAATACTCTAGTTTCACTCGTGCGTTCAACGATGGAATATTAACAGGACATTTTAATAATGAGCAATATCTATAAAATGTAATATTGATAAGTCAGGATTTTTTACGAGAGCGAAACAGATAAAGTAACTGTAATTTAAACGATATTGTGAGAGTAAGGCTACACTCACTACAGCGACCTTGACCAACTAGTTAATTTTCATTTGAATAGAGTCGAATAAAGTGTACTGACTTAAAGATACTCAGAAAGAAATGAGTGACTGAGATACTTTTTAGGTCCCTTGCCTCTGATTCTTGGGTGCAAGTTATACTTCTAAATTTTGAAGCACATTAAAAATCACACGAAGTGTATTCCTTCCTCGCAAGTTGCACGTGAATAATGCAACAATCGGAGGACGGTGAATAAAGTTCGTTCAGACAATTTCGCAATTAAAGTATGATTAATAAAATATGTCACTTACAATCAAACCAGGGCCCTTACATCCCACGACGAGGGAAGAAGCCAACAGAGCAACGCAAAGGAACACGAGCAGTTTCCTCATCTTGATTATTCTATCAGCAATATGTACTGTAAAACAATTTTCAGAATGTGATGTTGCCTGTCGTAAGATTTTCAACTGAATCTGAAGCTCACCTTTCTTTTACGTCGATAGGGAGTTCAGAGACTTTCTGGTCTCTCCCAGCGGAGACTTCGGTATTTATAAGATCAATCGATAAAAGTCTACTATTTACTCCTTTTTTATGGTGCATTCCACCTTGATGTGTGTAGCGATTCATGTTATTGTAGTTTATCGGGATCCACCGGCCAGGTAAACACTACGTGGAACGATTGGGTAAATAAATTACGCAAAGTCCCCTGTTTTCCACAAATTCGTAAAAATCCAAACCACCTACCGAGCGCTATCTCGATAGGGGAAGGATTTTTCTTGAGATAGCGATGTTGTGCCCACTTGTGGCGTGAAACACAAGGAGCGTTGGGATTGTTTGCTTGTAGGGCCTGGAGCGGTCAAAGAATTGTATACTAAAAATATACTGATATATTTTAACATGCTTGGGCGATGCCTTATGGCTCTCTGTTACATACATTTGTGGAAAAGGGATAATCATATATGGATTTTCTAGTTTCCTATTCCAATGGACCGTGTCTTCACTTACGTGTGCGCTTTTTGGAGCCAGCGACCAACAGTCACGACGATATAATGAGCGATGTGCTTCATGATGTGGTAGATATTTTTTCACTTTTTTATAAAAATTCTACGTCAAAGCTATTTAAAGGAAAATCGTTTCCTTTGATTAATAGAGGAAGTGCAGTAAAAAAAAAATTACGGCAGAGGATGGGAACAAATAAAACTGCAAAATATCATAGGGATGGGGAAACTAATACACTTTTATATTTCAAACTCTCAGTAATAATCAAAAACAAAATGTAATTGAAACTTTGGTCTAAATGAAAAATAATAGGAAGTATCGATTTCGTTAAGGTGCAGCTAATTTGGAATACCGGTATTATAAATTTAAAAAAACATGTAGATAATTAAATTATGTTCTTTTATGATCTAATCAGGCTGAAAAATCATAATATAGGATGAATCTTAGGTAAATATAAATGGACACAAAAGAATCACTAAGCTTTGGAATACTCCAAATTACCTTCATCTTCGGTATTCCAAATATGCTGCACTTCCTGTGCTGATTAGCCTTCGGGTAATCATTATATTGATCATATCAAGATAAAAACTTGAACAGTCACTTGGGCATTATCAAAGGAAATGTGTCCTAAATCACAATGAATATTACAACACGAATGAATAAAAGAGCAAAGAAATGGGTCAGATTTTTTCCACCGATCTAGTAATTCTAAAAGGTTGTGCTCCTGAATATATAATTTAAAAAATTCTCATCCCCAGGGTAAGCACAACAGAAGGAGCTTGGAATTATTTAAAGAAACCGAGGAAGCCATATTTAAACATAAAAAAAGTCACAACATTGATATTGTAGCTATGAAAATTAGTATAGTACCCTTATTAACAATCATCAAACCGACTATTAGTTTCATTATAAAAAATATTAACCAAACAAAATGAACCATGAGAATTCATAACAATATAAGACCCCTATCTTTAATAAAGTAAATATTCCTCTAATTAATAAACTTATTTGCACAAGCCAGTAAAACTTTTATGCCAATTTGACATAAACAAACCCAACTAATATAAATATCTCCGATTATACTAAAAGCTAATAAATATTTAGATAATTCAATAGAATTTTAATAAAAAATCATTAAAAATCGTAATATACCATAAGTTCCTAATTTTAATACTTTCATTGTTATGACTAATTATTTTAAGTCCACGCTGTATTATATAATAACTAATCACTGCAACTTTTCTTTCACCGTTTTTCTGCTAGAATACTTCTATTACATACTGATACAAATTCTTCTGTTAAAAATATTCTCCATCAAGCTCCTGAATATATTTCACAGAACACATAAGGAACACTTCCCGGACGGTAGTTCGCAACGACAAACAACAGTCTCAAAATGATCTCTGTCGATTACATCTATATATACCTACCATCCCTGAAAAACATCAAGATCCAACGTCAGCCGTAATCGTCCATTGTCCATTAGATTTTCGTGGCCTGTCGACAATAATTGGCGTAACACCAGCGTAATATTTCAAAACACCAGCGCCGTGTAACGCGTCCGCGTGTCGTTCGGCCTATCAAACCCGCCCCCTAAATTGATTCAATTGTCGTTTCCCGTGGGAGAGACCTCTTCGCTCAAATATTTTTGGGAATCCGCTGGAAACCGTTGAACGCGATTTCTATTTCGCCTTTTTTTTTTGCGATCCCGCCATTCACCTTTCCTCGAGGCTAAAAATTACTGTCGCACGCTCGTAATTGGACGCTTCGTCCTTTGGAAACCATCTAGATAACGCACTCGCGGTAAAATTTAAATGAAAATTTCATTCAAAGGAAATGAAGGAAAGTGTGACAGTGCGTTAAAAAGGAACGTAAGTAACATTCTTCCTTTGGGCTGAAAATTCACATTTCTACGCAAGTATAGGTAATTTTCTACTGTGCTTCTAATTCTATAATTTTATCAACGCTACAAAAGAATATGGCATCGCGGTTCGTATCATGGTGCAGTGATACTAAAAAACATAATAAAACGCGAATTTAATAGATTAAAAATCAAAACTGTTTTTTGGGTCTAAAATCTGCAAGCTTTCTTTAATTTTGATACTCATTTCCCATTTTAAATTATGAACTGTATTTCAAAATGTTCACCGATATCAATAGATCGAACTGGATTTCTACAAAATTAAATTAATGAAGTCTAATAAGTGAAATTTATTATACATTCGGTTATGAAGCCAGCGCCAGGATTTTTGTGAGGTCCGATATCATTTAATATTATCGAAATTGGCTCGTGGCTTCAACGCATTTACGTTGCCACTGGAAATCGGAAATACCAAAATGCGTGTCACCTTGAAGTGTCGCGAATAATCGAAAGCACACCACGGTCCCGATTCTCTCTGTGCAGACACTGCATATGGGACGAGTTGCTTGGACCGATAATTACAAGTTGAAACGTAAACACGTTGTTATTATAAAATGCGTGTAACCAGAGCTTCGTTAACCGCGAATAATATTTCTCTCTCGGGCTGATAAACGCGCCCGATCAAGTGCATCATTGCTTGCAGATTTAATACGATGAAGACAATTAAAACATTTATCGAACGCTGGTTTTGATAATCGTCAAACAAATGAGCGACGAGTCATTTTATCATCGCGATAATTGAACTACTGTTCCGATTGTTTCGCCGTGCCCAGAAGAATATCGAGCAACCCTGTTGCTTCGTTTAAAACGTTGCTAATTATTATCGATAAAATGTCAACGAATTCGAGGAGCTATTACATAAGAGATCATTTATTTTAGCCTTTAAATATTTGTACAAAACTGAGTGAACTAATTATCAGTAAAAAATGTTTAATTGACATGGGTTAAAAATTTATCTCCGTTGTAGTTGGAATCGATTTGCTGCGATCTGTACTCATCGATAGATATCATAATCTATGTACAGTTTCGATGTCTAGAGATAGTATTGGATATTCCAGCATCCATTTGGATATTTCCAAAACATGTCGATGGTGATACTCCGCCGTATCGTGAATTAAATAGAACTACTTAGCCGATGAGACAGAGTTATTAGAAGCCCGGGGTTATCTCGAGACGAACGCGTGTGCACCCGCTGCACATGCGTCTGATGCGTCGATTGTATTCAGAAGAAGTGCATGATCTATATCGTTGGCTAGTTTATGAACGAGAGGTGATGGTTATCAAACTCAGGGTCGGCTTCGAAGAAGCGATAGAGTGGTCTGCGAACATCTCTTCCTAGAATAGCCTTGCGCTCTTACATGTAGTGCGGAAAAATTGTTAATTGTGCAATTTTAAGGAGGAAGTGTTTGCTATTCGAAGATTAGATGGTGCAGGCCAGATTGTAAGTGGATGTTATTATAATGTATAGGGATTTGGTATGAAATAGTCTTGAATTAAAATATAAAAGTGAGCAGGTACTTGAGATTGAAATCTAGGAAAAAGTTTCGGGTGAAATGCATTCTGTTCTGATAACTTTAATTAGTAGAGCCACCATTTTTATTTGTCGATTAATTGTAAGTAGTAACACCAAATTTTTGTAATAAAGAAATTAGAAACGAGTTGAACAGGAACCCCATCCTTCTTCCCTCTACCAATTTTTTCACCGCTTAAGGATTCTTAAGAATTATTAGCCTCCGAAGAAACTACGATGGAATCGTATTTTCCCGATTTTATCGGCTTATTAAAACCTATTTTTCGATTCCCATAATTATTAACTAGTGCAATTTAAAGGGGAATTCATTAGTTACTTTAGTCTCATTACTTTGTTTACATGTTCCTAACGTGTTTGCACAATGATTAATAGTCCGTTTCCTGTAGAATTTCTAAACAATCGCTTATGAAATTTCCGATTAATTCCACCTCTTGCTGTTACTTGTTGCTGGCGATCACAATGTTGCGTGTAACTGAATTAACTTCGCCTCTAAGACGACGCCGACGTCTGCATTAAAATCGCGTGCTGGGGGTAGTATGTGCAGATTTTGCACGCACATCCGTTTCGCATTTCCGGGCTAACGACCGTTTTCCGGTGCGCGGGGCGCCTTAACCCCAAGGAAACGTTTAAACGCGTCGAGGAAATTAGTATAAGCGTTCTTGGAGGGAAAAAAATTGCGCTGCTCCACGCGCCACTTGGGACTTATAACGACTGCTAAACTGGTCACCTAAAAGCTCTAATTGCTACGAACTTTTGTGATAGCGATCGGATGAAGATGTCTCTAATTTCGATACCATCAACAATTTTCCTGATTGCGTCCGATAAGACACGTCAATTCAGTCAGAACCGTTTCATTACCGTGGAAGGGCTTGTAAGGTTACATCGACAAATTGTGGGCTTTCTAAATATTCCCACTTTCCCCATATTTTCCTATTCTATAGCATAAAGATATCAATCAGGGAAAATAAGAAGTCATAAATGATCTAAACACGTTCCTTTATTCTCATCAAACTACTTTTACCTTAAGTAATATATTAATAATAATTAACACGTAAGAATATTTAGTTAATGGTTAATAATACTGCATAATTTGCATTGTAATGTTTATTGATGCCTCAGACTGTTCAAAGAGTAGGTAATTTTACTTTTCACTAGTCCCTAATTGTAACTATAAATTTTGCTAAAATCATCGTACCATTTTCGAGGCCTCATTATCTCGATCGTTAGGTAAACGAAGTGATTTCTCACAATCGTATCAGTAGTTATTAGAAAATCTATGTCGAATCCAACCATACAACGATTCCAGTGGATATCTATCTGCGTTATCGCGGTCAGTTACGGAATCATTGAAAATCCTGCAATAATATCTGGCAAACTCATCCTCCCAAAAGAATTCTCAACATCACCTTGTTTTTGATCGCCACCATTATCAGCGATCGCCTCGAGTGTTTACAACTTTACACCCACCGTCTCCTCGGTCTCTCCTTATCGACCGATCGCCTTATCTGACTGCGAAATACCTACTCTCTGGGGCTCGCGTGCTTCCCAGTCACTTAAGTGATAAATTTTCGCTGTTAACGTCGAGCTGTCTTTAGCGGTTTTGCCTCCGTAGAATCTATTGCTCCTTTAGTTAGCGATTCCGAGGCACTTAGCTTCACCCGTCGTCTCCACAGAATACAGGGTGTTTCACAGTCACAGGTACGAGTTCGCGTGGTGCTCTAGAAAGAGATTCTCAATAAATAGTATAAATACTCAAATTCTCATTATTCACATCTTCGTCTGTCTCATCTACACCCGTCACTCGTTCGCGCCATCAAATTCTGTAGCACCTAACTTAATTCACTCTTCAGATTCTCTTCAACACTGTGAGATTTTTACCCTATGCATGGCTTTCACGTGTCTCCTCGTCGATATTTTTTTAAAACCGTCGAAATCGCTCGGAAAGGCCTGACCGATTTCAAGGAGCATTTTTCACAACCTTTGCGCCGCTCAAAGTGTTAAGAAATCGTATCAACAGACTCGTTACAGTCTAGACCACCGTTTCAATTTCTGAAACACCCAATAAGCCCCCACGTTGCATACTCTGTCAACGACAATATCTCTGCCCGTTTCCTCCCTCGTTCGTTTCCCCACCCGTTGCTTCTGTTTTGATCGCGCCTCTCTTAGCCCCGTCTTCGCCTTGATTTTCCAGCATTTCCCCGTTCGACCCGTATCGCTCTTTCCGCGTCGAATTCCCCTCCGCCGCCGGACCGATCTCTCTCTTTCCCCGACACTCGCTGGTAGGTTCTCTCTTGACTCGGCTGAAGTGGCGGACAATTTGATAATTGGATCTGCGGCAGCACCGTGATTTACGTGCACGAGGGTCCAGCTGACCATTCGAGCGCTACAGGAGGTGGGGAGGGGAAGGGAGGGGGGGGGGGGAGGGAAGAGGGCGACACGATGCATCTACACCCTCGAGTGCCAAAGTGGAGAGACGATCGCTGCTGGAGAGACGCGTCTTCTCCCGCGAATTAACTAAAACTATGTTGCTAGGACGGCTAGACGGTGTTTTACGGTTACACGCAATTCCGATGATAGAGCGAATTACAGGCGGGCACATGTGCCGCGCGATTGTCTGCTGGGATTTTGTCGATGTAACGAGACTGTGCTTGCATCTACAATTTCACTCCTCGAAATTCAGGGGAAGATTGTAAATTCGGACGTTCGAAAGATTGTGGGGGTTTAGGAATTTTTGTGTATGACTGTGATACTCTCTTTTTCGAATTTCGCTTGAATTCGCTGTTGAAGACTGAGGTGTTTCTTAAAAATCATAATTGTTCCTTTTGAGCACGCCGCAAGAGTGTATATTGAAGAAAATGTAAATAGGTTTGAATATCCTGCAGATTTTATTAGGAGCCTAAAATGTTTCGCATTTCTCCTCCAAGTTTCGAAGATTCCATTCTGTGCGTTGAGAACCGTGTGGGGTGTAATTGACTAAAGCAGAAGACGGGGACGTTTTTGTATGAACATGTTTTGAATTGAACATGTATTGAACACTTTGTTTTGAATTTAGTGAAGGATTTATTATGAGATAAATGGACCAGTCGATGTATCATTATATACCTAGCAGGTTACCGAAATGTGTACGGGGTGAGTCACGCAACTTGATGATCTTACATTGCTTGCAAAGTACTTATCTGTTCTGCGATAACGTATATCGATCGAAAGTCGCTTATCGAGGGATACATGCAGTACAACACTTGGTTTGCTGTCATCTAGCTTTTTCATAAAAGTAGTAAGGCTACCTTGAATTTTTCAAACACAATACCCAACACTTCACTCCACAATTTTATTCATACAGAACTAATACTGAATCCAAACTTAAAACACGTTCTACCCTAAAACAAATACAAGAATTCACGAGTAATATCCGGCCACCCTAAACAATTCCCAAACCGAAAACAACTCCGTGTGTGATCGAAAAAAAAAAGAAGAATTATCTTACTACCACAAAAAAATCTTACCTCCCCTTTGCAGGTGTTTTTTTTTTTTAACAAATCAGCCATCGTTAAATATCGTGGCAAGCACTGCCCGCAAACATCCCCTACGCCAAATGAGTAAATAATGTCAGTAAATAATTGATGGAACGGAAGAGCAGAAATTTGCTCGGCGATATCTCGGACGCAAGCAGCCGGCTGACATCGATAATGAGAGGTCAGTTGCCGCGGTCCACGGAGGAAACAGATATAAAAGAACCCCACGAAAATTGCCAGCGGCTCGATAGCGAGCCTACGGATGAGCGGGCTCGCCGTTGAAATCAAATCCGCGCGTCGCAAGATGAAGGCGACGACCCGTAAAATGAAACGACGAGAAGCGCCAGAAAGAACCTCGTAAAGCTTTCCCTCCGGTCGGGGCGAAAGCTGCCGACACGGTTTCTCCCTTTCTTTCCATCCTGGCCAAGTTGGCCCGCGCATATACATATACTGCACGTCGTATCGCGTTAACCGTAAAACGACGAGCACGGGAAGAAAAAAAGAACGCCGACCGAGAAAATAAACTCCCCAGCAGTTGTTTCCTCGTTTATTCGGAGCACCCCCCCCCCTACCTCCCCCCCCCCCCTACCTCCCCCGGCATGGAACTTGGAAATTCGCGAGGGAGATTTTCTTCAAGGAGGGTGGGGTCGACGAATTTTCACGTTCGGTACGATGCCGCCGCGCCCGCTCGACCTTCCTTTTAACCGCAGTCGCGGTGTTTCAGACGAAGGGTAATTTAAAAGGAAATTATTTTCCTATGGAATTATTTTAGCTCGCTAACTGGCCGCCGCGTTGATGGAATTTTTTGAATTGCTAATCGTTTAGCGGCTTTATGGATTTTTCGCATCGCTAATTGTTTCGCGACTTTGTGGAACTTTTAGACTTCTACATTGGCTCTGCGTTCTTGAATAAGGGTGCGCAACGATGTGTACTTTTACGGGTTACATGCGTTTAGCCCCGGCGAAAATGAATAATTTCAGGATTTTTTTTTGGGATAAAGTGGGGGGAATGATTTATTTACAATCATTTTTGTATTAAATTATTTATGCCTTTTGAAGTTGTTTAAATCACTGCAGAAAAAATGGTCAGCATGATACCTCCTTTACACATCGATGGATCTGAAAAATAAAATTATATTCTTATAAAATAATGTTGCTGTTATCGGCTGACGGGCCTAATTTTTTAATTTCAAAATAGTAAAGAATTTATGACACTTTAAATTTAAATTAATTTTTTCATGCAACAATTTACTTAAAAAATTATTTAAACAAAAATTGCTCATTTTCAATTTCATAGTATTATAATAAAAAAATCATAGAATTTGGTGCTGTCTTGAGCGTTTCAGGGTGGCGCAACCCCTTAAGCAAGAAGCAGGAATTGTCACTGTTTATTGGAATTTGTAATGCATCGTTCAGATTTTCGACCGCGAACTGTTTTTATGTGCAGGGACTTTTAGGTGCCCTTTATTATCTGTATTATAGAATGTGAAAATAGTCTGAGGGAATGGCATGTAAATACGTTGAACTTCCGGTATTAAATAATGGTGCGCCAGAAGATTCATCTTTTTTTAAACGGAGTCAGTATTTCAGTGCCAGATAAAAACTGGGGTGTCTTTCTCCCTTTAAATAAATAACAGTGCCGAATGGAAGTTCGTTATCGAATAACCGATTCTTTTAAATCGATCTTGGAGCTTTTCAGCTGATATCAGCGGCAAATGACGCGCACCGATGTATTTAAAACGGTGAAGGAAAAGTGGCGATCCGTTCAATCGCATCTTTCGTAATCCCCGGCCGATTCGAACATCGTTATTTAATATTCCCGGCGGTATTAAATATTATTAATCGAGCCCGTATAATAAATTAATAACGCATGATGCGTGATTAAACCGAGCTGGTTAATTGATTACCGTCGGCGGGCAAGTAAAAAATGACGAGCGACACGGCGTGGCAATAAACAGTAATTTACTTTGCTGCACAACTCCCATCAGGATCAAGAGTAAATTGCGCGAATTCCATGTCGTTAAGGATTAAAAGTATGAAAATCAATCGTTGCGCGCAAACAAAGGCGGCAAAATAAATTCGACGGCCTGCTAATTTATTAATTAACCCATCGAATTTCAGTCCGGCCGGCTCACTTTGGAAGCCACGTAACCATCTACTCCGCCCAATAGGTAATCACCACGTAATAAAAATGTCACCCGCGAATACAACGATAATACCACCGTTGTCTTTTACCGTCGTTATTTCGTTTAAGCAGCCGGTAGAATCCGTCGGCCCGTGTTATCGGGCCACCTGAAACGAACGAGACTGTGAACCGAAGAGGAACCGGTCGGAGGGCGGGCGGTGAAAAGCGTACGCGAGGCAGGTTTTATCTGTTGCATAAGAGGATTTCTCGACTGTAAAAAGCTGGGATCGAGAGCACGACGTGGCTTTATTCTTGCAGTCTCTTGCGGTTACGCGGCCCCCGTGCATAAATCTTTCCTCCCGCGACAGAGACAGGGGTGGGTGTTAAGAAAAGAGGGAACACCGCCGTCTCCTTCCGTGTATTTACAGCGCATTCCACGGCGATGGTCGTCGGGAGGAAAAAGCGCAGTCGGTGGCGCGAGGCAGAGCTGGCACGGGACGGGAGAGAAAAACGAAAACGGGGCGCCCGGGATAAAGTTCCCGGGCAGAAAGACGTTTCACGCTCTCCCGTTGTCGTTACATCGCTTTCGAGGCGTTTTAAACATTACACGTCCCGCGCGCACCTTCGCGCCCGCCCCTTCTTTTCTCGCCTCGCGCGAGGAGCAGCTTTTTTCCCTTAATTTCTGCCGAGACTTATTCCACCACCCGTGCAACGTAATACGAGAGATTACGTTTAACTTCGTCAGCAGGCCGGACTGTCCTTATTATACCTGCAATTTCTTTGAGCCCCCCGAGGAAGGCATTTATGCTGTACGTGCGAGCGCGCGTGTTACATACGAGTACATACCTGCTGGTTAAGGATGCTAATTAACTTTGACGTATAAGGTTAGATGGGAATTGTTTTTTTTTTTTTTTTTGAATGCTCGGTTCGCTGGTAAGTAATTACTATGTACTTATTTAATCTTCCGCGGTCACGCGTGGAGTTCATGGCACCCCAGTGGCATTTTCGTATTTTTGAATCTTTTCACTTTTGAGTGATAATTGTACATTTGTAATATTCATACAATCATGCGCTAACAGTATTTTTCTAGAAATGTAAATTTTGATATCATGACATTTGGATTTAAAGAAGAGCGATTTTCCACGGTTGTGGAAAAATGCGGTATTTTTTTGTTGCGATAAATCTCCTTTGGAAGTCGTATAGGCCCGACATTTGAACTTGAAAATTGCTCTTAAGGTGTGATACACCCCGTGTGACCACGAAGGGCAACTGGTTGGAGGTTGCGTAAAATACAACTTTTTGTCTTTTTAGTGTTGAAGATCGTCGGTTTAGTTCGCGGCGTCTGTGCACATAGCGAAGTCTTCGGGTATAGATGTTACTGTAATTTTTTTATATTGGAGCATGAATCCCGGTGTTTCGGGAATACCGACTTTTAATGGTTTCGAAAATGGAACCGCTCGGTAGTGAGGTAAATTGTTGAATTTCGTCCAACCGCGGCGGAATACAGCTGCTCGTGAACAGAGAAGAAATAAAATGCGGGAAGACAGAGTTTCGGAGTTAAAACGTTATGTCCTTTTGGTGGATCTCTCGTGATGGGGTGCACGGTGATAACCTTTAACCGCGATAAAAGGAATCGACCTTACAGTGGAACAACTGCTAGAAATTGCAGAGTGAAGTCGTAGGCGAGCTATACAACTTCTCGAGCAATCTCGATTTTACTGTTTTACTTAAGTGGCGCATCGGAACCTCCCCTGGAATAGCTACTGAAACAACCGTAACGGAGCACAGCTTTCAGCGACTGACTTTCGACGGTGTGTAAGTGATCGATTTCATTTACATAGTTACAGACTGTCGAAAGTCAGTGGCCCAGGAACGGCCCGCACAGCCCCGCAGAGAGGGAAAATTCCGGGAATCATGCGCTGGATAATAATGAAAAATTTGAGGTTATATAGAGAAACATATGTAGTTAAAAATAAAGTTTAAAGTGTTTAAACAGACTATTTCATTCACTATTAAATACCTACAACATTTAGTAAATCTGTATTTCAATCCATTACTTAGTTATAAAGCGACAAAATATATTTACCTACCCCTTATCAAAATTTAAAAAAAAACGCCTAAAACTTTGTCCCACTTTGTGGCGTTGCCAGATGTAAAATGTGTAGTTCAACTACTGGGCTTTGCAGTGTTGTAGTGAAAGAAAAATAAGAAATTGTAAAAGAATAGTTTCTAAGCTTGTACTTCTTAATATTTTACTTTTTAATCAGGAGTGCCAATGATTAGTGCAGTGCCCGCATTAGTGCAGTTTACCCTATCACCGAACCCCGCGACCGCCGGAGTCGACTGCACAGAGGGTGGCTCCAGATCATTCGCCAGCCTCCAACGGTCCCAAGTGAACGCCGGGTACAGGCGACAGACCCAACGTCTGCCAGGCAGCCTCATAAATTAGAGGACTGTTTTCCTTCGGATCCTTTGCCTGATCCTTTGCTATTCACAATCAACCTGGATTTACTGAATGTGGCTCTCGGTTGATTACTGCGCTGATGAAGACTTTCCTATACCTCCTAGCCATTTCGTAGCTGATTGGACACAGAAATTCAATCAATTTTCTACTTAGCCAAATAATTAAAGTTTCCAATAGGGGACATTATCCAAGTGTCTAAAACACCAGGGTTTCATCCTCGAAATAATTTATGAGATAGATCTGGGTTAGGCATGTTTTTATGCCTGCTCCTTAGTCCTTCCTATTTCCTACTCGGTCAATATTAAGTCGCATAACAAACTATCACTTAATTGCTCCAATAAAATTATCTCACTTCTACTCGCTGCGATCGGAGCATCAGCTCAATACCTTCCTCCCCGCTTCAGTCTTGATCCACGCGGATACGTTTTCATTCGTCCTTCCTGCACTAATTCCAGATTTCATTCGCCACTTCTCTAGATCCAGTTGCCCACACTCCTTCATCTCCGACCCTGGATCGCCAATAAGAAGAATCCCGAGAGCCACGTTTAACTCTTTCACCCTTCTCCGCGCGGACAGCTTCGTCCGTCTAGCTCGCACGCACGCTCCATTCCGCCTGTCCCTGTTGCAGGCGTCCACCGCCTCGTTTGTCCTTTTTGCTCGCATCTAAGACATCGTTCGTCCTTTTCGCGGATCTAGTTGCTCGCACCTTTTTTCCCCTTCGGCCCCTCGGGCGGCGGTAGAAAAAGAGCTGCCACGAGCTTCACCTCAGACCTCGGCTGTCTCTGTTCTTCGTCGGCGCACGTGGAAGTTCGTCCGTCCTTCTTGCAAGCACGCGCTAACGCAGTCGTCCTCTACGCACTCCTCCCAAGACCTTGTCCCCCTTTTATCTCGACCCAGTTGTTTACACTTTTTTTTGCTAGTCCTCGCTTCACCCGGCACAGATGTGAAACCTGATCGCCCCGGCTTACCCCTTTCTTTATCACCGCGCTTCCTACGTCGTCCTTCTTCCTTCCGCGCAAGTGAAATATCGTCTCGTCCTCCTTGGACCCGGCGGCTACCTCGTCCGTACTTTTTGCACGCGTCTAGGATTTCCCCGTCTTCTTCACGCAGCTACTTGTTCGCACCTTTTTTTCCGTCGACCACTCGGGCGCCGATAAATAGACGTCCCCGCAGACCCCGCTGACCCGGCTGACCCGTTTTTCTCATCGACGTGCGTGCAACTTCGTGGGCATGTTTTACATGCTTGTAAAACTTCTTCTGCTGTTTTTCTTTTCTGGCGCTAGTTGTTCACACTTTTTTTCCTTCGAGCCCTCGGGCACCGATAAAAGGAGAAACCACCGCGCCCCGGCGCCAGCTCGCCCTGCTGTTTCTTCTTTGCCGCGTGAACGGTGAGTACGTTTTCTTGGCGGTGACTTCTAAGCGATTCGTGCATTCTTCTCCTTGACGCGTGTGTTTAATTATTACTATTTGGGAAATATGTATTTGTTTATTTGCGACTAATTTCTGTTTGTGTCCCTTCCCGTGGAAAGCAATATTTTGCAGCGGCAAGAAGAGAGGTTTGCGTGCATATTAGTGAGATTATTATTATGTTCAGCGTAGTATGAATATTCATAAGCTTCTGAAAAAAATGTAGCATTGAGCAATCCAGCCATCACAGTTGAATTGTGTGGCGCCTGCTGGGATGCACGGTGGAAACAGTGTCGTCGCGAACGTGCTAAGGGATGCAACAGCCCCTCGAATATTGGAAATACGGAAATAAAGCTATCGATATTTTAAAACGATCTGCAAGAAAGGTAACGGGATTTAATTAATGGGATTTATATAACGTGATTGGATCTGTTTGCCCCAATCTCTGTTCGACGTTTTTTATATTAATAATAGACTAAATTATATATTTCTGGAATGAAAACTTATTATATCGATGGAGATATTTTACACACGAAATTCGAGACTTTACAGCTTACAAATATATTTCAAAAACAGGAGAGCCTACTCCGAAAACACGTGTAAAGTCATTGCGAAAATTTTGTTCGCTAATATTTTACTACCTTTTCAGAAAATTTGTATCTTTAATTTAATATGACCCTCTACGTGGAAACAACTATTAAAATTTTAAGTATATACGCGGTAAGGTGTACGTCAGGGTTTCACACTACCATTTTCAAAGTTATACAAATTTTCAATTCTTTCGCGCATCCATTTCCCCGGTTCGTGAACACCACTACCAAGTTTGTTCATATTTTCAAGGTGATTCCATTTCATTAGCTAAAATCATTTACCCCCCCCCCCCCCCCTCCCCTCCTCTGCCCCTTTTCCAGAGACCCTCAATACGCATCGGACATGAAAAGCTAAACCCACCTCGCTGCTTCTTTCAATCACATCCTCAACCAAAATTCGTTCACGACAGTTGTGTAAAGCCCTATCGAAACGAAAGCCATCGAACGGAGTGGGGCCATTGGCGGACACGAATTTCGGCGGCAGCGAAGGTCTAGATAACAGCTTTCGCTGTAAAGAGATGACCCTTAAGTAATTTCCTCGCGACAGGGGCGAAGGGGGACACGCACCTAAATAGTCCACGAGTAAACGTGGTCATTTTTTAAGTCTGCCAGGCGAGTGAGTTGGCCTTTTAAAGGCTTTTCTTCCAGCTGTTTAGGCTATTAGAATGTCGGGGGAGGGAGGCAGAAGGACACGAGTGTCCTCGAAAAGGGTGGCCATTCCATTCCTGGCCATTTCCTAGCAATTTCCTGACGCTGTTTTTCACGTGAACTTTTGAACCGGCCCCCTCCTACCCCCCCCCACCCCCTCTCTCCCACCACCCACCCCTACTCTGGCCACCTTTTCACTGTAAAATACATCCGCTAAGTAGCCACGGCAAGACTGGCCGATTATAAATGGCCACCCGCGACTACTGGGGTTTTGTGTCCAGATGCGTCCTGTATATTTAATGCGACCTGGACAACGGCCCCGTCGCCCCGTGACGGGCTGACCAAACGAAAGTGAGCCTTTCCGAAAGTTAACGAGCTGTCACGAGCGGCGCGGCGGAGTTTTCTACGTCGCAGACTTCCGACTGGTATCTTTCGGGCGGCCGCCATTATCAGCCGAATCAAAGACTAATGCCCCTGTAATTAGGGATATCTAATAAATAATTCATAGTTTCATCGTCCACGTTGCGCGAGCCTGCGAGTAACTTTTGAATATTGGTTATTATTGGTGGCGGAGGGTTTTATAGCGTTTGCAACGATTTCATGCCGTGGTTCAGGTATTCGTTGGTAGGGCAGGCAAGAAGCCATTTTTAACGTATTCTAATTATACGTGCGCAGAATTGTGGCAGATCTTCAAAATTATTTTTTGTCCGATCTAAGTAGTTTAGTATATGAAAGCGGCGTTGTCGTTGTTATTGTTCTATAAATGTCGATAAGAGATGCGACGCGAATTCATACCCTTTCTGACAGAATACTTGATGCCCGGAGAGAATAAATATCTGATTGCCGTTCCGTGGCGTTTTAAGAACACTTTGTATTGGTTGGAACGGTGCCGTGTGGTACCAATATTAAAATTCTACGGCGTATAAGTATCTAAACGTGGCAATATCTTAACTGAATGCGATATTTAAGCAATTACCACTTCTGCCCCTAAAATTAATTGGAAGATATTAAATATTCAGCGTCTTGTTTAATTCTGCCGGTGGGTCCGTAAGTAATTTGCAATCCAGCCTTTAATTCATTCTCCGGCCACGAGACTCTTTAATTATATTCGTCGATGTATCGCTGATACATATCTTTATGCCACTCATAGTAAATTCACTTCCTCGTAGCATTCACGGGCTGGCGTCCGTCGTTCCTTCGACACGCGATTCGTGATGAAAGTTATTCCGAGCCCGGCTGAAATATTCATCCGATTTCCTAGCATCCCCGATGAGATCGGAAAGAACAGCAACTCGTGCTAGAAAAAACGCCAGTTTAAATCTTGACGGTGTCATCGTTCCGCTGCAAAAAGGCGGTGGTGTAGCTGTATAGGCTTTTGTTAAATATGCCACCATAAAGGGAAAGATCGCAAACTGGCACGACAGTGATACACGAGAATGCATGCACAGTTATCTGGGATCAGGACTCGTAATGCTGCTGTTTATGGCAAGTAGCGTAAAAAAAAAAAGAAACAGCACGTAGGTTGCCACGACGATGTAACATAATCGTGGGCACAGAAAATTGGCCAACTGGTACCTATTGTGGAATCGGAATAGTTTCGGTTTGGAGTACGACGGTGCAGCAGTTCATTCATCGAATAAGTAGACCGCTTTTCCATTGATTTTATTCGGCGGTTGGATAATAATTTTCACTTAATAATACGTTTAATTATGAAGTAGAAGTTAATGGCCGCTGATGGATTCAATTAGCATACATTATAACAATCGAATCACACTTGACGGTAAATAAATAAATTGTAATTCGAATTTAAATTCGATAAATGCGTCTCTTGCCACTTCAGCTCGCTGGTAATCGTCGTTCGTCATTTCTGGAATTTATCATTTTCACGTTATGTTTCCTTCGAGAGCATGGGCTTTTTGGGGAGTGCGGTGTTTGTTAAAGGTTGCGCTCATTCAAACTCGAATGATATCCCGTTGGACGTTTCTGACAGCATTATTCATTTTTTCATCTTTTTTTTTATTAACTTCTTAAGTGGGCGATTAGTTAGTTGGACTATTATCTTTAGTTTAATTTGAGGAAAAAAATATGTGCAAGGTATAATTTCTTTCCTTGCATTTCGTTCGGAATTAATATGGTTCTTAATTAAAGAATTCAATCCCGGGATCCCAGCTGTTTTTTGGACTCTAAAACTCACGGGATTTCATATATCAAGTTATATCTTATCCCGAGAATATCGAGAATTTTAAAAAACGTAAATTACTTTATGAACAACTGATAAATATAAAAATGGAATCCAAAAAACAGCCGGGATTCCGGGATTACGATCCCGAGATTGAATTTCCAATTCTTAATATTTCTCTCGATAGAATTACTACCTTTTTTATCTATATTGTGACAAAAAATGGAAGGAAATCCACATGTATATTGAAGGGCTCACGAAGATAAACGAAATTCAGTCTTTGCTAGTGCACTCGTTACTAAGTCTATTTAGTAATCTAGTATTATTGATTTAATCCGTTTTCCCAGGTAGCCAATATCGGATTAATCGGTTAGTAACCGAACGTGTAGTGTTCGTGTGCACGATTATGGTTACTGTTCACCAAATACACGTGTATTATAAATTACCAAATAATGGATAGTAACTCGTTAAAACCACATTCTATAAAAAAAAATCATAACGAAATAGCATACGTAAAGCAAAGGGCAGTTTTAGGGTCGTTTAGGGATGCTTAACAAGCATTACTCTCAGTTCTTATTACTTTTACTTTATTCATCTAGTTTCACATCGTTCTAGAACAACAGATTTTCTAGTATACATCCACGTCTCCATGGCAACTAACAATACGTAATGTTTATACGTATGTGATATCACAGTGATGATAGTAGACAGATTCACAGTGCCAGAATCATCCAAGAGTATTAAAGGGTATTTGTTCAAATAGGACGACAGGTGGGGGTTTAATAATTTAATTCAAATGTAATTAATAACTGGAGTTCATAACGATGGCTTGCAAAGAAGCAAGATTCAACTCTCGATCTAAAATACGACTGGATGAATCAGTCCGCTTTAAGGTGGATTTTCTTTTACGCGACTAAACGCAGCATCCAAAATTTCAAAGTCGATTTTCTTGAAAATCCAGCGCAATATCAAAAAAAGTTACTGTTTCTTTTCGACTTATAACAAGTAAATAAGTCGAGAAAAAGGAATAATTTTTTTTCATATTGCCCTTCATTTTCGAGAAAATCGATTCTGAAATTCTTGACGTTGCGTTCAGTCGCGTAAAGGAATAAAGGAAAACCTACCTTTACTCGCCACTATCAAATGATATCGCAGCGTTGCCTACAGCATGTTTCTCAAGAATTGTTAAAGAAACGGTCGGTGTGGTCCCATAAGTCTGTGATGTGAAATCAACGAGTACCATCGCAGAAATGGCCAAAAGATCTGCCGCGATGCTGATTCCCGCGAATTTCGCGGACAACACTTTGACCGTGCTTTAAGCAGGCTGCTGGTGCCACCTTGCGTCCCCGGAGCGCACCGACGGCCCCGGGCGCATGTGCGTTGCGCAGAAAAAAATCGGAAGTAGAGAAGGTCGGTAACGAGGATTCCTGGCGGGGATCGATAGCGTAAAGAAACGCCGAGCATCTGCGATATTCGCGTTGCACGTGCGTGGGAAAAACGCGAAAAAGTCGAAAGAAGCCTAGAAAAATGAAAAAAAAAAAGAAACATAGTGAAAAATGTGAAAAATTCGCCGTTCCTAACGGCTCTGTTTTTTCCGAAGATTTTTTCAGGCACGCCCGCGGGCTGATTCCTTCCGTGACGCTTTGCTCGACGGGTTGCAGTACACTGGGGGCCTGCCGACCGCATCTTTGCATGCAACGCTGCATTCTGAAATAGTGTGTTGTTTCCAAACGTGAATGCAGTTCAAGATTATGAAATTGTTACTGCACGAGCATGGGGAATATCGCGCATTGTTGAAGAATATGGCAGCTTTATACAGCTTATCACTTTTATGTACTTTGTCTCGTGTATTTACAAAAAATTGTCGCACATTTTTTACTTATTTTAGAAAAAGCAATGCTCTCCTGTGTTGCCACTGTGGCGAGACTAAATGTTGCACTACACTGTATTAATTTGTAACAAATCCGTAGCTACGAGTTCTCAAATCTTTCATGGGTAGTCGAGTGTTGCTTTGCGAGGAAAAATGGTAGGATCTGAAATAAAGATGATTTACAACAAACCTTTCATTTTTAAGAGCTTTCTTAGTCCAGTATTTTCAAGAATCCAGAGTCAGCGTGCAGATGAGTTCAAAAAGATTCTCACCGTGCCTCTACTAGTAGACTCTGCAAATAAGGTCATGCGTTGTAACAAGCTCGACGTATCCCAGAATACACACTGCTAAACGATCTACAAACAACGGTATCGTCAAAGGTGATTCCTCTCATCCCCCAGATCAGCCCCCTAAACGCAGAATTAGCGGTACTGAATTTGAGACGGTACACATGCGTAGCTGTATAGACAAAAACCGCGGGAAATATTAGCGACGAGCGATAACGATTTTCTGCTTTGTGCCGGGAGTAATAGACAGGCGGCTGGCTTGTTCCGAGGGATATAGGAAATACGTATGAAAACCCGTTACAATACAATACAATGATCCGTCTATTATCTAAATAACGTGACAAAGAGCCTGTCAGCGTAATCAACGCCAGAATTTTCAGGGCGTTAGCGATACTCGGGGCCGGCCAGGCTCGCGTTATGCGCGCGCTGGCCGCGGCAATGATCGGCAGGATTTCGCCTAACAGCGTACAACGGGGAACCCCGTTTGATTCTAATATCGATTATTCCGAATGCAACGACCTGTGCACTCGAGGATCACCTCGTTCCTCCCCGTCCCTGTGCTCGATATCTTCGGCTGAGGCCCCTCGATTGCTTCCATCGGCTGCTCCTCACTCCCCCCTCCTATCTCCCGATCGTCGGCTCATAAAATTTGACTTCGCCCGTGCTGAATTACACGAGCAGACCCCCGCCTCTGTGTGCATGTCGCGGAAAAACCGGGGAAAACGGCGATAAGAGGGAGAAACGGCGGGACAGCGCTAGGAGGTGGGGCGCGGGAGGGAACAGAGATGGAAAAATAGCCGTGTAAAGTGCAGGCTGGACGCGAGTGACCGTTGGTCGAGTGCGGAGCAACCGATAGGGTCCAGTCTTTCTCGTTTATCCAATCGATCGAGCTGAAAATTTCCAACCCTTAATTAAGATCGCGAGGGCACTTGAGTTTTCAATTAAAAGGGAACTGGCGGTTCCCCCTATCTCCCTCTCACTCTTTCCGACTGTTCCTCGCCGTGCCGATTCTTCCCTTGTTGTCGTCCTTTCCTTCTCTCGCTCTGCTAGACTTCCCTACCTCCCCCCCCCCCCCCTCCCCGCCCGCCGTGCCCTCGTGTCTATCTCTCGTCTCCTCTCTTCCTATTTCCCCGATTCCCCTTCGATTTCCCTTCGATCACGCAACCCCTTCGTCCCCTCCCCCCCCCCCTTTCATCTAGGCGACAATATTAAACACAATTTCGTGCATCCTCTGCAGCCACTTGTTTCGAACGGATACATCAGCTCGTCTCACCTACGGTTTGCAAAGCTACGACCCTTTCGATCGGTGACTCTCCCGGTCGCGCCGATATCGAAAAACATCCCCGTCAGGCTGTCAGAAGTGGAGGGCTCGCGGGAACGATCGGTAATATTCTACTGCGATGGAGCCCCCCAGTCGAGGTCGCGACTCTTTCATCGGCCTGCACGACAGCAGGCCGCCCGCGAAAATTGAAATTCCTGCGCGCCACTTTTGCCCGTCGCTGCTTTCCACTTCACCCCGTTTCCGAATTCTCCAACGACGCCGCGGTCTATCGCGTCCAAATTTCGCTGGACGACCAACCCGGCCCCCTCCGCCCCCCCCCCCGCCCCCCGCCCCCCGCCTCACCACGCTGGTCGTGTTTCCAATCTGCCCGTCGTGATTGCTGGAAATCCGGCTGATATTTAGGAAATATTGGCTATGGGAACGGGGGACACCGCGGCCTGGTTTCCTTTCACACAATCGGGAAAGGATTTAATAAAGAGCATTTAAGTAAGGCGTGTCGGTGGCCCTTCACGTGAAGCGTTCGTACCTTCAGAAGGGTTCTGAATCTTCTCCGTTTAGATTCAGATACTTGCGGTTGTTGGTATTGCAGACTTGTGGGTGTAAGTAGTGCGTTTTTGGAGGGTATTGTGGATAAGGACACTGTGAGTATCATTCACTTCTCTCCATTTTGAGACACACGGTCTCTTACAATTTTATTAATAATGAGCAGCAGCCGGTTTATTAAATCCTCAAAAGTCCTCTGAATGAAAGACCACGCTCCTCGCCCTCAACGCCCGACTGCGCCATCTAAAGAGGGCGAACCCCTACAGCTCCCACAGCCATTTCTACGTTTCTTCCACCCCCAAGTACATCTGCATCGTCAGACACCAGAAATCGGATCGGACCGCCCCGTCACTTATTTCAGTCAAGCTAGACGCAGAAAAATCACCCAATCACCCCCGCCTCGCTCCCCAAGCGTGTCCCCCAGCTAGGTATGCCCTGGCGCCTGAAAAGCGCATAATTTAAAAAACCTCGATCGACGTAACGGCGGCGGCGAGCCCGTGAGGGCAAAAAAAAAGGGCAGAACCGTCGCGTTATCAGGTGGACGGCCGCGGCGAAGGTAGCCGGGAGGGCGGACAGAGAGGGATGACGGGTAATCGCGGAAGAGGAGGCGCGGGTGGTATTTTTGGCGAACTGCGTGGCGAGCTCCGCGCGGCGGTATCGGCACGGGCTGCGGCCGGTAACCCTCGCGCAATGCCAATTTTTGCACCCGTGCGAGTGACGGGGAGAGAGCGAGAGAGAGAGAGCGAGGGGGGGGGGGGAAGAGAGCGGCTGGAGGAGAAAGAGAGAACGGTATCTCGTGCCACGCTGGATCCCACCCACGCACACGCACCCAAACACAACCGCCCGATAATACTGCACGATGACCATGGGACACGGGGCTGATTGGGGTGTGCAGGCTAGCTATTCAGTTTAATTTATGTTGCATCACCAGCCAGTCGTAGCCGCATCAACTTCTACAGCGTCGATCGCGTCAGCTTCATCCGCGACTTTCGCGCCGGTTGCTTCCAATCTTTGGCCTCTGCCACCTTCGCGGGCTGGCCGAGGAGAGGGCCGTTTCCCGCGCGTGTTCCCTCTCCGCCCGTCTGTGCGATAGGCTGTGCGTGTGTGCATGAACTACACAGCGAGCTGCTGGCCGTGCACGGAGCAGCGCCGAGGACGTACGTCGGGCCCGCAGGTTCGTAGTCGGCCATATTTGTTAAGCGCGTCTGCGAGACGGATAATCGATCTTGCGGTTGATCTGAATTGCAGGCGGATAGGTGACGTTTATTGGTTTACCGTAACGCCGATCGACGATATAGTTGAAGGTCTCGCATGGTTGCCCGGCGCGGTTTCATATTCCTGTTATTGGAGTCTTCTTGGGGCCTTTTCAGCTGTAGCAGTTCTGCGGCTTGTGGTTGGCTGCTGGGACATGTTCGCAAGTTTCACGTGGTGCTCCAAAATGGAGATGTTCCTGCAGAGTGCACGTGGGTTAGATATTAAATGCTCGTCATTAAGAACTTTTAAAATCACTAGGTTTTAAGGTCCAATAGGCTCCTCGCCTCAATTTTCAGGGTTGTTCTAGTGTTTTTACGATAGACGTTGGTAGGTAGGAAAAATGTGTTGAATACTTTTGTAAGAACTACTTCGACGGGAATGGGTCTTCTTGGAAGTAGAATTAGGGTGGTATCCTGGACCAAATTTTCTGAGGTAAGGTGATGATAGCTAAGGATGAATGCTTCTAGGAGATGTTACATAATATAGATAATTATAATACTTTATTGAGATTTGTTTCTTATGTTTAATCTGAAATATCGAACGCTGGAGAATCTGTGCTCTGTTTGACTGACAATTTTATTAAATTTCTGTACAGCAAGTATTTTGAAGGTACTTTACAGAAATTTTGCATCGAGTGTTGAAGATTGATAATATAAAATCACGTATTTTAATATGTTTGATATTTTTAGCATGTGTAGTTAAACTTTTCTGGTCTTAATGACACTGTCTATCTTCATAGGCGGCATTTCGCCCGACTAAAGCGTTGTAAACACGGCGATTGATGAATTGATGGATAGTCAATTCGAAGCCATGATCAGTGAGGGGTGACAAACCCAATTCTAAGTGATTGAACTGCTATAAATCGAGGTCCATAATAAGTTAATCTACTTAGCCACGTCTTTTGTCAATTACTATTTTCCAGTAGTCAAATGGAAGGTGGTTATCGGTCATAAGCATTTCCTTTTACAAAATCTGACATTAGCTACTAAATAAGGGTGTGTCATGTTCTCTAAAAATTCAAGTCGACATAGCATATCAATTTTAAATGTATTCGTCCTGTAAATTAAAAACACAACTCAGCAAACACTCATAACTCAGACTACAACTCTCCATAATTCTTTAGCAGCTTCAAAATCACCTTTCACGCAACCCAACGAAAAGCAATCGCCCTGAAAAAAGATCGACGCAAAGTCGAGAATTCTTATTCGTCATTGAAATCTACAGGATTCTAATTAACAAAGCTACCCATGAATGATGCCGTCGGAGCATCCTCTGGCAGACTTCAGAACTCTCCCCCACGATTCCCCAAAGACTGCGGTAAAAAGGGCCCCGGTAAGAATCCGCGCGCGAACGCCGAAAGGTGAAATTCCTCCGCGCCCTAATTAAAATCCATCGACGTACGCTAATTAATAGCGCCGACTGAATGGGCGGCGCGAACTTTTTCACGCTCGCGACCCCTTTCCTAGCGGCGCGCAAGCCCAAGCCTCTCCCTTCATGTCAAATATACTCGCAGAAACAAAAAGCCTCTTACTGGCTATCGCCACGTGAATGCGGCCAAAGATCAAACGAGCTGATAAATAAAGGAGCGTCGAACTCGAGGCGCAGGCCAGGCAGCCGGCGCGGAAACGGAATCCAGGAACCACGAGGAAAAGCTAATTAACGCCGATCGAGGCCTCGCCGCTTGATAAATGAACGGTCAATATTTGAATTCAGGACATCCTCCGCCGCCGCCCCCCCCCCCTCCCCCTCCCGCGCCTCCACGCTCTTTTTCTGCACTCCATTCTTTATGCCCGAGTTCTTTGCGCGCCGCCGTCTCGGCAGCGCGGAGCTCGCATTGGCTCAGTCAAATATCTCCACGGTATTTGCAGGAGCAACCTCGGCTTCGAGATAACCGAGATGATTAATGGTTCTTCTTCAAGGTTTATTAACGACCTGTCCGCGTCGACGACGCCGCGATGACCACTTTTCCAAAATTTCACCCGGGTCCATGCATCCTCGGCGACGGGGGGCTGCGATGGATCTCTTCGGCGAATAGTCGAATTTGCTTCAATCTTCGTCCAGATGTCATTTCTACCAGGGGAAGTAAAGCTTGGAGAACTCTTGTGCCGCGTTCTATACCTTCAAAACTGTCACGCATTTTACTTTGAAGAATTTATGTTACTGGGAAAAGTATGGTTAATTAAGGCGCAAAATTTCGAATTCATATTTTTAGTAGTTTCCATGTTGCAAAATTTCAAAGACGTCTACACTGCATTACCCAGTTAAGGCCACTGAGCGTCCTCGAGCTTTTTACGATTCAATAGCGTCCTCATCTCTTCACCACTAATATGAACCTTGGACATTTTTTTCCAATCGCGATATCATGTATCTAAAAATGTTTAAATGTATGTGTTTCTCGTCGCTTGCAAGGGAACTGAAAATAGTAGCAGAGTTAAGAAGTTGGTGGGTTCGATAGGTTGGAATAATAGGCTTGGTAATATTAAATACTTTAGGCACATTGTATGATCGAGTTTCAGTTCGAAACTGAAATGAAGGGTTGTGAAAGAAACGGGGGAAAAACGAATTTGGAGCGGGTGAAGCATTTGAAAATTTCATTACTGCCAGTTGCCTGAAACTGCATCAAGTGTCGGAAAGTTTTGGGCGCTTCAAAATTAATCGAGTTACTCGAAATTAGCCGTAATGGACCCTCGTAATCCATCGGATTTTGCGCAGCTGAGAAGTCGCCCACCGAAATTTCCAACAGATCCGAATTCTAAGTAGTTCCATTAATTTGTAATATCGGGACCTTTTGGCTATTCGATGTGGTACCGCGTAATTTTGTTTTTCGAACTGCGCGATGTTTGCAACGGATTCTGTGCTGGCAGTTACACATGCAGTACGCGCAAATAGAGTGTTTAAACTGATTAGATCAATTCCAATTATTATAATAATATCATCTAATAAGAGGAACACCCCCCACCTTCCATACCTTCAATAGAAGCATTTATAAGTACAGTCTTCAAGGTGGAAGTGAAAATATTTCTTCGTTAAATCCACATCGTACAATTTTAATCTGCGGTGCTCATTTAATTGTTCAGATAACTATACGACACACTTAAATCGTATCTGCATCGATCCGTCTTGCTTCTCATCCTCTGCGTTACGGTGACTTTGACGTATCGTCTTATTTGCTAAGTAGATAAATCTGTATAAGTCGGACAGACTGTCTTCGTTCCCCCGATGGAAGTTGACTCACGCGTTTCAGAGCACAGAGCGGCATGCAAATACGTGGTAACACGATACGATAATAGACATACGGTCAATTAAGATGGCCGCCATAAGAACCAATTAAACGTAAGTGGCTGACCTGGCTCCTGTTACGTATTTACGATCTAAAATTATGCCTTTCTGTCCTTCTATTTTCTATTATTTGCCACGTGACCCCCTTGGATGGCCCTCCTAATGGCCAAAGTTCATCTGGACACCTGGTCCCTGCGTGTGCACGCTTGTGCAGAATCTTGCTGCGGCCGAAGACTTCTCATTGGATGAGTGATTTCGATATAGGCAGATAGTATTAACAAAATAAATTGGCGAAAGATTGAAGGACACTATGATCAGCAATGGCAACTTGAAATTAATGGTGTCGTAATGCTTAGAAATCTTGTGAGAACGTGGATGCTTCGTGCACTCTACAGAAATGACCATATCAAGAACAAAGGCGTGATTAAAGAAATTTTGTTCCACACTTTGGGCACACATGTCTCTTATAATGAATTGCTTAATCTAACATCGTACCATTTAATTCGAATCACCTTGTGTGGATGCAGAAAAAGATGGGCAGTCCACTATAATGTCGTTCGATATTGTGTCATGACATCAACTGAAAAATGATTAATAAAGCACTGATCAACATATTGTATATTGTGCTGTGCGCTCGTCAATAGTTATTTTCCCTCGTATTAACAATTAATTAAAAAATTTTTAAGACCTGAACTGATCCTAACGCACGAAATCTGTGATCGGGAAACGTTGTTCTTGAAACTGAATGGCACACTCGATCGCTCCGCAATGTTAATCATATGAAAAAGGGGATTGCACATTATTTGTGGTGTTTCCGAGATAAACGATTCGATCAATGCCGATACATTTTAATCTCAATCCATTCGATTATGCAGTCAATTAATTACTTAATACCGCCACTTCTGACGGCTACACGATCCCCGCGTTATCGAAGATATTACACCCGATACCGCCCTTAAAATTGTTTTCGATGATCGTTTAAAATTTCGCTTATTCCCCCCCCCCCCCCCCACACACACACAGTCCCGCGGCCCTGGGCACGGTGGCCACTGTAAATATGATGCGTATCCTCATCATCAATCGGCGGCCTTGGCAATTAATCACCGTGTTAATCGAAACGTTTGCTTAATAAGTACGCCACGGGAAAAACAGGTACGCCCGATTCATTTAGCAATTATTTTATGCGATGCGGGGGTAAATTCAGTGAAATGTGTCATGAAACAAGTACACGCTGCTCTCGCCGCTCGTGAGCCGCTAACAAAGTGGAAAATTCCGGAACGAGTGGTGGCCCGCCAGTAATTTAGGTGATTTCATGACTAATTAGTGAGCAACGAAAGGCGCGAATCGTCGACAGCGATTAATAAACGAACGACGGTGGCCGTTTATCATGGAATGTTCTCGAGATTAGAGGGGAAGGTAGGCACTCTAAACGCTGCGTGCACGCGATACCCGCTGCATCCATCGAGGAAAGTAGGTCTCTCAGCCCCTTGTCGACCCGGTTTCTCACGGTCAGAAGTGGTCACGGAACGAGTTTCCGCAAGGGTATAAAAAACGAGGAGCGGTTATTAAATATACCTCGAAGGGTGACCAGAGAAAACGTGTCTGTTACCTCCTCGTTAATCGCACCGCGCCACTCTGTTTCCACGCGTTTCTGTTGTCGGTTTAAAACGGACCGTGCAAGTTGCAGACCTTCCTCCGACACTTTGCCGCGTCTTTTTTATGTGTGGCGCGATAGGAACGGAAACAGTGAATAATTTAGAGAAATGTTAAGATGATGGTGGCGCAGGGAAATAAAATTTGTTTAAGTGTATGTAACTAGGGTAAACCAACCAGTGAATGACCGAATTGTTGAATTTATGAACCTTTGAAATTCATACTTGAATATATTTATGTATAACAACAAAACAGCTGTTGAAATTGCATTTAAATTTATTTTTCTTGAAATTTCTATAAAAATAATTACTTATTCTTATCGTAATTTAAAAAAAAAAGATTATAAAATGCAAAACATGTAGAAGCCGAGTAAATGACCGCATACTTTTAATAAGAATTCTACTTATTAATGTGTGCTTACGCGTAACTAAAAATATGGGATATTAAAAGTGCAACTACACTCCATTTATAAACATATAATATTTTTTAATTTATAATTGACATTTCTTTGCCTAATGGTCATTCACTGGTATGCGGTCAATTACTGGTTTGTTCACCCTATATACATGTACCTATATTCCTATCGTAACTGGCCAAATGACCGATTAGGAAATAAAGGTAATATTTTCGCAAATTGGATGTAGGTAATGTGAATTTAACAGTAGTAGTTCTAATAAAAAAATATATACTTTCATTTTTACTTTTAACATCAAGATAAAAAATAATTAATAATAGGTACTACAATCAAACTTAGCCACACTTCACTCAGGAATAGTCCTTTCACCCGAAATCGAGAAATTTTAATACCTCGTACAGCCTCCCCACGTGAGAATTTCCGCAGGACAACGACACGAGCACAAGCGGGATCTCGTTGGGCGTCAACTCTCTGAGAAAAATAAATGGTCGAACGGAGACCTACCCCGCCAGCGAAGCTATTGCCCGGGCCGCGCGGGGGGACTAAGCAGCAAAAAACGGTCAATAATTTGGCGGTGGAGAGCGCAGGAAGCGAGGCGGTCGCTGCGGCTGATATATGGAGCCGGGGCGCGTTGATAGATACCAGAAACTTTACAACTTTAATTCTTCCACGGGGCGTCAATTTCGTATTTTAATCTTGACCGAACAGCTGCAGCCGCGCGCGCGGCCAGGTGACAGGAATTACCGCCCGCCCGAGTCCTTTAGGCCGCGATCTCCGTGCTCCTCTGGCGACAATTTCCCCAGGCTGGCAATTTTCACTTGGCAATGCGCACGAGTGCAACGCAAATATGGTGAAATTCTGTAAAATGTCCGCCACCGTGGGGCCTGGCCGCGTTTTCCGATGACCAACGTGTCAGGGGCTGTTCGGAGGGGGTTACTGATCGCCGCCCGCTCGCCCGCCGCCCGCCGCCCGCTGGGCGAGCAGGGACACGCTCTTTTCGCTGGCTGTAATATCGGTGTAATAGGCATAGTTCCTCGATACCTACGGCTTAGCAGTCTGTAACGTACGAAACACCCCTTCACTTCTGTTCGAATAGAATTATATCTTTCCTCGTTGATTCTCGAAATGTAGGGGGCGAATTTGTTTCGGACATTATGTCGGCGTCGGTGGATCAATTGGTACATTTAACGCATATTTGTCGTGGATTTATTTAGGTAATGCGAGTGTGAAACGGGATTGCCGAGTGATTCAGTCCTGAGTAGTTTGTATTTGCCGGCGAGGAAAGGGTAAAATGGGGGTGGATTATGGAGATTGACTGTTGGGGTTTTAATAAACCTTGCTGGTTGCTTTTGGATATGTTTGCCTCGTATCGTAGCTTTTTGAGTTGCTAAGCAGTTGTTTTACGAATGGTATTCTACAGCGCAGCGGTTGTAAACGGATTATACACTTGTATACTTATATACGTGTGATGTAAAATACGAGCCGTTTGAAGTGGTGTATTGTTCACTGTTGTTTGGAGTTTGAACGCAAATCGTTGGAAATGAGCTGCTTAAATCTCATAATTCGTCCCAGCATTTCATTAGCCATTTCTGATATCACTGTCGCTAGTATTTTGTAACTACTTAGGAGCATCGTTCTATTAATTCTGAAGGGTTGATTAAATTGGCACGGGGATAGCTTCGTTGCTATTCTCAAAATTCTATTTCAACTCTCCGTAATTAAACTGAAAATGAATTTCTTAGTTTCTCTCTCGGTTCTCTGATAAGTGAAATAACATTAATTACGTTTGCTTAAGGGACGTAATTCATTAACGCGAGATGCGCAATATTTAAGGCACTCGTGGAAACTAATCAGGAACAGGCATTAAGAGTAACAGCGAAAGGGTTGAGGTTACCGGCGGTCCAATTGCCTCTAACCCGATTAATTGAAAAACCGGCTGCTGGTGATAGTTAGTTTAGAACAGAAAACAACATTAATTGTTCCCGGTAAAACGACCGTTCGGAAATTGAACAGGCGGTTGATCGATAAGCAATTTTATTGAATCGGGACGTATTACTTCATATTTTCCGCAATGTTGGTATTTTCATTTCTGCAGCTTCAACGCGTTTCAAATAAAAATCGACTGCTGTGATTTCTTAAAAAGAAAATAAAAAAAGAAAAAAGCGGTTAACATGTAGAATTATATTCATCATCAATCATCATATACGTACAAAGTATTTTACATATTTGTATTGTAAAGAAGATTTTACTAATGTTTGAATTATTGTTTGCGTTATTTGCTAGTTCCACGTATGACAATACTTTCAGAACGACAAGACGAAGAATAAAGAAGGCCGAGTCTCAATAAATATAGGTTCAGAAATAATTCTTGTTAAAATTATGAAATATTTTCTACTAGGAATTAGTAACAAAATAAAGAACTATGCATACCTACTTAAAATCTATGGAATAAGTATTTAACTGTAATTGCCAGAGGATTTCAAAAACATAAATAAAGAATAATCGATAAGTCTTTACTTGATTGCATTGATGTACTTCAGTAAGTTAATAAGTCAAGTATTGACATACTTCAGAAACTCACGTAACATATTTGTAATATTAGTTTATTCTTCTGTTACTGATGCCTATACCAAAATGTTTTATAACACTACAAAAAAGTTATTTTTGGATATAAATTCGTACAGACTCTCATATTCTCTTATATTTAGCTACAGACACAAATGTGTTTAATCTAAGCTGATAATCGAACGTCAACTGGATGATCGATAGCTTCCCCCGGCAGCAGGTGAGCGTTTTCGTCTCATCTAGCCACTTTTTATCTTGCACAGAATCACGTGCGATGGAATTATTTTTAAGGGTTATCCGCAGTGACAACAACCCCCAGGAACTGGGAGAATACAAAGCTTTGAAAATGTTTGATATTGTCTCGAGACTGAAATATCTTTCAAAGATATCAATCTTTTGAAAGTATTCAGCTTTGACAACCCTAACTCTACTCATTGATATCGCTGAGTCTTCTGTACTTTTATTGACCTGTGAGTCAGGCCAATTCCAGAAAAAAAGCAAAGCACCAAGCATTAAAAATCCAAAGGCTTGAAAAATGAAGACTATCAAAGCTTCTAAGAATTCTCCCATCACTAAATCCAGCTTGAATGACCACGAGGTCATCGAAAATTTGAGCCTGACAGAGGTATCCCTATTAGTTGGCCTCGCAGAAGTGGGCAACCGACTTTTTTCTGGTTTCATGAAACCTGCCGCACAGATCCTCAGGTGAATATTCTCATGGTGTATTAGATATTTCAATGGAGGGCCGTCACGTGTATTCCTGTTTGGTACACTCAGGTGAAGGTGTTCCGGTTTGGGATGCTTCCTGGCTCCAGCTGCTCACTATCAACGCCGGTTGCAAGTGCCAACAGGTTTTTAGCTGTTTTCGACCGTTAAACATTTGAAGTATCGCAGGTGCATACTTGGAGAACATCAAAACACCAGAATCCAAACTCTTCTAGTATATAAATGAATCAAGCCAAATTTGTAATTGGACAAAATGAATTTTGATATTTTAATGCTCCTTCGAAATTCAGTAGTTGATCGCTGATTAAAATGATAGAGGTTCTAACACTCACGGAAATTTTACAAAATTCTTTTGTGAACTCAAACATCTTTATTCCAAAGCTACAATCAAAATTAACACCGAAGTTCAATATTCCTTAATAATTAGTTTTAAGAACTTCCTTACTCATCGATTATAAACTCAGATCTGTTTAGATCACATCAAAGGTTGTCAAAACTTTCTCTATGGCGTATTTCAAATTCTCAAAATCGAATCTTTTTGTACAAGAACATTCTTAATAGTCGCGATTGTCTACACAATAATATTTTATTAACTCTACTGAACAGCCAAGCATTTTTTTAATTTACAATCTTGCTTGAATAATTCTTCGTTAAACTCCCTTACCCTTAAGAATTCGAATGCGAGCATAGGAAAAAATCGATGGATGTGTTTCACTAATGGTGTCAGCGATCATTTTCTCCGTTGTCAAAAAACCTTTCACAAGGGGTTCACTGCAGAGGGCATACCTTTTCGCGCAACGCGCAGGCACTCAAAAGACTTTGTAGTTGGAACCGGAACCTTTTTGAAACGACATCAGGTGCATTCCTGTTTGGAACATCCCATAGTGGGATACTGTTTTATCTGGTGTTAATGTTTCGGCTATGTTCGTTGCCGTTCAGTACCCCCTGTTCACCTGAAGAGGCTCACGTGCTCCTTTCATTCTCTCTTTTCACACAGGCCATTAACGAAACTGGAATACCCCCAACAACACTCATCCTTCGCGGTATCGATCACAAAGGCGGGTGATTAACACGTTATCGCGGTGTCTTCCATGAGGAAAGAGATTTTATCGTACCTGCCTGTGCGATTACGTTGATAGGAACGGAACCACTAAAAATAAAACACAAGAACTTATTTAGCAAAATCGAAGTTTTCCATCCATTTCAATACTTCTAAGTGCACCTCTTACTTGTCATAAACAGGTATTATTATTAAAATACCATGCTCCCGTTTAACAAGAGTTCCGGAACATCTGGTATGAAAAATAAAATGCGCAGGAATTTTTTTAAGAACAGAGTAAACTTTATTCTTACTTTTTTTTAAAACTTTATTCTTACTTTTTTTTTAAACTTACGTATAAAACTATGCTACGATATATTTATAAAAAAAGGTAAAAACTGTTTCGCACATTCCCCAAAAATTTTTGCAAACTTATGGATCCAGAGGGAGAAGTTTCACTCAGTGGAGAGTCTTCCAGCTTCTCCGTTCCATTACTATCATCTGCGGGGCTCCAAAGACCAGTGGCCCAGCCTGCTTACAGCACACCCCGCGCGTACGGTGACTTCATGTTCGTGTTCAAGTAGTGATTGCCCTTGACGTTCAAGTCCGGCTCAACTCCTCCCATGAAAGCGGTGTTTGACTTGCACATGCCCAGGTTGAAATCCGGGTAGCTGCTGCAGCGCGCTGACAAGAAGCCAGTTTTGCTGTTGATGGACTCCGCGAAGTATTCGTACGAAAGGGAATGCGAGCACGAGCCACCTAAGTCGATTATGCAGCCAACTTGCTTCGAGCCACCGTTGGGATAAAAGTCAACGTGGCCGAGGGGGCTGAGAAAGCCAAGAAAACCAGCGTTCGTGTGGATGACCTGCACGTATTTCGCGTCTTCGCGAGACACCCTCTGGCCTGCGGTGGCGGTGATGAAGTTCGGGAGAGCTGGATCCATTGCTGCGAACAGAGCCCACTTTCAGCAGGAGTCGCGTGGGATCTATGCTAAGCTGAAACGCTCAACTGTTTGGATATTTGCTTTTGGATATTTTGGAGGGGGCGGTATTTTGAGATTTCGTCGTTATCGTTGTATGGAGTACTGCGCAGACTGTTCGTGATACTTGGTACAGTGGGGAACACGCGATTTCTTGTTTGAAAGTAGCAGATGATTGTCTACATGGCTAATGGGCTGATGAATCCGGCTCTAGGTTAATGAAGACATTCACTTACCAACGACGTAATGCACTTCTCCCTTCGCGAAGCGGGCCGACAGGCCAGCAATGTGAGCACCAAGGGAGTGACCAACTGTGGTGAGCTGAGACGGCTGCATTCCTTGAGTTTTAAGGAAGTCGATCATCTTGGAAACGTATTGGCTGATCATCAAGACACGTCTGCTGGACCATATATATGGTCTGTGTGATATTGAGCCCCAATCGACTACGATGACATTGTAATCTCCGTGTTTGAGGTATGCTGCAAGAGAAAGGCACATTTAACGGATGAGTCAGGCGGCAAATAAGTGTGGAAGAAAAGGAGAAAGAAATTCTCTTTAAATGATCGAGTACTTTTTTTTGTGACTCTTGGTTTCCAACTAAGCCGATTTAGGAAGAAACTTTCATTTAGATATTGTGGAATTAAAGACACGAATCGAATTTCCAAGTTCTGAGAGAAATTTTCATGCCGTTTTAGTCCACGTACCATCGCGGATAGAAGTGCAAGCTCTGCTGTTGAAAGAATTCATCCATCCGTGTGTGACGATTTTCGTTGGCCTACTGGGATTGAAATCGCTAGCCTTCAAAGTAGCGACGTCGTTCAGCAGCAACACTTGAGGCTTCCTCGAGTCGATCTGACTTGTGTACAGATAGAAATGGACACGTTTTTGCAAATTCTTCTCAGTTTCTGCCAAGGTTTCAATGTCGTCATCGATCAGGTTTATTTCCACGGGCTTGCCGTTGTCGTCAAATATGTGCATGAACGTGGAACTTTCGAAGGCGTGTGCTGCAGCTTCGAAAGCGTTTTCCTCATCTTGAATTGCCCTTGACAATGAGAATGCTGTAAACGATATTCAAAAAATGAAGTCAGGGTCACTGAATTTACTTTCTAATTCGGAGGAATTCCTTTCGATTGTACTTCTGCGATTCATATTTACGAAAGAGACACGCTTTTACTGCGGAAATTGCCTAATTACATTCGTTCCGAAGTATTTCGTTTTTTAAATCCCACTTGTCACACTTCTTTTTTTTTTAGTAAATTTCTCAATATCCATAAATGAAAGTTAAATCACAACTCTTTGTTCGTTATGCACGCGGAAGAATTTAGGAAATATGAAAGTCGGATGCACGCAGTTTTCTTAAATTAAGACGCGAGACGTTCGTGGCTAAACGTCACAACGTTTACCAGTTACACTGCAGACGAGCAGGAAGGTAATCAGGATTTGCGTCTTCATGTTTAACTCGCTAGTTGCTGTCGCGCGACGGTTGGGGGTTCCCTTATAAAGAGATCGATCGATATATCAATGTCTAACGATAAGATAAAATTAATTTGCTGTTGATACAGTCGGCACGCTAATGATGGACGATAACAAAAGGAAATGTGCGTCGAAATACGTAAGTGCGGATTAATTCAGCCAGTATTAGCGACCTTCAGAGACAATGGTCCCCATTTGCAAGTAATACAACGTCAGCGGAAAGAATGGCGCCTGCCTCTTAATTGGATAATAATTATGAACAACACTGCTGACATTGTTTCCTTACGAGAACAGAGCAATGGGTACTTAGTTTATATTGTTCATAGGCTCCTTTTCAGACTCGGGCGAAAATTATTTGAAATACGAAATAAAAAATAATATTTTTAATAGTAAATTATTTGAATTACTTTATCATTTCTATTTTAAGAATAACTAACAATTTGAATTACTTTATCATTTCTATTTTAAAAATAACTAACAATTAGTAGAGGTAAGTTTATTTCGCGAGCAAAACCAAATGAATCATTTCAAAATAATTTTTTAATAGAGCTCAATGTTTTATATTAAGTAACAGATGATTTTGAGAAGTGCAATATGCTGTCAGGATTATTTTGATCGCTAAAATTTTATTTGAATGATAGTTGCATCGGAAATATTATTTGATTGGTAACCAAGTAAGAATATTATTCAGAGAATTAACTTTGAAAATAACATTTAATGAATAATGCCTGTTTAGTGAATAGTAATTTCTGAAGTATTTTATTCATATAATGCTGAAACCTGGCTGGCTTTCATGATGAGGAATTTTTAGAATATCCGGACAGAAATAATATAATTTTATTGAAGCCTTTTATTCCTGTGTAACTTATTCATACAAATTTGTCTCTCATGAAAAAGTCTGAACAAATAAAATTAGCTGCTGATTGAATAAATAGCTAGTAATCAGGTATACACTATTAATGAATAAGTGGACGAAACTCTGAAAAGTGAAGTTTAATAATACCTACTTAGGTATTAAAATTACTCAGTAATTATCGTTCCACCTCTTTTCGATAATGTATCTACTGCTAGCTAACACGTACTATGCAAAACACAATAACGGACATTCGGATGAATTTAATGAGACCACGTATGTAGATTCACTGTTTCATTATGAAGTACTTAGTAGTCGTACATGAAAGAGTCATCGATTGTATATAGAACTGTCAATCTCTAATATCCGAATTACACGAGTATGTTTAATCAATGAACAATTGCTGTCAAGTTGCTATCAGTACTCCTGTCGTAAAAAATGTAATAAAATGCAGGATAAAATTTTGAAATATTTCATCGTTCTGGGGAAAAATATGTTCGTTTCTAGTAGCAATTAATCATTCGACAATTCGATTTACGAAAAATATATGTATGAAAATCGGTCGTACGACCTAATACTAGGTATATTGTATCGTACGATATCACACACTTCAGACAATTTTATCTACAAGCGAGATAAAAATCCTAATAAGAAACGCGGGCATTAGAGAAAATTGGAATTGATGGATTAAGCTACATACGTAATTCCCAACTGGCTTATGCCACAATTATGGTAGCGAAAAATCGAGTCTTAGATTCATTGTTATTACATGATTAAGCTACAATAAAAGTAAAGATTTCTTATCCAGTAGCGAAAGAATTCCCAATCCAGTAAACAACAATGTGTGTAACAGAAGAGTCTGTCACCAATCTCGGTTTTAATATGCTCTACATTCGCACGAAGTTTCATTAAAAGCAGAATTGTAGAGTTGGGAATGTTCCCTTGTGAGTAGCTAATGCTTTAAAAATATAAATGAATATGAACAGTTACTTACACGTCAGAGAATCAACAATGTACCAACAACAATTTGGTCAAATGTTATGAGAATTACATCAAGAAACTTGCATAAAAAAATTACCATTATGTCAATAGAAATCGATGAATTAATTAGCACAACTATGCCATATATCACATTACTTTCTATATTATTTAAATCTATTTTAATAGAAAATAACTAACTAATGAAATAATAGAAATGAAATCTCTTCGTTTTCTCACAAAAAATCTTCTTTATAAATTATTTCAAACGTAAAAACAAATGTATTTGTCAATTTGAACATATAGCTGCGTAGCTGATTCTGGAAATTTAGGAAACTTCTAATGTTGAGTTACAGATCGGTCGAAGCTTAAATTTATAGTCACCGTTAAGTCCGTTGACGAAAACATAGTGGATCCATTGTTTTTCCGGAAAAAATCCGAGAAACATTTCAAATAATACATTTCAATATTATAATAATCCATTGATTACCGATAACTGGTATTTGCAGCTTCGCAACCTTTTCTGCAATATCACATTAAGGGTGGGATTGCGCCATGTTGGGCCAAAAAACAGATAATTCTTTATGAATTTTTTGTATAAAAACGGTTCGACAAATTAATTTAAGGTTTGGCAGGCTGTTAAGCAAGCGGATAATCATTACTTTTATAAACAGCACTTTTCGTCAACGCCAGGGCCAGCCGATTATTATTCAAGGCTCTCTATGTATCTGCCATGTCTTTTTTCACTGCCACACAAAAATTCAAAACAATAGTTCGAGATGCAATAAAACTGCCTGCCTAACCTCAAATTAATTTGTCGCGCTGTTTCTGTATAAAAAATTCCCAAAGAATTACCTATTTTTCGGCTCAACACACAGACTTATTTGCAGGGCGAGCCACTACTCCGTCTGACCGCATACTGGACATTACTACTTGCCCATTTTATCCAATATCAACCAGTAATCCTGAAGGTTTACTCTTTACCCACAAATATCCTTACCCCTTTCCCCTTATAAAACAATCCACTCTATACACCATAAACTGAAACTGCAAATCAAACAGATTTCCAGTTAAGCGAGCATATATTCCCATTTCCTAATATATCCGCCAAAAAGAATTTTGACGCAGAAGAGATACAAGTATCAGAAATTCTGCCCGCATTTACAATGGATCGAGAACGAGACAGTCGCAAAGGAATTGCCACCATATTGTCAGACGAGCGACAGCTCGTTTAACTCGTTTTTATACGATAAGCAGACTTTAAATCAATTATTTTAACAGCGTTGTACGACGAGCGCGGTCTAATCCCCCTCGGGCAGCGAAATAAATGACCGAAAGGAAAAATCTCGGGGGCTAAAGGTTTAAGAGACGGAAACCTGTTGTGCCGTGCTGAAACTCCTTGTTCTCTTTTTTCCCTGGCCGTCGCAAGTTCTCACCCTCGTCGAGCAGTGTCCGTTTCTCAGATAGAATCAAACAGGTTTGCGCCGTGTGTCGGGTGGTGATGGGGGAGGGGGGGGGGGGGGATAAAAACCAGTCTGACCGACTCCTTTGAAGGTTTTTATTTCACCCCCTCGTCGCTCCTCCACGTTCACTCGCACGATTTCCATTCTTTCTTCTTCTTCTTCCTATGCTCTTCGCATCGCATGCTTTTCTATGACCCTGAAAGAACGCGTGCACTCGTGCAGCCATCGAAGCTGAAACTCTTTATCGGAGTTTATCGGAGTGTCGTGATCCTCGCGCATTCGTCGACTCCCCCCCCCCTCCCCCCCCCAACTCCACGGTGTTCCTTAGTATTTAATTAAAGGCTTTTGCCTATTCCCCGGTTCGCTCGACCCCCAGCTGCCGTTCGTTTGCGTAACGCTTCGTGCCGCCGCCTCAGGTCGGACATTAATAATCCGCGCGACATGCGAGCCTCGTAATTCATCAATACGCGAAGAATGAGGGCTGGATCGTTTTACAGACCCCTCTGCCACGGAATACTTTCGACTCTGTTTCCGCTCTCGCCACTTTTCCCCTGCTTCGCAGCGACGCCACGTCGCCCCGCAAAAAGGAACAAAATTCGCGAGCGTGTCGGCGCGAACTCGATCGTAGGTGCAAGGTCGACGGCTTCCCGTTCACCCTTTTGCATCGCAGGCGGTCAGCGCTGGTTGTCATTGAAGAAAACGGTGCTTCCCGAGAGTCACCTTTTTACCGCGCTGCTCCTTAAAAAAAAGACGCATTTTTTTCACGAAAAGAAAAATGTGGGGGGGGGAGCATGAAGGATAAGTGTGGGTCATCGGTGCGAAATCATTTTTGGACGCGGCGAAGACACGACGTGTCCAGGGTGCGGGCGCTTGCGTGAAGCTCGAAAATGAGGGGGTTGCAGGCGGGGGTCGGTGGCGGCGCGGGGATGAGGGGGGTGAGTTTGGGGATTGTGAAAGCGAGGGCGCCTGCAGTGACTAGCCTCCATCGATTTACCGTGCGCCGCCATCTTGCCACCCTTCGCCACGGGGGTTGACCACCCCCCTCCTCCCCCCGTCCACCCTCCTCCACCTCCTCCTCCTCCTCCTCCCCCCCCCCCCCGCCCTGTTCGTCGGTGTCGACCCTCCACCCACCCACCCCCCTCGAGGCAGAGGCAGACATTTTGAAAAATGATTCCGAAAGTCATCGTGCCTCGGTACGTCGTTTTTCAACCGACCTTCTCTTCCCTCGGCAACCCCTTTCTTTTTCGGCACGCAACCCCCGTGTCGACGGAGGGAAGAAAAAGCGGTGCGTACGCAAAAAGAAGGTGGCTCGGAACGCCGAGGAGACAGGGAAATAAATGAGGGGAAACAGGTCCAGCTGGGAATTTCACGATGCATTGATGTTAGGTCGGTGTCTTTAAGAGCGTTTAGTTTTGTTCGCTTCATTGCAATATCTAGGAACGAATGGATTTTATTGGAACGCAGGGTTTAATTATTATTAAGGAGCAGCTCGGTGCTTTTATTTTATTTTACACGCGCGCTTTGTTCTTGGTGGTACTGGCTGGTTGGTCAATTAAGTGGAATCGAATCTTTCTCCACTGAATTCTCGGTTGAAAGGGGTTGTGTACTTTCCTACTGAACTGAGGCCAACTGTGCTGCAGTTTTCTTTGAACTTTCCATTTTTTTTTTATAAGTTTCTTTTCTTGGGGTCTATCGTTGACCGGACAATGAATTATTTTGTTCGTAAATTAATGGAATCGTTATATGGATCGTTATATGGTATTAGAGTTATTCTTATAAACCTTCATTCTGGATATGAATGGGAAGTGAGTCTTGTCTATAGAAAATAATTTCTATAAAGATACCTCTTATGTATATTTCCTTCTAGAAAAGTATTGATTTCATAACACCTCGACATTTTCATAACCCTCCCTTCTATTCCATAAGTTTCCCAATATTACTAAAAAGAATTCTCAATGTAAATATAACTGACAGAATTAAATTACACATCGAACACACAGACTGTTGAAAACAAAATAAATACAACGGTAGAAAAATATAATTCAACTCCTCAAATGTAAACACAGCTCGTTTCTCTTGCAAAGGTGATAGGGAAAAAATTATTCGAATGAATTATACGAAACAAAAGCCGGTACCTAGGTATCTCTCTATTTCCTGTTTCCTATTTTCGATGCCCGGCTCTGTTTCCTCATCGATCCACCGGGCGCAGAGTTTTTCCGTCCGTAATCGCGATTGAAGAGTGAAAGTGGCATCATCTGGCACGCTTAAACGCGATTCTTTTTAATCGAATGCAAAGTGTATGGAAAACGAGCAGCGCGGAGATATAATCACGGAACGGGAGCCGTGTAACGCAATCCCGTAAATTTGTCGGCTTCCTGTTATTCTCGTTGAAATTCAATTACCGATACCAGGGGGTTGGAGGGTGGGCCGGTCGCGTGCTGGTGTTACATTTTTGTCGCGGCCTGTACACGAAGCGCGAACGTTGTTTCGACAGGATGGGGTTGCCACTTATTTTGCTTTTATTCACGACATCGCTCCCCCCCCCCCTCCATGTCCTTCAGGTTTCACCTTCCACCGGAAAATCTCTTTTCCGATCGTTACAATTCAGTTACTTCGTTACTTTTCAGGTAGGTTACAATTTTTCCACACGCCACGTTTGTATCTTGCGCCCGGAGATAAACGAATCGACGTAGCCTCGATACGCAGAAACCGCGGCAGAAGGGTGCGCACCGATTAGGCTCGGTTCACGGAGAATTAGCCCACCCGCCCCCACAGAAGGGAAACAAAGATGAACGTAACGGGATTTTATTTAAACGTTCCGCGGCCCGGACGAGCGGGTATTTTCGTTGCATACCCCTCTTTTCAGCGTCCGATTTTCCCGGGCGATATCGCCGCACGAGGGACTGGCGAGGTTCTTTTTTGCGAAAACAAAAATTTATTTTCCGGTTAATCGAGAACCGATCAACCGCACGGGCGACTCCTCGAATGCCCGTATTGTTTATCTCTGCCGATCGGTAGACGCGATTGAAATCTTTCTATGGCGCCCCCTTTTGTTCCCGGGCTCCTTTTGATTCAGAATGTTCATCCGCGAGCTGTAACCGTCCGTTTAGGGAACGAGTCCGTTTCAGCGCTGGAATTCTGAGACGACGCGACTTGGACGCAATCGAGCTTGCTTCTGAGGCTGCTCATAGCATCCACCCTTCGTTTGGGATGATAGATACAGATCCTGTTTTACTTCTGTTTCTTCCTTTTCAATCCCAGGGCTCGAGGCGTGTTTCATGGGCGATGGTCTCTCAGAAGCATGTACTTACTCAAGGCGGGAAGTAGCGATCCCAGGGGTAGCGATAGCGAGGTCGAAAGATCGGGGGGAGTCCCGGAGTTTATAGCTTTGACGTTTGAGATTTTTGGGTGAGATAAGATTTTTAAACTTCTTGTTCCAAAACATCAAAGCTGTAGATTTTTGGAGCTTTTACGATCTCGCTATATCCCTTATAGGTAAGTAGGTACTTTCCTTGAGCTGCCTCACCAGTGCTGAGATCTTGCAAGTAGCTCGACTGGGAGTGTTCTGCGAGCATGGCAGCCCTTCTCAGGCTAAATAGAAATAGTTTTATTACGATTCTTTCGAAACCCTTCAATTCTTCTTGGTTCTTATTGTTAGCACACTTAGGTACATACTAGTAATTGCAAAGTTTTAAATTCCAATATCCTACGATTTCTTCAGTGTCTCGCAATCCATTCTAAATGAAACCAGATCATCCAAAAATCCATTAGTTTCCATGTTTCCAGCCACATTCATTTAACCATTTTCTTTCTATATATCCCCCTCACTCCCTACCTACCCCTTCGAAACACCCTTCCAATCCCATGCATCTACAAAATCTGCAGAACCTCTGTAGCTCAACACTCACCGAACACCCTCAGACCTGATTAAGACAAATTTCGTACCCCCATCTGGCTTCAGCCGCCAGCGAAGAGCCTCCAAGAAGGTTTAAAACAACCCGCTTAAAACTGGAAATCGCGCGCGGCAACGTGATCCGGAAACATTAGGTGGTGCATCGATAGCCCCTCGCGAAGCGGAGCGGCGGGTGAAATAAACTAACGTATGTGAGAGGAGGTGGTAAATTGGTGGCGGCCTAAGGCGGGACGACGACGCGGCCGTGTACAGGTGATCGCAAAAATAGAATCATCGCCCGCGCACCAGTAATTGAATTTCGACGAGGATAATGGGCGGGCGACAAATACGGTCGCGCGGGCCGCGTTAGAATCGCTTTCGATGTGTGTGTGCTGTGCGGGCATTCAGCCAGGCCAGGATGGATCCTTGATGGCTAGATTTAAAAAACCATCCCTCCCCTCCCTCCATCCAGCGGAGTTGGTGGCCCCTCGTGGTACGCTCGCGTCGCCATGTGTTACGGCTCGCGATGGTGGTCGACGATGGTGCGTTGGCGTCAACCGTTCGCCGACGGTGTGCGTGTGTGTACGCGCGCGCGCGCGTTTGGTCCAGTCGCCTGCCTCTGTATAACTGATGGTGCTTCTGAGTGTCAGGGCCAGGCTGTCCACTTCTTTGCGTGCCTGCGGGAGAGAGTGTGCGCCTCTCTCGCCGGTGCTAGCACGTACAACGCTCGTGTCGGCCCTGTATTGTGGGTGATCCCCGATCGAGCTCCGTCGTGTATTTGTCTCCTAAGCATTATCGGCTATATTGGCACGCGGATATCGGCCCATTCTTTTCTATTTTCCTCTCTCCCTCGCTCCTCGTTTTCCTTTTGTTTTTTTTTTTTTCTGTTTTCATTCGCTCGTTTGTTCGCGCGTGACAAGATGGGAAATTCGTATGTCAGACGAGTTTCGGGAACCGATTGATTGCGCGAAGACTGTGCAAACGCGCGGATATTGATTTTGGGGGTTTCTTTGTTACCTGTATGGGGACTCAAACACGGCAAAGTTTTACCTTTCTTAAACCCAGTATACCGTAAGCATCGCAAGGTGGACAGTTTAGTCGATGTAATAACATATACATACATGGGAACGCATGTATTAATTTCTCGTCACCTCGACGGAACAGTCAAACTGTAAACCTGCGCTTGATTTAATTGCACAGTTCATTTAGTCGATCGTAAGTCCATGGTGCCTTACATTCCTCGCATCATTCCTCTTCTACAAATAAATAGTATTAGTGAATGGCGAATGGTAATCAGCAAATTCAAAATAGATTTGCAGATGATTAATTCCGCAAGAATCCACGGCGGAACAGCTCCTCCCACTTTAAATCGACAGATTCAATATTTGTTCAAGTTCTATTGACTCCGTAATTCACTAAGGACACGTACCTAATTGACCGCCCTGGGGGAAAGGGTAGCAGGGAGTCGACGAAAAGAAATCCAATCACGGGATCGTTCTGAACGGCTTTGCATACCGCGCGATTTCTCTCAAGAAAAATACTTCCAACCCCTTCCCGATCCCCGGAGGGGTCGCGTGACTCCACGGGATTATCTCGTTAAGCACGGCGAGAAGAAGCCCGATTCACGTGCGCGAACGGGGAGGGGAGGGGGAAGGAGAAGCCGACACACGGTGGACGTGCCAATTAAGGTCGATCGAGGAAGCCGTCTCTTTTCCATCCGCGCGGCTATAAACATACGTGTCGTCCCTATTGAACGGCACGCGACAAAGACAGGGGCAGGAAGAAACGAGAAGTGGCGTGGAAGATAGGAAAGGAACAAGACTAATAGGAAGTTAGAATAGAGAGATGTATATCGTTCACGTGAACAATACTGGTGGCGTTGAATAATAAATAGAAAATTATTGTGCGTTGGAGAGGTATGGCGTCTATTCTGAAACTCATTCAAATGGAACGTAAAGCGATATCGTTGAGGGTAACACTTGTCACGAGGCTGTTCTTATTTAGCCAAATTCTAACATACTCCAGAACTTTAACTCATATATCCATGTGTGCTTTTTCGAAAGTGCCTTTCTGTAGGTGCGACGAGCATTTGTTTGTAGAAGGTGCTATGGGGTGAGGATGAAAAGAATAAGAAACACATACTAATTTTAATTAGTTAGGCAATAAATACAGATAGTAATACAGGCAGAAGTATGTTTTGAATAAAACAGGGAACTCGATGATTAAGAATTACTTCTAAATAAATACAGAATTGTTGGATCGTTGAAACGATGAACAACACGTTTGTAGAACTGGGGAAACACTGATCAGCGGCAGCGTGTATGGATACTGATTGACGTTATGAAATGTTACTACAAGTGGAGAAGCATCGTTACATGTCCAATGTTCTTAACAATAATCGGTTTGATTAAAAGTCGCCGATCCGCAGGCGGTATTCGCTCCCTTTCGCTCGGAGCATCGGCTCGTGACGATATACATGGCTATAGACACCAGTTTCTAGTCTCGAGCTACCCTGTATGCGTGTGCACGTGCACGATGCTGCACGCACGGACGCAGAACGTTCGAATCGCGGAATCAATGAGAGCTCTTCGTATCACGTCGCCGCATTCACCGTTAATGAGCCGCTAATTGTACGTTGCCCTAGCTGGCTGAACAAGCGTGCAAAAATTGCGTCGGCCGATCACGCGGAACGCATTAGGTAATAGTCGTTTGGTACGGGGATGGAGATGGAGGAGAAGCACACATTAAAATAGAACCTTTCGAAGTGTGTACTTTCTTCAACATTAATCTAAATCGTAGTTCCCTTTGATGCTGATCTATGTCATCCTACACTCGTCACTTTTCGCTTTATTATCAACTTTAACTCTGTCTACTTGTGATACCAATATCTAAAATACACTATAGCGCCACCTCGATTTAAAAAATAATCGTTCTTCTCTTTCATAAACTATGACACCTCTAATACCAGCTATTCAGACCATTCAACTTAAAATATTCATACCCGACGCAATATCTCTTCACTCCTATGCATACAAAATTCGGTACCCATTGAAGTACACTCTTCTACCATAATCTTTCTAAGTAGCCACCTAATTGCTCCAGTTGTGTCCAGCATAATGTCACTCAGATATCTAAACACACGCAAGGCCCTCCATTCGACGAGTCAGTTTCCCGAGAGTCTTCCACGCGGCCTACCGAAAAAAGCTGCAGATCGCCACGGGGACAAAAGTCTTCAGGCACAAAGCATTCCACAGAGAACGGCGTCTTCCGGCAATAATCCACATTGCCGGTGCCAAGTCGTTAAGCAATCTCGTAATTATGCACCACGAGACACGGCGATATCAAAGCCGGGTGCTGTAATTCCATTAGGACCGAGTAAGATAACCGTGATTACTGGGAGAGGGGGCAGCGGCGCGGGGGGGGGGGGGAGGGGGGTTGAAAGGTGACCCGTTGGAAAGGTGGAGGGGTGGATAAAATGCGAGCAGCAAGAGAGAGTATAGACACGTAGCTTCCACGGGCGTGCGAGGGGGTGGGTGACCGGCGATGGGAGCGGCAGGTGGTGGCCGGAGTCAAGGCGGAGGATCGATATTTTTGACTGCAATTTAGTCTGCGTTTAATCAACGTTTAATCATCTCGTCAACGGGCCAAGTTAATCCGAGCGAACCACCTTCGGCCGGGCAGAGCAAGCCAGCGCCCGTGTATCCGTACACGACGCCGCCGCCATGTTTAAACTCATCATTATTCGGCGCTCTAATAGAGCCACCCCCCCCCCCCCCCGAGGAAAATGCTGCCGGGAGTTAAGCTCCGGTAAAAAGACGAGCGTTTGCGAGGTTGCGTGGCCTAAATCTTCCCCGAGGAGACGCTGCTCTGGATGTAGTTTGCTTGCAGAGGGCTATACGGTTGCGGTTTACGGAGATCTGGGTAGAGAGTTTAGGGAGTGGTGCTCTTTCTGTCCTGCAGCGTCGAACAGACGTCGTTACAGGCAGGGTTACTAAGTCGCGTGGCTATGTTTAGAAAATTGGAAGTGTTCGTAGGATAGTGTCTCTAAGAATAAGCGAGATATGAAATTCATATTTTTCGTGTACAGCTGGAGTGTCTGTCTGGTCTTGTAGTACATTTATTTGTAAGTGAAACGATCACGTGGCTCAGAGTATACCACAAAGTATTCAATTCGTGCTGCAAAAACCAGGCAATGAATTTTCAGAGTAATGAATTTCGAACGATATGTTCACTTTTAACATTAAAATGTCATTGATATGATTCACGTATTGACAATGTATTTGGAATAAAATTCGAAGTGCAACGCTAGCAGCATCTACGCCGTGAATTTATTGATCCCCGTCTGACCACATACTGTGTTTTTCTACTTGCACGTCTTGACTAATAAGAAAACAGTTCTTCACCCATCACTTTGGCATCATATTTTTAACAAGACTTTCGCTGTATATGTTTATTCTACTCGTGGAAAGGCAGGTTACACATGCAGATAATTAAAACCACATTCGTTAAAAGAGATGAAGATGAATGAAATTTAATTCGATCGCTTATATCTTTCTGAGAACCAAACAATCCCCCCAAAAAGGCCGAAAATTGTTAAGCTCCCTTAACTTTAGAGACATTAGCTTGTGATACTCAGTCCTACACCTTCCGGGCATCCCTTCGCCGTTGGACTCGCATCGTCCCTATTTAGAATCCAAGTTTGACAAAGGATAGCGATTTTATTGCAAAGAACGGGAAGGGGTAAGCAGTATCCCGTTTAATCGTCTAAAAGGAATTAACGTCGAGCAGTCCGTTTCGCATTCAGACCTTTACGAGGCCGGGGGGCTCGTTTCCAAGGTATAAATTACCATGGGCACATCCTTGGAGTTCAGTACCCGACCCCCGTCTCAACCGACGTTCTCCATTCCCTTCGGTCCCTTGCCCCCGACACGCAGCACCGCCGACCTCTATAAATTCCCTCAGGATTTTTCTTTCCTCCACTTGCCTTAATTAAAGCCCTCCCATGCCACTCTTATGACTGCGCCTATGGATCCGCCCTTTCGCTCGACGTCCACCCCACCAGCGGCTCTAACCCCCTGACAGGTACGCGTTTAACGCTGAACGCCAGCCTGGTATGAAGACGACGAGGGTTTTCAGAAGGACATACAGATCGACGAATGCCCCTCCTAATACTTCAACGGCAATAATAACTAAACCACAAAATAATTATAACTTAGCTTCGCAATTGATATTTCTAATGGGAAGTTCACAGAGTGTATAAGGCACAAAATTGTGCTGCTATTTTGCAAAATTTCTTATTCTCCGAGACGTATGTGTTTAAATTGTTAATGGTGGGAGGATGCTCATGAAGGAATAATAAAAATTTCTTGGTTAATTATCGTGTTCCGCTGCCGACGACCAGTCCACGTCGCGAAATTAGCTGCAACCGTGGCACCGGCTTCGTTTCGCGCGATACACACGTACGCTCCGCCAGCTCGCCGGAAAAGTTTCGCTCCGTCTGCGTGTGCGCCGAAGTCTCTGCGAGAAGTTCGAAAAGTTTTCGCGCGCAAAAAGCCCGGTTTTTCGGAGTTTTCTTGTCCGGCTGCGCGAGAGTGTGCGCGCGGTCTCGCGGAGGAGGGTAAAGTCGTCGGGGCTGGTGGTAGTTATGGAGGCAGCCGTGCTGTTAGTGGAGGTGACGATGCTGGGGGTGGCATCTGAAGGTTCGAAGAAGGAGGCGCGGAGTGGGGAGATCGACAGATAGGAGAGAATGCGAAGGAGGGTGACGGGGATGGCCAAGGAGGGGATTTTCATCCCTCCGCGGCTATAAGCTGGTATATCAGAATCCTTTGGAGAATAGGCCCTCGTTTTATTGCGCGTAGTAATATCACCACGCTGTTTACCTTTTACAGACGAGGAATTGGTTGTTAAATATTTCTGGAATAAACTTTGACAAATTCTGAGGAGTTAAATATCAGTGGTTAGGAGACTTATTCTTAAGTAATTAGGAGATATAGAGGGTAATGACAAAGCATCGTTATTTAATTTTAATAAACATTCTTTTGACTCTTGCAGAATTTGAATGAACACATGATTTGTAATTAGAAAATAGAGCTACATACATTATGCAATGATATGTAATGTTATTTATTTTCCCAATTGTTCTATGTAGGGGATGCAGTCGTGCAATGTAATATGTTCTTTCTATGGCGCATCGCTTTCAACAAACTCACTGTGTGCAAATATTTAATTAAGTGTGAAGACGATTGATTACAGTGCATATAGTAGTTATCTTATCTAAGTCTTTGACATCTTGAATTGTAGGCGCATCAGTGAACGAGGATACCTATTCGTTTCACTCATACGTTCTAAAGTCATGCGCGATGTACTGAAAAAAAATTAATGTTTTTATCATACGGAACGCGTTGAACAATCGGAAGGGCAAAAAACCTGTTTGGACAAATGAAACAAGGATTATTTGGTGGAAAGTTATCGAGTTAACTTGGCTCTGTAAACCAACTGTATTAGTTTTTACAGCGCAAGTAATTTCCTAGTTTTGCTTAAAACGATAGAATAACACAAGAATAACCACGCGCAGAAATAAAGATAAAAGAGACGATAACGTAAGCTTGTGCAAACGATACAGCACCGCAGTCGAAGATAATCCTTTGTTTTCGCAGCAAGTGTAACAAACGGAAGCAAATAAGAGAGTTCGTTCACGTTGTCGAAACAGAGTCGACTAACGGACCTACCTCAACGCTTTTTATTCAGTTTTGAAGCCATTCTTTTTTATCTGTAACATTCACGCTCTCTGATTTTCTTACTAGGTATGATGAAACTTGAAATTCTAGTTCTAATTCTCAGTGTTAAGTACACGTAATTTTTATTTAATATACCCGGCGAAAATGTTAATAAAATTACTGCAATATTTATTAGTTCTATCGATTTTTCAAAACTAGTAATTATTAATAGTAATTAGTTAAAAAAAAAATAGTATTTAGGGATTCAACATTGATTTCATATTTTGGACTTATTAAAGTGCGATCACGAAAAAATCTATGAATTTCGCTGCAGATAGAAGTAAAAATGCTTCAGTCAATACAGATACGCAAATCAAGTCTGTCGAGTAAATGCAATTCCCAGTTTCATCAATGCAAGTGACTCAGTTCCATTTATTACTCAACCATTGATCCGAGACAGATAAGATTTCCATCAGTTTCTTTAAACATTCTTCTTATCTCCTGGACGTCAATTTCCTCGATTCTTATCGCGGATTTCATCGTTATTACACAATCGCACAGCCGCGTTAAAAATACACGATCAGGGTTACCTATTCCATGAAGCTGCACTACAAAACTCCCCCAGATAGTTACTAAATTGCTACTTACACGGGTTCAACTGAGTTCCTCTCTCTTTCCACCACCACTTCAATCCCTTTTCGTGCACAGCCCCGTTACTTTCTTACTCCTCGTACACGGCTTCGATTCATACATCTCGAGCCACGCAACATCCCCTCAACCTGCATTCCCTGCCCCAGCACCCCACGAGAGACAATCCCCCCGATACTTAAAAAAAATGAAAAACGCCCACGTTCACCTTCAAACGACCGAGCCACCCCCCGCCAACTCTCGCGGCCTCTCATCCAAATCCACCCCCGCTATCTTACCTTCCAATGCTCTCGTACGACGCCTCTGCGCCGGGCAGCGGCCTTTCAGATCCGGCGCGGGCGTACGTACATACATACGTGTGCGTGCAGGTGCAAATGAACCTTTAAGCGTAAACGTGGGATCTGGAAACGGGGGAGGGTGTCAGTGCCGAGTATCACGGACCACCTAACGATGCACATATAACCCCGTAAAAGAGGATCCCGAGGCGGGAATAGAAGCAAGCAGCGGGCGGCGGTGGTCGAAGGAAACGGTTGGGGGGGGGGTGGGGTGGTGGTTGGGTTGGGTGGCGCGGCGCGGCATGGGGCGAGGGGTGGCAGCCGGAGCCTAGTATCCTCGAGAAGCTTTTGCAAACCGAGTCGAACTTGTCGCTCGCGTTGTGTGCGGTGCTGATGGTGGGGAAACTGGTCGGTCGATGCGCTCGGTCGCTGCCGGAGCTGCAGGGGGCTGTTTTTGCGGGTGTGGCTTAACGCACCCCCTGTCGCCCCACTGACCCTCGCTTCCTTGCCCCAGGAATTATCAAGCGTTCCTCCCGCCGCGGCCGCCCCCTCTCGCCCAAACTAGCCGCCGCTCTCTCGGCCTCTCGTCTCTCTCTTTCCCGCGGCAGCGCGTCCTCGATACACGTCCCCTTCGCACCCTTTCGCCTTCCGTTCCTTTGCCTCTTCCTCGTCTCCGCGACCACCGATGCCCCCCCCCCTCCCCCTTCCCCCACCTCCGCCTCTCGTGTCTAGCCCCCGAGGGCGAGCGCGAAGCTAGAGTCGCTCGATCGTGTCTACGTGATCGGTGGGAGCTCTACGTGCCCCGCAACACAACGGAAATATGGAGATGCTATTCCAGTTCATTGTGACTTTTTCCAGCGCGGTTGTAGTCTTGGGGCTGCCCGCCACCGCTACAACCCCCCACCTGAATAGGATCAATCTTGCCTCCCCCCCCCCGCCCCTCTCCACGCGCTCGTTTACGATGAAAGGAACGCGTGCTGCTCCCTTTGGTCGGCGGGCGGGGGGGGGGGGTGTACACTCTTTAATTTCTTTGGGAAACACTTTTACTCGCCGCTGCTATACTTTCACCCTCTGGCGTGTCCGACACGAACGCGTCGCCTGGCGTTGCAGGTACCCTCTCCCTCACTGATGGAGGAAAAATCGACACTTGGTTGGTTCTTCTGTTTCGTGGACACTCTGCCCACGTGTTCCCGGCATCCTTTTCTGGTCGTCGCGGGTGTTGCTGAAGGGCTGTTTACTTTGTCACATTGGCACAGTGGTCCACGCTGTCCGCGGAAACTTTTCAGAATATTGTGCAGGGTATTAGAATTTTTTTTCACGAATTCTTGCTGCTTTAATTTGTTTATCGTGGATTTGAATGCGTTGTTGAAGCAGCGGGTGTGGTTGGAGGTTGGTAACTAAGAAGTGAGGGATTCCATTAGTTTTAAAGAGTGCTCGTTTTCCACGATTGGATTGTGTTATAAATGCTACTTACCTGTTATTTTGTGTTAGTGAAATTTGCTAGCGTCAACACAGTGGGAAGGAAAATTTATGAAAGCGAGTGGAAGTTTCAGTTTATGAGTGGTTCTACAATAAAGGGTGATAGAGCGGTGTATCATTTATTATTAATTAACTCTCGAACTAATCGAACAGAGGTATTTCGAGGCGCGTGCAAGGGCGCGCGCGTTTCGAGACGCTGTCGGCCAGAAGAAAATTCGCGGATTAAAATGGAAACTAATTAAATGGGCACGATAAATTCCAGTTCGACTGGGATACGTGATCGTGTTAGGCATCGCAGCATCGCCATTCACCAAACTGACGAGAGCAGCACGTATAAATAGTTAATTAAACAATCCTGAAAAAGTCTGATCCGGCTGGAATTTAAACCTGTCCACCTGGCTTTACGGATTGAATGAGGGAAGCGGTAATGCATGTATCGCGTAGAATTAATTAAAAATTAGTTGATAGAAGAATGAACAGCAGACAGGTTCTGCAGGAGCTTCAAAGTTAGTGTGCATTATAGTCTTACTACTGTTTCTTTCCCTTTTAGTAAGTCAGAATTTTAGAAATCAGTAGCAAGCAAGATTTTTCTACTGCGTAATTCAATGACAGGAAGATGACGGAGAACAATCGAAGAATTAAATTAACTAAGAAGAATTAACTAAGAAGAATTAAATTAATTAAGAATTAAATTCTGTATTTTTATGGCGGACGTATATCATATACAGGATATTAAAAATAAGATTCAGTACTTGAGAAGAACAGGAGAAAGTAAATCACTTGCACTGCTAAAATAATACGCGGGTTGCAATAAAATTTTAAAAAGAGTCAACTGTTGAATAAAATATAATCAGACATATTCTTATTTAATCTAGTATTACACATTATCAAAATATAAAATTCTCCTTCAATCACCCTGCAGAATCGTGCACGATAAATTTTATTTCTCGAGGCTTTACTGACATTTCAGCAGGTTCGGCAATATCTTTGCCAATACAGATAAAGGAAAGCGTCGAACATAAAGCAACGTCGTGTTATTACGGCGTAAGTTTATTTTAGCGATCGTTAACCTTGCTTACAATTACACGCCCCGAATCGATATTACGAGTAATTAGCGAGCGGTATCGAGAGATATGAATTAACCAGGTTATCTTGTATTTATTGCCGGGGCTTTTAACGCCGATACACTTTCCATCCGACGCTTTAATGAGCATGTGAAACGAACGGGAACAAACACGGCCGCAGCTCATTATTTATCGCAAAAAGAGAAAGTCTTTGAATCAGGTATTCCATGTACATCTCGTCGAGACTCGTTCGTCCTGCTCCCATTCGAGCGACAGTACGCAAACATGGTGTTTCGTCTCCAGCAGGAAACCATGCAAAGCCACGATTACTTTAGAGATTATACAGGGATTATCGTTGGCAAATCGATGCAGGCATTCCATCAGATTTCAGCGACGCAATAAGGTAGCAGAGATATGAGTTTGATATCTATCAAAGAGGAGCCTTAGATAAGAATGCTCTCGAAAAGACGCTAACTGTATCTCGGAAATTAACGCTGTTTCCCAAGGTAAACGGATAATCCCTCGATTTAATTATATCTGAATCAAGTTGTCGGCTAAACTCACTAAAGCTTCTTTAATCAGAGACGTCGTATTTTTCCAGGGAAGAAACTTCTAAGGAGCACAGAGAAGAGAGAGAAACACGTTTGATCACATCCCAGAGACTCGCGCAATTACCGCTTAATACAGTTCTGATTGTTACTTTTTTCCTCCTCCGTCTCTTCTTTCCTCTCATTTCCCACCTCTTCCGCTTCCGTTCCTCGAGCAAACCAATTATCGTTAAAAGGAAGCCCCCTTCCTTCCTTCTCGTTCTTCCACTGGACAACCCTCGCGAACGAAACTAATTACCACTGTAAAAAAAACCTCCTTTTCTCGCAACGTGCGCTCCCCACCCCGTTCCTTCGACTACCTCCACGGAGTTGGACTAATTGATACCACCGGAACTATCTCGGGTCGCTTATCTGCCCCTTCAGCGTGGATTTAAAAATGGGAATGTCGCTGAATAGGGCTAGGAAAAAAGTGACCGCGATGAAGGACGGTGACATTGAAACAACAACAACAACAACAATGGCGGTCCATTTGTGAAGTGCGGCGCACGGGCCACGGTCGTTGCCCGACACCGTTTCGATTGTTGCTTCACTCTCTTCTCCTCTTCCTCCCCGTCCTCCCCCGGACGGTTTCTGCGCTCTTTTTTCCCCCTCGTCGCTCTTGGCGCCGTTACGACACACGAGGAAACAGCTGTTACTCCTCCACCCCCGCCGCGTCGCGCAAACAACCCCCTTCGAATTCGCTGTTTTTCGTGGCGCGCGCCTGCATGCAAGGACTTCGAACGGCCACCGTCTACGAACTAATTGGCCTGGTAATGTGGACTTATCTTTCGTTTTACTTTGATTTTTGGAAGATTCAGGCGTCTCGTTTATGACAAAAGAAAGGCGTTTAATGATACAGAAGATGGGCGTAAAAGTTTTGCAGGGAGAAAGGTGATGTTGCTTTTGGTGGAATTGAAAGTTTGCTAAATTCGATTAAAGTAGTATTTTCTTATAGAAAGCAGGATATATTTCGCACGTAAAATGTTGAAAAAAGAGCAAAATGAAATGAAGTTTCAGGCGTGAAGCTGAGTAATTTTGAAATTGGAAAATTTGTTGTCAAATAAAGCAGGGTTTCTTCCGTTTGTCTTCAGATTCGGAGTGCAGACTATTTCTACAAACGTAATGATCAAAAAAAGAGTAAAAAGTAAGAAGAAAATTCGTTTCATTACTGAAGTGGTAAAATGGGATTGATTTGACGTAATGAAAAAAGTACGTGGACTATTTAACGGCAAATGAATTTATTCTGTAACTGACAACCGTAAACTCATTGTTAGATATTGTTACGAAACCACAAATGTCACTCAGATGGACCAAGAATAGAATGAAGACAGTACACAAATCTCTAAGTAGAAAAGTACCATAATAACTCAGACGCGACGTTTCTCAGAGATTGGAACGTTTTCTCCTCTGACACTATCTTAACTAATTCCACGGGTAAACAAACATCTAAACTTCAATAAAAATACTATAAGCAACAACAAAGTAATATACAGAACCAACAATGGTTTGCAATAAGGTCTTCATACCTTACACAATTCTTCAAAATATATCCGCTTTCATGAATGAGATCCCCCCCACAATAAATCACAAATAATACCCGCAAACTATACGCAGTTCTAGCAAATCAATTCCTTTAGTATTTCTCTTTAAATAAACGAACATGATGTAAGTACTTTTGTTGCCCAAGAAACGTCTTCGTTTCAAGTCGGAAATTCGCAGCCTTTCAGTTCTCGAAATGTACACGAAATGGAGGGAAAAAGGGGGAAACAGACCAAGGCCCGTATGTCGTTTGCGCGAGCGGCATGATTAACCGAGTAACTAATTAGAAGAAAAAAGCGCGGGAGCACTCAGGAACGCAAACATAATTAGGGGGGGGGGGCGGCCGGGAAGAAATAAAGAAAAAGGGGTAGATTGTTTGAGGACACGCGATCCACACGGTGTTCCTCGGCCAAAGTCCACGATGACCGACTAGCCATCGCTAATGGCGACGGTAAAAAGTGTTTACACGCGTTTACAAAGACCACGGGGACCCGCCCAAGATCGGGGCGCCGCGCGTTTAATTCGCCGCGTCAAAACAGAAAGTCGCTCGTTTCTCACGAACGACCTGTGGAATCGTTTCCCTAGCCTCTGTACACAGGCATTTAATATGCACACAACGATTTTCGTGCTGTGGCAGTGTTCCGTGCAGCTCATTTCATAAGACTGGCTTTAAAAGTCAGCATTTCGGTAAGAGTGCCTGTTGTAAATTCATATTACTAGGAATTGAAAGACTTCTACTTTATCACATTGGTTGATTAATTTTTAGTATTTTAATTTTGCGTACAAGTTCGCATTTTGGCAGAAATGATAAGGTTCGACAGAGATTAAAGTATTTCTTTATTAGAGAATTTTAGAGAATTTTAGAGAATTTTGAGAAATTTGGGATATAGTTTTAAAAATAAATTCCAATTTATCTGGGATATGTATTGTATTATTAAGTGGCAATATTTTAAGAAGTGAAAACGTTGAGGGATGAATAAAAATTGGCACCGTCTGTTCAAGCTCCCAGGATAAAAGTCTACCTTCTTTTATTCATCTTTCACTTTATACGCCTTCAACAGAAAAATGAATTCATCATCCAATGCTATCCACATTCTCACACGCCTGTGATGCACAAGCGTCGAACAAAATTTAACCGCGATCACGGTGCAAACAAAATGTTCTCCGTACGATTCATGAAACGTTTAAAAGATTCTTGCAACAAGTGAGCCTCATTAATTATTGCAGTAACATTTGAACGCGGTTCGCGCGAGAACGTAAATTATTGTGGGGGAGCGTGTAGCCATCGTTTGCAGAGACGTCGGTAGGGTGTTGGAAAAAGTTTCGTTTCAGAGTGTCTTCCGGTGTAATGGAAGTCCGCGACGCGCAGCTTTTTAATTTACAATGACTGCCGCTTTTGTGCACGAAATTTCACTGGAATATTCTCCGTCGTGTATGTTAATTGGAAGTTAACTACTTTACATGCTGGGGCCGGCCGGTTGGTATCCAGATTAGACAATAAAGTGCTTGTTAGCGAACAACTATTTAATATTAAAAACTGTAAGTACCGCTCGTGATTATAAAACATACAAATACATGCACGTACGCGTATAATGTATGTGAAATAAACGTTCCTTCGCGCATGCGTTCTCCCCGTATATCTCCTGCGCATTAACATTATGGACAATATTAACATGATAAAGGCCATTCTGAAGGTGTTTGTCTTATTGTGTTTTTCTGTTCTGTACTTAAGACTCTATCGAGTGATTGAACAAGTGGATAGAAGAAGAGAACCACTTAGAATTGAGATGAACTAGTGTCAGTTTTTTTTTGTAGAAAATGAAGGACATTTTATTATGTAGAATTTCACTAACACATGAAAAACTTTGTGACACGTGTTCCCTGTAAAACACGCTAGTGCCACGTAGACTCCAGTTGAACTTTTTAAAATTGCATTGTTTTATTAATACAATAATAAAGTTATACATGTAATGTTATATAAAATTAATTGTGACAATAATAAGGAAGATTACAGTATAATTTACACACAATACTATCGCCACATTATCAACGTATCTTATACCATCACTAATGCTTCTGATACTATAATCTCGTTACATTTTCTAAAAACAAAGATGAATACTGCATCTATAGTTTTTAAAATTCACCCCCTCGACGGTCCCTTAATCGTTTCCCCCTTGGAAACGTTCGATCAAATCCAGTCGAAGCGATTTCGACTCGTCACCGCCACTAGCCTCCAGAATTTCGGCCGCAACTGTTATTCCCGACACCTGCGTGCGTCACGGGAAACGAATGTGCCGAAGCTCGAGCAAAAAGTGAGAATCCGTAGCCAAAGAATAATCGAATTTACCGCACGTTATAGGACGTTAAAATTTCCGCGGCTGGCCAATCGGTCTCTCCGCTTGTTACTCTCTTTTCCCTGTTAAAACGGGTGAACTCGAGGTTCGGTGTAATAACAGCGTTTTGACTGCACCTCGCCATTTACACGTTTTATGCACCTTCTATTGAACATATGTACTTTGAAAGATACCTTTCGCAATCCCCAGGTGTATTGGTTTCGGACCAGGCTGTTCGATACACTGGTCCCATTCAATTTTAAAAGTACATAAGTATCGATTAATGCTATAATAATAATAGAAGTCTCTAAATATATTTCTAAAAAATTTCTAAAAAATTAGACTTAACCAAGATCCACTGTTTCACTATGCACTGATGATCCTTAATGACCTACCCCCTCCCCGACACACATTCACATTCGTCTCGCAACCATTTCGAACAGTACACTAATATGGAATGCAAAAAAGATCAAATATAGAGAATAGAAAAATGTAACAAGTAGCCCCGGTCTACCCTACTGACTTTCAAAGCTCACACTAACACTGAATTTTCTGTTAAACATTCTGCACAGGAAAGACGACACAGCAAGACCTTGCTCTCTTGTCACAGTCATCTTCTTCTGAACGTATGAACATTCTCCCTTTTAACATATAAACTCTTTTACACATTTTACACTCCTTTGCAAACTGATCACGTTTGATACACCTCCGGCTAAGCATCCATATCCTCCGTTACAGATCCTGCGTAAGAAAAGCAATATTACACCGAGCGAAACGTCGAATAGGCTCCCCTTCTAGTGCCACAGTCTTCTCTCCCCCTTTCCCCGATTCCTCCGGCCGACCCGGGCGATTCTGGCCACGCTTACAGGTCGCCGTAAATGGTCGAACAATCGTGCTACTATTAGCAAACTATTACACAATATCGATACCGGTCGAATGGGTCGATAGATAGCCGGCGAGCCATCAGCTGTTGCGCGCTGATCGGGTATCTCCGATAGAGCGTAACCGTGGTATCCTCGCGTGGACACGCTGATCCCCTAAATTGCCCCTCATAAATTGGCAGTACTGAGTGGCCGGAAACTTCGCCTTTCGATGAAGGACGCGCGCCTGACGTCCGGCGGAAGATCAATCGATCCGTTCCGTGAGACGATTAAATCGCCACTCTCCTCCGTTTGCGTGTGACACAAATTCCTTTCAACCTTTCGCGAGATTCGCCCTTAAGACTCTATAATTAAATAACCACTGGGACATTCCAGCTTAATACAAAGGTTGGAAAGTGCAATTAAACTTAAGTATAACATTTGTTTATTATTTTGGAAAGTGGTAAGTTTGGCGGAGATTTTGTTTGACCCTAGATTATAAGTGACTTAATAAAAGCTAGAATAAAGGAGAAAGTATAATTGATCAGTGTTTGCGAAACTCTGTTAGATTTCCAACTTTACTCTTGCCCAGCCCCTTCAGTTTCGTTACGGGGCGCCTATAGACAAGAGTTAGTGTCACTAATTGGTAGATTCGTATTACGGAGCCTCGAAAATGGTCGACTCCTCTCAGGTCAAATTGGATAAGGTAGGCCCTTGCATCTGACTCGTCATTACGGAATTCGAACCCCACGTAGCCCCTACGAGTTGACCCGACTTCCGACGATAGGGGCGGGTCGCGGCTGAAAAGTTTCATTATGGCGTATCGTTTAATGCCCCCGCTCGTTTAAGACGATTTTATCGAGGGAAATTCCTATGTCGGGCACGGCCACGAGGTGGTATCGGTAGTCGGGGGATTTTTATTTTACCGTCGCTCGAACTGTAAAATGCTGGAGCAAAAATGGAAGAAGGCGACGTAGTTAAACGCATCGGCCATCTACCAGCCAGCTATTCCGGCTACCGGGGGGAGTAATTTGTCCGGTTATTTGTACGTAAATAAAAACGCGTTTAATTAAAAAGCCGAGGTATCCGGCTCATTTAATGCCTGGCCCAGTGAATCACGCCGCGCCCCATGCAAGTCGGCCGCAGTGATCGAGCTGACTGACAAGGCAGACCGGCGAGAACGAATACTCCGATTTCAGCGGGACTTTGCGAGCACGTGAAGTAATCTATCGCGGCAGATTTATGCTATTTTATGGGGGTCTGCGAGCAGGAGCTTCGTCAACTAAAAATGGCACGACCTGAACCGTTCTTCGTGAAACGAAACGGAGTTGTATGATAATTGTCCGGGACGGAATGTCGTGTTTTGTACGAGAGTAAAGTAATTAGGATTAATTGAATGAGGAAGAGAGATTGGAAGTTTTTTTCGAGTTGATAAAAATTTAGTTGATAAATCGAGTTGATAAAAACATATATAGATAAAGATTTTATTTCTGATACTATCTGTTTGGCATAAGTCTGCAGTTACTATGGAAGTAATAAGAATAATTTGTTAGTTGCGCAGCATTTCGGATTTTAACAGATTGTAGAGAAATTGTGGAGTAACGGCAGTGAGATAAGTAACACTCCGAAATTGCATGTGGTATACAATAATAATAATTATTAATATCCTTTTATAGCAGCAGGTTAAATAGAAGCCAGAAGCATAATTAACATTATGCTGTAAAGTCTACATAGAGGTAAATGTTTTATGAACTTAATCTGAAGCAATAGAAGAAGATTGATTAAAATGAAATATGCCTCGTATGACACGTTGAAGCGCCTCCTCGATACAAACTCATATCCAACATATACACGCTCTTTTTTTTTCCTTTTATGGAGTAGCAAATGTTACAATTTGAACAACCGACACGGAACGACACAGTGCAGGCGTGTCTCGCATTATTTTTATTACGCCGGCCGGAGTCGACGGATTGTAAAATATGGGGAGGCGAAAAAAAAGCGCGAGAATGGCACGACCATGGTACATAAATGTAACCCCGACCTAGGGGAACATCCGCGAGCGGGAAAAGAGACGGAGAAGGGCGCGCCTGGTACGCCATTCAAAATCGATTCCGCAGCGTGCGGCGTTATAGCCTTCGATGAACGGGTCACGACCGTGGAAATATGAATGAAAAACGGCTCTGCGCGGTTCTTCGGGAAAAGCGGCGCCTGGAAAAAAAGGAGGCAAGCCCATGCTGGCCGGCCATCGATCGACCACGTGCTCGAGCACCTGTTCGACTTTACCGCCCTTTTTCTCCTGCTTCATAAACACTTAGAGTGGACACGTCGTGTCTCCTTCGGTTACCCCCGTTAACCTTTTGAATTATATATTAAGCAATAGTGAAGAGTGATTTGATGGCGAGATAATAAGGTATTCAATTTTACTATTCATAGTTTAAGAGGTGAGTCTTGAAGGTTGAAGTAACACGAAGTATTAGGAACGAATACCACCGAATAGTTATTTATTTCGGAATAGGTATAAGGGTGGCAGCTTATTTTACCGATATGAATAGTGGATAAGCTTATTCGATCACGATATCCCATTCACCCGTCTCTCCAAGGAAATAGCACAATCTGCTCCGAGTATCCTGAACGTCCCTGCCCCCAACCTCATTCATCGGAGCATTCAACTGACCATCGGTCCTGTTTCTTTCAGACGCCAGGAAGCGTGCGATCCGCGCGATATCCCATTACGCAACGGCCGCGTCGTTCTATTCACGTCCACGGATCCGACGTCACCTATCCTGACGTTTAATCATACTTAAGGCGTCCCGAACCAGCCGGGAGTATTCCCATCCAGGACGTCAGCCAGCTACGTCCAGCTAATTATGAATTTCTCTAGAACCGCAATCAATTTTCCCCGGGAACGAAATTGCCGGTAAATTGACGTCGCCGGTAGCCTCCTCCTAGGCTAGTCCGACTATACTTGCGGACTATCCGTTGCTGGTGCTGGGGCTGGCGGCGGCGGTGGCCCCAGACGCTCTGGGGATCACGCTGGGGCCTTTGTGCTCCGATGGTTACCATCGGGCAACACCTTGGTGGGACAGAGAGGAGCAGATAGATCCGTGTCTAGGTAGGACGAGGACCATCGGGGGTGAGCTAGCTCGTAGAAAGGGGACGATAGGGTGAGATAGAGAGAGAGAGAGAGAGGGAGAGAAAAGGTGGTTTTTGGTAGGTGGGCTACAAAGGCGAGAGGGTGGACCTAAGCGAGGATAAAGGAGAAGGAGAAAGCACACACCATGATGGTGTATGCCCCCTTTCGGTAGGTGGGCCGGAGGACGATCAATAAGGAGCATCGCTGGTGGGGGGTCTTACCAGGACCTCAAGCTACTACCCCCTACGTTGTTCTGCTTAGGGTGAGGGTCCCGCAAGAAAGAACCGAGAAAATATTCTGAAAGGGGTCGTGCGCGGTCATACTCGCGCGCGTGTGTGCGCGCTTGTGTGCCCGACGCTCTCAGCCCGTGAACTTTGCCTCCCCACCCTCCCGCGCCCCCACACCCCCACGGCCAAGGGAAGATTACACACGTACCGGGGTACACGTAAGAGCCGCGCATCCGCTCTTCCTCCGGCGTTCTGTCGCTCCTTCTCCGTCCCTCGACCACGTGTGGTCGCTGCTACGAGGGTTGTCTTCGTTCCTCGAGTTCAGGGACGGATGGGAGGGGTGAGCCCCGAGAAAACTTGAGGGAAAATGAGTACCGAGGAAAAAAAATCGCACGTGCAATTACACTCTTTCCCTTTCCGCGAGTAAACACGACCGCTTTTGAAGGGTAAACCCCTCTTTTTACTTCTCTTTATTCTTCTTCCCTGAAAGGCTGGTCTTTGAGGAAAAGAGGGATTATTTTGCTGCCCTTTCACGTAAGACGCCTGATATTTTTCATTCTTATGACCGAGAGCGGTACGGCGCGCGGTTTATTCGATGAAGGATGGGGACCAAGGGGGTAACGGGATTAACGTTAATTGCGATACAGGTGCTTACATGCCATCCTTTCCCTTTTTTTTCCGACGGCCACGTGGCTGGACTTTTTCGTGCCACGAAAAATACTATGCACCTGTTTGAATGCGCTCGTCGGACGCGTTCTTCGGGACACTTGATGCGATTTATGCAATCGAGCACGCTACACGCTCCATTTTTTTTTTACAGTGCCAGTGAAGGACGCACGGTTTCTCATTTTTTGTTGCGTTCACTCAAAACGACAAGTGTCCCATTAGGGTTAGATTTTGCACCGATCAGTGAGGAACTTCAGGCATTTACCACTGTCTGAGCTACTATTTGCTGATATTAATTGAATTAGGTGGAATAATGGAGTAGTTACCTGTACTATAAGAATCTTTAGAGAACTTTTGTAATTTTATTTCTTGCAATGCAATTAATCAAGTCCTTCAAAAGATCTGATAGATTTGAATAAAAATAAAATTCTGTTCTCTAGAAAAGTAGTTTCACGAGAAGTTTTCTGAAAGATATTTATTCACTGTCATCATATTCCGTTTTCACTTTGTCCCTGGCATGTTTGAATGCTCCTGATGAGTTCAGTTCTGTAACTTAATTGTTAAAATACACATTATTGACACAGTGTATTAAGGTCGACATTATTATGTCATTAAGCCCAAAGTTTCACGGCAAATCAGACACCAGAATGAATCTTATTCCAATGAATTATCGTTCACTATCACTATAGAAGTGTTGACATTAATGTCTGTATACAACAGGTTATTAAAGAGTTTCCAGAAACTTCTAAGCATCGTACAACGATCTCATGGCAGCCACTGTTTCCACCTGAAACCAAAGTCCTTCATAAATAGCAGAAAAAAATTCAGTATCCGCCAGCGAGGGTCGAACCCCGCAAATTGACGGAAGACCGTGAAGCGAACCGATGAGAATCCCGCGGAGATAATTACGCGAATTCGTCGGAGCTGCCGCGGGCGGTCGGGATAAAAAATTACCGCAACGAGGTTACGTCGCGGATCGATTTAAATCTAATTTGGCCGTCGTGTAGAACTGGCCGTCGTCGCGGCTAAGGCCCGTCAAGGAATCAGTGTCAATTAACGGCGATGAAAGCAAAAGCTCGACGCGGACCCGTACGATCGGCCATGAATATTCATCCCCCTTCGGAGAATTTAATAGCCGGTAGGTTTTTGCCGGCCGTTGGACGCGGGTGTCGAAGAAAAGAAACGACGGAGAGAAACGGGTAAATCGGATGAACGCCGAAAGAGGGAAGTACCTCCCCTCCCCGCCCCGATGTTTGATCAATCCGTGTAGCTCGCCACGGGTATAACGAGTGAGCATCCACGATGGCGAACTTGCCGGATATCCCCGTGTGTGCGTGGATGGCGAGCGCGCGGCAGCTAACGTACGGCGCGCGTGTGCGTGTTTATACGCGCCTGGCGGAAGCGTCTAATCCATCGGGTGGGCATTGTTGTCAGACATATTGGGGTTTGTTCTTGAGGCAGCCCCCGGGAGCAGGAGAAGGTGGCGGATGAAAAGGAGGCGGCGGAGGGTGGTCAGGTAGGTGATTCGAAGAGGGTGGACCGAGGAAAGGGAGAGGGTGAGGGTGGTTAGCTTTATTGATCTGTAAGACTGCCAACCTAGAGACTCTGCTTACCCGCCCTCCTTTTCGTTCTCCACGCTCACCACCTCGCGCCTTCTCTTCCTACGACGTACACCTACTCTGCGTCTCCCTTCCTATCTAGGACTCTCTCGGTTTCACCCTGTACCTGGTCATTCTGCTGCCTCTGCCCCTACGCTGGCCCCTCTCTGTCTTTCGCCCCCCCCCCCCCAGATTCCGCCCGCCTTCCTCTTTCCCACCAAACGCTTACAAACGCGCATGCAGGACTCCGGGTATTGTCACTATCTCGCTCTTCCCGTCTCCTTTCGTCTCTGTTCAATGGGGGGCCTTCTATTCCCTGCCCGCCTTCCTGTAAGCTCTGCGTACCTACTCCAAGCCACCCTTAACGCTGGCTTAGCAAGGGACAACCCCCGACCATTGCCACCGCCGGCAACGCCGCCGTCCCCTCGCCGCTGCCACCCCGCCTCGTGCGTCGTCGGTCTTCCTCTTCCACATCACACGCCACCTCTTCGCGTCCCCCTTCTCGCCGCCCGTCCACGGACCTCCCGGACTCACCAAGCAGCTAACCAACACGCAAGTCGCTTAAACCCACGCTCAACCTGGCCTCATTGTGTTTGTGTAACGCCCGAAGACCGCACCGACAATGCGCGCCCGCCGTTACTTTCTCGACGCCCAACCTGCCGCGAATTTCCTCCTTTTCTTCTGCCGCGATGCGCTTCTTCTTTTTCCCACCCCGGCCCGTCCGCGGCCTTCTCTGTCCCGTCGCGCGGTTCTTCCTCTGTTTGCGCCCTCTACCTTTTGATTTCCCTTTTTTCTCCGCGACCGACCGACACTCGTCGCCACCCTTCGGGATGAGGGTGCAGAGGGAGAGGGAGAGGATGGTTGGGTTTAGGGGTTTTTCTTTGCCGTTTCTTTTCCCTTCGCCTTTTATTTTTTTGCGACGCGTTAACCGAGCGGGAGAGTTTGATTGTCCGGAGAGCTGAGAGAGGGAGTCTGTTTCTATACGCTGCTCCTTTGAGACCACCCTGCCGCGGCAATTGCAAAATGGAATGACGGGGTGGGACGATTGTTTCTTTCTTTGCGTGATATTTGTTAGTCGATGGTTAAAAATTGATACAGCTCCTTCGTGTTTCTTTTTAAGCTGTGTAGCTTCGACAGCATTTCGAGGACCTGTGTTCCTGAGACTTCTTCCAATTGGCCGTTTACTGAGATAAAAATGATCTATTGATTACACGAAGAGTAGCTTAAGTAGGTGTATACAGTATGGAATTCACATGCAGGAGATTTGAGAAGGTGTAATCTAATCAGAAATCTACTTAAATTTCTTTCCTCCGTTACAATCTGCCACTTACATTCGTTGTAAAATAAAACTATCATCAAACTCCTCACATTTGAGAGCATAGCCTTCGTTCCTAAAAAGCCCATCTGTGAAGCCTAACAATTTTCATCCACTCGAACATTTCGCCCATCCTTTAACCGCACAATATCCACACCTCCCAGCAACTTTCATCGGGGTTCCCCGAAAAGTAAGATCCACCAAAAGTGCCCAATACCCGCCAGCGTCAATTACTCTTAATTACAACCCCGCATTCTTTCGTCGCGTCGCCCAGAACGCGTACGTGTCTCCATCCCTTGTGCAGGAGTTACCGCGAACGGGCTGTACAAGTGATTCCGAAGCGGCCCCAGGCCACTTTCGCAAACCCCCAACCCCTAAACCCTCCCGTTTCGTGGCCCGTCTATCCTTCTCCCGGCCGCTCGCGCGCTCTCTGTCGCGCATTTTTCTTACGTGCCCCTTTCCGCCGGTTGTTCTCGACCTTCCGGCGGACGTCGAGGCCACGCCACCCATCCGGGTACCGAGGGTGAACGCGTCTGCGTGTCACCCACACCGACACGCGCCGATGAGCAGAGCAGAGCGGAGGCGGCAGCCCTCCTCCTATGACGTGAGATTAAATTCTAACGGGCCAGCTCCCCAACGTGCAGGCATTTTTCTTAGCTGGCCTGGTAAAGGACTATACGCGCCTAAATTAATACCAGGCGGCCGCACACGCACGCACGACGGCCTTTTCGGCGTACGCGACCCGTCACACACGCGAGGGCGGTTAAGTATGTTTTACGGGGGGATGATGGAAGCGGGGCGTATGTTAGAACACACGGACGCGCGGGCACAGGGACGCGAGGTTGGAATACTCGCACCGCCATACGGGCATTTCGACCCCCCCGTTGAATTTCTAGCGGCCATTATTTAGCGCGCTTAGAACTTGCTGCCGTGGGGTAATGGCGCCCTTCCGTGCACCGGTCGGTGTGCGCGCGTGTGTGTGTGGGAGCGTGTGCTCGCGCGGGGACCGCACACCAAGCATCGTTGAGACGACGACGATGACGACGACGACGTTGCCCTGGGGGCGTCAGGGTCGAGAGCCAGCCCCGGCTCCGCCAGCAATCTGGGAATTCCTGTTACTTCTTTGCCCGTAATGAGTCAACCCTTGGCGAAATTACCAGGAGAGGAGGGTAGTCCGCTTAGAGATGCCCGGACGAATCGGGTGGACGGGGGTGGGTCTGTTGACTTTACCGTGGCGAAAATTCAATGGCCCCTTTTGTGGAAGGGGCTTTAGATTTTCGAAGAAACATAAAATTCTAAAAGAACGGGTCTTGTGAATGCAGAGTTCTTAGATACCAGAACAAGGCTCAAGGGGTGGAACGACTATTTTGTAGCTTCAATTAAAACAGCTTCCAGTTCCATAGAACACAGTAGAAGATTCTGTGGCGTAATAACGGATACTGTATGATTTGCAATAACTCTTGAAGGATGTTTAATCGACTTACTTCATACTAAAATTCTTCCCTACACGAAGTTCCATTCATTCGTTTCCAAACAATGCAATATAACGTCCCGAACGCGTTTGTGATCGTCGGGACAGCCATCCCCGTACAGAAATATCGCGAATCCCGAACTGGTGTGTTCGAGTAATCCTTCTCAGTGCCACGGGAACAGGGGAACCCCGTTGGAATACAAAACGTAGTTGGTCAAGCCGATAGTATTACCGGAAATTATAACTACTTTCCGCATTACGGAGCCATTTTCCCCCGGAACGTTCTACCACAATCCTCTGCGCAGGAAGCATGTCGCACGATCCTAAACAATTCCGAAGGAATGAAAGAAGGGAGCAATCATTAGAAAGCTCCGTACACCCCTTTGAATCGCTTTCAACAACCCAAAGATATTCTGCCGCGCAGCTTGGCACCAGGGCGTTCTAATCGCGATGGCTGCACATCTGCCCCCTCGCCCCTCCGACCCCGCTGCCAGCCACGATCCCCTTTTTGCCTAGGACTGTACCGTGCACGGTGGACTTAGATTTAGGGGCTGCTAGTTGAAGGTAGTTCGCGGGGGGGGGGTGGTGACGGGGGTCGGCGAGAGTCGAAGGGATGGAAGAGGGGCGAGGTATATGGGGGGTCTACGAAGAGGGAGGGTCGGTTGGTTCACATTTACATAGCGGACCCGGCAGGACTAGATGACTAGGCGGTGGGATATTAAGAGGGAGAAAGGGGGTAGGTGGTGGCAATTCTGGCAACATGGCCGCGACCGAGCCGCGCGACGTACACCAAGTGAGTTCCGGGAAATGGTGTTCCCGGGGGTTGGGGGTTAGGAGGGTGGAGGGTGGAGTGGATTTCCTATGCCATCGTCATCTTCCCCCCGAACCACCCCACGACCCACCTCGTCCACCGCCTCCTCCCGCCCCCAACGTCTGCTTAGATGCGATTCTCGGACCCGGCTTTATTCGATTATTAAGGACCGCTATTGGATTAAGCGTGATTCCGCGACTGATTTCGCGCTCCGGCCTCGTCCCACTAATCCGCCTCTCCACCGGTGTTTAACGCTGACACCGTCCCCGGAACCACCCTTCGAGCCAGGGTTCGTTGTCCTCGCTGATTAGTCGTAACGACGCTCGACCGAGTCAAGTTTTCTACGCGGGAAATACTGCGGAACGGCGGCATCGGTTCGAACGAACGGAGGGGAGAGGAGCTGGATCTGAGATTAGCGGTGGAAGCAGCGAAATTGCGATGCTCCACTCCGAAAGTTTGCGTATCCCGGCGGAGGGAAAGAGAGGGTCGGTTCTCCTGGGGCGGCGGAGGGCTGGAGAGTAATGAGAGGAAGAATCTAATCTCTTAAGTGAGACTGTTTTTGGAAGAGTTTCGGTAGGTTTAATGGGATTTGTCTCTCGTGCGTTGGAGTAATTAAGCTACGTGTTCCTGAATGTGTTTTGGAGAAGGCTCAAGAGTTTTTGGGTTAGAAAACGACTTTACCAGATTTTAACTATTTATCTCACTTTCGCTGGAGACATTAACCTTCACAGTTCAGAACGTAAGTTGCCTTAAAACCCTGGGATTCCTAAAGGCTTCCTTAATGAAACCTCGCTGCCCTTAAATTAGCCCTCGTCAAGGATCACTGACCATTAAAATCGCAGTGCACGCCAGGATGCACCACCCCTCTGCAACCCCTTAACACTCAGCCGCACACCTTGGCGCTTTGGTACACTTGCACACCCCAAGAAACATCCCAGGTGCCTGACCCCATCCACCCGCTGCACAATTCGGAGCCAAAGCCACCGATACAGGGAAATCGTTTTCCCAGTCCTTGGAACTCCGTGGAGGAGCGGATCCTCACCGGCCACGGAGGGAGGCGAGCGTGAAGAAGGCGCACGTTAATCCTCGCTGGCGTGACTCTTTACGGCGGTAACTCATCCGATCAAAACCGTGAAACTTGGAGGCACGAGGCTTAGTCCTAATTTAAGGGTGGAAGTGAAAACCACCCCTGCCGGCGCTAATTTAAGGCCGGCGCTGCCCGCTCATTTGTTTTAACCGCTCTCCCGCGGGAGACTCGGTGTCGAGGGTGGAGGACGGTATACGCGGGTATACCGGCGGCCAAGGAGGGGTCGCGCGGGGTTTCAGAGGAGAGCGGCGGGAGGGGGCGGAGGGTGAGCGGTGGATAAAACGCGGTTTAGTTTAGTTGCAATTCGCGCTGAAGCGCCGGCTGAACAACGGGCTTTAGCAGGGCTGGCAAGAATGCGGGGGATGCTCTGTAACTTGTTCATTTGCTCGTCGCGGTGAGCTTTCAAGTTGCGCTTCTTTTCAGTATCATTCGGTCAAGGCCATTTTCTAACGCGCACCAGGAGTACAAGGCTCAGGCTCCTGTCACCACTTCTATCGCGCCGATTTGGCGTCTGCAGCTGACGCGAGAAGGAGAGTAAAAATGTATTGGTTGTTCTTAGTTCGATAAGATGTCTGTTTTGGGAGACTAGAGACTTCGTTCCCTTCGTTTTTTTTGGGGGGAAAATGGTTACGAATTAATTTCGTGTGAACTAAATTCGGAGGTATAAGTATATGGGATATAATAATTCAAAATTAAAGTGGTTTAAACCACTTTAATTTTGAATTATTTCATATATACGGTCGAAATTCTAATCAATTTGTTTTATATGGGATATAATAATTAGCATTGCCAGGCAATTCTTTTCTTGCGCTTTCATTAGTAAGAAATCTCAGGGAGAAGTGGGATACATAAATTTTTAAGAACACCAGTTCTAATATCACACAACGATGTACACAGAAAGGGAACTCTTATGTATGGCAGAAATATTCTTGAAATCTAAAAACAATTCGAAGCTCCTGAAAAGTTAATTTCAGTTAATTGCCTCGTGCACGTCAGGTATTCGTTAATAAACCAGCCAATTAGCAGATAATTTCATCCTATCGACGATCCTCGGGCGCATAACAACGAAGCGCCCCCGTCGAATCCCGTTTCTAAATATGAATTTCGACCCCGCACCCATGCGCCTCCGTTGTCACCGCGCGACTGCAGCCATGGGGTAGGGGGGGGGGGGGGGGGATTCGTCCTTCCCGCCTTTCTCAATTCTTTTTCCGCCAGTTTTCATCAGTTCTCGATCGATACATTTTTGCGATAAATCGGCGCCGGTCTCGTCCACACGGCCGGCAACGGCGCAAGTTTCGCGGCTGCGAGGGGCCGGGGAGAATAGAGAGGCAGAGATGAAATTACGTGTAAACGTACGAAGCGTGGAAGGGAACGGAGTGCTGGTCGCTAATAAATCGGTACATCGCGAGTTAATTCCGTTACGTGTCGGGGTGGCCCCGAGCGATTCGCCTGAGATAAAAAAAAAAAGAGGCGGGAGCGCTGGTTGCGCGCGGCCTGATACGGAAAAAGAAGGCACGGAGAAAGGGGGACGGGGGGTGGAGGTTGCAAGAATGCTGGTGAAAGCGGCTTTAAAGCGATCTCGACGAGCGGGGAAAAAAGGAACGCGTGGCCAGCTTGATGGGGGTGACGAAATAAAAAGAGGAGGGATCGAAGGACTCGATATACCTGTCCGAGCCGGGCAGCTTGTTTAAATTTCGACACTGGATCACGTAGCTCGATCGTTTTCTCTCTTGTAGAAAGTAAAACTTTGAACGGCGGGCGAATAAGTTATTCAGGGGGTGGTGGGATTTTAACGAGTATCGATAGATGGACGAATGGGGATGTTGATTTCGGCTGCCCATTTATGTGAACGCGCTATTAATTTTATACGTTATGCATAGGGCGATTCATGATTACATGAGAATAGCTCCAGAGCTAAATTTACCGATACTGCGAGAGCATTTTGTGGAGAACAAGCTATCGATATAATAATATATGTATTTGTATGTACTTAATACTTATGTGATACATTGTATGTATCGGTTTTGGAAAATACTAACATCAAATTTCCATGCAAACGTAATATCTTCTACAATCAGAACTTCGAATCTACTGTCATCATGAATTACCCTGATTTTCGTATTTCTCCAACAACACTCCCGCATTCACTTCACAAGTAACGTCACCCACGTACCTGTGCAATTTAAAGGCGAGCACGTCTCCATTCGAAAAAATCACCGGGAGACGAGGAAACGAAGCAGCGCCAATCTTATCGCTCCTTGCCCACGCCATCCGGTCCACGGTTGTATAGACTCTTTGTGAGGGAGTCCTCAAAGAGATCGGCTGCCGTGCCGTGCCTCCTCTATTCTTCGTCGGAGATGCGTCTCGGCTGCGTCCAGTCATCCCTTTGCCGGAGAATCGCGGTGATGCGCGTCGCGAGCCGGCCGCGACACTGAATGCTCGAAAACCCCCAAAGGCGATCATCGCGATCGCGTGAATCCAAGCTGAATCTGAATATCAAAGGGACCTCCCGGCCAAATGGAAACCTGAATGACGGCTGGGGGTCCTGCCTCGGTCCAGGTGGGGTCCGCACCGGTCCGTCTGGTTCATTCCGAAAAACTGGACCGCCGTGATCTCCGCGCCAGCGAGGGGTTCCGCCAGCGTTGCGTTACCGGCCGCTGAATCGCAGCATCCCTTCTGGTCCAGCGTGTCTCCTCCCTGGCCAAGGAACGAGTTCCTTCGTGAAAACGGGTCGCTTGCAACCGCCGCGGTGGTCCATTCAAGTGAAACCCGTTTCGCGAAAAAAACGGTCCGCTGGCACAGATGGAAAGCTAGACGCCTTCGAGGAACCTCAACCGTCCGCGAGATCATACCAAGCCAGAAGGGACGCGCGACGCTCGATCGCCATGCGTTCACTTTCAGATTTGAATTTTAAACTCGTTGCTGGGGAAGTAAGGGGACGATCTGGTGGAAGATTCCTGCGTGGAAGTGGCTTTCGTAGCATGTTTCGTTGGTCAATTCGGAGTAATGTGAAAATGTCACATTGGAATAAAGTATCTTTCCGGTGAGTTCTTTGCGGTGGTTGATAGGTGATTTTGATATTAGGAACGGTCGTGGCCAAATTTAGGAACGCGCAATGAGTAATGAACATTGGATGAAAAGTTCTTCGCGATTACTACCTCGTGGTAAAATAAATATTTCATCATTCCAAGCAGCTGATTCTATTTATTCTCCGGCGAGTAGAGCAATTACCCAATAATTTGCCCCCGAAATGTAGCCACGTCGTAATTTCTCCTTGTCTGAGAATTTCATTCGCAACTACTTCGACTCTCCAAACTCTACGTATCATACATTATCCACCGGAAAACGAAGCCTACTCACCATCCACAGAATGATAGCCCACGGTCGTTGCTAAACCATTACAACTAGAATCCACATGCCCGTCAACGTGCTCCTTTCGTTAACACCGCCAAAACACGCGTAGTCGTGATTTCCTATGTTAAAAAAAAAAAAAATCCGCTGAACCAACACGGTCCCTCCACTTTCGCGTATATCAAATATACAGGGTGACAATGCCTATCCGTGCGGGCGGAACGGGCAGCGGAAAAAATAACGGAAAACGCGGTGACTGTAGCATCTAGGAAGTGAACGCGTCCCGGGAGCGACAGAACTGATCGGCGTACGTGATCAGCGGGGCAAATAAAGGCGATACACCTGGCCTTGTCCAGGAACAATAAAAAGGAACGGGCCCGTTGGCCGGAGCGCGCAGTTATTGGACAGCGAGAGGTCAGCTCGCCGCAAATGGTTAATAAAGCTGGAAGAGCGCGAGGATCGGCCATAAGACACACATGGGGGGGGTGGTTAAAGTTGGCGTTAATGATGCCCGCATGGCCGTGCGTTCGCAGGGGTCGCTGAATGAATGGCGGACGCTCTCTCTTCGTCGTTGGATCATTAATACCTCTTCTTTTTTATTTATTTTCGTCCCATTCCTCGGTGCTTTGCAGCGATCGACGTACGATCTGATATGCCGTGAGTTTCTCAATAGATTCTGTACCTCGGCTTTCGCGGGGATTACTGGAATCTCAGAGATTGCGAGGCTGTTGATATTTCGAGAGGGAAATTGAAGATTCCGCAAGACTTTTAGATGCTTGGAGATTTGATGAGTAGAGGAAGTGACTCGAGGCTGATACCTTGGAAGTGACTCGAAGTCTACCGAAGCGTGTCATTAGTGTCTTGTCTTACTGGAAGCTGATTCTTCGCTCTTGGATTAAAGTAGATTTTAAACAGCTGTGTCCTGAGCTTTCTTTGTTCCTTCAAATCATATACCTACCTAAATTTCAATTTACACTATCGTTTCTAAGTGACTGAAAATTTTAAATCTACTATAATGCAAGGTGTGTTATATGGTCCGCAGTATTCTGATTTCCTGAAGCTTTAGATTCGAAGAAGCTACTTGAACATTCCACGACTCACTCTCTATCACAATCACACTTTAACAAAGGAACTCCATCTTTTATTTCCTAATGAACTCAACTCTCCCTTTCCTATCAGATGATATACATTTCGCACAGTTTCTAGAATTACTATCTATATATACCTACACATTGCACTAATTGTTCCACGGGTTTATTAAACGGATTCGCGATAGCTGGTCCCAGCTATCGCCCGCTGTATACATAATTCAAAGCGTACCTTGTTTTTTCCCCTGCGATTGAAAGTGCATGATTATTTAAGTTGAGCGCGTAAACCGAGCGAACCGCCCCATGACTAGGAGAAACCGTGGACGCACGCGAACGTCCATTATTTGTAAATGGTATTGTTTTATTTCCATCGGGAAAATCCATTTGTATCCATTCCGCGCGGGACGCCGCCTATTGCGGAATTGTAACCGTTTGAACAAGATGCGCGCGGTACACGTGAGTCTGAATTTTGTTTCACCCCTCCTATTTTTCCCCTCGCCGTCGCGCTTTTTTTTTTCCTGTTCGATTTCAACACATTCAACGGGTCGAGCGCGCATAACAGGACTAATTGTTGTATAGCCAGTTTTGGCAAGCGTTTGCGTGGGCCGAAAAAGAAACGAGACCGCTGAATTCGACTGTACCATAAAACGTCACGAATAGTTGATAAATATTAAGACGCTTTTATATCCCCCCCCCCCCCCCCGTCTTCACACGACGTCCCGCGATCGTTTCATATTTTAATAGAAATAAATCACGATGCTCGAGTTGCGCGCCTCCGACGGGGCAGGCGAAAAAACAGTGTTTCGAAAATGCAGTGACCAGCAAAACGTTTTGATGGATACGGTTTTGTAAATAACGCGATATCAGCCGCCGACCCGACGGGCGGCGGTGCTTTTCACGGTTATTTTTCTTGGCTGGAAAAGGTTGCGCGTGGGTGCGGAAAATGCTGGCGACGACGGCGAGGGTCGAGGAACTGCAGAGACGTTTTATTAACTCTGAAGCAGCAGACCGAGGTATTTAGAGTAACTTTCTTTTTCGCGTCTTTTGAATGTCGTTGGGAAAGACTACATTGAGTGTTTTAATTATTTTGACATACATGTGGTACATTTTTTTCTATTGTCAGTTGTCAAGTTATTTACAATTTAAAAGTGAAAGGAATATGTGAAACAGGTGTCTTGTCGTGGAAAACGTTTGCAATTCATTTTCTATTAATTTTAGTTAAAATGGAATCACAATCGGTGAAATTGGGATCCTACTTGATGTCAGAATTCCAAATCTATGCTACCTGCTTAAAGCGTATTAAATTGTGCGTCCGTAGGTATAAGAAATTAGTTTGTGGACAGAAATAGTGGAAGCAATCAAAAGAAAACGATAAAGCTATAAACCTGTCATACTTATTTACACTGAACGTTTCGATGTTCCCTTGGGTCCTCATTTTCATTAGAATACACCCTTGTGATGGAAGCACAAAAGAAAGTGGACAACTGGACAACTGGACACAATCTGCCCGTGCCTTGCGCATGCACGAGAGCGAAAAGTCCGAAAATTAGAAAGTTGTGGCAGGGCGTTGTAATCGGCCAGCGACCGAAATCAGGATTGCGAAGTGTGGCTTTCGGGGGGTGGTACCCAGGGGCTGGTGCTGCAGTGTCGGGTGAACAAACGTGCGAGTGAATAACCGCGCGTGGAACTCGTGTGATTTATGTTAATTCATGTTAAATTACTTTGTTCCGCGAATGCGGTACGACCGGTTTTAAGCGTTCCGCGAAATTCAGCTCTCCAGGCGCGCGTGGAAATTGTGTCAAGAAGAATAATGAAAAATCGCCGGCAAAGAAGGCCTCTTAAGTGATTGCGATTACTCACGTCGCTGCTAATGAAAAGTAGCTTCGAAAGAAACATGAACGAGTTTTGAATTGAATTTGAATTCTAAAAACTGAATTTTGATATAACTGACATAAATGTCTTGATCAGTATAGGATGTTTTACAAATTATAAATATTTTCTATATTTTGTAGAAGGATTGCACAGACAGCTTTTCATTAGTTTCCAGAGAAGGAGGTTTTCTCCTAGAATGGTTTCGGACGATCCCGGTGGATCTGAATTTCCACAGAATTTATAGACATTATTTTCCATTTCGTGAATTGGTTGTAGGGGGTGAGTCGGTTAGGCACGTTAGAAGTCGATGAAAATCAAGAATTTCTCTTTCAAGAGAATATTTTATGGTCTCCATGATCATCAGTCTTGCCCTTTTTGCGACGGGGTAAGAGGCAGGGGATTCCATAAATTCTCCGCGGGGATTTAAAATTACGCCACTGGAACGAAAGGGCAAGAAGGAGAACGGAGATATATTTTCTGCGTCGGACGCATCCCGGATTTCCCCTATTAATACCAAACTTCGCCCGTTCAAGACTCCTCCTTTTTCCCTCTTTGTCGTTACTCGTCCCCAAACTTTACAAACACGCGTGTCGCGGAATTCGCAAAAAACGACTCCTCCTGCCCATCCGTCGATGCGCCCGCGCCGCTGTCATCAGCACCGCGGCGAGGCGGAACGGAATTTCGGGGAGAGCGACGGCGCCGGATGTGATTCTTTCCGTAATTCGCTAAACAGCTGTTTGCAACGCGGCGGCGTATTAATTTATCCGATAGGATTGCCGGGCATGTATGTTTTACTCGACGATTAATTAAAAAGATAATTCCCCGATTGTGTAATGTTCGGTCGAATTGAATATCGTGACGGTGAAATGTATCAATTCAACAGGTAAAGTGTCTTTAATAATTAACACGGCTCCGCAAACAAGCGCGGACGAATGCCGCAAAAACACAGCCTTCCGTCGGGTGGAGTGAGCGGAGGGGTGGAGAGGCGGGGCGATAAAAAGCAGAAATTAATCAGCAATTAGCAGCGTTCGGTTCTGTACCTATGTTAATGCAAAGGGGGCAGGGTTGCGCGCGTTTGTAGTTGAACTAGCAGTAATACCAATATGCAAAGACACAACGGTACATATTTATACTTTTGGGTTTTAATGGAAATTCATGTCCGCGCACAGCCAGGCGATCGTGGATTAACGATTTGTATTAACCAAATGTAACGAGCGCTTTATTTCCGCGGGTATTCCGTGCAAATAGACACGCGTAATCATTGCATACACGCAGCCCGCTAATATGTTTACATTTTGATAAACCTCTTTCATCGATAAGCCCTTCAAACGCGTAATAACTCGTAATATCGGCCCGGTACGGCGGAAAAATCGATACGTCGAAGGCTCGATACGAAAGCTCATCTTTTTATTGCTCTCGCAGGATCCAGCGAAATGCGCCACGACAATTTATTGCCTTCAATTTCATATGGCGGAATGAAAAGAAAAAAGATATGAAGTCTCCTGCACCGTGTTATAAATAGGTATATAATCCAAGAGAATATTGATGTTGTAAAATTTATCGCGCTTTGGGCGGAGGGCCAAGTGGACATTTGTTATTCGTTACATAGATGTAGGAGCTAGTTGTTCCTTTGTATCTATCTGGCCAGCAATAAACAGTCGTTGAAACTGAAACGGCAAATTCTACCGTAGCTTTGCTGTATTGCAAATTTATTTACTGGGTTTCGTGGGTATTTGTGTCGGGAATGCTAATTGGTCTTCTTTTGTAGGGATGCTTCGTACAAGAAGCAGTATCGTTCTATTTCACAATTAGTAACTCCCCAGTGACAAGTTTGCGTGGATGCAAGCATACTCTGAGGTACGACAAAAGATTTTCCCATTTTATATTACAACGCAATAGAACACTGTTCTAATTAATTACAAAAGTGCACGGCAAATATATTTATGACACACTGAGGTGTCGAATATGAATGTTTCCACAAACAGCAGAGTGTGACTTGTCACTTGAGTTAATTCCTTGTCGCACATTTCATTATTCTTCCCACACTTCCACTCACAAAATGGCCCCTTGCAGGTATACCTCATCTACGATTATTCCTACATCAGTCAGTACAAGTTACACATTCATTAAAACTAAAACTACGCCAGAAACACACCACCCCATTCATCGCCAACATTTGACTCACTCCCCCTAGTGTCTAGCAAAACAATCTCCCAATTATCACTACGTACGTCAAGTAATACAGTTCACTTAAGTTTTAAAACGACCACTTTCCCGCCGTCAGGATCCACTTGAATCTCCCGCGACACTTTCTATCGCACGCTAATCAAAAAATTCAGCGCAGCAAAGTAGCAGAGCAAGGAGGTCCGCGTCCACTGGAAACCTCGAGAGACGAAAGTGAAGTCCGCGAGTTCGCGTGCCGTCTCTCCTCTCGGTATTTCTACAAAAAAAAAAACACCACAGGCTCATAGCTAATAGAAAGAAAAAAAAGAGGAACGCGAGCCGCGCGCCCGAGAAAGTTGAAACTATCGCCTAGCAGAAGAGAGGCCGTGCAGAAAAAGTAGAAAAAGGACACAAAAGCCTCGCGATAAACCTGTGCCCGCGGCGTGTCGTGTCCATTTTGCATTTCGACGCACACAAAAACGGAAACGGACGGCGGAGAGCACGCGCGCAAACGAACACCACCGCCTCCCTTTTCCGTTTAAGCGGTGTAACGTCGATGTAAAGCTGTAACGTCACGCGCCAGTGCAGCGCGCTACGCCCGTTCCGCTGCGACTGTGTGGAACGGCCGCCCGCAATATGATGAACGATGAATAATAAACGCCTCTACCGATGAACAACAAAACGGCGCCAAGTATACCGCAAGTCATAATTGGCCGCCCTACGCAAAGCCGCGACGAAGTGGAAGCTGGGGGTTGGTCGCGAGGGGCCGCAAGTTCCGCGCGACTTTCATTAAGGATTTCGGGGTGGATCGATTGCTCTGACATCGATTTTAGTCCGAGTTGCGCGTGATCGGTCCGGATGACGCCCTTTGATATTTTGGGGGCACTGGATGGGGTCATTAGTACTTATATTAGATTCGAAGTAATTTAGTGTATGTTTGTTGCAAAGTTGTAGTGGAGTGATTGATGGTTAAGTTGGTCTTCCTACCTTTTTTTTTATGATAAAGAATTAAATGTTTTTCACAATGGTACTGCTCCCTCTTTTAAACCGAGTTATTTCGTAGTCCAAGCAGCAAAAACTGCGTTCGACTAGTAAATCATTAAACTGTTATTTTGAGAAGTCTATCTTTGAGAAGTTTATCTTTGAGAAGTCTAGCTTTGTGAAATTGCAAGAGAGGTACATAGCTTAAGAGGGTTAAGAGCCCCTGTTTTTTTTTTTGGTCTCTTCAATTAGTTGAATTGTTCAAGTAATCAGTTAATTAAGGAGAAGGAAACACGCAAACGAGCTGTTTCGGGTAAAAGGAGTTGCAACAACTGGCTGACAGGTTGCCACTCATTACACTGTTTTCGTGGAGATGGAAAAAAAAGAAGTGGAGCGCCCAAAGCAGACCGAGTTATCGCTCCAAGCAGAGGGTTAAATACCTCGACCACAGGGGATGATTACTGACCGCGTTAATTCTTTCGCTTCGCGTGATCTCCATCTCGACGAACGCGCGAACCCTTGAAGCGCGCGAATTTACCATAAACCGAACAAACCTCCTCCACTTGCTCTCGGCCGACCTCTCTCGTCCCTTGGAAAAAATAAGAGGAACGAGCGGTATGCGGTATTCCTCCATAACAGTGGAGTTTCAGGCTGCGATTCTGTGGAACGAAATAAAATCGCTCGTATTTCAGATTAAGACGTGGTTCTTTTTCTCATCGAAATCGCGAATGTAACTGCGAGAGGTCAGACGAGTAGAACACAGTTATCAAGTGGATAAAGGAATGGAGAAAATGTGAAATAAATTGGTAATATTCTGACAGAAAACATTACAGAAGAAGAGACAGAGAAATTGATAAGCCATGAAGCGGTTGCTCGGGATGTGACACACCCTCCTTTGAGGGGGGAGCACTACGTTTGATTGTGAACTAAAATACCCTGAAAGTTTTGAAAAGATCTGCTTAACAGTTTCTTAGAAAAAAAGTTCCCAAGAATCACCTTATTCCTAGCGTCCTAAATAGAGCTCCCCCCTTAATTCCTGTATTTTCCTCTCAGCTACTGTTTATAACAACGCTGTCGGGTTCTTACGTGCTGCTTAAAGAGAGCTTCTTCCATCAATGAGTCCTCTACCTCGCAGTCTTCGGGCCGATCGCCTTTCACCTCCTGAAAGTGAAACGAAAAATCCTCTCCCCGAGTGTATCCCATCCTCTGCCCAGCTCGGCGAAGGAAAGGCAAGGCGAGCCGGCGAAGGAACGGGGAATAGGACTCGATGGAACCTGCTAGTCGAAACAGTAGAAACGGCAGGGAAAATAAGGACGGAGCGCAGGGTGGAGAAACGAGAGGAGAAGAGAGGCCACGCACACGGTCGGTGAACCAATCGCATGCTGTGCCTGACAACCAGTCGACTACTATACTGCACCGTTGCGACCATTTCAGTTTCCTACTACAACGTTTTGCCCTCTTTCTCTTTCCCCCGGACACGTTTCGTCCAGCATCGGCGGTGCGGCCACCCCGCCGCCCTCTTCGTCGTTCCAACGGGTACTATCGTTCCTCTATCTATCTATATTCCATTTTCCCTCGCTCTCTGCGAGCCCGCCGTCCTCCTTCCACCCCTATCGCCGGCGTCCATTCGGTCGGTCAGCCTCCCTTTCTCCCTCTTTCCCTGGCCGTCCTAACTCCGGCTCGCTCGTGCTCCCACCCGACCGGCGGAGCACCGGCCGATTTTGCATTTAAATTTGGTAAATTTGCCGGAGTTGGCAAATGAGCTGTGGGCATGGTGTCTAATACTCGCGCACGAGCACGGCCGCCGATACACTCTGCGTCTAATGCCTCTGGAGAGGGTGCGCGCGTGTACATGTGCGTACAGTCGGCGGGAGAAGTTCCCGTCGACCGTCCAGCACGAGCAAGCGGGAAGGACAAGGGATGGTGGATGGGGCGAGGGGGGGGGGGGGGGGGGTGAGGTGAAAAGAATGCTGAGCTCGATCGGAGGAAGCAGCAGGGAAGCTGGGTCCAAATGGAATTCGACACTAAGTATTTGGGCATCTCGCTGCTGATGGATTTTTCAGGGTGGGTTTTTCAGGGCCGCTGAGAATGGCACTTCCCCTTAGTTACAGTAAAGCTAACAAAGTGACCCGCTGCGATGGCAATACGTACGAGGAAGCTTACTCGGCGGTACGTAAAATACTGGTCAGTTGATGTTTATCGGTGGAAAGGAACGCGAGGGCGAACGGTGGCGGGGGCAATCGAACATCCCTGGCGACATTAGTAATGGATTAATCCCCGTCGAACGATGAACATTAACCGAGCATCGTGTAAATCAGGGGGGGGGGGGGGAGGAGCGCGGCACGCCGCGCGGACACGTGTTAACAAATCGATCCCATAAAATATTACGGATGTGTGAGAAAAAAAGAAGGCCAGGGGAGCCGGCGAGGGATAGGAGGGGGGGAGGAGGGGGGCAACAACGATGCGTGGCAGGCAGTGGAAAAAAATCGAAAGCAATTTCATTCGCGGCTTTCATTCATTTTTTCCTGCGGTTTTCACCTTTTTTTTCCTCACCGTCCACCCCCTCTCCGACCCCCGATCGGCGTTTCTTGCAGCCCGCCACTGTTCGCCGATAAGCTGACGAGATTTTTGGCGCGACCGGGTACCCCGGACTGCCGCCGCTTTCGCGCCCGGACTGTACGCACCTACACGTGGGAAATAGTGCATAGGAAATGCAAACGTGTAGCGGAGAAGTTCGGACAGCACCCTCTAATTTCAGCCCGCAGAGGGCACCACCCTGTCACGCCTGTACGTGTCTGTCTATGTTGTAAAGTTGCGTTCCATTTTCATCGTACAGTCCTCTTCCCAAATTCGACCGGAACAACGCCCTGAAAGGGTCGCGGGAGGGTGGGATCGGTGCGGTTTCCGGCTCGTCGCTGAAAACTTTTCGCATAGTTTCACCCGAACGCCTCGCCCCCTCCCTCCCTCCCTCCCTCCCTCCCCCTCCCCCTCCCCTTGGTCCGACACCCGCCCGGGCAGCAAGTGGAAGGAAAAGTCTCTTGGAAGCTGATTGTCCTCATTACCAAATTTCTCGCGGCTCCTGTGCCACCCCCGCTCGCCCCCCCCCCTCCTTCCCTCATTTCCAAAAATCGACCGCGACCCGTTCCTTTAATCGCTTTTCATCGGGCACTTCCCGGCGGAGCGTATCTACCCCCGTTTCCGCGCCGCGGCCGTCGAGCCCGATTATGTAATCGTGATCGCGCGAAATCGGATTTTTACGACGCTGCAGGATTGATGGGACGCGCATGGGAAATTTATACGTCCGTGGGCAGCTGACGTGGACGTGGGGGAGAAAAAAAAGAGGGGGTGCCCCGTCCGGTTTAAAAGTGAAACGACGGACGCCGGGCGCTGTAAACATCACCGCAGACAGGGATAGCCGGTCGCGAGCTGTAAATAATTAGCGGGGAACGTAAGTGTTTCCGGATTTCACGTGGACGCGGTTTAATTACTATCGTGACGGGGGAACGATTGTCGATCGGCTTGATGCTGTTCACGGTATATTTTATGGGTATCAGAGTGATGCCTTGAAACAGTTCGGTGCTTTCAGTGGCTTATACGGTTGGGGGTTGTTGGGGTGGGGCTTCTGTTTCTGTATTGCGACCGGTTTTCAGAATTCACTTTGATCCAACAATGCGGTTCATTCAACAAAATTGAACTGTGTAAACTGCCGTTGACGATCGATCGAAATGTTCAACTGAATTGAACAATTAAAGAAGTTGACGGAGTCTCGAGTTTTCTTCAATGCTGTTTTTCACGTGCAAAGACCACCTTAAACATTGACTCGTTTTATTTCAGTTGCGTCAATGTATTGCTTGTGAACAGAGATTCCTGTTCTTTGCCAGAACATTGTTTTTAAAGGTAATGAGAATATTAGAAATAGTTTGTAGTACTTCTCGATTTTATAAATAGAGAGAAGAACAGACTTCGTTATTTCTCGGTTTGTACAAAAACTGTGAATGCCTTGGAATAATAATGTTTACAAATTATTTCAACTCCGGCACGTAGAATTGCCTTCGAAACCATTTTCAAGCGAACCAGTTTGGTAAATTTCATTGAAATGTGTAAACATTCGTCGTTCAATTTTGTCGAATGAACCGCATTGTTCAACCAAAGTGGACCGTGTAAAATCGGCTCTAGATACTTCAACCCCAACGAGTGCTCATACTTAAGCTCATAAACTTCATCTTTATGTTGCATAATTTTTTACAACTATTCAGCACGTTCATCGGCCACAGTATATTCCGTTATTCTTCCGTTTTGTTACGTACAGCACGGTGACAGATAGCTGTCTCGTTACGCGACAGTATCGAAAGCTCGAAAATGGTGGAAAACCTCCGCAATTTCTCTCCAACTTTACGTCATTGTGCACGACGTACGATGATATCCCGTCAAACATTTCAACAGAAACAGTACGAAGAGTAAGTGGCGATAATCCTTTGCTCCCCCGCACAACGAAATGCAGCAAAACACGTAAGTCGCTCGCAGCACCGCAACGAAAAATCGCATCCCCCCCGATATTTCCATCTGCACGTTCGCGCGACATTTTTCAGTCATTTCAGCGAGTACTGTATTCTCACGAATTTTCGACTGTTTTTTTTTTTTTATGTTACATCTCATACCTATCATTGTATCATTTACAAGCCTGCATTTCCGACGAGCGCGGCAACATTCGCGAGCACTCGAACGCGATAAACACGTATCCGCTGGCACAAAGGAGGGCCGTTTCACAATAAAACGCGCGCGAAATAAACGCAGTTAGAAACGCTGTTTTTCGGCGCGCGGCGTTGTTACGTTGGTCCTTGCAGCGTAAGAGCTTGGCTCCGCCAGGATTTACAATGGTTCATTAGGGATTACGTGCTCGCGTTACGCGTTGACTCGCGAACGTTTTGTCGGCAATCGAACGGGCCGAAAGAAAAGTGGAAGGTAAACAAGACGCGTGTGCGCGCGTGGGAACGGGAATGGAAAAAAGCTTGCAGGAGATGAAGGAAGTCTAGCGAGAGTTGGCTGGCTGTCCCTCCGTCTCTGTTCTTTCGCGCTCTCCCATTTCGTAATTAAAGAGCTCCGCGCGTAATATCTGAAAACATAGAGAAAAAATTTGTGGATAAACGTAAGGTGAAAGTTTCGTCGATGCTGAGCAGACAGAGGGGGGGGGGGGGTGAAGGGGGATTGGTCGTTATTATTTTTCATCTATTTCTTTATTTCTCGAAGCTTCTGGTGTTGCTTTTGGATTGATGTTAGCAGGGTGAATATATTGACCATAGCTGTTTGATGGGACGAATTTTTTCGAGTTCTTAAAATGATACTTGTTTGTATAAATGGCGAGTAATAGGAGAAGATTTTATTCTATTTTTTTTTATTTAGCCTTCAGTGAGATGTGAATCGTTCGTTAATTGCACCCTAAATTCTGAAATATCCTATGTATTACTGTGTTAAACATACTGGCTCTTGTATCTGTCTGATTTTAACCTCAACTCAGCCAAAGGCTTCGAGTCCAGTTCATAAATGATAGGGAATTAAATTAATGAATCAAAGAAGGATCGAGAATTATAGTAGTGTGGCGGTACATTGTATCGAGGGACACGAAATTACTTTTCCACAAAAGCTTCATTTTATACAAATGCGAGCTATAAAGGAACGTAAGAGAATATTTTATTTTTCCCATATCATTCAAATAATTGTGATTTATAACAATGTGCAGTGAAAAGGTTTCGTTTGATATCAGATACGCCACAGTATTTGGCGAAAGTTTAAATTTCCTTCGCGATATTTCAATAATTTATTTTGAACTACACCACGATGCGAATGAAAAAGTAGACCAATGGGTCGTCAAAATGTTGTCAGTGCAAATGTTTCACGAAGCAAGGCTTTTTTACCGCGTCTAGAGAATTTTATTATTTTTCATACACAGATCGATGTATAAAGCAAATTGGCCAGAGTTTACATATTTTCTTTTATTACAACGATGTTCGATATGTTTTTATTTCCCGACAGTTCGCTGCTACTCCGCGCGCGCGTATAGCTTCCCTGTTTAAAGATTATTCGCTGTGCGTTCTTGTTTTTCAAACAGAACGCAAAAAGCGCCAGCATCATTCAGCGAGGAATAAAATTAAAACCAACTGAAGAACGAAGAATAAAAGGGACAATAGCTTATAATGTAAGTATAGGTATAATTTTTAGAATAATTTAAGCGACTCCCCAATCTCAATTTCATATGTCTGCTCATTTAAATGTATTTTTAAAACTCCTTAAAAGAATTCTCAAATTACCAAATCCTGAGATTTCACGGAAAAATAAGATCTCAGTATCTTATTAAGAAACATTATACATTTATATTTTGTATACCTACCAGAGATGAAATTAGGTCGAAATGAAATGACAACTATGTAGTTTGGAAGCTTAAAAAAACATCGCGTACTTGAAGATCTCATTTAACTTCATTAATATTCAAAACAGTATCCTGCACCAGTGACACTTTCCTTAAACTTCTAATACCGGAATCACGTTACTTTATAAGTACACATTTTCGGCTCTAGTCGTAGCACAAACACCAGCGATTCACTATTTCTGTCGATATTTTCACAGCGAACTTCGTGACGAATTTCTTTCGCTGATCATTCCAATTTTCTGTACCGATTCAATTAATGTTTTTCAATGGGCCAGGCTACAGACACAGTATAAACAACCCAACACATATAAATTATTTTATTTTTTCGTATCGCCGTTCAATGGCCGATGCATATCATAGACCCGGCCTCCTGTTCGTTTCAATTTTATTTTGAACATTAAAGAACATTAGCCAGCTAACGAATGAAACAAATAATAAAACGCGCCGGAGCATTCGTTATCAGTTATCGCCGTTCCGGCCTGATTCTCCAGTTTCTTATTGCCGTTGAACGGGCGGGAACGAAAAAACGAAAGAGCTCGTCCATCGGTGGAAAATAGCCGAAGATTCGATCGGTGACATCGAATCGGCAACGAAGCGGCCCGCGCGCTTCGAAGCGGATTACCGAGACCGACGTGGAAAAACAGGCGGGGGGAGTAAGGCGGGCAGACTTTAATCTCACAAAGTACTCATACATATCGAATTTCGTTCGTTCGACGCCTGCAGCAGCCCTTTCCGTTCCCAGTGGCGATGGAAAATAATATATCAGCAGGGGGTATGATCCTGATTTCCAGATTCAACACGCGTCAATTAGCTAGAGATGAAAGCTGAGAGTGTGTCAAGGTTGAACAGATTTGATATAGTACCAACGCATAATAAAACGCGTTCCGCGTACTTACTTTGCACCTACTCCACTTACGGTCTCCTTTATCATCTACCTGTTCTACTTAAGATTCATCTACGTTACATCTCGAATGTACCATCAAACAACAATCGCTTCCCACAGCCATCAAATCCTCATTGAGAGGGTTCACCTTCACTCCTCGCCCCCAATTCATTCCCACCTCCGCAATCTTAGAAACACCGCCCGAAAGTCTGCACCCCCTTTGCAACAGCAACGAACTGCAACTCGGTTCAAAGCAGACTCATTCCAAATGCGTATTCCCATTTCCATAGAATCTCTCCACTATCGGGAGACTGAGAACTCAAGGGAGGCGTTCACCCTTCCCGCTCCCATCCCCATTGCGTAAATCACCCCTGTTCGTTCGAAGACGTTCGAAGCTACCAAGCTGACGGAAACCAGCCACTCTCAGACACCCCCCCCCCACCCCCCGTTCCTGGGGCACAGGCGGTCAGTCTTTTTCCACGGCAGCGCGTATCATCATTTTTGCTGTGCCGACTCGAGGCTCGAACAGCGGCGCGGGTCGGCCACGTAACGCAACGCGACGTAACGTAATACGGAGAAATAATAGGTTGATGAGGGGGATGGACGTGGTTACACGAGGGGGCACCGAGAGTAGGTGGGGGTGGAGGAAGCGAGAGTCGGTAGAGAGGCGGCCACGGGGGGATAGAGGGTTGGCGGGGCACGGGCGAAGCTCCAGGGGGTGGCGGCGTCCTGTTCATTATGCAACGACGCGACTGTACCTCCACCCCTCCCCCATTCCCCATCCCGGTACAACGAGAGCGCACCGGTTCTCTGTTGCACCGGAGAACCGGCGCAAAGTACAATCGGGAGCCCCCGTGGTTAATGAGTCGACCGAACAAAGCGAAAAACCGTCCATTAAATAATGCACGATGCAACGTCGGAGCGGCATGCGCCAGGGTATCCAACGGAGTCAACGGCGAAACGGGATCCCCCTTTTCCCGGAATTTTGGCGCCTCTCTGTCTCTGACTCTGTGGACAGGTGCAAGGCCTATGCCATCCTGTGTCTCAGAGCAGCGCTTGCGAGCGCCAAATGACATGCGACGGTGGCGAGATTGGTTCGTGATTCTGTTTCCAGGGTCATTCATTCATCGAACTGTTTTACTTAGTTCGCCGTTCAGCGAACTGTGAGTGCGAGGGAAGGTGAATAATGGTTTCAGGGCAGATATCTTTGATTAAGATTTCTCAACACGGGGCTTGGGGCTTGTTTCGTGGGTGATGGCTCTCCAGAAACGTGTCCTCAAGGCGATCCCGGGGTACCTGGGCTGGCGCCAGTGCTGAGACATGTGATTGTGAAAACACCGTTTCGGTTGAACGCATCGGGAGCGTCAGGAATTAGAGCCGTGACATGAAGCACAGATTCGGTCCCGAACGTCACCTTCTGTCGAGACAGGGAGTCTTTTCGGCTTGCCATTTTTTCTTTATCCCGTATAATGAAGGAGACTACGAATGAGCGGGAGCGACTGACAATGAGTGCCCCTCTCGGCAAGAACAGAAGAAGCAGGAGGGATAACACTCGCCTTATTCGAGACAATACTGTATATCTGGAATACCTCGTAGAGAAGCATACGGGTTGAGAGTTCGTGTAAAATGGATGCGACGCACAGTGGCCACAGTCTTCAGCTGTGACTCAGTCACCTGACAATTAGGTCTCGAATCTCATTGCAGTGGCGATGGCCCGAAAATATGTGAGTGGAACGAGGGTTTTCAGGAATGTCGATTAAAATCTACCGTGAGATGAAAAGTGGTGAGGACCGAGGGAGGTTGCTTAGAGGGTTGTAAAGATGCACTTTTGGTTTTCAATTTTGTTGTTTGTATGAGTTTTGTTCACATTCTCTTGTGGTTGTTGATATTTCTTTGCAGTATTTAAAATGCTAGCTGCCGTCATCAAAGATTTTCCATTATTAAACACAAGGTAATATAGACATTTCAAAACAAATAGAAATATAGAAGTTTGCTAAAGGATCACGAACCTGCAAACTTTTAAACGAGTGTATCTCGAAATAAAATACATGAAAGGTGGGTTTATTGAGTAATTTGTCAGAAATTAATTAATTATTTAATGGGCTTCATATACGTAACGATGGAGTGCAGATGCATAAAAGATTTTCAAATGGTATTTTGATATATTTGAATAAGACTTACACATGAAATGTAACAAAGAGTTACTTCAGAATAAAACTTCATTATCTTGTAAAAAAATATAGAACGCCAAAAATGCTTTCATGAACGAGCGCGTCACAATAAAAGAATAAAACTACAGAAACCATGAAAAACGTTTTCACAATTTTTACATCATTGAACAGCCCCAAGCCCAGTTTCAACAATTGTCTCAATTAAAATTGATAAACGTCTGCAATGCTCATACACACAAAAAAGCGAAAGAGCACTTCAATAAAATCGCAACAAAAAATCTGCAAAGATCTAAATAATACTTATTAATCATTTCAATTGCGACAAAAAAGCCGCGACGATAACGTGGGACGTCCAACGAACGAAAAAAAAAAAGCAACAAATTAGCGAGCAAAATTGTTCGCAAACAAGAGCGCAGAGAATAATTCTGGCCGAGCCAGCTAAAGCATAGGGGATGAAACGCGCCGTATATTCCGAGGCTAGCGGGCTTCGAGGAGCTGACGCACCCTGCGTTTTATCTAAACTTTCATCTAACCTCCCCTATGCATCTAATCGCGCGACCCCACCACTATTTTCTATGAAAGGGCTAGGGAAGGAATTGGAGTGGGGCTACTCGAAGTTGGTGGGGAAGTCGCACATACGCAGATGCGAGCGAATAACCATGTATGGATCGCGCTGGAAGGGGTAACAACCCTTAATAAATGCGCGGCTGAAGAGGGCGCAGCGGCTCGTGAAAGAGCATTAAGAAGAATGACCGTCGCGAAGCCGTCTTACGGGATTAACCCACAATTTTACGAATCTTTTACGACACGCTGGAACGATAATTGCGCCGCACGTTTGATGACCTCCCCTTTTAGCGGATTTTCGCGAGCAGGGGTAATTTTCCACACCTTTACCTTTGATATCGGTAAAACGGCGTGAATTCCAGGGAACGATTTTGCGCCGAAGAAATTTCGGAGGCTAAAGTTTTAATCTAATTCTGGTGAGATTATTTGGTGGGTGAGTTTTGAAATTGAAATGATAAAATTAAATGTATTCATACACTTTCCGAGTGAAATCTCTGTTTAAAGTAAGGAAATGTATCAGCATTAAAAACAACTACAACATTGTTCGCAAAGTTTATTACAACACGGTTGCTAAGAAAAAAAAAACTCCACCCTCATTTCCTGCCTATTTTACAAGAAGAAAATTCCAAAAAGTGAACCAGTTCGCTTCAGCGAATAAATTACCTTACACAGCCCAAGGAAAGTGACCATCCACAGGTTTCCAAGCCTGACCAAGAACAAACTCCCTTCTTCCAGGCAAATAGTGAAGGGTAAGCAATTGTCCCCCGTGATCTGGTAATTCCATTCCAGCTCGCCTCTGATAATTGGCCACTTGATTGCCGGGCAGTAGCGCGTAACTTGCAGTTTAAATCGATCTTTTTATCCCGCCGAGTGGTCTAAGAACCGGTCAGATGGGGCCGGAGATTTGCATTCCCCGCTTCAGCGGCGACGACATCCGGTGTCACGGGGAATAAAAACTCATTCTCTCCCGTGACGCGCGAGAAACGCCGCTGGGGGGGCTGCAGCGGGGCGGGGGGAGGGGGGAGGGCGAGGAGGGATCGAAGGGTGGCCGACGGGGAGGGTCGCAAGGGCGGCGAGCCGCGCGTCGTCTCTGGAAGCGACTGGAATTTTTTTCTTCCGCGGGGCGGTTAAAATGTAAATTAAGTCGACGTGCTTAAGAATGTGAGATTATTAAGAGAGACCGCGGACTAGCCGCCCCCCCCCCCCCCCGCGGATACTACACGCTTACGAAAACATCCCTCCGCGTTTTTATTCTTCTTTCCTTGCACCCCCCTTCCCCCCCCCCCTCACCTCCAGACGTCCGCGCATTATAAAGCACATATTACCCCATTGCCTTACGGTACTCGAGCTCACTTCCGTTTTTCCCTTCTCGGGGGATGCGACCGTCCTCGCCTCCGAGTGCTTCTTAAAGTTTCAACGAGTAACCCCCGGAGCTCTCAAGTTCGTTAGAACGGGGGCAAAAACCCGTCGGGTCCTTTTTTCCGGGAGGAGTTTTCGTGGCTCGTGAATTCGGGACGAAAAACGAATTGATTAAAATTGGATGTTTATTAGGAGGTGGGATTAGTGGTATGTAAGGTATTGAATGGAATTAGAGCGGGGTACGTGTGAATTGGAGGACGTAGGAATTGGTAGAATTGGGAATGTTGAAGAAGGCTGCATAAAATTGAGGGGGATATTAAACTTTTGCTCGATGTGAGTTTAGATATACTGAAACGCAGCAGAAGAAACTGAACTGCAAGAGAGATCAGCTGGTTAATTAGAAAGAATTTGCGTAGATTTACCGTTACCGTGCTTGAATGCAGTTCTTTTTACGTGAACAACTATACTGCTCGACACTATTTTTTGCTGAATATATAATTATGTATATATTAATTGAGAAATAAATGCAAAGGAAAGGCGTATGCAATCTTCTTAAATATCATGCAAGAAGTAAATATAGCAGAGAAAACTATTTGAATACACGAAATTTACATACAACTTTAGAAAATTTATAACGAGGGCCAATTTACTGCGACACATTGTTTTCGACGATGAAGTTTGTCGCTTTGAACAGTCACTTGTTACGTGATGTAAATTTGAAACAATACGCCATTTTCTTCTAATTCATAACTGTTAATTTACAACAATGCCATCAATGTATCAGATAATACACTACTTACTTTACATGAATTGCTTTTAATATTTCGCGTGACCGATCGGTAAAAATTACTGTCGAGCAGTATAATAAACTTGAAATTCCTCTGTATACATACATTTCCACACTTTGAAACAAAGTAGCAATGGAAGTGGTCAAAGTTGAATATGTAAACACGCGGACGCTGTATGCAAACAATCGCCCCTATCGGCGTTCCCGCATGCATTATAAAGGCCGTACGTCTCCCAAAATGTGCCACGCGCAAGCATCCTTTACTTCAACATCCCGAAGACCAAGTATCTCCTTAAATTCTCCTTAGGAATTCACCTTAAATTCCCTAACTCCCATTTCCCAATGACTCTTTGTAAACGTCACCAGCGCCTCCAAATCGAGCCGAGTCTAACGCACAATTCAATTACCAAAAGGGGGTCCCTGTGATTAGATGCTCCCCAGCGCTCGATACTGGCGGCATGCCTCGCGAAAAGAGGGCGCCACGTAACTGTGCCTCGTCTCCGGCGAGATGCCGCCGATGAATTAACATTCTCGATCGGCCGCCGAGAACCGTTTATCGCCCCCGCGGGGGAGGGTGGGGGGGGGGGGGGCTCGTTCGATCCTTCGGCATCCTCGGAGCGGTGAGCAAAAAGAAATGGTTCGACGAGGAGAAAGAAGCCCAAGGGGAGGAGGAGGCTGGAAAGTATGGAGGCAATCAACGGCGACAGTGGCGTCGGCTCGCGAGAAACCGCCGGTGCCGATTACCCGCAGGCCGTAATCGAATCAAGGAGCGCTATTTATTTTTCCATCCATTTAAAAACGTGTTAAAATGCAAAAACGCGAACGGCCACGGGGCAGGGGTTGAAGAGCGGGCGGGCGAGGGGGCTGGTCGGGAACACAGGAGTCGCTGGAGGAAGTGGCGTAGGAGAAAGAGAAACAGGAAGAGGAGGTGCGGGCGGAGAAAGGTCGACGTGCACGGGAACGAGCGAGGCTGCTGGCGAGGAGGGTTTGCCAGGGGGTGGCCGCGGGGGTTGAGGGGGCAGGGTGGAGCGGGGAGGGGGGGGGGGAGGGACGGGTGTACAGCCGCAGCTAGGCCGGGAGAGGAGTAAAGGGTGAAAATGCAAAAAGGCGCCGGGGGTCTCGCTCAATACCGAAGCGGCGGCGCAAGCGCCTTCATTTTGTTTTTCGTACGTCGCCGCGTCGCTTTCGTTTTTCCAAGATGGCCGCCCGGCGTGCACGACGTCGGTAACTGGTACCCCCTTTTAAGGGTGGCTCGTGCCACGCACCCTACATTGCCGGCCAGAGAAGAAATCAACCCCCGAAAACGGCGACCGCACCGCGGCGCTCAACTCGCCCGCCAACCCCTGCGAATGCTGCCCCGGGAGACTTCGATACTCGCACGAGGGTGATTTCGAGTTCGAAACGTTGCCACAGAAAGGTACTTTGTTTAACGAAATGTCTTTCCTTTGTCGGTGCTTGATTGTTCGAGGACGATCGACTTCTTGAGGGGGTGGTTTATTAGGCTCATTGGTAACAGTAGCTCCGGGTTTGTTTGATTTAATTTCTTGGGTGATTTGGAAGTTTTCAACAGAAATTCATCAATTTGTGGCATACGTACGAAGATATCAGTCTTTTCACGTTTTTTCTGTGAACAGGTTGATCCCCGATGCATAATAGAATTAACTTTAGACGCCTGTTCACCAAAAGCATCCGTTTGCAAATTCCGTTTACCAACGCATCAGATATTATCGCCCGTAATAAGGCAGTACTCCTTTCACAAGTGTACAACTTTTCGAAATGTTTGATTGGCAGGCAAAGCTCCGAAAGCGTCACTCTAATGAAATAACTTTTCTTCTCTGAATTTTCAGAACGTGTGATTTTTGCGGTAGATATGCTTCGCCTCGCGTCGGTCGTTCCGCGGGTGAATTCCATTAAAGGACGTTTTACATTTTACTTTTTCTTCCCCCTTGGAAAAAGGAGCCCCTAGATGGCCACGGGTCAGGTAACTGCATTCTTGCCCCGTGTATTATTTCGACCTGCATAGGAATGCTTTTAAACTGTCCTTCAGGAGATGCACACGGACAGATCGGGCGTCGAGCTTAAGTATCACTTTTTTTTATTTACGTCGAGTGCCTTGTTATTTGTTCCCTTCAACTTCTCCACTCGCCGCGGCCGCGATCTTGACGAATATTCGTTTCATAACGAAACCCCGCGGAACACCGAGCGCGATTAAATCGCTCGAAGTGGCTCGCGAAGGCAAACTGCAATTATTCCAGCTTCCCCGTTACGATTCAGTAACTCGATAACATCAGCTGAAACGTCCATCTGCAGTTAATTATACAAATGCAGGGACTCCCAAGATGAGAAATCGCCATTTTCATTATCTCCCTGCATTGTTGCTACTACGGGAAAAAATTATTTAATCTCCCCAGGCCTGAAAGAAAATTAGGTACAGGTCTATGCATCTCAATTCAGAAAAGCAAAACCGAAAAAATTTAGCTCATTTCAGATGAGAGATGTGTGCAATTGCAAACTCAGCTTTAGTTTCCAGTGTCAAAAAACGGGGGAAAAAAGTTTTCATATAGGTCGCGAAGGACGAGCTACATTCTCCGTTACTATGAAACGTACTCTTCGAGGTAAACGATCGATCGAGACGCTTGCAACCGTGCACCACGAACGACTGTCAATTATGACGTCAATGCGCGGCAGAGAAAAAAAGGGTGCATGCCAATTCCGGCTCATTTACGTAATTCGCCGCGGACGCATTCAATTGCAAATGCTTATACTTGGGATTCATATTACAGGCAGCCCAGGCGGTGACCCATTCGTTTTTCCTTTTCCGCTGTCCCTTCTTTTTACGTTTCGCCCGTTCTCCCCGATCTACAGTTTCCTGACGCATAATTCCATCATTCGACGTTGCAATTTCTGCCTCAAAGGGATGTGCCTGGTGAAAACTGTGGCCCGTATTTGTATTGCTCTTTCAATAACGTTCCTCGAGCGTCCGCGGCGTAGGGGTGAGTTTTTTTCCCAGCTTGGTGGCAGAGATTCGGAGCGTACAATAAATGATATCGGCGATCGGCGGAAATTCGCGATCGCTTCCGCTTTGAATGTCCACCCTAACGATTTAACGACAAAGGAGATGCAATCGTTGAGAAATGTTGATCGGATGGGAGGAGGACACTATCCAGATTTAATCGTTTCGAGTGATGAACGATTCTAAAGGGACTGTGCAATTTTAATCCTCATGATGTCCGAGCGGTTTCACTTTAGAATATACTGGTAGTCTCCACGAAGTCGTATTTCGTATAAGTCTGTGAAATATTTTCGAAAGTTTTGAAAGTTTAATGTAAATTAAATGAATTTGATTCTGTAACCAGAAATGAGTGGAGAATGTTGGGAAACATTTGTTTGCACAGAGATTCGTTTTTGGAAAAAGTATATGGATTTTCATGGGTTGTATCGGAGAAAGTTTAGGCTAAAAAGTCCTCCACATGGACCACTCTTTCCGTTCTGTATTTGCAAAGCGTTAGGAAGTATAAGTTTAACGGTAGTAACTTTACAGTGCTAACAACAAAGTCCGTTGCCAATGTCTCTAGAGTTGCAATATCCGAACCTCAGGTCGATTAATCAAACCTGTCATAACTGATACGAATTTTCTCTAATTTTACAATTGTTGGAAGATTTGCAAAACCTTCTCTTTTAACTACAAGATAATTTTCATTATCTCTTGTGCTATTTGTTTCCTCAACGCGGTGTCACAAATAAAATCAAGCAGAGTGGTCCGTTCATTCAAGCAAGTCCCCAAATCCAATTTCTCTAAAAACGAATCCTGAGAACAAACTCTGAGAAACATTGAATAAAGGAGCTCTGTAATCAGTCGCTTCCACGGATCATTAGTTTATAATAATTAAGAAACCTTTCATCTTCTGTCTCAATTAACGCTAGCACGCATATTAAACGAAAGTGCCATTTAATTACCGAGGAAATACCTACTTAAGTACGGCTAATACAGCAGTAATAAATGATAATGGCACAGGCGCCCGAAATTTTCGCGGGATGCTTAACCGAAATTTTATCGCAAAAGGATGAGCGGCGATTTGCATGAAAAGGTAACATTTGCTGGGATAGCAAACCGCTTCGCGGAAACAACGAATATTCCTATTTATCATTTCCGAAACGGCCGTTTCTCCGTTCTCCACCATTTTGAAAATCGCCGCTCGCATTACCCCACCGTGTCAACCGGAAGCGACTCGAGCTTCCCTGGTATTCGCGGTTTCGGCTATTCTCTCGCACCGATCCGCTCCACGGCAGAGGCGTCGAATACGTTTGCGCGCGACGAAACCTGGAACGCTGTTATACGCTGGTGCTTGCTAATCGACTGATAATTGCTGTAACGACCGCCGCTTTAGAATGCCATCAGCGGTACATTAAAGTAATAAGATTGCGAGCACTTCGTTTACGTTCTTTTTACAGCTGAACGACGGGGACGATGAGCCGTCCGATCGAGTCTGTTACGGTCGATGGGAATCGATTTCATACCGCGACACCCTTTCGCCGACTCGATACTGGCTTTCGTCGTATTTGCACGGCTCCGTGCGGTAATTGTGAGCCACTCTGTGTTTGTGCAATTGAAAAGATAAGGTGATTGTTGGTTGCTGAAGAATTAAGGGAAATCTGCGATCGTTGAAGTTTCTTATTGTGTTGGAGGTGGAAGATACTGGAGGGTGCGTTCTCGCATAGGGTATGAAGATGGTCTTTTTATGTTGCAATAAAAATAATGAACGAAGGAAAGTAGGACTGAATAGTTAGGTATTATTAATATTCGATACTGGCAATTTTTATCGAGGCGTCTTTATTTTAAAATCGATTAAATTTTGTACAAATTCATAAACAAAGGAACTTTTACGCTATCTGTGATCAGCAATTTCATGTGCACCAACCCATAGGGTGGATGCACCATTTGTGGCCACTTTTTAAAATATATAATATTTTTTCGTGTAAGCAATAAATGTAACCTTATATTTCTAGCGGTATACTAAACAAAATAGTTAGGTGTGATGTGAAATTCTCCACATAATAATGATCTGCAAGCAATTTAAAGTTAAGATAAGGTAAATTTATCAGTGCCCGGCCATGTCCCAGTACCTGAACAGCAATGCGAATTTTATTTATTTTTAAGCTTAATTTTTAATATAATTAAAAACAAAAAATAGTACCATAATGCACAAGTATTTAGTAATTCTAATTAAAATCATTATAATAGAAAATTATAAATTGTTAGATAGAAATAATTACTTTGTAACACACTTCGTACGCATAGCAGATTTCGAGAAATTTCTTAAGCTGCTGTCAAGACACTTCTGTCATTTACTAAGAAAATATTGACAGCATTTCTTATTTATATATTATAATAATACATTATTATAATAGTAAAAAGATTTAAATTTAGTTTGAGATAGTTAAATTTGCAAGAAAATTAATATTTTTTTTTAAACAAGTCTAAGTTTATTTACTGGTACAAGAATTTCTTAAATGTACGTAATTCAGACATGCATTTTTAGGGTGTCCGCTTACTGGGACGATATAATTCAGGTATTGGGACATGCAGTTTTAGGTTGTCACTGGGACATCTACATGTTTTCGTATTTTCTTTAATAAATACGTCTATTATAATACATAAACTTTTTTTTGCAGTTTCTAATAATATTTTATTGTGTTATCTTCAACATTTCAACAACATTTTTTTATTTCATGATGGTTTTACAAATTAAATTAGGAGACAAACTTTGCAGCTATTCTTTAAGCCCCTTAAGCGTCCGGGTATTGGTACATTTACCTTAATCATGCACATGGCCAAAAACACTGCAATGACCACAAACGGTACATCTACCCTACATCGTACTTTAATCTTCCCGAATAGAATTCAAAGATTCTGTCCTCATTATTCGCATTTGATCTGTATCTGTCACTATTATATATACTGATTACTAATTGTAAGTCCATAATGCAACGTGAAAAGATTACATTCCATTTGCGTTTCGCCGTAATATCGTGACATATGCATATGATATCGAGAGCAGACAGTGCATCAAAGGGTATTATCCCCCCTGCAATTTCGATCCCGCAATAATAAAGTGCATATATGCCTTAAAGCAATCGCCACGTTGGAACTACGCGGGATACAGGGGAACCCAGACTTTCGTAAGCTTTCACGACTTCCACGAGTAACGAGATCTATTTAGCCGGCATATTGTGCATAGACCCGAAGCAAATGCTGAATATACCTAATTAAAACACGTATCGCAGCGCACAACAACGAAATACAAATATCGTGGGGGTGCGGAGCAGACAGAGATTAGGAAATAATGCTTAACAAATTAATCGAGTATAAATAAATCTTCTTAGATTCCTCCTGGAATTTTAATTACCATTCCTTTCCTCTTACAACAAAATTCTGCCACATCTGAATTGAAATAATCACTCGTCGTGCCGCGTGATTTGAAAAATTATCTCCTCAGAAATGTGCAAATTACAATGTTCAAGAAACAGGGTGATACTTTTTATTATAACGCACTGCATCTGTGCAGCTCCCGCATACAGGTTTCTTCCCTTCGCTCCTTAATCCGAAATCCCTCGAGCTTTACTCTCATCCAAGGAGCTCTTGCCCCTGCGCGACCGCCATACCAAGTACCTACATACGAACTTTTGCTAACAGGCTTTCCTCTGGCAGCGGCCTAGAAGAACAGAAATCACATCCCGCTGAAACAGAACGGTCTGAAATACCTGCTGAACCGCATCACCGCTGTTACAGGATCGCCCAGCAAGTGGCGTGGCGGTGGCGTGGCGACGGTTAAATCGCGATACATTTTCCAGGGCGTTGCGCCGCTCGCCGTATCGGGGGCCATTAAAGTAACGACCGCGGGCATTCTCGCGTTTCCTCCGCGAGTCCCTGGGGCCGTTCCGCGAGATTCGAGGGCGGCGATCGCGCGGCCCGGAAAAACCGGCGACCCCGCGAGAATGGTGGCGCGTGGTGGAGCGGCCAGATAACCGGCGATATTAAGCATAATTCCCGCGTTTATCGCGGTGGCGGCCGCTCGTAATCCGGCATTCGACGCGTCCGCGCGGGCGACGCGGCGCCGCGGCGACCGGGCCCGGTCGTTTGTCCGCGAGGAGCGGCCCGCGGAAAACAAAAGAGTGAGGCGGAGGTGGCGACCCTTCGAAAACACGCCGCGATACGAGGAGATGGATAGATAGGGGTGGGCCGTGGACGGGGCGGGGGAGGGGGTGGGGATGGTGGCGGAACGGCAACGAAGGTGGACGGCGCTGGGAAATAAACAGAAAATGAACGAACGAATGGAAAAAAGACAGACGCTGGAAGGGTTCGCATGCGGGGGAGACGGCGATGTGATGGTGGGAAGGCGAGGCGGTGGTGGACGCAAAGAAACGGCGAAGGGTGGCGGACGTGGACGGCGCTGGGAACGCGGGAGTTGATACGGCGAAAAGAGAGGGTAGCCGACCGCCGTTGGACATTAAGAACGTTTCGTGCGGCAATTTAACCAGCGACCGGGGACGCCGAGGGCGGCGCAGCCGGCGTCGCTGGGAAACCGGTGCCTGAACGATACGGGGTGGCCGAGCTCGGCCGAGGGAAAAAAGAGCCGAAATGAGACAGAAGGGAAGAAGGAATGGCAGGGGGAGGGGGGCGCTCTGCCATGGTGTAGCCGAGTTTTTACGACTTCTACGCGCCTGCGCCTGCACACCTGGAGATTAGGTTTAACAGCCTTAATTTTAAAAAATTGCCGCCTCTCCCCCGACAATCTCCGCTCCCCCTCGCTCTTCCTCTTATTCTTCTACCTGCGCTCGTTCAACTGCCCCACGAACTCACCCCCTCCCACCTGTACCCCACCCTGCTCTACGCCCATTCCACCACGGCGAAACGAAATTGCGACGCTTTGCGCCGTCGAGGATAAAGTTCTGGATGCCTCCGCCACGTTTCGTGCCGCCCCACGCCGCTATCTGCGACGACGAACTCCCGAGACACCCCCGTTGGACACTGAAACACGCGGGGGGACGTTTAGCCCATTTGCTGGCTGGCTGTATACGCTGGTCGGAATTAGACGTTAGGACGTGGCGGAGGAATATGTCGACGGAATGTTTGGGGGGGATATTGCATCGGGAGGGGGGGGGGGGGGGGGACGAGAGTGAACGAGGGTGGATCTGTAGGGAACGCCGTTTCGACCTGGTGGATTACAGCTTGGAGACTTTGATCGTTTCAGTTTCGATACCTTGCTTCTTTTGAGGGGAACGTTCTAATGCGATGTAGATGCAGACGAAGATACGTAGGGGAGACCGGGGTCTTTGCGTGAGCTTCGGGGAAAATTGAGCTTTCTTAATTTGTTCTTTAAAAATTGAATATATTTACAAATTTTGGTTACGTAATAAATGTATGTGATATAACAATGATAATTATGCACATTCAGGATAGGTATCGAAAAATGTAAATTCACTTGAAAACATAAAAATTAATTTTTAGAGAATTCCTGATTGATTTTCTTTTCAATTAAAGTTCTTATTTTATTTCACCTCTTGCATAAATTTTTTCATGTTTATTTTATGTATTGCTATTCGTCATTTATCAATGGTAATGTTTAAGTTATATTATAAATCTATTACCATACATTTTTATTGAATGGGAAAATTTTTATTCCACTTCAAACTTTTTTAGGCTCTCTTTACCCTGGTCTCCCCTATACAGGATGGGGGTGGTGGGATTCTGAAGTCGAAGTAGAGTTTCTTTGGGATTATTATAGAATCGTCAGTAGACTTATTTACATACATTACTCGGATTCATTTTTATAACTCTCATTTAAATACTTTTAGAAGCGTGGCGAATATTTTAATACTTCAAATCATAAAATTGCTATATAATTGTATACAATACATCATTTCTTTAAATACGAGAACTCATCTCAATCTTTCTACACTTACACTTCTGCTTACAAACAAATCTTGAAGAATAGTGGTTTTTAAATCATCTGAGCCGATTATTTAATTATTTCATTTATAATTATATCGAGTGGTCTTTCACATTCCCCAATCTCACGTTCGATGAAAGCTTACCAAAAAGTACCAGCATCTTTTGCTCCGCTCCCTGACCAATTATCTCCAAGGAAGAAAAATAAAATTACCAATGTATCTAAATCGCTTCAACATCAATTCTTCTTTCAGGTGCTCAGAACCAGTCTCCAGGCGCCTATCCCAAGATCTCCAACCCCCTTCCGGCCAACCTGTAAAAATAAGGTGCGAACTGTCAGCGCTGTGAGTAGCCAAGATTTCCTTCCCCCGAACAATTAACAATTTTCCCCCGTTCGTCTCCTTATACACCGTACAGCACCCCCAAACAGTTCACACCCCCCCCCCCCCCGAAGGCGAGACCGCGCTCCTTCGGCTCGCCCATCGATCCCGCGCATCCGGTGCGCGCGCGAGACGTCGCGGAAATTTTCAACGGCGGCCAACCACCAAGTAGAACCGGCGAGAACCTAGACGCCTAGATTAATTAACAACTTCGTAGACCGAGCGTCCCTTCTCGTAGATCCCTCTTTCCCGCAATTCCGTGGAAATTTTCGTCCCGGCCCCGCCTCCGGCCTGGCCGCACGGCCGCAATAAAATCCACGTTGAGCCAGGTTCCAGACTCGTGTGAAATATCGCCGCGAATTATCATACCATCTGAAATTAAAGGGCTGAAATTTCGGGGTGGTGCCCGCGCCGGCGGTGTGCCCGCTGGAAAATAATTTTGATGCTCACTCGGTGCTTCTACGCGCGTTGCCCGCCACCCCCGCCTTGCCCCTGCCCCTCGCGTCGCCGGTCGCGCACCACCGTCCCTCCCCCCCCCACCCCCCTCCCTCCCCGGTGAATACCCTCGGGCCGCAAATCCCGCTGTTGAACCCTCTTCTTTCTTCCACCGCGCCTCTTCTCCTGCGTTCCTCTTGCGACGACTAACGCGGAACAGACAGAGAGTCGAGTCTGCCAACGGCGGGCACACACACACACACACACACACACACACACACACACACACACACACACACACAGTCGTGCACTGGTAGGGGGGGAGGGGTTACAAGGGGGGGCTGGGGACGCGGGTTGGCAACCGTGACGCGATGGGGATGACGAAGGAGAGCGAAAGAGACAGGAGAAAGAGCGGCGTGCGTATATGCTCTCGGGCGTTCTCGAGCGTGGACCAGCCAGCCAACAGTGAGAAAGAGGGAACGAAAACGAGGGAAAAGGGACGGAACACGGGTGGGGGGGGGGGGGGGGGGTCGGTGAGGGGGTGCGGGCAGTTGTGACGGGAAAGAGAGGCGAGAAAGAGGAAGAGAGGGACGACTTCCGGCGGAGATGTGCGCGCTTCGACGGAGCGAAAGGGCGCCCTCTTCGGGGCGCGCTGGCGCGCGCGTTATCCTCCCTCTTCCATGGTCCTCTTAGTCGCGACGACAACCCCTCCGACGCACCCCTCCGCGGGGCTCCTCTCTATTTTTTTTTTTTGTCTCGCGTAACGCGTCGCGCGTTTCCCGGCACGGCGCGCGCTGCTTTTCCTCGCCGCGAGCGGCGATTTTTCTTTGGCAGCGTCTGCGCGGCCACGCCCTCCCGCTGCAATGGCCGCGGTACCGAAATTCCTCGCGGGGGTGGCACCATTTTCCCTGCTACCCCTCGGACTTTTTCCTTCTCCCTTGCACCCCTGCTCTCCCCCTCGTTTTTCGTCGCCCTTCCTAACCCCTCGTCGACTACCACCGACCCCCTCCCACTGCCAACTCTCCGCCAACATTTTTTCTCGTTTTTCTACGGGCTGCCTCCGCCGCCACCCCTCCGGCCCCCTCCCCTCCGGCCCCGCCGCTGCTCTTCCACCACGATAAAACTACCCCCCCCGTCGCTATCCATCTCTCGGCCACCCCGCTCTCGTCTCTCTTTCCGTTACGAAAGAAGAACGGCGACGAGCACGGCGACGACGACGACGGCCGCTCGCCGTCGAGCGGCCGCGGGGGTGTGTTTTAAGAGGTCCCTCGTCCCTGTCTGTGTGCATTGTACTTGGCCTCCGTGTAATGTGTACGCACGTCTTTGATCGAGTGTTTATACGGACTCGGCCGGTGGATCGATCGGCCTCCACGGTTAATGAGTCGCGCTGAATGCTATTGATGGTTCCGATCGATTTATGGAGAAGCTCTGGTACCGAGGAGTCGCGGCAGCGGCGTACCGCGCGGCCAGCCCCGTCAGAACGGTCAAACCTTTCGCTGTTTGGTCAAGTAACGGGGTGTAGGGAATGACGGAGCCGGGGAGTGTGTATTTAATTGTTTACTTTGTAGCCATCGTCGTATCGAATTTATTATGCCGATATCTGAAGTAGATATCCTGTATAGCGATCTAAAGGCGAGCCTCAATTTGGCTGCTTACGTCTAACGTAAGCAGGTATATTTATTGCAGAAATTCAAGAAATATATACCAATTTCTTGTGCAATTTCTTACGAAGGTTGTTCGTTTATTTTATAAACTGAGCACCTAGGTAGTACATGCCGATTTACCTCTACGCTGTACGAACTAAGCTTCTGTAGAATTAGTAAATGATGCAACGTACAAAATTCACGAAACAGTCAATGTTTCATATAGGTACGTATCAATGTATAGTTTTGGCAGGTTTTAGTATTTTCAGTTCAATGCATTGGAATTATAAAACAGCCCGTTATAGGGCAAAGCGGAGGGAAGCTATAACCATTTGATCTGCCAGCGACGCACCGTCAAGTAGACTTACCCCAGCGAATGTCGTAGTGCTAAGTCCACCGTTCTCACCGATCGATTAACAGACTGTTCAGCAAAGTAAAATGCTCTGTTTCGCACGCGTTTAACGCCTTCGGAGAAACTCTGTCAAACGTGTGCCTTTCCAATGAAATTTGCCAAGCTGGATCCTCTGGCGTCGTGGTCCCGAGTCTCCTATTACTTTTCAAATTCGTAGGAACAAACGCCAGGTGCTAATAATCGCGAGACTCGAAGTATTTCCATAAATCGCGACTGTGCTACTCGACCCGAATAATTGTTGAAATCGACGAATCAGCCGCGTTGTAAAATAACGTACGAGGGGAAGCCGATGACTCGATTTAACAGCCGATTATGCTGAACGATTAGCAAAGCTCATCGATGTTATAAACGACAGATTTACAGGATTTAAGAGTCAGTATCGGTGGATTAGAATTTCGGAAATAATCCGCACTCGGCCAGCTATGATTACTGATAATATTCTCCACATTATTTCATATTCACAATCGCGTTGTTAAATACAGTGCTGTCTATTCGATGCGCAGCTGGAGTCTCAAGATTGGATAGAAATTCGAGATAAACGTTATAACAGTTTCGAGTACAGAGAAGGACACGAATATAAAAATCTGAAATTGGTAGTTCAAGTAAAGGTGAGGTGTGACCTTCTTACGTCTACGAAATGGAGCATTCGAGCACATTTACTATTTGGGTTCCAATTAAAGTCTGTGCATACCGATCGATACGATCGTCTCTCGATCACACGTACATAGAGGAACTACTTGATCAGCATCGAGGCATGTGTATTTAACACGAACAAGCATCTTCAACGTCCGCGTCAATAACCCAAGCTCCACGCTAATCAATTGCTGATCGATCATTCCTGCGGTTCGTTTACTGTCTTCCCTCTCGAGCAATTAATTCGTTCGTATCACCGATAACAACGACAAAGATTAAACGAGAACTGCAATTAGCAGCGTCTGTTACTATTTAGACAGCGTCCGAAACGCTGGCTGCAGACTGAAACGTCTCATTTCTACTTGCTGAACGCCAGCTATCCAAGCGTTGCTAGAATGCATGTAAATGAACGAATGGTTAACACGAAATTTGCGGAGGGGAATATCGTGAACAGGCATTGGACGACGAGCCGAAATTTGTCTGCGAATTTTGTCATAAACCCGTAGCGGGCAGCGCGCGTCCGCCTCGCGTTGGATTTTATTCCGAGCGGCCAGCCTAAATTAGAACACCCTATTTCCTGTGACACGAGCTTCATTAGCATCTCGATACCGAAGTTTCAAACAATAATTGCGATATTTAAGACAGCGTCACGGCGACAGGCGTCCATTTTATTCCCGCAGCGGTGCAGCTTCAGGAATATTTCCGGACGGAGTGGTGGAACGTCAGGGCGGCTGCTTTGGAAATTTTGCTACGCCAATGGGTGTTGGAGATTATACGAGGTGCTCCCATTAAAATGCACGAGTGACGAGGAATGAATAAACACAGAGCGGGGAAGTAAGCATTCGTTGTAAAAAAATTCGTTCGGCTCACAAATCTTCCGCGCAATTAACATTCTTGCAGGAGGACGCCAGCGGAAAAAGGGGGAAAAAGGCAGCAGACCTGGGCGAAACGTTCTCTAGCTGATAAATGCAAATCCGGCGCATAGTTATCTCGCGGAATGTCTCGCGATTATAAGGTAATCAGAATATAAACCTACCGTGCAAAACAATAATTTAATGCGCATGAGACACGGTGTTGCGCCGCGCGTGCATGTCTGGACGCCATGTAAATTCGTAATTTTAAAACTGCACCCTTCTCCGCCATCTTGTATGCTCTGAGACCACAGCGTTCTGATCGAGGTTCCGTTACACCGAAACAAAAGTATTTTATATATTCGCCAAAGATTATAGAGCATCTTATTTTAATATATCCACGCGCAGAAAAATCTTTCGCGCGATCTGCAGGTTTAAAGAAATTTTCCAATCTGTATATCAACATCTACTAGATTCCCAAAGTTCCATATTCCCTCAGAAATATATCATTAATTGACAATGTTGTTAAAAGTTCACTCCACTTCTTAATTGTAGACTGTATTGTTTTTCGTTATTGTTTTTGTTTATTTTATTTTTACGTTACATTATTTTCTATGTTTTTTGCACTAAACTGTTCAAATTTTTGTAATCTAAAGGGTTCTCCCGTCGAATAATAATAATAATAATAATAATAATAATAATTAATGTTTCCCATACGTATAACTTATGATCCAACACAAAAGGCAAGCAGTGATCTTCAAGCATCCAAGACGCCTCAACTCATAAAGAAATTACATATAGATAGGTACCATAAGTATAACAGCTCCTCCACGAAGCCGTCCACCCTCGAAACATTTTCCTTTCGAATCGATCGAAATGAAAAGGATCACGAATTCGTTCCGGGTAAATAAATATCCGATGAAATAACCAGAGGCGAGCAAACGGGTGGGACAAGGAGCATCCATCGATGGCCGTGATGCTGAAGATCGCGGTTTAATTATGTTTATCAGCGACGAGCCAAATTAACGAGATTTATCAAGAGCGGTCCGATTTGCTCTACTCCGTATAAACGCTCATAACTCCCCGTATTATGCACGTATGAACACCCATAAACTCATCCCTCTACCCTCCCCCCTCCCCCCCCCCCCCCTCCCTCGCGCCGTCTCATGGTCCTCCGAGCCTGTAACTTGTGACCAGCGCGGACGCGTGTAAAATTCAACGAAATTTAAAGGGCTGGCTCGCGAGCATCGATAATCATGCCACAGCCGCGTAATTATCCCTGGATTTTCATCGGTACATTCAACGGCTGGACATCGCGGGCTGCAGGCTCGCGGGGCCCGCTCCCAAAACGTCAAGAAATTATACGATATCCGGACGGATCCCCCGAATTTCAGCAACGGTAACGATCCAGCCGAAAACGTCAGTCTAATGTGCTCACTGCTCGCAATATCATATCACCGAGATCTGGTGTTTTCAACGAATTACAGAATCATGTTTCGGCGCACCGGACACTCCTCCGTTCCCACGTCGTTTTTTTTTTTTTTTCTACGCTCTTTGAACGGTCGGACGTTTTGATCGCGGGGGCACGAGTGCTGATAAAACACCGGCAGACAATTTACACGGGGTAACGCGTTATAGAGAAGCTTCTATTGGCGTCGCGTAGTTCCGAAGCCGTTAATTGCGATAGTTTTGAATTTAATAGAAAAGTGGCATTTAGATTTTGATGAAGGAAAAGGGCGCGTTGGCTGAGGGACGTGGCCGGTCGCCCGTGAACTTTCAATTCGCGATATTTCATAATTACTCGTTAGGAAATTTCTGCTCGTTTCTCGCCCGTCATCAATGTGAATTCATTTGGCTCTGGTGGAAAGCTGGGAGGAATCGAGGGGCAAGGTAAATGGTCCCCGCTGTCGAAATAGGTAGGTATGTAAGAATATATATACGTACTTGAAAAGCGGTGTGTTTTTTTACCGATGCAGAGGGAATATTAACGCGAGCCTTAAATTATCGAGGACGTTGGGTGTATTAGTTTTGAAAATTAATTTCATTTTAAGTGAGACGAAATTTTTGCGGTAAAATTATATTCTGATTGGTATGACGAATTCTTTGGTATCTTTCTACCGATTTGCGTATGTTTAATAATGATTCTCTTAATTATATTTACCTTATTTACCTCGCAATCCCCGCATTCATTGAGAACAGAAAAGAATTTGGTAATATACGAAACCATGTACCGATTTAATCCTAATTCTTAATTCTTAATAACTAACGAGCACATCTATCGTATTCCAAAACTAAATAAATTCTTAGTCATAGCTTTACAATATTTTTTCTCACCACCCCTAATCGACAGCTCAAAGCACAACCGATTTTTAACACAGACGGCTTACCTTCTCATCAACGGTAACTTCTTCAAACTAAAACAAACCGAGCGAGGAACGAGCGGCTATATGTACCCATAACAGCGAACTCCTCGAGGGATGCGAGCTGATAAAACGCAAAATACCACGCGGCGCGTAATCGCGTCCCAGCTTAATGCCTAATGAAGCTCCCGCGGAATTTCGGAAAATTCCCGAAATTGTTTAATCCCGACCCTTAAAACTCGCCTCCCCGCGGCATGAATTATCCTCGAAATCTGCGCCGGGATCGTCTGGGCGCTCGGGGGTGTCCGCGGCGCGGGCGTCGCGCGCGTGGACGGGACGAAAGCGTTCACCTCGAGGCGTGATCGATCGGGAGGGTCGCGATCGGTCGCGACCAAGTCAATAGGAACGGCGGGAACGGCGTTTCGTACGTTCGACTCCTCGAAAACAGATGGCCAAGTATTTTGCCACCCCGTGTCGATACGGGGCTGGCCGTGTTTTCGGGCTTTTCCGTCCGAGGCGCGGGAGGGAGGGAGGGAGGGGGGGGGGCAGGGTGGAGAATATCTCGGGGTGGAAAAGCAGAGAAAAAAGTGCCCGACGACGAACAGGTTGGTAGGGATTGAACGAGGCTTTGCGCAGGATACGCGTCGCTGGTGGGGGGTAAGCCATCGGGAGGACGGGAGGGAAAAAGGCGAACGATTCGGAGAAGGAACGAAGAGGAACAGAGGGGGTGTGTTTGGTAGCGATCGTTGGATAGGGTAGGGATGGCGACGCAGGGAAGAAGCGAGAAGGACGACGCGGGGGATGGACGCGAGGCGACGGTATCGGGGGAAGGAAACTGAACAACGCAAGTCAATCGTGCGTCTCTTAATAGAAAAGTGGGGTCGATTTATGGGTTATAGGTAAACTGCACCCTCATCCCTCTGTATCATCGAACTGTCCCTCCTCGCCCGGCATCGACACCCCGTTTCTGCGCCACCTACACGTCCAGCCAGCCGACGGCCGACCGATCGGCCGGCAGATATCGCTCTTTCGTTTCACGTCCACGCCAACCCCCTTTTTTGTCAGCCCTCCGCGGCCCTGACCGACTGAGAACCACGTGAGAAAACTTAAACCGTGACCCACGGACGAGAGAGTTCGATCACGTTGATACTCCGCGAGACGTCGCGGGTTTTGCTGCCCCATGGATATCGGGGATTAAGTGGAGGCTTTGGAGGGGGTTGCGAGGTTTTCTCTGTTCATACTGTTTTACAGTTATTTTATCCTTTCTAATTATCAATGAGAAATCCTTGTCTTTCAAGCATTCAAGGTGTACATATTTTATATGTAGTTTCGATACTTAAGAGAAACATTAATTGGGCTGGATTGTACATTTAGATTTTGGGCGCATTATCCTCCTGAAATCTAGAAATCTTTCAAATTTCACCTTCAATTTGACCGAAATACTTATAAAAGTATTTTTACTAATTACAGAAAATTAAAAGGTAGTCTCGAAGGTGTTTGAAATTTTGTAAAATTATTCAAAATCGAAAAGAAGCATTCCCGAGTTTTGTTAACTCCTACACCTTAATTTTTAATCTTGTATTTTCGATAGCGCTGTTACATAATAGTACAGGAAATTATGATAAAGTAGTGGTAGACCCGTTTCCCGTTTGCAGGTCCAGAATGATTCACTTCATTTAGTAAAATTCGCACCGTTGAAAGGACGCTTCTAATCTTAACAGCCGTCCATGGAACAAAATACACGCTGTGGGGTTGATTAATACTCGCGGCCCAATTTCCGTAGGCGTCGCGTTTCCGCAAATGAAGGACGCCGCGCGGCGCTTTGCAGTATTTAAAAGGCAAACAATTGGAACTTGAAAAGCGAGATGAGCGTCACTAAAACAAGCACAGCGTGGCGATGCGTGGAGCAACTGGAAACATTAGGCAGTGAGGACTCATCAATCTCGAGAGAAATGCTATTTCTATTCGGCGTTTTTAATTGCTCGCCCTCGATCCTGATTTCTGGACTGTTGCAATGTTTAGAAACGTTTTACAAACAAAGCTGATCGTTATTGACGTTCGTCACAATGGGCAATTCTTTACTTTGATATTAAATAATTTCTATGGTACATCAAATTTCCGGGATGTTGGATTCGACTTTTTTTGACACTTCTTTCCTGATGGACAATGCAAGATCTTATTGAGATTTTAAATTATCAGTTAATGAATGCGTGGAGTTTGTCGAAACGAAATTTTCACCACGATTTTCTCCGATCCTGTAAAACTAGGGGAAATGCCTTTATACCGTCTGCAACTATTTCGCCTGACTCTACGCCGACTACCACTACTTCTGACCCTACGCAGTCTGCCATTATGTACTCCGCCTGCCTCTACGCTCAATTTAAAAGGTTTAATTCTGGATATGAAGAACATTTTTTAAACAGTTTGGTAACAAAATTTATACGAATTTCCGAGTTCAGAGTGAGTTGCATTTAATTGAATAGAATATTATATAACATTCTAAGCGCCTGAAATATTTATACAGTATTTGCAGCTTCCACATTTTCATTCCACTATGCACTACATTAGGAAAGGTTTCTAAACAGACGAGCAATAACCACGAGGGAAGCATGCGCACTCGGAGTGCCTCTGGATAAATACAGAGAGTGGAACGGCCCAGTAGATAAACCAAGCATTGGTCGGGCATTTTCATCGATGCCCGATATAACACGAAACGAGCTGATACATAATTTCCAAAAATACATCCCCCGGTTACACGCACCGGGCTAGTATCAGCTACCTACAAACATTAGCGATAATTACAATTATTGCTAATTGATGTATACGCGGAGTTATATCATCCTGATTGATCCGTTCCGCATCAAAGCGGCGGTCATGAATGAGTAACAAAAACGAGGACGGGGACAGAGACGGGGCGGGCTTGGTTCCCTTGTCACGGAAGAATCCTGACGAAACATAAATAATCATCCTGGACGCGAGTAATCGAATTAATGACAATTCCGGCGCGCCTGCAGGCAGGATCGCGTTATCATCGGCAGTGATCAACGTATCAACCGGTTACCGGTTTCTAATTTCGTATGCAAATCTGTCACGACCGGCTAATTGAATTGAGCGCAACGGGATCTATCTGGGCGATCGAGTCACGCAGCCTCTGAAACCTCGATTCCAAAGAGCTGCCAGCGTGTCATTTTTGGCGGGAAGGACGCCCGTGTGAAAACAGCTTTACCGGGAGAAAAATTCAAGCGATCCAGGCACTACGCGATAGTTACCATCCCGAAACCGGATGGACAAAGTTCTATGCCCGATCGAACGGTAGATCGGCGAGGTATTTGACGAAGCAGGGGGAATAAGCGTACCGTTGTTAATCAAAAGTAATCTCTGGACCGAGAAAGAAGACGGAGGAAACGATACGTTGGGTGGTGGGGGGGGGGGAGAGGGGCTAGGGGAGCGAAGAGAGGAGCGAAACGAGCTGTCGATCCCGCGATCCCGGAGACTAATAACCCGATTTCCTGTAAATTTCGTCCCCGGCCGGCTGTTCTTTTTTTCCCTAGGAAATAACCGGTTTAATCAGGGACGGCTTCCTTCCCGGCTGCTATTTGTGCGAAATTTCGGAGTTTCGAGGCTGCACGATACATGCGGGTGGCACAGCTGCGCCGAATGCCTGCTAAAATTAGGATCTGTGCGCGCCGCTGTGTGCGTGTGTCTCGACGCGTGCACGTGAACGCGCGCGCTCGCTCGCCCGTGTATTCGTAAGCTTTTGCGCTCTCTCGGCCGTGCTTGGCCTCCCTTTTGCCACCCGTTCGCCTACCCTCCGCCCCAACCCCCCCCCCCTCCCGCCCCGCCGGCCCCTCCGCCACCGTCCGTGCCCGCCCCGGCCCGCCACCCACGAGCCATCCTTTCCCGCCAACCTGAACCGTGTGTCTCTCCGTTTCGCTTCCACCCTCTGGCTACGTGCTTTTTTCTCGTGTGCGCGCGCGAAGGTCGGTAGCTGGTCAGGCGCGAGGATGGAGAGCGGAGAGAAAACGGCGTACGGAGAGAGGGGCGCTTGAACCGAGGGGGGAAAGAGAGACGAAAGCGGACCGCCAGGAGCCGAGAGGGTCGATAGGTGGGCACCGACCACCCGAAAAGTCCGCGCACCACCGTCGACCGGCCACCCTTCTCCACCTCGTCCTCGCCCGCCGTCTCCTCTTGCCCCCTTGGGCGAAGGGTCGCGGCAGGCCGGCCGGGGGGAGGGTGGCGACGGGCCCTTTATAAATATCTACCGTGAAATGTTAAAGAGTTCGCTAGTTGCTAATGAAAAGAAGAAAATAGAAATGGCGCTTGATACTAGTCGCCGCGCGGCCTCCCGCGATTATTTGTCGACGGGGGATGTTTGACGACAAACGCGACGGAGAGGGGTGGGGGCGGGAGAGAGAACGGGGCGAACAGTCGGCATCTCTTTGGAGATGTTTTCGGCCGAGTAATCGATAGGGGAGTCCGCCCTTCTAAGAACGTGGAAAATGGGAATTGTAGAGCAGGGGGTGGAGATTTGGTTGGTTTTGGTGGTGGTTGCCTGTATATTCTCGGATACTGTGGCAAGATACTTTCGTTTCTGTACATTTGCTTTCAATGGAATTCACATATCTACATCTCTTGATTCTGATTTGTGGTTTATTTAAGATTTGTCTTCCAAATATGTCGTTAATTTTGATTCAGATTCTTTGCCACTCGCTGTCGCGAATGACTGTTGATAGGTTCCTCAGATTCTGATCTTTCAGAAAAGGAAAACCTTTCGCGCTTATGTTATTATAGAATTACGATTCTCCGAGGGAACTTAATATGCTCACGGTGGCCTTGATGCACGTACAAATTATCGAGTCGGTGCATGACACGTCTTACGACGCCTTCAATTTTTGGTTTTAATAAGAAACTGTTGACAATCTCAGATTTATCGAGCAATCTATCATTCGATCGATCAGAATCGACCAAAATTCAAACCTTAGTCCACGTACATACAGCGTTATTATTTCCCGGATTTCATTAAAGCTCAGCAAATTATCTTCCCGTGTCCTTCAATTTTAACAATCGTTCAATTATACGATGGCAAAAGTTGGTATTTAATAAAAGTAGAAAAGCACCGTCACAATCTGCAGCGATTTTTAACTTCTCCAACAGTGAACGCGAGGAACAAGGAAGAAAGCGATTGCCTACTATTATCGGCGAGTGGGAGGGGTGGTTACACGTAAGAGCGGCGATAACCGGCGATAATGTCGTTCCGTTCGATACTTACTTATTCATGCAAATATTTATAATTCACCGTAAGCATTTTAATTGCATTAGCACGGTAACGAGAACCTTGCACGCGTTCATTAAGTATGGAAAAATGGCGTTGCGTAGGTTCGCACGGGCAGGGGGAGGGGGAGGGGGCGGCGAGGGGAGGACGGGGGTGGCAGCGGGCGTGGGTGGCGTACGGTGAATTTTCAAAGGAAATATTGATCGGGCCCAGGCGCGTATCTTCGCTTCCCCCGCGATTTATATTTGCACAGGCGACGCACTCCAGAGACTTGAACACCGGGGAAACTAGGGAATTTGATCTCCCGCGCAACAGACCGTCCGTATCAGACCGTCCCAATCCTCTGTGTCTCGCAATTCACGGGCCGCCCGCACTATTAGTAATTTCGTTATCCTTGCATTTCTAAACCAGATTCGTCGTTTGTAGGATGTAGGAGCGCTGCTAATAATTTCCCAGCGAAAGAGGCGCTCGCGCGACGACGGAGCCAAGACGCGAGCGGGCAGAGAAGAAATTAGGCACACCGTAGTCGGATCAGCCGCGAGATGAAGTGGCGATCGACGTATCCTCCCGACACACCGATGCCTGCTCGTTATTAAGCGCGGGAAACCAGTTAACCGGAAATTCATGCGAGCGCCTAAAATGTGCAAATCCAGGGCAAAGAAATTCATTCCGAGGTTTAATTAAAAACGAGAGAAATAATAAAATCTGGCGCGAGCGTGTATGGGTGCGCGTCGAGGTTGCGCCGCGCCATCGGCTGCGCTATAAAATTCAATCAGGGTGAAAATAATTCCGCACCCCTGACGACCAGGAGCAGATAGGATACTTTCGTTCTCCTGGGTGGCGGCAAAAGAGCACGTGGTCGGTGTTGTCGAACGCGAGTCTCGGCGGTGTGCTCGAGCTGGGTGCGACGACCTCGCGGAAGGTGTCTCGAATGTCCATCTTTTCCAGCAGGACTTGGCCGTGTCGTGACGGGAAACAGGCTAGGGGCTGGGGGTGCATGCACCACCAGCATGCGGAGAGCTGTCCCTGCGCGAACATTGGCTCCTGGGGGCGCTGGCTGAAGTCTGAGATTTAGAAGCCGCAAAATAACAAAAGCTTAAACAATTTCCGGCCACAAAAGCGGGGCCATTCCCGTGGCCCGACGTCGCCGTCATTGTTTGGCACTGCGTGGGTGGCAGCGAGGGGGCGCACGTTAATATGTCGCGGACGCGATACCGCTTTAACGCTGCGCGGTGCCCTATTAAGAAGAAGACCCGGCCACGCGGACCGAGAACGAGCTCGTGAAATATTTGGACGAACGTTTTTCCTTAATGGGCGCAAATGAAGGCATTTAGGGGTAGAAACGGGGACACCCGTTTGCAAACGGTTTTTTTCAGAAAAATATATTAGGATCTTCTTTTTTTTTAGGCAATTTAATTCGTGACTCTTAAAAATATGCTTTGGAGAGGGGACTTGTAGGTAGTTTCGGTGGAAATTGTTATATAATGTTGTAGGTAAATAATTTTTTGCAGTTTGAGTGAATTTCTTTGTTCGTTTATATTATAAGAAGGATATAGTGGTTAGAATATTCCTTTAAAGTATGTTAGTGATTTTTTTAAGAAAATTTTCGGAGTCGTTTTCTAAAATTTGTAATTTAAATTTAGTAGAAAGGAACAAGGGAAGCTGCGATGAGGGAGATTCATCATATAGCTCGTTGAATATTTTCCCTTTTTTTTTTGAATTTCGAAAATAAAAGGGTCCGGGATTCATCTGTCTATAATTTAGTACATCAGGATTACGTATATTTTTTATTGGGATTAAAAAGTTGGAGCGTGACCGATAGAAACGTTTCAATAACTTACACTATTATTAACGATATTAAATTGATGCGTTTTGCCTCCGTGCTGGGTAAACGCTTGAATTATGTGAAACAGTTATCATACAACCGTGTATCAATTTTTTAAATTCCGTAATACTTTTTTTTAACAGAATATACGAGATAAGGTTAAAGGTTGTCCACTTTTGATCCACGCGAAAGAACTTTGAGTCCAGTAAAATAGCAAACAAAAGCCCCCTGTTTATTTCATTCACTTTATTTCCCATTGATCGTACTGATTCGGGTAATAATTAACTCACAACGACAAGGACGCTGTGAATTCGTAATCAGTAATAATTACCATATCAGAAAGACAAGCAAATTATCTGCCGATTCACAAATCAGTACACTTAAATGAGTCCTCGTCACATCAAAACGTTTCTAGTATCATGCCCTCAAGAATACACACATGTCCTTTCAAGCTATTCATTAATCCTGGATAATTAAATATCGATAACCAAGTAACGAACATTTCCAACCGCGACACCCATCGAACCCCCTCGATCTCGCAAAAACCACCCACAAAACTCTTCCAGAAGCGGAAGAAATACGGAAAATAGGAGAACCAAAGACCTGCACGAGTAATTCAGTTCGCGGAAAAGTGTGCTCGATCCCTATCCCGCTTATCGGACGAAACAGGCCTCAATAAAGGAGCCGGGTCGCGATCTACGTGCGCTGAAATATCAAAGGGTCCATGGCGAAAGGAGCCGAAGAAGAGGGGTTGGATGTCGCTGGCGACGGTCTCGCGAGCTTCGGCTTCGGATGGTCGCAGGTGTGTGCTGGTGTGGCGGCGGCTAGCTAGTATTCCGGGCAGTGTCGTTGTCGCTGGCGGTGGTGGTGGTAGTTCGGGCGACGGTTATCAAAATTGCGCGTGCCATTATAATTTTAAAGCCGGCTTTCCTCGCAGCACCGCCACCGCCTGGTCGTTGGACCACAGGAGGTGGCGGAGTTCTGGCAGTGGGTGAAAGAGGAGGAACGTTGGCGCGGTGGGACGTGGGAAGGGGGCAGGGGAGCGGGGCGATGGTGAGGTTGGAGGAAGTGGCGGCGGTGGCGGAGGGTGGACGCGGACGGCTCTGGAGGAAGTGGAAGAGGAAGAGGAAAGAGGCGGACGAGGAAGGGTGGCGGCGGCAACGAGGGTGTCGGTGGGTCCGTGCACGCTGGGGATTGAAGTTCGGGACGGCACGGGGGAGGGGGGAGGGGCGGGCGGTCGAGCAAGAGAAGGGCCGAAGGGGGTGGGTCATTTATTTCCCACCCGCACGGCATAATTTATCGCGAGGATTTTCGCGAGAGCACGCAGAGAGCACCGCGATAGAGGAAGAGCTGGGCGGCCGAGGTGGGGGAGGGCGGCGGGATGGAAAGTAGCAAAAGGGAGGGTCGGGACAGAGAAAGGGTGGAAAAAGGGTGGGCACGTCGGTGGCGGTGGTGGTGTTGCCGCTGCTACGCCGGCAACTCGCTCGGGGCATCAAGAAACTGATGTAAATGGAGGCAAAGTATACGTCCTGCGAATGCTCGTTCCTCGTGTACGCTCGTCTTTGACAAAAGGACCCTCGATTTGCGGCCGTCTGCAGCCACCGGGATTCCGTCCGCGAATCTCGAATCGCCCTGTTAACGATTCCGAGCAGCCTGACGCCGCCGACGTTCGGGCTGTCGCGAGCGTTCCCCTCCGCTCCTGCTAATTGCGCTTTCACTCTGGACCTCGCTTCTGCTATCAAAGAATATATTTATGGGAGATCTGATGCTAGAATAACCTCCGTTAGAATAACCTCCGGTATTCAGATCGTAAAATAATCCACTCCCTATTTTCGAACATGAAGAGAACCGATTGGTTCGGCAAGTGGCACAGAAATTACAAGAGATCTGCTGATGCACGCCACATTTCTCACAATCTGTGAAACTTTCGCGGAGTACGTTCTAAATTTATGTTCAAATTCAAAGACGCGGTAAAGAAATAGTAACGAAGTAGTACGCTTTATACGTAGCGCGCCATGCGTCCAGGAGTTAAAACCACCATTGCGCCGACCAAGTAGTTTCGCCAGCTATTCGATCCTTTATTTTCCCCTTTATCTTCAATATCGAATGAAGCCCGCCTGAAATGGTCATTTAACCACCGCAGCGCCGTTATTTGAGCGCAAAGTACAATTCGAAACGAGCATCGTCATCCGCCAGGTCTAAAATCGTTTAGTCGCGAACCGCTGTGCAAGTATTTACCCTGGCCCCATTATGAAACGACAGGCTTCATAATTAATGCTGGGATGTATTTCGCGATTAGAAACGCGGGGGCGGGAGGGGGAGAGGGGGGGGGGGTAGAGCGCGGGAACAAATTTTCATCGTAAAATAGACGGAGGCGTTTGAAACTGCGAGTCGTATCAACGCGTTTACACCGTTACACAGCGGAGCGGGACGTGTAACGATTTACGGTTGAAATTTTCATGAACGCCCAACATAATTCGCGGGAATAAAGAATTAATTATTGTTATTGTATGTTTAACGCGTACGAGTATTATCCGGGATGTTGAATATTTAGCGTTAACTTTTAAACGCTGCCGATGGCCCTTCCCCCTCTCGAGCCTCGAATTTCATCTTTCATTTATGAGCCACGATTGAAATAAACACCGCAACAATGATATGGAGAGACCGCGATGAACGTGCTCCATACAATATGAGAGACTTCGCGAATCTTTTCAGGAACATATCACTTTAAGCATTATTCAGATATATAAATTGCAGCAAATTGAGGATAACACGGGGTACGTGGTGTCTAAGACTTTTTTGCTGGAGAATTCGAGCCTTTGCTATTCTTCGAGGGGGTTGAAGGATGCTCGTGACGTCCCTAACCGCCTAACATCATTGATTTACATCGGTACGTCGAAGGTCATACCCGATAAAGTGCTGGGCGAGATAAAAGGGACAGAAAGGGGCACGGTAGATCGACTCCGATAGGAGCGCGAGCTTCGCGGGGAAAAATGATAGCCAGGGAGAAGCACCACCCTCCTTGCCCGCAGTTATTTATCCGACAATCGATTACTTACGTGTTATTGTTTCATTAACAAAGGGTGGAAAACGAGCGGCGTTTTCGTTGGGAAAAATATTACGATTATCGTCTCCGGGGCAAACGCAATCACGGCACGTTCTTCTTTTCCAATTAGAGGGATCCTCTTTTTTTTCAGTTCCGCTGCACAAAAAATTATTGGAGAAGACATCTGTAATTTAGTTGGAGGGTGGCGTCGGAATAAAACCCCGCGGATAGCCCCGTCCAGTTCCGCGGGGCATTGTTATTCTTCATTGCCACGGAATGTATGGTTAAGGGTAATTGTTTAAGGGACACTCGATACAGAAGGATGTCTGAAGAGCGGCGTGACCAACGATATGTCCGCGCTATCGATCAGAAACAAATTACTCCTCGCCTCCGATCTACCCTGACACAGTTTAAAGCCAAGACCATGTGACACCCCCGACCGCGTGACACTATCATTCATACTCGTCCGTCCATACATCGAATCCTTCTCATCTGTATATCGATCAGCGTCCACGCCACGACCGAAGAGCCACAGCGTTGGGTAGGGGCGGGAATGTTCGGGGTGGTGGTGGCGGCGGAGAGAGGGGGGGGGGGAGAGTGTGCGTGAAACAGAGAAAGGTGGCAAAGCACGAGGAGAGGGCGAGCACGAGCCTAAATTTCGTTCTAACGGCCTAAATCTGACTGCCACCGAGGAAAAAAAAACTAAGGGTTTCCCCCGACGAAGAGGGAGCGAGGGGGGGGGGGGGGGTTGCACATTAGACGAATAAGAGGGCGACGAGGAGCGAAACGAAGGGGTCGACCACTGGGGCTGGACACGGGATTCGAATCGATTCGAAAGCCTTGAAAGTCTAAGGCAGGTTATTTTGAAATTGATCCCAAGCTCGGCGCCATCGCCCGCGGAGGAAGCCGCGTTCTGCGCACACACCCCTGCCGTGCAGCCCCTTCTACGAGGCCCTCGCGCCGACCTCAGAGGGGAAAAATGCACGCTGAAGTGCGCGGGTCGCGAGGGTGGCGGTGCCGGCCACGTCGGTGTCGGCCAGCGGTGGCGGCGGCCGTGATGGTGGTTGTACGGTGGACGGGTGGAGGTGGAAAGGTGGGCAAAAAGTACGGCGTGCCCGGATTGGACCATTAGCCCGGAGTGGGGCACCTTTTCGACTGTCGTTCCTCGTTCCTCCCGTTCCTGCCCGTGAAAACCACCCTCGCCCTGAGTCGCGCCGTTCGCCCTCGCCCCCTAGAGAGTTTCCTGGAAATATTTCTCCTCGAGGAAGGAACCGGGCTACCGTGCGACTGGCGCACGGCCCTAGACGTTTGCTCGACAGCGGTATTGTTTCGTGACTCTGAATTTACCTTGACAAACGGAGACTGGTGTGCTCCTCAGAGGCAACGTCCGCGGGCGATCTCGGCTAGCGTTTCGGAAGATTAAAAAGCTCTAGGTTGGAAGTAATATAGGCGTCCAAGTTTCACTTACAGATTACTCGTCAGCGGTGGGGTGCAAGTGGATTGCTCCAGGAGTAGTCATTGATTATGTATCTTTGAGATAGAGGTTCGCCAAGTTGCTTATAGCGCGGAAGGTGTTCGCAGTAAGCTTGGAAAAAAGAGAGTGCAAAAACCCTTTTTTAACTTTCAATGTTATCTTACAGAAATTTAGCGATCTTCGTTCAAATTTGAAGAAAATATCGTTGCCAGGCAAAGATCTTAGATATTTCGAATCGGTGATTCGAGGAATATGCTGGTCGTTGAATGTTTGAAACGCGGACCAATGAAGAAGCTATCGCAGGCGTCTTTTGTAATACCCCGTGGAATGGACAGAGAAAATGGCCCGCGAACGGCTTCTTGTCGCCTAATGGAAATTTCTCGTTTGAACGTGACGGACGAGCGAGTCGGGCCGCTCTCGAAACGTAAAAATTGTCACTTTCAGCCGCCGCGCTTTTGCATAATACGCGTTACGTAGCGATCAGCATTCATAGAATAATTTCGTTCTAGAGACTCGCGCGCAACTTATCTGCCCGTCACGGTTGACAGCCTACCCGCGGACCCATTTTAATTATCTCATCCTCCAAATTACTCGCTTGGGGAAGTTCGATTTCCTTCAGACGACTCCAGAACAGTTGGGAAATGCTTTCCGATTAATTTGCTCTCCTTTGTTTCGTTCACCCAAATGATTTACGGCCCTGCAGGCGGGAGGGCGCAGCATTTCGCAAATTCTCTACGGTCGGAAAACAAAGCATACCTTTCGATTAATGTACTTTCACTTGCTCCTAAGTTATACCTTCCCGACAAGGTAAAAAGATTTCTCATATTCGTCTTGTTTCATCGATGACGTTATAAAGATCGTTGTACAAATTTTAAACTACGCACGTTAATTTGGTGGAAATAAAAAATTCTGAAAGCTCAGCAAATACTAAGAACACGAAAAGAGTTTGTAAATGCCACGGATACCGACAAAATTATGATTTCGCTTCAGCGAGGGGATGTTAAAACCTGCACGGTTCGCCGGCCTTATCATCTGAAAGTCAAAAGTTCTCCTAATGATAATCCTCCCTGTCCCCTGTCAGGAAAAGGCCTGGCGATAATCGAAAGCTTCCCGGTCGCGCTCAATTTATCTTTGAATCGTCCTCCCAGCGGCGTCGTTTTATTCAGGAAATCGTTCACGGCCGGATGCCTTTTCATAATTCCGCGTAATGTCCTCCTATCGGGCGAGTTTCGACCGCGACGACCGTAGGGAAAGGGCGAGAGTGCAAATAGGGTGGATCTGGCCGAAAAAAAAAGCGGAGAGAAAATCGGGGGAGGAGAGAAAGGTGGACCCGCAGACCCCGACACCCGGGGCTCCACAGCGATAATTAATCAAGCTAAGAAAGCCGTACGACCGTGAACCATCGCGGCGTATGTGGTTCTCGCCATGAAAAAAAAATAAAATAAAAAGAAGAGGAACAGACACCCTGAAGGGGGAAGAGGGGACGCAAGGCTGAATTCCAAACAGAGAGGTGGCAGCAGCTTGTAGGCAGGGAATTTGGCGGGAAAAACGAATCCAAACACAACGACGACGACGACGGCGTACACGCGGGGCAATGCATCACGTTCTTCTAGTAGCGAGGGGGGACAGCGGGGGAAAAGGGAGGAAAAAAAGGGGAGAGAAGAGGGAGTGGAGGAGGAATAAAACTGCGTCGGGGAGTGCTCGAACGTAGATCAGAGGGGGGGACGAACAACTTCTCCTACTGTTTACTTTCCTCCTTCTCTCGCCACGCATTTCTCCGTCGCGCCTCTCCGTCGATCCCCAAGCCCCTTCCATTTTCACATTTTTTTTTTTCTGGATCCATCCGCGACGTGGTGGGGGCCAATCAACCCCTCCGCCCCGGCGACCGAGAGCGTCCCTTCTACCTTTCTTCCACCACCTCCGCTGCAACCCAGTGGAGGGGGGCGGAAAGGAGAGTGGTGGGTAATTTTTAAAACGCCGCTTGTGGGAAAATAAAAATTAGCCCCGGGTGGGAGGCACGCGATCGCTCCCCGACGTGGAAGCGAGTGAGATGCGACGACCGATGGAGCCGGCGAGGGGGTGGAGGACGCGCGGCGGCTAGAGTGGGGTCATTTTTCAGGAGGAGAAAAAAATCAGCATCTGAAATTGCCACGCGGTGGGGGATGAAAGGGAGACAGAAGAACTTACGACGTGCCGCCCCCCCCCCCCCCCCTCCCAACCCCTCCCCTCCCCCCTACAGCCGCTCGCCCCATGTTGGTACCCCTCGACCCTCTCGAGGCAGGGTCGGAGAAATTTACAGGGTGTTCCAGAAGGCAGCGCTTCTCCAACCGGCTCCGCTGGCGCACGCGATGCGTCAAGGGGGTGGCACGGTTTATAGCGATCGGTTTGGCGGGAAACCGTCGAACGTTAGAGGATAAAAGTGCGCTTAACGGCTGACCGATGGACACGCGACGGTGTACGGCTTTGATGCTATTAACGCTCGGATCAATGGAGCAATTCGGTTGACTAGAATTAACGTAAGACCAAAGAGGGAAGGTATTACGCGAACGCCCTCGGATACTCCACGGTTCCTATTAAATTTCCTGGCGCTGTTAATTGTTCCCCGTGGCGGGTTTTTAATGGAGAATCGGTGTACAGGCGTCGATCGCCGCACCGGTGAACGCCAAGTCGACGATTAAAACACAACATGAAATGAGTGCTTTCGGGATCGTCTCGTTCTGTTGATGGGTTGTCGTTCAAGATGTTGGGGACGTGCAGGGTATTGGTGGACGGTGGTTTGCGGGTTTGCGAACTTGAAATGCAGGAGTGGAAAGTGGAAAGAGCTTAGTCAATCTAATTGGTAGAGCGTCTTCGCCTTATTATTCTGACAATTAATTATTCTCTTGATGTCCACTCGTCTCTACTCTCTAGTAGGCAATTCAGTCATTCGGGGTAAACCAGGGATCTTTGTAAGAATTCGGAAATTCACGTTACTAAGACGTCGAGCTTGCATTGAAGTGGAAAGGGAACACAGATAACACCTTCCTCGCAATAAATAATTTTCTATAATCCCTAATCATCCTTCATTTTCGTTTCGCGAGTACACAGGTGACTCGCATTATCGAAAGGAAATATTTCTGTGTATTCTGAAACAGTAGATTCTCGGATCTATGTAGACCAAGCATGTATCGCTCGAGGCCTTCTAGTCCCATAGCCTTACGAATTCCTGTACCATCGTTTTTTAACGCCCTGTACGTTAATGTATTTAATAGAGACGGGAAAAAAGTGAAACCGTCGCATGGACGAACCCCTCTCATCGAGGGAGGATCAGAGAAATTTATAGGGTGTTCCAGGAGGTATCTCGCGCTCGCACAGGATTTATTGGCACGTGCGATGCGTCACGGAGAAGTACGTTATAGCATGGCTATACGGATCGATCAATTTGCCGCTGGAGTTATAGGTTACCTGACAGACGCGCATCTTTAATCCCTGAACCGGCCGGGCCGCGTATGGAGAAGTTATAAAATAAATAAGCCTGATGATGGGATTCCCGCATTAGATTCGCGTAATGTGATATCGCGTCTCTGAATTCGTCTACATGGAAATGGGGATTTATTATTATAGCCAACGGAATGAATCACTGAAATGTAACCGAAGGGAAGGGGTTGGTAAGTCGATGATCGAGGGACTTGTAAAAAATTCTCCTCCATTTCATCCTTGTCACGTTCGCCATACATGGTGCACTTGCTAACTCTACAGTGTCAAATATTTCCTCCGCCGTCTGTAGTTCAGAAAAATGTTTCCTGCAAAAATTATATGATTTCAAAAGGGGTGTTGTATAATGAATGTATTTCCATTGTAGGTGGAGGAGTCAAAGCGGAATAAAATTGTAATATGTTTTCGTCAGGTAGTGAAAACTCTTTACGAAAGTCCAGGCGCCTACAGCTCAAGGTTACCGAAGGTTATATTTTATAGAAAAAAAAGTAGGCTTTATTTAGATAATTATTTATTGAGGCGTCAGACATCTTGGTTCGCGAACACCTCCCATAAATCCATAAAAATCAGCATTCTGCTTATTCTGCCTTTACACTTGCCATAAATGAAAATCGTGTGAACGCTGTATGACATTGCCACTTTAAATGTTTGATTATTTCGATTAGGATCTACTTATTCACAAGAAATGTCACAATGTACAATATCGAAGAATTTCGCATTACGAATGTAAAATTATTATCCACCAGGAGAAGGAAAACTAATAATATTAAAATTTCAATATGTGACATAATTGCCAAAATTTCTCGGCTTCGTTTCCCTGTCCTTCGCGTCGCCCGAAAACGAGTCGGTGATCCGTTACTTGTTATTTGCAAATAAGTGAGCGGAACTGGGAACGGAAGTGGCTATCTTTTCCATCCTCCTCGCTCGAAATTTAGAGAGATTTAAAACGCTGGCTGGAAGTATTGCTCTGTTCCCATTTATTGGCACGTGCGATGCGTCAGGAGAAAACACGTTACGGTACACTGACTGATCGGTTTGGCGGGAGCACGTCGAACTTTCCACGGTGAAAGTTCGATCGGGTCCGCGCTGCAGCAGCGGGCAAATGTACGCGAGGGTGCATCTAACGGATTGCATAACAGGTCCATCCGCCGATGTAAATACTGTGTTACAACACTTTCTATCATTTCTGTTCAAACCCTCAGTCATTTCACACTTGAGACACTGTCTTCATCGAAAGCTCCTAATGAATTCCTACCATCCCTTGGCTTTTAAGGGAAAATATTTCCAGTCGCAGTACCAGCTCGTTTAAATCATTGCAGGGGACTGAAGGATTCGCCTAATGTTTCTGATTTACACTATATTTATTTATTATAGTTACGCTACAACTAAAAATTGCCATTTGTTGTACCTACTCGTTTTTCTATATAAGGTAGCTTGCAAGCACCACGATTTTCACATCCATTAACTGTGCGGAACTTCCCGGTTTCCTTTAATGAAATAATAATCAAGATCCTTTTAAATCCTTCAGCACCACCTCATCCCCTTTTACACCCCCACGAAAACCTTCAAGCAGATCTACGCAAGCGAACAAAGCAGAGACGGAGAGGCACGTCCCCCGTTCCCTCTGGCGAGAAAAATCGTTCGAGGTGAACCGAGGAAATTGGTCGCGAAAGACAGCGGTTCCAGCCTCGACGACCATTTTTCACTGCCCGCAAAGGAGCCGACAAAACTTCAGCATTTTCGAAATTACACCTGCGTCCCACGCGGCTCATCCATCGCGAGCCACGCCGTCACGGGAGCCAGCAGGAATTGCGAGTAAAAATTAATTACCGCGCGCATCTGTTTTCCTTCGATTTTCGAAACGCCGCCGTCCGCGTGACCCGCGTATCGATTTTCCCGCGTCTAGTTTCGCCCCGCGAAAAGTCGCCGCGGGACGTTCCTGATTGAGTTACACCCTCCCATTCTCTCTATCTCTCTCTCTCTCTCTCTCTCTCTCTCTCTCTCTCTCTCTCTCTCTCTCTCTCTCTCTCTCTCTCTCTCTCTCTCTCTCTCTCTCTCTCTCTCTCTCTCTCTCTCTCTCTGCCTCCGTTGCGCCCCGTAGTCGGTGCATCGCGCGAGCGAGCGTTCGCGAGAGGCTCGCGCGAGCATTCGTAATTCGTCGCGCAGACCGCCGCACTTAGCCGCGCTAAATTGCGTCCGCGAATCACGTTAGCACGATAGCGAGGACACGCTTCTGGCCGGGCGGCGTTCAAGCGTAATTTCGGGGGTCGGAACTTGCAAGGTGGACGCCATGATATATCTGGGCCGCGAATAAAACAGATATCCGCCGGGTGATCCGCAATTAAACGCGGGCGGAAAGTCGGCGCGGCGCCGCGGCCATCGTCAGCGGGCATGGTAGGTAAATTGAAAAATTCTCGAATGCCAGCGCGACCACGCCGATCAACTGGCTGCGGTTTCGCGCGGGAAACGCCGGCCACTGTGGAGAATGGCCATGGAGTTCCACCTGGACTGGCTGGAGACGAGATCGATGGATCGAGGCGTTCGCGCGGATTTTTGATCAGGCTGGAAGCCGAGGTGTTCTTGGAGGCCGTGTTTGCGCGTATTTCGTTGCGCATGAAAGTGAATACCCGATCGCGAGCCGATGGAACAATGAAATTTACAGTTAAAAGGGATATAGTACATTTTACGCGAATTGGGGAATTCTGGAGTCTGAGTGCGGTCGGGATCGTTTTAAAACGTTTCCGAATAATTTTTACGAGTGGGGGTCGCGGGTGAACGCCCAGCGCGTCACCTCCTCCATGATCGAATCATGAATCCGTGGTACACGTCGAAGCATATCGCGGAAAATTGAACGGGAGGTGGGTGTGCTGAGGTAATATGCGGTGGGGGGGGGGGGGGCGGTGAATCGGAGGCCTCAGACTTAAAAAGCAACGAGACGATGGGTATAATTCGCGGGTACGCAGCCGGGGAAGCTGGGAATCAATCAAAACCGACATTCCTTGAGGATTTCGAAGGTGGACACGACAATTTGGTAGCGTTCGTGCCGAGGCGTTAGATTCAGCGTGACAACTGCAGTTTACCTCAGCAACAGGACCAATTTCAACGAAAGCTTCCCTTCCGCTGGCATGAATAAATAAATCGATAGCAGTTTCTTCGTCGATCAGCAGCAGCGTACCATCGCGCCTCTCCGTATAATCATTTCCAATGGCCATCTTATTGAATTTCCCCGTGCTCGGCGATGCAGCGAACAATACAAGCCGCCTTTCTAAAATTCAAAATTGAATATAACGGGCGGACATGTCCGCGGGGAATTTCAATGGATCAATAAGCGATCCGCGATGCAAGGGACCGGTTCATTACAACTGCGCTCATCGGCCACGAGAAATTCCGGGCAACGGGGGCGGAGTGTGTGTGGGGGGGGGGGGGGGCTAATTAGACGGGGCCGTGCGCCACGCACTTTTAAATTCTCTGTCACACGAAAACTGTGGTATCCGTCTTAAGCCCCGCAACCCTCCGTCCTGCCTGCAATTTTTTTTCTCTCTCTCTCCCGCGCGCGACCGAGGACGCTTAATACCCTAATTAATGTAATTTGGTTTCTATACCGGCACAAATCCCAACTGTCCGACCGAAACCGTTCTCCCAACCCACGGTCCATCCCCCCCCTCCCCCCCCCCCACTTCCCAACCCCCATGTCCATCCTGCCTCCGCGCGTCGTCTCACCTAGCTACCGTGTATTCCGGTCCAGCCAACGGGGCCCACCCTCGTGCGTTTCCGGCCGCCGAACGGCCCGACGGTCATCTAAACTTTTCCCGTAATTAGTTATAAATTTCATTCGCGTTCTACGTAACAATATTCGTGCGCGACCTCGCCTCGAACACCGTGCACTGGTGTATATACGTGCGAGACCGACGGGGGGGGGGGGCGGGGGAGGGGTTCGGGGTTCGGGGGATGATAGCGGAGGAGGGGGCGGCGGTGGTCGGGAAAAAGAGACAGAGGAAGAGGGGATGAACGGAGAGGGTGGCTGGAACAGAGAGAGAGGGAGGGAGAGATAAAATCGCGTAGTTGTCGTTGTACGGGGCGACGGGAGGAAGGGTGAAAACGGTGGCGGGGATGGAAGAGGCGGAAAACGGAGGCCCGTGAAAAAAGGAGACAGAGAAAGAGGGCGACCGAAGGGTGGGAAAGAGAGGATCGGCAACGGGGTACGGAGGGATGGAAGGGGATGAGTAAAAGGGTGAAACGAGAGAGGCCGGTTTCTGGTTGCCGCCAGTGGCGCTGAGTAAGCCGTGCCCGGCGGAGGGGAGAGTCGCAAGAATGGTGGTGGAAAACGGAAAGTAGAGGGGAATGCTGCGGCCGTGGGGACGGCGGTAGAGGGTTGAAAGAGGCCGGGGCACCGGCCGCCGAGAGGGGGTGTAGTAACGAATGACGAACGAACGGCGAACGAACGAGGCGAGCAGAAAGAGAACAGGACGGAGAAAATTCGTGCTCTCCGTACACCCTCTAGTCGAGGCAGGCCCGGCCTGGTGGGGGTGGCGGCCATTTTGCGAGTGGCGAAAAACAGCCCTACCACGAGATAGCGCGAAGGGGGTTCCTGCCACCGATCCCGCAAACCTTCCACCCCATCCCATCCCCCCCCCCCTCCTCGCCCCCCATTCTTCTCTCCCTTACTCTTTCTATCGCCCGTTCTCTGTGCTCTTCGCGGAACCACCGTCAACCCCCTCCCCTGTGGGACGGTGTGGCACACATACAAGCGCGATTCTCTCAGCCGCTCTTACTCCCTCGATCCTCCCCCTACGTGCGATCTTGTATTAAGCGCAAAATGTGGACGAACATTAGGCACTAACGTTTTACTTTAAAAATACCCGGCTGTGTGTGCTCGCGCCAGCCTCTCGGGCTTTGCCAGGGGATGATTGTCTTCTGGCGCAGGATCTCGGTTAGACGGAGGGTTAAACGTCAGCCCTTTTCCCTCTGCCCAGATAGACGGAACGCCGAACGATGCTCCCGATGATTTCAAACAACGCCCGCTGAGCCCCGCGAATCCGCGGGGATGAATTTCAGCTGGGGATGCTCGTTAACCGTCCGACAATCGACTGAGGAATTTCGGCGGCTCCTACTCGGTCAGCTGCGGGGATGAAATTTATGCACAGACGTCGCGGCGATCTGCGGCTATCAAAATTAAACGGCCGCACGATCCTCGCGTCAATCTGCGCCCGGTTACGCGAATAATAAACGGTGAGTTTTAGGTATAACCAACGCATTAACGGTCCCTAATTAGATGCGACTCGGTTCGCCGTCCGCGTGCACCGTAAATCTTTCTTTGATCGGGCTGCCCGCGTCGAGGGTGCGACTGACTCGATGCCCGCGAACCACGCATGATATTGTAACGCGATCCGGCGAGGGGCACGTAATACACGCGCGACACTTAATTAACGCGTCGCCCGTGAAATCGAAAGTCCCCGTGACCCACATATTCCGGGAAATTAAATTATTGTTATTTTCGGAATCACCTGTTGGCAATACTCCATCTGATAATATCCAGCGAACCGCAGAAGCGACGCGGAACGGCACGGCCCACCGATATACATCCCGGGCGTGGAAATTTTTCGATATTTTCCACCCCCCCCCCCCCACCCCAGCCCTCACACTCTCTCTCTCTTCCTCTCTCCAACGCCACCCCTTCGAAAACTTTGACACCCGACAAATTACGGTATTGCCGTTTTATCGGGTAATACCCGCGGCCGGCTGATATAATTACGTAATGCCGATGATTGTTATACTGTTTACATTATTACGCCGACCGGGCTATTTATTTCGAAAGCAACACGTGGCGCGTTTTTGCTTTTCGCGCTGTCGTTTCTCGCGCCCCGCTGACCGGCTCGGCCATTTTTCACGACGCCTTCGGACTGGCACGTTCGAGCGTTTTATGTTCGACCATGGTCGGCTGTAAGATATTTCACGGTTGCGGGTTTCTGGCCGTGATATTGAAATTGAATTTTCATATCAGGGAGTTTGATGTTAAGGGATTTTCATTTAAGAGGCACACTTTTTATACGTAGTTCAAATTTTTGCTGAATGGTTTGCAAATATGGATATTTTAATGAGTATTTGTTTATGCTTTACTTATTTCGTAGGTAAATTAAACTATTTTGAGCCCCCCTTTTTATCAGCAGAAATCGAATGCAAGGTCGACTGATTTGATCGAATCTACGGACTCAATGAAACACTGGCGGGCTTTTATTTTCGGCATCGAATATTGAACTCGTCACGATACCATTCTCGTCATTTCTCCGATACTATTTTTTATCGACAAAGGTTGCATGAATAGTAAGTTGGTTCGATCAACTGTACAGATTCTATCAAATATAGACCACTTTTAGTTTCACCATGAAATCTCACCAGCCCCTACGAATTTGTTTAAGGTTACTCTCGATATTAAAGTCACACGAAAACTCAAAATATTGCAATCTGTTTCGTTACAGGTATAAAAATACGTGAAGATACAAATCTGTCGACCAATTATAATTATTACCTAAGAAAATGTGATCCGACCAAGAAAATATCCAGGATCGAGATTGATATTTCGAAAAATGTAGGTACACTTTTGCCACCTCAATGAGTTGCTTTTTGAAAGTGAAAACATTTGCAACAGCATTTACCAAGCGAACGCCGCCGTAGGCCAGCGATCTACCACCTGGTTGCCCCATATTAAGCAACACGATGCATACCATTCGCAGTTGCCCAATACCAGGCGCAGCCAAAATTCCGAGGCATTCGCTCCCACGCGACGCCAGTGACACGAATTGCTCTCACGTCCCTGTCTGACCACGCGTGTCACCTATCTCCTTTACCCTCCCGCGTAACGAAGCATCACCCTTAACGCGTCCGATCGCCACCGATCGCTCGCCGAGGAGGGCCACTGTCGAGCGGGGGTGGTAGGTGGTCCGACGAAAGCCGCAGGTGCAACGAGCGAAAAATTGACGCCTCGTCCCCCCGAAGTGCGAGGGACTCTATTTGGAGAGGTTTCGCGCGGAGTTTCGCCCGGGTAAGGGGACGAGGAGCTGGTAGATCTTCTACGGGAGAGTCGGGCAGTGGCCGCAAGGGTTGCTCCATAGGGTTTGCGTGGAAAATAGGGTCCAGGGGGATGTTCCAAGGCGAGGATGAACGAGGAGGGGACACCGCCCGGAGGACAATCGAATTCGCAACAGCCGTCTCGGACGGCTCGTCCAGCCCTCTCTCTTATTTTCCCGGCGTCCCTCGGCGACCAGCCGCCCCCGCCGCTCCCCCCCCCCCCCCTTCCCCGTAAACCGTCCATCTTCAACCCCTTTCCTCCGAGCGTTTTCTACGGCTCGTTTTTCCACCCCGTGTCCTTCATCTTCCACCCCTAGTCGCCGCTGCCGCCTTTTCCCTGGAACGATCGAAGGGCGGGAGGGGTGGGGGAGGGGGGGGGGGGGGCATTACGTCCAATTATAAGAAGCTTTCAGCAGATCAAATTCGGTATGCCGTAGTTTTGATCACGACCCAGAAGAGCGGCTTGGATCAATTGGAAACGAGGCGGCTCCGGCGAGCAGATAAATTCGTTCCCCTGTTAAGAGGGTGACTGGAGGCCTCTCTTTCTTCCCTTCCTCCTTTTGATCGAGCCCGACGCGCCGCGGCGTCCCTTCGACTTTAGCCGCGGGGGAGGGCCGCAGGCTCGACCGATCGGAATGGGAGGCGCGGGGGTGCCAAGCGTTTCCCGCTTTTGTGGCTGGCACGGCGGTCTGATCGGTGGAGCGCGGACCGATACGAGTACGATCACGGGAAACGGGGTGCAAACGGGCTCGAATACGCCTTTGTGTCGCCGCGGCGTTTAACTGTCGCGAAAAGGGTTCGCGCGTCTTTTGTCGCGGTCGCGCGTCCGCGGACAAGTTCGTTTGTTTTCGCCGCGGTGCATGCTCTCGTGATTTCGTAATTTCCTTGGAATTACGCGCCTGTCGCGGCCGAGGACTCTGCGGGGCCTCTGAATTAAAATCTCTGAGATCTCCTCGAGATATTTGGCGTCCCTCCCTTCGTGCAGTAATTCTTACCGTGTTAATCGCGGGTTCATCAGTTTGCGTTTCAATGCACAGTGCGTTTCGAGGTCGGGATGTCTCCAATCGGATACATTCGAATGCTTCTCACTTCTGTCTTTAGAATACCTTTCCTTTCTTTGTTTAATTACTCGTTCTAAAACCTATGCTATCCTACTTTAATCGTGTAGAAGTACCATGTCCAATGGCACGCCCTGTTTTCTCAATGTGCTATCGTAATGCAAACTAGTTTTTTCACCGAATACCACACTTTATCCATTAATTTCTCAGACCGAGGTAAAGTTCACGGACAACTCGGAATAAAGGTGGTTCGGGACGCCAGCGCGAAGTGTACGAATGTGCTTCCGAGACCCAGACCCTTCTCACTTAATTTCGAATGAAAATGTTACGGAGGTGTACGATGGCGGGGAATAACAACTTTTATCAATCGCTGGAACCGAGGAGCAACGTTTCTGTCTCTGGCTCAACCGTAACCGTGTATTTCCTGCGATCCCTGCCCCCGGGGGGATAAACACGTTTATTCAGATGCTAGGAATTAGCTTGAACAACGCCGACAACTACGAGGTCGTCATGAAAATTACCTATGCAGGGGTAGAAAATTACTTATGCAGGGTGGCCAGTGGGCGGTGGAGAGATGCAGACGATGTAAAAGCTCAACTACCGTGGAGAAATGAATGTGCCGTCTGCGCGAGGATGAGTTATATAGATTGAAGTTTCGGAAAAAGTTCGTTAAAAATGGTCAAGAGGAGGATGGAGGAAACCCCCGCGCGCGATTTCCCGGGTGTCGCCGCGAGTGTGTGCGTGCACGTGCGCGCGTCCGGCCTCGGTAAGTCGACGCTTACAAACGGCCCTTTTGCGCTTCGTCCCCGCTGCGAGATTTGTCTTACGATTAAGGGTGGCGAAAGAGATTTGCAACATTCCGCATTGGCGGTGCACAAATTTCGTGCGACTTTTACCCATGTATTTCCCCTATTTGGTCGAGTTATTAGTTACCTTCCACAAATCTGAAAATTCACCGTGGCATCAAAGCTCCTTGATTGTGGCTTTCAACATTTTACAATTCGTTTACAATTGAAACCAACTTTATCTTATAATAACACATTCGACTGTACTAAATACTACTGGGAATAATTCATGCGCACTCATTTAAAATCACAGAAATACCGTAAGGCCGTAAGTAATCATTGGCCAAATTCCACAGTGAAGCTTCAATAGTGGCATTGCTAATTAAGAGTTAAATCACGGTGGACAGAAGAATTTTGAATAATCATTAGCCCGACGCTCGTGAAAGACCCATTGTTCAGGATCTATTTTTATTAACATCGGTAATGGCGCGCTGAAAGGGGGGGGGGCGCAAACCTGAAACCTTGAAAGAATATTATCGAAATCCTTGCCGCGTTCAGGGCGACAAAGAGGCCAGCCGAGAATTCGCGATATAAAAGGCATGATAATGTCGCCCGGGAATTCAATCGTAAAAACTCGCGTGTAATCGTTTCATGCGCTAAGTGGCCCCTGAAAGGAATTTCCGGTGAAAGGAGACCGAAGCGGAGCGGAGGCTGACGCGCTTATCACCGGCAAAGAGTCAAAGGACTTGGAAACATAATGGATCTGAGAATTTCTCATAGTCCCTCGAAACAAAGTGCTGTCACGTCCCCTGGCCGACGACGACGAGGACGACTTCAGAAAAGCTCACCATCGGAAAGCTGTCTCCGTGGCAAACAAGCATTAAGTAAGGACGATAAGGTCGAGAAGAACGCTGGAAAATGGTACAAAAATTGCCCTCGCTGAAGCGCGGCTCGGTTATATTTAAACGGATGGGAATTCGAGACGCTGGCCGACAGCCGCCTTTTCGCCCCATCCCGTCGGGGCGGCGATTAATTTGCGCGAAGGATTTCGAAGTGGATTCCCAATCACGCCAGCGGGAGGGTAAAACTGAACACTATTTTTTGTTGTGCGACTCGCGGTGCAAAAATAATAATTACCCGATCGATAAAAGAACGCGCGTGCAAATAGCGTTCTGTTTAAAAGAACGGATCTTACTTATATGTACCTATTAATCGGGCATGAAAATGCCTGTAATAAAATCTACGATAAAAGGGACGGTGATTCGCGCGGGCGACATGTTATTTTTTTGTCATTCGGAACAATTCTCACCCTTGTGGCTGTATTTATATTGCCATGGGAGGGATCTTATTATCGAACGTGTGAAAAATTATCACACTTTTCATCGTTAACCAGCTTTCGAATGGAATTAATGATTTTGTGAGATGTGACTAAATATAAAGAACCCAACAGAACTTGCAAACTACCTCCAAAAATTAGTATCCCCAAAATGCAACAGTTTATTAGGAACTAGCGAACCAAGGGAATTGAGAATCTCCTAGGCCGTCAAAAAAAAAAATCGCCGTCCATCGAGCAGTCAGGTATCGGGGCATAAAAATCACCGGCGTGACGATCGATCGACCGACCATCGGAATAAGACACGCAGCCCCAATTTCCACCCTCGCGGGCAAAGTACACAGCGGCAACAGTTGCGGCACTGAATAGGGTTGCGCGGGGGGTGCCTTGAATCGGTATAAACTCGCGGGCGAGCTGCGATCGTCCGTCGGCCTTTCCAGCCGATCAAGCAATCGCAGGTAGAGCGTGCCGGTGGTCGAGCAGCGTCGCGACGCCGCGGACACAAGGAGGGCCGTTTACGGACGCGCCTTATCGTTCTTACGTCGCCTGGCTGTGACTGCGCGTCACCCCGTGCATCCCGCGTACCATCGCCAATAAACAATGAATACATGAATATGAAAATTTCCATGAGAATTCACCGGCGCACGTCGACGTTGACGGGTGTTCTCGATACAGTGATTACTATGGACGCGCACGCCTCGCGCGTATTGCTGCCTGGCCTGATCGATCCTCTACGATCCGATCGCAATATAGGTGCGCATCGTACATGGCCCGTCGAAACGGGGACAGTTGTCCCGGTTGTGTGCGGATAGGTTGGAAGTAAAAATTGTTCAACCCCGAGACGCAGCACCCCCTGCATCCCCAACCAGCTGCGAAACCGATCCAGCTTCCTGACTCGATTAACGATCGCAGCTAGAGAGGGCTGCGCGTTACAACCGCCATATAGAGGATATTATCCACAAAAAGGCAGAAAAAAAAGAGGGAGGTGGAGGAGGGGGGGGGGGGAAGGGGGCGTCGTTCATTGTCGAATAAAATTTCCAGGCCCGGGGGCGTTTTCCTCCACTTTCTACAGGAGGACAGTCGGAACATCGAAACGCGAGCGAGCGAGCGAGCGAACGAGCGTGCGGAACGAGCCGAGGCCTCTTCCATAATAACAGATGTAAATTACGTGCGTACACGGGTACGTATGCGTGTGCGGAGATGTTACAGGCGTGTGGGCAGCGGCCGTGTGCGTGACCAGGGAGAACCGGAACGTAGATGAATGCACAGGCTGCTTGTCGAACGGCGAAGAGTGCACACGCTCGGCCGTGCGTGTGCCCCGTGCACACGCGTAGCCCCGGGTCGGGGAATATTTGCAAGCCAAATTTTAATACCGGAATTAATTTGACCCGAGGAGGCAGACGAGTTTGAGGTAGTTAGGTACACCTATGTACGGGGAGTACGGGCGACAGGGTGGCAGCCCAGGGAGGCGCACCCTCCACGCTGCTCCGGCCACCGGCTCCTCCGCGGAGAGGGTGCTGCCTTCTCCTCGGCCCTCGTCGTCGCATTATGTAAAAAGTGTAAGCTAATTTATCGACGTCGGACGGGCCCGTGCACTACCCCCGAAACTTTCCTCCGGTCAAGGTACTTTGGCTTTATATCGTGAATTATTATGGCCAGCCGGGCTTCATCCCCTTCGCTCCTTTTCGGAGCCCGAGGATTCGTTGCTTCCCGTCTCTGTCCACCGCCCACCCACCCCCCCCCGACCCCCCTTGTCTTGCTCCCTTTCTTTAGCCTCTCCCTTTCTCCCCTTTCATCAGTCTCTGTCCGCGTCTCACCCTCTCCTTCTCCCTTTCCCCCCCAGCTTCTCTTCATCCCTCTTTCGCCAACCGACCACCACCCGCCCCCCTGGTCCCCGTCTCACGTTATTTCGCTCTCCCTTCCTCCAACCACGTCCGCCTACCTCGTTCTCCTCGATACAAATGGCAAAGTAAACTTCGCCATTACGAAGTACCCTGGCACACCGAGGTCACCCCTCCCCCCCCCCCCCTCCTCTCTCCAGTGGAGCCACCATTTTGGCTCGGCCAACACCGCCGCCACCCTCGGGAGAAGCCCCCATCTGGAGAGAAAGGGGCCCTCCTCCCCCCCCCCCCCCCCAACCCCGGAACGCCACCAACTATCCAGCTTTATGGAGGCTCAAGAGGGCCACCAGAACTTACTCCGCCGTTGTCCTAATTGGTACTCGGTATTAAAAACAGGATGGGGGGGAGGGGGGAGGGGGGGGGGCGGGAGGATGTATGTGTATAAGCTGGAACTGTTCTGAAGGTAACCGCACCGCGGAACGTAACACGGCACGGGTTAATGAGATCAGGGGTTTTTAGTCGAATTAACAAAATACGCACAGTAACTAGGGAAGAGCGTGGCCCCGTAATTCGCAGTGAGAAATGAAGGAAGTTAGACGCGGTCGGTATGAAGATTACTAGCTCTCGCGGATGTTTTACAGCTGGGAACGAATTCACGGGCTGTGTACCGTTACGTTGAATGGCGTTGGCTTCCCTCCACGTGGCAATCGTTGGCCGAGCATTTCCTTCAAATGTCCCGATTTATGACAGAAGTGAATGAGGAATTAGTTTCTGCGGGAATTTTCATAGTTTCGTCCTCTTCCTCCGTAATTAAATTCGAAGTTTTATTGATAAATATGACGCGTCACTGGAGGCCCATGTGTCTCTTCTTCTGTGTAGATTCGCAGTCTCGAAAAAACTCTTTGGCAATTAAAAAGAGAATCTCAGAAACGTTCGTACAAAGGTGGAGTATATAAAAGCTTTCCAACTAATTGTTTTGCATTCTCGACTTTCACGTGGACGATCCATCACTGTCGCTTTCATTCCGCAGCGTTCAACTTGTAAAGTGCTTCTAGCTCCCTGCACATTTCGAAGAATCCTTTGGGAGGGGGAAAGTTTGAATAACAGAAGGAATATTTCAACGCGAAATTCAATAGATACGTTCCACATAAACGTGACTCGAGAAAATCTCGAGGGCCCTTTCGTCGACGCCTCGCAAAGCCGCTCGTTGATCTTATCGGAGCTGCGAAGGCATCGAACCACTTTATACCGAGCGGGTAATTAAATTTCGTAATCGGCCGTTTGGCCCAGGCCCCTTCGACAATTTTAATTAAAATTATTTAGAGGCGCCGCACGGGGCGATAATTAATTAAGAGTAAGGATACGCCGGTAATTAAAATCCCGCGAAGAAGAGCCCGATCTCGTCTCTGGGCGCAAGAGAAGGGAAGATGGAAGAGCCGGGAAAAACAAAGGGGTTGGGGGTGGTGGCTATTTTAGTGGACCAGGAGACTTGCTTGTTCGACGATCTCGACGGACGTGCCCGCGTTTCCTAGGAGCGTTAATTCAATATCTAATTAACTCGGTCCTCGAGACTCGAGGAGCAGTCTCGCGGGCGTGCTGTTCCTATTCCACGAGTCGCGAAACGTCGCCATTATCTCGACGAATATTCTCGCGGGAGACCGGGGAAACAATCTCAGGGAAAAGTATAAGATAGGTGGGCAGCGAGTTAATTTCGCCCAACGACGGGGGAATGAAAATTATTAAAAAGTCATGGCTCTGAAACACCTCGAAGCGCCTTCTCGCGATCGTAATTAAATTCACGGCACTTCTACTGAACGAGCGTTGAGAAAAAATTGGCGGATGCTTTTATATTCACTTGCATGAACAGGGAAGACATTTCTCTAACAGGAAATTTGATGTTTTGCAGAATATTCTCTGAGGGAAGGTTTAACCCTATAGCGCCCATCATTTTCAGAAATATAAAAAAAATCGATAGTCGATAATTTTGGGTCCCAAAACGGTTCAGTCCTCTAAATGGCTCCGAGATGCAAGCCACTGATGCGTTTACCGCTATAAATAATGTTTACAGTAACCATGGAAACGTTCCTGGCGAATGCATGTTGGACGTTTTTCGATAACCTGAAACGTTGCTCTTGTTTTCTTTAAACAGTCGAGAGTAAAATTATTTGGTTTACATTTTATTTGGTAGATACGTGTAAATGAATTATTATACTAAAAGAATAATACATGTAAAGTTTTATTTATGAAAAAAAAATCGCTGTTTTAATCCGTACACGCCCAGTTTGACGTATACGTCACATCGAGAAAATCATATTTCGACTGCCTTTTTTTGGGAAAACAACGATGAAGTGCATGTATTGGGACCATTTTTCAGTTAACCAATTTTTCAACTAATGATTTTTTCCGCCGAGAAAAGTGTCTGGGCCTTAAAGGGTGAAACGAGAAGAATTTTGAGAAGTATTCATTCCTAACAACGAAATTAGTAAATTACCAGCGAACCGACCCCCTTAATTTTGAATTTCTCCAACTATTCTCTCACTCCCAATCCATCCTGCGTACTCGCTACCCCGACGAATCAGGAATTCTACGTATTCGTCAGGCAGCGCGACACGCGCTCATTGTTAACATCAGACACCGCGCGGCGTCGCCGCCTTTTGATAAATATCTCGCGCCACGTAGTATCGATTCGGCGTCTAATTAACCTTCGGAGTCTATGGTTCTCGCCTAGTCTCGTGGGCGTACCATTCCTATTTTACGAGCTGTCGTGGAAACGAGCAGCAGTAGCCAACCACGACCGGCGTAGGTACTCTCCAGAGAAACGAGGGAAAATCGCCACGGCACGTACTCGTCGTCCCCTCGTCCGCGCGACCCCTGCCGCCCCCTCTTGCCATTCGATAAACTTTGTCGATTACACTTTTCCGTGGAGTCCGGTGGCACGGGCTAGAACGTGGCTGCCGCGCCCGTGTAAGTTAATGAATCTCACGTCGGGACACAAGGTGGCCCGACATCCGGGCCGAGGCCAAGGAAACTCGCGCAGAATTGCTGCCTTTCGAAACGGGTGAGAAAGAAGCGGAGGAGAAGAAGGGGAGGAATAATTCGCTGACCAGTCGCGTTTCTGCGAAGACTGTTTCACTTGCAGCGAGCGATTGTTTTAACCTGAACGAATGTATATTGTGGGGTGGAACCTTTGTTACCTGGCTACTCTGTTGTTTCAACGCTCCGTGGTATTCGGAGTAGAATATGTTGATGGAAAACGGACGTACTTTCTTTACTTGCAGCTTCTCGTAAGAGACGCATACGTAATCGTTGAATAGTTGGTTAAGCTGGGTGTATCTTAAATGCAACTATGTACGAAAATGCAATTGTATTGGTTTCCTAGAGCGTGGAAATGAGGCGCAACTGTAATTGCTTCGTGACTGTACATATTGAGAATTTCGAGGCGACAATTAACATTGTTCGACAACACTATAAAGGATATTTTTAATTATTTGACAGACTTTTAGTGTTCCAGTCCCAGTAATTCGAGAATTTCTCGAAGCTTTCCTTTTTTAGGATTTTTCAAAAATCCAAGTGGCATTTATGTATTTACATTTTGCGATTTCTGTAACAGGACGAAAACGGAGAAAACCATCGTCACGGGGCGAAAAGAGTTCGGTGCACCGTTCGCTCGAAGCGTGTTTCAGGGGCAATCAAAGTGGCCTCCGACTCCATCAATAAATTAAACGATCACAACACACGATAGCCGGTCGCGGATGCACGTCGCCTGGAATTCGCGCGACGATATTTCATTCGTCAGAGAAAGGACCAGGGGTTGGGGGGAGAAAAAGAAGAAACGCGATCGTCTAGGATTAGAACGGGGCGCTCTTTGATTTTCACTCTCAGCATCCTTGACCCAGAAATCCCGTTCGATTCCGACGACGGCTTCAATTTTTTCCCTCCATTCCCTTCTTTTTCACCTCCGATACTCACCTTTTCTCTGGACCTTTTTTCCCCAGCCCTCCGCGCCCTACGCCCGCTCCTTCAGCCCCTTCCGCGACACCCTCGCGGCGTTCTCTCCCTCCTCGGGCCTCCTGTCCCCCTTCTGGAGAGGCGGTCGCCATTTTGCGCTCTTCATCGATCCTGCGCCCACGCACACCCCGATTTTTCCCGCCATTTTTCCCCGCGTCGACGGATCAACAGCTTCCCGAACGCGCCGCGGCACCTCGATCGCCACCTTCCTGCGACGATCCTTCCGCTCGCCAGAAGCTCCTGCCCCCGGAGTGGCCCGAGCCCCGACCGATTTTCGACTGATCGAGGAGCGGTGATTCACTCCTTGATCTAGAGGCTCAGCTCGAAGCGATTTGCATAGAGCTACCGAGGAACCGGAACGAGATCGAGGATGGAAAGGGAAGAATTGCATGGTGGTCCGGTTGCCACCTTTTATGGCGGAGCAGGCTCCCATTGTTGGACCCCCAGCAGAGCTGCAGCTCGACCCCCTCCACGGCGCCCCGTGCTCGGGCTGCAGAAGGGTTTGCTGACTCTTGCAGGGGGGCTGCAGAACTTCGAGAGTTCTCCACTTGGTGGAATCGCTGATGACGCTGTCGCGGCCCTGAATCGTGGCCCCTTTCGGCATGATTTCTGGAATATTCGGTTAATTCCTGACGCTTTTCAATATCTTAGTAGTACGTATCAACGCAGAGTTCACTTTATGGATGATTGATGGGCTGGGAAATTTGGAGAATTCTTCAGTATCAATTTTTCGGAAACTTTGTAAGTTTGTGAGGCAGCAAAAATTAAGGGTGCGCAGCTTTTTTAGCTTCTGTAATCTATGTGTAGGTTATAGAACCACCCTTCAATGAATACCGATCTTTCATGGGTTAATAAACTGATTAGAAATTATACAAAAGAAATGTAATGAGGATGGGAAGTGTATAAATGTGGTAATAAACGTCACTCTATTTTTAAAAGAACGTAAGTGACTCTGTAATAGCTTAAGCACGCGAAAGAAATATCTCGGAGGAAAGTAATTAAGAGTCTCGCCCGAGAAAAAGTGTAACTGCGAAAAGGTTAAATAGAGGCAGATATGTATAAGTCGTGGTAACGTAATACGCTTCACTTAATGCCTCCGCTTACGTGAACGTTTCTTTTAATTCCAACGAGTACTGGCGTCTTTTCTTACATAATTTTTAAATAATGACAGAAGTAAATCGCTGATGATTTACATAATAAATTGCATTCAAATGATATTATAACAAAACGCTAAAAAATTAATCACATCGCAGGAGAAATTAAAACTGTTCGAAATAATAAAATCTTTTACACGATTGCTCAAATTCACCAGTGATTTTCTTTTAAGGAAAACACTTTGTACCATCTCTCTAATATTTATTTTTATTTTTCTGTATGCCACTTCTGAAATTCATTAGTATATCTTTCGCAAACTCGCAAAGCAATGCAACAGCTTTTTTTTTAATTTCTTGCGAGGTCACGTTGATTATTTATTTATAGTTCTTGGGGTAGCACATTATCGCCGTTTCGCATTCAAACAGGCAACGACATTATCAAGCTCCGTCCCAGAACGTCTCATGATACGTCTGTAGGAACTTTCTGCGCTTTCGCCTCGAACTATTTGCGGTCCAGTGTGACGTGCTTTTAACTTGCACAAAGTCCCACCGCGTATATCAGTCGTCCTTCCAGGGCGTGTCGGCAGCTGGCTGAAATGAGTTTCGTTGAAAATACTTGCGCAAATAGTAATTAACAAATTTCGCGGCGACATTATGTTCTTTGCCGCGCCGAAAAATTAGAGGCCATTAGGCGGTGTTAATTCGTCTATTAATGGAAATTAAAACAGCGTCACCAGTTTGTTACAGGAATAATTAAATAATGTCGAACTCGATTTCACCTCGGCGTAATTTAACGGCTATTCAGACCAAGTTGCTTCGTTAAATGAACTTTCATGTACCAGCAGACAGTTTGGTGATTAAATATAGCAAGAAAAAAAAGGTAAACGTATAGAACTTAAGACCGGATTTAAAATCTTTAAAGAAACTAGCGTCTAATTAAATCCATTAATTAAACTAAAATAGCAAACGGAAGGCCAGAGATGAACAGATTTCCATTTAAATCACGAATGATATCGCACAGTCATCTGTTCCATGACGCAATTAATTTAATAAAGAACAGTCGAAAGACTGAGTAACAATACCTATCACATCAGGCAATGGAACCAAGGGCGGGTTCAAAACCACACAACTAAATTCTCACGAGACACCCCTAGATCCTCCTAGGCAACATCTCCTAAATATATCTCTGCAGGCTGCCAGTTACCAATTTCTGCATAAAGCGACGATTTATTTACTACTTGGCACCATAAACCAACAGTCGCTCCCATAATTTCGCATGCAAAGGCTGATAGCTTCAACAGCATCGTCTATTATTAATCCTCCGGATGAAAATCTTTCCCACTCCAAGCGCACGTCCAAGAATCAACCCTCGCCTCTCGTTGGTTCAACGATCTCGAAATAGCCCTTTCACTTCGACCTGTCCAGTGCCTCAAAGTAGCCACCCTTTCGTGAGAATATTGTCCTAATGAATAAAGCTAGGTGGTCGCGTTGATTCGAGCGGCGTGCAAGCAGATAGCTCCTCGAAGACGATCCACGAAGACCCCCGGCGAAGGACCGGTTGCGAGAGGTCCGCTCGACGATGACATTAGAGTAGCCCTTTTGAAAAGTGGCGCAGGGCCTGGAACTGGTTCGAGAAAGGGTCGCCTAGGGGACGGGGCCAGCAGGTTGTTCCAGGAGACATGAGCGGGGCCCGAGGTCTCGACCTAAGGGTACCACCTTTGACCCTACGCAGGTATTCCATGCCACTCTGAACTGTCTGGGTTTAAATTTCCTGGAACTGACGAGGCAGGGTTTTTTAACCGACTTGAAGAAGAAAGAGGTTCTACGTTCGACGTGTATGTGAGTATGTACGTTATTATGTATTATGTTTGTCCGCGGATTTCTCCGTAACTATTGGACCGATTTTCGTGAAACTTATTGCATTTAGTTTATTTAATCTACGATTCTCAAGTTTTTTTAAGACGGCGCCAGATTTACACAGTGCAAACGATGAGGCACCGACACAAAAAAATTGAGAGTCGTAGATAAAATAAGGAACAGAATTATTTTTTTACTTTTTAGAGCATTTTTATTATTTTTTTTTTTAAAGTCGGTTTTAATTTTTTAGGAAGTTTGCTAGATAGGTCTGGAACTCTTTTTGGAGTGACTATGGATGGACATTGTACGTTTGCTGATGGAGGTAATTATTCCTCTGACAGTTAATTGTCTTGCTTTGCGAGCAATTAATTTTATTAGGTCGTTTTCGTATTAAATAATATACTTGAGCTCCTGCAAATTCTGTTTGGATCGTGATACTCGTTCTACTTTATGCTTAGATAGTCTCTATAAATATTTCTTTTATGGACGATTTGCGATCATAATTTAACTAATCAACCTTTGCTGAATTCTGGGTGCCCCTGTGTTCAGAATGTTATAATAAATTATGTAACAGAAATTACGTACAACCAGAGAAGCATACGAAGTTGCCTTACTTATCCATTTTGCAATTTGAACTCTGTATTTTTACGGTAATCGAACGAAAATATTTACAAGCTGCCGGAACAATTGCACGAATTTGGCGCAACGAATATTAACTCCCGTTGAAAATTCTAAACTGATAAATTTTCAATTCGTACACTCTGACTATCAAAGGCCCGCAGAAGTTAGAACCGGCATAAATATGAATTGTATAACCATGACGATGAACGTGATTGGAACAAACACATTTGGAAAATGGAAAATGTATCCTTGATTGTTCTCGTTCTACTATTCCACGCATGGACAGTCGTCCCGTCCCCATCGTATCATTTTTCCACTACGTTCCCATCCACGTTTCCCGATATTGTATAGCAACAGTTTGTTTCTATTCACAGCATTACTACAATATAACATATGCGTTAGAAATATGAAGCACTGTAATAAAGGCCGCTGCTTGAATTCCAAAATTATTAAAGCTTCAGAAAAATCAAGGAATTAAAGACATTCGTCTAGTAGCAACATCACACGCTTTGAAACATTAAATGTGGTAAAATGTGACATTAAATATTCTTAAGAAATGCGAACAACTTTGCATTTATATTCTTCATCTTCTCAGTTTTCCACATATCCTTTACCATTGTGCCACAATATCACGTGACACACATCTGAGACATCTGATACATGCCCTTTCGAATTTGAAGAATATTCGCCAGAAAGAAGAATATCGAAGAAATCTATTCAAAGAAACATCCACTTTCACAATCTAAAAGTCAACGATACCCACAAACTGTAAGCATAAATTGGCGCTCACACTCTTCGATGGGTGAAGTTAAAGCACTTATCTGGCAACTCAATCACAATGAGAGGTTCCAATCCACACCGCCTCCTTTCGAATCGAAAACGAGTACAGAGAGCCAAGACCCCTGCTGGCTACCAGCTTTAAGGACTCAGGTTTCTCGCGGAGAAAGTACACGATACAGGGGGTCCGTGTTTTTGGAAACCGGTCCGCGGATTTGGCTGCAGCGTCGACGAGCGCGCGGGAATTGGCCACGCTAAACCGAGTTATCTCGATCGGGTAAACTGCATCAGATCGAGGGACGTCGGTCCCGGCACGGTGCGCCTGGTTCGAGGGCCGATCCGCGCGCGACATAGGCCTATTATGTAATCGGTGTGTATCGTACGGTGTGTATCAATATGTCTGGTGTACATATGCAGGCCCGTTTATGCGTCGTGTCCCGTGAACGGTATCGGACAATGCGCGGCGGTGTGTGCCGGTTACGGCGTGCCGTGCCACGGCACGAAACACATGTCGATACGGCCACATAATGGGAACATAACCGCTATGTAGGTATCTCCGTAGTATTTAGGTGTCATGGTGTCACAGGTTAATTGCACATGATTGGTTATTGTCCGTTTGCCGCCCGTATCCGGCCGCGTCATTTACTTTCGTTTTCGACGAGCGCGCGCCAGGCCTGGCGGTGCTCGGCCGAGCCCTTAGCAGCGCGCCTTTTCTACTGGCAGTGGAAGGTGTCGTGGGTGGAATACGGTGGGTTTAGATGGCGAGAATGGTACACGTTCGAATGATACGCAAAGGGTATACATGGTAGTGGAGAGTGAACAGTGATAATCGCTGTGGAGATGGTGGTGTTTGGAAAGTATAGGGAATGTGATGCAGGGCTGTTGAGATTTGACTTTTGGATATGGTGTTGTCTTCAGCTTCTATTGATTTTACGTTGTTAGGATCTAAGCAGTCGAGTTACTTATTAAAGGTAGTGAATTTTAGGGGGTTTTAGTGAGGAGGAATTAAGATAAATTGGGAAAATAGAGAGTCAAGGGGATATCAAATTAGGCTAGACAGAAATTCTGTTTAGTTAGACCTAAGTGATAGGAAGCAATGAAGTATCGTAGCAACAGACGTAGACACTGGCTTTTTTATTTAAACACCATTGGGAACGCCATACTGCTATTCGTTAATTTATTAAGCCACCAATTTTGAATCAACGGTTGATGGTCATTGATCGTTAATGGAATATCAGGACCTTGGGTATTGCAGATGAGAACCACAAGATATACCACATGAGAAATATCTGAACACCCTTGCGAAAGGGCAAGGCTTACATCCAGAAGCCCCAGACAATATCGATTACAAGAAACCGGTCCTCGAAGTCATAAAAAAACCATCAAGGGGAATAGTAGCTGAAAAAAAACGTCTGACCTTCTGATCATCAGCTGATTCTTATTCTCCTTGCAGCTAATTATTCCACCCTACACTACATTGGCGATCATCAGATGTGACACATTTAATAAGCTAATTAAAAGCTGCAAATCAGCTGGGAAATATTTACCAAAGGGTTGGTGGAAATATAAACAGACGCTGCATCGCCACAGTACGCTCGTAGACAGGTGGAAACGCATCGTCTCGTTCGTTTTTCGATCGATGGCGGCAGCTGACCGCGGAAAAAATCGAACAGGAGCAAAAAAGAAACGCGCACAGTCGGACGGCTGGCCTGACCGATTTATTGCCGCGTCCGCCGGCGCACTTTCCTCCTTTTCGTCGTTTTTCCCACCCCTTCCGGCATCCACCGCGTAATCCGCGACCTTTGTCGCGTCGGAGACGCGATCGCCCACGTGCTTCTGACGGATCGAGCACGTGGACGAGCTTCGAATTCACTGCCATCGCCGATTGCAACTAAGATAAATATTTAAACGAGCAGGGTATAACAATGATGATTTCTTCTTATAATTAATCAAGCGCGCGATGTCCCTCAGAACCTTTTTAGGATACTTACGCTTTCGTATCGGTTCACTTGTCTCTCCCTTATAAAATACTTTATCCTCTTGTGGCTATTGATTCTCATCACTGTTGCCACTTGATCAGGTGATCGATTAAAGATTTAAAACAATCGATTAAACTAGAGGGAATATTGACAGATTTGCGATGTACGCTATGAAGATTTATGCAGGTTTAATTAAACTGATAGAAAAATCGGGACAGGAATTAGAAACTCTGCTAGAAATAGGTAGCGAAGTTTCTCGTGATTTTATTTGGGACAGTGGCATAAGAACCACAGACCGAAAGGAATTCCTGTATTCAGGCGACGGATATGCGATGACTTGACCAGCCGTCTTATCGTTCCTCTGTCATCGATTTGCCAGCTCTCTGAGTCTCTGACTGACCACGAGATATGTCCAATAATCGATGATAATGCGATGACACGCCAGAGAGGTTTGACCTTGACACTGGACCAATTATCGCTCACCGACCCCCTTCGTGTCCCCCTATCCCTTTACTACCCCCGATCGGTGGTCCAATGCTATTGTACATACATACGTGTGCCACGTTAACAGCCACATACATACACGAAACGGTACTATATACTGGGTGGATCGTATAGGGTTGGTATGCAATTTCATGATTATATGGCGACGCAGCCCCGAATGAGCATTCATGTTCTAAATCAATGGCACGCGATCCTTTCGATCTTGAAATAGTTTCACAGAGGCCGCGCCACCACATATCGAGTCGATTTTTCTGTTAACCATTTCGTCGAGCTTAGCGCAACAAATGATACCTAATCTTTTCAAATTCTCATCGTCTATAATGTATCCTCTAAATCTGCCATAGTTATTTAAAAATATAATAATACTTCGTAATACAGTTGTTAGTGGAGAATAATTATTCATCAGAAATCCTCATTTTGATCTACTATTTTGAGCAAAAATTCATATATAGGAAACACATTTGTATGCTAGATACACGACCGTATTCGAGGTACATGTACCTGAGAAAAACGATGAAGGGAAAGCAGGGTTTGATGCAATTTAATTGTACATTCTGTCGACTGGAAATGGGAATAGGATAAGAGGCCCGTGCAAGCAGACGGAAAGTCAATTCATCGTTGTTCATTTCAGCCAATTACACCCCCAGTCTTCATTAGTGGATCGCCACCACCGCCAGCACCGCCACCCGGTATGTGCGTGACCGTGAACGCACATTCTCCGGAACATTGCGGAACACTATCGCTGTCAATGACCGATATTACGGCCCGTACGTCCCGTCGGCCTCTGTGAAACCCCTATGGTAACGTGCCGTGGCCCATTTCGAGGCCCGTGCACCTGTGAAATTGCCAACACGGAGGGATCGCCGTGCATTGTAACTACCGCCGAAACTGGGGCTCCGCCAGGGTGTATCCGACGAAGTGAATCCTCGAGGAAATGGGATAATAATCTTATTTCGTTAGCGCGGCGAGAGAAAAGGGAGAACTGCCCTAGCTGATTCGTTTTATAGGTATGTACATACGTGGAATTCGTTTGCTTCCGAGTTATTCGAGTTTTGGGATTCTGACGATATTTGGTGGAACTGTGCAAGAAATGCAGAAAAATTTCTAACGTAATTTAAATGAGTCGGGCTGGAAAACTACGTTCCCGAGAAGATTGATTGGGTACAGAACTGTTGGAATGCGATTTGGCTGATTAGTTTTATTTTGGCTGATCTATTATCGACTATTTCACTTGCATGTTTAAGCTAGCAAGACCTTCGTGGCGGTATGCTGGAATGTGTAGTTCTTGCAGCTGTTTTAAATGCAAAGAAAAAGTTGATCGAGGATTTGAAGAATTGGGGAATGAAAATCGAGATCATCTGTAATCCAGAAAGCCACATAAACCATCGAATACAATCGGAAGGAAGAAAGAAACGGGACGACACCTGCAATACTAATGAAGAAGCATCCAAAGGGTGATAGAAGACCTAAATAAAAATAGAGAATGCCACTTGGGTGGACAGGAAGGTGGACAGAACCAACAAAAGGATGAAAAAAAATAGAGAAGAAAAGATGGTCATTCAGCTCGGACAGCTTTCCCTATATCGGTGTCAATCCAATCAATGGTTTATTAACCGACGTGCGAACGACGGAGCCAGCCACGAGCGGGGAACGCGATGGAGACAGCGGTCCACGCCGGGGAGGGAAAAAGAGCGTTGGTATCGCGTGGAGGATCGTCGAGAATCGACAGGCGGACGGGGATATGGAGGGCAGCCCTCCCGGAGGGTCGAACCGGCGGCCGGTCCGTTCGCGGTTTGTTTGGACGGAGAACCTTAACACGTGGTCCCGTGGTACACATGCATCGTACGCTCGGGAGGAGGGGTGGGGGGGGGGAGCTGAGGCTGGCTGGAGTGACCGAGGCAGAGACGGAAGATGAGTCGGGATGGGATGGTCAGGGGCGGTTAGAAAAGAATAATACAGGGAGCGTGGGAGAGAGCGGAGTGGCGGACAAGAGGGACAAAGGTGAAGAGGGGGGATGCGCGGGTGGGTGTATTGTTTCTGTATCCCCGCGTCTGAGGGAGGAAAGCGGCAACAACGGTGGGAGAGCAAGAGTGGAGAAAGAAAGGTCGGCGTGTGGAGGGGGACTATCGGTTATTGGAAATCTGTATTTTTGTAGGCCATACCTCTTCCGCGCGAACCATGCACCGGCCCCTCGTCCACTGTGCGGGGTAAATCGCAGCAATGGGTCACCCCCGACCGTCTCCATCCAACGATTCAGAGACACGTGGTTATGGTAGCCGCGTTCAATCTGTGCCCGCTCTCTGTCCGCGAATGCGACCGGCCGGGCCGCGAGCCGGAGGATCGTACCCCGGGCCGATTCCAATCTAACGTACAATGCCACGCGTATTAAGAGTTCCGTTCGGCTGGCCGCGATCGACGCGTCTGCGTCTATGCGAAATTACGGCCCCGCGTCGAGCGCTCACCCCCCCCCCCCCCTCCCCCATCGAAAAGAACGGCTTGCGGCTTTTTGCTCTCGTTTCCTCTTCGCCGATCTTTCGCGCGAGATAACGATTGTTCGGTGGAACCGCTCGCTTCTCGATCTGTGGTGTCGAATCCGAGAATAAGGTTTAAGTGTGAGGTATTCTATGATATTAGACGCGATGAGCAATATGTTAATTTTAGAAGACGACGTGTAGGGGAAGTAGGGGTAAAACCGAGACGTTAAGAATAAAAGCTCATAACTTTGACATTATTAATGTAAAAAAGAAATTGGAATTGGGATTCATTAGAATATACTCTTTATTAAATAATAGTATATATCCATTTTTTTTTTAATACAATAACAAATACAAAAAATTATGATTTAAAATATGGTCCGTTTTTTTACGGTTTTACCCCATGGCCTGGGTAAAACCGGGTATCATACTAAAAATTGGCCCTAGCACCTATAATAACGGAATTCGTCCAATTCTTCAGTCCCCCAACCAGTGCAGCCTTCGTGAGCCCACTTACAACAAGCTGTACTCTGCACCCAACCATCATTCAATTTGGATGAACCATAGTATTCTTGGACATAAATGCAAATGTCTTCACCGTCTTCATCACCACTGTTATCATTATCCTTCCGTATTTTCTTTAATTTTGTGGTTTTCTTTCTCTTTATTTGTAGTCCTTTATTAAGATTTAGTTTAATGTTGATAACTTCCTCTTCTTCGTTTCTTTCTTATACCCATTTTGTCCAAAACCGTGTACCCGGTTTTACCCCGTACGGTTTTGCCCCAGCATACAATTTTGTAAATATTACGAATTATCAACAAACCAAGGCCGAAGTACAAACAAACTGTCTTAGTTATTTCCACTTTAATATGCAACAATTAACATAATTCACACAAAAAAGTACTTACCTGAACACCGTCAAAAATGTTGAAGTTCCTTAATTATCGAAAATTAAATCAGAGCCTTCAAAAACACACAAGACGATATAACCTCACTATGCACGATTGTAAGACGATCGTATTTTGTTGATGAAACAATGCACATCGTGACAATATGTTGCTGCAACGACGCGGGAAAATTTAAGGCCGTTTTAAAAATAATAGCACGTCCCGGTTTTACCCAGGTACCCGTTTTTGTCCTAATTTCCCCTACTTTATTGTTTCAATTCAATCAATTCCAGAAATATGATTCAGGTGAGAGTACCTACATACACAGGAAGACAGCAGATCGTAAAAAGGTTTCTAATAAATCTAAATCTTCAACAGTCAAAACGCAGTTGTAGGATGACCAAATCACGACTGATGGCAGCCACGTTCACTTTACTCGACCTCTGGAGAGGCGACGAGGAAGCTACTCGACCCTTGCACGCCTCTACGAAGCAGACTGAGAACACTCCTTGTCTGGCCTCCATTTTCGACACCCTCGCCCTCATTAAGCCTGGGTGTGGCCCAGTCGAGCAGGGTCTTGCAGGGTCTCAGCGCTGGCGAGCCAGCTCGGGACCCTGGGATCGCTAATTCCCATCCTGGGGTTAAAAATACCCATGCACGCCTCGAGCCCTGGGGGCCATGATGGCGAGGAAAAGGCTCGTGAAACGAGACTCGAAATTTGAGATAGCGCGAGGGACCAGTGAAACCGGTCCTCGGCACGTGGCTCCTTGCATTTGCCACTTGTCATCGCGGGAACAAGTATCGGTTATTCCAGCGATAGACGTAGTATGCACCTAAATAGCAAGCGAACGCTACATACTCCTTTCTTTCTACGCTAGTAATGAGAAAACACACGGCGCAACCGGCACAGACAGCTGGGAATTAACGTGGCGATCGCCTAATATTTGCCCCGGTTCTTCTACTTCGTGTTTCGACCTCTGATTGCCGATACTGTTTGTGCGGAAACGTTTATTCTGCGGTAATTGGTATCCTCCAGGGCGCGTACCAGAGCCCGACGTAGTTGGTGGACGTCGAGTCGCGTTCTCTTTGCTCGATGGGTCAACTGACGTTCCAAACGTTTGAAATGGCGATTCTGAGAAAGGGATGGCGCGGCGACCTTTTGCTGAACGCGTCGTGTGTGCGAATTGTGGATTGGGGGGGTGCACGATGGAATCGCTGATGCCCCATCACCTTAAAAATAGAATCGTTCGTTCTATTAAGTGTACGCTGCGGAATGATTGGTCCGTTGCAGATGGAAGGGATTACACGAGGTAATTCAAGGGTTGGATGATATGAAAGATGGCAGTTGACAAAAAGTCTTTGAGAATACGAAGCTTTATTCGGAAAACTCTATGCTAATTTAGCGTGATGTATGCTAATAGTGTAGAAAGCTTTCATAATATTCTATGAAGCACGTTAAACGCCCGTAGAACGTTGTTCCTCGCGCCTGCAATATGGAAACAAGATCGGAGGGGGCAAACGTTCATACTAACTTTTTTCATTATTCCCGTTCCTATGAGTTCATCCTTGAAGTCATGCTCACAATTTATAAAATATCCTGCATATGGGGACGACAAGAAACTTTTAACTGACAGTTTTATAATCGGGAGATTACATGTTGCCTTTCAAAGAATCAACTGAAACCTATATGCAATTCAAAGGGAACAATTATTTTCAAAAGGATCCGCACAATCTGAATGGCACATAGGTACATTAATGTATTCTTCTGCTCTTAGTTACTAACAAAGACTCGCCTCTAATCACAAACACCCACTCAAATGCTTCTCATGCCATGACATCCAATGGTATTAATTATATAGATTATTTCTACATAACTCTATATGTTAAACTATAAAAGTATAAAATCATAAAAATGTATCCTCCTGAATTGTGTGAAAACCAGTAGAAAATTACCGTTATCCTGCGTTTAACTATCGGTAGAACCGTATGGACAGAAATTAATTCCCAATGGCGGTGGTTAACGATCCCGGGAACGTCGTTCGATCCTCCCGTTCGACCAGTCGCCGAAGAGCGATAAAAGTCGAACGGGCGTCGATAATTCGGGCGAAGCCCGACGTACCCCCGTCCAAATAAATCGCAGCGGCATTATATGGCAGAGCGGGTCCCGATTCCTTTAATCGTCGACCAGACGGAAATACCAAATCAGCTCCGGCGGCGAAGGTAAATATGCCCGTTGCGAATTCCCCGAAAAATCTGCGCACACTTTGACCGTCCTCGGCAGAGGAACGCCGAGTGCACACCCACGCGCTGTTACGCCCGCTCTCGAGGTGTAGTAGGTCCAGGTTATTGCACGGAGCAGCGCCCTTTTCCGCGGTAACTGCGTTGCATCGTCGACCGAACGACACGTTGCTCAAAGAGCTCCAATTTTGCATGGCGTTAATCGCATTATCTCGCCCTGCCCCCCCCCCCTCCCCCCCTCCTCGCCGATCGAAAACTCAAACGCCGTCCCGCCTGGCCGTCGCCTGCGCCACCCGTCGCCGTCGACGTTGCCTCTGCGCTTCGTCAGAAGCTGCACCAGAGCCCCGTGCAAGTGCATCCGCGTGCCCAGTTCGGCAAGTGGATCAGATTGAAATCGGCTGGCATTATCCGACTCCTGTTCCTCCACGAGGGATGAACTGCCCGAGAAATAAAAAATTATGTTTTCGGTAGGAAAGGGTATAAACTTCCTACATGCTGTCCTAAGTGTTAGAATAATTTATTTTAGGTTCCGGGGCTGTCGAAAGAATAGAGGTGAGATCGGAAGTACCTACCTGCCAGTGTGAATGAAAGGAAATACTGAAAATTTTCACCCTCGGTAATTACATCACGATATTACTCAGTGAGTGATGCAAGTTTATTTTAATACTTTTAGAGACAAATTTGCGTGGGCGGGTTAACTTTGAGGGATAATGATGAATGTTGAGTATAATGAGCGATTACAAATGGCATCTTTATTACTAATGGTAGTCGCGTGTTCATAAAGAATTCACGGATCCCGAAACCACTCGGCCGTCGAGTCCTTCTCCCCCCCCCCCCCCCTCCCAGCCGGTTGGCGCACGCGAAAACCAAGGGAAGATTGGCAAAACTTAAACCTCCAAAGAGAGCCGATTTTGGGCTTCCCGCGTGCAGCTTAACCGATGAATGAAATTGTTTCGCCGGTTACAGCCAACAAACTGCTTCGCCCGCCGCGCACAATAGGCTAAATTGGCGTAGCCAACGGAACGGATGGTTTCCCTAAATCAAGGTTAACGAGACGCACTCTCCTGAGGATCAATGAATTTTTTTCCCCCCTTCACCGACCTCCCCCCGAGGCGCCCCCTTCGGTCGCCACCTCGCCCACTCAGGTGGGCGGCCACGTAACCGTGGGGCCGCGCTCAGAAAGTACGACGTGACGGATAATTGCTAATTAGTACCGGGCGTATCGTGATTCGAGGATCGCGGTAATTAGACGTCAGAGTGTAGAAAGTTCCGGGCGCGCGGATCGGACGTTCGCACAAAGCACGGGGGGGGGGGGGGGGTGAGGGGGTTCACCGTTTCGAAACACCGTTGCGCAGCGATCGAGAACGGGCCAAGGTCTGCCCTGGACCAGCACGCGCAAAATTTGAGATTGTCTCGTGTTTCACAGCTGCCGCGCGAAACGGATAAAAGAAACCACAAAGGGTGGCCCTAGGGAAAAAGAAAGAGCTGCGACGAACGGTTCACCTCTGTTACGCCGACCGGCTCGGTTGGCGTTCGCCATCGTTCCAGCACGTTGCAATTCGTCTGGCGCGGTTGCGTCTTAATTCGAACGGTGGCGCTCGCTACCCTCGGAACTTCACCGCGACGGGAGAACAAAGTTTTATTGCGCGATTACACTTTCGTTTGGGGACGCGCCGCTGGGAAATGGTGCTCGATAAATTTACGACGAATTCGCCGATAAAAGAGGAAATAAAAATGGCGGGCAAACGAGAGCGGAGCGGAGGGGCGGAGGGGGTGGGAGGGAGAGGCCGCGTGTGTCCAGTAAATCCGAGCATCGTGAAACGGGCCAGCGGAGTTCGTCGAACGATCGACGACCATTCAAAAGCCACCGTCTGAAAAGTTTTTCCACCAACGGCTCCAGTAAACACCGCCATGGTTTTCTTCAACTTTTCCATCCCTCCTGCCTCTGCTCCTCTTCGGCGGAGTCCCTCACCCCCCCCCCCCCCCCCTCACCCCGTCCTCCTCCCTCCGCCCTCCCCTAAGCCGAACCTCTCTGTCCCTCTGCTCGCCGGGCGACGGTGGTTTCTTTCTCGCCCTCGATGTTGGCACACATAACGAACGAGCATCGGGCAATTCCGCGGGATTTATACGGTCGTTACACGCGGCGCTGACGCTATTTTCGACTGGTGACCAGTCCGGCCACTCGCTGTTGAACAACTTGTTCGACTCGTTGCAAAACAGCCGACTAATAAAGAGGCGTTCGCTGCTAATACGATTGTCGGACGACTGGTCGCACGACAGACGCTGTCTGCGGGAATCCCTGCTGCGATTGGTCGGTTCTCGCATTGCCATTCGACACCGTCTTCCTGGCATCGGCGCGACGGCCGCTCGCGGCGCACGGGAAGCTCGAGGTTATTTCGATAACGTCCTATCGAGACTATTATTTGAACGAAACTCTGCCTGAAACCTCGTTCGCGTTATGAGGATTTCAAACGGAGTTACTGGAAGCAGACTCTTTTTTTTTTAATTTCTTTTTTTCAAGGAACGTGCGCTGCACAAAGTGTTTCGCCGGTGGAATTGTCGCGGGAAAAGGGATTTATTACTTGCAGCTTACGTGATCGAGGTTCAAAGAGCTAGGAAATCACAGGGCTCAGAGAGGAGTTTTATGGAAGATTGGTTTTCCATGAAAATATTCAAGCTCGCCAGAATGTTTACCTATCTTAATATGCGCAGCTCTAAAATTCTACAATGAGAACGCTGGGTAATAGTTTGACTCTAAAGAACGACTGTCCATAACCTGTAGTGGGCGCTTCGCAAGTAGTTCGACCTGGAATTAGTCAGACCGTGCTCGAGGACGTTCTTAACGCCGTAAATATTTTTTTTTCAAATAGCCCCGTATACCTCCTTCTGCGCCCGTTTACACTCGAGTGTCCTTAAAAGTACTTTTCAAACGTACGTTTTTAGTACAAAATGAGGTTTCGCGAAGATTTTTCCGCTGGGATAAAGTTGTTTCTGCCAGTGGTGGTGCACAGTATATAAATAGCTTCTCTCAAGCTGTTTCCATCTAGAATTGCTTTAGCAGTTACAAAGGACACTTAAGCAGCAAAGGATTAAGGTCTATTAAGTTCGAATATTAAGTAATTTGTTATATTTATGTACTCATATTCGTATACTTCTACGATGCTTACAGAGAAAGATAACCTAATCTTCCAACATGCCACACTTCACGTTATTCCCATCTCCCAAATGCTCGCTCAAGAATTTATTTAATAATTTTCCCTTTTTCCTATAAACCTCCACTTCACTTCTTTACCAAAGTACTTTTGATTACCTGTCCAATGAGACTTCGCCCCGCTTCTCTAATCACACCTAACCCACGTAACGCATTTACAAATTTTCTTTAGTAGAATTCAAATACCCTGCACTACCATCTTCCAAATTTGCATTAGGAGCAACATGCTCCTTCTACCAATACGTATCCTATTTAAATTAAATCGCCCCGTGTCCTCCGCCGCGCGCCAGCCATCGAACCCAAGCACGAGCGGCTCGAAGCTCACTCGGATCGAAAAAATTGCACGGACCCCCATTCGCCCGTTTCATTCCCGTGCATTACGCGCACACGCGCCTCCGTTTGGTGCAGCGTCTGGCGCGAAAATCACGAGCGCCAGGGAAGCCGAGCGCGTCCTCCCCGAGTCTCGCCATCCACCCCCATGCGCCCCATAATCAAAAGGGCGCACCTCCAGCTACGAGGGGCTCCGTCCCGATGCAATCCCGGTGCATCCACCGCTGGACGGACCTTAAATATTTCCGTGCGTGCGCCGGTCCGCGGAACGGCGCGACGCGGCGGAAGAAAATAAAAATAAGTAATTGCACGCACCGTATTACGGCGGAGGGCCCTTCGTTGGCGCTGCCGTCCGGCCAAAGGGAAGACAGGGCGAGAAAAAAAGAAGAGACGCTGCGCCGCGAAGGGGTGGCTCTCCGGCAGAGAGGGAGGAGGAACCGGCACAGAGGGAAGAGAAATGTTAAAAGGAAAAAATGAGACGGGAGAAGAAAAACGGTCGGCGCGAGGAGGAGCAGAACGAAAGGGGTGAGGAGGGGGGGGGGGGGAGGTCGGACGCCCGCGGAGCGCTCCGAGGTATTTTTCGAAACGCGACACGGCAACGAAATTGCAGGGAACGAGAACGCGACGAGCCCGCCTCGTTCCCTCCTGATTCTTTCTTCTTTCCTCTTTTTTACTTTTTTGAGTTACGCAATGATCTCCCACCTCCTGCAGAGAAATGTTAAATAAAAGGAAAGAGAGAGAGAGAGAGAGAGAGTGAGAGAGTGAGAGAGAGAGAGAGAGAGAGAGAGAGAGAGAGGAAAGGAAAATCGCGTGCCTCGCGTTGTCTGCCCCCTACCCCTATCATCCCCGTCTGAAGGGTACACAACGATGGCCCATATGAATTTGGAAATGTTTACCATCCATGGAGTGCAAATATTAATAAAACGTAATACCTTCCGAATGCGTGCACCGGTCGTAGGTGAGACAGAGAGGTGGCCCGCGTGCCGCTCCTCATTTTTCCCAGAGGACGGCGAATACCTATGACATTCCCGTCTCGATGACTTTCCGCGATTTCGCTTATTCGGCGGCTGCGGATTTCTTCGAACCTCTTTATTGCTGCAGCTGGATACTCCGTTCCACGTGCTCGTTATTGTAATCGCTCAGTAGTTGATTTTCGGGGAGGCTCTTTTCAAAGGCGGGAGGTAATTAATGAAATTCGTCCTTGCCTTTGGAAATGTGCTAAATGGTTGGACATTCAAGTTTTTGAATGACTGTAAGAAATAAATTTTGTGTACTTGATGTAGTACCGTCAGATTAGGTTGTTGTTTAGGACGAGGTAGACAATTGGGCACGATTAGAACAAGGTGAATGGTAAAAATATATGTAATTGTAAGTAAATGGCAGATGGCTGTAAACTCTTTTAGTATCCATCCAGAAAACGACATCCTTATAAAATCCTTGGTATTGTCACAAAATGGTAGAGTAACTGACTCACCCTGTATAGTAATTAACTCTGTGCACTGTAACCTAAATCGATATCTCAATGAATTTTATACCAAACTTCTAAGGCGTCCATAAATTGTTTGCATTTCAGAAAGAAAATTAATTTACTGTTAGCTGGATTGAATAAATATACCCTACATATTCCCGCAGGAGAACACGAAAAGTTTCACGTTAGAAGATGAATTAACTCTCACCTCAGTTTATAAAACATCGGCACCAAAACGGACTCGGTGATCCTTTTATTACTCACAGCGTTATATGCGCAATATTTTACAATGATTGGTAAAAATTCAAAATTGCAAATATACACAGGGCTGATTTGAAAAATGTCGGCTGGATTTGTTAAGCCATTTTATACCGGATAGCTTCTGTATGACAAAGGAAACACGCTTATGGTGTACAAAAGTCGATATATCGGGAAGCTATCAGGTCATTAAATATCGCGCAATATTTATATTGTGGAATACACACAAGCGCCAATGTTAAACAACCAAATATCTTTGCGGTGTATTCAGTTGACAAGATCAATAATTCTCCATGCAATTGAAAACTAATAATAAAATAAAACAGAGAGTCCGGCTCGGATCGAAACAGCGAGATCGACTTTGGAAATTGAACGACACTGTATGAAACTGAATAGTAGGGATCGGGGGAAAATAAACAGCGCCGTTTGGGAGGAAATTTTTAATGGAAAAATCTTGCACGCTTTATCGGGAAATGGCATACTCTTCATATCGTTCTTGCTCAAAATATGAGGCAAAGTTGCCGATAAATTACAATACATCAAACTACCTCATGGGTAAATAGAATATTGTAAGAGGATAAAAATACATCAATAAAATACGCAGATATTAAGCAAGCTCTGGTAATTGTAAGTAACGTACACAGTTCCTTTTACAGAATTTCAAAACGTTCGAAAGGCCACGTCACACATTGGAAAATTATGAAAAGAAAATGAGGTGTTCAAAATTACTAGAAGATGCTCCGAAACTTTGCCCACTTATATCTAATATTATCTTGTGCGCTATTATACAAGATTATACCAGATGGCATGCCTCTTCTCGAAAACTCTTTCATGGACCTGATATCCCTTCTCATTGCATAAAGGCTTTCAATCGCATTTCAGCGACGCCCCATTATCTTCTCACGAAACGTGACCCCGCGCCCTCTCCAAATAAGGGAATTCCCTTTCCTTGAAGCAGCTTCGATGTCTGGGGCCCAGCCACCCGAGCTGTAATTCCACGGGAGTACGCATAATAATATCGTGGCCTGCTCGAGGTGCAGGTAACATGTGCAGAATAGAGGCCTTTATGGTCCCCCACGAAGCACCTCGAACTCGTTCCCGCCGAGGCACCCCATTGGCTGGCCATGCAGAGCTGTCCTTCGGTCCCACGACATTTAGGGCCGGCGATATCTCCTCGCCAGTTCAGACGGTCCACCGATCTCGGCGGTGGGCCCATCGGGGCTCACGCTTCAGCTCGCGATCGCCGATCGTCCGTCGACGTAACCAAAGTTCGGCCACGTAACTTCACTGCGAAAATGTGCGGGGAACAGTGTGAAGAATTGTGCGCGGTGTAATCGATGTTACTTGAAACCGTTTGTCATTGAAAATTGGGGAACCTTGTGACTTGTGTTTAAATACTTTCGTTGAAAAGCACTTCGTCCGAGAGTCTTTCAGATAATTGGTATAATTTATTGGGAACTTCAAATAGGCATTGAACTTCATTGGCCACTTCAAACAGTAATTAGTCAGTTGGACTGAAAGAAGTATTAGGAGCAAAGCTAATATATTTTGTCCTTATGGAGTTAAAGCATTTGAGAGTTGCGATAGTTTTTTATAGGCTATGTGACCCGTCACAGTATAAAATTGAACAAACTTGGAGATTATTATACGCTTCAAATTATAAATAAGCTTAGGACGATTCGTTTGGACGATTAAAGAAATCCAGTATGGAAGTATGGAACCTAAAATTAAGTAATTTCGTTTAAAAGACCAAGCAGCATTAAGTTGAGACCATTTACTTTTTCGCCGTCATGAAATTCTGGTAAATGGCACTCATTTCGCTCTGTGCGAAAATTCATCGAAATTCCTGGGATCACACGGTTTGGATAAATTAGAATGCATTTTCTACGGTATCTGGAATATTAATGCTGCTGTTCGATCCGTAAACGAATACGTCAATTTGCTATTTTATTCGATAAATATCCACCATCGCCGCGGACGTTGACGAGCATTGTTAGCAGACTCAACTCACGTTACATGATCGTTTATGCAACGCTTTCTAACCTTTATCGACATAGGCGACTTACTCCTCCAATTTACATGCCAAACTCGACAAAATTATTGACAGAACTTCGTTGGTCATCTATCAGCCTCTATCCATCCTCTGCGAGTTTGTTAATTAGACTGCACCACAAATCTGCACAAAATTTAATCGAGTTTAACGAAAATACGTAGTTCAACTGTAAAAAAAAAAAATAACATTGGCAAATGGGCATACGAGGATAGTGACACTCGAGAGAGCAAACTACATCAGACCACATTCATTCACTAAATGAAATAATATCAACATTAATTCTTCAACTATCGCGAATGAAGCCCGCTCGCGCCCTGATTTCCCTTGAAACGGGAAGAAAAATAAGTCGGGTCGAATGTCAACAGCGAAATTGCAAAAAGTAGAAGTCGCGGTATTAATTAATTTTCCAACGGTCGGCAGTGAAATTGAAAAACAAAAGAGACAGGGAGTCAGAAGGGGTAGAAAACGCATGTACGTACGATAAAAATTAATTGTTCGATGGCGATATTAATGGAATATTTTGAACTGCCCGCTCGTTCGATGGGCCGAGCAGAAAAGCGAAAAATCGACCGAAACGCGTCGTCGAATCGAGGTGAACCGGAAACGAAGCAAATCCTGTTATTTAGACGCGGGCGAAACGGCGGACGATGAATCTCGTCGTTACGAGGGAGAAGGAGGAGGGTGTGTGTGTGTGTGTGTGTGTGGAGGGGGAGGTCGCGACACTTTGCAACGACACGAAAAGAAACTTCTGCGCCCGATGTTAACGTCGATACCTTATCGAATCACGGGCGTGCGGTCGAGCATCGAATCAGTCGCGGTTATCGGCCAATGAAATCGTCATGAAGTTCGTTTCGGCAGTCGGCATTTGCGGTGATGCTGCGGGACCAAGGGAAATTTTATTTCGAATCTTTACGAGACCGATTTCGGCGACTGCAGAACGCCCAACGTCATTTCTCCCAAATTCGTTTGTCGACTGCGCTGTGGCCACCTTTTTGCAAATTCAATGATTTTGTGGCCAAGATATATTTTCCGAGCTGTCTAGGGGAATTAATTGGAGCAGAAAATTTAAATTTGAGTAAACCGAGAAGAAAATGATTTGTGAAGGATTGAAGGAAAACTTTTAATTGTTCGACAGCAGTGGGTAGTAAAGTGGAAAAGTAGGGAAAAAATGGCGAAGATACATTTGGCCTTCGACCCGTCGATCGATTTTCATAATTTGTTACACCTACGAAAGTAAGGCATAGACAAGGCACTTATTGTTTTTCTATAACATTTCATCCTCGTCGCATTTGGTAGCTTCATTTCCTAAAATATTGACACGTAATGCAGGCTCAGCCTGTCGGTTCATTTCGAGTGATAAATTGTTCCGCGAAAATGTTTGGTAGTCTGAAGCCTATTCGATTAATTGAGTTTCCCTGCCACGCTTCCTGTGCTGGCTTTTATCATCGAGGAGGGAAAGAAAATTTCGAACGGGCGACTTGAATATTATTTCTCGGGCGCGTAATTAAATGAGGCAGGGGCGCAGCGAATTTTCATTCATATCGAGATTTTGTTAATTAGAATATCTGCTCCGATGTTTGCAGATATTTGCATATGTGTATACGTGGTATTGCAGTCAATGGTCGCCAAATTTTCGTTGCATAATCTATAAAGTCATGAAGTATACATCGAGATAAAGAAAATACTAATTAATCACCCAGGCTGTTAATTTTTGGTCGCCAAAATGATTATCCAATTGTTGGGCAGCAAGCATAGAACAACCATAAGATAGATTTTACGTGTTGCCAGTAAATAAAAGCAAACATAAAAAAATGGAATTTTATTCATTTTTTAGTTCAGTCAACAAGAATTAATATTACAAAAAATACTGTAACTTATGTTAATGGAAATCCAAGGATGATTTTAAGCGACAAAGCTACACTTTATCAACTTATTCGTCTAATTATTCCGTGAAGATTCAATAATTTCTCAAGCACACATAGTGTATTCAAGCGTGAAGAGATTCATAAAAAAAACCATCACAAAATTCGTGAGTGATGTATATCTATAGGTACAGGCTTGAAATAATAGCAAGTGGGTCTGCGGATCGTGCACTTAACAAAACTGATCTCAAAATATGCGACACCTTAACGAGGAATGAAACTCTTCAAGCAAAAGATAGTGTAACTGATTTAGGAGCCCTAAGAAAATTTCGGGAAGTGTTAATTTAAGCACATCTTTTAATCAAACGTAATAATTCACAGGTCTGATAAAGTGAACCAACCATCAAACGCAAACAAAAGGAGTTACTAAAACAAATTCATTTCCTAAACCTAGAAAAGAAGAGCAGTAGAATAAGGGATGTTGGCTTTCCAGAAAACTGCATTTTCCTAAAAACACCATAACGCGATTAACATTTAGAATATAATTCCGCGAAGACTTCTCCACCCTTTCGTCCAAACATTCCCCATAAAAGCAGGTATTATTCCACATTCCCGAATTTTCGTTTCTCTATCCATTTCGAAGAAACCCTCGACGAGGCACCCCGGAAAGTCGGCGGAGTGGCAGATTTTATTCAAGGCAGCGCGGTTTAAAATGCTGCGGCTCGGTAGGCAGGTCCGATGGAAACGATTATAAACTATATCAGCGGCCGTTATTGCGAATAATTCAAATTGCATGGAAAACAGCGACGATTAATTCCGGTGAATTGGAACGGAAGCGCGGCGAGCAGAGCGCAAATGGGCCACTTTTGTTTTCTTTCGGCCGGCTGTTGCGCCACATTGAAACCGAAAACGCTCCGATCACTTTCGATTTCTGATGTACCCGCGTCACGGCGAAATCCACAGAAGAAGCGGCCGCGGTCCGATCGCCTCCGGTGTCGTCCTCATCCCCCGCGATACAGAATTCCCTCCAGCTCCGCCGTTCATTTCCTTTTTGCCCCGTTCCGATCCATAGCGGGTCAGACGTAGAATCCGATTCTTAACGGGTGAAAAGTGACACTCGTTGCACGCGCGGTGCATTCGATCCTCAGGATTCCCCGATGGAAATGAACCCGATGTCGTATCGGGAACTCATCGATTAAATCGAATCATCCAGTGAAAACCGACGAAGGGATACGATTCGAGTCTTGTCGGGTTCTTTGAATAGAAACTCGTCCCGCGTATCGTTCAGTGTTCTGTATTTCTGTTCTGGGGAAGCTTGTGGTGTTAGGAGAAAAGCAAGTTACGAGAATTCTTTGTGAAAATACAAGGCACTGCGTCTTCATGTGCAAATTCGATGTTTCGTGGTTGACAATGTTTTCATCGAAGTGTTTTACGTGCGCAAAAGAGTCTTTGGTATTTCGTGCTTATTTTTTTCAAAATCTATGGTTATTCTTTGAAAAAATCGCGTCCGTTTCTGAGAACGAAAAAGGGAGATTGTGTGGATCCTTTGCCATTTTCAATTTGCACATTTGTCTTACGGAACTTTCGCTTGATTGTACAAAATGGAGTATGAAAATTGCTATCCGAGTCAAAAGTGTTGTTTCTGCTTTCTAAAATATACGAGAAGAATTTTCCGAGCCTCCGTAACCTCGAATGAATTCGAATTAATGCTGTCTGGTGCACAGATTCTTTTTTTAACTTTTTAACTTCCGTCGGCGACAGTAAGAGATCAAATGGAATAATCGCAATAGGGAAAGTTTGAAAGTTCAAAAGAGTGCGAGGTATAAGGAGAAAGTAAAGAGACGAGAGCAGAGCTTGCGCTGGCCGTCGGTTGAAATCTCCGAATTTTTATGGCGGCCACGGCAATCCGCGTCACTCCGAGTTCAAACGCCTTCCATTATCTCAGGACCATCTTGAAATTTCGTTTAAATTTCTACTAATTAATGCAATAAGAACTAGAGAAATAATCGGCCTGCAATAATAAATAGAAATAAGTACACTAAAAGGATGTGAAGAGACTCTGAAAAAAGTGGTAATATTCCTTTTCTCCTACCAAAGAATCCCCACTATTTACAACGAACAGAAATATCCATTACACTCTCTAAAAAACGCATCAATTTTAAACAAACGTTCTAAAATCCTAAAAAAAGAAAAGCTTGAAAGTTCCTTCGATATTTAAAAAAATATTGTTACTGAAATCCACTTGAATACACGAAGAATACAAACGAAGTGAGGAAAAATAAGTGAAGTGCGACAGAACTTTCAATTTTGAAGAAGAAAAACGTGGAAAAGTGCGAGGTGGTTCGTGGAAGTTCACGTAATGGTGGCGACGCCCGACGCGTTCCGTCGGACCTTCGCAGGGCGTAAAAATGGAGCCTCGACGCGTTCGATTCGTCGCGTCGTTTCTCCTTTCTTGCGATTTTTAATCAAAGTAATGAATTATTCATCGCGACAGGAGAAACTGGGGTGAGTTTGCATCGGAGACAATTAATTTTTGCAGCGTAGATACTTAAATGGAGTAGTGGAAATTCACGGATTGTTGCTACCCCGTAATAATTTATGAGATATTATATCATATCGACGATTATGTAATTCGTTAAGCAAATGAATTTAAATCGGGCACGGCTGTTGGCCGAGTTATTCACATTTTTCGATGTGGAACCGATGGAAAATTATTCTCGATTCGCGGAAAGTAAAAGCGGTCTGCTCCAAATTTAAACGTTAACCGTGACCTTAAAAATGAACAAATTTATTCGCGATCAGCGAGCATATTCTTTCGAGTTCAATACACCGGCGATTTTCACTCCGCTGTTTTCCAACAGGTATCTGAATGAAAGTTTAAGCATGCCACGAAGGAAAATCACTGCCAGCGAAATGGTTTTAACGATGTAAAAATTTTCTGGGTACCTTTGCTCTAGAGAAGTTAAATAAATGGATTTATTCACTTTTAGGAGAATAATACATTTGCAAAACTAAATATTTCTATGAAAACTGCGGAGAAATTAACGCCACAGTTCGCAAGCATTTTTACATTCCGTCGGCAAGAACTTTTCACGTTCATTCTTAACGTGACAGCAATGTGTGAAGGATATTTTTAGCAGAAAATAAAAACATACGCGTACATGAGATTATTATGTTGAAACGATTAAATTTCGATAAAAGGGTATCGCAAAATTTAGAAATATCTGCAATCGGACGGAATGTTTCCGTCGGGCGACGCGACCCATACAATTTCACGTAACTTCTTGCATTAAAAATGATTATTTCTGTACAACTTTCATTTGGAATCGTTTCAATTCCTGACAACGAACATTAACGGTTTATTTGCCAAGAAATATTAGCTTCAGAAATTAAGTTATATCGCGACGGGAATCGCTGTACTACTAATCATTGCGATTCAACGTGAAATCTAACAAAATGGCGCGCTCATTCCGTGGGAATATTTTTACATTTCTGTGGTCATTAAGCGCGATATTCTCCCGTGTGTCATAAGGCCTGTATTAATTCACTAACGTGCTCTGAATTTTTCTTTCCGCGCAGCTCATTCGACTCTAAACGCGATTTCTGATCGACATACAAATTACCCTCGCGAAATTCTAACTACATCGCCATTTTAGCCTTCGTTACATTTTCAAACAGGCAAATATTCGAATTTTACACCGGAACTGGAGGCTCTAAATTAATGTATGATATTATAGTCGAAGCTTAAAATGATTTGAAATAACCAAGAATTATGCTACCCCTTTTATTTCGTGTCTTTTTCCCATTTTTCCTTTCCGGTGAATGTAGAATCAGCCTGAAAATTTATGAAAGAAATAAACTTCGGATAATCAAGATTTAAATCGATGTTCTTGAGGAAGCATAAGCTAATCTTTTTAAGCGAAAGGGTATAAAAAGAATATTACAATCGCTATTGGTGAAAAGGGATATACCGTGAAGAAGAAATTTTATAAAACTAGAGTTGATATCTTTACATCATTCGAGCGAGATAAAAGATAAGAATATTGTTCACACTTATTCTCTAAATGACAAATAGCACCCATGTTTATATTTTCTTCGATGTACCTACTCAGTTTTTTTTAAATCGTGTATTTAGAATTGTTTATTTATGTAAACAAACTACCATCCAAAACAAGTCGGTACCAAATATTGACTAATCGTTCTTTATATGATATAAAAAGTAGGTACAGCAGTTCGTTAAAACTGAACGTTTCTGATTTGGAAATTAAATTCAATATATTTTCCTATTTGTTTTCTTAACGAATTTATGAAGATACAGTTCTTGCTTAAAACAACATCGATAAATTCCACCATAAACAATTCAGAAACAAAAACTCTAGGAACTCGTGTGCAGAAATTTTAATATTTTAAAAACTGAAAAGCGAAAGAACGAAGGAATCACCCCGCACTGAGATCTTGCAGCATAAATTAACGAGCAACTTTTCGAAACATTTGATATCTTGCTGAAGAATAAAGCTATTTAACCAAATAATCCTATTTCATTATTTCGCGGCTGTACCGAAATTTCATGCACGAGAAACAATTTCATTAGAATTGTAATTGAAACTCCGACAAGGAACATCATGCATATAGGTACCTAAGTAAATTGTGCGTGAGCATATTTTTTAACCGGACATAATAATTTCATCCAAATGCTTACGAATATTCCTCGCAATGCACCCTAGGGAGTGTAATGGAAACTGAACTTAAAGAATACCTGTAGGTCCAAGGACAGAAGCAGGGTAATTAAAAATCGAAGAATCTACGTACAAAATTAGGGATGGTATTTAAGAGTGCCGTTGGTACCAACTGACAGATTTTTGCTTATTAACCGTCCACCGCTGGCTTCGGTATTGAATTTCATTTATTTTTTATACGGCGTCGGCTGTCAATAGCTTCCTCTTCCAATTTTTCTACCGTTTGATTAATTTGCCGTGGCCGCGTGCACGCACGTGTCACCCCCTATCCGAACCAACGATTCAAAATTCTGAAAAATTTGTTCCAAGCAAGCCGTGAAGAACATCAGCCACTTCTCCGGCAACGTTCTCTGTTGTCAGAAAGAAACAGTGCGGACAAGCTCGCGCCCCTTTGTCTCGCGAATCTTTCACTACCGCCGACATTTTGTTCGAATTCTTAACGAGCTCGCCCGCCGCCCCTTGCTTCCAGTGTTTGCACCAGACTCTTAATAATTTGAGATTCTTTCTTGGAAATTAAAACCTTATCCTTCTTTCTTTTTAGTGCAGATTAGAATAATATATTAATAAATTTGGAGGCTTTTGGGATTAAAAAAAAATCTTTGAAAATGGTTTTTCAAGGCCTATTTACCAAGGGATCGAGTACCATATAACAGTGAATCTAGCAAAATATTTATTCTAATAAAGTGATAAATATCGTATTTATTCTCTGCGAAAAAACAGCTACAAATTTCATTCTTTCCAGTTCTGCTTTCGATTGACAGTTTCCATTACTACGTTTTTCATTCATTCTGTTCATCCCAGAAAAAGAACGTGCAACTGTGAGAATTAAGACGCGTGGTCCCACTATCTGGCATAGAAGAGTACAATCGTTTAAAAGCTGGCTAATATATCTTTAACTGGTGTCTAAAAAAAAACACACATACACCATGGTTTACCGAAGTCTTTGCAGTTTTTAAATTGAATTGAGTTTTAATTTCTACGCAAACTTTTACCAGAAAATTAAGTGGCTATTATCTGCGCTTGCTACTGACTCTCCAATACCCAATTTATTCTTTATTTAACAATGTTTGCTACAGGTATTTCGGCACAGTCCTGGCCTATAACGATACTCAATAATTTCAGCCAGAAAATATGTAGGAACAATTGGTGGATAAAATACTTAGTGGTTAATGGCGACATTCGCCTCACCTACTTCGCTTCCCTTTTCAGCGAAATAAAACGTAACGGAGGCGTTAAAAAAGAAAAAAGTACACACAACCGATGAACACCGACAAGCACTCAAATCTCTCATTTTCGCATAAATATCCTGGCACGAAGCGCGTCGCGTCGTCGATGTACAAACTTAAATTAATCGATATGATACATCGACCGGCCGCCCCGCCGAATAGATACGAATGGCTTGTTTCCGGCAATCGTTCGAAACTGGTAAAAAGCAGCTCCCTATACATTTCCACCCGGCCCTGCCTCTATGGTAATTTATAAATCTAAACAACCGTAAGTAATGCGCGTTACGTATCGTCGGCCTATAACTTCTACTGTACCACCAAAAATTGCGGGCGTACGAATCCGCGCCGGGCAACGATATCGGAATCTGTTGCCCTCGCCTAGCATTCTTTCGCGCGTGTGCGCCGGTAAGTGAAAGTATTTCAATCGAACAGCGGGGTGGGGGCGAATGCCCGAAAAGCAAATGGCGTGAAAAACTGGCACGCGTGGCTTTTTTAAAACGCGTCGATACCGTTGGATTTCCCGCGCCGCTCGATGCCCCCGTCTCCTTATTCCGCTCTCGATTTCTGGAGAACGCAGTTACGTCACCGCAAGATTGCATATTCATGTACGAGCTTGTATGTACATTACCCACATAACGGCGCGAGCGTATGCGCGGACCGTTTGATGGGAAGCGAGAGTGAAATCGGGAATGGATCGATCGCCTGTGCATTGCCGCCTCGAAGAGACGCTAATCGGGGACCGATCGATAATCCATTTCCATATTTCTTTAAAGCTCTGCGAAAGAATACACGCTGCCGAGCGGCGTGCCTGTTTATTTTATAGCTTGGCGCTATAAAATTGGAGATATCGGTCGGCGATCGTCCGGCCATTACGAATTCATCAAGCGAATATTTCGCGACAGAAATTCATCGGAGATTACTTATCAGTGATCGTGAATATTCGATTAATCGGATACGTTTCGTTGAATTGCGACGTGTAATTTCTTGGCGAAGCTAAGGAACGATAATGGGTAATGCGAGCGCGCGGTGGCAATGCTCCTGGCGGAAATGTTAATGAACATATCACCGATAAAGTGTGCGGTGCATTAAGCTGCACTGAATTATTAACCAAATGGCGACTAATATTTCTTCTTTGCAAATAACCGATCGCCACCGAATACGCTGCCGTGCGCGGAGCGTTGGCGTTTAATCGACTCCCTCTGTTTATTTTCGGTTGCAATATGCTGCACGAGCATTCGAAATTATGTAAGTTCGCCTCTGCCCGTTGGTGGCCGCGATAAAAAAGAACAGGAGCACCCACCGGATGCGAGCACTCCCGATCCTCTTAGCTTCTTATTTCTCAGGGGAACGCGCAGGGGTGAAAAGTCCGCGGCGGTAAACACGGTGGATCTGAAAATTCGGAGAAACCTTTGCACACATTTCGTACAATCGACGAATTATTGGCGGGCTCATTCTCGCGGGAAGGAAACGACGGAAATGGACGGTTGATTGGCGAAAGTGAGGGAGCTCGAGTTGCAGAGGGATTATGTAACGCGGTAGAAACGAACGATCGGGGGTGAACTGGAAGCAGTGCCGATGCGGTACCACCGATATCGGAATGCAAAATATTAACGCTCGTATTCCGAGAAGTTTCCCCGCGAACTTTTCCTCGGCAATTCAATTTATCGAATCAATTCCACCTACTGGAGGCTTAATGAAATTTCACGCAGCATCACATAGAGCGCCGGCGCGTTTGCGATTCCCGCCGATTTTCCACGATCGCTATCACCAGCTGTCGGACGCGTTAACCCAGCGAGATCTCGATTGCCAGAAAATTGCCGGGCGATAGCATCGGTTGAAAAATTCTATAGAAGCTTCCCGAGCAGGTGCTCGATCTCATAACCTCCATTCGACCTAAAAAGAACATTTTACGTTTCGTCATTCCGCTTTCACGCTCAGCGTCCAGTTCGCCGCCACCCCGGATCGTCATTCGACTACCCACGATTTTTCAGCCGCAAAGGGAAATTCTATACCGACGTGGAAGGTCCCCGCCGAAATTAATCAGGGAGTCCCGTCAACGGGAGACGCCGGTGGCCAAAGAAGGGTCACCCCCGCGAAGGGGCGGCAAAGCATTCTGGCTGGTTGATCGCATTTCGTCATCATCAAAGTACAATTCGTTGGCCATCAGAGGCAGAGCTCCATCCGCGTGGCAAAGGGGATCCTATCAGGCTCGCGGAAGGAGCCATTTCTCTCCTGATGAACTGTCCGGGGCTACACGAAGACGGGAACGCGGGCCGGGGGCGAGCAAAGGGTTGAAACGAACCGCCGAGAAAGGGTTGGAGAGCGTAGAGGGGCGGAAGGAGTCGGGAAACGGCGGAGACAAAGACGAGGCGGGCGAGAGGAGGCTGGCCAGGCCAGCCGGGGTCTGGGAATTAATTAAAAATTATCCGAAAACAAAATTCGCCGACAAAGGTGGGGAGGGGAGGGGGGGGAGGGGAGGGGGGAGGGGGAGACTGGCGACGACGGTTCTCGGGCGTCGCGGTGATGGCGTCCTCTCCTATTTCTCAACGGTCGCCGCGGTATCGTTGATTGTTATGTAGGGAGGCCTACGCGCCGCGGATTTCTCTGGCGACGATGCTGCGGCGAGTGGCTACCAGCGGCTGCGATACGGCGCGGTATAATATTTCAAAGTGCCTAACCGAAAACGGGCGGGACAATGGAGGGCAGCCATCTTCTACGAGGTTCGCATCAACGCGGAGGCACCCCCGCGCGCTCTCCACCCTATCAGCGAGGCCGTACAACGCGGAGAAACACGAGGACAAGAGGGTTGCCGAGGGTTGGCCTGAGGTTGAGGGATCGTTTAGCATTCGTCGTCGTTTTCGTTTCTCCAGCCGTTGGGGGGGTTGCGCGAACAGAAAGAGAGGCACGGAGAGAGACAGGGAAAAGGGTGGACGATGATGTGTTCCTCGCCCTCGAATTCTTTCTCCCTCTGCCCGCCTCTCATTCCGATCCCTCTCGTTCACTCCCTCCCTCTCTCTCTCTTCTCTCTCTCTCTCTCTCTCTCTCTCTCTCTCTCTCTCTCTCTCTCTCTCTTTCCCCCATGCGCCGTTCACCCTATGGCTGTTTCCCAGTTTCACTCGGAAAAAGCAAGTCTCCGCAAACAAAGGGCTGCTGCGCCAGATAGCCCTGGCCTGGATAAGCGGCCGATCGCGCGATTATAACGGCTAGGGATAATGCTTATTATGCGCCGCAGCGTCGTTCCAGCCCTCCTGGGAGCGAATCCTCCCAGAGAACAACGCCATACACTCTCTCGGGCCGGCCTCCTCAAGGATTAACTTGCCACCGCGATCTCCCTTTAGCCGGGTTTTTTTCCGGCTTCGCAACGCGAACGTTTACCCGTTTCGGTTGTATTTTACACTAATGGCGCGGCTCTCTCTTTTTCGGTTACTAACGAAAGGACCGGGATCCGCGTTGATCCTCAAACCGCATCGCGCGCCGTTCTCCCCAGCTGTGGGGCAGTTTTGGTACCCGTTTCGGGCTCGACGCTGCTCCATGCCGCACAGGGAAAACAATTCTTTGATCTAACCAACGATCCGATCGTAGTTGGAACTTGGAAGCAAATGATGGGTCGGCCGAACTTGGACGTTCAGGCTGCTGGTTCGCGGGCCTCGGTGTGCGAATGCCGCGTTTATTCGTGGCTCTTCCACTTGCCGATCGGCGTACAAACTTCACAGTTCACACCTCCCGCTGCTGAAGTCAGAGGTTAAAGGCGGTTTGCAGAACCACATTCGCACCAAACTTTTTTTTTTTGTTTTTACGAGGGTATTTGCGGGTTTCCCTTTTGTTGCATTCCTTGTACCTATTAGCATTCAGGCCAGGTAGTGTTTAGTTTGACGAAGGAAACTTAGTTCAGTGGTTTGAAGTAATTTATTTAATCACAGTTGATCAAATATTTACTCAATTAATTTTTTCACTTCTGGTTTGAAAAACATTCTACCAATTAAACGACATTAGAGGTCTAGACACGAGTTATAAATTCGGTAATTCTTTCTTGCGACATTCAATCAGAAGCGAGCTTTACTTGCCGAATTACCAGAAGCAGCATTAACCAGCAGTTTTTCACTTACAGGTACGAAGCCCATGAATTAAGTAGTAACAAGATGAAAAAGAAATTCTCCAACAATTTCTGCCTGCACGCACCCAAAGTAGATTAAGCCGCGTATAAACAGAAAAAAAAGAGAGATCCGCAAACTTTTCGCGAGGAATGGCCTTCGATGACTCCCCCTTCAAATCAACTCGCCAACTATACCAAACGTACGATACCTATAACAAAATTATAGTAAATCAGAAAGACGAACATTAGCAAGAAGAGAATAAAAAGTAAACGCACGGAGATGGACAAAGAACTACTTAAGTTATCTTTTGATATTTTCCGTATCGTTAACAAGAGGAACAATCTTTCTTCAACATCCGACTCGTTCGGCCTTCCTTGCCCAGTGTAAAAATTTAAACCCCAATCTCCTTGGGGCCATTTTATTCGCGAAGAGGTCGCGGACCCAATGTGTACGCGGCTTAAGTCTCCCAAGTCGTGCAGGACCGGAGGGCGCATCATAAAAGCGTGGGCGGTTGACGCGTTAATAAAACCGCGGATTGAATTCTTGCCGCGCTTTGTTCCGAATAATTGGACGATAACGAGAAAATTCCGGATCTGGCTTCAAGATCGACAACCCGTTTCGTAAACAGGCGTCCGCGGCTATTTCTCCTCGAGGAATCGAATCTACGCGAGAACAAAGAGCCGATGTTCGTGACAACCATGGCTCACGTGGCCAACCGATCGTATGATTACAACCGGCACGGATAATGTGTATTATGCGCCGATGCGGCGCAAACGGTTCCCGTACTTCCGCCAATGAATACCCCTCCCCCCGAGAACAATACGTAGCCTCCTCGAGTACCGACCGATTATTGTGCTCCCTTTCCTTCCATTTTTTTGCTCGATTGTCGCAGCTATCGTTTCGCCCCCGTCACCTTCGGACACGTTTGCAAGACGATCGATTGACCAGGGCAGCGAATACGACCGTCAGCGAATCGTATTTCTGTTTATCCAAGTTCCATTCACCCGTTAAACACGACGGAACACAGATTTTACGAACTCTGTATTTATAGCTGGAAGAGTTTGTGCCGTTTCTGGGGCTCATGGTACTCGAATCTGCGTGCTACTCGGAGATCGTGTAATGCTTCCGATTGGACGTTTCGCTTATTTTAAAGTTACTAAATATAGTGTTCTGCATTCTTACTTAACCCTAAAGTGGGCGCGTCGCGATTTGGTAAACATGGGGCGCGTCGTTATAAAAATATATTAAAAAAAATATTCTGTAGCAAATAAATGTAAATTTCTTTTTAATTTATGACTTTGTCTTTAATTAAGAAGTCTGAAATATAATAAAAGAAAATTGATGGATAATAAGGATAAAATATGGATAATCAGCATACATTTATTTCAATTTTGGTTCTATTTTTGCTTTTGGTCTTTTTTGGGTTTTGTTTTTTGTCTTCTTTCTTCGGTTAAAATAATCAACTAGAGTGAGAATGATTATTGAAAATTGAGTAACAACTAAAATATTTAACAGCAATGAGTGTGTGAGTCTGTGACACCGCTGCGCGTCCACTCTAGGGTTACTGTTTGTATATTGTATCGAGAATTAATATGGCGACAAATATATAGGTACAAGATCACTAATTTCAGTCAGCCTTTGTCACCAAAATTGATGTCATCCTTACTCGATTCCATTGTTTTTACGTTTTTGAATTTGTTAAGCATTCATTGATATTCATCGCTCTAACGAACTACTTAATCAAACTCCGTCGATTATGTGACCCCGAGAAATTAAGATTCCCATACCACTGATGGCCAACTTTGATCGTTGCTCCTAAATTGCCTTAGACCGTTCACGATCCACTGTTACGTGCGGATTCGATGCCGTATGATTGGAGAACTCTGGTTACGAACAATGGCTCGGATTAACTCTCAACATTGTTACATACATGTGACACGTGTTCGACACAGGGGCTTCGATCGATCGGAAACTTTTTTTTGGATCTTTTGGAGTCAGGCGTCCTGTGTCCTCAAATTCCGTGGCACATTGACCGAATTAAAAAACAATGCAGTGGTGGAAAAAAGCCAAGAGAAACGGCTACAACGTTTACCATTCAATTCATCGCTCCTACTGGCCGTGAACGGATCGATTCTAAAACGCGTAGAAACAGAAGAAAATAACGGATGTGAAATTTATAGAAAAATTAATTGCGAAGCGATCACTCACCATAAAGAAAAATATCGAGGAACATTTGAAACGGTAGGACTACCTGCCTCGTAAGGCGCCTCGGTTTATTTCAAACTTTTGTGTATTTTGAATAAAATTTGCGGGGATGGTCGGGCAGCCGGTAATAACTATTATTAAAACATTAATTGGCGGAAGAATGGAAGGCGCGAGAATTAGTATCGATTCCTTTCAGAGATCATCCCTTTCGTTCCCCCTGCATTTTCCCCTCCATCGGCGCGAATATGTTCGACGAATAATTTCCTTTCGCGAACGATTGCCATTTTCGAATTAGCTTGAGCTGGCCGCAGCCTCCGGCATTTATTCGATACGTACGATCCGGAGTATCGTAGTTACAAGTAACAATCCGATTTCATTGGTTCCCCGGTGCACGCGTACGCGTTAACGCGTGTCCATCAACGGTGCAAAAAATTCAATCGCGATAGTTCGATACGTATGGTGTATACAAGGGTTCTGCAAACATTGATCCCTAATTAGTGGAATTTCCTTTCAGTAATTGAGTTACAACAAATAAAGGAATTGCTTGACAAAGGCTGGTGATTTTATGACCACTGTTTCACCGGGTCATTATTTTCTTAAAATAATTAATAGTAGTGACGCTAAGAATCAAGAGAAAATATAATCGTAGATATAAATTAGAAATAAACTACGTGTGTTCTCCCCAAAAATTTTTATCTAAATTTATCCCATGTGAAAGGATGCAGTCACAAAACACGTATTTCTCTGTAAAGGAATGAGCTGCGTTTTTGGAAAGATTATATTTGAAAGTAAAAGCATACGCGCGCACTTGATTGACAAATCCTGTTATATTTTTCTATCGCTATAAAATACCTACAAGAAACAGGTTGGGAATCCAGTTTAACAAAACGCAACTACTTAAATATTTCAAAATTTTACCTACTTCATTTCGATTGGTAAGCTGGGAAAAGTAGTTTCCTCAAGTGAGCGCGTATCTCGTGCACCTTTGAAAGCAATTCCCTAAAAACTGAAAGCTCGTGTAAAAAAAATTCCGTCCCGCAATTTCGATTCATTTCCCTCGCTGAATATTACTACCTTCTCGTCTACTGCGTCTATTTCTTTGTGCAATTAATTTGCCAGCTACTAATAACGCAACAAAGAAAAGGGGCAAACGGTTAAAGGGAGGTCTTTTTTACCCCGTTGCTACGAATTTTTTAAAGTCTTAATGGCGGGTAAATGAATCAGCGGATGCGGTATTTGTTACGGTGTCAGCAGTGGCTGTTGCATTTTAATGAATTAAAAATTTATACCGTCCTGATACCCGAACTCCGCATGCCTGATAAGAAGAACTCGGCGGTGAGGTGAATAAGGTGAACGTTACGCACGCCCGTGAATTATTTCGTAAAAGCTACACGCTTCCGAACGAATCCAGCCAAAAAATCGCCAACAATTTCACCAACTACCCTTAACCCGTCCGCTCCGCGAAATAAACATTTCCTGCCAGGGCGCGCGTTTTTTGTTCGTCTCCGTAGAGACTCGATGAAACTTTCATAGAGTTTCTCCAATTACGCGGGGCAGTTCGCAAGCAAAAATTTTTCGAACTTGCGCGCAATTAATATTTCCGCCCCATCGTAACGAGCTCCCAAGTTAATCCCTCGACCCATCCGTTTCGACCATTACCAAACAGCCGAGCCAATTCTCCAAAGAAAAATCTGCCTCGGCTCAATCGATCGATACTCTGCATTTCTCACAATTTATTAACACTCTTCCTTCACTAAAGGTGTCCTTTGAAGCCGCACGAAATTATAAATAAATGGATAAATATTCACCAATGTTTTGTGAATGTGTCGTTTAGGTAGCTAGTGATAAATCCTGTACGTAGTCAGACCGATTCAGTGGGCACGGCCTACTGTGTAATGACCCCTGGCAGCCATATTGGGATTGAAAATACTGACGACGAATTGTATGGAACTGAATTATTGTATCGACTTGGCCAAATTGCAGCGGAATACTTTCACAGGAACCAGGCGATCCGGCCACGTGCGTCGAATCGCGTGCCAAAGTTCCAAACACAAGGTTCGATAAAATCGATCGGTGGTAGCCCCCGTAGCCATGGACAACGAGGCCAAATTCATACGGCCTGGTACACGTGCGACGATATTAATGTACCGGCCGGGCCGGGCCGATCAATGGCCTAATGAAGATGTATCTAGTCCCTGGCAATTTCTACTAGATCCACGAAATCCTAGCCGGGGACCTTGAATTCGCGAGTTCGCAGCTGGTCGATTGGTCAATGGATTGCACTAGCCATAACTCCGACAGGATAAACGCGACACCCAAGCTCCGGGATCGTGTATTAATCTACCGATAAAATATGGCTTGAACGCTCTTTTTTCCAATTTTTTTCTTTGCTCTTTTTCCCCCCGTTTTTTTTTTTTCTTTTTTTTTGCTCGCTCGAATTTCGCCGCGAATTTATGAAGTTCGATTGAAACGTGAAAACCGAGAAGTTACGCGAAAGTGGCGCACCTGTAACTGCGTGGGAAAAAATCTAAAAATGGTTATCGTATTCATTGGGGTAGAAGGGACAGATTTTTATCGCGCGAAAGTGTTCCTCGATACGTTTTAAATAACGTGAAACGGTAGATTTTGCTAATGAGTGAGGAGATGATTATGCTTTAAGGTTTGTTCGAAAAATTGTACTGAGAAAATAATTTTGCTTTGGAAGCCAAGAAGTGGGGGGAATGTTTAGTTGTTATTACGAATATGGAGAATTGAGTAAAATTGAAGTATCTACTTATTCTGATTATTTGGGAAGATTTTCTGATGAGAATACGGTGAGGTCATTTATGTAGGACTTCGCCTTTGGGAAAGTTTTCATTTTTTACTGCTGCTAACGCTAACAGTTTCGTAGTTTTTGAAAATAATAAAGTCTATGAATTTTGTTTTCTATATTATCTAGAAAAGGGTAACGAAAACTGTCGGTTCAGCAATGGCGGCGATCCGACGGCACGAGTTAAATTCTTCCTTACATACGATATTAAATTTATTCACCATATTTATATAAAATGCTTTAGAAAACTAGGGATTAATATGAAATATCATTAATTCTAGTTCTGGTTGTCAAAATCTCCCGGTTATTTCAGCTCTGGATATAAGTAAAATGAAAATCTGAATTGGAAACAAATTGAGATGAACTAAATCCGAATTCTTTTAAAAATACTTTGAGAAAAATATAAATGAATAACTAAAAGACTCGATCAGCGCAGAATATTCAAAGAACACAATTTTCAGTTTGGAAAAGAATTAAACATACAGACATTGAAAAACATACTACAAAAAGGACGAATAAAACACAAATTAATTCTCAATAATTTTCTACAACCTCATTCATAGAAAAACAATTTTTTTAAACATGTCTCGACGCTCCTCAAGAATTCCTCAGCAATATAAATTTTCTTCGTTCCATCGTTCCATAAACTCGCTAATCGTTAGAATTAATATTTAGTATTATATAATGATTACCATTCGCAGAATTTACGTTGCATTTTCATATCTGTGCAGGGATTATTTACAGCGCACAAAGCACGAGTACATTATTTATCCTCTTACGATGCAAATACCCCATTCGCCAATAGATATCGATCATAAGCATCGTAACAACCGCGCCGGCGATGATATTTCGCAAAGAATCGAACGGGAAAATCCAGAATCCATCGATTCCCCTCGCTCCACGTCTAAATGAGACCGTAACAAGCGCGTAATGACGGTCTAACGTTAAGGGAAATAATCAACGCGACCTCGAACCACCGAAATTGTTTAGAAGCTAATAGGATCGTCCACGTACGAGCTACGAGTGCATCCGAATCTCATAAAATGGCGGGAGAACGGTCTCGTTGGGTGTGTTAACACGGCGAGACCTTTAACTCCTCTAATGCCAGCGAAATAAAAAATAATAACTGATTTAAAGATCATCCGGGTGGCGTATCGAGCGCGAGGGGCGTGAACAGGGCGGGAGGGCGATGGGGGGGGTGAGTATAATTTAGCCTCGACAAGCCGTTGTTATCAATAACATTTTTGCAGAGCCGTAATATCCCGGGAAAGTAATTAGAGTAAATTCAGGGGCTGCCGGGCGACCCTTCCAGCCGCACAAAATGGCGGCGGGAACCGCCCTTGCGAAAGAAATTAGGCCTCCTTCCGCTGGGCAGTAAAATTTACATGGAAAAAAAAGGAAGGAACGCCCAGCGGCTTTCGGGAAAACGAGAAGCTTCGACAATGCCCGCTCTCCTTTTTTATGGGGTAAATCGAAGGGACTCGCCCCCGTTACGCGCTACAGGGCATGAGAGGGGAAGGGCAGGAGGGGCGGGGGCGGGGGAGGTGGAGAATACCTGTAATTTATGTGTAGGAAATGGAAAAAATATGGTAAAAGGTCACGTTCGGTGGTGGACTTTAAAAACGATTAGAATCTTAATATCCGTCGTAAACTACGGACCGGGCATTATCATGCGCGAATGTATTTGTCGTACTGTGCCAATACAGTTTCGAAATCTTGCCAATAGCGGATTTACCTATACCAGTTTTCTCAGCCGCCCAGCGCGCAGGTAAACGCGTAATTAGACGAGGCATAACGCGTGTCTCGTTGATTTTTTCAAAGACCGTATTAATCCGAAAGTTTGTTCGGCCCATTCGTTGACTAAAATAAATAATTGACCAGCGTGTCTTGATTACATTCGTGCGCCACAGGTAGACGCATCGTTTACCGTTCCGTTTTAAAGCGTCCCATTTATCAGAATTGTTATTCGGTTTATCCTGATTAATAAATTATTGGAATATTATGTTCATCAGTAAATAATTCATAGGGAGGAATTATTTATAATATATCATCGCTAACTGTTGGCCCGCGAACTGGCTAAGCGAGGTAATCGGCTGGCAAGAAATTTTCTTTCGAAAAGAATAGAAAAAAAGGAAGAGGAAAGAAATTAACGTTAATTGTGTTAACACGTCGACCGCCCAGCCATTTCTCGTAATTGAAGTTAACACAAACAGAGGCGGAATTTGAATACTTCTTGTTATTCCTCGGCAAGAGGAAATTTGAAATTTTAATACCTTAACTACCCCTCGTGTAAACATCGCCGTTGAAGCGTGTTATACAGGCCGTTTTAAAACGCCACGATGGAGACATCGACTGTTTTTTCGTGCCGCTGACGCTTCGATCGAACATATCTTTTTTTTCAGGAGAAAAAAGTTCCACGGAAACTTTTCGAAATATTTCTCGATCGCCATGGGAAATTTTTATCGCGATCGATTTCGGGAAAGATTTTGTGTAGTTAACATTTTTTAGTTTCAACAGGAATTGCCTTTGTGGTTTAAAGTTTGCGCATTCATTTTCTACATTGTTCAGAAGCTTGTATGCATGTACAATATTAGAGAAACTGCGCTACTTTTCGCTCGTTATTTTTCCAATCTTGCAAGGATCATGCGAAATCAAAATCCTTTCGAGCACATAGGTGAATTGAAAAAAAGTACCAAAGTACAACGATGAAGATACAAATAATTTTCCATGCCTGTTCTTAAACAATGCAAACTTTTCTCGATATTAGGAGACCTTAAACAGGTATTAACAAACTTGAACTCTCATTCCCTGTATTATTCATGGTTACACTATATCGACAAAAAATACATCACAGTACAGTCGCCTTCAGAAAGGGGCGAAATAATCAGAGCACTCACTTACTCTTCTCATTTACAGAAACCCGAGGGAGCGAAAGGGAGAAAACAAATGGAGAGCCAAGAAGGACGAAGAAAGGACCCGATTCCTTCCACGCGGCGAGGATTGAAAATTGGAAAATTCAGGTGGATTCCACATGATTCTTGGAGAAATAAATTCTCACCTCTCTGGAGGAACGAACCGAGATCCTCCCTGAAGCAGAAGACGACGAAAGAAGGAGAGGGACCAGAGAGGGATTCGAGGCGATATTGTCTTTTTCGTTTCAGCCTCGTAAATATTCCCTTGAAGCGGGCATATTAACAAGCGGCGGGTACGTTCTTGGCAAGGAGACGCTGCTACTGACAGGGCATTCATATTAGCGAACGACCATACGCTCTTTCTCTTCCTCTCTCCTCTCCCGTTTCCACGGTGGAAAACGGCGCGCGCGAACCCTCTCCGTCCCCGAGCCCAGCTCGAGTGGAAGCTGCTGATTGGTAATCGTTAATTACTCCGGCAACTTCCTCCGGAGGAACTCCTATTTCGACAGTTTTTAAAATATCGGCACTTTCGGCCACGGGCTCGGGGGCTAACAGGGGTCCAAGGGAGCGAAAGTGGAAGCCCCAGAGAGAGGATCCGTGAACAAGAACGTATTGATCGAGTTATAGTCTTCGGGGCTCGAGGACCTCTATCTGCGAGGACGGTGGCAGCCAATGAGAGATCCCGAGGGTGAATTTAGAGCAAGGATGGCGACCGAAGGTTCTCATCGAGCCGAGACCTTGGTAACGAACGTCTGTTACTGGGCTACCTTGGTTGTGTTTTAAAAATTCACACCCCAACCAGTGACCTGTTGGATGACGCCGCCATTCACGACGAAAGTGGCACGTTAATCGAGTTGCTGGAAATTTGAAGGTGGATCGATTGAATTTATTAGATTTTAATCACTATTTTTAATAGCATTTTGTTGGAAAATTAGAAACTGATGTTTGGGGAGAGACAGTCAGAAATCTGCAATGTGAATTTGCAGAAAAAAGATGCAGAAGCGAATGAAGTTTAATATCTACACAGGTGCTTTAATTGCATTTAAATGGTATACACTTTTGCAGCAATTAAAATGTTGGGCTAAATTCTGGACGCCACTGGATTTTGGTAACTATGGTACTGAACTAACAATAAGTAGGTTACTTTGTAGAATTCCAATATTTCGGTCAGTTCAGACTCTCCTCGACTCCACCGTTACTTTATTGGGAATTAGAAGTTATTACTAAAAGGAGGCCAATAAAAATTCTAAAGGGTAGATTTAAAGCGAGCATGGTGACGAACCGTTTTTAGCAAAACGAGCTATTCGTAATGCATATTTAATACCCAGGTTTAAGTAAAATACGCTATCACTGCTTAATATTTTGAGCTGAATCCTGGGCGACTGTATTTTTCTGCAAAAAAGGAAGTAATGAAGTAGCTAGAATCACCATATTTTAATCAGTCGACTCACCCACGTACACGAATATCTCTTTATGGAGGACTAAGAAGCTGAAACTGGAAGGGAGCCAATGAGAGATCTGGAGGGTGAATTGAGCGCAAAGTATGGCGGCCGAAGGTTCTCATCAAAGTGATTCACTCGCGTTTGATTTCGATTTGTTTGGTTTGTATTGTTAATATCTAAACCGCTATGGTTAATATTGCATGAATTTATTTTCCTTCTTTCTTCGAATTCAGTACCCTCACCAACAAATTCTACTCCATCGCAATAGCCGCAGTGGAAAATTAGTAATGAGCTTCAAGAATAAGCCCCAAAGAAGTCCCATGACAGAATTCAAAGAAGAGATTATGTTTCGCCAATTTCTACTCCCAGTAGCAAAAGTATTCTGCAGATTTTTTTATCGATTATCTTCTTCTCCTAAAAAGGTACTCCATTCCTCCTAAATACAGAAGCATTCGATTCGTCAACACCTGGAAGCTCCAACGTTCTCGATCAATTGACCCCCTTGAATTCCAGCGCCCATCGCCCCATTGCAGCCGAGCAACGAAGGAACGAGCGCCGAACAAAGCGGGCCAGCGGACCAATGAACCCAGGAGCTGAAGAAGGAAGGAAAACAGCAAACGCCGCGGGCGAAGAAAACTCGGGGAGAAACTCGGGAGAATGAAGCGATACGTTTCCCATCGATTAACCGATCCACTCCGAACGGCCCGCCGTTCATCGAAGCAAGCGGAATCGCCGATAATAGCCCGGCGTAAGGACCGTCGAGGAGGAGCGCCGACAAAAAATCGGCCGCGGAAAGGAGGACGAGGGAGAAGAAGGCAGGGGTGGCGATAATTTCAACCATTCGCCGGGCGGCCCGAAGAAGCGATACGTTCTCCATTATGACTTTCGCGCCATAAATCACGGTGGACCATCGTCCCGATAGAATTCCCCCGTAATTCGTGAATTATTCGTGAAGAGGAGCGCGGTCACGGGCGACGCGTAGGTATATGCCACCCCCCCTCCCCCATCCCGCAAGATCCAGCCCCGCGGGGGTGAGGTGAGCCGGAGGAGCAGGCTGCAGGACATTAAGGGTAACAAATGAGGCTGCCCGGTCCTCCCGTAGGACTCTCTTCCGACTGAGGTGGCGGGAATGAAAATAAGTGTACCTAGCTCCTAGGTACACCAGCTTTTTTTCTTCATTTCCTCTCTGCAACGTGACCCTCTCTTTCGCTCTGCTTCTTCGGGGGCCGACTTCCCTTTCCAGCTTCCGTCGTCGCATTATTCCCGTGCTACGCGACCTCCACCCCCAACCCCCCGTCCTCGTCTGGCCCGGTTGACTCGGTTTTTTAAGCGAGCCACGCTTACCCAGCCAGCTCGACAGGAGATTTAGCGCGCAGGGTAGTGGAGCGTGCACGGGACGCGAAGAACTTTCAGCAAGAGCGTCCCCCCGTGCGCCGGACCATGGCGGACCCTGCCGCGCGGTATATTGGTACCGGCGCCGTGGAAACGCGGAAATATTTAGCGGTTAGTCGGGATTAAGGAATGCTTTAATTACGAAATACTGCCGCCTTCGGTCCATTAAGCGGAAATGTAATTCTAGCGCGCGCCCGCTTAATCGCTCTAGCGGCGAGCCTTTAAGCCGAGTCTTGGTTAATCGCGACTACCTACGCTGACGAATCCACCCTGCTCGCGAGATAGTCGACGTTACGTGGAAATGATCGCGAAGTAGTTGATGGGTTTCGGGAGAGATCGGGACGAAGGAAGGGAAGGGACGTAAGTTTGTATGTCGCGTGTATGGGGGTAGATTTTTTTTTCGATATTTTTTAGATTCTTCTACTTTAAGGGGGCCAGGGATTTTTGTCATGGATGGCTGAGGAACAACGCGATTATTGGCGTGTTGTGATGTATTTGGGATTCAGACTGTGGCAGAGAAATACAGGTTTTTCGAAGGAAATCTAGAGTTTAGGGGATGTTGATTCGAAAAAATATTAAAAGTAATTTTCTTACAACGATTGGAACGCTACTTGTGCGAGATCCATAGCATTACGAATGTGGAAGTTATTGATTGTTTCCCGGTGTATTGAAATTTTTAATTTTACTGTTATTTCGTCTTTTTATAATTTCGCGAATACAGTTTCGGCATTTTTTGTATAATTTTACTATCAATGTGTATATTTATCGCTGGAAAAATGTATTTCTCTTGACAGGCTGATCTATTTTGTGCGGAACTACTTGTAAGTGGAATGTGCCGGTCGGAGTCAGACCAGCGTTGGTTTACTTTTATGAGCACAAAATGCCAACCGCGAGTTTCAAACCACCCTTTGCAGGTGGTTACATTTCTGATACAACGTTCTCAATGTTGTTTATGTAGAAAGGAAAACATTACTTTCTTATTTACGCTAATGTTTCTTAATATTACACTAACCTTAATATTGTAATTGTGCCTTTCGATATATTGTAATTCTATGATACTTTTTTAGAATGTAGACGTGCCTATCATTGATTTAAGCATTTTCAATGTACTTGATTTAACTTAATATGTAAACTTTGAATTGTACGCGGTTGTCACTCTTGTATTTAAAAACGAAACTGAAGAATGTACTTATTTTCCTATAAAACGACTGATCTACGAGAAAATGAATATGAGTTATTCAGAACTGTCAAATATAAGTACACCTATGAGTCTTTGAAAATAAAACCGTTGATGCTTTATAAAGAGCATTAATACAGAAGGAACACAATTTATTTTCAACATTTTTTCCGATACACCACTATCATTCTCAATCATTGATATGCTGATTACTCCCACCCGCTCCAAAGTACATAAAATAAACTTCCGCCCAAACGACGCCATACAACATTAAAAAAGATAGATCCCTTTTAAAAATCAAATCAAAATGACATACCACCGTTCCCGTAACATACTAATTTCCCTAAAATACACAAATCTGCTACCTAAACAAACTCAAAATCCAATCACAGAGCCTCAGTTGGAAATGTCCTATCTCCGGCAACGACCATCAACAAACTAAAAAAAAAAAAAATCCACCCCGGTGCCCAGCCCATGCTCCTTCGAAACAGCAATTTTTACAGAATGCAAACACGCCCGGAGACTCTTCACGCCGTTCACCAACTACCACAAATATATAGATTCGCCTATTTTCCAAATGGACATCAGGCCAAAGGCTGCAGCGATCGCGCATAAGCGGGAAGACCGTGCACACGTGGTCAGAAAATATTTCCCCGATTATTACCAGGGATTAAGAAGTCCGCTAACCGGGAAATACTGTGGAGGAGCTTTTCCATTATTATGCGGAAACGGGGCTCTCCCCGGCGGACGCGCGTGGCTGGCTTTTGTTGATTGGACGAAACGTGCCCGGCGCGGCGCAGCGCGGCGAGCGTGTACAAGCGTAAAAGGAGGAAAACGAGCGAGCGGGGGCGGCCGGCCGCGTGTGTATGTCCGGGCCGATGCGATTGATGCAACAACCGAACACTATCGAGAGGAATGAATTTGTGTCGGCGGTCCTGCGAAAGAATGCCACAGGTTGACGCCGGGAAAATCGGTCTCGCGGTCGCCACGGCCAATCGAGGGGCCTCGAACAACGGATTTCCAAGCGATTTATACGGGCTCCGGGGCAATCGTAGGGACTCGTTATTCAATTACACGATTATGATAATTTGTCTTTTCACCGGGCCACTCGAATCGCTGGTGCAAAATTGCACGTTACACCGACCCCGTGTCCGGGGGTTATTAATTTCTGTCGTTGTTACCGCGAATTTGTAAAGAGATCGGAGGCTTGTCGATTAAATGCAAGAAATATGTTTGCGATTATTTTACAGCGTTTACGAAGGCCCCTGAATTTCTTTGACATTGAGCCGCGATGACGTTAATTGTTCCGATTTTATTCTGTGCTCTTGAGTACCTGCTGCGTAAGATTTAAGTGATTTTTTGGCAAACCAGTAGAATGCGTGACTGAAGTGATTTGTTTTATCTTTCGTTCAGGAAGGATGCGGTACGTCGGCATTTCCTCGATTCAATTTGGGAATATCGAAATATCTATATTATTTATGAAATTCAGCAGGTTCAAATTGTTCAGCGTCCTGTATTAGCTAGTGTACTCCCTCCAATCGTTAATTTCACATGAATAAGCTAAACTTCCTCTGTACCTCCATAAAAAGGGACGATTGACGTATTTAATAAAGTAGGTACTTGTGTCACTAGGAATGTAACAGGAAATATCTATGGGATGTGAAAGAACAACACCAGGAATTACAAAAAATCCCTTTCCCTCTACGCAAATTGCTAAACCATCTAACCACTTGTCAAGGCGTTATCCCTCGTGCGCGTCGATTCCGAAGCAATCAAAATTCAATATAAACCGCAACGTTCACCAAGGAAACAGCGGCGCGCTATTAATCAATTCCCAAAATAAATTGGTACAAGCGTAAACACGCGGGCGTGCCGCGGATCCGTGAATAATCCGATGGCGCGACAAATAAAACGTGTCAGGCCGATCGCCGCGGAATTTAAATTGCTCTCATTACCCTCTATTATGTCAGCGAATTTTATCCCCGCGATCGGAATCATCGCTTAATTGACCGTGGCAACGGGCCGATCCGCGACGATGTTCGAACTGGAGCAGGCGAAGACAACGGGAAACCAGAGCGACGCGGACGGGGGTCGGGCGAGCGATCGAAAATTCGAAACAAAAAATAGCGTGGCTTTAACAGCGGCGGAGGGGAGGGGCAGAGGGACGAGCAAGAGGTTTGTATGATCAATCGAATAAACTCGATGAATCGAGCGCGCGTAATACCGCCGCGCCACAGAAAAAATAAACTGTGGCCGATTGCTCAGCTCAGTCGACGCGTCTCGCGTGATACGAATTCCGCCCACACACGCGCCGAATCCACCCTCCTGCCCCCTCCGTCCTCCGTCTCCTCCGTTCGCCCGTCTCCCCTCGCCCCTCTCTGCCTACCGATCACCCTCGGCAACCCCTCGCAACTCTCACCCTCCCCCCCGTCCCTACTCTTGCAAAACAAATTCGCGGCCATTTTTCTGTTCCGTGGCCCGCATATATATCCCGCGCTCCTACGCCGCGGAGGCGCGTGTTCCACGCCGCGAAAAAGGCGCCGGGAGGCAGCGGTCGGTCGGTCTGCCTTTCTGCACGCCGGTCTGAGCGGGTGGGCCGGGTGGTTGCACGGGTGCGGGAGGGTGGCGTGGGTTCGTTGGATGTAGCACGCCCGGCTCCAGGCTTCGTGGGTAATTTTTTTTCCTCGAGTTTAGCAAGGGAAATGACCTACGATATATTTCTAAGGGGTTTTTGCTGGCTGGTAAGCGGGTGAGACGCCGTTATCCACCCACCGGGCGGGGGAGAGGCCGCCCGTTCCCTACGGGGGTTACCGGACAATTTGCATTTCTCAGCCATTAATCTAACCTCCGTCCAGCAGTTTTTTCCCTTTTTGCGGACAGCGCCACTGCTCTTACATACGGGCCGGCCGGGCCCGGTGTCCTTGTCCTGTTCCTCGGGGAGCCGAGCGAACGGATGGTCCGCTAGGCATGGGCCAAGGATGCTTGCCGTCCGAGCACTTGAAAGAGCACCGCTGGAGATTGAGACCTGGCTGGTGCAGTCGCAGGAATTCCCTCGCTCCGTCTTTAACCGTTTCTGACCATGGCTCTGGATAGAGTAGACTTTATATCTCGTTTCAGCTGGTTCTGTGCGAGATCTCTGTTAACTTTGGAATTAATGGTGTTTGCAATATGTGCTAGTAATCCCAGGTGTATCTCCATGTAATATTGATAGAATCAATTTAAACAGTGTTCCAACACACTGATCAACTGACAATTGACGGTGCCAAGTACACGTGGATTACGAATACAAGGGGAACGACAGGAGTACACCCTTGGGAAGCTGGTTACCCGAGCCAACTTCCGTTCCAACACTTCCAACGGTCTCGGAAAGAATTGCCAGTTGACCGTCAAGGTTCTCCTAGAATATGAGAAAACTACCGGGACAAAGCATCTGAGCGACATAATATCCGCGTCGGGCAGCGCCCCGACATAATTGAAGTTCAATTTCAATATGCCAGCGTCCACGAAAATATTCAGTCTTTGTGTGGGCCGGCTTAAATGGAATTCCAGATTTTAATAGTTGCTATCGCGGCGGGAAGAGCGAACGCGAGCGGATGAAATTTCCTATCTGCGATATGAGGCAGCGGAAAAGAGAGGAGACAGGAAGCAAAAGGAGAGTAGCCGACCAGGGAGAGGAAACGAGAGGGAAGAAGCGCTCGGCCAATGGTGATGGCGACGGTAACGCAGTAAGCGTTATGGTGGATGGGAGACAGGCGAGTCTGCGGGCGTTCAGATATCATTTTTTAACGGTTTTACTTGGCGAGCACGTAGCTGGTATAAATGAGCTCACTATCTCGGGGCCGACTACTTCGACCGCCGCGACTTTTCCTACCGATCTGCTGGCCCCATCGCACGCACACAGACACAGGGCGCGGCTAAAGTGTGTCGGCCGTTCAGGCGAACACAAAGAAAGAGGAGGCTTTAGTTACAAAGCTGCCGATTATCGCGAACCTCGGAAAACGTGGCCCCGTTCAAGTAGAGTACCTACCACCATCGATCGATACAGCCAACCGGTTAATTATATGGAAAGAAATTACATTAAACGAAAAGCATTTATCGCGCACAGAGTTATAATATCGATTTTGCATTAACGATTAAACTCACAATCTGTTATTTGGACCAGGCCGAAAGCAGCCTATAAAGCCAGCGGACTGTATGAAAGTAAGTACCTAAGCGATTTTCTGCCGGCGAAGGGAAGACACGTCACTGTTTATGGTATCGCTTCGATCCTTCAGGTGGAGGATAGAAAACGGTCGCCAGGGAGAAGATGAGGCCTCGTCGAGTTCCCTGAGGACGAAAAAATTCAGCTCCGTCCCGTCCATGCGCTCGAAACAAGCCGGGACCGTTTGGGAAGAATGGCCGGCGCTGATTTTCCTCCCCTAATTGCGAAGGGTAGCTCTGAACGTAATTCAGGCTGCAACGCGGATTCATAATGGACGCCCACGGACGGGGATGCGAACGACGAACGGAAAATATGCCAGTGATACATGCCCTCCAGCCCTGATTACCGAGGAAACCTGACACTCCACTGACTCGCGAAGAGCAACGAAAATTCGCGAACAACTGTCTGGTACCGAGCGATCTGACTGCTTATGCATCGCGGAGCGCGTGACGATTTTGAGGAGATGATCGTGTCGCCTGACTTTTCGAGGATTTTTCGAGCATACACGCGCGCACAACCAATACGTACAGGTCTCCTCGGGGCAGCGAGGGGAAAACGGGAAATGAGATGAGCTCCGCGTCGGGGCAGGCCAGAGATGACCAGTAATTTGTTAAGGGATTGACGTCTCGGAAATTGGATATTAAACAAAGCCCTCTTCTCCCCATCCTCCTTTTCCTACAGATGCTGCTGATCCATCCGTGCCCGAGCAAATTTCAGCACAGCTTTGGAGTATTTTGATTTTCGCTGATGTAAAAGAGATTGGCGAACCATTTAAGACTTTGCATATCGCGTTCCGAGCTCCGCGTTTCGTTGGTACTTTTTTAATTAATTTAAGGGAACTGATGTTCCTGCCCTCGGCCTTGCGTGTACTCAACTGGTACCATTTTGTCACCAACGGCTAAGGAGGAGAGAAGAAAAGACAGTGTTCGTGGAGAGCGTTACAGGGAAATGCAAAGTTCCTTGGAAGAACAGAGTGTGGTATAATCGATGCGGACAGGGTTGAGGGGTGGGGGGGAGGGGACGATTTATTGCTAAAACGTAACTAACACGGGCTCGCCGTGCCCGGCAGTGATTAGCGACGCTATTGGTTAATCTGTCGGCGATTATGTCGAATTCATCGGCGCAACGTGCAGAATTCGCTCGACTTCCGATTTAATTATTGCTATTTACCATTTCGAATTCGCGATGAGCCATTACTGGCGATCGAATTGGTAATATTTCAACAGCGCCGCGAGAACGTGAAGATTCGCGGCCGCGTTCGTTCATACCCCGGGCAGAATCGCTTCCCCAGGATCCCCGGGATCTCATTCATCATCACCGAAGGAAATCCACGCGCCTTCCACAGCGACGTCTCCGTTTCCCCGAAAAATAGAAATGGAAGAGCGCAGGACAGCATGGCCCAATCGACGCGGCCGGGCGCCCGACGTCCCGGCCGCGTAATTATCGCTCCGTTCCCAAATTAATCTCAAGACTCAACCGCCGCGCTCCGCTCCGTCCGCCCCGCGACTCGCCGGAAATTAAACAGGCGCCGGAACAACAGGGCGCGCAATAATTCCAAAGGAGAATATGTAAAACGATTAAAAACACGGGTGACCCGCGTAAAATGCAACACACGAGCAGAAAAACCTTTCGCTACCCTTGTCCTTTTTCCTGTAGAAAGGGATGGGGGGGGGGGGTCACCCCGTCGGTTCACCAAAATGGCGGGGTCGGACGGTACGCACGGCCGACCCTTTCGTTCCCTCCGCCTTCGTCGTCGACCGTTGTCACACGGACACGGAGGCTAATTTATTCATTCGTTCCTTTCTACCACGCCGGGCCAACACGTACCGTACTTTCGGGCCACCCTTTGTAAAAAGGTTGGCTGGGGCGGGATGCTTACGGCGCATAGCAACGTGCTCCGTATTTACGTTGCTCGATTTCCCGCCTCGTCCCGTAACTTTTTCATTCCGTTTGCCCGTGCCGCTCAACCCCCTCGTCGCTTCGCCACGTACAGCGGTTGTCTCGTTCCGCGTGGCGCCCCTGGAACGTCTCCTCTCCCGCCTCCCCCTCCCCTCCCCCTCCCTCCCCCCCCCCACCCCCCACCCTCCGACCCTTTACGCCGCGCTTTTTGTAAGGAGACTAATTTTTCTACGCTCGAAGCACGGACGACGGGGCCCACGTCCGGTGACCACCGGCCACTTATTAGCCCCGCACCAAGTTCCGGCTCGTCGGGCGAAATACCGGCGCAACCCCCGGTGCACGTGGCCGCTGCCAGCGGAACCCCGTCGCATTGGCCCGACCCCGTGATGGACAGTGGCAGTGTGCTCGATCACCGCATGTCAATACGCGCACGCGTTCTCCAGGAATCCGAACACGTGCGTGCCCGGCGATCGCTCGATCCGCCGTCTTACAATTAGCTCTGCGCCAAGACGCTGGATCGTCCACGCTGAAGACGTTAGAATTAGTGTTGCCGCGTGTATTCGAGTAAACTAATGGAACGAATGTTTGGACGACGAGCAGTCTTTAGCGGGTTTTTGATATTTTTATTTCGACTGTTGATGGTGGTCGATAAGGATTTTATAGCTTCGTTGCCTTTAGAATAGGAATTAAGTTTGAGGGCGAAATTTCGGAGTGGATCGAAGCGGATAAATATTCAAGCTCCGTTCCTCCTTTTTCCTTTACCGTGTTTCAGTGGGTATGATATAAAATATGAAACTATCCCCCTCCTCCCCCCCCCCTCCTCCCCCCCCCCCTCCCCCTCCCCCACCCTTCCCCGAGTGTAGGCAGTGATTTTATAAAATCCGGTTCGGATTCTGGTAGATTGCGTTCATTCAACCGCGCCAGTCAGGAAATTCGATTGAAAATAACAGAGTTAACAAGGAACGCGATTAGAGAAAGCAGCGGCGTCGCGGCTGTGCGAGGGTGGTGTAAAAAACTATTAGAATCGCCTGGTAACGGCTACGGGCGCGGAGCGATGGCTCTCCAGTTGCGCCCGGAACTCGATCGGCGGAAGAGAAATGGAATTTCATTGAGCGTCTCGGTACGTATCAATCGCGTTTAAAAGCAACCGTAAGGGAAACACCTGGAAAGCCGACGGTAATCGTCTCTGCGTTACGACTCTCGTTTACAACAAAGAAAAATATTTTCCCACCATTCCCGCCGTTCGCCCCTGTCCACAGTTACCAGCAAGACGGAGCCCGCTCTATCTCCGTCCCTCTCTGCGCGCCTCCCTTTCGCAGAAGTAATAGAGTCGTCAATTGCAGAGCGGCAAAAAGAAGAGCCGGGCGAAGGCAGAGGCCCACCCTCCCCCTCCCTCCCCACCCACCCGCCCTGCCACGCCACCCCCGTGCCCCTCTGTCTCACCGAAAAAAACTCCCACCCGGCGGAAATCGACCCCGCGTCTCGACGCGGAGGCTCCTCTCATCGTTTATCGTGCCGTTTGAGGGTTCTTCCCTCTTTATTCTGCCGTGCCTGCGCACCCTCTGTCCTCCTCCAACGGAGACGATCCCTTCTCCGGGGCCGTGTCGTCCTTCAGGAGGCAGCGAACCTGAACGGAGAACGCGCTGACCAGGCGGGGAGCGGGGACGAGGAGGGTTGGAACAGCGAGGAAGGGCGAAAGGCACGGGTGGAAGAAGCGAGAAAGTGTGGGAACGCCGGTTGGCGGGTGGGGGTCGGGGGGGTGGGGGTTGGTTGGCGAGAGAGAAAGAGACAAGTTTCGAGGGTCGGCCGCGTAGAGGGAGCCAGACTCTGAAAAAAAATTGGCGGGGAATGATGGCGCCGTCGCCGTCGACGAGGCAGAAGCACGATGGCAAAGGGGGTGGCGGCGCGGCAGGGTGACCGCCGGGGTGGTTATCCGTCCTACCCTGTTCTTCTTTCCTCCAATACGTGCGCGTACGTGCCGTACGTACGATAGACGAGGTCCTTGAAATGCCCAGCTGGGGGGCCACGCACACGTGCCGAGGTGGCGGCGTCCGCGCGCGCGAGGGCGGTGCTTTTGCGCGAAGTTTTCAACGAATAAGGCGCCGTGACGCCGACGCGTTGCCACGCCTACGCCACCTTTCCGAGCACGCAACGGCGGGCCGGAATTTTCCCTCTTTCTCGCGTAATCAATGAGAGACGTAGCCTGGGCCAGCGTCCGCCGACCGTTCAGCCCGTCCACGACGACGCCTAACGCCGCACCCCCGTCGCCTGCTAACACCGACGCTGTCGCCGACACGGCAGACGCGCCGCCTGCCGCGCCGGTATTATGCTAGGTTACGTATCACCAGAATATAGCGGCAGGGAAAACCGACTCGATCCTGCTACGACCGAATTCGGAGGAAACCACCACTGCTCGCTAGGGGAGACAACCCTAATTCGTCCTCCCCCTAGCCACCTTCCCTCTCGCTCGCCTCCCCTCCTCCCCTCCTCCCCCGTCAACCCTTCTCTTAAGCCTCCCTCGGTGTCCCTCGCTCTTGCCTCTGTCATCGTCCGTCTTTGATCCTCTTCCAGGGTGATTGTCTTTTGATCTCTGTTTTTCACCCCCTTTTTATACACGCGTTTCCTTCCTTTCCGTCTCCACACCCCACCGGCTCCCTTCCCTCCCCGCCATCTATTCCCCCTCCTCCCAAGCGTTTATCATTGTTAATATATCTCTGTTACGTTTATCAGCGCGCACATCTTGCTCCTCTACTTCGTCTATCTGCTACTCCACCCCGCCTTCTTTCGCTCACCTTCACCCTTCGCATCTCGCGTTCCCTCGTTCTCTCCCCGGACACGCTTCGCGTCCTGCTCGCTCCAACTCACCCTCGGCCTCTCCGCTGCAACCCTCTTCGTCCTTCCTTCCCCGTGCCTCTTTCCATACCCTCTCGCCCCTTCTCTCCCTCGCCGTGTACTTCGTCTCTTTCCCACATTCTTCCCTCCCGCCTCCGCGCACCTATCTCTTCTACTTTTCTCACCCTCCTACCTTTTCAGCCTCTCTACGTGCACGCCGTTCGGTCGATCCCACCCTCGTCCACCTCCGCCTTTCGCCCCAGCTCACGCTTGAACGTGACGGAGGGAAAAATGACGCCCGACCCTCCGCGGGGGGCAAAGCTCGCGAGATGTTTCGATGTGTCACGATGGAATTCTTTTTCCAACCCCTCCACCCCACCCCCCGTCACTCCACCGCGTAACAGCGCCGGCTGACCGTTTGCGTAGATTCACGCACGCACACAGCACGGGAAGGGGTGAAGCTGGGGGTCGGGGCTGAAGTGGGAACGACGTGCGAGGGATGAGCGATGCGAGGCGCTCCGTTTTGTCCATTGATACATCGAGAACTCGCCGCTTCTAGGTCACGGAGCACGCGGGACGTATCGATACGCGGGGGACGGGAAGCGCGCGTCGCCCCGCGAAACTTCTTTCCCGCGCCGCGACGCTCCGGATCCCGGTGTCCCTGAATCACTCCGCACCGGTCGGACGTTCTTTTTCCGCCGCCATTAAATGCGCGCATTTGGCCGGCGCATAACGAATAGGGGAATTGCAATTTTTAATTTGGCGAACGCGCACGGACGGAGTGGCGGGGGAGGGGCGGGGGGGGGGGAGGGGTGTGGGGGTGGTTAATACGCGGGGCTGCTTTACATAACAGAACCGTTACGACTGTTCGCGTTGCCGCAACTTTTTCGTATGCGCGCCACGTCCCCCTGCACCTCATCCAGCCACCACTCCCCGTGCGCTACGTTCTTGCACGTTCCATGGAAATGAAAAACATTCCCATGCAAAAGTCAAAGCTGAAGAACGCCCGCCGTGAACACGCCCGGGAGCTTCCCCGCAGAATGTGTCCCGGCAGTTTGCAGTTTGCTCAAACATGTATGCGGAAAGTGGCGGCCGGCGGGCGAGGGCGGAGGAGGGGAGGACGGGACCGTCGGTACGTGAGGACTTTCGAAATGGGACGAGCAAGTTTCACTTTGCTCTGGGGCCATGACGGGTACGTCAAAGCTTCGAGGGCTCGCCCGCTGCACTCGATTCTTATGAATGAACACGACTCTTTCGGGCTGGGCGGCTCGAAGCATATTGCTGGGGGAATGTGATGGCAGTGTGATGAAGCCGATTTCGGTTGACGAGCCAACGTGGAAGACTTTTGAGACATTGAGAACCAAAACTAACCCGCATGGATGAAAAATTAATCTTCCCAATTTTATATGATCAGTACAGCCTGTTGGAATATATTAATCCTACTAAACTAATTTTCTAAAAAAATGTGGGTTAGTCAGATTTTCTTCTCAGTCCTTCAATTGTGTTGCTTCGGCGCGGTAGACTGTTAATAGTAGAGGAAATTTTTAATCACGTTCACGGTTAAAGGACGTCGCAGGAAGCACCCCCAGCGATCCGTATGAACGATGGCTTTGTCAAACTTTGGACGTTAGGAAAGCGTGACAATATTTTCGTAGAAAATTACTGCGGGTCGTGGTGCGGCACACGTCCACAGGCCGTGCACCGAGTAATCGAACGGCGGCAAATGTTTGTATAGACTTAAGCACATGGAAAACAAGTTTAGCGGAGGCGGCAGGCGAGGCCAGTGAACGTAACAAAAATTATGGCACCCGTACAGCCTGAATGGTATTGCAAAGCCGCAGCCTTTTAAACCGCGCGCAACAAACCACAGAACTGACAAAGGTTTGGGTTAGGTTTCACACTTTTAAGTCTGAAACTGGATACCACTCTTCCTTTCGGCACATCTACCACACGCTTCGCGTCCCGTTCCTTCGCTGCTCTTCGTCCAACAATTCCCTCTGGGTATCTCTATATTTTAGAGTTAGCTAATTCTCTGCTTTTTTAGCCGCCGAAATTCCTAAAATTCCGGGGGGAATTAACGTGTGCGCACCCGAGGAACGAGAGAGCGAGAGGACAGGAGCCTGGACGTGCGCGAGCGACAGAAACGGGGAGATGACATTCCCGTGCAAGAGGGCAGGAGATGGAGCATGTAAGTTCCGCTTTGTCAATGGGCAGGGATACACCGTCGAGTGCTCGGATGTTGTAAGCCGCAGAGCGGACCCCGTACATCAGATAATTGTAGACCAAATGACGTTTATATCAGCCTAACTAACGATCGTGATCGCTAGCATTGCAACAGCACTGAACACGTGGCTTCCAGAAACCCTGGGAAGCTGCACGATTTTCATTCGTGTTTTTTTCCGTGGCGCTTGGAAATGCAAAACTCAGACTAGTAGGTACTTGTAACAAAAACACGCGAAACCATGGAATTGGATATGGATATTTTTTGTTACACGAACCACTGGGTACCAAATTTTTCAAGTGCAGCATCGACAACAAATGGCTGACGCATACCTAAAAGTGTAGGAATAACGTTGCGCAATTCCTATACATTCTGGTCTCACTCAGGTGATGGAGACCCCACGATGTTCAGGTCCTAATCCTCTGCGCTACTGGCCAGCCGCCTTAACAATGTCGCCAAAGTCGACCCTCCGTGTCTCTTGTCTCCCACAAAAAAGTGCATCGCCAATTTTGAAGGTGGACCGTCCCGTGCGAGAATACTCTGTCCTCTATTTTCCACCTACTGCTTCCCAAGATATCATGGGCCCTTGAACAGCACCGCTAATTCCATTTCACCTCGCATTCCCACACGCGTGCTGATTCGCTCCAGAAAACCACACTTTGACTCGGAATCGGCCATTGCCGGCGTCCAAATAATTTCGAGCTGCTGAAACACGGTCGACAAAAGGAAGCCGAGCAGGAGGATCGGCGGGGGTGGGAGGCAGGTGTATATGAATGCCTTTCACGCGAGCCCGTGGGGTGCATTGATTTAATCTTAAATTTCGATTTCAGGCACACATTTCGGATGATTAAAACGCGTCGATACTGGCAACCGCTGGCTTTTTCCCAGCGCGGCGTGCAGCTCGGTCGGATATTTTCATCCGCTGGCCAAATTCTCGGCGGCCGGGGCCCTCGCGGCGCCGGCGTTTCCGATGAATCTAGGAAACGATCCTAAATAGGCGGTACCTGGACTGTATTTGTCACACGCACAAAGGAGTCGTAGACATATCTGCCGGAACCTCCGCCGCCAATCAATATTTTCGTAGGATTCAACGGGTGTCCTGTTTACACGAATGTCAGTTTACCGTGCGTTCGCTTCAGGATGTATGAGTTTGCCGAATTAGCGGTGCTGTTTAATCAGGCGCGAGGATTGTGTCCTTCCAATGGCCGTGCCCCGGTGTTTGAAATATCGAGGGCCAATGGCGTCTAGTCGCCTCCGTTCGATCGGCATTGCCACCGAGACACGGGATTTTTCAATAATTTCAGAAAACTGCCCGATCAAGCTTCTGACTCGCGATGGACACCGGTGGGCTTTCTCTCTGTTTGCTCTGACCGACAAAAAAAGAAGTATACCCGTGTACGTGTACACGTATACGTATAGAAGGTTCGCGGCCACGCGCGACACCCAATCTAAAAAGTGCAATTCTGTGTCGCCACGCGACTACATCGAGGGAATCGATTAGTGACGAGTCGATGCGGCGCGCGAAACAGAGCAAACAGTCGTGTCCCGCGATCCAGCGAATTCCGCCGTCCAGATGCGAATGATTTATTTAAGATTTGCTCCGGAGATGGGTACCTAATTAGTATAATGAGATCGAGGGGTGTGTAATAGAATGTTGCACAGAGTAAAATGTTTTCTATGTATCTTCGCTGAAATTAGTTACCCAAGTAGGGAGTCGGTAAATTGGCACACAGTGGCGGCTGGAATAAAATTTGGGGGCATTGTTTTTATATCTTGAGTTTCAGTTTCGAAATGTGATAGAGGTGAAAAGAATTACATCGCGCATAGCCCCGTCAAATGGGACACCCTGCGCGAAAATTATTTTACTATTGGAGCTTCGTTCTTAAACTGATGTCTACGGGCACTCGAACCTTCTTGTTTCAATCTGATTTCTGAGACACAGATAAGAAACGGGGTGTACATATTCGGAAATACGGGGTGAAAGTTAAACGCAACTACCCCTTATCCGGCCACCAAGCGAACATAAAATTGGAAGCCGTAAGCGTTGTTCCGTTCCAAGGTTCCCTGCAGCGCATTAGGGCGCGTTCGCAAAATAACGGACGCGTAGGCGTAACGATCCCTATTCATAATTAAGCCGGCGAAAACAAAAATGGTACAGTTCCCTCGGTGGCGAGGATTTCGCGAAACGCGGAGGATCCCGCTCCCGACGAATGAGAAGTGAGAACATTAAGGTCCCGCGGTATTCCTACGGGTACCAAAAAGAACCATTCGCGGGCTCGTACCCCCCCCCCCCCCCTCTCCCCCATTCAACCTGAAAAGCCGGGTGCCCACGAGGTGGCGGCCCGTGGAAAGAGAGAGAGAGAAAGAGAGTGGTGGGAAAGAGGGGGAGAGACGATTTTACGTCCTAACATTTTACGTTTTACCCACGCGTCGTTTCATCCTAAGAGATGATTTTCCGTGCGGCTTTATGGGGCATGCAGCGAGATGGCTGAGTGCCCATTTCGCAGGGACGAGCTCATTGGAATCGCGCCATCCTGCGTACCCGAGGCTTAGAGTACAGCGTCGCTTCTGTTGACGGCGGAAGGTCGCAAAAAGAGAGTGGAATCTCGCTGACGGATCCTTAATGAACCGATTGAGAATATTCCCGGTCCAGCTGGGTTTTGAATGGCCCACGTACGCGGGGAAGAAATTTTTCGAGGAGATCAGCTGAAATTATATTGCTGGGAATATAGGTAAGCAGGAGTACGATAGAAGCTCTATTATTCGAAGCTTTGTCACACGAATGCTTTAGCAGCTCTGTGTCTTATAAAATGTCCCTTTCCTTATGCCCGTACCGATCGTTTCAATCGATTGCAATTATCTGTATTACTTCGTTTGCGACATCTGACCTCGTTCCTCGAGCGACACTGGACACGAGTCCGACTTTGATAACGAAAGCGACAGCGCGAGTGTCTCGTCAATCGATAAAGTTTGCAGTATCCATCGACGGAGCAGCGAGGGAAAAAAGCAGCGAGCAAAGAAAAGGTGGGGGGGGAACGTGAATATTTTCTCGCCGAGCGTATCGCGAGCAAAAGTAATAGGGCAAGGGCGCCCATTTCCTGCAGTCGATGCGCTTCCTTCCTCTATTTCGCGCCCCGTTCGCCCTTATTTTTCTTTCTTTTTTTTTAACGTCGTCGAGCCGGAGAGAGCCCGGCTGCGTGTCGATGGCCTGATGGAAGCAGCCGGCGGGGGTAGCTGTTCCAGCGATCGCGAGCGATGCTAATGCACTGGCCGCGGCGCATAATCATAAAATGCGGGCGAAGCGAAATTTGATGATGATGGCTCTCGGCGGCTGACTCTACGGTTTCCGGTAACCCCATGAAAAAAAAAACCGCCGCCCGGCCCGCGGAAATTCGGAAGAGGGGGACGGCGTCCAGGCGATTTTATAATCGACGTGCGGTTTGTCGTCAATGGGGGCGCGTTTAATAGGGCGGCCAGCTCTCAGGAAAAAGCCCCCCCCCTCCCCCACCCCCCTCCCCACCCCTCCACATCCGCGACCGATGTACCCCGACCGTCCTTGTTTCCGCCGACACCCGATATTTTTGCGGAGTTACGTCGACTCGGCCGAGGAACTAACCGCGGCCGGCTACGATCCGGCAATTAAACGTTCAAATTCTAATAAATTGGCCGCCGCGATAAATCACCCCGATCACCGCGGATCCATTCGGCCGGATTCCAGCCCTAAGAGAGAGGCGTCCTTACCGACCGCTTTCCACCAGGGAAGAGAACTGGCTTACCGGGCTCTATGGGGTGGCTACAACGAATTCACGGCGATTTCGTAAGGGTCGCCACCATCGGGCGATTTAATTCATGTGCACCCCGAAGGAGAAATTGGCGGAAGCGTCAGATTCGAGGGGAAGAAAAAATAGGAAGAATTGAGTTTTTTCCGGGGTTGGAAAGATGCAGTTTTACAAGCAAAATTTGGGGTGCATTGAATTTTGTGGTATAGGAGTTTTAATTAGAGAGCCACTTAAGTTGGGATTCTTTCGGAGCAAGTGTACTGTTTTTGGTTGATATGTGTGGTATGATAAGCATTCGTTTAGTCATTAAAAGCAGCCGGTACCTGCCCTGTGCTTTAACTCATTAATTGGAGAGAGCGAATAATATGTTCGCCGTTTATTTACGGAGGTATTATGAGTATGGAACGCGATTGTCAGTGAATCAGTCGCAAATAGTTTGCAGCTGCAAATTATTCAAAAGAGAAATAGCAGCTGGTTATAGAAACAGACTCGCAGCAATGAAATGGGCGGGCAAACACGACGTTTGTACGATTAGCGGGATTCGTTGCGATGGAAACAATGGGAACTGAAGAAAGTGTTCTGAAACAGAAGTCCCACATTTGTAACAATGGAAGCAATTTCTCGAATAAGCGTACAATGACGTGTAACGTAGATATTCTCCTCTAAATGGAAATACACCAGGGAAACTAATCTACAAGAACTGTGTATTTAAGTAGAAGAACTACGTGTTTTATCAGACACGAATAGATAGAGAAGAAACCTGTCTTTCTACATAAACTTTTCTATTCACCCTGCGAAACATCAGAGTACCGATCCCTCGAGAAACAGAAGTGAAATAGAAGAAGGACTAAGACTCGCTTAACTAATAGGGTAAATCCGGGAGACGCGGTCGAGCTAATATAAAATGGCTAATAAAATTAATATAGATATTACTTATTTTATCAGAACAAACCTATATGTTCAAAATTTTATTCTGATTCAGAAAAAGTGGTCGATATTTGCTTTAATACAATATTTACTGTAAATCGGGTTGAAAACTGAAGTCATGACATCTGACCACCTCCCCCAAGGTTTTCGTCGTTGACAGAGACCACTCACATAGGGTAAAGGCACCAGTAGTTGACCATGTATCAGTAGTTGACTACTGTTCAGAAAAACATGAAAAATATGGTTTTATAGAAGTAACAATCTTTTGAACAAGTGCAGTTGGAGAATCGTCACTTCTAAAAACCTTATTTTTCATGTTTTTCTGAAAAGGAGTCAACTACTGATACATGGTCAACTACTGGTGCCGTTACCCAAATTATTCATGGAAAATTTACAAAGGATAAAGCAAAATTATTTATGAGTGAATACAACTAACTACAGATTCATTGATATTTAATTTATTTACGCTAAACAAGTAAAGAAGATATCAAAGAAAAAGTGAACTAACCACTGGCGATTAGTAAAGCAAATGAATACAAAAGTGAATAAATAAACTAAACAAACAAAAATAATAATAAAAAAAATAAACAAAAATAATAAAAAAATCATAACTCGACCATCGCACCTTTCTGTAGCGAGAGATGGTCTTCACGTTAGCTTTGAGAGGAAGAGTTAATATGGCCAAATATTTTGGCTGCATTGTCCCCCAATATCTCTACTATCTTATTATCCCAAACATTTAACGAAAATAAACTTAGAAGTATATTTTAAATACGATTCTGTACACCGTTGTTTGACAAAGGAGGTGAAATGTAACCTCAATTTACCTTTTATAGCCTGTAAATCCAGAAAAGCACAGAAGGAAGCGAAATGACGCTATTCATTCAACTGTTGGGCTTCTAGAGAAGTAATTGGTCTGCACTTTAACGAATTTGTACGTATGAAGTCTGAAATATAGCGACTCGACCAACTCTCCGGGCCGACCGCGTCTCCCGGATTTACCCTAACTACCCGACAACACGAAACCTGCGTGTTCCTCTAAATCGGGACACTCTCCCAAGGTGCCAACTGTCCGTCATCTGAAGGATAAAGAAAAAAACTGCCACAGCCAGAAGGGACTTTCTCCGCGAGCCATCCCCAACAGCATCCGCGGGGGCGCGACCGTGGCCCATCAATGACCAACGCAACAGCGTGAAGGGTGGTCGTTCGGAGGCGTCCACTAAAAATCGATCGGGCCATATTTCAACGCTGACCGATACGAAAAGAAACTATGAAGAAAGGTGGGAAGATCCTCCACTGACCCAGTGCGCGTGCACACGCGTGCGCAGGGGCCGATACATCGCCAGGGTGCACACGTAGCTTGGGGGCGCACACAGACACCGCCGGCCGCGGCGATACATCCGCCCATTTTTTCGCATTTCCCTCGATATACACGCGTAGCGGGACGAGTGGCACAGGTCCGCAGGGCCACGTACACGGGATGTTGCCCTGTATGCGCCCCCAAGAGGGACGCCAGAGGAGGACGCACACGTGTCGCGACGGTGTGGTTCCCCGGCGCGAGCCCCGTGCACGTATGCACGCACACCGCGCCCCGCGTGATGTACGCCCCTGCATACCAACCTGTCGTGATATATAAACATTGGCGAAAGAGAATCCGCCGGGGGGTGAGGGGGGGGGGGCTGGGGGCGCAGCGAGGCCGATGGAGGAAAAAAGAAGAGGGACAGGCACGGGGGCGACAGGGAGGACGGTATGAAAGAGGAAATAGGAACAGAGAGGGAACGAGGGGATTGACGTAGCGAGAGGCTGACCAGCGCGGCTGTCGGACGAAGAACGCTGCGGCGGAGGAGTGAAGGGGGGCCCGCGCGAGCGAGCGAGCGAGAGGGTGGCTCGCGGACGGAGGAGGACGGAGGACGGGAAGAGCAGAAAAGTCGCGCGAAGAAGCGAGACGGGTGATGAGGGACGGCGGGGCGCGAGGGCCGGAGGGAAAGAGACGGAAGAAAGGAAAGGAGAAAAAGAGAGGGTGATAGAAAGGGAGAGGACGAGCTGGCGCGGACGGCGAAGAGAGCGAGACGAATGCATATGTGTTCTGAAACAAACGTTCGATCAGAGTGCCGATTGTTGCCAATCATACGTTGCCACGGCGCGGCGTACCCCTCTGTGCCCGTGGCCAGGCCGCGGATTCAGTTCTGCGTTTTTACGCGCCGCGGCAACCAGTCCACGCCGTTTCGTTTCGCCTGGGTGTGTTTCTCGCGAAAACGGCGACGGGAACGGGTCCGGTTTAAGGAGCGGGCGAGCCGCCACTCTCTCCGCCGTCTGTGTGTGCGTGCCCGCTGGGTGTGTGCGTGGATAGGGTGTCGGCGGGACGTCGCGGCCGCGGAAGATGGTGGTGGAGAGAGGATGATGATCCTGACGGGATGAGGCCTACTCGAAGAGCCGGCGGGCTTACCGGCTGGCCGGGGCGACACGGAGTGAACACGATGTGCGTACGGTGGCCGCGTGCGTGCGTGTGCTTTTTGCGGAAAATGTCAGCGCTGCCGGTGGCATTCGATGATTGATGACGACGACGACGGCGAACTACGGCCGGCAGACGTGTATGCGTGGGAGCGCGTCAGTGTTGGCCGCTGGGCCAGGCCTGTGCCGGCCCCGTGTCCGTGTAGCAACGCCTTATGCATACTCATCGTAGGTGGGCACACGCACGCACGCCGGTGCGTGCGCTAGCCTGCCCTCCGTGTTCGTGCGCGCGTACCTCGCGCCTGTGTGCGGGTACGCGCGCGAGAGGCGATGATTTCGGAAAACACGGCAGCCCCGCGTCGACCAATGGCAGCAGGCCGACACCACGACCGGGCAACCAGCGATACGCAATGACGAAATGAGAGGGACAGAGACGGGGCGAGGGAGAGAATGACCGGGTGGGATGACGGGGGTGGAGGAGAACGGACAGGGTTCCCGTCGAGTAATAATGAATGTTTGTTGCCGGCGGCTAAGCCTTCATTCTCGCCGCTTCAACCAGCGGACGGATCTTCGCCTCGTCCGTCCAATCGCGTTCCCGCCCGTCCGTCTCCTTCCCCGTAATGTATCCTACTTTCGCTAATTTCGGTATCTACTTGCGGCCCGCGGCGAGCCCGTTCAACCCCGATATCGACCTTCTTCCGTTCTCCCCTGGATTCTTCCCGCGACGAACGCAGAGGTGGCCCGAGTCTACTCTTCTTGGCAGTTGAACGGATCCACTCCGTCGCTCCGTCACCTTGCCCGCTGAACGTTCATCTTTTAATATACCAGTCATCTCGCACAATATACCTACCACATCCTTTGCTGTTTCTTGATGCCGAAACGGGCCTGCCAAAGCCACTGAGAATTACGTTCGCCTGGCTAACATGTTCGTTTACATAGCCACTCTGCTGTGCAGTAGGAATACGGTCCTGCGTTTCGTCCTGTAGTATTCTTGCCGGGGAATTGCATTTAATTCAAAATCCCCCCAATCAGTAGACATTCAGCCGATGCGCACGATGCGTCTGGGGCGTCTCTGTCGCGTCGAGGAGATCGCTGAGGAAAAGTCGCTCGATCGCAGCCCCGTAAACTGTTGCGTGTTTGAGGGGGAAGGGGGGAGGGAGGGGGGAGGGGGGAAGGGCTGAGTGAAAATTTTCAGCGAGCTTCCCTCGCGAGAATTTGAAAAATCGTAGACGCGCGGCGGGAACGAGCGGTGACGCGAGAGCGAGGAAGGGAGAAGGGAGCACTGCGCAACCGGATAGGACTCTTCGAGTTCGAAAGAGGGGGTTGGAGAGCGGTTTTCACGACCACGACGTGTACAGCTCGTAGGCGATAGTGTGGAGGGCAGCTCCGGCCGCGCACGCGCTTTTTCGAAAAATCAATAAAACGAAAAGCTTACCTAATGCTATGTTACTACGGGGGTAGACTCCGCCTTCATCTACTAGCTATAGTGGTGGCTGATCGCCGCCTAGATACTACCGCGACCCGACCAGATGATCATCTGCAGATGACTCGGTGGCGGCGTGCACGCCCAGGGTGCATCATTTCTCCCAGCTCGGCCCGAGAAGCAACGCGCGCTCGCTTACTTTTCGTTTCTTCGAATTGAAATTCATGCCCGGCGCTGGAGTCTCGCAACTTTCGCTTCTTAATCGGTCCTCGTGCCTTTCGAAATGGCATTTGAAGATGCTAACGTTGAACCGCGGCACGTGTGAAATACGAATTCTGCTACCTATACATTTTCGAAGATGTCGAGTTCGTCGCGCCAGATTAATATAGAAAGAATGGCAGTACGAATACAATACCTATGAATGTTGAGTACATTCCAAATAATGAAATGAATCGTACCCTAAGATATATTACGCTATGCTGAGGAATCTCTCAAGGAACTCCAGCGATGCATATTACAAAATCCCCCATTAGAATCTCCCACGTTCTCTGTTACCAACATTCTATCGTCACGGTCCTCCAAGTACCACCAAGCTGCTCACACCAACACCCAGAGACCTCTTTCAATCATTCGATCACGGAATACACCGAAGAAGGCAATCAGGGCGGGCATCCTCATCCTCGGAATCAGGATCCCGCGGATCGATCCGCCGACCAATTCGAGCCCCGTTATCAACGGCGGCGACCGTTAGCGATAAAACGCAAAATGAATAACCGGTACAAGGTATCCTGGAGGTTCAGCAAAATGGGGGATGGGAATGCGGCCAGCCATGATTAGATTGCGGCTTGTGCTCGAGGCGTCCGACTAGGTTCACCACGTTAGCGAATTCGGTCCGTTGAGTGTTGACAAGTCCGCATCCTCCTCTACCGGTGCCTTTAGCGCCGGCCGTGTAACTCTAACGAGCTTAGGGCACGCAGCCTCTCCGCTCGGCTGCATTATCTGAAACCGCGAGGTGTTCTTGGCCAGGGGAGTGGATACGTTTCTGGTGCAACGGACCCGCACCGCCAATGGGGAAATTCGATGCACCCTGAACGGCCAGGTAGAACAAGTAGAACGCCGATAGATTTCCATTTGGCGCACCTGCTACGCGTAAACGATACGCCGACCGCCGAGGCGGTTTAGAATTTTGAGAGCCGCGGCGGGGGTTGGGACCCCGGGCTTGAATTATTGCCAGTGATTCCGGCCCATTATGCTGCCATTTCTCTTTACCATTTCGTTGCCGATTTCTTCGCCGCGGCTTGCTCGCGTGAAAGAGCCCGGGGTAATACCTGGATTGATGGGGTAGAAAAATTAATCGGCTCGAGGACACGTAACGCAAGCCTCGAAGCAAACTGTAGGAATGAAGAAGAAGCTCGCGGAGGCTGGGTTCGGTGATTGAGTTAAGCAGTTGACTCGAGCGTAATTGCCGGTGGATATTTAAAAAGCACTTTTGGGAAGTTCGATGAGCATCGATTAGGTCGAGGGAACGCGCCGCGCCAAGGTTTCGTTGGAAATACGAACGGCGAAGGAGTGGAACGTTTACTTTTGTCTGTGTAAACATATTTTTTCGAAGATGGGATGGGGATTGTCAGGGTCACAGCGTAATGATAATGAAAAGAGGCAGGGCGGGAAGCATTTCCATGTGTGCATCAAGAACGCGACGTTAGTTGAGATAAAATTAGTGCGTTCCTAACGGAAGGTTCATGAATTGTTTATAACGTCTCATCGCGACTGTGGATCGATGTCCCTTTTTATAAACGAGGCAATGGGAAATTGGAATTTTCTGGCTGCGAAACTGTCCCATTTGGGCGGCTCATTATTTCCGGACATCTAAATCGTGATATTTCAGCGACAATAAATGGACGGGCTCTCAGAATCTTTGAAACAGAAAGTCCATAATCGTCTCGGATTATTTTTATCGAGTGAGTGAACGAGTACAATGAATTCCTCAAATTTTTCTCTAATGAATAAATGAAGTGGAATGTCCGTTCTATTTTAACTCTGCTATAGTTCGTTTGAAAGTTAATCCAAAGTGTGCGTATAGAATGTATGAACGGGGGCGCACCTTTTACCAGTCGCAATCAAATGTTTGAAAATAATCGTACGTTTTATTCCGGGGTCAATAACACTGGTTTGTCCACTCTTCTAATCTCGAATGAATAGTACCTACTTCGCGCTACATATGACCCGCGCATAGCTGCAGTTGGAAAATCGCGCGAGCCAAACAGCCTCCGGAATCCCCGAGTGTCAACACTGCCGGTAATATCGTTTATTTTTACTACTGTCGTGGGCGATAAACATAATCGTTTTTGTAACTATCAACCTGGACCAAGCTGCACCGTAAAGGTATACCAAAGAGGGAATCTCGCCGCTGCAGGATCCTCTGCGAAATCACGAGAATTAAAAATAAAAATAGAAAAAAAGGAAAAAACTGCAAATCCATTGTGAAGGCTTGATTGGCTCTGGTCGATCTATAATCAATTGCTGTCTCTCCGAACAGCCGAGCCGCGCCTGCGAATTTTAAGGTTCGTCAAAGCCTAAGAAGCCTGGCTGTTTTATTCGCGAGATTTTCGGGTTAGCAATCTCCAACAGTTTAACGGAAATTCGAGGATACCTATGCCATGTCTGCCACCCGGGCGACAAGGGCGGCAGATCGGGGGAAAGAGAGCGACGCCGCGAAAAACCAGGGGAAACCCCCGAAAACCCGGTCATTAATTGTCTTAGACGTTTAAGCGATGTAAACAGCGGAGGTCGCGAAAGGGAAAGCCCCTGGGTGAAAGCGTGGCCAAAAGTACGGCGACCGCAGCCGCCACTTTTTCCGCTTCGCGACGCTGCCAGCTCCCAGTAGTTTTCACGATTTTGCAGAGACTGTACCCACGGGGTAACCCTTCAAGTATAAACCACCCCCCACGGTAGCCATGGCGACGCGGACATGGTATTCCTACCCGGCAACTCGCCCCCTTCCTCCACCTCCGCCGCCTCCTCTGGCACCCCCTCGCGCCCTCCATCACCGACACCCGGGCCGCCACCCTAAAAACAAGAGTGTAGTTGCCGGATCACGTGGTCCCGCCGCTCTCCAGGGTGGGAGGTCGAAGGGAAGTGAGGATAGAGCCAGAATAGGATAGAAGGGGTAGTTCCTAATTGCACCGGCTGGGTGGGACACTAGAGGGGCTCCAGAATTGATGCTGGAATTTTGAGGTTAGGTTAACTCGCCCTCTCTCTCTCCCTCTCTCCCTCCCTATCTATCTATCTATCTCTATCCCCCTCCCTCTACACACTTGTTCCCTCTTTCCCTTCTCCTAGTCCTCTTTCCCTTTCTCTCTCCGACTTTCCCTCGAACACGGATATCCTCGATCGTCCCCTCCTCTTCCTACCTTCGCCCGTTCCTCTCCATCCAGCTCTGTGTACCTTGCGCACCCTTACTCTCCTCTCTCTTACCCGATCCTTGGCATATCCATCCTCCCGCTGATTCTCTCCCTCGAGTGAACCCAGAGAACCTGCCAGGGGTTTGGTCCCCTAGACTGAAAAATGCTGCGGTATACCGGTCCGTTACCGACGGCGGGGAGAGGAGGGGGGGGGGGGGGGGTCCTTTTCGAAATCCTCCCGAAACTGTAATGAGAAACTCTCCGGCCGATTTTCGACCAACCAGCGGACGCGAACCACCGAGAGCACCTAACAAGGCCTGACCCGGACCTGGAGGGGCTCGATGTAATTCCGTTTCGACGGTCATGAGCCCGCGTTATGAACCGTAGGCTTTTTCTGGATCACGGAACACCGGCGAGCGCTGTGGCACGCAGTAGAAAAACAATTACGCAGCCTGGTCTTTATGGGCCCGAGCGAAAGAAGATCCTCGACGTCTATGGTAACTCGATTCAGCGACACCGATGGACTTCGCTTTTTCCCAGCCGCTGTTTTGGGACACTTCTTTTAATTGGAAAACATGGGAACCATAATAAAGTGGCCCTGGACCATTGCGATATGTTGAAATAAAAACATTTTTACAATTAGGAGGGACCGTTTCTTCAATCCTCCCCTCGTTTAAATTTCCCCTGCCGGCCGGCGCCGGAAAAAAAAGTTGAAATCCCGCGGGCCATCCGGGAACGGCGGACTTTTAAAAAATTTTACAAGTTTTTTCCCCCCGTTTTTTTCCACGATTTTTCACTTTTTCGCATTTTTAGAATTTTTTTTTCCCCCGGCGAAAGGTCCTCGGAGATTCCTGGGCTCCGCCCTGAAAGTCGAGGGCGAACGAGTCCCTCTTCGGCCGACGAAGAGGATAGTTCCCGTTCGTGGCGCAGCAGAGAGGGAGGCAGCCGGACACAACCCTCCGATCAATGAAGGCGAAGCGCGCGCAGCCCCTCCGGTTTTTTGAAAATCTGCCCGCCAACGTGATGCTGCCCCTTGTTTGCTCCCTCCGCCACGTCTACACCTGAACCGCATACCAAGATGGGGAAACGATGTGGTGCCCGTACGTACATGCACCATTTTGCTCGGGACTCGTTCGATTCAGCCCCGAGCTGCGCCATTTTCGTCGAATCAATGATCGCCCGGAAATTATCGCGAAGCCCACATCACTCGTACATTACACCCAACAACATAAAAAAAAAAATAGAATTAGTAAAAACTGAAGCTATTCAACGTCTTAAGAAAAATCTGAACAGCTAATTGAATTTCTAAGACGTCATTCTTTCGCCATCCGCCGAAGAAGCGGCACGCAGATAAAACAGTTCAAAAAGTCAAGCGTTCCCGCCACGTGAAAAAAAAAACATGGCTCCTCTGGAAGTAAAAAAACGCATTTTAGGCTTTTACGATGGTGAGCTGGCGACATCTGCCGGCATTTTTTCGCACGAGTTATTCTTCGGCTCGCAAAGGCTTGCGAAGGTTCGGGGTTCTTCCGTGCGATGGCAGCACGCACCGTGGACCGTGGAAAAATTATTAGATGTAAAATTGCCGGCGTATTCTTCGGTCTCCCTTAGATGAGGTGTTCCCTTGGATATCGAAAAAAATGCGATCGATAATTTGCCAAGAAGATAAGTAGTTTTTCGCGGAAAGTTGCGCGCAGCCCTCTTGAAATGCCTCGTGCCCCGATGTCGAATGAAATTAACAAAGTTTTAATGAGAAAGGCATTTAGCTAACTTTTACGATGAACGTGTAACGATGCACTTTAGCGTGGTCCTACGCTCTTCTGCGAGTTTCCTAGATGGTGGTGCTGTTCCAATGCCGAGCGGTATTAAAGGACAGTGGTATAGGATGGTAAATGGTCAGACCTTGCCGGATATATGTAGATCCATGAAAATCAAATTGTTCAAATTTTAAAACTCTTCTCGAGAGAAGAAATCAATATACATATTTAAAAAGAATTTTATGATCAATATCGTAACAGAAATATGTAGAATACATCTAAATCTATTACCGCTTGATACGATAAAGAAATACAATGAGATGTCGAAATAGTTTTCAATTATAAAACACTTGTACAATTATTATATAATTATTTAGATAATTTTCTCACTTTTGATTCGATAAACCACAGATTAACTGCGAGATAGAGAAAAATATAAGATTGGTCTGTGGTTTGGAAGAGAATATGTAACACGTTTAAGGAAAAATATTGGCTTTATTTAAATCTAATTATTTATTTTGCAGTTACTCGCAAGAAATAATGAGATATGGAAAAGATCACTTCTGAAAATTTTCTGTTATAACGTAAGTTAATTCTTTGATAAGGATTGTTTCATTTTCAGAGTTTGTTTAGTAAATTAAGCTTCAACTTTTTCCACGGCATTTAATTCCATGTATTCGATTCTCGATGAATTATCGATGACCCCTTTACCTGCACGTAAAGCACCACGACCTTTGCCACTAATTTCCATTCGATAAACGTCTCGTGAATCTGCCGCTCCTCTAATTAGTTATTGCAGAATCTTTCGCGCCGTTTATAATCCTACTAATTTTCAGCCTTGTTCTCTTCCCAACACCGTTTAATACCCAATTTCACGGCTTAGCGAGAAGGGAAGCTACTAATCTCCCCAATCATTAAATATACCTACCCAAAATAAATATTTTTGTCGGTTACGCAATTAAGATAACTGAAAATAGAATAAGTAATATTGTAAATAGTGGGACGAGTCGGACAGAAGATTTTCGTAAAGCGGTGTGGATCTCCTAATAGTTTTTATCGAGATGAGCTTAATAGTCGTATCAAGAGACTTTCTGTATTGTTTAAAAAAGAAGATTTTATACTACTCCTCTTAAAAGAGTGAAGAAGGATATAAGTTGAACATCTTCAATCAAACTAATGCAAAAATCTTACGAGTTTCCGAAGGTGTTAACAATCCGAATAACTTTTACTGGAAATAAAGTTGAAAGTAACAAGTTTGCAGAGTGTGTCTGACTATAAACGAATTGTTTCCCTTACTATCCTCCAACACTTTTTTCCCTCGTGTCATTGATGCGAATCGATTACATCTTCTGCTATTTTATTACTTGTACCTTTTAACATGTGAATTATTTTGAAATTGCTCCAAGTAGAAATGGGTTAAATTAACAACATCTTTATACACACTTACTTACAAAGCAATCAACAATTCTGTTTGACGAAATTCTCAAATTAACCCACAACTTACTCTACCAAATATTTGTATCTACGTAAGTCCAGTTATTATGAAATATCTAAACACTCGAAATACTTAAGCACATACGAAATCTACATTATTCCTTCCAATTAAAATAAAACCTGGATTTGGAATTTTCTCGTTCACATAAAACGACAGACTCCAAAAAGGAAGCCCCACTCAGAATAGTCAATATAGTTAACGAAACATCCTTGATATGAATTTTATAAATTTCAGAGAAATTCAGTAGCACTGGACGAAAGTTGACACGACAGAAATATCCAAAGGGGCAGCTCGCTGGCAATCTTATTACACTTTCGGACAAGGCAAAAGATTCTCCAAAAGCTGCTGATATGTCCTGAAAAGACAGGCTGCCAAGGAGTAGAATCCAGAATTGCCAAGGGAAGCCGGGCAGTTTTGGCGCGGTGATCGTGGACCTCGGGGGCTGCATCCAGGATCCCGATGCACGACACTCGTTTCCTGCACCCAGTTCCTATAGTTGCGTTCTTGTCCGGATTTCGAGGACGCGGTAGTCGCGCGATAATAAATTATTCGAGATAGATGATGTTGCCACGCCACAACGGGTCTGGGCTTGCTCTCTGCTCCTGCACTGTTCTGCTACCGGGTATTTATGCCGAGTCTGGCCGCCATGCTTCATACCACCAGGATAGCAACCCCCTGAGTTATGTCGACCGCGTTGGTCTTGATAGATTTTACAATTTACGATCGCCCTGTACACGCGCCTCTGAAATATCAACCTGACGCGAAAGGGTACGATCGCTAAGTCTAAGATTGGTGGTGTCGTCGTGGTTTGCTGATCGCGGCCCAACCGGACGCAATTCAATGGGGCATTCTACGTCCTGGAATTACATGTAGCATTACTTATTGAAAATGGTGAACCATTGAGTGTTGGTCTTCCTGACCTAGATAATTTTTAAAGGTGCACTGATTCTTCACACTGATTTTAGTAGTACTTCTTAGGGGTCGTCCTTAAATTACGTAAGGTTTTTTTGGTGGGGAGGGGTCCCGAATTTCTTACGTTTTCTTACGGAGGGGGGGGGGGAGTCAGGCAGCGTCTTATGTAATATTTTTTAACCCAATTTTCAATAAATACAAATTCTATCATTAATGTTCCAGAGAAGTTGTTTTAGTTTAAATTTGAAGAAACCAAGTTAAATGAATCCTCCCTGGGGGAGGGAGGAGGTAAGAAATCGCCAAAATTATCCTTACGTAATTTAAGGACGGCCCCTTATGTGCTTTTAGTATAATAAGTTGCATCTATGTGTAATTAATTAATTAAGAAAGGGGATATGGTTGAAATTAATTATATCGATGATGTAAATAGTTGTATGACTTCAGCTCTATGGCAGCTACAGGAAATAAGTGTTATATTAATATTAATTTTTATAAAAGTGTATGTTGAAATATTTGGCAATGCACGTGTATGTAGTTGTTTGTTCACAATTCTCTTTATATATTTCAATATATTTAATGACTTTCAAATACCTCCTTTGTATACGCAAAACGTAAAGTACTCTTTAAGTAGAACAAGTCAATGAATATGTCGCAGAATATAAATCTATCTAGAAGTGGAAGTGCCATTTAATTTATTATTTCTAATTGTAAGTAATATATTACCTACTGATACTTTCATGCAAATAAACTTTGTCATTGACTGTATGACATGTAAAAAGAACATTGTACGTAAAATATTACATATTATATAGTAGCACTCAAAACGCACACTATATGTAATAAACAGTATGGGATCACCATTAACTGTCGATCGAAAAATCGAGATTTGAGGAAAAATAATCCAAGCCATATTTATTTGAGAAATTATTATTTTATACATATCTCGTTACAAACATATTGCAATACCACTTATTATATCGATTTTACACATGAAATATTTCTCACATCTCTATTTTAACACTTACAAAATCGGGGAGAATCATGTGAAACATCATGTTAAAAGCTTTAATAATATATCAAACGATAAATTACGCGAGAGAGTATCTTCAGTGTCTATTACCTCGCCATTTGAGATTTCATCAGATTAACTGTGGTGGCTTACACTCTAAACTTTGCTGTACTCAAAAATCTACCTAAAACGAAGCACTAAACCAGTTTTAAATAATATGAAACATACCAGGAAGTATGATCCAAATTTGTATCCCAAAATTAACATCCATGTTCCCAACATTTCTAACTCCAAATTAGAAACGCTACCGTAACACGGACTAATACGAACGCAAGTCGCTATCATAAAGTAAACGTTGAAAGCTAATTTTCAACGCTATCATAAAGCTAACCCTCGCAGACTCAATCTTATTACACACGCCTCCCATAAGAAACAAGAATAATTTGGCAGACGCCAATTTCCAAAACAAAGAATGACACACAATTTCCTGTGTTCATACACCATTACAGTGCACCTTCATTCTACACACTCTTCGAGCAACTACTTAATAATAGAGGCCTGAGATCCTGTAAGCTCAACCAATTAAAATCCCACAAACGTGAATCGCGAGAACATCAACAACCATTTCACGTTTTCACTAAACAAGGGATCCCTCCTCAGAATCGCAAAACCTTTGCCAAATTCTACAACTGAGTCGAAGGTAAAAGTACACTAATCAGAGTAGAACATTAAGGCCCCCATTACGCGATGAAATTTCGAACGAGTTACGAAACGATCTGTAGACCGGCGTAACACCGCGCGCTCGTCATCAACCGTAGAACGGGTTAGTTTTACGGTCCTGCTAAGATAAACCTCCGGCTGTTACTACCCTGTCGTATTATCTCGCTGGTGCTAGGTGGAAACACACTACACATCGGTATCTCGCCGGGTTAGACCGTCATTTCATAAGCTTTCACATCATTTTCTGTGGAGATTAACCCCCCTTTGGCTGATGCTTTCTGCTCAACCTTGGATCCCTCCTAATGTCACGCGCTTCTCGAGTCGCTTGGTTAAGGTAAAAGCGAGTAGAATATTTCGGGACCATTCTTTAAGATCACGCCTCTGTGCTGAGGATATCTGATGGAAGAGGTTTCGACGTTAGGGGAAGAAAACGGGAGAATTCCGGTATAGGGTGACATATGGGGTGGCATTTGAACGTTGTCGCAGTACGCTGCAGTTGAATATGTGGGTGAATATGTATTCACGTTTTGTAATTTGTATTCTACGAATAATATAAATAGAACGAGAAATCTATCGTACACGGAATGAGAAAATCGAATACTTCACAGTTAAGGGAAGGAAAAGGGATTGAAAGTTGAAAGGTAACTACTTAGTCCTCTCAACTTAAACTCTTAGACCTATTTTCCTTAAAGTCATAAGTCGAATGACCAGATGTGCGCGTGGTCTGAAGTTTAAAAGCACCGCAGAGTACATACTTAACTAGAACATAATCCTTGCTCGTAGTCCTCGGTTTCCAGAACCAGGAATTCTGTCTCGTCGCAACGATCGAAAACCCAACGACTCATCTTAAAAGACTATCCCCCTTAAGCATACACATAAACGCTTTCCTACAGCCGGGGCAGGATCCCACGCTTCCATTCAGAGCCTAAACAACTCGAAAGCTGGTGAAGCCCCAAGTGGAAAAGTCTCGTCGGCTCTGTTCGAGTACCACGATGAAATACTAACGCAATTAAATGCCGCCGACAAGCCCGTGCCGGATATTGGCACTCCTCGGCCATGCAATTCTATTACCCTTACGGCTGAGCGGCAGCGCAGCGCGTCGTCGGCCGTGCCTCATCCCGATCTCCAGTCACCCCATTTTCAAACCGCCCGCCCCACCCCACCCCCCCCCCCCCCCCAGCCGCCGACAGACACGCGGAGATGGGATGGCGGAGCCTCGATTTCGGCTGGCACGAAACAAAGCAAGTGCCATGGAATCGTGCAATACCAAAGTGTGGCCCTGGAAATCCTCGATATCACTTTCCGATAGTCATTCGCTGTACCCGTGACAGGAGAGCGGAAAGGGTTGCGCAGGGGTCGGGGCTGGCCGATTAAGCGAGCAAGCACCGTTCCACCAACGTTCGACACCCTCCGCAAGGACGGTGACTTCTGGAGCTGCTCGAGATTCCATTCTCGCCAATTTCGAACGGCCATCACCCCCCCCCCCTGCCCCCTCGCCCCGGGGGCCAGGTGCCTGTGGCATTCCTCCAGCTATCGGGTCGCCTGGATGCATCAATTCAAATAAATTTGGTGGAGAGGTTTTTCGTCCAACCGGGTTAAGCGAGCTAGTAGCCAGTGTGTTAAGGATTCGGGGATGATTATGGAATATTTGCACCGCAGACGTCGGAGACAACAAAACGCTGACGCGACATCGGGTGGCCGGGGTGCTGAAATTGTCCCTGATCGAGGGAATTCCAAAAATTTCTGTGCAGACAGAATTAGGTGTGGAATCTTCCGGGAAATGGGACTTGGGTTGTTATCGATAACTTTGATTAGTGAATAAATTAATTGCTGAAAGTATCCAAGGAACTGCCTTCTTTTCCTTCTTATAAGGGGTCGTCCTTAAATTACGTAAGGCTTTTTTGGGGGGGAGGGGGTCTCGAATTTCTTACGTTTACTTACGGGGGGGGGGGGGGGAGTCAGGCAGCGTCTTACGTAATATTTTTTAACTCAATTTTTAATAAACACAAATTCTATCATTAATGTTCCAGAGAGATTGTTTTAGTTGAAATTTCAACAAACCGAGTTAAATGAATTATATATAAACCTTTAAAAGAATTTTAATAACTGAAAAAATTCAATGTAAAAAATATTACGTAAGAAGGGGATTGCAATATCGAATCTTACGAATTCTTATACTGGGGGAGGGAGGGGGTAAGAAATCGCTAAAATTACCCTTACGTAATTTAAGGACGGCCCCTAAGTTATTCTTTGTCCTCTTAAGTGAATAGAATTCTAAGGGGAGGAAAGGGAGATGGTAAATTATTTTTGGCGAAACTCCTCTCGCAGTTTCCTTCTTAACTTTTCTCATTTGAACAGATTGCCTGGTAAGGTGTCTAGCGTCCGAGGATGAAACATGTAATTTACAAGTGGACCTTTACTATCATCAAAAACGTAAGAGGCTCGTTCTGGGATGTTCCTCTGGAGACAGAACTATATGCTGATACGGCAGAGTGGAAGACAGAAGGAAGGAGGGGGAGACAGACCGAATTTGTCAGACTAACAAGGTGCTGGCCTGGCTTCTCGCCGCGGCGCGCCTCGACATCTGTAATACTCAAAGTTAATTTCCAGCCACTTCGAAGGGGTGACACCGACTGTTCGCCCGCAAGAGATAGAACGGAGATTGGACAATACCTCAAGTCTCATCCTTTTAGAGCGATTCTTCAAAGTGCCATTAATTCCAAACTGTAAGAATAAAATTGGGACGCTGCGAAATTGGAATCAACTACTCTTTGGAAGTACTGGAACGAAGAGAAAATTGAAACCAAAACACTTACAAGGAAACATTCCCAACCAGAAAATTCTGATTTTAATCTAACTTTGTTTGAATGTAGAGCATATTGGAGTACACAAGGGAAAAATTTTGTTTCCTCGGAAATTGATTCTGAAGGGGTAAAATCAGCCCCTAAAGTTACGCTTCTTTTTTTATTAATATAACTTTACAACGGTGCGAGATAGAACAAAACTTTAAATACAAGAATTTTTCAATTTTTTTTTCTGCATCACAATATCAATAGAAAAATAAATTTATATTAAAAACGAAGAAATGCGATAACTTTAAAGGCCGATTCAGCCTTCAGTGTGAGTTTCTGGAGAAACAAAAAATCCCCCCCTGCGCACTACAATATGTTCTACACTCACACAAAGTTCCATTAAAATCAGAATTTTCTGGTTGGTGCCATTGTCCTTGTTAGTTGTGGTAAAAGTCATTTTCTCGGGTGTCTAATTAATTCTTGCGCCCCAGAACGGAGCCCCAATGCGACGATAAAATAGCAGAAGGATGAAGAGCGATAAAGGAACAATTGACGTGAAATCTCACGCAGGATCCTTCGTGGTGCGAGAGCGCACGGTTCCCCAGCGGAGGAATGATCGGAGTTTGAGGTTAACAAAGTCAATGGAAGCATCAGTTATCTCGTCGTCAATCTGACCGAATGTAGTCTACGTATATCTGCACGTAAAAGGGGCGGGTGGGTGGATAGGGGTGCAGGGGCGCGAGGGTGGGAGGGCAGCGGTTTGGCGAGGACACCGGGTGGACTCGACGGCGCTGCCCGGCATCGACCAGAATATTATGGACTTATCAAGCCATCCTAATAGTCTCATCAGGATGCAAGCCTGCAGATCTCATCATCCTCGGCGTCCCTGGACCACGTACCTACGTAGGAACGAGCGAGCAATGGCGTTTCCTGGCGTAGATAGCGTTATAGGAAGTAATAGCGGACTGGTATGATTACGTGCTGTCCTAAGGCACAGACAGCTCCGAAGGACATCGCTGCAGGACCTGAGCAACGATCCATCTTCCTGTCTCTCTGCACCAGTCTTTCGGGACTTCGCCCCGTGTGCTCCAGTTACCGCGAAAACACCTAGAAACGCCTGATTAGACCTCCAGCGCACGGTTCGGGAGACCTATTTAATTAGGGTGCCTACGTTTGACGATGCCCGCCGAGCGTCGTCCTTCGAATGAATGGCAGACTGCCCTGGGACTTTCGAGGAATTCGAGGGGACCTGACTTGGAAAATTGATCACCTTAATGGGAAAGAAATATGCTTGGTATGAATCTCTGCGGGAGGAAATGAAGAATGATCGTTTGGCAGAGTTAAGGATAAAAGAAGTGGGAAGGGAGCGGGAAAAAAATTGCATATCTGTGAAGCATGCAGTTTTATGATTTGAGAATGAAAATTAATGTTTCGTTTCTCAGCCAATTTGAAAGCTTCAATCTGTTATAAAAAATGTGTACGTAGACGCACGAAGCGGCGGCGTCGATCTGCCGTAAGAAGAAGTTGTCAAAATAAAAAGAATAAATAAAAGATGAGAAATGCGAGAAGAAAGCAAAGAAGTTCCGTGATAGGATCGTAGCCTTCGCCAGCGCATATTGCACAGGGTGTACGCGTGCACGGAGAATTACATAGTTTTGGGATATATATTGTTGTTTAGTACGGTTTAGAATTTCCATAGATAACAGAGAATTATAACGGAGGCCGCTGTCACGGGGCCGAGAAACTGCAAGCATATAGGTTCGAGTACACGTACCCTCGCCGACATACGAATTGCTTCTTTTCTCGGAATTGCATCGGTAGGAAGAAGGAGGTTTTATTAACCATCAACCCAGATACACCGCTACACAATTCAAACTAATTGAAATACCTTAAACCAGCCCTTCGCACTATCAATATACCAGAATTTGCATTACCTATCGAAATCTAGAACTCTATGAATTGTTAAAAGGGGCACAGGCGTAACAGCGAAAGAACCCCGAGCAAAAAACAGGGTAGGTACAGCGGTGCCCAGGGAGGTCGAGTTTCCAATCCAGCTCACCTGACCTCGTCATCTTCCAGCCAGCTCCCTGAACCTCAGCCGCAGCTAATAACTCTGCTTTTTCTTTAACAACGAACTACAAACTAATCTACGGCACACGTGCCCTTGCTCGCCGCTATACTATTGGCTCTGCGCCGCGACTTCCACCCTTTCTACCCCCCACGGACGCCACCGTTCGAGTCAGCCGCGCGAATAAGAAGAACCGTCGAAAGGATGCCCCTGGGCCATGAGAAACAGTAGTCGTCCCCAGTCGCCGGGTCCGCGCAGCCTCGATTCTTTGACCTTACCAGCGGACCAGACTTGATCGTCCAGAGGGCCTGGGAGGAGGTTAGGTTTAAGCAACTCTGTGGAAGTTGCGGACAGGGTCGGTTGGCCCGAGGGCGGTGGCAACTATTATAAACTGTAGCACCTCGAACTACCGCCTCCAGCCTTCCTTCTCTTCCTCTCCTCTGACCTCCTCCCGGTGCCCTCCGTTTCCTCCGCCTCCACCTACTTTTCCTCTCCTCTCCTCTCCTCTCCTCTCCGCCTCGCCTTCTGGCTTCAACCAACGCCGCGTCTCTCCGCCGAACCCCCCTCCCCCCCCCCCCCCCCCTCCCCCTGCTCAAAATAACCTAGGGTCCCTGCCGAACTAACCCACACCGTGGAACTCTGCCTCTGCCACGGGGGTCTCTCTCTACGACGGCGTACCCTCTAATCAATCAACCCCCAGGCATTTCGGCGGGTCTGCGCCGGGGATCGCGGCTTTCCAGTCTTCAGAGGGACGTCTCTCTATCTGGAAAGACGAGGTCGAGCCGCCGCAGTAACCCTGTTGCTGCACAACCCCCCCCCCCCCCCGCCGGGACCGCATAAACACGAACCACCTACCGGAATCTCGATCGGTCAGGATTGAAGACTGAAAGGCTGAACGTCGCTGTCCTGGGCTGCGACCCAGTTCACCGATGTTCTTAACGGGACGGGGACGGAAGTTCGATGAGTGCTCGGGTTTCAGGGATTTTAGGCGAGAGGTCTGGGAGTTATTTTACGCGGGCTCAAAGTTCAGCTTCGGGGATGGGTGGATGTAAAGGGAACCGGGGTTTAAGATTGAACGACCGGTGGTATTCTGATGATTTTTGCCACAAAAATCTTGAGATCCTTTAGATGTATCGGTGGTAGTTTCTTCGATTGGGTTTCTGCAATTGGGAGGTGGTCTTGGGAAGAGGCCTAATGTGTATACAGGTGGTATATATTCGGAAAAGCATTTCATTTTCACGAAAGAGATTCCAGCCTCTTCCTTCCCAAAACAGAGATCTTGCAAGTAAAATTCTATAGTGGCCCCTTATTTCGTTGTCCTAATCACTTAATCCAAATAGGAGGCAGATAATACTCCCAAATTTGTAGCCAACAGTGTATGCATGAAATGTAAATGGCACCTCTTATAAAATACTGTAAACTTCATAGTTCTCAGCTAGTTAGACCACATTAATTATATTTCAAGAAAGCAAAGTGCTCGAAATATTCAATATTAATCCAACACCAAGATCTAATTTCTTTAAAAAAAAAGTTTTCTCTTTTTTCTTTGAAGATATCACTCGCAAGATGGATTCCATACATTCCAACCCGTTGGCAGTATCACGGAAGACGCTAGAATTCGACGATTATTCGCGCGATCGGAAGACAGGCATTGTTCTTTAGGATAGCGAACGGTGCCAGGCACAGTGCAGCTAATAGGTAATTATCACAGTGCAATTTTGCCCGGCAGCCAATCCCATTCATTTCCTCGATATCTTGAAACGAACGGGCTGCGCCCCTCCTCCGGTTTCACCCGCAACGATCGTACGTTGCGTCCCAATATCTGCCGTTTTCTACCATCGATTCCCACCCTACAGGCTACGACGTGCAGCCATAGGCGCAAGAGGAAATTGTGTAATTATAAGGAAATGACGGGCGTTGCCTGTGTGGTGGTCAGCATTGAGAACCGTGCGTGGATTCGCCTTCTCTTTCGTCACGCTTCCGTTCACCATTGTTTAGAAATCGAAATGCAACGATATCGGGCAGAGCATCGAGAACGCGATGGTAATAAGGGACAAAATCTTGAAACGGTAACAATTACGAGAGAATAATTCTTGGGGAAAATATTCTTCGACAAAAAGAACGATCGCTATACATGGTATACTTTTAAATAAAAACAATTCAAAACAGCACTTCTTCCTTCGGTTATTTTCAAAATGGCAAAAATAGGGTTTCCAGTTCGTGGACAGTGTAACAATCTCCTCAGAAGAGATTAAACTATTATAAGTAATAAAGTATTACTGGATTAAAGTAAAACACTGTGCGCAGGAAATCCTGTAAAGATGAAAGTATCGTGTCTCATATAAGTGTCTAATCTCGTGAGACACTTATTTCTCTTCTTTACAATTTTTTAATTATTTTGTCATTAGTTTGATGAAATGAGCCTCTCTCGAGGCAAGGCTTCGTGATATATTTTAAAAAATCTCATCTCTCGCGACTATGTCCATTATTTATGTTTAGCTGTCGCTGTGATTTTTGTCTGGTGATAGAAAAGTTTCATGTAAAATCTCCTCGTGGATTCGCACGTTAAGAAGACAGTAACCCAATGGCAAGTTAAAACAAATGAGGATCCTTGGCCATTCAAATCACATCGATGCTTCCGGGGCGCGTTTATTTAGCAAGTCACCCCCACGACGACGTCTCGAGCAGACGTTAATTCGTTAACATTTAATTGCACACTTAGTTCCCATCGACACTTGCGTACGCCAGCACGTGAGGTGGGCACACAGCGACACCCACGCGTTGGCAAACACGCACGCAGACACGTGCAGACCGACCGAACAGGCGACGACCCAATACACAACGTGCAACAGCTTCGGGGATGTGCAATGCAATTAATATAATTACTTTCGATCACACAGAAGCCGCGAGAGAACGCTTCTGCCAGAAGCTTTCGGGACTACATAATGAAAATTGCACGCTTCCAATGGTCCCTGCGCCTTCTTCCAGAATCCAGCCCCCTTTATTTTGTAACAACCCGTGGAGCGACTACAGCGTCGACGAGGGATAGGGTAACGGTACCTAATATCGCCTAGTAAAAGTTAAATCGCTCTAAATTGAATAATACTTGACATTTTTGTATGCAATTTCTTTGCAAGTTGAGAGAAATTATTCATGTTTCATGTAGCATAAGTTGGAATCGTTGAAACCTACAAATGAAACTCTACTTTCAGTACGAAAAAGATTTTAATTAATTAGGTATTTCTAGTAGATATTCTTGCATTCACAGAGTTATTAGATTTACCTTCTCCAAATGTGATGTAAATTTATCGCAGCTCAATAAATTTTTACATTATTAAGATTCACTAAAATACCTCCCTACTAATTCAGTTGATGACCGATAAATTTTAGTGCTTGCTTTGCGAGATACAACGAGTGGCGATATTAGGAACCATTCACCCTAAAGAGAAGTGGAGGAAAGGATTAGGATTAAGAAAAATTACTATGTCCTGTCGGAGTAGAAGAATTGCATGTTCGTCCATGTCTGATTTTTAAATTCCCCTACTTCTTGTGTACCGGCGTTATACATATCAAATATCTTTGAGAAGATTCACTCCGTGGGCAAGAATTTTGCATATAAATAAGAAACGAATGAGCACTTTGTCGAAAGTCTTTTTCGGACGGGTCTCGTCACCCAGAACTCGAATGTTTCACTCGAACTTTCCAAAATTGCACTTACACTCTACCCTAAAACACCACAGACCACCACCGCCTTGCAATTCCCATTTAAGCAAGGGAGGGGGGGGGGGGGGCTATGTCGCAATAAAAATACTCCGAAATATAATTTCCCAGAATGGCTCAAGATCACGAAGAGTGTGAACTCGAAAGCCCCGCCTTGAACCTTAACGATTGCAATTTTCCCTCATATCCGAAGCTAAATAATGAAGGCCGCCCAAAGCGGTGTGAAACGTTGCACTCCAGGGCGCGATTGTATCGAGTCTGCCGTGTCTTGGCACAGGGAGGGTTAGCAGCGAATGGTGTTCTTAAAATATTCACTGCAGCAGAAGATGCTGCCGCTACTCGACCAAAGTGAATCCAACTTCTCGCGCATGCAAGCCGCCCGGGCTCGGCTGTGTACGTCCGCACGCGTGTGTACACACGTAGGTACACTCTGGCGCGCGAAAGGCCGAGCCCGTGAGTTTGCCGGAACGAAACTACGCGCGCGGTCCGGATGCATGCAATTTTGACTAGATTAACGCTGCATTATTCAGTTAATTAACTGCTAGGAACGCTCCTCCCGGTGTTTCCGGTATCTCCCTGAAAACAACGTCGTTTGTCTTGCGCCTCTGCTCCGAGACACCCTGCTACGCTCCGCTGTAGGCTCAAGGCAGGCTTTATTCGACCTGTCTGCGTATAAGTTAGCTCCCCACTGCAGTAAGAACCGTGAGCTCTCGTGCTTGAATCCGCTAGGCAGACTCGCCGTTATTATCCCTCTAACGTCGAAACTTCCACACCGCGTGCTCGGAGCCAACGTCCGAGCACGGGCCAAGCATCATTTATAGAAATCACGATCGTTATTCTTAAATAGCTTCGTAGCCTCTTTTCGCAAGCGAAGGAGCGTCGATTAGCTTTGAGGAAGTTAGATACGTTCCTCCGCGGTTAGGTAAACTCCACGGACTAATATTCGATTGGCAAATAGGTGCGAAATATATAGTTGATTGCTGCTTTGATGTTCCCTGCGTCGGCGGGAAGGATCGTGATGGGTCGAAGCGTTGGATAATTACTGTTTGATTAAAGGTTGTTGCTCGAGACTTCCGTGTGAAGTTGGGAAGCAGGGATCATCGAAATGATCGGGAAAAGTGAGAGAAACGGAAGGTGCTTGGTTGTTTTAAAATCAGATTTCGATTGGACTCTCCTCTGCGGTACTTGGACGGTACATAGTTCGCCCTTCCCTTTTCAATTTTCACGGGCCAGCGTCGAAAGGAGGATCGTGTGTATTCGGGGCACACGGAACGTATCAAACGTTACAACCGCCATCTTCTTCGAGAACATTAGACGATATTGCAGTGACGTTCAGCGTTTCCTCTCAAGCGCGAGCTCTCCAAACTTTAGGCGAATCGAGGATATAGCAACAGAGGAGGAGAAGCAGCAACCGAGAAACGGGAAAGCTGAGGGCAAAGCAGGAGGAATGGCTGAATATTCCTCGAGGACGGACCTGCAGTGGCCGGTGGTATGGACGTCTAAGCGCACGCTGATTTAGGAACTAAGGTATAACGCTAATAACAGCATCCTTTGCACACACAAACACGTAAATGCGCCTTCTGCAGAACATGCGCCGTGTATTTACTGAGATTATTCATAAAAACGGCGCCACGAATTAGTGTGGTATTCAGAGTTAAGAGAAAGATTTCAACAATTTTGTTATTGAGAAACTATTATTACCTAACACGCGTCCCAAGTTATTGTCTACGTCTTCAAAATCTCGATTATCCCAAGAAAGAGTGAGCCTCGACGACAAAAGAGATATTCGAATGTTTCATTTACAGTAGGAAAATGGCCCACGCCATTCTGTACATCGTTAATGAAGTTATACAGAAAAGGGTTAAATTATAAATCGGTTACTTAATGTTCAAATATTATATATCCACATTTTATGAAATTGGAGGTTTTTATATACAACAAATAGTTCTTGACTGTTTCTTTATGCTGTATAAGAATCACGTCTACCTACATCTACTTCATAAATTTGTCAAAAATAATATTTTTCTTCAATGAATGTCCCTGAATCTTATGCACCACTGCACGTTTAAGCCCATTTTTCTTGAAAACACTAAAAAGAGACATACAATATTTGAGGCTTTTCGAGCAAAACCGGACAAACCCTCATTAAAAAAGAAAATAAATTTTCCTATTTCATACGGTTAGTACAGCCTGTTGGAATACACTATTGCTACTAACTCAATTTCGCATTGAGAATGTGGGTACTCCGTTTTTGTTCTCAATTCAAAAATCCAGCCGGTACAGAAATCTACAAACTGACCCATCGTTCCTTTTATATGACTCTTCACCCTCTTGATTCTCTTATCACCCCCTCCCCATGAAACAGGGGGCGGCCTCTCGGGCGAAGCCCATCCGAAGGAAGCATCCCTGGGAGCCCTGACGTCAGGACGGTACCATTTCGTGGGGATTCGAAGGTATACGAAGGTATACGAGACCACGAGAGCATTCTCTCTGGAGGGCCAACAACCGAGCTGCAAGTAGCGCGATCGCGTTATGTTGCAGACTGGAACTCCCGTTAACCGTGTGTGTCGGTACGTACGGGGACCCCTACACCTCTCGCCCACCCCCACCCCCCAGGACCCACCCCCTTGTTCACCGCCGCCTCAGCCAACCACCCCCCACCCCCCCCCCCTCTACCCACCTTTACAGCGTTCAACCCTTCCTTATTGCAAGTTCTACCGTTCGTGCATTAAACTATGGAGTTGGCCAGGCATCGACCCAGCCCGACCACCTACCATCTGGATACGCGGCCCCCGCGCATATACGCTATGTACATTTCTAATCAAGCGATATTGTAACTGCGGTCTAACCTCCAAACACCACGGCCTCCAGCAGCACCTTCCAACCCCGCCGTTTCCTCCGACGTCCCGCGACCGCCGACGTCGTTGCTCTCCCCTACAAACCCCCGCGCCCCGACCGCTCATCTTGTTACCTATCGCGACCACCCTGCTCCCCCTTGGCCTCCCGCCCGACCTGCCTCTGCACCCTCCGGGAGCCAATCCGCGAAACTGCCAACATCTCCAGACGGCTCGGGGGGATCGGTACGGCGTGGTTGAGGAAGATTCGCTTTTTGAAGGGATGATGGGTATTTAGGATGCGGGGAGGGGACAGGGACGGGAGGTTCGGTGAGCTTGTAGGGGAAAATAGGCGAGCGACGTGGAATGGGCTTTTTTTTCGCGAGGAACTTTGGTTTCGAGACAAGGAAGATTGAATGGGTGAGGTAGATACGCGGGATGTTGGTCAGTGCTGGATTAACCGATAAGCAAATAAATGAGCTTAGGGCATCGGGAGAAGGGGGCACCATAGAAATTTTCTGAATTTTAAAATCTGTCTTTCGTTAGGAACACTTTTTAGTCAAATTATCGGAAATGCCTAGGAAATCGTAAATCACTTTGAAGTGATCACCCTGTATAAGGGGTGGTGTTACGAATGATTCGTATTCTTGATTAAATTTATTGTAGTTGGTAATCGAAGATGTATGATAAAGTGGGTTTTCAGTTGTTAATGTAGGAATTGTTGGAAATATTGACCACTGTGTCGTAAACGGAGAAAATGTTTTTTAAGTGAGAAATGATTTCATCAATCCTAAATGAACGGTAAAGTCTCTCGACCTTGATTCAATTTCCCATTCTATATAAAAATTACAAAATATGACAGATATTCTAATTTTTTTAAAAAAAGAACGCCGAAAAATAGAACTATTCTTAACAGTCACTATAATATAATAATTACAGACGAATTGTTTTAATTATCTTAATATTTTAACAGCTACTCGAACATGTTAAAAGATTAAATTAACTAGTTCTTAATAATGATAAGTATCCTTCAGTAACGATTTAGATTTCCCTTGTTAAAGAATAAACGTGAAGATCATTCGAATGCCCGAAGTAAACAATAAACAATTGCCCAACAATAGTTTTCCTTCTGTTAATAAAGGAATTCCGGAAATGTTTTCCATTTCGGGTTCTTCAAGTCAAACAACGTATATCGACAAAACGGAATTGCGGTTTGTGTCTTCGACCAATCCCCCTCTGTGCGCGAATTTCTCGGAAAATCAACGGACTCTGTTACTACCATTCCTAACCCATGCAAATATGGCTGCTACTGCGTCGTGACTGCAATCGACTCGAAATGGAATTCGTGTGCAATCGTAGTTGAAGTTATGCAATCACGAAGACCGCCATAATCGTGGAATAAGACATTTAATGAAAAGCTAAGTGCACAGACCGCCAGGCAATTGGTAGCGAAATCGAAATTAATTTTAAAATGAAATCCAAGGCGCACGGTACATTCAATTATACCGGGACGTGTTTTTACCCTTTCGGGGTGGAACGAAAATTCGCCCGGAAATAATGCTTCCATTTAATACTCATCTAATGAAACAGTTATGGGGAGAATTTAGTATTATATTTACGAGCACCGACAATTGCATTCGCTTCGGTACCTATCTTTATGATATTTTGAAAAAATATTTTACTTATTTAATTTGGCGTGATGAGTAACGCGCGAAAGTTAAAGTTCTTTTCGTTGCCATTAGATATGCATGGAGAAGAGGAATCTGTTTCAATAACATTTCCACAGAATTACTCGCCCGTAGGGAAAATTCCATTGAATATGAGGGTCCATTTTGCGCCAAGTTATTTGACGCTCGATTAATGATACGAACGTTACGGCACACACCCGCCCTAAACCCATGTTTCAACCCTTACACGCCTAAGCACCGTCGTGGTATTATGCGATTTCGCGAACGATAGATCCGCATAATCCGTAAAGGATCGTGACCGAGAGAGACGAAGGGTAGAGGTGAAAAGTTGAGAAAGACGACGCAACCCCTACGCTTTGCGATTTAATCGTTTAATCGTGAAACATGCAGCAGCACTCCGCGTGAAGCGTTCAATCGTCTTTTACGCCACGCATGAGAATTAAAATTCAAATGAAAACTCATTCATCCGAATAGTACGAGTCCCATCTAGAAACCTCACTAATACATTAGTTGCAGAATAAATAAACTGAATTATGTGACTTACAAATTCTTAAAGCTTAAATATTTAATTCAGAAGGGCGTTAGCAATTCGCGATGAATAAATTTTTACACATGCGAAGAGTTCCTTCGAAATATCGAGCTCTGCAGAACAGGTCCAGGGAAGAAAAGAGATTAGCCGATCTGTCCGCAGCGTAACTGATTCCACGAAAACCTGTTCCATAGAAAAGCAGCTCTGGACCGCGCAGTTTTCTCACGGTGTCTGACCACTGGTCATCTCAGGAGATGCGCGAGAAACGCGCAGTACCCTTCCACCCTTCCGAAGTCACCATCGGGAGAGTAAACTGGTTGGACCTGGTTTAGCAATGATTTTTATGGGAGCAAAAAAAAACCATACTATTCTCTGGCGCTTTTCAACTTTTTATACAATATCCAATTACCCTACAGAAATTAAAATAAATATCTTCGTCAGCGATGACTGAAGATGCATAAATAAAAATTCAAACCACAAATTCGTGAGAAATTTTAATACCACACAACGCAGCAATACTTATCTCAAAGAATTCTGCTCAATATTAATATTTATTAAACTCGCACTCACACACTTCAGCCAATTAATGGAGGATTCCCGTTGACCAAGAGGTTGACAAGATTCCGCAATAATTAATAAGGAGCATCGACATAAAAAATATTTTCTGCAAGTTTAAAGGTGCCTCCTTATATCCCAAAAGAGTTTAATCCAATATTAATAATAGTTTTTTAAATAAAAATTGTATACATCGGTTACTTTTGGGGGCTGTCACGCGAGAATCCCCCCTTAAATTCTGGCTAAAGAAACCGCGAAGCTCCAGAGGAACGTTCGCCAACCGAAATTCTACCCCTAAACGCGCCAATCTTGCAACCGCTCGGCTACGTGACCAGCTGAACGAGTTGCAGGGCTATCATAGCCATTCATAGCTATTAAAAAACGCGCAATTCGCCTTATAAATTCGAGAAGGGAGCATCGATGCTCTCTTGGACAGCACGAAGATGAGAGAGAGAACCTGTTCCTCCGACCGCTTAGGGTGACTCGTCGCTGGACCACCCCGGGTTCTCACGGTGCCGTGGACCAATGGTCAGCCTCCGCGGTGCCGAAAACGAAAGAGGAACAAGACTGGCGCAGAGTGGGGAATGCTTAGGAATTGAAGAAGAAATTTCCGCTCCTTAATTGCGCGCATTACCGGTGGCAACCAGTTTCGCGTATTTCAAGAGAGGAAAATCTAGGTCTGTCGGTCAGTATCGGGGATGCTGCGGTCCACGCAGCATCCCTTCTGCTCGTAAAGCAATGTTTCACCAACGAAGCCATTGCTGACAGTTCTTGACCGTCGTGCGTGCCGCGGCATACACCTCCTCGACTCGTCAAAAATTTCATCGCGTCTGGGAAACGTCGAAGAAGATCTCGGTGTCAGTGGGAGCAGTCCTCTGCGTCCTGGCACGTAGCTCGATGGCTCTGCGCGGTTCACACCTCGACGAACTACTCTGTCTTCGATCACCGTCTACGCATCCTCATGGTCCAATTGGTGGGTACTTTTTATTATTTTCTACAATTAGGTAGTTTATCAGTGGAGTGGTAATGGGATAATTGTTACGTGGTTATCGAATGGGGGTTGTAAATAGAAATTAGCGAGGCGGGGAAATTTGCAACGTTGATCCGCAAATTGGCCAGGGAAACTCCATTGAAACGAAATATCGGACTTTACAGCGAAACATTATATTCCGGGGCGTAGTAAAGGCTCTTCGGAGTAATGTCCGGCGCAAAGCGATATCGCGTTACATCGAGTACCGTGTTCGATGCTTGCGGCCTGGCCAGTTTAAGGATAGAATTATTGATCTAATACTCTGAGAAAGCTAAGCCGAGTGTTTACGCTGTCCGTGAGCGTGTCTTATAGTTCCCATACCACCGTTCACCCACGACCGAGCTCAAAGCCTCGAGTTTCGCAGCCCCCAAAAGGAACCCCATAATTAATCGCGTCCCAGGCGAAACACCCTCGAATAGAGGCAGTCTGTCACTATACCTAAATGGATTCTCTATAGAGTTACCGGAGATGCGTACAAAATCATGTATCTGGAACGGTTATCAGTTTCTTTCCCTTGGAATTGGGCGGATACGCTGTTTCGCTTAACGGTTGATACGCTCTCCTGCGTAAGGGTGTGACAGGCTTTCTGCACAGTTGCTCTTTTAGTTCGAATTAGTAGGAACGAGGCAGCACTGTGAGATATGAAGGAAAATGTACTTTTTGTTTATATATAGATATATTAGCTCTTCAGTTTCAGAACAGAGATCAAAAGGTGGTTCTCTGAATTTCTCACTTTTGCCTCGATTTAAGAAATATCGCCCTAAACGCTCACTCCCTTCTTTTCTAGTCAGAATCTAGAACACCATTTGCGAATTAAAACGCAACGCTTACGCGCATATAAACTCCAAAAGAAGAATTAATACCTACTGCAGAATTCCAGGAAGAATTCCCGAAAACTACCCCTGCAATCACTCTTCAAATCTTACCATGAAATCAAAAAATTTAACTGTATCACTTCAAAAACCTCTCAAACCTTCCCCAAGATAATAGACACCCCGCCAGAGACGGACAAAATATTTATTTAAATAAAAATTTCGACTAACCAATGAAAGTTAAAAAAATTATTCTTTAACTTTTATTTGACCCGTTATTTAAATAATGCTATATTTACTTAAGGCCCAACTCTGCTTTCTACCAGTGCGCATAAAACAACAGCCTCATCCCTCAAACTTTGCTTTCCCCACATCCTCCCGACCTTGCACCCCCTGAAACTTTCGATACACAGAGAAATAATTAAGTAATTCGCATGTGTTAGCCAAACGACACCCAAAAGAATCGCGTGTCCAGAAGTTTCGAGAGAAGTCGTCGATCGGTGGCAATTAAGGGGATACGAGGAAGCACGGGAGTGGGTGAGAGGAGGTGGGGGGATGGGGGGGGGGGGGTGGTGCGAGCATCGACAAACACGGACAAATTAGATACATACGCGGAGTTGCTGTAGGGGGGTTCAACCTTAGACGAAGTGTTAGGTCGGCGAAGCCAGGTTGGAAACTACGTGCGGCCGGTGATTACGTCGATCGTCGAAAGAACAAACTCCGGATTGGATTAAGCACACGGCTGCACCGGCACCTTCCCCATTTACCGGCCGTGGCCGGCGCCGCCGCCACGGTTTACCATAAAGTTTACAACTTCTGTCAAGCTCCGCGCCCGCTGTAACCGTACTAGAATGACGACAGACCGACCCCTTTGGTCGTCGGTGTCCCTCTACGATCCGCACACTTGTGTCCACCCACACTGCAGCCCCTGACGCGCACGTACACGCGTGCACGATCCGTCCAGGAACAAGTGCACCGAGGGAATTAACGACTCTGATCAGGGCCCCATCGAAAACATCGCGATCCGACCAAATCACGGGGGGAGGGGGGGGGCGGTCTGTGCTCCCTGAATCGAACGGCAATTTGCGCGGCCCCGGCCCGATGAGGTTCGAGATTTAAATCGCGAGAAGAGCTCGAGGAAAAGCGAGTTATGAACCTCGGGGTGTTTTCCGCCAGATTTTGGAAGATAAGGGATGGCCGTGTGATAGAGCTGGGGGAAGAGGTCGAAGAATTTGGGGGTACTTTGTTAGTGAGGAAGTAAAAGTTTGTAACTGGGAAAGTGGGAATCTTTTAGGTAGGAAGGTGAGGAATTTGCTCCTATGTGTTTGTTAGATTTGACGTGTAGGGAGATAATGGTATTGAGGGAAAAACATGTCTGTGGGGAGAAAGAAATACTGCAGAATTGTTTAAAAGACTCGAATCGCAAAATGTTGCTACATTTTTATGCTAAAAAGAACCGTACTCGTTAAAGTTGATATATGCGCTGGTGATCATGAAAGTGGAGTAACTCAAAAAATAAAAAAAAATGAAATTTCTCGTATTTTATGGTATAGTTATATATATTTCAATATTATGAAAGAATTGTTGCAACGTAGCCGCGAAGTAGTGTCACTTTTATAATGAGCCGCGACAGTCTCACGTTTATTTCGCTAGTGGTGCAAATCATTTGTTCCCTGTAAGTAATTTGTGGAAAAAAAAAATTATATATTTTTGTATTATCTATTAACCTTAGATGTGGAACGAGAAAATAATAAAAGAGTGAAAACACGAAATATAGATAAATATAATAGATAGATAAAATAGATAGATTAAATATAATATACAGAGAAAAATTATGAGAAATAGTGGTACATAATACATTAGCAAAAATGATAAAGATATTACTGGCAACGTGTTTAGAAATGAAAAATTGCTTTTATTCGAAAAAATGTTGGGATTTATTAAATTGTGGAGATCGAAAAACTACGTTCGAGCACTTTTGAAATTTGAGAGACATTGAAAGGTTTAAGAAACACATTTTCGTACAATATACTCATAAAATTTTGCAATGATAGATAAGTGTGACATTAGAAGAGCATATATATTGAGAAACATTTCCTTGAATAATAGAAAAATATTTTTCAACACGCCCAAACGTAACAGCCCAAACATCTCGAAAGAAAAAGATACACGACTTACACCACCATCATAATCACCGGCACATATCTGCGCAACTATTTGGCGCGCAGTATCAAGGATGAGCCTCGCTAAGCGCGCACAAAGGCCAGCGAAACTTCCGCAGCTTGCATGATGGCGCAGCCGAGGCCTCTGGGGTAGACACAATGAAACGCAGCATCCCCCGGTCAGCTATGCTCCGGGGGAGTCTTTCCAACGAGGGTTGCCACCCTTTCCTTAACTCGCAACTAAGATGGCAGTCGGCTGGGTCGGCCATTTGGCTCGGCCGTCCCTCCGGCACTTCTTGCGCCGATATACACGAGGCCACGGCTGGATTACGAGGGTGGCGGCGTTATGGGGGCGGATGGGGGACGCGAGAAACGTACAGTCATCGTCTCCGTGTAACACTCGGGCCCGGATAATTTTCTCAATTTCGCAGTGTCTCCCGCGGGGTCAGCCGTTAAGGGCTCTAAGTGAGATTCCAGGGGTTGCTGAAGCTTTCGGCGAAAGGGCTGGTAAGGGTTAGACCGTAAGATAGTTTGATAGGCTTGGTTGCCAGGAGACCTCTAAGGCCCTAGACCCGACTGCCTAATGCCGAGAAAGGCTACCGCGAGTACATATGTACTTCGGGCTTATAAGTGATCCCGGCTATGTATCTACTCCTATAGCGCGGCCTATCTATCGGGCAGAGCCGGCAAGCAGCAAATATCGATGCAAATTAAATGATGTTCCCGCCCCCAGAGATGTTAGGCTCTAAGGATTCCTCGATAGACTGTTAATGTTTGAGGGAGCTCTGTCCCCGGGTAGCCTTGACGCCGGAATAATGCGCGGCTCCGCGCTGGCAAGAATGAAGCCGCGGTATCGCTCGCCATACGCCGAACAAGTTAGACGGAGGCAAGTTTAAAGGAGGCTGCTGGAATATAAAAGTATCTGCGGGCAGAGCGAAGGAACAGTCCGCGACGGGGCAGCAGATATATCAGGCGTCCGATCGCGGAGCTAGAACAATTCGTTGGGAACTTGTTGAACTTTCTTAGCCGCGCCTAGTACAGTGTTGAAGCCGAGCGCACTGGGGGTGAATGGAACGAGTGGAACGATCTCGTAGCGATAGGTAGACCTTGGCAAAAAATTTTGAAGACAGGGTAAGGGACCCTTCCGTGACTGTTTGGAATTCTCGACGGAACTGGCTGAGTAAAAACGAGAGGATCGATGAAGAAATCGTCAAGTTCCCATCATCGTGGAACCAGCTAGCCTGCATCGCCGGCCACGGAGACTCTCGCATGAGCGATTTTAGCCAGCCGGCATTAATATTGCATAATGTACCGACATGTATACGTGGCGGACAACGAGTATAAGGCTACAGATACCTACTCTCGTGGCCAATGGCTGAACGTGGTAGCCCTGTACAGAACAGTTTTACCGATAAGACCCGCCGTGTTTAACAGCCGCCGGCTAAAGCACCGCCGCCCCTCTCCCCCCGCCGCTCTCTTAACCACCGCGCTCATTCACCATAGCACGTAGACTGGGTGTTACATTCTGTACACGCACAGACCCACCAAGGGAGATTCCGTAAAACTACTCCCCGGCGCGGCGGTGACGTCAGAAACCAACGACACTGCTGCGGTTTCGGTGGTAAAAGTACGCTCGCACGTTCCGCCGCGCGAGATTTCTCGAGATTTCGTGTTTTTCCTTTTTTGGGGAGGGCTGAAAAGAGTATACCCCTGTGACGTGGTCTAGAAACTTCTGCTGGGAGGGTGAGAATACAAATCCCCCGGTGATCCGCTGCATGCGGATAGCGAGTTGGGGTTCTTCACAGTCCACAGAGGGTGGAGCAAAATTGTTTGCGACATTTTGGAGAAAACGAAGCGACAGATTATAACGAAAGTTTTGCGGGAAGAGTAATAAATTTAGAGGCAAGGTCGGGGATAGAAGGGGCACGGAAAAGGAGACGAACCGATAGTGACAACCGGTAGGACAAAATAATTACGAATTAACCCCGGACGCGAGACTGATAATCCCCTAAACGCGCGAGCCGTGCGCGTGAACGGGAGTCGGATTAAAACGAATTCCACGAACGTACCACGAGGAATCCCGCTGAAGCGCGGCGTAAATTACGTCGACGGGGGTAAAAACGAGACGTTCAAGGTTACGCGAGTGTGGACGGCGGAGGGGTGAAAGAAAAAGGAAAGCTCGAAAGCGGATTTTCTTCGGGTCCAGGGGGATCCGCGTAGCCCGGCTTCTGGAGCGCAAGAAACGACCTTAGACCCGGATCAATAGAAGAAGGGGGGTTGATGCTCTCCTAGAAGAGTGGGGCGGGTATAAGGGGTGAAGGAGCGGCGAGGGTGGTGGCAGCAGCCAAGAGGGTACTGGCGGCAAGAGGTGTGGAAGGGGGTGAAGTGGAAAAATCTTAGGTTTCCCGCACGGTGGCAGAGGGAGACTGCACGAGGATCGGGGTGGGGGTAACCTTAGACAAGAGGCGTGGTCTGTTCCTATTCTCACCCCCGGGGTTTCCACGGAGAAGCGACCCTTATAGCCGACGGTGGAGGCCATGGACGTCGACTAGAACGAGCACGAGAACAGATGCGGAGGTGGTGGAAGATAACTAAGTAATATCCTTAAAAATTCCCGTTCTTCGTCCCTTTTACACGGTATCCATTCCGCTGCGCCCTCGGGACTAGTCCTCTTCTTTCCTCGTCACGGCTCTTCGCTCACCCCCTCGGCCCCTCCGCCCCTCTGTACGTCCGCGGAACGGTCGGCCTCGCACCAAGAAAACGCGTACACGACGGTATATTCTGCACGGTGAACCAACAGCAGTACGTGTACACGGCAGCGTCGAACGAGAGTCTCGCCGCGGAGCTTTTTTATCGGCTAACCGGTAGACGAAGCCCGAAGAGTAAAACGAACCCGTGGCAGCCGTGCTTTTTTACGGCGCATGCGGCTGCCCCGGCAGGGACGAGGTGGGGGCCGAAAGAGAATCGAACCGACCGTTTGTTTTCCGCGCCTCCGCCAGCGGCCTGCTTTCAACGCCGAATGGAACTCGGAGGGTGGCGAAGCGGCTGGCGGACGCGGGATCGAAATTATCGATTGGATCAAAGATCATTAAGAGAAGTAAATGACTCTCGGCGTGACGTGAAACTGGAGGATGTGGGAATAGAGTGGATAAGACGCCATCGATCAGAGTTTTAAATAAAATGTTGAATTGTCTAGAGGAAAAAAGCTGATGGGTTGCGGGATATTTAACAGGCTCGGTCTAAAATCAACCTCCAGTGGTATCTTACTGATAAGTAATGCAAGGATGTTCGAGGAAATATCGATCTATGGTGGAGGATGATTCCTCAGTAGTATAAACTACGTTTCAGCAAACGAGTCTCGATTTCTTTCATTCCAGCAGTGACAAGTGTTGCGCGATTAATTCGCTACATTCGCCGAACAGAAACCAGTGAAAGTAACGGCTCGGGTTGCTTCACTAACAAGCGAATCTTAATAAACAATGAATTAAGGAAGGTAACTTCCATTCGCGGTAGAAAAGAGCTCCTCGACAGAGTAGGATCTGGGCTGCAGATTTCTGGAAATAGCCCTGAATATAATCCAACGAATACATCGTTTGAAAATACTAACTTAGGTGGCTCCACCAATAAAACATCTCTCACGAGTCAGAATTCTGATACCTACTTTCTAAACAAGAAGGATATCCAACGGTTTCCTTTCGAAAAGTCTTCGAATCTCAATCCACTTTTCCGCCGGGCATCTCCTGCGAAACTACTATACCATAGTCTTCCCACCGAGCACCGCACAATTTCAAACCACCCCGTCGGTGGAAAGGCCGCGTGAAACGTTGATTGCCGTCCACGGTCCCGCTGAATGGGAAAAACTCCGCGCATGAAACCGGCCCTCGCCCGGCTCTTCCCCTATGGAAAGTTTGCCGCGTCGCGTCGGCGGTAATCAGCGCGCTTATCGACATGTAAATCGTACGAGTCGTGACGCGAGCTTCTGGTGGTGCGTGGCGTTGCACACGGCGGAGTCGCGAGGGCGGCCAACGGTAGGCATTTACACGTGCAAATGTGGCAGTACGAAACGTTCATACATTTCGGTTACATTACCGTAGACATCATCGGATGTGTTGACGGGAAATACGAGCATAACTCAACCGAGGCTACCTGCCGGGATTTCGCGAAAACCACCCTCCCTGCCCCCTCCGCCGCCCCGCCGTTTCTCTCCGTCGTTCTCCCGCCGGCGCGCCACGCAATTTTCTCTCCTCGTCTGTCCCCCCCCCCCCACCCCGCACACCCCCTCGCAATATGCCCGCGCGAGCCCACACTTCTATTTATCTCTGTCTATTTCATTCTCACCCGGACCCCTCCCCCCTTCCCGCTGCGCCTCCACCGCCCCTCCCCCCCCCGTCGTCCCTCGCCACCATTCTACATCTCCCAAACCCCGCCCGCACCCCTCTTTCACCGTCGTGCCGAACCCCTTCAGTTCCTCGTAGCGTTTCCACCTCCGCGCTGTCTTCCTCGCCCTGTCTCTCTCCCTAACGTTGCACTGACTGATGACGTCATTTCCTACGGAGCATTATACATCTCGCAGCATATTTCCGTCGGGCGATTAAGATTCGCCTGACATTCTGGCCGGGAAACGAGGTTTTCGGGATGCTAGGTCGACCCGCAGCCTCGGAGGGCATCGACGGCCACCGGGAGAGAAGAAATTGATTTTGCTGGAGATGATGCTTGAAAGTATTCTCCGAAGAGCTCGGTATCTCGTTTGCCCTTTCCGTCTTCGTTCGCGAGTGCGATGTTTGGGAATAGCTGCCGTTGAAATTTTAGTGCTCTGTTTTTAGGCGAAGGTTTCAAGAGTTTCTTATGGTTTGCTCGATTGTGGAAGTTTCGGTGGTGCTTGGGGGCTTCTTGGAACGCACGTGACAACGGTGCTCGGAGTAGTTAAGGTCAATATCAAGAACCGCGCGAACTCACGATCAGGCAATTTGCAGTTTGGTCGGTGAATGTGATGCTTTTACTGTTATGGCTACGTAAAAGGCGAATTACCCTCGAATTACCATACACTCTCCCACCCCCCCCCCCCCCCGCCGATACACCGACACTTTCTCGTGTGTACCTATATGAAATCGCGTTCGTCCAGAAATGTTTGTTTTAAGGCGACAGTTGGAGAGAATTTGCACCGAAGGATCCGAAATGTCTTTTCGATTCTCATGCTGGAAATGTTTCGAGTCGCGGGTAATTTATCTTTTTTATTTGAAAGGAAAAATCGGAAGTTTCCAGGGGTGAACTCGCTTCAATTAGAAAAATACGTGCGACACTCGTGTGTCTGCTGAGCTCAGAGCTTCTTTGAAGCTATTTACTTGTCAAACGACCGTTAATAGATTATATTCTAATCGATTTGGATTACATTTGAAGTGGTGCGAATCGAGTTACCAGGTACACAAGGTTTTGTGAGATCAATCGAAGGAATGTTTAGAAAGAATTCTGCAAGCTTAACCACCTTCTAAGCAATGCTCTGGAATCTACTGTGAACTGGAAATTACAGAGTGAATCTGATCAGTTTCTTTCAAAACGTCGAACTTCTACTTTGAGTAGGACCAAGAAACAACGAAAAGCAGAATATCAAAATTGATTGTCCTTGGTTGTTTATAAGTCAATTGAAGTCTGCAGTGAATGTACTAAAATCCCCCAAATATTTACGCAAGGACTTGTGAAATTTGAGTTTTTATATGAAAAAAGATAGTTCTTGACTGTTCCTATGTGCTGTATTAAATTCACACATATATCTACTTCATAAATTTGTCAAAAATAACATTTTTCTTCATTGTTAAATGAAGAAAAGACCATTAAAAAGACCAAGTTAAAAGAAAATTAAAAGACCAGGTTACACTTCTCCAAGTTACCTATCGCTTAATACATACAAAAAGGAACTAACATCATAACAATATGATGAACACACAGCGAATAATATCTCCTTGCCTTATAAAAAGGAAGGAGCTACTAATTCGAAAACAAGAAACACTTCCACCGATAGACAACAAAAATAAAAAAATTGCAACTGTAAATCGAACCTACATCCCCGACAAATCAGCAGGATTATTTTGCGGCTTGTACCCTCAATGGTACCCACTGCACGCCACTTGAGTGGGTCTCGAGTTAGCCGTTATTTCTCGGCGAGGCACTGTACGAAATCGCATACCACTCGCATGCACCCGCCACCAAACGAAACGGGAGCAAGCAAACAGGAAAGAGTGTTAGTCGGCACGGGGTCAACAAGTAAGTATCGGGAAAAGGAACCCGTCTCGTCGGTCCGCGGCTAGCAAAAAGCTGTCGCCGCTGGTCCAGGGACTTATCAGCGCGTAATTAACGACGAAGCAAAGTCGTGTCGCGGCCGGCCAAAAAGCCCCACGCGCGGATACAATCCCGTAAATTTCGCGGCCTGGCCAGCCCCCTGTCCGATGGGGGAGCAAGAAAATCCCTTGTTCGCTGTTTTGCGCGCGTCCACGACGCGACGTGTTTGCCGGAATCAATTGTTGTTCCGAGGGTTTGTTTGCGGCCGTACCGCGCCTCCCAATGAGCCAACGCGGAAATATTACCGCGGCAACGCGAGAAATTACACAATCAGCGTAGTTGTAACGTGGACTGTGTTACATTGGAGCGCGTGCAACGATCGCCGCATCCACCGCCCTCGGGGATGCCCCCGAAAACGCGTAGCGCTCGCTGGATCATACGCGCGGAAATTAAAAATCCTTGGGACGGAATTGGAGCGTAAACGATAAGATTTCGTCTGGAGAGAGAGAGATAAGATGAGGGATAAGATTCCGACTCGTAATTCTGCCGGTAATTATGAAAGTGGTCTGTCAAAAATCGAAAAGTTTGGATCAATACAACATGAAATAAGCAATACACTCGATTTTTTCCATTTTTTACTTATAATGCACTGAAGTGTCCCCCTCTCGTTGCGATGAAACTACGAACGATTGTTAAGGAGGCGAAAATAAGAGACACGTATTTATTTTTATCGGCTGAGACGCGACTTTAAGGGGTTCACCCCTCAAAGTTTCGACCCAGAAGTAAGTACCTACTATCTCGAAAACCAGACGGAATACATGAAAATTTCAAATTGGAAAGTTTCGTAGTTTTTTATGTACAATAACACGGTGCCAACAAGGTGTCCAACCTACACTTTGTTACTCACAAAAATTTTTACAACTTTATTTTACAACTGATCCAAATTCACGTAATAACAAAAAATGCCCAGCATTTTATTCCAAATTCATTGGTATGCATATTTATGAAATTCCATCCTACAGTTCTGCAGGTTTCTATTATTTATATCACCGTCACAATTATGCAAGATGGTTCATTGGGGATACTATATTTTTGGGGGGAGCCTTTTCTTCGGAGCAATTGACGTTGAGATGTTTCTTTGAATGGAGCTGTTGAAGGGTTTAGATGTTAATTAATTGGGTTATGAGAAGGGTGGATAGATGCTTTTTAGTATTGAGTTATTTCGCATTTGATGTGTTTAGAGTTTAGAGTACATATATATGGTTATTTAGGAATAATGTACTTGTTGTGATTCTCGAGTTATTGTTGCAAGTGTTTATAGAATCGTGGGCAGAAAATTTGGACACTGCTCCATTTGAATAAACGCTAATAATCTTAATTACTCTGAAGATAAGTAACTTAGAAAAACATTTGATCTCTATGTTGGACATTTTTTTCGCATCTTGTTAAAACAAACCGTCACGAGTCGTGTTTCTGATGGACTACTCTGTATTTTTTATGTGAAATGTAGTTATTTCAATTCTTACAAATCTTTGTATTCTAAACTAACATAATATATGACTTGATCGCGGAAATAATACAAGTTGCTATTTCTGCAAATAAGAAGCAATCACATCTAACGGTTCTGGAGGAATCCAGTTCCATTATTTGTAATAATAACATTTCCTATTGAAATGTACACTATCAAGCCAACATCTACTAGGGACTGCAAAACAGCCCATGATTGTAATTCATAATATGCAATATGTACGTTCTGGGATTCATGTTAATGGAAATCTGTACGCGAGCAATCAATTAATAATTTCCGAATAAGCTCTGAATAGATTTCACGTTTTATAGTTTCGATGCACTACACAACCAGAAAATATGGTCATCTTTTGAAAGAATCAAGTTGTCAAGTAACATAATGACACAATTGAATCGAAGATACTTAATTATCAGCGACACTCTGTTTAAGCCTCTCAATTTAGATTTTCAGAAATTTAGGTTATAATTAAGGAATTTAGAAATTTAGATTATAATTAATAAGCGTTCGAATTTAGAAATGTGTCCATTCACAATGTAATCCCAAGACGAGCCCGACATTCAGGAATTCATTTACGCTGTGAAGCCATCAGAGGAATCAGAAACAATAATCGCACAGTCGTCCCGGATGAAAGCTTAATTAATGGAATGACTATCCCATGCAATTTTCTCTGTACTTTGAGGGGGTGGGCGTAATTAATTCCTGTACTTATTCCTGTACAATGAATTGAAGGAATTCCAATTATTCCTTGATGCAATAATGATACCAGCAAAGTACAATTTGTTTAATAACAATTTTTTGTAGAAAATGACGCAAATAATAGCCACGTTGAACTGTATCTATCCCAATAAGCTCAGGGAAATCCTAAAAGTGTCTAAACGCCTTAATAAAATTAATGTGGGGACTGATTATCAATTAAACATCATCTGAAACAACCTGTTAAGATTGTTTAATTCGCCAATATCCACTACAGCAACACAGATATCTTCTGATTCAGACTTTAATGCCTAATTAACATATAATAAGTTATCCACAGAATGAAATAGAAAATGTTACGTGGTAGCTGCTTACAGACGATCACGTATACAAGCCAAAAGAAATGTAACGCTTGTTACTTTGTTATAAACATTCCAAACAAAGGCATACCCAAAAGAATCTTTAAACATACAACTTCATTTTAATCTTTAATGTAGAAACAGAATCCTCTTTCGATGTTACCTTTACCAATTCTACCTGCAAAGCTCTCAAACCGCGAAGATTCAAAGAACGTCGTTCAATCTCCACTTTATCTTTGCACCGGGCGCCAGAAACCGTGCAAGACGAGGCAGTGCCGTCGTATTTCCCCGTATCTCGTGCCACTAACTCGTTTCATAAACAATGCAAAACCAGAATCCTCGAGGACCAAGCGCAAAAACTAGAAATCCACGGTGCTACGGTGCCCTGCATCCGAAAATCCCACGGGACACCGTCTGCGAGTGGAATCCCTGGACCGCAGAATCCGGATTTCGAAGAGGGTAACTTCTCTTAGCGAGAGGGGAAGAATTTCGGAGGGGCCGAAGGTCGTGGGACGGATTCCTCCCCCGGAAACTGGTCCGAAATTTCTTGAAACTCATCCCCGCGCTGATGAACGAATCAAACGACCCCGATTCGCAATTCTTTGCACGGCAGGCTCAGCAAAATAATTCCTTCGATCGGTGTGGAATGCGGCGTTCCGTTCGCGCGAACGCTCGTCGAATTACCGTTTCGCCCGTTTCATTTTCGACGCCCATTAATGCGAATGTTTATACTAATTCAGTCGACGGCGGTGCGGCGTGAATAAAAGCGGCGCTTAATTACATTCCATAATTCAAATTTTCATTCTATAATTAACTCCGACTGGCGCACCGAACGGGTGGCAGTTATACACAATTTCGCCGGCGATCTTCTGACCTCGCCAATTTGAAATTTAAGCAAAGCGTCCGAGGCATATTCGTTAATCGTGTTTTCGCCCTCAACCCCCCCTCCCCCCTCCCCCCCCCCTCTTCTACCCCTCGTTCACATCATTCCTTTCATGCGTTCCCAGTCTCGACACGGACAGTAACATACGAGTTTCAACAGAATCCAATTAATGCCTGACACCTTCCTGGATATGTCTTTCAACCATTTTGAATTTTAAGCGACATAATACGCCGCCAGACAAGTTCTGTCAGCCTCTCGAACTGGCCCTCGTTCCGCCCCCCACACTCTGACCGCCCCCTGAACGGAAAACTGAATATCGTTTCGTGGCCGTAATGAAATTATCATCCGCGCGTCGAATTCCTCCGCGGCACCCCTTCCGAAGAGGTTTCAGACGTAAGGCGTTGCGAGGAAGGTGGGAAAGGTGGAGAACGCGACGCTGGTTATAGAAATTTCCTTTGCGGGGATGAGTTAGCCTTATAGAGCGTTTCAGAGATCAGCTGGGTGGGAACAAAGCCATTTAATTGTCCTTGGAACATTCTTTATTTCCATAGAAATAAAGCCCCTTTATTTCCACAGAACATTCTTTATTTCCAAAGGTGGGAATAAAGTCATTTTATTGTCCTTGGAACATTCTTTATTTCCATTCATGAACTCTGTTGGCTAATTAAATCTGACACCGCGGTACTGACAAGTAATTATCGAATCGAGGTGGTGGGGGTAACTTGAAAAGTATGGATTTTTCCGATAATTATTTTCACGCAATTTTGTAGATATAAATAAAAAAGAGATGCAACTTTTGTTTCTCGAAAAAGAAAATTCTGCGTTGTTTATACTATGGCATCAACAAAAAAATAGGTTTGCCTTACGCGTGTACTACTGTACTTGCACAGAAAGATCGCGAAGGAAGATCGCGAAAATGCTCGAATACACCTGACGAATCCTGTGAAAGCTACGGTTTCGAGAAACTTCCTTTTAATGGTCACCGAAGCTCTCGGAAAGTCAGGAGAATCTCTGTCTATTAATCAAGCGCAGGCGAAAGGGAGGTGTCGTTCAAAGTGCAAAAAGTATTCACGCTTCCACGCGTTATGAATTTAATGCAGCCGGCAGTAGCCCGGCGACGGAGGTAGGCACCATGAGTCGAAGGTGGCCCGATAACAGGCTGATTTTTCATCGCGGCAGCGATGCATCATGCAACAGAGAACAATGCCGCAGTTCCTTACCTAATCCTGAAACAATACCTCGAGCGAATGGCGTCGACGATTTCGGGAAGGTGGAAGGAGGGTCCAGTTCTCGAGGGTGAGAAGCGAGACCCCTTTAGCTGGTCGGATGTAGCGCCGGTCGGGGGTTGGAAGGTGGAGGAACGGCAAGAGGAGACGCGAGCGGAGGAAGAGAGAGGGAGAGCGCGAGGGTGGTCACTTGGCGATTAAGAACACGTACTAACCCTGCCTGGTTTTCCACCCCTGCAGCCTAGGATCAATACAACTTAGTTTCCAGTCTCGCCCCCTCCTTGCACCCCCAACCCCACCCCCACCCCCACCCCCTGGCGACCTCCGACGAACCCCTTTGCATCGCCACCACCACCACAGGGCAACGACGTTCTTATGTCGCGGATGAAGCCGCGCTTCTTACGAACCCACGGACCTGCAAAACCCAGCCGCTTAGTTCTGCCGTCTAACGGGTGTCGCGAAGGAAAAGCATGGCGAGTCTCAGCCTCGTCCGAGTCGAATTCTTTCGTAAAAGCTTGCACTTTTATTGCACGCTGAAGGAAATGATCTATGGTGAATGTAAATTTCGGAAGGATACAAGGTTCTGAGAAAAGATGAGCTTCCCCCCATTTTGACGTGGAAGGATAGAAGACAGCTTGAAAGACCCCGTCGCTATTAGATATTACAATAGAAACGTAATCACCCTGACGATTGCTTTGGAGAACCCATTACCGTTAAGTCGAAGTGGAAACTCGTTGGGTCTTCATAGAAACGTGAGAAGGGGGCGAAGAAAACGAATACCATAAGAATGCAGTGCGCAGAGAAGCGAGGGGGGCGCCTCCAACCCCCCGTGCACCTCGCAGCGTTCACCATTTATTTACACCCGAGCCACCCAGTATACAGCGGCGCATGAAAGTGTGAGGATCGTAGGTGTGTAAGTCTTCTTACGATCAATAGAGGTTAGTCGCGCCCAGTTCCGCGGATGAAGGCACCCACCCCTTTTCTAGGCTCCGTTGGGTGGTGGTGGTGACCCGAGGCGGTCGCCTTCCGGAGGTGGAAAGCCGTTTCTTCGTCTCCTTCGTCTTCTTCTTCTTCTTCTTCTTCTTCGTGTGGCGCGTAAAAGCTCGCAGCGTCCGACTCCTGACGGCTGCCTCCTGAACGACCGAGATTTTCCCCCGGTTGGTGGGGCGTGCTGCTTTTCAGCCCTCTTTTCCTCCTTTTCGCCGTAAACACCGCTCTCCCTTCGCTACCTTCTCCCCTCTCCTCGCTAAAGCCCAGCCATGCCCGTCTCCCTCTGACCCTTGCTTCGCCTCTGGCAGCGATCTCGCATCCTCTTCCTCCAGCCATCCTCCTCCGTCGCCCCCTGGCTGCCTGCCCCCCCTCCAATCCTCCCCCGTGTTCTCCGTTTTACAGAAGTCTGGCTGCGGTTCTCTCTTGCTAACCCTTGCTCTCGCGCCTTCGCCCCCGTTGAATCGCCGCTCTTCGTCTGGCTTCCGTCCGCGTTTCTTCCACCCCCGTCCTTTGTTCCCACGCTCGAGTGCGTTAGCGCGCACAGCCGCGTCTTCTCCCACCGATTCGTCCTTGTCCTTCGCAGAACTTTTCTTCCGCCCGCCTCCCCCTTTCGCAAAATTTGTCCGCCTCTTATTGCCCCATCCGTACCTCTCGGGCGCCTGCAGCGCGTCTTTGTTGGCCGAGCTGTCTTCATCTTTCATCAACAACCGTCGCCGCCTGCCTGTCCTCGTCCGGCCCGCTGCCGCGGGATCGTTTTGCCTCCCGTCCTCCCCGCTCCTTCCTGCGGTCACCGCGTTCGCGACTTTGTCCCGAGTAATTCTCCTCCTCGTCTTCCCACGCCGCTCCACCAGCAGCCTGTCTGCGTCTTATCCCCCGCTCGCGCCCCACCACCGCCGCGGTGGCTCTTTCGAGCTTTTCATCCCCCTTACGCCTGCCTCCTCCCGTTTAGCGGGGCGCAAGCGCTGCTAGTTGCAATTTCTCCGAGTTTCTGCTGCAATATACACACAGCAGCATCGGAAACCTCCTCGCGAGAATGAGAAACAATCTCTGGACCTCCCTCGACGTGAGATATGATATGACGGTACCCCGGGTCGGCAGCGCTAGCTGCTTTAGAACGCTCCCCCGAAGAGTGCCGATATCTGTTCCGCCGGGACACTGCCACCGCCTTGGAGAGGCTTCGGCGAGATTTCATTCGATACCTTTGCGGCTGTAGGGGTAGCGATTGCTTGTGGTAGCTGGGAGGAATTCGAGTCGTTGAATTTCATAGGGTTACGGGGGTGGAAGTTTGAATTACATTTAATACCGTGACAACTGTTGAAATTCTTTTAACACGAAAGATGACAGATGATAATCAGCACGCCGTGAAAGTTTAATGTCCCAACGGTCACTGTAGCATTTCTAACCGAAACATTTCCATACCGATACTCCGCGGGATGCGTGGTTTACAAGCGCGCGCTCGGGCTGCAACGGATTTAATAATCGCCGTCGCATAATTTATTTCCATGGCCCCGTGTAATCGCTTTTCCGGGGGATTCGTAATAGCCGTTCGACCAATTTTACATGATAACGATTCAATATTTGCTCGCTGCATATATTTGAAAAGCATAATGCTCCCAAAATAAATACCCAACGAGTACCGTGTACTCGGTACATCTACCTCAGCCACGTATCCCTTCGATATACTGCTAGATTATTCAACCAAATCACACGGTCCCTCAACCCCAGAAAAATCTACGATCAAAAATCTGGATCAGGTATAAACTGATCCCGAGACCTCTCGACAGCACGATCTTCCCCAAGGAAGATCCTCCCCCCAGCTGGGGGAAGCAACCGCCCCGGCAGGTTGGTGAACAAACACCCCAGAAGTTGCCAAGGCTGCCGATAATCGTCATTCGAAAATTCCGTAGGGCGTAGGTGTGCCTAGACAGCAGCCTCGTTAAGTCAGCCATTTTAGCCGAGTCCCTCGATAGCTTTTCCTAGGGTACCTGGTGCCACCCCTTGGATGAGCTTCAGGCCGGCAGCGTGGCAAGCCAACCCGGCAAAAGCGATTAATTACTTTGAGCAATTTGCTCACCAACTCCACTCAGCTCGTAGACCGACACTATTCTCATTTCTCTGTCCGGGCAGCTACCACCATCTCTGTCCGGCCTGCCCGTCCATCCGTACCTACGTACGTCCGTATCATACGCGTACATACACGCCGCCCACACCCGCTCGGCCCCGGCCACACCGGGGCGATGGTACACGCGAAAGACACAACGACACTCACACCGGCGCAACGCCGCGTAAAGCGGACGGCTACGTGTGTACTGGTCATTCAACGAAGGTACAGAGTGACTTCCTGTAAAGCTATATACATCCAACCGGGCATTCTCGTTCGAGTTGTCGAAGGGGGGGGGGGGGGGGGGGTGGCAGGGGAGAGGTTGTAGTCAACATCCACCGAACGTTATTTTCCGCCCGAGTACCGGGTGGCACTTTACTACAGGATCGATCGGTACCACGGCCGACCACTGGTCTTTAGCGATCGCTCGGGTTGAATAGAAAAAGAACGCGAGGAGATTCCTCGTCACCTTGCGCCAGCGAGAGTTTTCGCTGTCCCTGCCCCTGGCCGATTGGTGAATCAGCCTTGCGGGGACGTTTTCACGCGAGGCACTTGCGTGCCTCGACGGGGTGCTTCGGGTATGATCTCTTGGAAGGGACGGGGTTGATTCGAGGATGGAGAATGTGCTCGAGATGACAGCCGTGTTCTAAGTTGGTTAGAAGCAAATTGGGGAGGGTTCGAAGGATATTTTGCGGGTCTTGGGTAGCTGGGTGAGAGTCTTCTTAGATGGAAGATAACGTCGTGAGTGGACTGCGTGAGGGGTAGCTTCACACGAGTCTAGTCTTTGAGTAATTGATAGTGAACGCGGAACTTTTTTTCTGAAGTTAAAAAGGATCTAGAGTTGGTGGTTAATAGTAGGTTTACTGCGCGAACAGTGTGACATCTTCCACCCTCGTGTCCACCTTCACACGTGAGTATCATTCTGATTTAAAACTTCGATGATGCTTCTTTTACTTTATAATCGTTTTGGAGTTAGTTGAACTGCTGAGGGTGGTGTAGATTGAACACATGAAAACTTAAATTATGTATTATTAAAAAGGGGGTGAAATTGAAATACTCCACTCTTATTTCTAGAGATTAATTTATTCTCATCTCCCTGATTATCCATAACATGTCATCTACTCAAAATGTCACAGAAACTACCAAGAAGAAGAATTATAATCTTGACGATTACGAAATGTAAAAAGAATGCAGAAGAAATTTGAAAAAAGTCAAAGGAAAATGACACGAAGCTTGAAAGCTCCTAGCGTATGCTTGACGTTGGCAACGATACCTACATCGGGGGACTTCCATTCAGTTTTACGAGTCCCTCTATTACAGAATATTATGGATAGTGCGCCCCGATGCACCGGCATAATTATGTTTTTATGCTAATGCTGCTCTCCACTCCATAATAAAGGATTACCGAACGGTCTGGGTATTAACCACACAATTTGATGTAAGCTGGCGTGGCTAATATGTTGGCAATAATCGAACCTTAGCCAAACATTTGAGAGATCCTGTACGGCTCTTAGACGTCTTAAACTCTTCGCCATAAAAAATTCATCGAATCATGTTTAACAACTATGTCAAAACAACTGAATATATTAAACGTAATTCCAGAGGAAGTGGAATTTCTTTAAATTAAATTTCAGTGCCACACGAAACTCAGAATTTCGAGGATGATATTTTGAAGAAAGAGTCTATTTGCAGGAAGATAGTATGGAAATGTTATCATTGAAATGGATATTAAGAATCAAAATTCGAGATAGCTGTTGAAAACTTGTTTGCAGAACGCTGCGGGATCAGACACGGTGTGCACGTATCCGAGGCAGAAGAAGCGAATTTCCAAACACAGATCCGAAGAGATATGAAAGTAATGAGATTAATTAATAGAATAGACCCGCAGAGTTAATTTAGAAACGTGTGTCAGGATGACCACGGGGTTACTTATGTACATCCGCGATGCGCGGCGCCGTGTCTATAGGGCGTTCCTGTATTAACTTACGAATAATTAATACAGGTACATTTAAAAATACTCTCTCCATTCACATTCAAAGATACACACGTTCAGTAATTTTCAACATCAAGAGCAACAGGCGATAAAACGCTAATCCTTAATCAGAGCGTCAAAATTTTCTAAACGGGGCTATTTTTTCGAGCAATAACAATAAAAATTCTTTAAAATGATTTAATGGGAACATCAAAGTCCTTTGATTATATTTAGTAGTGAAATGTAGTTCCCCACGGCAACTAAACACGTTTCTCCAAAGAAACTCTGAGGATAACACGGAACCTTAAACAACGTCTGTCAGTTACTTTTTGTCGCTGCAGAAGCAAAAGCCAACGTGCTCTTATTTACAGCTAAATGTCTTACTTCCCCTACGCCGGTGGTGGCGGCCATCTTGTTACCCCGCCTTACCTTGCAAAACCCCGTTTCATATTCCCCTGCAAATGTTAGACTACCACCACCATCACCGCCACCACCGCCGCTAGTCTCGTCTTACCCTCTCTAGAAACCGTGGTCCCCCATACCATTCGCCCCACCCTCCGCAACCACCATGCTGACTTACCCCCTCCAAACAAACGAACGAACGGCGATACCACTACCCCCGCGCGATTATTTCCCTTTGAAGGATAAGGAACGTTACCGAGAAATGCTGGATATCTTCCCAGACGAATGTAATCGTCTCAGAAGGTTTGAAACGTTCAGACGGATTAAATTATTACGAAAAAGGCCAAAAAGGAACGCGAGAGCTCCGCTGTTTTATCGTCAACAGCGGAATTAAATAATTTCATTAATTCCTCTTTAAATAACGGCCCCACGGTACAAGCTGGATGCATATCATCATTGGACTGATTTAATACCTTCGACGCATTAACAGCGTGTAAATACCGGAGATTTAAATCTTCATCACTCGAGGCATACTACAAACCTCTCCCGCTTGGATTACGCAATACCCACGTATCGCAAAGTGGACTTTTCTTCTTATTCGCCTACCCTCGAGCAAATGCGATCACCGTTGCATTCACTCGCGGCGATGAAATCTCGCAGCTGCTCTTTCGCCGGCCGATTACGTTGAGGAGTCGAGCAAGTAGAAAGAATCGTCACTGAACCGCCACCGTGCCGCGGCACGCTCCGCGCGGACTGTATCGGGGATTCTCTCTCGAGTCCCGTCAGGAAGCATTCCGTTCGTTTTATGTACTCCTATTGTCCCTTTACTTTCTCTGTATCGCTGCTCCACTTCGATCGTTCGCATTATGCAAGTGTCAATTCGATCGCGTGCATGGAGAATTTTTCTTGAATGCGGCAAGCTCTTTGTATTAAAATTCTCTATTTTTTGTGACCTCTTGGGAATTATTTTAACACCTCGTATGAAGATAAGGAGGCCTTCAGACAGTGTATATTGAATCCTATAAATATGGGGAGATATTCATATAAAGTCCAAGATAATTTTCTACGCTTCGCGAAGAATATCGTCCAAAGTCTCTATCCATCAACCAGCTATTAATTTCACAGGATCAGTTTAATGCCCTGTTAGTTTTGCATTAACAGCGCGCAATGTATGTGCATAGATGAGATACATTAACACAGTGCCCGGTGGCATTAGCTAATTAATAATAACCGAGCGCCAAAGGTACCTACGAGGATCTTAACGGAAAACAAACTCGCTGCATTTGTTTTGCTTAAGGGGTCTTCCTAGTGTGACGGCTGAAAATAACTCAACATTTCGGGAATTAAAGAAAGATACAAGAATTGCATTTATCCCTTTGCACGTTTGTAGCTTGATTCTGTCACCTTTTAAGACTGTAAAAAAAAATTATATGTAAAAGTACCCATTTATAGCGGAAAATGTTGGAGCATTGTGAAGAGAAAGTTTCTTAATAAAATGTATAAATTTGTTTTAAGACGCTGCCATTTCTCTGTTTCTCAAAATTGATATATTATATGCTTGTTCAGACGATAGCCACGTCCGATTACTACGGATTATCAATCTTTTTGAATTTCATGTTTGAAATAACTACGATTTCTGATATCAGGTTTGACATCTGCAAGGATATTGTTCTCTCCGCGATGCTCCTATTCCGCTATAAATGGATATTTCTACTTGCAAATTTTTTTTTACAGTCCTAAAAGATGATTAGAATAAAGCTACGAACGTGTAATACCGGTTTCTTTTTTAATTCCCCAAAAGTTGAGTTTCTTTTCAGCCGTCACACTAAGACCCCATAATTCGGAACGAAAGCAGATATTAAAGCGTAAATGAATTCCCGGGAAGAGGAATTTTCAGCGCGGATTAAAAAACGGCTAGTAATTAAACGCCACTGCGGCCTGTCCGGACGTATACACCGAAACTGCACGACCGCGTCTATATTTAACAAAAACATTAACTTTAGACCCGCTCGGGATACACGAAGGGCCGGCCGAAATAGTTTCGTAACACGTCAGTGCCGACCGCATAGGTATGTATTTGCATTTATTTGTGAATGTACGCAAGTTCGCCCGTGCGCGACAGGCAGCGGGAGAATGATCGCCAACAGGGAGAGAGAAGGAGAAATAGCGGCGGCGGAGTACAATGTCAGGCTGGAAGGATTAGAAGGATCCTTAATCGTCGAAACCCGATGCGGCCGGGGGAACGGAATGTCCTCATTTCCATCGGTCCTTCCGCTCCCAAAGATACGTGGAATTTCAGCAATAAAGATAAGAGTCTTCGATTACCTACCCGAGGTTTTCACGCCCTCCTCCCCTCCCCTTCCCAACCCTCGATCTCCGTCTCCCTTCGCCTACCCGGCCTCATTTACTTTTTTCACCTATCCCGCAAGCATTTGCCGCAGACGCGTGCCCAAGAATTTAACGGATCGATTAGTATGCATCGGATACCCCAATCTGTTATTTATTCCCTCAGACGCATGTCTCATTGGGACTTTGGAGGACAAAGATGGAGGTAGCATTTTATTCTTCCACGAGTGTGAAATTGATGGGGAAAGTATTTCGGGGGATTAAGCCTGTTGCCACTCTTCAGACTTCCAACCTTGACCCGGACCTAATCATTGCCCCTTTTAAACTATTAGTGCCATTTGTGGTGAATCCTGGAGCGTGGACCGGTTATATCCTCCTGAGATAAGAAATACTAAAATTGCGTATTCGATATTCTCAGAGACGAACGCGTAGAAATCTTATCAGCAAGGAATCGTTTTCTTCCCCCTTTCACCGCGACCTACGCTACCGTCCCGCGTATCGTATATCTGCCTTACATTCCGGCCGAATAATTCGCATTCATACTTGGCCAAAGGGAGTCGAATCTAATAACGAGTATTTACCGTTGCCGTCCCTTAACGAATCTCGATATCGAGTTCCGGTTGAACTCCGCGACTAACTGCGAGATAGAAATCGGACGTGGACCAAGGGCGGGCGAGTGGGTGGCTGGGCTCCGTGAAGGCGGAGGGAGGGATGGGGGGGGGGAGCGGGGGAGCGGGGGAGCGGGAGAGCGGGGGTGCACCTCCAGCCAGAGAAGAGGACGAGCAAGGATGTGTAAGGACGTGCTACTGCAGGTGAAGGAGAAATGGGTAGAACGTGGTGTTCTGGAGCCAACGACGATCAATACCCAACAGCCCGGCACGTACGAGTCTGTATAACTATACCAGTGTATTCGGTGTACACGGGCTAGGGGGGTAGTAGTTGGTAGAAATAGGGGTGGAAACATCCCCAAGGAGCCGATAGTAGCCCATAGCGCTGCCAACCCACCCCATAGTTCTGGCCAATGGATGCCCACTGCGATCTCCAGCTCCGTGCTACGAATGAGGAGCCTTCTCAGCCTGTCTCTTCTATCTGTCTGTATGGCGAGCCCCGTCCCTCTCCGATCTGCCCCCCTTGCCACCGGTACCTCATCTCGAGAGTGACTTAACAATTAAATGCATCTACGTGCTCCCCGAGGGAAACTCCCGCCGCCCCGCTTTCTTTTTTTATACGATTTTAATTTTGACGCCGGCCACGTCTCGCTCAAGCAGCTGTCTATTTCTATCCCCCTTATTCCTGCCCCGCGCGGTACAGAGGCTCGGTGATTGCTGGTTTTTCATCTGGAGAGCGAGCGGCCGGGGTTCGGCCGCGAGAAGCTTGTTGCCTCGAGAAGATTGCACGGCGCTCCGAGGACTTGTCGCGCGGACGGTGGCAATGGGCTGCCGCTCTTATTTTATTAGGGAAGGTCGAGTTAGGATTAGAAAAACAGAGACGCCGAGTGAGCCTTAGATCGAGAGGTCTATTTATCATAGGCAGCTCTTCGTTATAAATAGACGATTATGTAAGCACTCGTTCGTGCGCATAAAAAATCAAGCAAGAGAGCCTCTCACGCTCTCCTTTGCGTCGCGCCTAGGAGTTTATTATGGGAGGCGGGAAATAGACCAAGGAGGCATAGGAAAACGCGCGAAAACAAAGCAGCGCGGAACGTCAGCTCTGTGAGAGGCAGAATTAAGTATGCAAATAACTAAAGAACGCTGCTGGTACATTAATCGGGTCACTTTTGAATTTACGTAGTTTCCTTACAATAAATAAATTTGTTCCAATTAGAAGGAATGATTTGAGTTTCGTCCTTTCAATTTATTTCGTAATATTTAACGTTTCCCGCTCTTGGCATCGTTCAGGCCGCACTTTGGTTTATCCTCTAGATGTTCTTGTCTTGTGTATACTGATTCAACCGACTCGTACGTCGCACGTTTCTAGCAAACATGATAATTGTATAAAAGCATATGCAGTATTCTTCCTTATCTAACTTTCCTTGAATTTGATAATTCTCAAAGTTGCACAATAGCTGTTATTTAATTACTTAATATACCGAACCAGTGCGCCGAAATCATTTCTTCTAATTGGAACAATTGTTACGGTCGAAATTCAAATTAAATTAAATAAATAAATTTGCAATAATAGTTTCCTAGTAGTGATAATAAGGGAGGTACAAGTGACAGCGTGTTTATTCGAGTGTTGCGATAAATACTTCCAGTAGGTGCTGTATATCATTCGTCACTGTTAATAACAAATCGAATTGATCGACAGAAATAAATTGCCTGTCAACCACTTCGCATTCAAAGAAAAATTCCACACCCCTCTACACAAATATCTTAATATCCTCCTCCTCCTTTCTAGAGCATACCCCCAGAAAACGCGATCGCATCCCTGAAATCCCGCGAATGACCTTCAAAACCGGCGACTCATGCTAATTATAACCGTCCACCCTTCCCTTTTAAAAATAAACGGCCATGCAACGTTTCCCAGGGCGCGTACGCGTGGCGAAGTCACCCACGGGAGGAATCTCCCGCCCTTCCACCCTTCGCGCCACCCCAAGTTTATTACCTGGAGCTACGAGTGAATGAAAGGAGCACGATACAGCGCGTTAAAAGAGGGCAGCCAGAGCCCGCTCCTGAAGGCCGTGAAGGGTGTACAATTGTAGGCGGGCGTCAGAATGGGCGCGTGGGAGGAAGAGCGAGAAGGCGGTGGGGGGGGGGGGGGGGTTGAGGGCAAAGAAGGGCTTCATTCATGAACGTGTTTTATTGTTTCAGGCACAACGCGACTGGAGGACAGAGGAGGCCGGATAATAGCGACGGAGGAACCGGAAAGCATAAACCTACCCCCGCGCGCACCAAAAGTGGAAGCCACTTGAAGCGTTTTCTGCGGTACGACCTTCCCGAAAATTATCTCCGGACGACCCCCGCTGACACGTCCTACCCTAACGCGAAACAAGAAGCTCTCTATCCCCGGCGACACGATTGCTCGACGAACTCCCTCTCGAGCTGGAAAGGAACGTCGCGGAGCAAGAACGTCGAGAGGGGAAAGTATTATTTGGGATAAAAAAAATAAAGCGAGTGTGGCTCGGTTGTTGGAAGTAAGAAAATTACACTCTCTGGGAGATCCGGAAATTTCTGTGATAATAATGTACGAGATTGACGTGGAATATTGACGAAATTTTAGAGAGCCGAGGGAAATTGAGAATGCTATGCGTGCAGGTGGAGGAGAAAGAGAAAACTTTGCCAACTTTAGCATGAAATTCTTTATGAACAATTATACAGAATTCGAAGCGATGCGAAATCATAATTCGTGAATTATAATCTGGCTCACGATGAGCGGAAGAATTCAGAGCGATCCGGATGGAAACGACAGTAGCAACAAGGGAAAGTTTGAAAATATTTCGGCGCTGTAGTCGCAAGGGGATGAACGATTTAATTTGATAGAACGCCATTGCAGAAATCGTGGTCGTGCTACTTAAAGCATTGCCACGCCCTTGTGCTGCAACCTTAACTTCCGGCACCACCTATAATAAACCCTTTAAGCCCCCGTGTGCATAGCATACCCCTCCTCTCTCCCATCACATGCGTCCAGGGTCGTCCAAAGTTCAATCTCTTTCGACGGTCAGAACTTTTCCCCTTTCGAACACCAGCCCCGGTACAACCCCCGGCAAAAATTCATTCCACAACAGAGCCGCGAATCTGGCGAATTTTAAAAACACCTCGAGGGTATAACATTTAAAGTTTCTCTATTAAGCTTCATCAATTCCTCCAATTGGAAACATCGTTCGTATCACAAGGTTTGAGAAACATTTATTCGCAGCGCAGAAGAAAGGAAACAATCTCAAAACAAATGCCAAACACATCACAAACTTAATTCCGAGATTCTAAAAGTTACCCGACACGTTCTCGTATCAAGTAAAGACACAGAATTTGGAGAAAAAAATTTCTCTACAGTAGGAAGAACATTTTGAAAGACACGCTCAGACGGCAAATGCCCAAAAATCGAAAAATGTAGTCCAAATCGTTGGCCGAATGGAGAAATTTGAGAAAACTGGAACAATTGTAAAAATGGCCAACAATACAGGCTTTAAAAAAATTCAGTACCGAAGGATACAGTGAGCGAAATCTGAATTCAAAGAGAACCGTTCGAAATATGGAAGATTCAAAGTATCTAAACCAAAAGGATGACATTTATATCGGCCAGGAGCTGAAAAGGCACATCGCTGCAAATTTTCCCTGGCACAGGAGTCGACGGAAGGAAGTATCTTTCCCTCTGCAAGACGGAAGAAAGAAATGACCCCGGCTTTCCAATTAGCATTCTTACTCTGCTGGCGAATTCTGGCTTTAGGGGGTGGCAAGTGTGCAACATAAACCGCGCGATAAAACGCCGCTGGCACGTGTATATCAGCCGCGCGCACAGGCCAGCTTCTTTTTCATTTCAGTTTCTCGCGCGGCAGGGTGGAAAGCGGTAAAGTAGAAACGGCAGAAACACGGGCCAAGAAGAGTTTATAATGCTCTTCTCGCGTTGGCCCGACGCTCCGCCACTTCGTCGACTAACCGGAAGTGGTTCTCAAAATTCTTTTCCTCGCCGTCAGTCTGGCTAGATATCTGATCACCTTCGCAACAAACGCGGGAATCCTACCAATTAAAACTACTTACAAGGCGACGTTTTAAGAATCGCTGACGCGAAATTTCTGTGGCGAAGGACGAACGATTATCTGTTCCGTGAACGTTGACTACAAAGGTAAACGAAGATGAGTAGTTCGGTGACTCGACTTGAGAAATTCAGGTGAATTGTTAGGATACATAGTGGGTCGTTGAATTTTAGACATTTGGGAAAGATTGTATTAAGAGGTATTAATTTTGATTGCAAAGAAATACTTTGCACTAACATTAAATTTGGTATATTGTTTTTCTTGAAAAGAAGAAATCTCGAAGGACGTTTTCTATACTTATCCTATTTGTTTTCTAGTAAAGAAGTGCCTCGTTCAAATTTACGATTAAGTAGCCCTTTCAGACTCGATTTATGCAAAGTTATTATTCGATATCTAACGGGGCAAAGAAACGACTCTGATCCGTATAAAAGCGTTTACAACATTTCTCATCTAGTTTGCAGAAAATCTCTAGCAATAAAACTACAATACAGCCAAAGTAATAATTCTCACAGCAAATCGACAAGATGACACCGTACGCCGTCGCGTTCGCCCTCCGCTACCAACAAAAACACCGAACACATCAATTCCTACTATCCTTGATTTTTGCAGCTTCAAATAACAATTTAATTAACCAGAATTCCGTTTGATCCACGCAAACACTGGACCTTTTAATCACCTTCGCATGGCCCGATCTAATTCGCTTGAGGCTGCTCCTAGGCCGCTAACAACCAGAACCAGCAAAACCGATAAAAGGAACGATTCCTACGAAAAGAAACCGCTTCCCGCGAGACAGAATCAAAACGAAAAAGTCAACGAAAAATCTCACTTTCCAGCAGATACACACAACCAGTTTTCACACCACAAAATGCTTAATGGACCTGCGAGAAATCAAACAGATAATCTCCATTTCCTACAAATTTCCCAGAATTTAATTAGTCCCCAACTTTTAAATTTCCCCACAAATTTTCGCGACTGGCTGAAATTGACAGATATCGCGAAATATCAGAAATTCGATGCGACGTCGATCAACAGAAACCGACCCCGTCACCGCTGAGATCCACAGTAAGGGTTGAAAATCCCGTTTCGAAAAAGCGAAGCGTTGAGAGTCACGGCGAACGCGAGGGACTCGGCTGTTTTTAACCCTTGGCGAGAAGCCCGCGTCGCGAAGACGTCGGGAAAGCGGCGTCCGGCTACCAATTGGAAGGAACGAGCGGCGTACGGTCAAAACTTTCGCCGCCGCCCCCTCTCACGCCCGTTCGTTTTTCACCCCTTTTCTTTCGCGCCGTCGACTCTTAAGCGTCGCCGACCGAGAAAACGCGGCCACGAGTCGACGGCAATTCCGCGACCGTGCAGCCCGCTAATTATTTAATTATTTATTTACCGAGTTCATTTCGCTGGATTATACCCAGGGCAAGGCTTCATTCTTTATCGCGCGCCCTATTAGCATGCAACCGGCCGCCTATACCGCTGCCTGGCCGGCTCTAATTGTTTACTAAGCGTCCCTTTGCCTCCCGGACCATTCGCGGCGCTAATCAGCGGACCCACGGTTTAAACAACTTCCGGCGAGTTTAAACGACACCGCGAACGTGCGGCCATTCCTTATTCATGCGCAGACAATTCTACTCCACGACTGGCGATGTACGTGGGGACAGGCGAACCTCTTTGCTACGCGGCCACGTTTTTGCGCCAGGTCCTCGGGATGATTATAAATTAATCGGGCATCCGCTGAAAAGTCTAATCCTGAAGGCTCTTGTTCTCTTAGAAATCTTTGGTAGTACAATAATTCGGGGTGCCCGAATTGTGAACTGTGGGTCCCTGATTGTATTTTTGATCAAGCGACTCGGTAGGGAAATGCGATTCAATTTTTTAATTACAGTTCTGTGGCCATTTGAAGGAATTGTTTAAATATTGTTGTTTAAGCAGCTGACAATGAGGGGTTAGTTATTTTTAAATTTTGCAAGGGTTTCAAGGGATAAGACAGCTGTGTAATTTGTTGGTGATTGGCACAACCGTTTGAGGAGTGAGTAGGTTGACATTATGCGTGATTAAATTTCAATCGGAGGTGGCAATTTGTGATTTTGTTGGGAAAGGCGCTGGATCTAGAGCTGAAATATTATAGGGTTTTAGTGGGGCGAAATATCGTTGGAGGTTATCGGGAAACCGAGCGCAACGACGTATTGTAAATTATTTGGTTTGCCGTTATTTTCGATAATTATTTGTCCGCGCATCGGGCTGAACGAGAGTGGAAATAATTAAAAGTGGTTGTGTCAACGAAAGGGAAATTAATGGTTTAATTGATGGGATGGTTTTAATAATTTTATCAGATGCGAATTTCGTTCATACAAAACGGAGTCAATGACGTTAATGAGCGTGTCGTTCTCCTCAATGGAGGGCAAAATATTTCATGGCTGCGGATAAATGTAGAGTATTGTAGCGTTATACGTTTAATCAATATCATTGTACGGAAATTGTTTGGTCAAAAATTAATGTTCACTCCTGGTCACGTATTTAATAAATTATTTCTATGTAGCCAATCGTTCCGTTTCATTCAAAACCGCACTCTTCCTTTCACGCCGGTAATATGCGAAATAAAATAAAGCGGACATTGAAACACCAAACAATAAATATCAAGTTTATCACAGAATTTCACTCGGTCAAGACCTCTGGACGAATTAATCGCAACGCTCATTTCCGCCGTAGTTATTCTGAAATCGAAATTTAAAACGAATATATTATACACAATTTTATACACAATTACTTGATAATTGTTTGGTGTTGAATATCTACTCTACAATCGGCAAGCATTCCACCTTCCCCGTCCCTCCAACCACAATCCCAAATAAATACATTATTTAACCAATCTAGTTATACATTCTTTCCCCAAAGAAACTCAATGCCAAGAAATTCTGCGATCCAAGCCCCTGCATACAATCTAAATTCGCCAACAAAACGATTATGAAAATCAACTAAACTGGTCGATACAAAGAGGTGGAGGGATTCCATCCCCCATTCTGCTCTTCCTCTTCCGCCTGCAGCTGGACCAACATCTGCCAGACCGGTTGGTCATCTCGCGCGATGTCCAGCCCAGTCGCAACGGAATTGTCCGTTTTTTTTTTTATCCCGTAACGGGACCGGTCGGTCCACGACTGGTCCACCAGGATGCTGGAAGAATCCCTCCGCAGTTCTGCGTGTCGGGACCAGTTCGTCCAGTGCCAGGTCGATCGTGTCCAGCCACCCCTCTGCCAGAGGGAGAGGACTGGTTCTCGAAATCCGGTGTCTCCTTCAAGTGTTCTCGCGCGAGGCACGAGATCCACGGGAACAGTTTGCAATGTGCTAGTGAACGGGATTGGCGATGAAGATCGTAAGCGAAGGTGAGCGAACCTTTTCTGTTATTCAGTATTATTGGGAACTCTGGGTACTTGGGCGCCTGGGGCCTTAGTGGTGGTACTGTTAACGTGCAAATCCACGATCAGACAAAAATATCGTGTCTCACATTCATGAGACGTTAATCCCGTGAGACAATTATTTAATTATTTTATTATTTCTTAATTATTTTGTCATTAGTGTCGTGAAATTAAACTCTCGCGAGACCAGTTTCGTGATATGTTTTTAAAAATCTCACCCCTCGCGACTATTTCCATTATTTACATTTAATTGTTGCTGAGACTTTTGTGTCAAGATGGAAATGTCTCGTGTAAAATCACATCGTGGATTCGCACCTTCACGATAGACTTTGAGGAGGTGTTTTTGTAGAAAAAGGATATTGGTCAGACTACAGGCCTGAAATTCTGTCGTTTATTGTTTTCGGGTAGAAGTTAGAGGGGGTTGTTTCTGTATACTGAATTTTTGATTGATCACTGATGTTTGTTGAATTAAAGGGTCGTTTTAGGGTTGAAATATAGTAGGTTAGTTAATGATTGAGTGGTCTGTTGAAGTGCCATCTATATTCAAGAGTAGATTAATGGGCTTCTGATCGAAGAAGAATGGGGAATTGAAGATGAGGAGGAAATTGGGATATTCGTGGAGACATTGCATTTCGTCCAAGTAATTAATTACTACTTAGGTACGTTATACTGTGTTAAAGGGAGGACGTTTACCGACCAGTTTTCTGATTAACCTTCCGGTTCGAGTGTAATGATCGTAGGAACTTGCTCAACCCTCGCGTAGGTGGCTCTAGCAAGTCGGGGGGGTTGGTCTGATCAATATTTCGCTCACCCCCGCGTGCAATCTAGCCGCAAAATGGCAGCGTACGCCATCTCTTAGAAAACTGCTGGACAGCTTCGTTCCTGTCGTTTAACCAGCAACCGTATTTCTCACATTATTTCAACTATAACGAAAAAGTTCTAATTATTCGTTACTTAAATTAATACATTCACTCCACAAGCCATCTTCCACCACAATTCCGTAATCGCAATATTAATCAGGTAGAACGCAAGATAGGTTTCGTTATGTGATCACTCTTCGTTCACGACTCACAATTTTCAATCCCAATTTATCAAAAGCAAAACCTTTAATGAATACTCAATTATATCACACACTGCACCCCAGCCTTTAACATTCATTTAAATCTGACTAAACCCGGGTTCGCAAAGTTGCCAAATGTACCCACTGCTGAAGCTTGATAAAAATCATCCTAGCATTAATATCGACGGTCCTTTGATTTACGTTTAATTGGCTGTATAAAAAGCTACAGTTTCCCCGTCGCGACGACCCAAGTTTGCTAACGTCTAACGATCCAGGCTTTTGAACTCCTTCGTGGCCAATCGCACGAGACAAGTCAGTCGTCAGTGGTCCGTCTCGTTCTGGGCTTTCTTCGAGCCCCTAATTTAGGGAAAGAGGCATGGCGTAGACGTCGAGATTAATTTAGTTGAAGTCGGTCAATCTTAAGGCGACAGCTGCTGCTGAAGGAATCCATTAGTAGGCTTATGGCGTCGGCATCTTTCCTAGGGTGGCCAGCACCACCCCCTTAAGACTGGTAGAATTCCCGCTTTTGTTCGAGATAATAAGCCACCATTGTTGAGATAGGTGGATCCGTCCAACGACCTTATTGTCCATCGACCCGCTTTGCTTCGAATACTCGCGATAAGAGTCGAATTCTCGTGGCACTGTGAACCAACAAGATGGTCTCGCGTCGGTCTGACCGCTGATTTTCTAGCAGCTATCCGTCATGTAATCTGGAATGGATTTCACCAGCGATAGAGCTTCCAGTTGCACCATCAAAGCAACGACGAAGGAAAATTCCCGAGGAGAAATGGCAAAGACTGAGAGTATAAAAACTAATCGAGTACTAAAAAAAAAAAGGCACAGTGTACTTTGTGTTTTTATCATATGAAATTTGGATATTGTCGTAGCATCGAGTGATCCTTTGGGCACAACCTACGTGGCTGAGAGACAAAGCAGAAGTACTCGAACGCGCACTATCGTACGATTGCAGGATTTTGTAGGAAGCCAATTAAGCTGGATAGGGGCGGCTTGTTTAGGATTCTCAGGACTACGTGGATTTGAGGGCTGTACCATTAAGCGCTAAACGTGCATCAACGACGGGTCGAAGAGATCTACTTAAATCTTGTAAAGGTCCAACGGGACCGATAAGAATTCCGGTGACAAAATGGAATTCAATACGCGGGTTGCTCGTGTCTCCTAACTGGTATCCCTTAACAAAGCAACTAGATAGATACCTACTCGAGTACACGCTGCAGCGGATATTAAAACTACTCGTGGGAAATAATAGCTGAATTATTTGCATTTAATGGGAAAAATGTTTGACTATCGAATAACAGTAGGAATCATACTATGAAGAGTCATTGTAGAAAACACTGTAGGTATGTGTCAAAATTGAAAAGAACATTTTATCGTAAACTGTTCTACGTGCCAATGGTAATACTATACATAGTATAGAATTTTAATATAATTTCCTTTTGTGAATATGTTACAAATAGTGCTAAAACTCCAACGCCACTTCTGTCGAAAACAATGCAAGAGACAAAATCAGCTAAGGACGAGCAGCATTGGCACTTACAGTGCTTGCAAATTTAAATGAATTGCACGTTCAGTTTTCTCTACAACTCAGAGGTCGCATGCATATTTTTTAATGCATTTGGATTACTGTATACTCGAGCATATTTATCAATCGAAACAAATAATATTTCGTAAATAATTTAAAGTAAGGGAAGTTTCTCTTTCTCCTGAAAAATTTGATTTTTGACACTTGCAGTGTTTTCTACAAGGACTCTTCAAACATCACAAATTCTTTTAATTTTATTATTCCATAACTCTAAGAAATACTTTTCTAATTTTTAAATATTCTCCTTAAATCACCCCCCTGATACACAATCACCCTCCTTCCCTTCATCCTCGAAATTAAAAAAAATCTAAAAATGCCTGGCAATTGGCGAAGAAATATTGAAAGTATATCCCCCTCCTAATGTACACCGCAGTGGGCAGCCACAGAAATCCCAAAAGAAACAACTGAACTCTACTTCCCCCGTTCCAACTAACAAACGAATGGAACGATTCCCACAACATCGATCGTCTTGCACCCTTCAAGCAATTCTTCCCAACATATCATGAAACTATCTCGCTGTCCCAGTTCCAACGATAAATTCCGCAGCGTGGTCCGCGGCTTCGTAACAAGCGTCGCGATAAAAGCGACGATGTAACGGGCCCAGCGCTACGTTTAATCGCAAGCTGCGGAAACCACAGCGATGCTCATCGCAGCAACGCGAACCTTTCGCGATGAGGAAAGCCCAGCGTCATACGATAGCTACGAGGCAGCCTTGGCTCGTGGAACGCTACTGCACCCCCAGGAACAAAGTTATATCGGCTCCTACTACCGCGGGGGCGGCGGGCTGCGGAGGGTTGGCTCCGAAACGTGGGTGGAAAAGGGTGAGGCGGGGGTAGGGGGGGGGCGGGAGGGGGGAGGGGGGACGTGATACGCCGAGGCCCGTTCCTGAGGGAGCGACGAAGTTCGGTGATTACCTAGGACTCTCCTAGGAACCGAGAGTTTCGTACTTGGGCCGTGCGCTGGCTTCGGCAACCTAACAGTCCAGCAAAGTAACTAAGGTTATTCGGAGGTACGCAGGAAGGAGGATAAGGAGAGTTCCGGGGCGGGCCTAAGGGATGCACTGTCGATACCGTGAGCGTCTGCATCAAGATATCCCTCAGTTGAGTGATCGTACCCACGAGATTCCTGGCCAGCCTCTGATCGAGACCGTGGCAGACCCTTGCACCGCCGGAGATTTTCTTAATTGGAATACACAGCCTCCCCTTTGGGGGAGCTGTTTAAATCACTACGCGTCGGCGAGAATCCGACTGAGAGAAATAGTTTTTCAAGGCTACTCCGAAGCCCGCATTCAAGCTAGCCAATTTTTCCCTGCCGTCTTGTGGAAGCAAAAGTATCTGGTGAGCGGAACTTCGTGTTTTTGTTCGGCCAGACACGGTCCGACAGGGCAACTTCTCGCGGAGACCCTCCGCGTTAACCCCGCGGCCCCCGATGACCGCAAGCGAAAAAGACGCGCGGCTCTCGTGGGTTCAATTTGCCCCGGACTTCAAAGGGGACGATGAATATCGTAAGGACAGGACGTCGTAATAACCATAATTCAATATGGCTGTTAAGATGGTAGGCGCCCCCGTAGACGGCCCGGGCTGCGGAGTTCCATGGGGTTGGGAATGGCTTTCGGGGAGCTTCCTACTCATTCTCTTTCTGTACCCTGCATCCTCGATACAGATGCTATCTAAGAAGAGAATCCGGGGGTGTACCATTGTTCTGCGCCGAGAGATCTCGATGCTTCAGCCCCGGTGCACCGATACACCCTTAAACTTTGGACAAACTTTGCCTCACCACCCAAGTCCTTGTTACGACCAGACAGACGTCTCTATTATCTCACCATTAATCCTTTTCAAATAAACGCGTCTCGTTTTTATGCGCTCCGCTGTGAAGTAGCAATGAGCTTTGCGAAGAATATTGTTCTCGCAATGAATGAAATTTTAAGAGCAGCGATTATTACACGCATTCCTCGCTGAACAATAATTACAATTATTGTAGAAGATTGGATTGCAGCTGTCTTGTCATCGATTTTCATAACAGAGATGTTACGAAGCGGTGGTAAAAAAGAATATTGAATTTATTCAAAGTGTTTAAGTAATCAAGTAAATAGATAATGAAAGATTGATGTTTTATGCAGCAACGATGTCAGACGATAATGAGGAAGAGAAAGAGGATGGGAAAATCGTGCACAGCTTGGTGCTTTCCTCGAATCAAATTCCCGAGACCTGTGTACCAATCAGCGGATCAACCACTTACGACTCGTTAAGCCTCTTTTACAATTCTTAGTCCCTAATAAGTAAGCAACTCTTTCCCTCTTTTTCCATTCAAAGGTGATCAATATTCGTTGAATCCGCTGCTCTCGCAATAATTCCTTCGTATTACGTGGAAAAACTCGCCTAAATTACACGTATTTTCTCCGTATTCATATTGAATTTCAATTCCCTTCAATCATACCCTAATGAACGTTACTTCTCATCAGCCGTAATAACAACGTACGAAAAAACACAAAACTTGGAATCCTCTTAATTGCGCTGCGCCCTTGGGAATGAGGACGGTGTAAGGCAATTTTTCCTCAAAGTACAAATCGCTTGAAATTGTTTTCATCGACTCGAAGAATCGATGAAAAGCCACTACCACATTCTCGCAATTCGTGAGAATATTTACACAACGTTGCTTTCCGCAGACTTAACAATTATTAATCACTGATTTACTCGCATTCCACACACATTCGATGATAAAAGACTGATGTACAATGTTTTTAAATAACTTGCATTATTTTCATTCTCGGGATCCCGGTTACTTAAATTATCGCGAAATGACTGGCGTGTTTTCTGTTACAATTCACTGAGACGACAGGGGCCATTCTTCCATGAATCCGTGAGTCTATCGGGAAGATGGAACTCGAACCCCCTGGAATCACGTCTGGTCGGCCATATTTTTACGTAGCGTGCTAAGTAGGAGGGTGAGATCGTTTCTATCGCGGAGAAAGCGAGATGCTGGATGGAGGGTGATGCTCGTGGGGGCCAGCAGAGATGGTGAGGGGTCACCCAATCAACCCCCAGCAAGCCACGTCTTACCCTCTCTACAAAGTTATCTTTCTTGTCCCTGCCCTGAACAGAGTTGGAGCACCCTCGAAATTCCCAACTATTGACCGAACCACTCCGGACCATTGCCGCGATCAATCAGCACTTGTGCTGCTAAGAAAGACGCAGTATGAATTTCATATTCCGCTGAAATCCTTCTAAGCTGAATACCAATGAAAGGAAAAACAGAATTGGAATAGGGATGCTCCACGATAATGTGGAAAGCCAGAGGAAGAAATAAACGGGGAAATAGTGATCCATATAGAATGCCTAAATAACTTTGAGCAATAAAAAAATCGAACAGCTCGAGGTTGAATTTAAAATAAACGATCATTATCAATCTTTGGGACTGAAAACGGGAAAAATTATTATATCACGGAAGTGGAGAATTTGGAGAATAGTAAATTTAAAACTGTGTAAGGCTGGAAATTTTGCAGGGTAAATGACAATATTCGTGGACTCTCTTTTTCTAAACTTTTACATTAGATCATCGAGAAAATTCAACGATACAGCAAGGGAGATAACCGTGGCCAAGTACTCTCGAACGGTTTTAGCATAATGCGTTCAATTACGGAGAGTCGAGTTTCTGCGGCTAATCAGCAAGAGTACCTAAGCTGGAAACGATGATACCAAACCCATCGCAGAAGCCGAATGCAAAGTTATCTCGTATAAACTTCCAATACTCGTCGCTTCGGTGTACCCGATACATTTTATCAATATCGTTAAACTTTAAAACATCTGTCGTGCGTTTACGAATTAATTCCTTGCTAACAAATAATCCAATGAAAACTGGTAGAAATCTTAAAAATCACATTCATCGGTAAAAAGCCGCACAAAAAAAAATATCACCCCTCTGCAATACCTACATTCTATCTTTCCTCCTGCAAGTCTCACGTTTCCGAACACTCCCATTTTCTTTTCTACCCTTAATTCTTCTTCTCCTTTAGAAGATAGCAATTTCAATTATCCTGTAATCGAGCAGCCGTGAGGAGATCTTAAAGCTTAATTGAAATTATTAGTTCCCTCCAGAGGTCCGTGGGTCTAAGAAACGGCGTTAGCCATATGTAATCGTTTTCCGGGACTGAATCCTGATGACCAAGGAACGGTGATTCGACGGACCGTCGATAATTCAGGCCTATCTACTGGCGTCTCTAATTTCCTTGATATTCGCATCGAAGGGTCCTTACGGTCGAGAAGCCTAAGGATGCCAGAAATACCTATGCGAAGGCAGGAGCGCCTTCCATGACAGGCCTGCAGGATAGAGTTGTATTAATTTCATATCCCTTCCGTCGCCCGACACGAAGGCCACGCTCAATCGTCTATTTATTGCCGACATATCCAATCTCGCTCCAGTCTCCGCGAGATATCGCCTAGATGCGAGGGAGTGGCAACTGGCTATTAATTTTGATTAGTCTCTTCTAAGGATCCTTGATCGAGACCCCCACACCTGCGCCGCCGAGCCGTGTGTACGTACTTTCACTCGACGCCAGTCTACACCCAGAAAAGATCGAAGAACACCGCAGCTGATGGGAAAATCATTCTACTCGACGATCTGGCTGCCGTTCTCCGCAGCTCCGACGCTCTCGTTTTAATGCTACCTTTCAATTATGCAGTATTGGAAATATTCATTGCATCACTCTGAAATTGATGTACTAGGTGCGCAGAATTTTCATAGCAATAGGATTGATAAAGTGAATCGTATACAACTTGCTTTGCGTTGAATAAATTTTCTAAGGATATTTTTCTTCAGTAGTCAGAGTAAAGGAGGTATAAGGGGTGGCAATAGTCGAGTGATGTAATAAATATTTCCAGTGCTGTGTGTTCGATTCGTCAATTTATATTTTGTTTTATGTGAACAGAAGAATATTCCTCGGATGTAGGTGTAATGTTTGAGAAAAAATTGTCTTTAGTATCAGTTGAATGTTTCATTAATGACCGTGATCAAGTGACGATGATACTAACTTTCTGTGTGATACGTTTAAGAATATGTTTCAAGCAAATAATACGAAGGCATTGAAGAACTTCGCTAATAGAAATTTACAGTTTTCTTGACCATGGCACCATCGATTTTAAGGACCTACTGTTGACTGAGGAGTATAGTGAGTGAGCGGAGAAAACGACTGAAGGCATTGAGCGAATTTTGAAATAAATTTTATGCTTCTGTTCACCAGATTCACCATCCTTCATGAATTAAATCAAGAAACAATAAACTATGACGTGTTCACCATGAAATGTTCTTCACATCCTTTATCTACCCACTTTTCATATGAATTTTCTAATTAAACTGAAGCACCTAGTGCTCGAAGTAAAACGAAGCAACCTTGAACAGTTTTGCACAGACAATTCGATTTTGCTGTTTGAAGGAAGAAATTTCTCGTGATCGTGATATTGTAGAATAATGGAAGACAGTGCGATTTTATGCCTGCCACTTGGACAGAAATATATTTCTTGAACAGCCTGATATAAATGTAAATGTAAATGTTTATAGGGGGCCGTAAATGTAGGGTGTAGCGATGGCAGGTTTACGGCTGTGGCAGCTTACAAGTGGCTCGCGAAGTCACTCAATTCATCAGGTAATTTGTGTCTCCGGCAGTTTGCATTTTAAGCAAAGTCTATACGCTGCCTCATCTGCAATTTCCCGCGATAAAGTTATTACTTCCTGCAGCTGCGCCAGAAATAGCTTTCCTTTCCATATTGTCGATTCGTTAACCCGATAACTCATAATTGTAGAGTGTAGGTATCCTCTGAATGCTAATATACCTTCATTTCTATAAATCTTCACTCGCATAATAAAAATACCCATTTAATTCGAAACCCATCATCTGGTTTGGCTCAATAAGTTCTAAAGCAACCGAATTCACTAAATTCATCGTGAAATTTAAAATAGTATTAATCCCTACTGTTCAACAACTACTGTCCAACGATATAAATTGTTACTGGTCTTAAAAATACTTCAAGTTGAATGAAATTACACTCCACTTTTATAAACAACACACCACACTTTACACTCCTCGAGAAATTATTCTAATACAGTCCCTTCTACCTACATCTTTCCAATTAATTCTGAGGGTCGCTTTTACCAAACCCACGGATATAATTAATTACAGAAGGAAACAACAAAAACCCAAAAACCTTTAACGAACGACTATAAAAAAGTCTCTTTGAAAGCACGGTCTCAACCATACAAATCGCAGCTGGAGAAACAGACTATACACAGAATTATCGCACGGATACGTCGCCCCAAAGACGCAGACCTAAAATCAAACCGGAGGCGAGATCTGCCGGCAAACTCATTCGGCTTCTCCGTTTGCCCAATTACGCGGTAACACGGGGAAGAGCCTGCTCGTGGTACGGGCCAGACCATCCCGGGGAATGTCCCAGCGAATAAAATCTGCAGCGAGTTGAGAGCGCGACCTATTAACGAAATCGAGACGATTCCTTGACTGTAGCCGTGGATGCACTCCACGCTGGACCGCGTAAAGGAATTTGCGGTCCAAGTTGCTTTGCTATCCGAGACGGAGAAATCTTCCACCCTATAGCACCCAATCCAGCCCCCTTTCCTTCGGCCACCACCCTCTACCCCACCCCCCCTCCCCTCCCCTCCCCTCCCCTCGCCCCATCCGCGCCGCTTTACTTCGGCCCTGATCATCCGTGGCCCCAGTCACCCCTCGAGGCTAGTTTCTCCGTAGAAACCCTTAAGCTTAACTATCCGCAGAAGTTGGAATCTGTACGTACCTATTCCACGACGGAGCTACAAACTCGCCCCCTTCTTCGCCCCACCCCACCCCACCCTCCTGCCCCTCTTTTACGGAACGGCACCCCTTCGTTCGGACTTGAGCAGGGCGGTACCGGTTCCAGGATTGTATTAGTATTATTGGGAGAACGGGCAGAGATAACCGATTAAGAGGAGACAGAAAGTGAAATTAGAAGCTGGTATGGTGGTTGGGGAAAGTGCAAGAATTATTGCTGCTCGATTCGCTGTAGAGGGATGACGAGGAGAGAGAGTGTGATAAAAGGTTGGAAGAAGTTCAGAGTTTTTAAAGTAATTTGTGGTAAGCGATAGTTTTGTTAGTTTTATACCAAGATGAGTTTATTGCACTTCTCGATTAACAGGACAGATATTGTGGGAGGATTAATCTCTCTGCTCAGTCTTTCACGCTTACCACACACTCGTACCCAGACAACGCAATGACTGAATCATTACCAGAAAGTTCATTGCTTTGGGGGTGGTTAAAGTAATATCGTTGGGAGTATTTTTGTAATATTTATATAGAAGATCGTGTAACGTTCATGCGTAGTCTGCCCCGTTGGTACGACAGATTGAATCTATTCCGGTTTCAATAACGTATTCGCAGCAACTACCCCTGCGACTGGACTCTCGAAACCTGTTAGATTATGAATGTTGAAACGTATTTCTGGTACAGTGGTCAGAGAAAAATTTCAGACGAGCTTGGAGGAAATCACCGTGTCTTTCAGGTGTCAAAGGAATTAGATACCGAGGCAGGTATACATAAATAATAGTAACCACCGATTTAATAAATATTCTGAAAAGCTGTATCCGTAGTATTATTCTTGTTGCAAATTGATTGATATTTTCACTTACTCCACCCCTAATCGAGCCACAGAAAATATAGCAAAAAACCTTTTTTTCAAAAACAAGCTTTTATTAAAATACATTAAAAAGGAAAAAAATAATTTTTATACCGACCTAAATCACTACCTTAGAAGAATTCCCTCATATGACTAACAATAAAAACGTGGAGCATAAATACTGAAATGTCCTTTTTATATGAATATTTATAATGCTCTACGTATTTTGATTAAAAGTCAAAACAAAAATTACGCCGTTCAGCAATTAGTTTTTCCATAACTTTTTGCGTTCAATATTTGTTCTATGAGGGAATTCTTCTAAGGCAGTCATTTAGGCCGGTGTCAAAATTATTTGTTTCCTTTTTAATACATTTCAACAAAAGCTTGTTTTAAAAAAAAAAAACACCTTAACAAATGAAGTTAAATAAAAGCTTGTAACAAAGGGTACAAAACCATCGGGACATCGAATCGCCGGCGCAGAGTAAAGACGCTAAAAAGGCTAATCCGTTGAGAATAACCAAGATGGTCGAGGAATTTCCAGCGCGCAGAAGGGTACGCGAAGGGCGAATGGAAGACGGAGTAATATTGATTCTGCGTAAGATCGCCGCGGGCAAATCTTGCGAATCCAGATTGAGTTGCAGAGATGTATTCAGCGAGGAAACGAATCGTAACCGAGGAGGGGTTGAAAAAGATGGAGAGAGAGAGAGCGAGGGGGGGGGGGTAGATCCCCGTCCGGGGAGCGAAGACGGATCAGAAGTTTCTCGAAGGAGGGGCACTTGGGGATGCAGGGGCCGAGAGGAAATCCTACGTCGTCGAGAAATTATGGATGCCGATTGCTACATCGATCCAGCAATTTCCCGGAGACCGCCAATCTCCCCGCGATCTTCGTCCGCGCCGCTGCCTCGCCTGATATTAATTAACCTTAAGCGACGAAAACCCGCGAGATTCGAGACGGAGAGCAGAGAGTCCTTCGGGAGGCACCTTGAAAGTGTACTTAAACAGTTAGCGATCTGAACGTTTACGCGCGGATGTGCTGCAGACCATCAGCCGCGAGGGTAAGGTCACCTGAACACGCAAGGATGCGGACTTCCTTGCACGCGATTGACAAATCACGACCTTTGCGAACTCCGTTCCCAACCTTCCCGTGCAATAAAAAGTATTGACAACTGTTCAAAGATAGTACGTGTCATCGCATGAATAATCCTCATGAAATTGGTTTCATTGGGGGGATAAAAGAATGAATGATAAGATAAGATTAGATAAAAGTCTTCGCTTTTTAGTAGAACCTCGTGCCACCAGCCAACATCACCACGCGTTTTTAATAATGGTATAAAGCAGTGCTACGCAACCTTTTCTCACCCTCGGCACACCTCCTAAGCCCATCCCAGAAATCCGCGGTACACCGCAAGCAGAAAAAATACAAAACATATAGAAGTTATGAGAAACTTTGTGCAAAGAAAAACTGGCGCTGTTTCTCCTCTTGGAGGCGTTGCGCCGCGGCATACCTAGGTACTTACAAGGGAAGTTAGGCAACCCGGAAATTCAGATAAATTATACAACTTTGTGTGCAAGCAGAGTAATTCGTGCGTAAGACAACCCAATTTTTTGTTGAAGCCACAGCGAGGTTTTGGGGGATGAAATCACCCCTTGAAAAAAATGCAGAATTTTCTTTTTCGTGGAATATCTCAAAAACGGTGAAAGACCTTGTGATGCCTACCCCTACTGGGAATATTTCCTCGTAAGGCTATCCCTCAAAATGGCAGCCATTTGGGCGAACATGAAAATGAAGTGAGAGTAAGCAAGCTGGAGAGTCGTTGAAAATTTTCCAGCACCCGACTGGCAAGTGGCTGGGTATCAACGGAATCTCCGCGCGGGAATTAAGCAGATAAGACGCAATTAAGGTGAATAGGAAAGGGGCAAAGTGGACAGAGGGGGGGAGGGGGTTGTTCGTAGCAGGGAACAAAGTTGTCCCGCGAGATAGACCGAGACCGGTTTGTCCCGATTGCTAGGGGAATCTGGAGCATCAGAGACGGGGCCGGGGCTCGCCGCTCCTTTCTCCGACCCGCAGCCTTCTCAGTTCCTGTGAGCGCAGAAAGCCACGGAGAAGGTGGATCTTGGTTAATCTTACTAATCTTCGCCGGTTGCTCCGACCTCCGCCGGCGAAACGGCACAGCCGAGCGGTCGAAAACCGCGGCCTAATGACATTACGGATCCCCCAATCAGCGAGAAGACCGGATAAAGGACGTAGGTACAACAAGCTATCCTCAATTTCACTCAGTTCCCTCGAGGAAACGTGAAATCTTTTCAGGTCGTTGCGAACCTTAAGAGCCTCGGACCCTCCTTACATAGGCAGTAGTTGTTTCCGTAAAGTTGTTTCATTAGATATGTGTCTATGACACCTATTTATAATTGTTGATGTATTGCTTGGAAAAGTGACTGCCCTTGCAGAGAAGTGGTAGATTTAATCTTGTGGCAGCCGAGTTGAACGGATAAAAATATCTTTAATGCAAATTCAATAAAATGCATTACCTAAGTAGGTGATTATAAAAATTTATTTAAAGTTATTTATTTAATAACTTATTTATTTTAAATTTATTTATTTGATCTCCCTTTTCCTTTTTATTTGGGGGTGCCAGCACCTCGTCCCCCACCCCCCCCACCCCACCCCACTCTCTGGCTGCCGCACTGAGTGGATGATAACATTTTTCAATCCCCAGGGACTTTGCTGGTTTAATTGCAATCGAAAAGATATAGTTAGATACTCTACGAGCCGTATTTTATAATTTATACAAATTGTACTATAAGTGTTTGTCAGTTAAGAAGGCAGTTTATTCGACGTTTATTTGAATGTTTCGATAAGAAGACTAATTGTCGCGAGATCAAGGAGCTTGCTTCGTTTTTGCTCAGTTTTGAGGGACGGTCCAGGGTAAATTAGATGGGTTTATCGAATCGCGGCTTCAGAGGCGTGGAAGAGGGTGAGGGAAGCAAGCTGGTTTTTGCAGAGTTCTACAGGAATTCCTGGAGAATCCTTGCGGATTAAACTATCCTCGAACCTTGCTGTAAACAACTTTGAACCTTCGCGAATTTCCTTAATTGAGCACCCATTAGTGTATCAAAGACCGTGATTAGATACGGCCTCCTTAAAAATCTGAATTGAATCGAAATGAACTCTTTTATTATCGTACAATTTATATTAGATTAAGATTCTTCGGAAGATAATTAAATTGTTGCAGAGTGTTATCCAACGTTAGAGTCTCTACTATCTGAGAAATAAAATAAAGTCACCGGCAGGTAGATGCCACGAACCTCCAATTAATTAAAAATAGAAACAGCACTCTATTGGTATTCGATATAATAGGATTCCTACTAAATTTGTTTTCGACGTTCTCTTGCATCATTTCACGAAGGAATCCCCTAATTATTTTCAGCTTCGTCTTACGCCATCACGTTGCACAGTTCTGACGTCTATGATAACGTCTGCGATAAATTATTCACTTATCAAAGCGAAACGAAGAATAACATTTTGAATTAGCAATGATTCTCATTCACTTCTAATTTCGAATAATTAAACGGGCAAGATTGTTCTGACCCTAGAACGATAATCTGTGCAATATTCGGCTCGTATTTTACGTGAAAGAATAAAATAATCTTTTACGGGTAAATGTATTTTCTAAAGATATGGACATGGTAGTAGTTTGGCAAAATTAAATTGCTGGATTTTTTACATTTTGTGAATTTATGTTCTTAAGCTTGGCAACGAAAGCATTAAAATTTTCCGTGGATGAAGAACGAATTATTCCATTAATAGATTATAACGTATAATCGTAACAGTAATATTCTCTTTGAGAATTTCTGGCAAATAATATTCGTGTCAGAGTTTATCAATCGAAGTTTCGTCATATGAAAAGCCGATAATACGCTTGTTGTTTATAACATATATTTTCTTGCCCCCCGTCAAGATTGTTCTATCAATGAAACATTAGAATCCGCCGAAGTCATCTCCAGCTGTCTTATGACACGAATAGTACGAGCCTTTCGGTAAGAACAATATTTCCCATAATACCCCATAAAAAGTGTATCGAATTTTTACTCACCAACATGTCTGCTTAATTATTCGAAATACTGAGAAAAAAAATTAAAAATCTATTTCAATTCAATTTATTGCATACAACGCGGGTCAATGCATCATAACTCGCTGAGCTGTAATATCACAAACACTTGTTACCTTCGTAATAGAAAGAAGATCGCAGTACCTCGAGTGGTAACATCATATAACCTCATCTACGTGTATATAAAACTCAAGGGGAAAAAATGAGAACCGCTGGAACGCAAATTTAAAATTAAAGTACAGGCTTTAGGCGTGTCTGTTTCAGAATTTCGCATACGTCTCGAGCATAACCAGTAACCATTTAAACGACGATTGAGGAGACGTTCGCATGTGTAGATAACTCACATAACGCTGTCAAGCATGAAACATACACACATTCGCGGAACTAACTGTTGGAAACCGGTCGGCCCATTCGTTCATTATCAGTCTTTCGGTGTATTCGCAACGAGCGCGCACCCAACCGTCTTTCGATTCACGCGATTCGAGACAGTGGTTATTTGAGAGAAGTTTATCTGGCGGGGATCAGCCTGGAAGATAGTTGTGTGATTTCTGTTGTGATTGCAGATTTTTCCAAAGAGTTATGGCGACAGACGCGCGAGGTGTAGTGCTGTCCGGCACTGAGCTGGCAAAGTGAGTTACATTGTGTTTAATCGTAGGTATAACAGGCTATAATACAAACGAAACAGTCCGACCGAGATCTAATGTAATTTTTTAAAAGAAGTTTCGAAGTGCAGGCTATTTCCAATTATATTCATACCGATGCTTTACAAAGATTCTCCGTGTAAACAAACTTTTTTCAATGATCAACGGAATTCCGAGGCCGAAAATTCAAAGTTGATATCGACTGTCTAATTGCGCACAGAGGTCGATAGTTGCACTGGTCTAACCGGCGACATAGGCAGAGTTACAGTGAAATGTATTCATCTAAATTCAAGGAAATCTGATGAAATTACGCGATTCTTTCTATGTGAGGTTATGCTCGCATTCCAGTCGGGACATTATGTAACGACATAAAAAAATCAATCGCTGAAACGAGTGTACAGGGATATAGATAATGTCGAGAGCAAAAGACTTCCTGTTTACCCAGTCGAGTATCCGTTCATCCGTGCTAAAACGTGGAAAACAAGGACATGTTTGTGGACGTGGAAAAACCCGCCAATTTTAAATATCCGAAAGCTGCACGTGTGGCGTGCGATACGCGATTCTTTTTTTTCAAAACATTCGTTACATAAAAAATTGAAATTTAAATGGATTTATCGATAAATGAATAGCTTCATTTTCATTTTCTTTGCTTGGAAACAGTTTGAGATGAATCTATCGTTAAAAATTCATGACCCGCCGGGTCATCGCACCAGAAAGTTGGATTTACTTAAGAGTAATTTTATTACCTCACGATTTAAAATTAGACTCGATACGGTATCGAAGATATTCGTATGCTCTAACGAATTTTCTTCAATCTCCGCAGGGAAATTCGAGAAAACCTAGCGAAAGATGTGAAAGCTCTGCAAGAAAAACTGCCAAATTTCACGCCCGGCTTGGCGATCGTCCAAGTAGGCGGAAGAGAAGACTCGAATGTTTATATCCGAATGAAAATAAAAGCAGCGAACGACATTGGGATCGCTGCTCAACACGTGAAACTTCCAAACACCATAACGGAGATCGAACTAATTCATAAACTGAACAAATTGAACAACGACCCAAACGTTCATGGGATCATCGTACAGATGCCTCTTGATAGCGTTAATTCAATCAATTCCCATATGATTACCGATTTAGTGTTGCCCGAGAAAGATGTGGATGGGTAAGCCTCGTATCATTCTTTTTTTTTTTTCATAACTCCACTCGGGTTCCGATCGTCACGTTGCGCTTGCGATAGAATGATAAATTCTTGGGCAACGTTCACAGCGATAAAAATTCAAATAATTCAGAACAGGCGATAATGGTTATAGCGCATTTATACACCATCGAAAATATTTTTGCAGCATGTGAAATATCGACGCATGCAAGAAAACGTAGATACCGTGACCTTTGACGCAAAGTGTCTCGAATTATACGATAAGAATACACAGTCGCCTTATGCTGCTTTCGTTGGAGTACATGCACGCTCGATAACCATCATTTATTCCTCCCGCGTGATTAAAAAACGCCATGCCCCTATCGCGACCGTAACGTTATTTAGGAAACCTGAAACAATGACGTAGATAATCAATAACAAAATATGCTGTGTACTTTTGAAAGACAGCAAATGTTGATGAATATGTGCTTCGATCTTTTTAGATTAAACACGATCAATGAAGGAAGAGTGGCCATCGGCGATATGTCGGGCTTTATACCATGCACCCCAAACGGGTGCATCGAACTTATAAAGAAGTACGTTGAATTTTCTCATTGCTTTCGACCGGTTCAAGATTTACAATTAATTAAATTGAATTGAATTGAATTGGCCTTGGTTTAAATCCAATACTAAATCGATACTAACGAATCATCGATCCCGAATCGAGCGAATTGTTCAAGTTCCCTCTGGATCATTCAAATGGTTGCATTGCTTTAAGCAGTAAATTAAATATTTTTTTAATAATGTTTGTCAGGAGTGGAGTACCAATGGCCGGTGCTCAAGCCGTAGTTTTAGGCAGAAGCAAAATTGTAGGCACGCCCGTGGCTGAATTATTGAAATGGCACAATGCAACTGTGACCGTGTGCCACTCGAAAACGAAGAATCTTCCCAAAATTGTAAGCAACGAACTGTATACCTGTTTGGATGATAACGATGAAACTTACTTTCGACATTGAATATTCGATTCGGTTATAGGTCTCGCAAGCTGACATCTTAGTTGTTGGTATTGGACAGCCTCGGATGGTCCAGGGGAGTTGGATTAAACCAGGTGCAGTCGTAATCGATTGCGGAATGAATTCTATTCCAGGTAGCCATCATTTCTTGTGTCGCATTTAATAAGCTGAGGAATTAATTCTACCAAGTATCTACGAAAGCTGTTGCGCTTTACGTTTAGAAATTCTTTTCAAACTGAATGATAACGGTGGTTATCGAGATTCGAGGGAACTCGTGGTAACGCGCTTCTTCTGTCATTACGTTGACCTCGGATTTCGAAATGCCAGGCGAAACGAATACAGAAGGCACGAGTCCCCAAACTCTTCAGTTCTGGTTCGACTGTAAACTAGAGTGAAGCCTACACGGGAATTATGTCAAAACCTTCGCGCTTCGTGATTGGATACTACTAACCATAATTTTTGTTGCTTGTTTCGTCGGCGAAACTGTGCAAATAGAATCTAAATGGGGTCGCTGAAGACTCTGTGCGAAAGGAAAGCTATTTCCACAGTAATGAACGCAATAAGAATAACGTGCACACCAGGGCCGGCGTGAACAGTTGCGGGACCGGGTTTCAAAAATATTTCGAAGCCAAGGAAAACGGATTTATATGTACTTTTAAATTTTATAATAATAAATATCTATGCAGAGGGGCCCGTGAAATTTACGATGAGCTTTGCATGGACCGCGGAGCATTTTAAACCGCAGGGCCGTGTTCCGGGGAGCGCACTGAACCCACCTCGCACCGGCCCTGGTGCACACGACAGTGGTGTTACAATGTGAAGAACTATTTCAGATTCGACAAAGAAATCTGGCCAGCACTTGGTGGGCGACGTGGATTACAACGAAGCTGCGAAAGTGGCTTCGTACATCACCCCTGTACCTGGCGGCGTCGGTCCGATGACCGTAGCGATGTTGATGAAGAACACTGTTATATCTGCCCAGAAAGCAGCGGAGAGGATACTGAGCAGCGATTGGAAGCTGAGAGCACTGAAGATTAATCCATTGAAGCCTGTGCCCAGCGATATAGCGATCTCGAGGAGTCAAGATCCAAAACCGATCACGAGCTTGGCGGATGAAATCGGACTGCTCCCAAACGAGATCAGCCCTTACGGAAGCAAAAAGGCAAAGATCAGTTTGAGCGTTCTGAAGAGGCTGAGCAATCAACAGAACGGAAAGCTGGTAGTAGTCGCTGGCATTACGCCAACACCTTTCGGGGAAGGGAAAAGCACCACGTCGGTTGGTTTGGTGCAGGCTTTGACAGCGCGCAAGGGGAAGAACTCGTTTGTCACCCTGAGACAGCCCAGTCAGGGGCCCACCTTTGGAGTGAAGGGGGGCGCTGCAGGTGGAGGATACTCGCAGGTAATGTTTATTAAAAATTTCATATTCCCAAAGGGCGTAGTATTTAGCAAAGAAATTCGCAAGTATCCTTCGCTTCCAGGTGATCCCCATGGAAGAATTCAACCTGCATTTAACAGGAGATATCCACGCTGTGACCGCGGCCAATAATCTGTTGGCGGCACAGATCGATGCCAGATACTTTCACGAATCTACGCAGCCCGACAAGGCTCTGTACGATCGCCTCGTACCGACGGTCAAAGGCGAAAGGAAATTTTCGAAGATACAATTGAGGCGTTTAGAGAAGCTTGGTATCGCGAAGACCGATCCAAATAGCTTGACGGAACAGGAGAGGCAAAAATTCGCGAGACTGGACATCGATCCGCAAAACATTACGTGGACTCGAGGTATGCGCGCCCTTGTGCGATAATTCGCGAAACTAATTGCAAGGTATCCTTTGCAAGTAAAGCGCGCTTGTTCCAGTGGTCGATACGAACGACCGATTCCTGCGCAAAATTACCATCGGCCAGAGTCCAACGGAAAAAGAGAAAACGCGAGAGACGTCCTTCTGCATTTCCGTCGGTTCCGAGATCATGGCGATACTTGCGCTATCCACTAGCATCGATGATATGAAGCAACGACTGGGAAACATGGTGGTGGCTTTCAACAAGAATGGAGAACCACTAACTGCCGATGATTTTGTTAGTATAACCATGGCGTGGAATGAATGAATCCCTCGAGTCGTACTCCGTGGTATTTGTATCTAATCGAATTGGCGTTTAGGGGATGACTGGGGCGATGGCGATTTTATTGAAAGACGCCATTGAACCAACGCTCATGCAGTCTTTGGAAGGAACCCCAGTGATGGTCCACGCTGGACCATTTGCAAATATCGCGCACGGCTGTTCCTCGATTGTAGCGGACGCTGTCGCGTTGAAATTGGTCGGGCCAGAAGGTATCGTGATCACCGAGGCTGGATTCGGATCTGACATCGGTATGGAGAAATTCTTCGACATCAAATGCCGAACGTCTGGGCATGTACCAAACGCTGTCGTCCTCGTCGCGACTGTCAGAGCTCTGAAGATGCACGGCGGCGGACCTCCGGTGACCACCGGTGCTGCCCTGAAGAAAGAGTATCGCGAGGAGAATCTTGAATTAGTCAGGAAGGGTCTGCCGAATCTTCAAAAGCACATCAGCAACGGGCGAAAGTTCGGTGTGCCGGTCATCGTCGCCATTAACGTCCACGCGTAAGTCCCGCGTTGCAAAGATCGAATGTTTTTCTGTATCTTCGTGTACCAAATGGTAAATGACTGTATAATATCTCGCTTCAGCACCGACACTCCGGCGGAATTAGAATTGGTAAAGCAGGCAGCGATCGGCAGCGGTGCATCGAATGCAGTAATATGCAATCACTGGGCAGAGGGTGGTGCGGGCGCCACAGAACTCGCGGATGCAGTTATAGCCGCCACGAAGACGCCTAGTAATTTCAAAGTACTGTACGACGTCAATGCCAGCATCGAAGAGAAAATTAATACCATCGCTACAGAAATGTATGGTGCCGGACAAGTGGTCCTCGCGGATAAGGTAAGATACTTGATATTCCTACTCGACGCAGAATCTATGGGGCCATTCGTAAATATGATAATGATGGATGTAGGTGCAAAAGAAAATTGAAGCGTACAATAAGCTGGGATACGATAAATTGGCTCTTTGCATGGCAAAGACATCGAACTCCTTAACGGGTGATGCATCGATCAAGGGTGCACCTACAGGCTTCACTTTGGATATCACGGACATATTTGTGTCTGTTGGAGCGGGCTTCGTGGTACCAATGGTGGGAGAGGTGAGCAGTCGAAAACACAAGGACTAAGAATTTTATAGGAATTTTTATAAGATATGCAGCTCATTATCTTGTTTCTTGCAGATAATGATGATGCCAGGGCTTTCTACAAGACCAAGCATTTACGATATGGACTGGAACAGCGAAACTGATGAGATAGAAGGGCTATTTTGAATACGTGATACTGTCAATGTTACAAACATTCCTACGATTCGTAATAGAACATCCGTGATACTTGAAATACATATCTAGGAATGATCGTTACTTAAGTTTCATTCGAAACTTTTTATTTTTTACATATGTTACAGAATATATACATAGTATGTCTAGAGAAATAAACTCCATTTTGTAAAGAGAACGTAACGAGTGACGTGCATACATTACGAGAGTCTAAACCACTTTACTAATAGCTCGAAGCTTCGCGGAACGTGACCTCGGATTTTTAGTCACCTCCTCGGTCGTGGGTATTATTACATGTTTATGTAACATTTTCCATGGCACTTGTATAGAATCTTGCATTTCATCTTTGTCGTAATATTTACCATAATTGGAATATTTTAATGGCATTTTATTAGCTACGTGATCCGTTATGTGTCCTGAGATGTGCCTCTTAACTATCGTGTCTTCTAGCGAGTGGAACGTTATCGTTATTAGGCGTCCATTAGTTTTCAAATATGATCCAGCAAGGATAATACCATAATTAATCTCGTTTAATTCGTTATTCACAAAAATTCTAAGTGCCTGGAACGTTTTCGTGGCGCAGTGCGAGTATCTACCGAGTTGGTCGTGTCTTCTTTCATTCAGCACAGAGTCAACAAGTTGAGCCAACTCCTGTGTGGTTTTCAAACTTCTAAACATGTATCGCGCATCAATAATAGCTCGTGCAATTTTCTTAGCCTGCTTTTCTTCGCCGTAAGTTCTCAAGATATGAATTAAATCTATTTCCGTTATTCTGTCTAAAACGTCCGCGGCGGTCGGTTCTTCGGGGCATCTGAAACCGTCCATCCTCATATCCAACGGTCCATTCTTCGATACGGAAAATCCTCTTTCAGCGATATCATATTGCATCGAAGAACATCCAAAATCGAATAAAAATCCGTCGATACTGTTCTTTTGCACTCTGTGCTCGCAGAGCAGTTGCGGTAATTCAGAAAATCTTCCTAACAAAGGTATTACTTGTCCAGGATATTTCTCTGACAATTTTTCCGCTAAGTCGTGTGCAACCAAATCTCTGTCTAACGCAAATATTTTTACATCGGGCGAAGATTCTAAAATTTTTGTACAATGCCCACCAGCGCCAAATGTCATGTCTATGAAAATCTTCTTAGGTGCAGGCTCCAAGTATTCTAATACTTCTTTCGCCATCACTGGTGTATGTGGTACATTTTCAGTGTTTTCGTTCGTTATCTGGCAAAAATTTTTAGAATCTCTTGCGCATTCTACGTCATACTGTCTTCGTAATAGGCAATGCAACCTTCTACTACCATTCTTAATATCATAGTAGCTTCGCGTAGGAACAAATTTAATACTACTTGCTAGTTTTTGAATCATTATAATAATTCAATACCCTCGAGTACATGCGAGAAACAAACCCTTTTTCTATTTCCTCGAAATATTCTAGCAATTCTGGTGACAATGCCAAATTACATTGCTCTCTTGTTAGTCCGCTAGCGCTACTCGAGAGATTACGTGCATAGATTTGCCCATAATGATTGGAAGAGATTCTTTTTAAGCTCATGTAATAACGGTCACAGACCTCACTATTTACCCCGCTGCTTGAGTCACCTTTCGAAAAGGCAATTTTCAATTGATCGCGAATATGCTGGCCTAAGTCTCTAGAATAAATGAAATTATCATTAAAATTCATACTGTATAAGAAACTATTATATATAAATACATAAATATTGAATAATTGGAAAACGCCAGATTACAGAATACGTGACCATTATTATTTAAAAACATTCATTCTAACCTCAACACAAATCATGATGAAAACTGAAATACTTTACCTCCGATTTCATTTACACCAGAAGTATCAGAGAAGTATAGAGGAAAATTAAATTTGTTATGTTAAGTAGAATTACCTGCCAGTTTTTGATTTATCTAGCGGCCAACATTCCAACAATTTCATATAATTCTTGTAAGTACCGGCCATGATAGATTATTTATTAAAGGCCGCAGAGTAGGGATGGGCGATATAGTATCGATATTTACGGTGTGTAATATCGATATTTTGTATCGACATTTGGAGGTCCGATATTTGTATGTATCGATGTATAACCTATCAGAATCTAATTTCGATATATTTGTGTACCAATATGAGTTTTCCTTTGATGTTGTAAGGTTCGCTAGGGTACGTGTCCCGATTACGATGCTTTGACGCTGACTTGCTCACGAAGGAATTAATTACTGACTTCTCGTACTTTAATTTTGCTTGGTGATGATTTATATTGGTATTTTTAACCTTTTTGAACCTGTAGTGATCCTCTAGGGAGTGATCAGTATAACCGCAGCCATTTGTCGCAAAACCGGAAATAACATAACCTAAACATTCATTAAATAGTCTGCTTTCCAAGCTGATTTTTTACCTATCGCTTTCTATCCGTATTTCTGTCTCTTTCTTTTTTACAGTTTCTTTCTCTGTGTACTCCCGCTTTTGCCACAAGTGGCAGCAACCAATCAGCGACGATACACGTTGTTCCGATCACTCCCTAGAGGACCACTACCAAGGGGTAGTGATCCTCTAGGGGATCCCCTACCAAAAATATCTGAAAACCGTTGCAGTCGTTTTACATATATGGATTTGGGAGACAAATATCATAACTTTGTACACATTCAAAAATTTTCTTGTATTTGGTTTGTAATTTTCATTACGTAGTACATAAAACATAAAACATAACATAATGAAAACATTAATAAAAAAATGAAATAACAATGTAAATAATAATAAAATGAAAAAATTTGTTTGTCATATTAAATCATTATCCTTTGGTGCATTATGCGAAACACTGTGCATAGGTGGATGCATATTACCTCCAAGAGGTCCTCGAATTGGGCCCCACGGTTGAACCATTAATAATGGTCTCGGTTGAAAATTCTGAGCAAAGAAATGAAAGTGTTTTATATCATGTCTAAATTATCGCATTTTTATGTAAATAAAGTACCTACTCCATAATAAAAAGGAATTTGTTGAATATAATACTCTCGGGGAACCCTTTGTTCTCCAGGCCTATCTCTTTCTCTGGATCTATCTGTTTGCCTTCTGTTTCGAGAATGATCTCTGGGCCGCTCTCGATGGTCTCGGTAAGATCTCTCACCATCTTTCCGCTCTCTACTATGATCTTTCTCCCTATGTAAATAATGTAATAGTCTGGTGAAATACAATGGAAAGAAATGTAATGAACGCAAATACATGAAAGTGTAATAATAGCTTTTACCTATCACTTCTGTAACTTCCTTTATCTTCATGCTTAGAATCGTCATACCTGAAAGAGGGGTAAACAAATTAGCAAAAAACTTAATTTCCTAAACAATTTCAAATTATACATTAACACATTTAAAATAGTAAGTTCTTTGTACATGATTTACTTATGTTTATATTGTAATACTCTGTGTAAAATCCAGACACGAACCTGGGATGACGGGACCACGTGCGGCTAGGACTGTGATTTCGGGTTCTTGTAGGACTCAAGGACGCCGAATGCCTTTTCAATGTTTTCAGGTTGTTTTCTAAAAATTGAAGTGTCCATATTTGCGAAACAGAAGTTGTAATAAATCTTAGCAATTTGAAATAATAAACATACCTGAATTTTCCAAATTCACAGTTACGACAGAACGATGCTCCTCAACTTCTTCTGTTTCACCTATTGCTCTCTTTATTTCTTCTCTATCAAATATCGGCTTGGATCCCTCTCCTGCAGTTAAGTTTAGTAAATTTAATAATAGAAAAACAATCGTATGTAAAAGCATTTCAGCAATACTACCACCAGTGACAGATCTTGAAAATATCAACCTCACTACTCAGATAAACTGACTTGCTCTGAACAATTGTAAGCCAAGTCATTTCGTATTGTCAATTTCAAATTAGTTAAATAAATTGTTGTTAATTTATATGATTTTATATACTAAAAGTATGTATAAATTTATTTTTCTTCCTATAAATAAAGAGCATTTTACATAATTAAAAATGGCTTACAACTTTCTTGAGTGCCAGATATATTAAGAGCAATTTATTTTTTATAATTTTAATTATTTTGATGACATTATTTTAATAAAACTCTAACTCTAAATATTCTGTAGCAACTGAAAATTTTTTAATATGTAATGTAATATTTTCTTTTCTTTTTCACAAAGCGTATGCAAATCGCATTAAATAATTTTTCAAAACAATGTAGCTAAATTCTTGGAATGTTAGTCATTGTCTATTACGAATTGATTACAAAAATATAAACATATCGATACATCTTTCAATATAATTCGAATAAAGTAGTTTAATTTGTGTGTAGAAGATTCGTGATTCCACAATAAAATCTTCCGAGATGGTTCATATATTCCAGTACGATTAAGTAATCTTCCACTTTGTTAAATCGCAATTTCAAGCTTTCACGATATTCACTATATATACACAATGCTTTGAAAAGCATATTTTTCAAACCAACTAAACTAAGTCTACGAGTACTTATACTTTAAAAAGAAAGTACCAATTTCCCAATTGTAGTTATTTATTTAATGCAATAAAATAAAAGATGCATAAGAATAAGAAATACCACACTGCAAAAATGTTGAAAAACTCTAAGATTTAATTTCTGATTTCGTTTCTTTCAGTGTTGGAGCCTAATGTTTAATGTTTCACCATGCCTCTTCAGTTGTTGAATGTCAATATTTAAAACATCCTCCAAGACGCGAAAATCTTACATATTTGGACATGCACACATTCCCAAAACCAGAACACAAGGAGAATGCACAAAACGTGTGTGAACTACATTTTTGGGGGAAAATTAATTTGTATTAAACTATTATATTCATTATAGCAGTTAATATAGCTGAAGCATAATTCTTTGTGCAAGCTCGTAAGAAAAAAATACTGTACATAAAGCAACAAGCAAGAGATATATTAAGCATAGCAATCTTAAAAGAGTCGAAGTAAAAAAAATTGTGCTTACATATGGCACGTTGCATTCCAAATTTGCTATATCCTGGGGGAATCAAAAACACGTTATTAATTTGATGAATAAAGTTGAGAAAATTCTGGAATATTACAGGGGATGCAGTATAATCGTAAAGTCCAGAATTTTCATGACTGTAGAAATCAGTGACAAGGATTCCATTCTTCGAATGTAGCACTTGGTAAAGTGAAAATGTGGAAATATTTATCTAGACTTTGATAATACATTTAAACAGAAATTGAATGGATTCTAAAAAAGTGGAGAATAATGTCTCACAGAGAAGAGACATTTTTACATTAGAAAGAATACAATGTTCTCAAACTTCAATTTGTTGATCGTGATTTCTAGAAAACCTCAAAATCATCTTCTGTGTTGAGCTCATTTTCCTTTGTGGTCACTGAATGACTGAAAATTCTTAAGAAATTACAGTAAAAGATCAACACGTTACCCGCTCTTCTTTTAAGCACCACATCTTCCTTGTTGGGTATATCCCGCTTGAGTTCATTGGTAGCTACTCTTCCAGGAATATTTCTACGAATATCTACTTTGATTTTGCGAAGTTCTATTGGATTAATTTCTATGCCTTCAGATCCTTTAAATAAGGGCGTTGTACCACTTGATGATTCAAACCTAAAGTGCAGAATAATATTATTTGTATATATGATTTAATAGATTTGTACTTAAAATTTACTACAATTTAATATTTTGATTGTTTCTTGAAGCATATTGTTTTATAGTATACAACTGTATTGAAAAATTATATAAACTGAATTTTATATTTTATACAAATATAAGTTAACACTTCATCAGTGTACTTTTCTGGATATAGCCAAAAACATTCAATTTAAATGTATTCGTCAAAAGATAAGACAGAAAATTCCACGACCCGACGATGAAATGTTAAAATTCTTCTTTGTCTATGAAATCCTCCAGAATGGGACACTGCGTCTACTTCAATAGTTAATAATTAAAGACATTTTATACTTACTTTTTAGAAAGTACAGTATCTTCGGGTGTATGATGCGTAGAAGTTCTTCTACATCGACTAGGTGGAGATTCGCTTCTACTGCATCTTCCTTCGGGAAGTAAGCCCATATTACGAGCGCGTCGTACCTCATACTCCATAGCCATTTTTCTTTTCAGTCTATTATGCCTGTCCATTTTTTCTTGTTCGATCATCCAGTCGCGTCTACGCCATCGCCTCTCCTCTTCCGTTCTTGCACGTAGAACCGCGCCACTATCTTCATTTCGCGAGGGCTTAGGTTTTGCATCATGTTGCGAATTCCTCGATGTATACCGTTTCATCCCTACAACGTAGCAGAAATAGATAATATTACGTATCAAAGAATTTCCTACTTGATTAGCCAAACGCAAAATTTGAATAAGTTTGTACTTTATACCGAATTTATGTAAAAGAAATTACCTCGTTATCACGCAGAAAAATGACGAACAATGAACAGAATAACCAGTAAATAAAAGCATAAGAATTAAACGTATGGGTATTATTTGCAAACATTAAGAAGGAAACGTCTCACACACGCGATCACTTCCCAAAAAATACAGCCAAGTGCAGCTAGGGTCCCCCGACAACGTTTTGCAGAGTCGGATGTTTCACGGAAAGGGAACACCTACAGGAGTGGTGGAAATGGTGCGTGAAACGCTACGATTGGAGACGAACTGGCGCCAACGCCAAGCGAGTGACGCCACGGCCAACCAGCGTGGACAATAAAGCCGGGAATTCACCGGGAAGCTAAGCTAAGCTATGCTATGCGATGCTATGTTTTAACGTAGCTTTTGGTGGAAACGGTTCCATAAGAATGTATTGAAGCTAATTTTTTTAAAACGTAGCATGGCACAGCATAGCATCGCATAGCATAGCTTAGCTTCCCGGTGGATTCCCGGCTTATATTTCCTGGCGAAGCTGATTGACCGTGGCGTCGGTTTGTCTCCCGTCTCGGCGAAACATCCGACTTTACAAACGATGTCGCGTGCAGATTCAACATAAGAAATGAGAAACTGGGTTCATTTTTGCGATTTCGATTTTTCTCAGATGCTTAAATGAATTGTCGATTTAAATTTCGGTCAAAAAGAATGACTTTTTTTTAACCAAATATATTTTTAATACATTTTATATTCCTCAATTAAAATCATGTCAAATGTCTTGTAAATCGGACTACTTAACGTAGCTAATTTTAAATTATGCAAATCAATTTTTCACGTAATTTCCTTAATTATGGCCCGAATTGTGTCGTTTTGGGAGCCAATTTCATCGGGAAAACAAGATTCGTCGTGCGTCAAATAAAGTTAATTTGGGTAATCTTTATAAAACACATGACGAACAATTTTGTTAACTTTTATTCGTTATTCGAAATGTTTATTCAAATAAAATTTTTGCCTCTCATAAGGTTTGCCACCTGTGCCATTTTCCTTAAATCCACCAATGATTACGACTTCAATATTTATCAACATACGGCTTACAACATGCTGTACCCGACTGAAGAACGTATAGAAATACATTATGAAGAAACAGGTCTCGGATGACAAGAGACACAACGCAAAATATAGGTATTTTGTTTACATGATCGGACGACCGATACTGGGTTGCGAGATTTCTCGCCAAAAGCGTTAAACTGGCGATATCGGGTCGCGAGATGTATTTAGTATCACCCAATCATGAAAATTTCAATTTCAATGATTTTCGTTCCATCTTTTTGGAAATGGTGCCAATAATGAGCCAAAATACGGCAAATGGGGCTAGTTTTAACAATATCTTAATTCGTACGTCTTACCCTGATCATTATTCAGGATAATATATATTCAAATTGGTTACTATTAAAACCAGTGCGATGTATGTCGTGTTTCGGGTTATTTCCGTTGGGAAAACTTCACCAATCCATTGGTGCAATTTTCAACAAGATAGGATAGAAATTACGGGACACCCTTAGACCCGAAACAGACGAGCGAGTTCTCAAACGGTCATTTAGCAGTCGTCAACTTACGCATTGAAAAATCGACACTTGAGGGTGTTATAGGTAAACCAAGTCGTTCCGAGAATCGCAACGTGGCCTGAACAAGACAGGCTTTGGACAACTGCAATGCCGAGAAGCATTCGTGAATGTATCGCTATAACGACGACGACGACGCATCGTTATACTTTATCGGAGGAATATAACATTTTTAACGTTATCTCCTGCGTTTTATTCTTTTATTCTGTCTTATACGACAGAAATGCCCGCGCGACAAAACTCGCTCATTTGCAGCATACAAGAAATGTTTTATATATAGCGATTTCCGCGAAGGAGAAAATTTGAAATTATAATTGTTCATAATTACGCATATCTCTTCTTGTTGTTTAGATGTTGGAATTCTTCGTAAACTTCTAGGTACAACACGTGGTACAATCACTTTGAATTCCTTGTTCTGCGTTGCACCTGTGCGCTGCGACGGTTCAGCTCGGAATGTTCGAGAGTCTCGAATCGAGACAGTTCGAGACCTACGCTCAGGGATGCGATGAAACATTTTCTGTTGCCACTTGTTTTGGGAGTTTTCTGAAGTTATGTTTTAAGTCTCATAACGATCCGTTAATATTTACTCAAGTTATCGCAATTTATATTTAAAGAAATATTGACTTTGGACGATGAAAAATTTTTTACTTATAATTTTTTGCTCGAATAGTAATGATTGGACAAACAAACTGTAAATAGAAAAAATGTGTGTCGTGACGAGCTTTACAACACTATATTTTTAAAAATACAGTTTAACAACATTTAATTTTCCAATCTTCTTCAGTAATTTTTCCCCATTTCGAGCACTAGTCCCCTTATTGCATCCGGCCCTGCAATTAATAATGCAACGAATCAATTAATTGGTTCTCCGTTCATTAAGAACGAACGTTTCACAAGGTATCGGTGATTTAATTGCAAAGCAACCGAAACGTCCGAAACTAATATTTAATCAATATTATTCAAGGAGCGTCCCTAAATAGTATTCGTTGGAAATTTTTTGTTCATAGCTTCGATTGCTTCGCTTAACAATTTAAATTTGGCGTGCCTAAACATTACTATGCAGAGCCATCTATCCTTAAGCTATGTTCACGTGTCACCACGCGGTTTCGTAACAACACAAAGGACATGTGTAAAGTAACAAGATTTCCATTGGTCCTACATTGGATTCGTACGTTACTAAAATGAAAACCGGTCGAAATACAGTTCAGAATACATATTGTTATTGTCGTTTTATAATTTTTTTGGCAGCAACATATGCAGATGTATTCACGAATAAAGATCGCGAGCTTTTATAAGTAACGTTGTGTTTTCGACCCGGGGTGTAAGAGCGATCGGCTGTCAAACTTGACAGTCAGTTGAACGCAGCGAAACCTCTTAAAAATTTTTTATTTTGATTTCGATTTCACGAGTTAGCCATACGAAAATTGTCGGACACTGTTAATGTTGGCATACACGCGTGCCTAATTGTTGCATTAATTATCTCATACACCTCATTACAGATGATCCTTTTTAGTGAATGTTAATTATTAAACTCCTTACTAATGCAACTGATTGTATGTATATATCCATTTATGTGTTACTATTCGCAAATCTTACATTGTCACGTTTAGATATAGAACGTTAGTATATACTTTTTGAAACTGTCAGAAGCCGTTCTTTCAACGAAGTAGTAAATTAAACTGTGTTTTCTCTTTGTTCTCTTTTCATGCAGTGGATATTACTGACAAAATCTCCGGTGGCAGCAACAGCGCAAATACGTTTTATTAATGTCGTCCGCATCTGCCAAAGATAGATCTTCGTCCGAACTGCTCTTTCGAAGCGTAAACGGATGTGAACTGAGACTCAGCGACAAAACTGTGAAAGCTAAAAATGTTATGAAATTTGTTTTATATAAAGATATATCTTTGAACGTGAACGTCACTCTTCTTATAGTATTAGTGACTTTGTTTTTATGGAAAGCGTTCAACATTCTAACACCACTCGCTGTCTCCGTGGTAACCTTGGCGTTACAGATTGCATGCTTTGTCACTTCCGTGAACAGAGGTACGTCGGTTAATTATATTTCTAATAAACAGGTTCGCTTTGTATTAATATCTATTCTTTCTTCGCAGACACATTAGTAGCGGTGGAATCTATTGGTATCTATACTGAAGGGAGGAGAATATTTTATGGTTTAAGTTCGTGCGAATTTGTACCTTGGGATACAGTGGTGGACATATTTATTAATGAAGTGATAACGGGAGTAGGTATTCAGAGACAAAGTGACTAAACACCTGCATCGTACAGATTCCACGATATTTGTATTTTTCAGCAAAAAGTACTGTACTATCTTACGCTTATAGTAAAGGATTCATTCGGCGGAAAGGATTCGATAAAATTAATTCCTTTATTTAGGGACTTAATACCTGAAAGAAAATGCCTGGAATATATGTACGAGAGGCTAAGTGGTTTGATTGGATCAAGCAAAGAGAAAATCCGGTTTTAACAGTGCCCGGCTCTTACTGGTTGTGTCACAAAAACAACATATACAAATTTATATTCAAATATCATCGCACGATGAGGTAAATATTCCTGATACAGTGTTTCCACTAGAGTTGACTTCAACGTACTTATCTTTACAGGAACGTAGAGAAATTTTCCTTCGGGAAAGAATTAATGAAAGTAATAAGAAGAATAATAAAGAATAAGCCATGTCAAGGTCAACAATTCGGTACAAGTCACCTTTTAGTTACTTACAGTATCCTTTTTTCACTACCAAAATAGATATTAAAACACCGCGGCATTCAGTTTTGTATCGGCTTCGAATTTGCATACTTCTTGTATAATGTTTCTTAGCTGTAATGTGTAATAAGATCAAATAGCATGGACACGTCAGGACAAAATGTTCGCATTACTGAAATTCAAAGAACGATCCGTTGCTGCATTCTCTCATGCCTTTGTTCTTACCATCAAGATACTATCTTCTGTGGACAGCACAGAGCAGAATGGAAATTACGTGATGACATTACCATTTGCCGACGAGTGTTTCATTCATAGCGACGAAGATTTAACTAATGGGCACGCATGTGAAAGTACGAATAAGGAAGTGAATACATGTCCAACGCAGCAGTCTAAAAATGATCGTCCAGAGGAAAGCAATAAGTGTGATGACACAGAAGAGGAATTATTAAAATCGGAAGATAAAAGTATTCGACTACGTAGTTGTTTGTTAGTCGCCAATTCAAAAGAGACATTTAAGAATGCGCAAGCTGTAAAACATACAATAAACTGTGAAGACGCTGGTAAAGTTAGGAAAAGTTCAAAGGTATCGTTGGGGCAATCTCCAACGCCCAGTGTATCTACTAAATATAGCGCAGAGCTTGATAACAGAGAGGAAGAAAGTAAACATTCTAGACTAAGTGCAGAAGAATTGGAAAAGGGAAATAGGCATCGGAGTGCGAACTGTACAAATTCAATGGCATTAAATAGCATTACAAATGAAGTTGGAGGGAACGAAGAGGAGGTAAATTTTAACTGCTTAGAAGATGGAGATATCGATGATAATAATAGTTTCTCTTCGGAAGAAATGAATGGGGAAGATATTAAATTACCAAATAATAACAACGAATTACTTGAGATTGACATACAAGGAAAAGCTGCGTCAGACATTAATGAAGCGGAAAGTAATACTTATGACGCTATTAATATAGATTCTACTAACTTACCATATCAGTACTTGATAGAGAGAGAAATAGAAGACGCAAAATATAGGGATACAAATACGCACGAGACTAAGAATAATGCAAACGGATGTAATACAGATGAACAGAATTGTAGGAAGCGTAAGTTAGAAGAAATTAACGAGAAACATTCCACAGAGTTCGCAGAGCTGCTTACAAATGGCGCAAACATCGACGACTCCTCTTATCATAAGAAAAGGAAACATACATCAGATAACATGGGTTCGCGATCGTCTGACATTACCGATCTAGTTATGGAAGGATTAATGTTCACAATTCGCCAAGGGCAAGGTACTGTAGCAGTTATAGAACAGAAAACTAAACTGGAGATAGACGAGGTATTAGAAAATTCGGAGAAAATTGAAACCAAAAGAGGAGAGAAGTGTTTGCGAAATTCCAGCTTGCTCGGATTGGAGAACTTAATCACGATGATTGAATCGCCGAAGCAAGGCAAACGTGAACATAAATGTCCAAATACTATTATCCAAGAGAATACTTTAAAGAATGAATCTGTAAATAAGCTGTTACTTAATGGCATGAAACATTCTTTAACAGATAATGGAACTAACCAGCGCAATGCTAAGCTTTACCTAAATCACACGCAGTGGCAATCTTCTACTAACAATGCTTCTTTGGCTAGTACAAGTTTTACTACTAATAACATAAAAGATATTACAAACAACGATCAATATCCCGAAGTATATGATGTCAATGAATATGACGAAAATAACAAATTTGGGGAGAACGTGGATCCAGAATATGAAGAGGAGGAGGAGGAGGAGGAGGAAGACATTGTACCAGAAGTGTTACAAGATAAATGTTTTCAGACTGCAGAGCTTCCTTTTGAGCACGAAAATAAGCCTCGAGGCAAAGTGATAATCGTGTCAAATAAAGATTTATTAATGGACGATACGGATACTGAGGATTCTATTAAATCTGAAACAATGGAAGCTACACTTGGTCCCCTTTTCAGCAAAGATTTATTACCGAAAATACGTTCGAAAACAAATTGTTCGAATGACAATTTTCTGGCAAAATCAAATGAAATGCCTGTAAAATACATCATGAACAAAGGACACGAACACGGTGCCAATACAATGTATAAATCTAAATTTAATAATACTGAACAGCATAGATCGAGTGTTCCTAAAATTGTTTCGAACGAAATTATCACTTCAAATCAGATACCGTTGTCGTTACAAAGAATGCTCAAAATCGAATCGTCACTAATGCCTACGAGTGATGAAAATGGAGTAGACGAAGGTAGTAGCGAAGGCTGTAAAGTGAAGTCACGTGAGAAAGCAGATACTGCTTCTAACACGCGATCAAACAGTCAAGCTTTAGATTGTAATATATTGGAAAATGCTCAATGTCTAAAGAATTCTCGCAAATTTATGCGCGGCAATAATGAAAGTCACAAAGAAAGTACATCATCCGTAGCATCGAAGGTGGCGTTAAAAAGTGTTGATATGTCAGAGAATAATATACAATTAAAAGAGAAGCCACAAACGCAAAATGTTAATGCTCGTAAAGAAGAACAGTTGTCATGGAATGGAATAGTAGATGTTACGCATGAATTTTACCAGGATCTTTCGTTTCAGCGAAAGAAAAAGGACATAGCTAACCAGAAGTATTTAAGTTCGAAGAGAAAATCTCTGAACACGCTAAATGACACAAATGATGGCGAAACGCGTATAGAGATGGTGAAATTCTTACATGATATTACACGAGGTGCCAAGGTTGTTGTAAGACGTATGAGTACAAAGAATATTCATAGTATAATAGAAAAAAGTTCCTCGTTAGCGACTTGCAGGCAACACTAATAACACTTTTTCAAATAATAAGTTAAAAACTAATTAGCCTAACATTGTTGCCTTATTTATCTTCGATTCGATTTACAGCTTAGTATTAAGCGATAAATGTGTATAGAAATTTTTGTAAATGTATTTAATGACAAATAAATGTATACCGCTATCTTAAGTATTTTATTATCAGAAAAGTATAAGCTTAACTTCTTAACAGTTTGTTCATCTCGTATGTTCTTTCTCGTTCTATCTGGTCCGCAACAGCCTTCAAATTATCTAATTTGTTCGCAATGTCTTGCAACTTGTCTTCCAAACGTTCGAAACATACTTCTTTG